>CM034146.1:4593376-6069886 GCA_019776745.2 Taxus chinensis | reverse complement strand
CACTCTCTTGCTAGTATATGGTGTGCATAAGTCAGTTTAGGAGGGATGGGGGTTAAATAGGTTAAATAGGAGTTGAGGGGGAAAGATTCTAGTACTTTGGAAGTAGCCAAGCTACACAGTATGATCTTTGGAGCTTGTTGTGGGTCAAAAAAGGGGTGTTGGTGTGTTTAGAGTTTGTAGCAAAAGAAGGCCCGAGCTGTCTAGGGTGTGTAGGAAGTTAATTTGTGATTTATGTAGAGCTTAGATAAAGAGTTTTATTAAATGTAATGTCTCCATATTTTATGAAGAATGAAGTGTTGTTTGTATACTTTGTGATTTCCATTATCGTTTGTGTACTCTAATAAGGCCATGAGTTGTCATCTGTTCACTCAACCGCCAACCGACCTAACCAGAAAGACCTCGACTTACCTTAACTCCCTATGCCTACAAACACCTGAAAGTCACCATATTGTACTTAGGATTTGTCGATAAACATAGTTCATATGACGATTTAGAGTATACAAACAAGTGGTAAAAACAGCACCTTTATATGCTCATCGAAAGGAGTCACAAGCCAAATAGAAATCACATAATGACCACCATAAGAAAAAGCATCATTTTGTAGGTTGGACACATAGTATGGACTTGAGCAAAGACTTGCTCGAAGGACGAGGGAAGAAACTCAAACCAGTAAGGTATAGGCATTTTGAGATAGAAAAATAAGTGATCAAACATTTATGTTGAACTTGTCTTCCCATACATGAATCTACTCAATGGCGTATGTGAATAACACACGGCTATTTGAGCCATCCAGATACAATCACAGTTAGGGGATCAAATGAGCAAGTGCCTTAGACTGTGCAACCTAAGAATACACACCCAAACATTGGACATGCAGACATACAGTCCGTTATTGCCTTCAATGAGGAAACTACAAAATATGTACACAATATATACTTCTAGTGTCTTATTAATGCCTTCAACCATATACAGCATTACAAACAGGTCCCTGAATGGGCATGAAAGATAAGTGTGTTGTTTTGATCAATTATTAATTACAAATATCGTGGTTTTTATAGAAGGAACTTATCCATGTTATGTGTCTAGGAGGAAAAACAAATATATTATACAAGGGATCTTCCAAGACTCCAAAGGGTGTACTGAGAGTCTTGAATAAGTAGCCCTAATTCTAGGAAAAATGTCCTCGATATTCCCTAACCATAGAAAACACAAAATCCACCTCAAATACATAATTAAGGCCAAATTGTAGACCTGACATAGGCATAAGATAATATAATTAAATCAGACAAAAATACCACGGAAAATGACGAAGGTAGGAGTACAGGGATCAAAAGATGCTCCCCTCAACATGTCCTAGCAATGGCTTGAGTGTAAATCCTCCACTCACATTTCCTGCTGAATATGCAGCTTTCCATTTCTTTCAAGCATTCCTCTCCTTTGGCATTCCTCAGTCTTCCTCCTCCATCTTTTCTGTCCAGGGCTGTACCACATTTCTGAAAAACAGTTCAATGTCACAAGTCCTTCATGGTACTATAAAATAGAGTTTTAATAAATAGCCCATCAGTATATCTAGCAGTGATGCACACTATACAATATCATTCATAAGGTTAAAATCATTGTCTGTCTCTTCAAAAACTCAGAAATAGCACATTTTCAAAAAACTGAAAATAAGTTTCTTACCATTGCAAGTCTGACATTTGTTACAGTGCAAGTGTGTGTTTATAGCTTTACTGACTCAACATCATCAATTATCTCCACACGAACATTGTCTATGGTTGAAATGATTGAAATGGTGTGCATCTCTCACAACAATTTGTCTCTAAATAATGTTATACTGCAACTGTTTGTTTATAGCTCGATTCACTTATCATCACCAATAATCTCCACAAGATCATTGTCCATGCTTGAAATGATGGAAATGGTGTGCATCTCTCACAAAAATTGTCTTTTAACAATGTTATACTGCAAGTATCTGTTTATAGCTTTATTCACTTATCATCACCAATAATCTCTACATGATCATTGTCCATGTCTGAAATGATGGAAACGGGGTGCATCTCTCTGAATAATCTTGGCACCATACTTGGTTGCAGTGTAGCAATCACCACATACTGGAAGGTTATTGACAATTGTAATAGTTGTTCACCAGGTGTGTTTAACAAACCGAATGCCATTCCCAACTTCTCACCATGGTGGTCAACAAGAAATTCCTTCTCCTCCTCTACATCATTCAGTACAGGTCTAGTGTCTGGAATGTACTCTATTGTCTTCATCTTCCAAGACAACTTTTCCAAGCTAGCATGGATCTCATGTTTGTGGCTGTGATCTGTCTTCTGCATAAAAATACACTTACCATTTTCTAGACTTCAATCCAACTACATCCAGGTATCTTTTTAATCCCTCTATCTTTCATTATTTTCCGTACCTTTTGAGCTTCAGTCCACCTGCTCGCTCTTGCATAAATATTTGACAAAATAACATAAGGTGCAGCATCTGTCGGATCCAACTGAAAAAGGAGTGATGCCACAAAATCTCCTAGCTGCATATTCTTATGTGATCTACATGCGCCAAGCAAACTCAGCCACACAACTGAATCAGGTTTTATTGGCATTTTAATGATAAAGTTCAAAGCTTCCTCAAAACAGCCAGCACGGCCAAGAAGGTCAACCATGCATACATAATGATCAATTGTAGGCCTAATACAATAAGAGTGTGTCATCTGGTTGAAGTATCTACAGCTATCATCCACCAGACCTGCATGGCTGCATGCAAATAAAATGCAAACAAAGCTTACATGGTTGGGGTTGGTTCCTGTGTGCTTCATAAGTTCAAAGATTTTGAGGGCATCCTTGCTATGGCCATGCATTGCATATCCTGCGACCATTGCATTCCATGAGGCCACATCTGGAGGTTTCATTTTTTCAAACAATGCATGTGCGTTCTTTATGCTGCCACATTTTGAATACATGTCTATCAGGGCAGTCACAACCACATCGGACAAAAATCCGCTTTGGATTATTTTTTGATGGAGCTCCATCCCCTGTTCCAAAGCTCCCATTTTGGCACATACTGGCAGGATACTGGCAAATGTTGATTTATCTGGGTTTATATCTGTCCATTGCATTTTCTTAAATATCTCCACAGCTTTTTCAACAAGGCCATTTTGTGCATACCCAGCAATTATTGCATTCCATGAGACCGTGTTTCGGTGAGGCATTTCTTTGAATAGGCTTAAAGCTTCATCAAGAACACCATTTTGAGCATATCCTGCAATCATAGTATTCCATGAGATCACATCTGCATTTTGCATTTTGTTGAACAATTCCTGTGCCTCATGCATGCTTCCACACTTTGCATACATGTCTATTAGGGAAGTCACAACTACAACATCTGACAAATATCCGTTTTCAATTATTTTTTGGTGGATATCCATACCCTCTTCCAAAGCTCCCATTTTGGCACATGCTGGGAGGATACTGACAAATGTGGATGAGCTTGGCTTTGTGCCTGCCAATTGCATTTGATTTAAAATATCCAAGGCCTTTCCAACTTGCCCATTTTGTGCATATCCAGCAATGATTGCAGTCCATGAGACTACATTTCGTTGAGGCATTTCATCAAACAATTTGTGAGCCTTCTCCATCCTTCCACATTTTGCATACATGTCTATCAGAGCAGTCATGACTACAACATTTGTCAAGAATCTGGTCTCAATTAATTTTTGATGAATTTCTATGCCCTTTTCCAGAGCCCCCATCGTGGTGCACACAAGGAGGATGCTGGCAAAGGTCAACGAGTCAGGCTTTACACCGGCCAATTGCATTCGCTTAGCAATCTCCAACGCCTTTTCAACGAATCCATTCTGTGCATATCCAGAAATGATTGCAGTCCAAGACACAACATTTTTGTGGGACATTTTTTCGAAAAGCCTTAACGCCTCATCAAGAAAACCACTTTGTGCAAATCCCGTGATCATGGCATTCCATGAAACCCCGTTTGTATTAAGCATTTCGTCAAACAATTCGCGCGCGTTATCTATTCTTCCACATTTTGAGTACATGTCTATGAGGGTATTCATCACTATATCGTGAAACTGATATTTACATCTAATTATTTTACCATGAATCTGCGAACCATGTTTTACAGATGCCATGTTGGCACATACAGGGAGAATAGTGGAGAAGGTGAACTCATCAGGTTGGACAGCCGTCTGTTGCATTTGGCAAAATAGTGTGAATGCCTGCTGAGTGAACCCATGTCTTCTGTAAGCTGCAATTATCATATTCCATGAGAAGATGTTTGGTTCCGTCATGAGGTTGAAAACTTTGCGAGCATCCATCAAACTTCCGCACTTATCATACATGTGGATAAGTGTATTTGGTAAAAGTGTGTTCGAGGCAAATGTAAGCCCACTGTCATTGAGGCGAGAGTGAATTTGCTTCCCCTCTGAAAGGGCATTCTTGGCTGTGCAGGCGCGCAATAGGAGAATATATGTAGAAAAATCTACAGTAGGGTTATGAATTGTGAGAAGAATGTGTATGGCCTCCTTCAAGTGACCCTGTGTACAGAGGATTCTGAGAGTTTGATTGAGATGTGAAATTGATTGCATTGCGTGAATGTGTGTTGGTATTCATTCTACCCACGTTCTTGAGCCATCATTTAGGTGAACCAATGCAATTTCAAACAGGGCATGAAAATTACAGTCATTTTCCAAGTTTTTATTTTTTATTTTTTATAATTTTTAAATTTTGCTTAATAGGCTCATGGAGAGAATATTGCAGATGCCATTCGCTCTTAAGCAGTTAACGCGTGACAAGGGGTTAAGTAGTTGATGCTATTTTCTAAAGAAGTTGACGGTGCTAGTGTATTTGTGTTTTTATCAATTATTTGTCTGATTCAGTTTCGTTGGTGACTCTTATACATGTTCCTTCAATTGTCTTTTATTTTCCTCATCTTTGGCCACCACATTAATCTCACTTTTGTCTATTTTTCATCTCCTCGTTAGTTTTCTCTCTCTTCCATATTTTCCTAATGGTTTTGTCCCTGTTTCGCCCCTTATCTAAATGTCTTGGGGTTCTGACCCTTCATTATCGAGTTTTCTTACTCCAGGGATCTAGGTATTTTTCCACCTCCAATTTTCTATGGGTGTCACCATGTGTCACCATGCTAATATGATTCTAGTATGACTTCAAGAAGTCTATAAATACATAAGTGTATTAGTGTACTTAGGATAACAACACACATGAGTGACATTGTATAAGCAAGTGATTTTTTATTATTAAAAGCATCCATATGCCAAACACATATTTCAAGCATTTAGAGAGGAGCATCTAACATTTACTTATTACATCAATTGGAACATTGAAAGTGATAAGGGTTGGCACACTTGCATTACATTAGATTGTTTGTTGAATTGCATTATACTTGTGTTTTCTAAATTATTTCATAATCTTAAGGGCCCTAATAATAACTGAAGGATATCACATGTGCCCATTAAATCCCTCTAGATTTTACAATTGTACAAATGTAGATGTCTAAATTTGGTGATTTATCACTTGATAATGCAATATTGGCTTAATCCCTAAATCATTACTTGTGTGCACATTCCAAGCTCAGTTGTTCGTCCTTAGTCCTATTGCATGACTTGTTTTCCCTCAACTATAGTGCTCAGTTGCTCAGATAATTCCTTGCATAAGCCTATAGTAGTCTATCACCTCCAAATGTTGTGCCTATAAGTTTCCCGAACCTCACTCCCTTCTCGTATGAGATTGTCAAATAGGGACTAAACCACTTAATAGTTTGGTATGAACTAGCAATTTCATCCCCATCCACCCAAAAAAACCATTTTCTCAATTTGATATCTTTCTATGGGTCGATACTTTTCTCATGGGTCAACCTTAATGTGATATTATACCTTTGAACTCCTATATAAGCAAGTCAAATTGACTCATTTACTCACCTGACACTTTCAAGAGCACTACTAGCAAATATCATTCCAAAAGTACTCTAAACTCTCCTAAGTTACCCTAAAGTAACAACACACTCTAGGAGAAACCCCTACATAGATCTGAAACACACTCAACTAGGTTTTAGAGTCATGCTTCTCGAGCTAAAGACCATCCAAGCCAAGTTAAGAAAAGTACATCAAGCCAATGCCTACATTATCAAGTGATCAAATTATCAAAGCTAGTTGCATCCATATAGATATCTCTTGTTATGTAGAGAATTACATGCGGTTTGAGGCCTCTTCATAGTATTACCAATTTAGGTGGTGTACAAATTGCATATCAACCCAACCACTAAACTTTTTGTAGGGTCTCATACCTATAGTTAGGATTTAAAGCTATTTTGGGTCATACTTAGGGATTTAAACATCTGGGACACCTAGGGTTTCACAGAGAAACATATTTCAGAGATTCACATAGGAAAAATTACACAATACCAACATCTCTCCATTCATAAATGCTAGAAAGGTCTAAAACCACCAAACGGTTCTATAAACATCCAATAATTTCATCCATGTTTAGTTTGCACTCCCAAATTTAGAGATGAAGCACTTGTAGATTGATTCCAGCCTTCTTACTCTTCTGTCACTACCAGATCAACCTTCTGAGAACCCAATCCACTAAGTACATCTCCCTTCTTTTTGTAGACACCTACTTTTCGTGACACAATTTTAATATTAAATTTTTCTCTAATTACTCTCTTTCCCATTGTCACCATTTAATTAACAACATTCTGTTAATTAACTAATGTCTTCTTCTTAGATACAAATTAATGAAACTGTTAATTAAAATCATTTTTCAATTAATTAATTACCCATTCTTAATTAATTACTCAAATCCCTTTGTTAATTAAATCTCACTCTCAAACCCCTCTAAACCCACTACTTTTCCTCTAATTTTCCTTTAAATGACTTCTACAAGCTAATCTTGTCCTACTAATTAATCTCAAGTGATTAGTTGATCCTCCTCTAATTCTCATGGGTCATTAATAGTAATTAATTACCTCTAATCATGTTTATCAACTAAAAATTCTACATCTCTATAATCCCACATTTCTTAAAAGTTGCACTTGTCCTAAAGAGAAAAGCTATATAATCAACCTAGTACTCCCTTCCCAAAACACATCATGTCCTTGCAATACATATACATCTATTTTCTCATGTTAGGCTATTTCAGAGAGCTTAAAGCATAAAATGAGAAAAAACCCTTACTTATTGAGGTAGTACGAAGAGAATCAAACATGGCTTTTGGGCCATTTTGAGGATATATCTTCCTTCACCAAGCTCCCTTCTTGGATATAAAACAACTCATGGTTTACACTCGGCTCACAAGGATACCCATATCTATAAAGCAAATCCACAAATCAAAGGGAGGTTTACATTTACTATGTTGATGTTTATGCAATTTATGTTTCTTCATTTCTTAGCTTTATATTGATGTATTTGCATTATAAATAGAATACGATTTACTTGGTATTATATCCTAGCTTAATTTTTTTACTTTTATTTGCATGCATACATATGACATGCTCGGTGGGACAACCCTTTGTCTCACATGCAATTTTTTCAAGTTCTTTGAATTTATTTCATAATTACATGTATTTGTTGATCTTTTCTTGTGTTTGGTAGTGCTAAGTGTTCTTTGCATGCATTAAGGAGGCCAAGTGTTGCCAAACTTTGGACTTGGGAAGAAATATTTGTCATTTTTGGTCTGTTATCTCAATTTTTGTCTTGCCTATGTTTCAATGGATTCACACTAGTAAACAGTGACCTCACTTTATCTTGTGGAAGATTCGTTCTGTGTTTTTGTAACCTCTATGTAGACACATTTCAACGAACTTGCAGTACCATATAATATCCTTGCATATTTCAGTGACCTTGGGGCATTGTACAATGACCTTGCATACTCCAACAACGTCATCTGTTTGTGTGACAAATTTGATTCTCCAACAGCTTTGTGGCACAATGTAATGGACTCAACAACAAGCAATGACCTTTCTCTATCCTGTGGAAGACTCACCTTGTCGTCAAGGGGTAACTTCATTTCTAAGTTCCTTTTTGTTATTTTTATTCTTTCTTCAATTTCTTAAGTTCCTTATCATACTATTTAGCTTATTGTACTAGTGTTTTATAATCATTGGGCCTATATTCGTTGATTATATGCACATTTTAGTTATATGCTTGTAACTTGTAGTTACCTTTGATCGTGCTCAGTGATGTTGTAGCGATATGTAGTTGGTGGAAGAAGTAACTTTTTTGAAAAAATAAGTTCTTCGAGAGGTAAACAAGAGGTAAGTCCTCTCACCAGCAAATTCATTGTTCTATTAAGTGGATTCACATTTTTTTTGGAGGAATCACTACATGTTGCAGTGACCTCGCTTCGAAGGACTTGCCACAGTACATGGTGGCCTCACTTTTCATTCAATGTCTTTGAAGTACATAATAATGACCTCACTGGCAACACACACACTCTGTTAAACAAAGAGCTTACTCAATGTATCAACGACCTTGTGATAGAGAACTTGGGTTTGCTCTTGTCTTGTTGTAAGTCATTTCATTACTTGTTTTGCATTGTTTTTTGTTATAAAAAATAGTAACATCAGTGTGCAGGTTGTCAAATTTGCATGCAAAAGATTACTATTGCTAAAAAAAAAATAATAATTAAACAAAAAAACTAAATATGGTTACTTGTACTTTACTTTATCTTGATTTCTAATTTGGTTATTTTGATTTGGAAAATTGCACACTTTCATTTCAAAATGTTTGCATAAGCACATTGGATTAATCATCGTCTTAATCACTTAGGATTTTCTTGCAAAAAATGTTATATATTAAATTAACCTTTGTCTTAACAAGGTATTTGTTTCCCTTTTACATCTTTGGTTGCTTGTTTATACCTCGTCTCAATTGGGTATGCTCTTTCCTCACGCTATTATGTTGCCAAATTATACCTAGAACACTTAGTCATTTTTCCAAAAAAGATCAACAACCTAGGTAAACTATCCATTTACAGTCGTTATACTGCCCATTTTTACCTAGATTTCCTTAGGAAAATCAAACAAAAATCCAAAACTTCATAAAACATCCATTTGTAGTTTTTATGTTTCCCAATTTTACCTAGATTTCCTTTGGACTATCAACCACAAATCCAAAACTTAGTAAAACGTCCATTTGTAATTGTTATGCTGCCCAATTTTACCTAGATTTCCTCAGGACAATCAATCAAAAATCCTAAGCTTGGTACAATGTTCATTTGTAGCCATTATGCTACCAAAATTTACCTATATTTCCTTAGGAAAATCAATCAAACATCCAAAACTAGGTAAAATATTCATTTTATAGTCATTATGTTGTTTCATTTTACCTAGATTTCCTTAGAAACATCGATCAAACATTCAAAAAATTGGTAAAATGTTCATTTTGCAGCTATTATGCTGGAAAAATTTACCTATGAATCCTTAGAAAGTAGCCAACCAATCCCAAACCTAGATACAATGTTCAAATATCAAGTGTATCTTGCATCTCCATTACGCTACCCAATTTTGTCTAGAATCCCCATCAACCCATAAACGTGTTCAATATCTAGATTCAATTGTACACTTTGTAGGTGTTACATTACCTGAGTCGACCTAGAAATTCCTTTAATCCAAGACAAATGCAACTAAACAAACTTAATCAGGTTTCAACAAAACAATAACACCTATTACATGATTAGGTCATAGAAGATGAGAATGCAATCCTTTCCTCTATGACCCTTTAGATCATATATCAAAAGATGAGATTAGTCTTGTCGAACATAGTGTGGGATAGGATGAAGGGCACATGACATATTTGAGCACAATCCGACACAAGTAGATAACTTATTATATAAAAAAAATACAAAGTCTTTTGTCATTTGGTTAAATTAGACACTAAACTTGCCCCTTAAATTTGATCTTGCCTTCCTTACAAGTATGATATGAGGTGAGGATAAATTTGAGCTTTTGCCTTTTAGAAAACATCGATGATATATTAAACCTAAGACATGCACCTACAAGAACTCAAGGTCTTGGGCTATAGATGAGTTACAAGTAGTTTGTAGTCATCAAATTGAGTTCCATTGCCATTGAGTTCATTGGATGCTTTCAATAAGTGGCCATGGGGACACCTTGAGGTAGGGGTCAAACTTCTCCATATAGACCAATCAAAACATAGAGGGGCACTTCAAATGTGGATTTCTTCGACATTAAGGACCCAAGCCCACCCCATGTCCCACTCAAAGAAAGTGTTCATTTGCCACAATTAGTTTATAGCTCTGGTATAATAAAAGCAACCCCTTACCATCCAAACTTTTTTCGATGGGGTATGGGTGGAATGGTTAAGATGGATGGTTGTATCCGGCTCCACCTATATTTGAACAAATCCCACTCAGGCATGATCCCTGTTCAAGGTGGTAATGTCCAAGGTGGCATAGCTAGTAGTCAGATTTAATAGAGGTAGATTCTGGTTTGAAAGTTCCTGCACTAGAAGTGTGTTCAAGTGTGGTAGTTCTGGTTCGCTAATTGTTGAGCTTACAACTATATCTTGGAATGAATGTACTCCAGTTCATAAATCCAATCGAAAAGTGTTTACCTATAAAAACATACATGCGCCTACATCTAAAAATTTTGAGGGTCACAAAGAGGAGTCCAACACTAACATACCTCCTAAAATGTCCAAAGATGGGACTCGTATACCTTTTTTAAGGTAAATCATGATGTAGGAAAGGAGGGTGAGGATCAACCCCATATACAATGTAATAAAGAAGTGACAATGCAAGATCAATTACAAGTGCTAATTATCCAGCTTAACAACCCTACCCTCTCATATCCATATGAAAAAACCTAAGGTCACTCACCAAAAAACACAAAGTGACCCATGAAATATACCACACAACCAAATGTAAAGGAGAATCCTCTAAATCGAGCCATGTCTACTTACCATCTGCACCTTGATGAGTAAATCTATTCAAATAAGAATGAAAATCTATGAAAGATGCACTTAGTAGTTTATAAGAAAGTAGTAGTGGACAACACAAGAAATATCATTTTGAAGAGTTATGTCCCTACCCATTCAATAGGGAAATGTTACACGTACCTTTTTCACATAACTTTTACTATCCTAAATTCGAAAATATCATGGGAGGGGTGACCATCGTGATCATGTTAAATATTTCTTCACAGATTGTCAGGAAGTTGCTTCCAGTGACAATTACCTCATTTGATTGTTCTCACGTAGCTTAGGAAGCCAATATATTGAATGATTTCTCAGCTTCCGAAGGGATCAATTTCCACCTTTATAGACTTATTTGAGAGGTTTGTAAGACACTTCTCCTTTAACATGGAGAAACATCACCATGCTTGACTTATGCAACACCAAACAACATAATAAAGAAAACTTCATGATGCCTTCTTACAATGTTGGTGAGGGTTATCTAGTTCATTTCCCTTGTTCTATCCCAAAGAAATAAATCATTAGTATATTTGTAGCTAACTTGCACCCTGATATTTTTCCACCTACAAATGCATTGTATAAACACATTTGAATAAGTCATTGAAAAAGGACAGTCAAATTGAAAAGGATCCTTCTAGGCAAAATGAGTCTTAAAACCAATCGAAAAGGACTATAATATTAAACCCATTGACAAATAAAAATTATTTAACAAAAAAAAAATGTCAAGGGTGAAATAATTACATATACCAAACATATTTAAGCGGTACAGAACACCCCATAATTTAATCTTTCTCAGGGGCCACCCAAACCAAGACAAAAAACATATCAGGACTACACCCCACATGGTGAATCCCTATCATCAATCCTTCGTCAACCTGAATAAGAAAATATGGTCACATTTCCTTACACCAAAACATTTGATGAAGACATCCTAAAACCATCATGGCATGAAGAAAATGAATATTACGAGTACCTTCGCATCAAGGGCTATGACATTGATTAGTGTATGAAACTTAAGAACTACATCCATGACTTACTGGATCGTAGGGATATAGAAATTGATGCTTAATAATCCCCCAATTCACAGAACAATCAACTCAGAATATATAATAATACCATTCCTAAACACGAACAACAAGTAGAAAAAATGGATTGAGGTCAATCCTCGTAATGTAATAATACAAATCACGTTGCCACCAAGGAAACATATCCTTTTGATTATTTAATTAACTATATTCATCAAGTCACTAACCACATTGTAACCATCAAAATCTAATCCTAAGAGTGTGTCATTATAATGTAACACACTCCTATAAGTATTCCTAGGACCTCCTCTATCCACTCCTTCGCATGGTCATTACGATCTCTTAGACCAACTTGAGAAAATGCCTGCCAATATCTCTATCTTGGACCTTCTTAAAATATCCACTATTCACAAATATATCCTCTATAAGACCCTTCGAGAGTCAAAAAAATTTACGACATTGAACCTTCACGCTTCCAAGCCTTGGTTGCAAAATCACACCATCCGAATAAATCATCTTTAGCCAAAGTGAGATTCCATATTAGAAATACATTCACAATTGACCTTTGTACATCAAAAGTCATCATAACCTATAAGAAAGTCAAATGGTTACTTGTGGATAATGGATCTAGTCTAAACATTTACACTTTGGGGCTTGTTAAATGCAGTTAGGGAATATTGACACTAAACTTGAACCCAATGTCGTTACCATTAAGGCCCATGACAATACAAAGTTGATCTAAAATCAAGTATGGACAATTACTTTACCTTTAGAAGTTGGGCCTGCCGCATGTTACACAAGAAACCCGGGTTCCATGTTATTGGTTTAAATATTCCCTATAATATCCTCCTTGGTTTCCCATGGATCTATGTCATGTAAGTTGCCACTCCCTTAAATTTCCACCAATGCATCAAGCTGCACTACCAAGGTCAAGAGCTTATATTTTTGGGTGACCCACAACCCTTTTCCTAATTGTAGAGTGTTAACCAACCATTGTCATAAGGCATATCCTTGCCCTAGCACAAAAATTTCTTTTGAACATGTGTTAGAGGTTTCTACCTCTCACATTTAGCTTGACACACTATAATCAAATTCAGCTAGGTGCTTTTACTTCTACATGTCCACATATCCCATATTGGAATCCAAATTCAAAATCCTTCAATATCTGGCTGCAAAGAATATGACCTCTAACATAGGCCCTTCTTATACATAATATCCCCTTATCACCAAAAACATGTGGCAGTCCCAATTGACTGGCCGAGAAAACAATATAGAGCATAGTAATCTTCAGAAACTTTATACTTGGTGGTCTTCTTAGCATATAAGACATCTAGATATACAACTTACACCTCACAATCAATTAATTATAAAATGGCATCTTGTTATTAATTTCCAAATTATGTTAGTCAACAACAAGATGATGTACACTACGGGTTATCAGGATTATGGTTGTGGAAAGGATGAACAAAGTGTTTGGGAACCTCTCCTGGCACATGAGACCATGGAAAAATACAAAAACTTCATTGAACCTTATGGTGCATGCCACCCATAGAAGTTGATGCCACTTTTTTTGAGGGCGAAGACGAATCTTACAATTATGACACTAAACCAGGGTCTCGTGGTAGTCTCCAAGAGGACCTTACCTATAAATGAACTTCTTTTTGTAATATTGTCTGTCTTAAGATTATCCCCTTCCTACCTTTAACTTGACCTTGTTTATCCCTCCCTCATCGACTAGGGACCAACAATATCATATACCAATTGAATTCTTTCAAAATGAGGAAGTGATAATGGATAGTTCGTGAGACTACACAGATGACAATCCGTTCCATGGGGGTCATAAAAATGGATTTACCATCAATCTCGATACATATGCTTACTTTGGGGAGGAGGCTGATTTCTATGGTCAGTAAAAATCCTAAAAATTCAAAAATCCCTCAAAAATGAAAAATCCAAAAAATCTCTAGTCCCATAGTGAAAACATTTTTGAGGCACTAAAAGAACAAACAATATCAAAATTCAGAACAAAGAAAATAAAAGTGACCATTTTTTTAGTGAAAATCTTGTGGACACATCCAATAGAGGAATAATTTAACCTCCCTCTCTATCCTACGTGAAGTGGAGGATGGCTCTAAGGTGTTAGTTGAAGAAACTATTGACATTAATATTAGTACCGAGGAACAGTAGCCTAAGATTTTCGAGTTAGGGGCATCACTTAGTCCTAAAGAACAAAAAAAAATTGCAATGCTTCTAAGAGAATTCACAGACATATTCCCTTGGTCCTACATGGACATGCTAGGATTAGATCCTTCATTTTCTATACAAAATTTGGTTATTCATGAGTCAACAAATTCAATCAAATATAAACTCCATAAGATGCATTCACAAGTGGCTCTTCTACTTAGATAGGATCTTAAAAAGTTGTTAGAAGTAGGAGTTATTAACCTTGTTTACTATTTAGAATGTACATCCAACATAGTCACTATCCGCAAGAATCTTGTTGGGATCATAATTTGTACATATTTTCGTGATATCAATATGACATGTCCTAAAGATGGCTTTCCTATCCCCAACCTTGATATGATCGTTGATTCTATGATATGTCATGAAATTTTATCTCTCATGGATGGTTTCTCTATTTATAACTAAATTAAGATTTCCAAAGAGGATCAACATAGTCCCTATTAACAAGAATCCTATTGGGATCAAAATTTGTAAATATTTTAGGGATATCACTAAGGCATTTCCTAAAGATGAAACCCCTCTTTTCAACATTGATATGATCATTGATTCTATGACATGCCATGAAATGTTATCTCTCATGGATGGTTTCTCTGGTTATATCCAAAATAATATTGTCGAAAGGATTGACTTAAAATAACTTTCATTACTCCTTGGGGTACCTTCTACTATCAAGTCATGCCTTTTGGCCTTAATAATGTTGGAGCCACATATGAACGAGAGGTGAAAATTATATTTCATGACATGTTACATGATAATGTGGAATATTATGTCAACAACATCTTAGATAAGTCTAAAACATAAGAAGAGCATATGGTTGTCCTCTGCCGCATCTTTGAAAGAATTCAAGAATATAAGGTTAGGCTAAACCCTAAGAAATGTGTGTTTAGAGTCATAGCAGGAAAGCTACTAGGTTTCATTGTGTCTTGAAGAGGAATTGAAGTAGATTCGACAAAATGTTAAAAATACTACAAAATGCCTCCTTCAAAAAACCTAAAATAGGTCCGCAACTTACAAGGTAAAATTCAATATATTTAGAGATTTATTTCCCAACTTGCTGATAAATGTCATCCCTTCACCCATCTCCTCAAAAAAGATGTTTATTTTCAATGGGGTCTGAAATGAAAACACGTCTTTGATCAGTTAAAGTAATATATATCCAAACCAATTGTTTTAGTCTTTCCTACACTTCATGAACCCCTTTGTGTTATACATTTGTTGCTACCCAATTTTCCTTAAGTTATATCTTAGCCCAACATTATAAACATGACAAATACTTTTTTTTTCTATCACCTCAGTCGCATTTTTATCTCCTATGAGATTAACTACCCATAAATTGAAAAAGCCTATTTAGCCATTGTCTTTTCTTTCCAAAAGCTTTTAAAATCCCTTCTAAATAATAAGACCAAGCTCATATGCAAAGATGAATGCTTAAATACCTCCCTATCAAAACCCTCCCTTACTAGGAGGATGAAAATTTGGATTATTTTTCTCAACAAATTTGACATAGAATATGTCAATCAAAAGGTTGTCAAAGGGTAGGTGCTCACTGATCAACTTAAAGAAGTACCTTTGCAAGGCACAAAACAATCAACTATTGAATTTCTTGATGCATTTGTTTTGTTTGTCGAAGAATCTACTACATGAAAAATATACTTTGATGGATCATTCATCTTTCACGGCTCTAGTGTCGATGTTATCCTTATCACTCATACCTACAATCTCATCTGACGATCCTTTAGGATTAGTTTTTCCTACACTAATAATATATCTAAATATGAGTCCCTCATTTTTGGTCTCAAATTCACTATCAAATAGAATATTAAATAAGTTCAAGTCATTGGCTACTCACCAATCATCACAAAAAATTCATGATGAATTTAATGTCAAAGATGAGAATCTTATACCCTATAAGTGCATGGTGAACGATCTAAAGGACTATTTTATCTAGATTAATTTTCAACAAATCTCTTGAATTCAGAACATATGTGTAGATGCCATGGTTACAATTGGGTCTTTGTTAAACTTACCTCATGAAAATAATGATTTATGTTTCCTTATAGATCTTCTAATTGTACTTACTTATGATATGTGAGAATCTTGTTTGGTATGTGATGTTGTTGGTCACTTATCCCCTTGCTATGCATAAATATACAATTACCTCCAAGATGAAACCTTCCCACTTGGCATTACCATTTCCAAAATGAGCCCTCTTCCAATGCATAACATGGTATTCCCTCCTTGGGGGCACACTCTATCATCGAGGCTATGATGTGACCCTGTTATGGTGTCTAAATTCAGAAGAGTTTATCCAAGTTATCAAATATGTGCATGAAGGCATCTAGAATGCTCATATTAGTGGCATGGTCCTTACCAAGAAACTTCTATGAGTTTTTTATTACTAGATCATTATGGAAATAAATTGTGATCAATATGTTCACAAGTGTATCCATTGTTAGAAGCATGGAAACTTGATTCACACACCATCCCAATCCTTTCAATCTATTATTTCACCTTAGCCATGTTCAAAATGGGGGCTTGATCTCATAGCGAAGCTCATACCCATCTCTTATGATGTCCATAAACATATCATTACCATAACCGAGTACTTCATCAAATGGATGGAAGTTGATCCCCTCACCTATGCAATTGGTTCTCAAATATCCAAATTCATATCGAGCCACATTATCTATTGTTTTGGCATTCCTTCCACCATTATCTCCAAAAATGGTAAATATTTCAAGAAAAATCAAGTGAATACCCTTTTTAAATGCTTCAAAATCCACCAAAAGTGATCCACCCCTATTACCCTCAAGGTAATGGACAAGATGATGCCACAAAAAACACTTGTTCGCATTATAGAAAAACTTGTTAGTAAAACAAACCACAATTAGATTTTCAAATCCATCTAGCCTTATGGGCTTGTTGCACTTCCATCTAAAATCCTACAAGAGCAACACCTTATTCCCTTAACTTTATAACTAAGTCCATAATTCCCTTAGAGATCTATCTTCCATATTTTTCATATCTTTGAGGGATTATCTTTACAATGAAGAGGATTATAGAGTTGCTAGACTTTATGAGCTTGAAATTATTGAAAAAAAATGACTCCATGCCATGGATCACCTTAATGTGTATCAGAATCAAGTTCACAACTAACAAATGCATCATCCCTCGTCAGTTTTATATTGGAGGTCTTCTAATCAAATATAATTAGTTCAATACTACAAAGGAAGGAGAAAAGAAAGGAAAATTTGAGCTTAGTTGATTGGGGTCATAAATTGTGGTTTCTAAATTTTTCTTAGGAGATTATAAGTTTTCCCATCTTGATGGTGCTGAGATTAGGGGCCCCATGAATGTCATGCATCTCAAACATTTATATACTTTAGATGAGAGGAAATTGTAAATAAATAATAAAAATATAAAGCAAAAAAAAAGCAAAAAAATAAAAAATAAAAAATAAAAGAGAAATAAATTTTTCCGATGCTGAAAACCATACATGGTGGTACCTTAGGCATTTCTTATAGTGAAAACCAATTTTTGATGCCATGGATAGTCAAGTTAATCATAAACACCTTTTACTTGGGGTCATGACCACTCCATCCTATTCATACCAATCCTTGAGTTAATGATCTTGTTATTCTTGTTACCTTTGGGCTTTATATGGCCTTTTCCCCATATTGCATAGTTTCATGGGATTTTCCATTTGTATATTCCAACCTCTCACTTGGGGCATCTCACTGCACTATTCTTATATATAGTGTTGCAAAAATCTTGGAGATCCAAAAACATCAAAAAAGTTTCAAAAATCCAAAAAATCATAGAACTTGCAAAATCCAAAAAAATCACAAAATCCAAAAACATTGCAAAATCTAAAAATCCAAAAACATTGTAAAATATAGAATATCAAATTAAATCGTAAAATCTTACAAAACCCCAAAAAATAGTGTTTAACACAAAATCCATAAATGATCATAAAATAATCATAGTATCCTATTTCAATGCTCACTCATTATAGTGCATGACATGTAACTCATATTATGTTCTTCATCTATCAAAAAGTTTACATGCTTGTTATGTCCATCTTCCCTATATATATCATTGCTCAAGGCATAATCATAGTGCACATTAGTTTCTTTCTAGACATATTTATCCCTTATCCATTACCCTTATGTGTACCCTTTCTTAGGGAATTGTCCTCACCCTTTTCGTATAACTACAATATTGCAACAGGATAACAAAAATATTGATGCGTTTACTAAATATTTTCTTTATTGAATGTGTTTTATCATATTTTTTTGATTACTTCTCTATTTTATTACTTGCATTATATTGTTCTTTACTTTGTGTCAGTCCTATAACATCTTACAAACATTGGTATTATGACCTTTCATATCATAGTAATTATTGTTGTATGCTTATATCTAATAAAGGGCATATCAAACTATATTAGTGTGCAAACTATACAAAATTTCCCATTCGTACTCCCTATTCATCATCTCTACGCATCCCATATCATCATCTATCTATCTTCCCATTATAACTAAAATTCCATCTAACCAAATTTTTCCATTTTTCTACCCTACTGAGACATGATGGCTCGACGTCAACCAAAATAAAAATTCACAAAAATGGATAAGTATACACACACATGCCTCACCCCCGAGTCATGTCAGATAATCTAGATCACATTAAGGAGATACAAATATAAACATATCATCATCTAATAAAACATCATAACATCTACACATATAATCTAACCATCTATTCATCATCATAATCACAATATTGATAATATAATGTTATGCCAATCTAATATAACTTAGTGTTAAAATCTATCACCAAAATCTTAGATCTTGTGTGTGTATATATATGTAAAAAAAATGAGTTTAAAAAGATTGGTATCATAACCATGTGTTATACATCTCACGACGGTATAAAAAAACTTGTAAACCTAGCCCAAATTAGCTCTCTGCATGACTCTCCCTTAGTGATGGGCTACAAGGAGGTCTTGATGTTGGTGAGCCTGGTATCGATCCCCCAATAGGTTCTTGTATTACTGACCCTAGTGGGCCCATCATTGAATGCGTCCCCACTGAGGCTCGTGATATATCCCACCCTTATGGTCACCATGAATAGTTCAATATTTATCTCTATGAGTAGTTAGGTGCTCTATGATGTGTTAGTGCAACCATCTCATTTAAGGTCATTTAATATACCACCCATTCTTGCAACTAATTGATCCTATCTAACATATATGCAAAACCTTGTGCCCCTATAACAACATGAGTTATATATCACTCTCATCAGAGTCTCTGCTCTAACACTTGTGTAGTATCTCACTCCACACAGTTTGTGTCTGTAGACACCCAAAATTGGGTCGCAACCCTCTAAGCCCCTTTCAATTAACATAACCCCTTTACCATGACCCCTTCCACACATTATTATTAATCTAATTACCCATATTAGGTTAATCATTACACCTCACCTCTCCACCTCACCTTGGACCCATTCCAAGGGCATTTAACTAACTAAGACTAGGTCATCACTCCTAACATTGAGTCATCACTTCACTTAACTAACTAAGACATCTTCTAAACCTAATATTAATTGTCAATTGCCTCTTCCATCAATTTCCCGCATGTTTAAACATGAACCAAGACTCCTAGCCCATAATAAAATCTTGACCCACACCAAAAAGGGAAGAAACAAGCTATTTTGAGAAAAATTGACTATTTCTCCCTAACCGACACTGGTTATTCCTTGGTTGACGATAGTCAAGGAACTGCCATCGGTTTCTTTAAATAAGGATTTTCAAATCTTTCCCTAGGTTCTTGATTCAGTTCTTCTTTTGGTTGGATTTTGGGATTATTCACTCGCATTTTTGCATTCGATTGAGTCTCAAACGATCAAACACAACACCAGAGCATCTGCAAGTTCTTCACCAGCAACCAACCTCTTGCTCCATAGCCTCAGATCATTCACACAGGGAAGAACTCGAGCTTTATTTCCATGGTACTAGATCCAAACCCATTTCTTCTACGAGCACCCACCAACCACCGCCATCTACCAATCTCCAGATCTTCAAATAAGTATCTTAACTAGGTTGTTAGTTTCTTAGCTTTGGTCTTAGATCTCTTATTGTTTGATGTTGTACTACTTCTTTCTCACCCAAATACCATCCGTCACCCATCTACCCAATACCCTACCAACCTGAACCTCTCTGTTCCTCCAACCACCCCTTTTACCCCTGCTAAGTCTTCACCTAAATCCCAATACCCTGCCTAAGCCTTCCCAACACTCTGTGCAATCAAAGAGACGACCAAACCAACCCCTTTTCACCTTTGGCACCCAATTTCCCCTACTGTGATCGGTTAGCCAGCCAACCTCGACTAAAACCAGTGACTGACATGAGTTCCCCCCAACCAACATCGGTCTTTGTGTCTGAAATTTTCCCTCATACCAGCAAGCTCATTCGCCTACCCAAAACCTACCACAACTTCACCCAGACCTCCATAATACCCTCTGCAACACCTACAGACCTTAACAACCCACCACCCACTTTAAATTTAATCTTATATTCACTATTTAGATTAGATTTAAATTATTGTGCTTGTGTGAGATACCTAAATTATACAACTATAGTAGGACTCTCTATTTCATGTTCTTATCAACATTTAATTTTTTTAAAATGTGGATTGACAACTTTCTAGGAAGCACCTCACTTCTCGGATCTAGCAACTAATGATTTTAATTCTATCTTGTGGTCTTGCTTTGCTTCTCAGGTAGTCCTTCCCAGACAAAAAGGAGTGTTCTTGATCATCTTGGTCTTCAACGATGTGCAACCTATTCACGACCTCCGGGTATTCATCACATACCAACCTTCTACCTTCAAATTTTTGCTTATAAGTACATTCTTATAGGTGAAACATTTTGACATGCTGGTGATGCATCACAAAGGATACCGTCAAAGCCGTTTTTGTAGAGAAAACCTTCTATGATGATGTAATGAGAGACAATTTTTTAGGTATTTCCATCACGAGTGACTGGAGGCAACCTTCTTACCTTATTCCAAACGTTTTGGGCTCATATCAATGCTACCCAAAAAATTAACACTTAATTAAGTGAAAACCATTTTATTTGAAAAATATTCTTGCCTTAAAGGCGAGGGAGAAGAGTGCTCTCGAAGTACAAGCCATGGTCATCTGTGAATTTGTTAATGGGGAGTCATTTGATTTATATTCATTTAGGATTGCATTTCTGGTTGTTTCTTTCTGAAATATTCACTAAATCTCTCATTAGTAACATTATTTCTTCTATTTTCTCTAAAAGACACATTTCATTTAGTGCAAATTAAAATGAATAATTATTTCTTCTTTCTTGATTGAATTAGTAAAAGTCATACTCTATTCCTATTCAATATTGCTCTCATCTAATATCAATCTTTTCGATTTGGGTTTAAAATTGTTGCATTGCATCCTGTGTATTCTTGCATTTAGCTCACATAGTCTAATTAGTAATCAAATATAATGGAGGTCATGACCGGTTGATGATTGGGTAATTAAGCATAGTCCACTTTTGCACACACTTTTCCAAATCACTCAAACAAACAACACATTTCTTAAACATTCCCCAAATCCCAGGAAGAAACTATCAAGGATTTAAACACCCATTGATAGTGGGCCTCAAATGGTGTTCTAGCTGGATTGTCATATCAGAGCTCAGACCTCACGTACTGAAAGGTATATCGAAGACTCCCCCACCAAAACATTCTTGAAACCATCCATAGTTGGCTTCTAGGTACCTTATATCCATTCCTTTCTATATATTCATAGTCAGTCCTAAGGCTTAAGCCATCAAAACACTAAAATATTATTCCTAGGATAACATGTTTGTTAGATTTTACTTGTTGGATTTGTGAATTTATTTCTTTTCTTCTACTATTTGAGGTGTGAGTTCGTACTTCATCACTTTTCTTTCTTTTTCACACTTAGTCATCACAACCAGTTAATTCTAGTTCTCTAAGTGTGTTAGATTATATTTTCTATACACAACCTCTTTCTTGGCTTCTTTTGACCAAATCTAACTCAAAAATTTCAAATTTCTTCATTTTCACAATAACTGGCATAGGTTACCTTCCTATCAGCATTGGTTCAGCAACCGATACCAGTCCTTTCATCTAATCAACATAGGTTCACTGACCAGTATCAGTCTCTGTGTTTTTGAATTTCTGTCAAAAACAACAACCTATTTTCACCTACCAAACTCTTTCAAAAATTTGTTTATGAGTTTCTGTCACTTCTACAGAACCCAGAGTACCTATTTTCCACCTTTCATATGGTTTGGACTCACCAACAAGCATGATCTCTTAATTTTCCACGTGAGTTGTATACCTTTTCCTTCTAGCCCTTCACCACCTTCCATTTCATCTCCAATGGATCCTAATGCACCTGCAAATGTACCTGAGGGTGATGAGGAATTCACTAGATTCCTTGATCATAACACCAAGGCCTTGCAACATTAACTTGCTACATCTTCCACCTGTGACTCATCAGGTCAACCTCTTTATGGAATGCCCACTTCCATGCCCCCCATTTCTACCACCTCTGCCATATCAAGGAATGCTAATGTGGCTACCCAAACTACTCTATCATTTCCTACTCCCATTTCACAACCACCTACTTCTCACATAACCTCTACATCCTTGACATCTTCTCTCCCACCGACATCTGTAGTACCCATATCCACTACCCCTATTGTATCATCATCAGTATATCTTGTACCCATTCCTACACAACCACCAATTGCGTCAACTTCTTCCACTCCATTTCAGAGTTTGGTGGTTTCTATTCCCCAAACTCTTCCACCCGTCACTACAAGGATCTTTCCACAAGCTCCTCCCACCTACACCTTACCTCAGACACAACCTATCACCTCCACTTCATATTTGGGATATATTCCCTACTCATCAACTACCTCCCACATACATATGTCTCAATTCATGTACTTGGTACCACCACATTCTTGTATGCCTTTTACGACCCATTCATCTTATCAAGCCCCTTATACCTCAGGGGGCATCCCTCAATCAAACCCCATAGTGGATCTCATTAAAATGATGATGGAAAAAATGCAGATGCTTGAGGCCTCCAGTTTCTAGGTCTCGTAACATCTTAACATATGATGAGATTTGTAATGAACCCATCCATCCCTCTATACCTATTCATCCATATCCCACACAATGGGAGCTACCTAAATTCAACCGCTTCAACAGTAAGGAGGACCCACAATAGCAATTGCGTTCATTTAGACATGCTTGTTACCTGATAGGCCATGATGATGCCATGCTCCTTCATACCTTTCCCATGTCCCTTTTGGGACCCGCCTTAGACTTGTATAGTGTTTTTCCCGAGAACTCGATCTTTTCCTTTAATCAATTGGAGCAGACATTTCTTGATCAATTTTTTATAAACATCTCTAAAAAGGTATCTATGACAAATTTATATTTTATTTTTCAATATAATGACGAGTTTATCATTGATTTCGTCGTGCGGTGGTGAGACCTAATCAATCATCTTTCCTTCACTCTCCTGCAGCCTGAGCTCATAGAGTTGTTTACGAGGGCATGTGCTAGACACATTTCCCCAACTCTTCAGGTTCAAACATTTCATACGTTTGATGAGGCTTTTACCATGGCACAGAAGCTTGAGATCCACACCCTTGAAGAAGACAAAACTAAAATTGCATAACAAAAATTCTGCCTTCAAATCAAATGAGTCTTCTTCCAAACCACTTAACAACCATTCCAAGTCTAAAGGATCTGCCAACACGGTGGTTATGAAGGCTGGCCCTTCTCATCCAACTAATCAACCTGAACCTCCTTCCAATCTCTTTCCATTTTAAAATTTTCAATATCGGTATGAACAAAGGAGTTACTCTCCCATTGGGGAACCTTATTATTATGTATTGGAAATATGTTAAACGCTGGAGCCATCACTCTTCCTCCCATCAAACCACAAATGAATTTTGATCCTTCTCGCCCCACACTAGCCTGGTACAAGGAAAATGATTTTTGTAACTACCACCGCATAAGAGGACATAATGACAGAAATTGCAAAACCTTTAAAAACATTATGTAAGGAATGTTAGACAGTGGTGATCTCATCCTTGACAACCCTAACGTGCTCGCTAATGCAAACTTGGATGTTTTTAGAAAAAAAATTCCTAACCATGCCCCTTCATCAACTCACACTGGTGAGACATCTAAAGAAGAAACCAATGTAAATGTGGTTCATGCAATCTTCACTATAGCATCTAATCCTTCTATCAAGTGACTTCCTCTAGCATTTATTGAGGAAATTATCACACAGAATCCTCTACTCACAGAGGATCCCACCTTATCACTTCTTTTACCCACAGAGGAACCCACCTCACCTATTCCTTTAGCCATAAAGGAACCCTCATTATCAGCTTTTCTACCCACAAAGGAGCCTACATCACCCACCTTGCCTTCTCCTCAACCTATAGAGGAGTTAACCTTGTTTACATCACCCACCTTTCCTTCTCCTCAACTCGTAGAGGAGCTAACCTTGTCTACTTCACCCACTTTTCCTCCTCCTCTACCCATAGAGGAGTCAATCTTATCTACCCATTCTATTTGTGATACCTCACCGAAGGACCTCACAAATCCCATTACTCTTCTTACCTCACTCTTACCTACCAAATATGAGGCCAAGACCTTCCCTGTCTCACAAACCTCAGAGCTCATCATGGGGATTAGCACTAGTGCATCATCCTCTTCATCTAAACTAAAACCATTCTCTCATTTGGTTGATCGCATGGAGTATGTCAATTACTCTACCCTCTGGGGGTGCCTTAGACTCCCATTTTCCACCCAAATACAGATATTATCCCCGGATACCTCGACCATTTACCCCAAGGTATTCAAAGTGACTAATAATATTGCATCTGAGCCCATGGTTCTAGCCCCTTCTTCATTAACACCCCTTTCACTCATACCTTTGTCTGCACCAAAACCCAACACCACCTTAGGGGTCTTACCAGTACCAAGTCTAGCACATCCCGTTGTGAAGCTAGACTTGTCAACTTCTTCACCACCAATCACAAAAATTACTCCGACACCTAAAAGGAAGACCTAACCTCTTAGGGCTCACACCCCAGTATCCCCCACACCTTCTCACTCACCTTCACCTCTGCCATCGATTTTGGGCCCACATCCTTCAACCTTGATTAACCTACCCCTTTACTAAGGAAAAACCAAAGTGCGAAAACCTATACCATCACCTTCACCTCTTGTCTTGTCTACACTTTATTCACTACCTTTACGCTCACTTTTTTCAACACCCCCACTTTCATCTTGGCTTACTCAGATACCTACACCTTTTAAGTATCCTTCGTCCTACCATGTTGTTTCTCTACCTTTACCCAAGAAGGCACAACCTAAACCACAACCTTCACTACCTACCAAAAAGGTAGTTACACCAGCACGATATCTCACCTCTCTCTCCTCACAAAGGTTACCTACCCCTTCACCAAGACAACCTTGACCTCTCATTGTGATCCTCTGTAAGGATCCTACTCTAACATCCTAACTCGGTTATTAGAGACATTTTCTATATCACTTCAACCTATTAAGCCTTATGATCCTTTTAAACCTAAACCAGTAGGGTTTGATGACATAAAAATTTGTGTTTATCATCGCTCACCAGGGCATGATGTCGAGAGTTGTAAGGCCCTTAAAAACATTCTCCTTCATCTTTGTGATTCCAATGGTCTCTTCAAAGAAGATGATCTGTTGGAGGAGGATTCCATTATTTCTTCCCTTGTTGTAACACAACCTAGTCCCAAGCCCATTATCTAATATTTCCCTTCACATCCACCTAGGGATATACGTAAGTCTAAACAACCCTCATTTCCTTCTCCTATATTTGAAATTAACATGGTGTGTGTACCCAATCAGTCACAACACACAAAATACAAAGGAAAGGAAAAAGTTAGTAACCCTTCTAGTTCACCTTCACCTACCATTACACTTTCACCTTCCCCCAAGATAACCATCCTTGGGACGACACCACCTACTTCTTCTAGAGTTACTCATCATTCAATGATCAAATGACTTCACCAGTCCCCATTGAAGATGTCCTTATTTGACTTGATTCAAACCTCTGATTCTCATCGTCAGGCCCTCATAGAAGTCTTGTAATCCATCGAGGTTCCACCCAACGAAACTTCACCTATTTCCACCCTCATCATATTACTTCCATTAATTTCTCCAAATAAGATATTTCCCCTTCACAACCTGATGATCTTGACCCCGCTCTTTTCATCTCCACTTACATTAATGATATTCACATTAAACGCATTATGATTGATGGGGGCACTAGCATCAACATCATCTCTTCTCATGCCTATGAAAAAATAGGCATACCACCTAATTCTATGTCTAACAACCCTATCATGTTTCAATATTTTAATGATGCCATAACAAAAAATCTTGGCACCGTTGTCCTCCACATCCACGTGGGTCCCCGAACTATTCCCGAACTCTTTTACATTCTCAAAGGAGAGTTCCAGTATAACATGTTGTTAGGCCATCCCTGGATTCATGTCATGGCTTGTGTACCTTCCACCCTTCACCGTTGCCTCAAATTTGAATATGAAGGGGAACCTTACACCATTCAGGAAGATCCCTCCCCCTTCAAAACCTGTAATATGCTTTACCATCCAAATGATGTCCTAATCCCAATTAAGGAATCTACCACATCTACCACTTCTACCACTTCACCTTCCTCATCTAGCCCACCTATCGACCCTCCTATTCCGCCCTCTATTGATGCCCCATCTTCTCAGGCTTCATATATCTCATCAATATCTAATACTCAAGTACTAACCAAAAACCCTTTGGTAGGAATTTTTCAATGCGTTTCACTTGGAGAATATCACCTCTTCAGCATTGACACATTCCTTACTCCTCAAGAGTATGGAAAACTACACCAACACCCATGTTACGATCATCATATAGGAGAGGTCATACCATATGGCCCTCCCCACCTTCGCACCAACCTAACCTATGGGGGGCTTGACACTTCCTCTTATTCCATTGAACCTCCCTTCCAAACTAGACCTTTTTCATCCAACTTCTCCTACCTCACCAAACACAGCTTCACACTCACTTTTCTTCACCGTTGCACCTGGAAAGGCTTCATCTTTGGTCGTTACGAACAAGGTCATCACACCGTCGAACAATGCCCCACTAAGAAACATAAAGACCGTTGTGGTATTGTATTTCCTTCGCAACCTCCTCCTAAGAAGGCCTGCATCACCCTTGTCAAATACAAAAATCCTTCCCCACCTTCCTCGCCTATTGTGCCACCTTCTACCACAGAGTCTATGGATCCTAAATCCATTCCACCTAATTTTTTTTTTGTGAACACCATCTCCTTGGGACCTCTTGACCTATCAATGTGATGACAAGGTTCCCTCTTCCCTTCCTCTTCTTTATCCTGACAAGTTGGATGATGATACACCTTCTATAAATGTTGTTCAATGTCATGATGACGATTCTATCCTGACCTATTTAGGTGCGGAGGATTATTATATTCAAAGGTCATTACCCTCTAAAATGTGAACCATGTTGAATGAATCTACGATACAAAATAAACATCCATACTTAGGAATACCCACGAATTTTAAAGATAGGCCAATCTTTAGACTCCACAGAACAAGAATATTTCACCTCTTTTCTTCGCGATCATAACAAAGCATTTTCTTGGTCTTATAGTGATATGCCTAGTATTGACCCCAATATTGTGCTTCATAATATTGTAACTATCTCAGATGCCAAACCAGTGAAACATAAGCTGTGTAAAATGCTTCCTCGCATTGCTCTTCTTTTGAATGAAGAACTTCATCGCCTCCTCTTTGTCTCCTTCATCCTACCTATTGACTATCCAAAATGGATCTCTAACATTGGTCTTATCACGAAAGTGGCCAGGGGACTTTGCATCTACACTGAATTTCGTGACCTTAACCTTTCCTATCCAAAAGATGACTTTCCACTACCAAGCATTGACCAACTAGTTGATCTTACAACTGGCCATGAGATGTTATCTCTTATGGATGGGTTTTCATGTTATAATCAGATATTAGTCGCTCCGGATGATCAATACAAAACCATATTTATCACCCCTTGGGGGACTTTCTGTTATCGCCTCATGCCCTTCGTCTTGAAAAACATTGGTGTTACCTATCAGCATGCTATGAATTACATCTTCCATGAAATCGTGCATGATATATTGGAAGACTAGGTCGATGACCTTCTTGGTAAGTCCAAGCACCACACTGAACACATGTCTATTCTTAAAGTTATCTTTGATCTCCTGATCCAATATTGCAATCACCTTACACCAAAGAAGTGTGTTTTTTCAATTCTCTCAGGTAAGCTCCTTGGTTTCATCATCTCTTTGTGGGGTATCGAAGTTGATCTCGCTAAGATCAAGGAAATTCTTAACATGCCTCCACCTACTAACCTTCGGTAGCTTCAAATCTTGTAGGGAAAATTTCAATCCATCTGACGCTTCATTTCTCAACTTTCAGACCGATGCTAACTATTTCACCATCTTCTTAAAAAAGACATTTCTTTCCATGGGAATGATGAGTGTCACAAAGCCTTCGAAGCATTAAAGAATTACCTTCTTTAACCACCTATGCTCATTCCACCAAAAAATAATCAACCTTTTTACCTTTACATTTCTGCTACTGACCATTCCTTGGGTGCCATGCTTGCTCATTGTGATGAACAACATAGGGAACAAGTGGTTTATTACATAATCCATACTCTTATAGACTATGAAACTTGGTACACTCATGTTGAAAATATTTTCTTAGCCCTATTCTTCGTGGCCACCAAACTTTGCCACTATCTTCTCAATCAAAAAATGTTTGTCGTTACCAACACCGAACCTCTTCATTACATGTATGCCAAACCTTACCAGCACCAATGCACCGTTCATTGGCTCATGCTTCTTACAGATTTGGAGTTGGAGTTCATTTATCAAAAGTTTTTCAAAGGAAAAAACATTGTGGATCAACTTGTAGATGCTCCTTTTCCTGGGAAACAATCCTCAAAATTTTATTTTCCCAGCAAATCTATCGCCACCCTCTCCCTTGATGACATTGTTTACCAAATGATATTATTATTTTATGGATCCAAATGTCACCATGGGGGAGGTGTGGGGATCATCCTCATTCCTCCTGATTGTGAGCCTATGCCAATATCCTTTAAACTAAACTTTGACTACACAAATAACATAGCCGAGTATGAAGCACTTGTGTTAGGTCTTCAAACTGCCATTGCCCTAGATGTTAAATCCATTAACATATTTGGTGACTCTCAACTGGTTGTGAGCCAAGTCAATGGTTCATACCAGTGTCGTAACGATGAGATTCGAAAGTATAAACATCATGTCGACCTACTTTTGACTACGTTTGATCACTTCCTCATTCAAACCACTCCGCAATCCACTAAAAAATTTGTAGATACCATGGCTTGCCTTAATTCTCAAATTCCTACCTCACCTTTAGACTCAAAATTATTTGTCACAATACAACAGTTGCAGTCACCTTCTTATATTATCCCCAGTGTTAATTTTGTGGGAAGCATCGATACTGACCCACGTGACATTTGGTATAAGAAGTTTGTTGACTATCTCTCGCTTTTAATCCTACCTCTGGATCTCACTCAAAATGGGCGACGAGCCTTCCTAAAAAGTGTCTCTCATTACATTGTCATGGGAGATATTCTCTACAAACGTGACTTTGACGGTATCCTCATGTGGTGTCTCACAAATTCTGAAATCCTGCACACCGTCAAATAAATTCATGATGGGATTTGTGGGGGTCATTTTAGTGGCCTCACTGTTGCAAAGCGTATCCTTCGACTCAAGCACTACTGGCTAACCCTTAACCAAGACTATTGTGACTATGTTAAATGTTGTGTGAAGTACCAACAATATGATAACCTCCATCATACTCCTAGTAATGCCTTACAAGTCTCCATAGACCTTTGGCCCTTTTCTTAATGGGGTTTGGATCTCGTTGGGGAGATCAACCCTCATTCCTCACAAAGTCATTGTTGGATCATCACGAAAACTGAATATTACACTAAATGGGTGGAAGCCATCCCTATTATTTCTACCAAAGTTGAGAAAATAGTCAAATTTATCAACCACCATATCATTTATCGCTTTGGTGTTCCTCATCGCCTCATCACTGAAAATGGAAAACAATTAAAAAACAAAACCCTACATAAATTTTTTGACAACTTTGGTATTAAACTCAGTTTCTCTTCACCATATTACCCGCAAGAAAATAATCAAGCCAAGTCTTCTAACAAAACTCTCAACAAAATTCTTGTAAAAGTGGTTGACGATTCTGGTAAGGATCGACAAACACACATTCCTTTTACCTTAAAGGATTATCATACCAGCATTCGCACCTCTACCGTTGCCACACCTTTATTTTTGGTCTATGGCACAGAGGTCGTCTTACCTCTTGAAATCCAAATATAGCGTCTCTATGATATCTCTTACAAGATATCCTCTGGATGATGAGTAATTGCACCTATTATATGTACTCGGCACAACTTGTTTTAATAATTGAAAGCGACTTCAATATTATATGACCACCTCCAAATGTGCTAAATTGAGTCATGGGATGGCTCAATTGACACACACATGGAATATTTTTGAAAATTCAGGAAAGATGATGCTTTCTCAGAAGTGAGCCATTAACATGGTTTCCAAAATGTGATCTGAAAAGTAGATACAAGGAAAGATTGTGCCATTGAAAGTTTTATTGGAGGTAATATTTGAAATCTTCCAAAGTATATTTGATCAAGAACCTTGAAGATTTATCTGCAAGGTATGTGCCATACACAAAAAAATATTTAAGGCATGTTGTGGTTGCTTTTATAGGATGATTCTGAATTCAGTCTGAATAAATTTAGTGGCATCCTTCCATTATATTTTGTGCATTAAATGTGTAGAAAGATAAAGCAGAGAGAACTTTTTTTTGCAGGTAAGATATCTTAAAACCGTTGAATGCAAGTCTCTTGAAAATGATTTGGCCACATTTCTCTAGCTCTAGGAGGAGGTTTTATCATGGCTACCAAATACAGTGGAATCAATCTGATTTCCCGTATTTTTGTGGTTTCATCTTTCCATTGTACAAAATGTCGTATATTTCAAGCTTTAAAAAACTATAAAAGAAGAAAAATCTAAAAATCCAAAATCAGTGGATCTAAAAATTCTGTTACTATTACTATTATTTATGACTAATATAAGTCATAACTTTTATAACACAATGAGCAACTTAAGTATTCTGTCATTTTCAGCAGCAATCATAAAACCCTCTGTTAATTTTTTGAGTAGCATTCAGAAAACCCTCTATTAATTTACTGTATTTATCGTATTTTTTCAACGGACCCTTTTTTCCCTATTTGAAATCCACCATTTAATACTCTCCATCCGAAAGTTTCTACCTTATTTTTTATTAAAAGTTTCTATACAGATACAAAATGAATTCCACAAGGCTATGGAATTTTCTGTTGAATCCTATGATTGACTCTCCATCTTAATGCAAAAATATGTCAATGGAAAAGAAAAGGGAAGAAAGGGCATAATCGAAACATTGTTGCACTCATTGGTTAAGCTGCAAAGGATATCCTGAAAGTTCCATATCCAAGAACAGAGGTTTTGCCAATTCAGCCCCTGATGGTAAAAAGCCTGAAAACTTCACTTGTTTTTCCAAAAACCATTTTAACATTACCATTTGTTAAATTGCTTTCCCTGTATATTTCTATAGGTGTAGAGCAATTTTTTTGCAAAAATAAAGGCAAAACTCTTTTCAGAGCCCCGCCCATTTCAACCTCTAGGTAGTAATTTTGAGCCACCTCAAATTTGCTCAAAAAATCATAATTCTCAGTTTGGGCTGAAATTTTACAAGCGTATTGATTTGAGTTGGGATCATCTTGGTTAAAAAAAAAAACAAAAACAAAATTGGATTTGCTCTCCACAGACAGTTTTGGTTGATCTCTGTGTTTGTTAAAAAAAACTGTGGTGGATTTTTCCTGTAGTTATTTATGTGATTGCGTAATCTCTGGACAGTGGGATTGTAGGCAGGATAGATGCGACCATAATTGTATCCCTCAGCAACACAACTAAAAATCAAAATTTAACTTATTTTATAACCATGGCACCATTCAACTTCTCATTTTGACATGAAAATTTTGTAACAGAGTTGCTTATTGCTCTTGGCTAGTTTTTGCTTGCAACAAGAGCTGGTTGGGACTTGGACCTGTATATCACAACTTTCTGACAGTTTTCAGTTTTCCAAATGCACAGCACCCCCGAATGGCCAAAGATGTGAAGTGGTTAAAATGGGGCATTCATGTGATTGCATAACATTAGATCATCTCTCAAAACATTGTGGGACTTGCAAACCTGAGATGATCCTCCAAAGAAATATGGTTCTTGTTCCTAAACTACCTACCACGAGCTACTCTAATGCAGGAAAAAGACTAAACTATCCTAATCTAACCATTCCAAGGAACCAGAGAGAAAGAGAGGGTGAAAGAAAAGCCTACACTAAAGTGGTGATACACTAGAGAAGGAAAGGGGTGAGATGCTCTTTTGAGGGAGGATGAAACAGGGGAGAAAGGAAGATGGGAAGGTCAGACAGAAGTGACACAAACCCAGACCCTAATCCATGATCAAAACTCCATGAAACACAATTCCCTGCATCTACAAATATGAAATACATACACATAAAATAGATTTGAAAGGGAGAGGCACAGAGACAACAAAACAATGCAAAGGGTTGAAGAAACACCACAAAAACACGTTTTATTGCTCTATATGGGTGCACAGACCATTACGTTTCTTCTTAGAGGCACAAAAATGCTTGCCAGGCGTAGGAGAAGGTTTTCAACTCAAAATGGAGTTCGGAATTTTTTTGACAGAGTTTCCCTACGCCCAGAATAATCTCCTCTTCTCAAATGAGAAGTGTTACAATATATAGAAAGAATAAGAGAGAGAAGAGGGAAAAGTTGAATCATGTTTCAACTACCACGGGATATGCATTGAATCCTACCTTGAAGACTCAACCAGATCAATCAATTCCTTTCTCAAATCCACCCCAAATCTGTCAGATTCTAGCTCCCTCTGTTTGTCTGGCGTATTGAAGAAGAATGGCAGATCGAATCGAATCAGATCTGGTAGTTGGAGAAATCATGGGCTCTGTATTAATGGCCTGGAAGATGTTTTCCCATTTTTCACCCACCAACACCTGCAAAAAATGATATTTTATGTTTCCAAGGCATAGAGGGCGTCGAGACATTTCCAAAAAATCTTCTCCCGCCCAAATTTGAGTTCTCAGTCAAAAGATATGGTCATTTGAATTTTTGGGTCAAGGTGCACGTAATATTTAAATGAGTTTGTCTATGTCGGGTCCATGTGGCAGCTCTACACTCATTTTAGATTTGACTCCTTTCTTCAATCTTTGAATAGCACTCATGTGACATGTGGTGGTGTCTGCAGGTTTCCCTATTTCCTTTGTATTCTTCCTGAGTCTTTTCCGCAGGCGGAGGCACTGTATCCGACCCAAGACACGTGGAGGCTTTGCGCATGTTTAGAAACTGCCCCCAGACTTTACCTTTGGAGTAGCATGGATATGACATGTGGATACCTCTGCGGGCCTTTGGACTTTTCAACAGTCGCCCTCACCTTTTCGGACTCTAGGACACGTGGCCATTTGGTGCTCGTTTGTTATTTTCTTTTGGACTACGCCTTTGAAATGGCGTCATGTTGACACTTGCACCTTCCAATGCTACTGGCCCACCTCTACTTTGACTATTCAAACTGAGTCTAACTTTAGTCCCCCCTCTTTTAAATCTTGGGATCACAAGTGATCCCACGCTCATTTGATACTCTGCCTAGGGTCCCACTTTTGAATGTGCGTTGTTTGGACACTTGGTGCCTTCTGCCTGCATTCATTACTTATCTATTTTGGGCTCATTCTCCTTTTGACCTTTGTTGACCATTGGCTACTTGGAGGGTTAGTGCAAGTTTGAGCCTCTGCCTTGGGCTCCCATTTTGGAATTGCGTTGAGCCGACACTTGGCCCCTTCCGCCTAGTTGAAGACTTTTCAACGGCCGGTGCAACTTTTTGGAGCTCTGGATGCGTGGAAGCTTGGTGCTTGTTTCATCCTACCCTTTGATTTTAAATTTTGGAGGTGCGTCGTTCAAACACTTGGCAGGCTTCCACTGTTCTTGTTGGCGCGGATCTTCTCCATACTTAGTCATTTTTTTGGGTCCTTTTCTAACTATTTTCAGAAATTCTCAAGACTTTGAATCTTCCGTCGTTTCTTTTCCTTTGAGCGCTCCTGGTTCCTTTGACACCGCTCGGCTCCTTCCCCGACCCTTGTTGTTCCATTTCCAGAGCCTTCCTGTAATTTATTTAATGGATTTAAGGCACGGATTCGCTCGACAGAGCCCTTTCTTGAATTTCTTCCTGCATGGGGTCGTTTGATCTTTCGCAGGCCCCGCCACTTCCATTGTAGAGTCTCCTCTGCAACCTTTTACAGGATTCGAACAAGATTTCATACTTTCTTTCTGTGTGGGGTCGTGGCTGATCCAATATTTTTCGAGGGGGGCAAAATATGGATAACAGTTTTGGCAACTCGCAGGGGTATCTGCCTGCTAGATGAAGAGACCAGTAGCCTTGAAGCATCCATTGGGCATGGAGTCACAATTAATGGCCTGGTACTGACCCTTCCTTCAAAATGGACTCCCCGACTGCCTGCACTTTCTATGTTCTGCCTGTCCCTGAGCCTACCTACGCGTCTGCACTCTCAATTTTCATAAGAAAATCTTGAAATGGAGTTTTTGAGAGTAGAAATTTGTATTGACCTAAGGGGCTTTCATTTTTCCCTGAATGGACTGACTTAAAAAATGTCCTTTGGTTGCTCTGCATTTGTTTCATTTTTTGGAACTAGCAACTGCTACAGATAGCTATGGATCTTTCTGCCGTGAATACTGAAGAGCATGGCCTTGGTCTGTCCTGAGAATGGACTGTTACAATGTTTACCCGGGGCACATTGAACTTCACAATGACATAACCTTGGAGCAACAAAACACAACAACAAACAACTATGTACAAAGAATCAAATCATACATGCCTCAAATGAGACATGCAGAGTGTGCACAAGCACTTTTTCTACTAAAAACAAAATCTATTTCTACTCCTATACTAACCTGAAAGAAAGAAAATCTTAAACAAAGCCCGCTACATGAAAGGAGAAATAGCTTCCCTTTCTCAAAAGGGGCAGCCATGCAAATGATTTGACATTGAATATGTCTGTTGGATGAATAAAAAATTGACTTTAAGCCTGTCCTCCACCCAAATCATCAAGGTATCTACATTAACCAAAAATACCTCCTCAAGTTGATTGGCATTGGACTCCTGGAGGTGTTGATGATGACCCTTGGTACTTTGATGCTCATCCTCATGCCCTGAAGTAGGCATGACTAGTTTTGGCTTCTCCCTTGGCTCTAATGAAGCCAAATATCTGATTGGGCAAGGTATGGTCCTTTGAATCTGCCCATGGTTCTGAACTCTAACTCCAAAAATGGAGTCTTTTTGTGGACCTTCTTGGATGGATGGTGAGAGAGAGATGATGACATCTCCTTTCTTTTTCTCTTCCTTCTCTTGTAAGAGAACATGGAAGACCATGATCTTCCAACCTTGGTTCCAGAGGGATGTTGTGAGACACAGGTTGCTGTATCTTTGAGTGCCCTCCTTTATGGTAGCAGGCTCATGTGCTTGGAAGATGGATGATGGAAGAGAAAATGATGTGATCTCCATGGGATTTTCTCCATCAAAGCAATCCTCCAAGTCAGACAGATAATCTACCTCGTTGTTGTCCTGTTGCATGTACTCAACCTCCTCCATGGTGTCTTCCTGATCTGAAACTTGCTCACCATGGTTTCCCTCATTCCTGAAACATGAAGTTTGAAATATCAAACTCTTCTTCAACATCAGAGCTTGAAGGGGATGAAGTGGAAGGAAGAACTGAAGGTTCTCCTATAGCCTGCTCCACACTTGGAACCTCTGAAACTGTATGGTCCTCCTCCATCATGGGTTCATCAATCAAATCAAGCCCTTGAAATGAAAGCAAAAAATCTTCAATGATGCCTTCTTCATTGAGTGGCCTCAACTCTGATTCGCATCTCTCCTAGTTGCTCCTCTTCAATGGGACTTGGAGCTGGTTGTTCTTCCTCTTCAACTTTTTGTGCAGCTTGGGTCAGGTCAGCATCCTCTTCAGAAAAAGTGCCATCATGGACACTACATTCGGAGTAGCCAGACTGTTGATCTTCTTCTTGTTGTTTTTGTTCCTTCTCTGCTGCAAACTCAGTCTCATCCACCACTGGCTCTTCAACTTTGACCTCCTTTATTGGCTTGACCATCAAGGGGATCTTTATAAACCCAAATTTGGCAGCCCAACTCTTCAGATTGTCTGTCATTTCTTCTCTGTTGGGCTCCCCTTCTTGTTGTTTTCCTTGACTGGATTCTTGAGTCTCTTCCCAACATGGACTTGGGAAAGCAAGAGGAGTGACAGGTTGGGTTCAACCAACTTTGCAATTGTTTGTGGTGGGGAGGGAGGTGGAACTTCTTGTTTGTTTGGAGGGGATGACTGTTTGGAAGGGAAAGGGGGGAGAGGAACTGAAATGGGGTGGAAGACTAGGGAATGGAGAAATGGAATCAACACTTGGGGCAGCAACTGGGAAGCTTGGAAATTGGAGCTTGGGTTGAGATGGTGTTGCTTGAGAAAGAGAAAAAGAAAAGCTATGAGATGGTGGACTTACCCATTGACAAGGTTTTCTTGACTCCAACTCATAAGCCTCGATCTCCTCAGTCCATTGTGCAAGTTGGGGCAGCATTTCAACCATGAAGTCTAGCTTCTCTTGAGGGTTGTAATGTCTTAGAAAAGGGCCTTCCCATGGACAAGGTGCCCTGCAACCAATCTTGAATGCCTTCATTTGTGCTATGCCCCTTGACTGAACCATGCTAGCCTCCATTTTTTGAATTTTCTCCAATAAACCAGCATTCTCCACATAGTTTTCACCATTGTATGTGTCCCCTTGTTCTTGATAAGCTCCATGGCCAAACTGACTTTGACCCTGCTCATATGGGTAAGAGTAATGGTCTTGGATCTGATTATAATGCTGATTTGGAGGAGTTTGGAAATGCGTTGGAGGTGGACTGCATTGCTGTAAGTGTGAGTTCCATGAAGGGAATGAAGTCATGATTGCACAACCTCATGGAATGGGAGAAAATGAAAGAGATGGAAGAAGAAAATGGATGAAAATGAGTGGAAATGGATGGAAAAGGTCTGTAACTCAGAGAATGGGTTTTTGACCAGATGGAGTCACCAGATGTGCTTGCATGTGCCTCAAAAGGCTGAATCCCACCAAGAACACATCAACTTGATGAAATAAAGTGAAGACCTCTTGTCCCACCGGGCGTGCCAAAATTGTTAGTGTAAAATCACAGCACCCCCGAATGGCCAAAGATGTGAAGTGGTTAAAATGGGGCATTCGGTGTGATTGCATAACATTGGATCATCTCTCAAGCTGTGGGACTTGTAAAAATTGAGATGGACCTCCAGAGAAAGTTGGTTCTTGTTCCTAAACTACCTACCATGAGCTACTCTAATGCAGGAAAAAACTAAACTATCCTAATCTAACCATTCCAAGGAACCAGAGAGAAAGAGAGGGTGAAAGAAAAGCCTACACTAAAGCAGTGATACACCAGAGAAGGAAAGGGGTGAGATGCTCTGTTGAGGGAGGATGAAACAAGGGAGAAAGGAAGATGGGAAGGTCAAACAGAAGTGACACAAACCCAAACTCTAATTCATGATCAAAACTCCATCAAACACAACGCCTTGCACTTGTAAATGTGAAATACATGCACAAAAAATATATTTGAAAGGGACAGGCCCAGAGAAACAACAAAACAATGTAAAGGGTTGAAGAAACACCACAAAAACACGTTTTATTACTCTATATGGGTGCACAGATCATTACGTTTCTTCTAAGAGGCAAAAAAATGCTTGCCAGGCATAGGAGAAGGTTTTCAACTCAAAATGGAGTCGAGAAAAAAATTTGACAGAGTTTCCCTACGCCCAGAATGATCTCCTCTTCTCAAATGAGAAGTGTTACAATATATAGAAAGAATAACGAGAGAGAAGAGGGAAAATTCGAATCCTATTTCAACTACCACGGGATATGCATTGAATCCTGCCTTGAAGACTCAACCGCTATCAATCAATGCCTTTCTCAAATCCACCCCAAATCTGTCGATTCTAGCTCCCTCTGTCTGTCTGGCATATTGAAGAAGAATGACAGATCGAATCGAATCAGATCTGGTAGTTGGAGAAATCAGGCTCTGTATTAATGGCCTAGAAAATGTTTTCCCATTTTTCACCCACCAACACCTGCAAAAATGATATTTTATGTTTCCAAGACATAGAGGGTGTCGAGACGTTTCCAAAAAATCTTCTCCCGCCCAAATCTGAGTTCTCAGTCAAAAGATATGGTCATTTGAATTTTTGGGTTGCGGGTACGTAATATTTAAATGAGTCTGTTTGTACCAGGTCCACGTGGCAGCTCTGCGCTCGTTTGAGATTTGACTCCCTCCTTCACTCTTGGAATAGCGTCCATGTGACACGTGGCAACATTCGCAAGTTTCCCTATTTCCTTTGTATTCTTCCTGAGTCTTTTCTGCGGGCGGAGGCACTATATCTGACCCAAGACATGTGGAGGCTTTACGCATGTTTAGAAACTGCCCCCAGACTTTACCTTTGGAGTAACGCTGATACAACACGTGGAGACCTCTGCGGGCCTTTGGACTTTTCAACGGTCGCCCTCACCTTTTTGGTCTCTTGGACACGTGGCGAGCTAACGCTCGTTTGAGATTTTCTTTTGGACTGCACATTTGAAATGGTATCGTGTTGACACTTGGCACCTTCCAATACTAGCCCGCCTCTGCTTTGACTATTCAAACTGCAACTTTGTCCCCCCTTTTTTAAATCCTGGGACACACGGCGAGCTCGTGCTCATTTGACTCTCTACCTAGGGTCTCGCTTTTGAATGTGCGTTGTTTGGACACTTGGCGCCTTCCGCCTGCATTCATTACTTAGTCATTTTGGGCCCGTTCCCTTTTGACCTCTGTTGACCACTGGCTAGGTGGAGTGCTGGCATAAGTTTGAGCCTCTGCCTTGGGATCCCATTTTGGAATTATACTGAGCCAACACTAAGCACCTTCCGCCTAGTCGAAGACTTTTTCAACGGTTGTGCAACATTTTGGGGCTCTGGACGCATGGAAGCCTGGCGCTTGTTTGGGTCTACCCTTTGATTTTAATCTTTAGAGGTGCATCGTTCGAACACTTGGAGGCTTCCGTTGGATCTCTATACTTAGTCTTTTTTTGGGCCTGTTCTGAACAATTTTTGAAGCCCGAAGACTTCAAATCTTCGTCATTTCTTTTCCTTCTCGCTCCTGGCTCTTTTGACACCGCTCCTCCTTCCCCGACCCTGTTGTTCCATTTCCGAGCCTGTATGTAATCTGTTTAATGGATTTAAGGCACGGATTTGCTCGACAGAGTCGTTTTTGAATTTCTCCTGCGCATGGTCGTTTGATCTTTTGCAGGCCCTGCCACTTCCATTGTAGAGTCTCCCTGCAACCTGTTTACAGGATTCGAACATGATTTCTCTGGTTCTTTCTATGTGGGGTTGTGGCTGATCCAATATTTTTCGGGGGGGGAAATATGGATAACATGACCATTTACAAATCTCATGGTGAGTGTTGTAAAGTTGTTATAGATGGAGGAAGTACGGCTAATTTAGTTTCCTTACAGATGGTTGAGAAACTAGGCCTTAAAAGGATTAAGCATCCAACGCCCTACAAGGTGTCATAGCTTCGAAAAGGTCATCATGTTCTTGTGGCTGAGCAAAGCATGGTAGAGTTTCAAATAGGAGGATACATGGATAAAGTACTTTGTGATATCATGCCTATCGATGTAAACTATGTGCTCTTAGGTAGACCTTGGCAGTATGACAGGAATACCATACACAATAGAAGAGACAATACCTACACCTTAGAGAAGGATGGAAAGAGTCATACACTAGTTACCTTGAAGGATAATAAAGAGAAGGCAATCAGCTCAAGTATGTTGATAACATGGGAAAAGGAGTTATTATAGAAGGAGCAAGATGCATTGGATGAAGACAAGGTAAACATTTCAGATCCTAAACTTACTTGTTTGCTAACTAATATTCATTCTTCTTTGCGTGAATTCCTTGAAATTGAGGAAAATGACTCACTTAGTGAGTGGGAGAAGCAAAGAGAGAATGAAGCAAACAAGGTTGAGTTGAATGATGAAGAACAAAGGTATGGTGATCAGTTTCACATCAAGGCAATGGATGTTCTTTTGCAAGATTTGTTGGATGTCATGGAACTAGAAGAGGTGAGTGAAGAAGAAGTTGTGAAAATAGTACCTATTGTGGCAAAGAATGATCTATAATGTAGTGAATTTACACAAGGAGGTCTACACACTGATCTAGGACAAGTTGGCAAGGTAAGGCACACAAGACAGCAAGCACAAGAAGTCAAACAAATGGCGGAAGAATACAAACAGTTTGCAGATTACATAGGCAAGAACATTCACAAGAACTTCAAGGACAAGTGTTATATAAAGATGAAGAACATAGTGGATCTTGAAGAGGGAGTTGTATTTGTTGTTGTGTTTCTTGTTTGTGTAGGTACAACAGGAGAAAACTTGAAGATTAAGGAGAAGACTGAAAATAAGAAGAAGAGACACCTCCTTGAAGAAAAGGCAAGAATCAAGTACAAATCATGGGATCTAGGAGGACATGGACCAAGCAAGGACAATTGGAATGAATCAAAGGATTAGAAGAACATACAAAGAACCCAATGCTCACTTCAAGGAGCAATCATGCACATACATGAGTTGGAGCTCATGTTTTTTCTTTTAAGTTGGGTAGCATGATGCAAGACCATTAGTTTGCATAAGATGGAATAGCAAATTTTGGTAGTGAACATGTTACGAAGGGTGTCCATAGGGTCTTAGGTGTTTTGATGAGCCTTCAAGTGCTCTATAAGTTAAAATTTTGGTGGTTTTCTATTTTCCCACCCAAAAGAGCAAATTTGAATTTCCAAACTAAAATGGGCAGTTTTGGGCTAGTTGGTATTGTTGTAGGGGGTTAGATGTCTTTGGTAAGTTGTGTTGACATCATGTTATGCTTTTTCATGTCTCTTAGGTATAAATCATGGATAAGTGCTTTTGAAATGTATAAAATACCTCTTTCCTAATGGTGTAATAGGATACACATCATCCAAACAATTAGGTTTTTGAAATATAAGAGAAAATAGGTAGAGAGTTTGAGGAGAGAATTGGTTATGATGATTCTCACAAGCTGCGTATTAGGGTTTTTTAAAGAAAATAACTAAGAAATCAAGAAGTTACTTTGTTTTCAAAACCAAGTTGTGTAAGATTGTTGGGAGACTATTTTCTTCCTTCAATCAAGCTATGAATACAATTTTGTTTGAAAGTGATTGAAATTCTTTGCTTGAACACCTGTTGAAGATGGTCAAGCCATTGTCTTGAAGAGTTGTAAAGGATTTGAGGAGAGTAAGCTCTGTTTCTTGTTATATGGTTAGAAATTCCTTTAAGAGCTTGTACTTGACTGTACACTTACAAGAATACCTAGTGTAGCCCTATAGTACAACATGTTGATTATGGAAATAGTATTCTATTGTGCTTGAGCATTTGAGGAGGTAAAAGGAAACTTGATATAGGCATCTTCTTGAATATGCTGAAGGAAACAAAGATTCTGTTTTGATGTTTGGTCTAATGATGTTTAAAAACTTTGTCCTATAGTCCAGAACCAGTATGAAATCAACTTGATTCATAGTGGTACCTTCAGGTGAAGTTGCAAAGTTTGAAATTGGAAAGAACTCATTTTCTATCGACGTAAGCTTACTCCGACTTCTTGGAAACCCTACCTAGGGTTTAGAGTAATAACACTATTTGAACCGCTTAAATATTGTTTCAAAAGCTAAAATTTGTAGGGAGACTTCTAAGCAACCCCTACATTCAAACTTTGAAGGTTTTGAGAGTTCAAAAGCCACTATTTGCATGAGATTCATGACAGTTTGCCTCTAGGATTGGCTTTTACAAAAAGAGGCCTAATTGCAAGCTTCAAGATAGCAAAAAGGGGGTTTATATTTGGAGTCAGTGGATGAAACTCTATATGAAGCTAAAGGGAAGAAATGGGTATCTGAAAAACCCTTCAGTTTGTTTTGGAAACCCCTAAGTGAAAATTCATGGTTGAAAAACCCTTAGGACATGGTTTCAAGGGTGAAGACCTAATTGGTTGAGAGCAAGATAGAGTAAAGACATTTTCCTTCAAAGTGAGGTCAGAAAAGTTTGCATTGAGCTTGGAGAGCCAAAAGGGTAGTCAGATCAACTTTCAATTTGTCTAGGGTCACTACAGATTGTTCCCAACACCAACCCTAGAAAGATAGTGCTCTCAAGAAGCAAAACAGGACAATTTGGAGGAGTTAATGTAAATTTGAGATTTTCCTTGGTTTTCAATCAATGTGAGTGTAGTTATTACATGAGATGGACATGTAAATAGACCTCTTGAAGTTCATATTCCATTCAAGGCTATGATGAACCAAAATTTGCATGTTTGAGAGCTTTTTGGGCTTGAGAAAGTGGATCCTCTAATAGGGTAAAAGGAGAGTTGGAGTGGTTTGATTTTCACTAGTTTATTGATTTGATTGGTTTCCCATAGAGCTCTGCATCAAGGAGCATCCAAGTTAATAAGCAATCATGGGCGTATGCACAAAGATGGGGGGCCAAAAAGCGGACACAAATCCACTTTTTGGCCATTTTGGCCATAACGCGCTCGCATTATGGCTCGGTCGCGCTATAACGCGAAAAGGTAAAATCTAGGTCACATTATAACGCGATCGTGTTACGGCTCGGGTTTACCAAGCCGAAACACGCTCGCATTATGGTTTTCTATGCATTTCATCTTGTTGGGGTTTGGAATACCCAAGCCAAAGGCTTGGATTTCCAAACCAGAGGTTTGGACTGTGTATTGCGTGATTAAAAATGTGTTTGACAGAAAAACATCAAAATTTCACGTGTGCACCCCAATATCTCCTACATTAAAACATAATATTCAAAAATAAATTATACTACGATGTCAAGCTCGTTTTTACCTTGATGACGATATAATTCTTTCTAAAATATGATTAGTTTAAGGCTTTCATCCATAATTTCTTTTACTAGTGCCTTGTTTTCTTGCAAAAACCTATGCATATGTTTTGGTGCACAATTTACGATTTTTTCATCCAATTTTTTTTTTAAAAGTGTTTTTTTCTAAACTCCATTCTACACGCACTCAAAAAAAACTAAAAAACAACTTTTTTCTAAAGTTATGGGGGTGCACACACAAATATTTCATTTTCGGGATATGTGCACTTTGAAAATTAATTAAAAATTATATATTCATCCAAAAATTATGAAAATTTAGTGGGACCTCATACATGGTCTTAGCTAACTTTCTACCAAAGGGATTTGAAAAAAAATATATACAACTCAAAAAATGGGGGGGGGGGGGGGGGCGCACACACAATAGGTTATTATCTTTTTTACATAAAAATAGACATACTTTGTGTGCGCACCACACATTTGAGCCTCTTAATCTCAACCATTTTCAAAAAAAATAGTAGTTTAGAAACTAGATTCTGAGCTCTACAGTACTTATTCTTATTACTTTGTCAAATTTTGAGCATATGCATGCCGAATTATTCGATGAAGTTCAGATTTCGTTGATTTCAAGAAAAAGGTGTCCTTTTTTACCCCATTTACACAAAAATAGGCATACTTTGTGTGCACGCCACATTTGAGCCTCTTAATCTCAACCATTTTTAAAAAAACAAGGTAGTAGTTTAGAAACTAGATTTTGAGCTCTACGGTACTTATTCTTATTACTTTGTCAAATTTTGAGCATAGGCATGCCGAATTATTCGATGAAGTTCAGATTTCGCTAATTTCAGGAAAAAAGGTGTCCCTTTTTTACCCCCTTTTGGCCCCCCCATCTTTGTGCACTTACCCTCATGCGTCACTAAAAAAAGCTTAAGAGTAGCAAATGAAGATTTGCACAATTCCAAAACTCCATTGCCTTAACCATTTGTGATAATCGTTAAAGCATATCCAAAGCCGCACAAAACAAAAAAATTGTGCAACACTATGAATGTCACGCAAGCTTACAAGTCCACGTGACACTGAGGAAGTTGTGCACACTTACCTAAGTCATGCAACACTACAAATGTCGCAGAAGTCTATCTAAAGCCACATAAGCTTGCCAAATGGCACGATACACTAAGGAAGCCACTGAACACTAGAGAAGCTACAAAATACTACATTCTTGTAAGACCACTCCCTTAAGCTTCAATGATGAGATCAATATCTAACAAAAACACATGTAAACATCAATATAATTCACAGAGAGCACATGTGATCCTTAATATGTCTATTTTGACCAATGACCAATAGAATGATGCATTTGATCTTGATCCTACAAAAGGGAACTTTTGGTATCATATTAATGGCTCTAAAACGCAACCTAAAGAATATTATGCAGGGGAACCTTTTCCTATTGAAGGCATCATGTTCTCCCCCAGGGCTCTACAAATTATATATATAGCAAGGAGTTGGGAACTCATAAAAGACCTCTTGTATCTTGAGAAGCATTGAGATCGAATTACTTGTTAAGTTTTAACCAATGTGGTTTTATGGAAGCTTAGGATAGGATTAGGATCGAAATCCATAGAAGAATTCTTGCATAGTCTTGTTCCAAGACTGTAATTGAAGTGTTAAGTTATTGTGCTTAATTCTGTAATATTTCCTTAAATAGGTAAACATTGTGTTTTTGGCTACATTGTCATGCCTAACATCTTCCTCCAGTGAAGTACTCTAACAAGTTGTTGTGTGGTGTAAGGCATCCCTTCACTTAGGAACCTTCACCACGACTACATCACTAAGCATTTGAAGGAGGGAGAAAATAAACTCGTTAGATTTATATCAAAGATTGGGTGAGGGACGAGGATGGAATTCAATGTTTTTCAAGATGACAAACATAAATGAGTTGATTGATTGGCTCAGTGAGATGGATAAATACTTCAAGTTTGACTAAGAAGTGGATGCGCAGAAGATGAAGGTTACATATACCAAGTTGAAGGGCCATGTGGCCTTGTGGTGGAAGGAAGCATATTTGGAGCTCAACAAATGGGCTAAGGGTGAGATTACTTGTTGGGAGGGGACAGTTTTAAAGCAAGAGCAAGTTCCAACTTAGAGATTACCAATTAGACCTATTAAAGAGTATGCAAAAATTGCAATAGAGCGAATGGAGTGTGAAAAATTAAAAGGAGGACTTCTAAAGGATCACCATTTGAGCTAGTCATCATAAGATGGATAGCAAGATTACCCAATAGGAGAGGGTGGTTTTGAAGTGATAGAAAGTTTCTAACTAGAGATTAACAATTAAATATGTTCAAGAGGTAGCAAACCTTCTGACAAAGGGAGATGACTGTGAAGGATTACACGAAGGAGTTCAATGTGATCACCATCTAAGTTGGTCACCATGAGGAGGATAACGAGAAGGTTTCATAGTATACTAGTGGCACGTGCTTGAACATCTAGGATGAGATCAGCACGGTGTGCGCAGACAATAGAGAAAGCATACTTGTGTGATCTACAAGTTGACGAGAACCGAGCACACAAATGTCATACTAGTTTTTGCATGAGGAAAATGGAGATTGTGCAAAAGGAAGGAGAACCCCATGCACAAGTAAGGAAGTGAGGAAAGCACTAGTTCTGCACAAATGCAGACAACTAGAGAAGAGAGCAGCTCATGAAAACAAAGTAGCTACGCGGGAGGAATAGCTAGGTCATTCAGTGGAACATACTTTGTTTTTGGGAAGATTGGCCACCATGCATATGAATGCACTTATGCACAAAGTGATGGTGAAGGCAGAAGACATGGGAGTGGTGTGCAATCCTTACAAGCAGACACAAATTCAAATGCAACACCCATGCATGTAGAGGAACATGAGGGAGAGAACCTACTCGCAGTGGACAAAAACTTGAGACTTGCAAGTATAATAGAATATTTTTGTTGGAGGCGACAAATTTTATAGATTAAATGCAAGACCAAAGGTAAATGTTGCATTGTTGTAGTTTATAGATGGAGCGTGGATGGCTTAGTTTTGTGCACAAGCCACACCCAAAGTTGTATAGAATATCCTAGTTAGAAGAGGGGCGGGATAGCATTGTATGCAGTGAGAGGTTGAGATGCAGTTTGGCAGATACAAAAACACAATTTTATCTGGCATCCTATAAAGAGTAGCTATCGAAAAAAAAAAACAGCTATGGCAGAGGAAGAGGTGGATCGTTTAGCAGAACATGCTTCAGATTTCGGGAGATTGGCCAACGTGCATATAAATGCATTTTTGCAAAGTGATGGTGAAGGGAGAAGACATGGGAATGGTGTGCAAAGCTTGCAAGTGGACACAAAGTCAATTGCAGCACCCATGCATGGAGAGGAATATGCAGGAGAGTACCTAATCACAGTGGACAGAAACTTGTAACTCGCAAGAATAAGGGAAGATTTGTGTTGGAGGTGACACATTTTACAAAATAAAGGTAAATGTTGCATTGTTGTGGCTCATAGATGGAGCATGGACAACTTAGTGTCCTGAGAGATGGGGGTGAAGTTGGGTTTAGTGCACAAGCCACGCCCAAAGCTATATAGAATATCATAGATAGTGGAGAGGCAAGATAGCATTGTGTGGGAACAATGAGAGGTTGAGATGCAATTTGGAAGCCACAAACTACCAATGGACACATGCAGGGTTGGTCATGGTAGTGTAATAAATATGTTATATGATGGGAGGAAGATTATTATGCATGTGAAGAAATATGGGCAAAAACATATTCTACATCGACTAAATGAAGAGGACAACGTAAAACACCAAATTCATTTGATCATGTTTGGCTTTGCGAAAGGAAGAAAACATAGTGTGCGCGAAGCACGAAGAGGATGCAAAGCAGACGTAGTTATGTGACAAGCCACATAGGAGTATTCTTGTCTTTGACAATGTTGGCTCCTGTGCAAGATGTTTATCAATTTTGTGGGTATGAACCATAATAACTATTTGTGGGGTTTTACTTTAATTACAAAGCTCATAAACCATAGCTAAGCAATTCTGCAACAAGCAAACAGTTGTTATGAAGTATTTTCAAAAGGGGGAAATAATGGAATTTAGGAAAGAAGAAAGGAAGATATGTAATTCAACAAATAGTTTTCAGAGTTGGTCTCATACACAGATAAAATAAACAAATAGATCTCACAATAATCACAAGTAAAGGAAAGGAATAGCTTCTAATCTAAATCTTAGATAACACAAAGTTCATCTAAAAATTAAAATAGAAGAAAAAAGCAAAGCATCGTAGACTCAAAGTTCTCTGGAAATCCACATTTTATTCAATTCCCCAGCTTTCACAGAAATAATAGCACAAAGTCTGAAAACTCAAGAATGCTCTAGCAAAATTGTGATATTTAACATGTAAGCTCTTATTCTATTTATAGTCCATAGCGGGCAAAATACAAATAGGAGGCTTTCAATGAATTGCCACATATAGAAGCTATAAATGAAACAACTGGCAATCTTTCTCCTAGAATTCCTCTTTACATGACATGCATCTGAAGACTAATTTAAAATTCTACATGTCTGCCACCTATTCTTAATTAAATGACCTTTTCAAATAACTTAAAGTGATGGCTTTTAACGGCTAGGCCTATCTCTCACGCAAGTTCGCACAAAGGCAAAAAGTATTTTCCATCACATCGTTGTTAGTTTTGTCGCGTCGCCGTTAGTTTTGACGGAATAGGTAACAACATAATAACGCATTCCGTCAAATTTCTATTTGCAGTTTTATAAAAGGAACCGACGTCGTAGTTTTTCATACGTGAGTGCACAGGAGAATGGTGGGGCACGGGAAATAAGGTGGGGGGGTCACGAGTTCGAGGTTGGCTGGGTGCAAGCATAGACCGCACCAGTCAAATTTTACACAGGTTCGCGTTGTCTGCGAACCTGCGTGATGGATAGGTCGATCGACTTTTAACCAATTACTTTAATTTTACAATTTTCTCCGAGAAAATAAGAAAGAGAAGAAGAAAGCAGTAATTATGGCTGCAACACTTCATAAATTCCCTTTGTTCTGATACTGAATGTATTTGTCCAGCGTGTAATTCATTGTCTTTCCATCTGTCTTCCCTGTTGCATCCCTAATTGTTCTAGATAAAGGATGATAGAACTTTGCACACTCTCGAACAAATTATTGCAATTGGGTTGTAGCTAGAAATGTTGTTGCTTTCATAATTCCACTTTATCATAACCCGCACGAGAAGAGTCCTATCGGTTGCCCAAGATTTGTCAACCAAATCACTGATAGCTTCGTGGCCCATGTCTGTATCATTAATCTCAGCAAGTCTGGACGTTATGCATGATTCTGTTCGATCATCTCTATCATCACCCTTCATCGTGCCTGAATAAATTTTTGTCTGAGATCGTCTTTTTTATTTCTACCAAAAGCCTTTGCAATTATGAGAGTTGGATCTATTTGTGCAGAAGTTGCCATGATTGCCCTTGTATTTGACATAAACACTAGCTTAATTCAAATAAAGATGAGCATCGGTGAATTATTCAGACAAACATGAAGTTCATCGCATGAATGTCCAACTTCTTCACCAAAACTTGATTATAACGCCTGATGCCCTCAATTTTCAAACTTTGCTTGCATGTCAAACAATCCTAAAATATTATTTTACTCCCCTGTCCACTCACATCAATATGCAAATAGCCAGAATAATAAAAAGAAAGCCTTTCCAAACCCTAGGCGCCAAAATTGGATGTTTTTCGACAATTAAAAATATTTTTTTAATGCTAACAACTTCTCCTTTTGGCGCCAAACTTCTCCAGGGCAGCATGCTCCACACAAAAGAATTAATTGCCCTTCACTTATAGCATCCACTTCTTATACGAGCAATTACATGCTAATTTTATCAATTGCTTCTTCTTATCTTTAGCATTTTCTAATAATAAGCTGTGCTTTTTCTCCTTCTTTGGGCATCAAAATTTGTTATAAATAAATAAAAGAAATCAGCTTTTAGGCATTTAGTTATGCCAGAATGGGTCGCACTTTTTGGCTATAAGTGATGGGAAAAAACATGAGAAGCAGGTAGTGGAGAAATTCACCCTACCTGGTAGCTCCAATTTTTCCATTTTTCACTTCAGTGATTATGTTAAATGCTTACCTATCAAGCAGACTCAAAAAATGTGACTTGTATTGGTGAATTAACTTGCTTTTGTTGAAAAAACATGAGTAAGCAGTGGAAAAATTCATTTTGCCTAGCAGCTCCAATTATTCCATTTTTCACTTAAGTGATTTGTGTTAATTTATAACCTTCCACGCAACTTAGAATCACAACTTACATGAGCTTTCTTTCACGACTTGGACAAAAATTTCATCTTTGTATCACTGTATGAATTCTGGATGATGGGGCAATTGAATTTATGACTCTGCACGAAGAAATCACCCATTTCTGGAAAGTGATTTGTGTTAATTTATAACCTTACACGCAATTAGAATTTACATGAGCTCTTTCACGACACAAAAATTCTCATCTTTAGTGCCATTGTATGACTTTTCTGGACGATGGGCAGCAATTGAATTTATGACTCCACACGGAAAATCACCCATTTCTGGAAAGTGTGACTTGCTTCCAAACTGTTGTGTTAAAAATTAGCACTTAGAAATAGTTTTCACATCTATCTTAGGGCAAGGGTGGCTTCCAAAAACCTCAGGTAACAAAACTGGATAAGCTAGAACGAAAGAAGAGACTAAAGCAACGAACCACGGAGAAAAACCAAAACCAAACATGCATGCTAATTTTATCAATTGATTCTTCTTATTCAGCACAAACTTAGTTTTAGCATGTGGGAGTATTTGTCGAATTTGGCTTTTATGATTCTCTGGGGATACTTTAGAGAAATGAAGACAACTACAGGAAAAAAAACACAAAACGACCCGTTACTTTGAAAAAAATGTAAAAAAAAATTAAAAGGGATGGTCCCTGATTTCAGGGTGAAATCTCGGGGACACCAGACGGCTCCATCTGTGGATATCTTTACTTCTGACAGCATGAAAGAAGTGAAGATGAGATCCCAGCATCTCTGGTTTCGTGTCTTGTCCATTGGGCTCAGGGTCAAGCAACAAAACAAACAAAAAGAAAAAGAAAAGAAAAGAAAACAACAATAGTCATATCTATATACAAACAAGTTTTACCTTGTCTCTTAGTTCCTAAATAGCCTCAGATGTTGCCCATTGAAAGGCAGTAGGAACTCAATTCCATCCTGGTACGTAAGGATGAACCTATCCATTCTGGCAGTTCTTTTGATCACGAAGGGCCCTTTCCAGAGTGAATTTAATTTACCTTGCATGCCCTTCGGTTCTTGCTTCTTGTCTCAAAAGAATAACCAGTCTCTGATATCGAACTTCTATTTTCTGATCTTCTTATCGAATACCTTGGGAAAGTCCTCATCAATTTCATCTTGTGGTGGCTCATCCTTTCTTCTCTCTGTGGTGGGTATGTCTTCCTCAACTTCCTTCGTACCCAGATTGACCGGTTGTGTTCCTGAGGAATAACTATCACCATATTCTTTATTCTTCTTCAGGTACTAATCATGCGTGTTGAAAGTCTCCTCTACGGAAACCAAACCCTTGGGGATTTTATTACCTTTTCGTTGAATTATTCCACTATTGTCATCATAATCTGGATCAGTTTCGCATGTGACTGTTTGTCGTGGCGGTGATTTACTCCCTTCAACATTCAACTCGTCAAAGTTGTCTTGTTTCTAAAATGCAGATATTTCTTTGTCATCATCAGGGACTTTGGGACTGTAGACCATCTCCACTTTATAGTTTCTTTTTCTAAATATGGACAGTGGTCTATCTGGATTTAATAGTGCAGCTGTGACTGCCAAAGAGTCTACCTTGGAATCCTGATTTGTTGGAATGAATTCGATAGAGAAGGCTATAAAATCAAATGTGGTAGAAAACACTCTACTTCTGTAATGCTCCAGTTTATCTCTTTTGACTTGTTTTTACCCTCGAACTTGCTTTACTAGAAGTTCAGCATCTCCTTGGGCTTTGTGGAATTTTACTCCATTCTTTCTAGCTTGCTCCATTCCTAGCAGCAACGCTTCATATTTTGTCGTATGTTTGGTGTTCTCAAACATCAGCTTGTGGGAGTATGGGAATATCTCATGATCTAGAGATAGTAATAAAACATCGACTCTTGATCCAAACGAAAAACAAGTGCCTTTAAAATCTAGCGTCCAAACATTTTCTTCTTCTTCTGGTTTTGGCTCTGATTGAAGTTCTGGCTCTGGAACGTCTTTATCTATTTCCAAAAAGTATACACTGTGGTCAGACCCCTAAAAAAGAATCTGAGATCTAGGATCTTTAGATTTTGTAATAGTGTACTTGGACTTCTTTTCCGGCTCCAGCTTCTGGTTTATTCTTTTGATAGTTATATGGGCACATGACCAATCCATCTTTAATTCTCCTCCCAGATCTTTGCAAAAGTTTCTACTTAGCAATATCTCGTAGGAGACAGGAATATCTACAACTAAGATTGTCATCTTTAATCTTTTGTCAGGAAAAGCTGCCAAAACAACTTGTGCATCTTTGATTTGTCCGATTAAAGGGACTTGTCTCTCCATGGAATAACACCTTCCTATAGTATTCATCAAGGTAAGCCCAAGAGCATCTGCAACTTTAGCTGGCATGACATTATCAGAAGCACCTAAATCTAAAATGCAGTTGTTTAACTTGAAACCCTTAAGCAATAAGGAGACATATAAAGGTTCTACTCTTTCAAAAGATGATGAGGGTTTAACAACTGCAATGTTGTTCTGGGGAGGGCTATCTTATGATTTAGGCAAAAGGTCTTTTGATGTATTGGATTGTCCTGGTGATTGTACATATTTGACTAGCCTATTTAACAGCTCAAGAAAGGCTCTCAAGTATTCAACTTCTGACATTTGAATCATAATTTTCTTAGCATGGTCAATAATGTAAAAAGAGGGAATAGATTCAGATATCTGAGTTGCATTCTGTGATTGAGATGAAGAACTCACATTCTTAACTCTGGGAGCAAAAGAAGAAGGTAAAGGGTTGTCACTTCTTTGTTCATCGGCTAATGTCTTAGCTTGACAAGTTTGTGATCTTATAAATACTGTGTATGTATGACCATGATCTTCTTCAAGAAGCTCCTCATAGTCATGTTTAGATTTATAGTTTAGGTAATTAATGTTAGAGTCGCCAGTAAGACCTATAAAATCATCATTCTCGAGTTGATTCGTAACAGCTTCATGGTCTTCTTCATTCATCTCTACATTGTTTATGAGAGCAGCTTCAATTGCTAATCTTTGAGAACCAGCAATGTGGTTCCGGTTGTTGTTGAAATACTAAGCAAGGGCAATGTTGTTACCCTGAGCCATTTGTTTCTTCATCTGTAACATCTCATGTGCTAACTTTTGCAATAGTGAATCGGAAGTAGTAGCAGAGGATGAACTTTCGGCTCTACAAGTGTTGCTTTTTATCTTTCCATCCATGATCAGGTCGTCTTCAATTTCAACCACCATGTTTTGGGTTGTTAACAAATCAACAGAACGTGTTCTTCGCAGTTTGATAGCTTACTTCAGGAAGTAAAGCATTGATGAAGAATACCTTTTGATTATCATCAATCAGAGAAAGCAGAAGCTGAAATTTTGTATAGTCATCTTTGGAATTTTGCAATAAAATCTCGCATGTGCTTTTGTGGTTCCTTCTTCAGCAAAGTCAGTTGAGTTATCAATGTACTAGAATCTTCGGTTGGCTTGAATCTTTATATAAATGCATCTTGCATAGTAGCCCAGTTGGTTATGGTGTCAGGAGCTAACCGGTAGAACCATTCTCTAGCCAAGACATCTAGAGTCTCTATGAAGAGTCTGACAGATACATCTTCATGTTTGACTACAAACACTTCACATGATATAAAAAATGCAGCCAAGTGGTCATCTGGATTTTGTTTGCTCGTCTCCAAAGAATTTTGGAAAATTATTTCTCGTCCCTTTAGGTAGATCATGCATAGGAGTCAAATTCAGAGGTCTAAAGGTTGCACCCCATGGAACAGGTGTTGTAGGGGCAAGTGATTGATTCTGCATTATGAGAGGAGCACGTCTTCTTCAAAAATAAACCTAATAAATAATTCCAACTGCTAGATTGTGCTAGACACGATCTAGATCTGGAGGATTTTGCACACTTCTTCTTGGTGAAAGACTAGATCTGCGGCTCCTAGCTTGAGGAGGATAACTGAAATTAAACTACTCCTGCAATCTATAGAAATGATCGGTCCTTCCTTGAGTTTTGCTAGTTCAGGTGAATGGACGATCAGTCAAGTTAAGGTTCTGATATAAAAGGGAACTAGCAAGAATAAGCTCTTGTTTGCTAATTTGTGTTGTTTCTTAGTAGAGTCGCCAAAAACTGTCTGCTAGATTTTCTGCACAACTAAAAACCTAGGGAGTCATGAGATAAATCTCCCTCATTTACCGGTGAGACTCCCGTGTAAAATGTTTATCAATTTGGTGGGTATGAATTCTAATAACTATTTGTGGGGTTTTACTTTAATTACAAAGCTCATGAACCATAACTAAGAAATTCTGCAGCAAGTAAGCAGTTGTTATGAAGTATTTTCAAAAGGGGGAAATAATGGAATTTGGGAAAGAAGAAAGGAAGATATGTAATTCAACCAATAGTTTTCAGAGTTGGTTTCATACACAGATAAAATTAACAAATAGATCTCACAATAATCACAAGTAAAGGAAAGGAATAGCTTCTAACCTAAATCTTAGATAACACAAAGTTTATCTAAAAACTAAAATAGAAGAAAAAAGCAAAGCACCATAGACTCAAAGTTCTCTGGAAATCCACCTTTTATTCATTTCTCCAACTTTCATATAAATAACAGCACAAAGTCTGAAAACTCAACAATGCTCTAGCAAAATTGTGATATTTAACCCATAGGCTCTTCCTCTATTTATAGTGCATAGAGGGCAAAATACAAATAGAAAGCTTTTAATGAATTGTCACATGTGGAAGCTATGAAAGAAACAACTGGAAATCTTTTTCCTAGAATTTCTCTTTACGTGACATACTTTTGAAGACTAATTCAAGGTTCTGCATGTTTGTCACCAATTCTTAATTAAAGGATCTTTTCAAATAACTTAAAGTGATGGCTTTTAACCAATTACTTTAGTTTTAAAATTTTGTCTAAGAAAAAATAAGAAATTAAAAAAAAAGTAATAATTTCGGCTACAACACTTAATAATTATCTTTTGTTCTGATACCGAATGTATTTGTCCAACATGTAATTCATTGTCTTTTCATCTGTCTTCCCTGATGCATCCCAAATTGTTCTAGATACAGAATGGTAGAACTTTGCACACTCTAGAACAAATTCTTGTGACTAGGTTGTAGCCGAAAATGCAACAGCTTTGATAATTTCACTCTTTCTCATAGCACGCACGAGAGGTGTCCTGTCGGTTGCCCTGGATTTGTCAATCAAATCACTGATAGCTTCGTGGCCCATGTCTGTATCATTAATCTCAGCAAGCCTGGACACTATGGATGATTCTGCTGGATCATCTCTGTTATCACCCTTCATCGTGTTTGAATCACTTTTTGTCTGAGATCTTGTTATATCCTCTTTTGGGATATTAATTAAAATTTACTAAACTACTTGGAAAGAAGCAAACTTAGAAGAGAAACCCTTCTAGGTTCGCCTCAACTAACACAGTGTCGGCTTCAATACAATCCAAATGGGGTTGGAGTGAGCCAAAGTAAGGGTTTAAATAGGCTAGTTAGTCGGAGAAAAAACACTTTTTTTAACCAATTTAATCGCAACAGTAGTAAATAAATAAAAATGCACTGAAATCAATTGAAAACATCAAAAAATTATATCTCATGCAATACTTGAAATTTTTTAGTGAAATGAATTGTAAATGAAAAATAAAATTATACATTTTCCAACTAACTTTAAATCAGAATTTTCTGAGCTCTGAAACCCTTCTAAAGCAGTCTCCAAAAACAAAAAATAGTTGCTACGGTTAAAGAAAAATATTAAAATAATTTCCAACCTATCAAACACCACCAAACCCTTGTCAAATCACTGTAAAAATTTAAAATACTGATCACAGCAATTGTTTATCTGAATCACGCTAGAAAACCTTCTCAAAATAATATATTCAATGCTCAACTAAGTCGATTTGCTCTAAATAAATTCCATCAGTAAAAGCAAACCAAAATATCATGGGAATGGGCATAATATACTTCAAATATCATGCAGAAATGGATCAGATTAAAATCATAATTAAAACATCATTAAATCATACACAATTTCTACATAAATAGTCGATTTAGCTTAATTAAAAATATGGAATTTACACCAATCACTTGAATACTCAAATCATTACCAAATGTGCCCAAACAAGTTCCCAACAAATCGATTTCCTCAAAAAATAATCAGCAGCATATAATAGAATTGCATACACTATAAATCATTCTCAAACTCTCACAACTCAAGCTTAGAATACTCTCAATAATGACGACTTCACATAGGCAAGTAAATTAAAGCAAAACTCGTCAATTCATAGCTCAAGAAAGAACACACACTTCACAATGGGTGGTATTAATGAACACTTTTTTGTTTTTGATCACTAATGGGCATCCATCCTTCTTCAAGCATGAATATAAATTATAATAACCGTCAACATGCGAAAAGGGGTGCCCATCATCTATTTTTATAGAATTGTTTTGCTTAACCTCCAAAATTTTCTCCATTTTTGGCGCCATCTCCTAGAAAAGAGTCTTTTAATTTAAAAATAGCTTGAAAGTCAACTCCATTCCAAATGTTAATTTCCCCAATTAAAAAAATTAGAATGTGTGGGAGAATTAAATATTAATAAATGATGCCCAAAGGAATCGACCTATGCCAAATAAAGTCGATTTGTTTAAATAAAAATAATTAATTAATTCCAAGGAACTCGACTTGTCTTTATTTAATTCATTTTTTCTCCAAATAAAAAATTGATTTTCTCCTAACCAATTCGACTTACACAAATTAAAAAAAAAATTTTAAATCCACATGTGCAAATTGATTTTACCCCAATTTAATTTCGACTTGCATTAATTAATTAATGCTTGAAAAAGGGGACATTGCAGTCCTGCTTTCCCAAGATTGACTTGTCCTCGAGCAATATGCAAGTTCTCAATCCATGAGCCAATGTATTCCTACCATTAAACTTCTACAAACGAGCTCATGTCTCTGTCAAATGAGAGAGCTGATGAAAAAACAACACCTTGCAACTATTGCCCCATTCTTCCTTGAATTCTCAAAGCTGCCCAAGAAAACCCACTGCTGTAATACCAAATATTGACAAGAAATTTGAAAGGTAATCACGAATTTGGCAAGGACAAACAATTTTCAGCTTGGCCCATGCATCAATAATGTTCCACAAAGTGTAAGAGGGCTCTTCAATCATGAACATGAAATCAATTAAGTAATATAAATGGTTGTAATAATTGAGAACAGCAACCTTAGGGGCTTTAAATAAACATATGGTAGTTTTAACGCAAACATTTTCAATCTTAGAAAAAAATAGAATATCCCTCTCTTTTTTCTTCACTTGATTTTTAGGCTCTTAGGCATGAATCCTCAAGGTATGAACCACATGAACATGCATTTTCTGAATTAACCAATTATGCAATGAAGATATCCCAAAAAGTATGAGAACACGTGCCAAATATTTTCTTATTTCACCACAAAAATCAGTCATCATGCCTATTCGAAAATTCATCATGTAGTGGTGTCATATACTAGATATACTCAAACAATTACCTTGAAATGGGAGAACTTTCCTTTTCCCAAGAGTGAATGCTTTGAACACCCAAGAGAGTATTGTGGGTTCCATACTTACCGCTGTCCATAACCCCAAAAATTTGTCCAACTCATGATGGAAAATGTGTGTCCTACTATCCATCAAGGTAACAACAACCCAACATTCATCATGAGTGAATAGAATAAGTTTAAAAATCTGAAAATTACCACTTCTTATGGTTGCCTTCTTCCTAGTGACAACGAGCATGATGTGGATAGCAATTGGAATGATGGTGTGGCTACTATAATATCCATAATTCTTCTTATGGATCCAAAATGTCAATGATGTGGTCACTAAAAACAACTCATAATTGTTCCACCAAACTTTAACCATTTCAAAATTCAACCCGGCTATCACATTCCTTATATGTATGGTAGTAAACCAAGAGTAGGCCAACAAAAGATGTTGAAATCAGCAATACAAATTTTTTGGCCAACCAATATGAAAAACAACACACACAAAGAAGACGCTACAGCAGTGTTACCTTATGAGACTATAAATATTTGGAACCTCCCACCATGTTCAATTTCATTTCTCTTCAAGATCCAAACCCCAATCTTTTCCTCACATGCATTAGCCCAAATAATGTAGTCAAAACTAAATTGTATGGAAATAAAACTAAGTGTCTTACCACATTTTGAAACCACCAATTTTCTGCCCTTACTTTCACTTGGACTAATTTTTAGAAGGTGTTGGCCTTCTTAACAATGATCTGGGGCTGCTTTAGGAAGATTTTTTATCCATTTAGTACCTTTCATCTTGTCTTCCTTGTTAACACTATCTTCATAATAAACAAAGCAAGGTAAGGACAAAGTATGATAATGATACAAATCAAAGTGTTTACCCTTAATAGTTGTCATAACTGAGCTTTCAATCATAAAGTCATCAACTCCTTGAAAAATATTTGTCCATCTTACTTCCGGATCTCCTAAAGCCCAATCATGTTTTCCAACACTTATGTTTGCCATAGTCAATTCTAAACTTTCACTTATATCCATTAAATCAGCTGAAAAAATCACAAAATTAGAATTGATGATCTTTGTAGAAAATGGGAAATCACTTGGTTTCCATATCTTAGAGGGCCCATATAAGTGACCTTGAGCCGAGGAGTCTTTTTGCTCCATTTTGCAGCCCAGAATCTTCATTTTATCCCTGTCTTTTACATGTTTTTTATGAGTAATACAAGTCTGAAATAAAAAAGTGTGCAATTATAAATCAACCTCTTCATACCTTGAAATATTATCATGTGTGTTGTCCCCTTTTGCTAAAAGAAGAAGTTCAGATATACCCTCTTCATGCTCAAACTGATTGTCAATGTTATCACCCAGAATGGTGGCTTCAACCACTAAACTTTCACTATTAATTGGAGGATCAAAATTTCTTTCTTCTTCTTCAACCTTATTCCCATTTGACATATGATTAACATCATTAAAAACAACCTTAGAATTAGAAATCATTACCTATAATGTCCCCTTTCTGGGACATTAATTAATTAAAAAATAATTATCCACTCCCCTTGGATTAAAGGATAATTAATTGATTTGTGCATATGAATACAAAATTAAAATATTATTTATTTGTGCAAGTCAAAAATAAATAAATAAAAAGGGGGAAAATCGATTTATCATGGGCCAATTAATGATTATTTGGAGGTAGATGGACTAATGGAGGTAAGTCACATTTTTTAGAAGAGGATTTATTTATCTTATGAGCACATTTATTTAATTACTATTATTATTTAGAATAAATCGACTTAATTTGGCATGGGTCGATTCCTTTGGGCATCATTTGTTGTATTTAATTTTTCCATGCATTTAATATAATTTTTGGAAAATTAATATTTGTTTTTGAGTGTGACTTCCACGCTATTTTTAAATAAAAAATTATCTCCTAGAAGGTGGCGCTAAAAAGAAGAAAACTTAGGAAAATGGACAAGAAAAATCTATAAGAGAAGATGATGGGCACCCCTTTTCGCATATTGACAGTTATTATAACTTATCTTCGTGCTTGAAGATGGATGAATGTTCAACTGGTGATCAAAAAACAAAAGGTGTTCATCAACACCACTCAATTGTGAAGTGTGTGTTCCTTCTTGAGCTATGAATTAATGAGTTTTACTTAAATTTACTTGTCTATGTGAAGTCGTCATTATTGAAAGTGTTCTAAGCTTGAGTTGTGAGAGTTTGAGAATGATTTATAGTGTAAGCAATACCATTATATGATGTTGGTTATTCCTTGAAGAGGTTGACTTGTTTGGAGCTTATTTTGGGCTCATTTGGTGATGTTTGTGTGTTCAAGTGACCGTTGCGAATTCCAGATTTTTAATTAAGCTAAATCGATTGGTCATGTGGAGTTTGGGTATGATTTGATGATGTTTTAATTAGGGTTTTAATCTGATTCATTTATGCAAGATAATTTACGTTTATTGTGTTCATTCCCATTATATTTTGGTTTGTTTTTACTGCTAGAATTTTTTTAAGGCAAAACAATTTGCTTGGGCATTAATAACATTAGATTTGAGTAGGTTTATTAACAAGTTTGGATCTGCAATTGCTCAAATTTATATTTCAAATTTTCAAAGTAATGTTTCAAAGGGTTCAAAGGTGGTTTTCAAGGATGCAATTATTTTTCATAATTTTCCCTAACCCTAGTGACTGGTTTTTGTTTTTGGGAACTGTTTTGGAAGGATTTCAGAGCTCAGAAAATTTTGATTTAAAGTTGGTTGGAAAGTGTATAATTTTATCTTTCATCTGCAATTTGTTTCACTAACAAATTCCTAGTATTGCATGAGATATCAATTTTTTAAGTTTTTCAGCTGATTTCAGTGCATTTTTATTTAATTACTACTGCTACAAATAAATTGGTTAAAGAAGTGTTTTCTCTGACAAGCTAGCTCATCTAAACCCTTACTTTGGCTCACTCCAACCCCATTTGGGTTGTATTGAAACTGACACTGATTTAGTTAAGGTGAACCTAGAAAGGTTTCTTTTCTACGTTTTTTTTTTTTTGTTAGTTTAGTAATTTTTAATCAATATCTCAAACGGGGATATTACATTACCTTACATTGCAAACTCTTTTTGAACTTTGCCTTTGCTTCTTTCTTTGACATCATTTTTCTTTCATCACCATGTATGTAACTATTAGTAGATAAGCAAACATATTTTTTTACAAGGGTTCTTTACATTGTTTATCATGTTCCCTCAAGATGGTGTCCTCTTGGGGCTACATATGGCGGAAGTCTTGCTTGACACCACGAAGCTTATAATACCCTTGAAAAGACAAGAGTTCATTTCTGGTCGTACTTAGAGATGCATATTATTGTTGCAAACTCTCAAAATGGTTATCATGATGAGTTGGCTTACCCTTCTTGGATTGTCCTTGACAATGGTTTTTGCTTGTATTCAAGGTATCCTCATCATGGTGGTCATATTATGTTGCAAATCTTTGTGTCATTCTTTGAACAACCCTTGCATGAACTTTGTTTGCCTTGGAGTGAAACCTCCACTTTCCATTCCGATCTTCTCTCTTGTGATACCCCTCAAAAAAATTGCAATAAATCTGAAATAATTTTCTCAATCTGAATATGCAAAAATAGAAATTTTCCTAGATTTAAAAATGAGAGACTTACTATAAATAGTAAGTTCGTCACTATCCCCAGCTGAATTTAGAAAAATTGTATAACTTGCTCAAAACACCCCAGAATTGCATGAAACTTTGGAGAATGATAGATAATATTTTGGAGCAACTTTTCCGAAAATGAATTTTTTGAAAATAATTGAAATCTGATTTTTAAAACCAAAAATACCGCAGAAAAATATAGCAACTTCAAAAATTCATATCTTTGACTAAAGAAGTCCAAAAGAGTTGAAACTTTGGATCTTGGGCCACAAAAATATGAGGAACAATATCCCAAAATCAGTTTTTGCATAGCCAGCACAAAACCCTAATTTTTCCCTAAAAATAGGTCGCCCAGCACGTTTAGGGCATCAACTTAGCTCCGAAAATTATGAAATTAACTTCCTCTTATTCCTCCTAATTTTTGCCAACACAATCCCCACAAGAATAGAGGAAAGAAGCTCTAATATCATTGTAATATCTCATTTTGGGATATTAATTAAAATTTACAAAATTACTTGCAAAGAAGCAAACTTAGAAGAGAACCCCTTCTAGGTTCGCCTCAACTAACTTAGAAGAGAAACTTGGATGGGCTAACTAGTTGGAGAAAACACTTTTTTAACTAATTAATGCTTGAAAAGGGGGACATTACAGATCCTCTTTTTTATTTCTACCAGAAGCCTTTGCAATTATGAGAGTTGGATCTATTTGTGTAGAAGTTTCCATGATTGCCCTTGTATTTGACATAAACACTAGCTTAATTCGCATAAATATGAGCACCGGTGAATTATTCCTACAAATAATTCAAACAAACATGAAGTTCATGGCATGAATGTTCAATTTCTTCACCAAAACTTGATTATAAACCCTATTGCCCTCAATTTTCAGACTTTGCTTACATGTCAAGCAAGCCTAAAATATTATTTTACTCCCCTGTGCACTCACATCAACATGCAAATAGCCAAAATAATAAAAAGAAAGCCTTTCCAACCCTAGACGTCAAAACTGAATGCTTCCCGGCAATTAAAAATATTTTTTAAGTGCTAACAACTTCTCCCTTTAGCGCCAAACTTCTCCAGGGCAGCATGCTCCACACAAAAGAATTAATTGCCCTTCACTTATGGCATCCACTTCTTATATAAGCAACTGCATGCTAATTTTATCAATTGCTTCTTCTTATCTTTAGCAATTTCTAATAATAAGTTGTGTTTTTTCTCCTTCTTTGGGCGCCAGAATTTGCTAAAAATAAATAAAAGAAATCAGCTTTTAGGCATTTAGTTATGCCATAATGGGTCGCACTTTTTGGCTATAAGTTATGGGAAAAAACAGGAGAAACGGGCAGTGGAGAAATTCACCCTGCCTGGTAGCTCCAATTTTTCCATTTTTCACTTAAGTGATTATGTTAAATTTCTTACCTGCTAGGCAAGCCCAAAAAATGCGACTTGCATGAGTGAATTAACTTGTTTTTGTGGAAAAAACATAAGGAGTACGCAGTGGAAAAATTCACCCTGCCTAACAGCTCCAATTTTTCCATTTTTCACTAAAGTGTTTCGTGTTAATTTCTAACCTTCCAGGCAACTTAAAAAAAATGCGACTTGCTTTGGAATTGACTTCTCAAAGTTGGCATGGAAACTCAAGGTAGCAGGCAACTTAGAATCACGACTTGCATGAGCTTTCTTGCACGACTTGGACCAAAAATTCCATCATTTGGATCACTGTATGAATTCTGGATGATGGGGCAATTGAATTTATGACTCTGCACGGAGAAATCACCCATTTCTGGAAAGTGCGACTTGCTTCCAAACTACTGCGTTAAAAATTAGCACTTAGAAATAGTTTTCACTTTTGTCTTAGGCCACGGGTGACTTCCAAAAACCCCAAGCAACTGAACTAGATAAGCTAGAACGAAAGAAGAGACTAAGGGGAATTGCCAGACGAACCACAGAGAAAAACCAAAACCAAACACAAAAGAGAAAAAAAACTGCCAGAAGTTGCAGACAATTGCTCAAAAATAACATGTCAATTAACCAATGTGTAAAAACTCTTCCCCGCGTGAATACTCTACTTAGATGTGAAAGTAATACTGGTGTGGAGATCCATGGCGAGTTTTAACGTCAGCACAAACTATTTTTAAAAGAACTTTATTTATTTAATAAATAAATAAATAAAACGCTTTCAGACAAAACCTGGCAAAGGGATAGAGTGAGTTTTAGCATGTGGGTATTTGTCAAATTTGGCATTTATGATTCTCTGGTAATACCTTAGAGCAATGAAGACAACTACAAGCAAGAAAAACACAAAACGACTTGTTACTTTTAAAAGGGGTGGTCCCATATTTTAGGGTGAAATCTCGGGGACACCACACAAAATAAGAGTGCATTAAAGGAAAATGAGGTGTGCGCAATGACATAAACGAACACCACGCAGAAGAGGATATGTAAGGAGGTGGATCATAGATATCCAAGTGCAAATGCAGTACACAAAAACAATGTGCAAAGGAGAAGGGGATACCCTAAATAAACAACGATGGTCAACCCAAGGATAGTGTGTGCAAGGGTGAGAGCATGTAGAGGTGAATTTACAGGAAAACATCAATTTTGGACCCAACCAAGCCAAACAGTGGGACAACGGGGAAAGCCTATTTGGTCTAAAGGCATGCCAAGAACTCATCAACGGGTCGAAAGGGTGGTACTACCACCTAACCTAAATGTGTAAGCATTATGCTCACACATTTTTTAACCCGGGGTGTATGACGCAGAAGCATTTGGGTCCACGCATGATCTTTGCAACAACCATAAATATAGTAGGTAGCAATAAGCATGTATAGCTATTGTCTACACAAGCCTATTTGGTTGTCTGACATATGATTGGAGCTCTATACAACGTACTTGGTCATGCATGATGATTCTGGGAGGTCTTGTGCCACGGGGAAAAGTGGAAGTATGCACAAGGGAAGGTTGGTATGTCCTACGTGGAAAATGTTTTCATGTTCAACCTTGCGCCCTGCAACTCGTGCATATGGACCCCACATAGTGGTAGTGAAGTTTCCTTTGGTGCTGACATTTTTGAACTTAACTGAGAAATTTGGAGGAAGGTGGCAATGATCCATCATAGGATGAGAAACCAATTTTCTCAAGATGCACCTATGATTGTGCTCTTAATGTCATTGTTGGGGGGCTTGGAATTCCCAATTAGGTGGACTAGAAAAAGGAGAATTCGCGCCTAAAAACTATGACCGGTTCAAGTAGAGGTAACACAAAGTTCTACGAGTTGAGAGGAAAACATAAGAGAGAAGCAAATTTGTCCATTTTAGGACTGTGTGATCTCTCATTAGTATTGTAATTCTACAAGATGTAGGAATGTGTGCAGCCATGTACAGAGTGTAATTTCCATTGTTGTATTGTGATCAATGAAATTGTGGTTTGCTTTATAATGTGTGTGTTCTGATAAGTGTATTGCATGGTCTAAAACAGTCCTCCATTGGGCCCTCTAAACATGACTGCAACACTGGGATGGAATGAGGGATAAGTGTGCATAGTGTGTGTGTTCCGATATGTGTACTGCATTGTCAAAGATAGTCCATCATTGGAGCCTCTAACCATGACTACATCACAAGGCTAGAATGGGGAATAAGTGCATCAAGATAGAGACCACCCTGGTGCGTAACACCTATGATAAATTGAAGACCAAGTTTGAAGGAAAAGCATTATGATCTATATGAACTAAGAATTTGATGATGATTTTGCATGACGACAATACCACGAACGATAAAATTTTAGCAAAATGGACAGATTTTGATAAGAAGCTTCAAGAAAACATACCTCAAGTAATTGTCATGCAGATTAGTGGGGCTTGAAACACAAACTTGTATGAAAAAAGACAAGCAAGTTAGTTTGGGGCAATGTTGACACCAAGAAAGGTGCAAGAAAATGACTAAGTATAGCTCTACTTGAGTATGATACTCACAATACCATAAGCTAACTTGGATTCGCACAAGCATAAGGAAGATGTTCATTTTGGACACCCATGGACACGACAATTTTGGGATAGAGACATGAGGAGAGCTACTAGGTGGAAGGCTTTCAAAGAAGGAAGCTATGGATGATCCAAGATTGATTTTGTCGATAAGCACACGGAAGAGCATGCACCAATTCTAGATCCTTATAGAAGAATGACAATTACATCCAACAGACTGTGAGTTGGCAGGAAATTCAGTTCTAGGAATCCTATAAATAGCCCCATGGAACCCTCATTTGGACACAACAAGATTCTAATCATACATTGTAACATCCCTTTCCTGGACAAATAAAGACAATTTGGGTTTTCAAACAAACCCTAAAATCTGAAAGTGTGATATCCTGAATTTTATATGAAACTCTTAAAGAAAAATACAGAATTCTGGAAATTCTAATTATTTCAATAAAACCCTATATCTAAAAATAAAATTTGGAATTTTGATTTTATTTATGAAATTCTTGAAATGACAATTTTGTGGAAAGAAATGGCAGAATTTTATTACAAATAAGTGTAAAAAATTATACTTTATTCCAAGCAATAAATTGAATACAAAGTTGCAGAAATAACTTGGAAAAAGTTTGCAAATGAAGAAGCCCTAGGCTAGAAGTGTGACATCAACCCTAGGGAATGCCCAAAATTAAATCAGAATTGTGACGTCAGCTTTTAAGAGGATGCCCTAGTTGTTCTGGATGAAAATCTAGAACTTTGTTGACTGATTTTTGATGATATGAACTTCTGAATGATGCCCTAGCTGAAATTGCTCTGTCAAATGGATGTGAAGCTCAATCATAACCCCTGAATGGAGATACACTAGGGTTTTCATCATCAAATCTGGTTGCAATGGAGGCTTTTTGCCCTCTATTATTGAATGCACAAGAGTTTTTTCGTCCTCTAATGCAAAAGTTGGAGCACCAACTCAAACTCTCGATGAAAAGATAGATAATTGTCAAAAGATGATCTCAAATGACCCCCACACTCTTATTTTATAACTTTTCATCTCATTGAAAGAGTCCCAAAAGCAACTTTTCCTTTTCTATTTCCTCATTGATATTGCTTTATCAAAAGTAAATTTTTATAATAATAAAACTTTATCAAAAGTGTTTTTTATAATAATAAAGCATAAGTGTCTTTTATAAAGTTACTTTTCAACACTTAAGTTATATTATTAATTGATTATACTTTATTTACAACATAGGAGCTTATGAACACACAAGAAACTTGGAAGAATTTGACAACCAAGTTAGGTGGTATAGGTCAGTTGTTTGAAATGAAGGCCAAGACAGCCAACAAAGTGTTCAAAAATTTTGAGTTCATGCAGAGTTTTGTAAACAAATGCATGCAGGAAAATGAGAATAAGTTGGGAATTCTTTGAATGTGTGTTTCCAAGTCACAAATAGGATTGAGCGCTAAAAGCGATCAAATGAATCCAAAGAATAAAAGGTACACACACGATCTTCAATCAACCCAAAATATAGTAGGTAGCAATAACTATAGTAGGGAATTCTTTGTATGTGTGTTTCCAAGTCACAAATAGGATTGAGCGCTAAAAGCGATCAAATGAATCCAAAGAATAAAAGGTACACACACGATCTTCAATCAACTCAAAATATAGTAGGTAGCAATAACTATGTAGTTGGTGTCTGCACAAGCCTACTTGGTTCGTGGACATGTGATTGTAGCTTTGCATAGCTCAATTGGTCATCTAATGATTCTAGGAAGTCCTGCACTAGGGCAAAAAGGGAAAGTGTGCACAAGGAAAGTTTGGTGTGTACTTAGTGGTAAATGTTCACCTACACAACCTTATAGACCTGCGACGATGCATATGGACCCCACATGGTAACCCTTCGATCCGGGATTCACATGGTTTTATGGGACCACGTGCAAGTAATCCCTTTGTGGTTTGGTTTCCTCTAGTCCTCACAATTGTAAGCTCATTTGAGAAATGTAGAGGAAGATGGCAATGATCCAACAGTAAAGGGATAACCAACTTGTTTCAAATACACCTATAATTGTGGATCTAATGTCAGTGAGTTAGGGTAGGGGAGTACAATTTGTAGAGAGGAAGACTGCAGAGAGGAGAAGTTGAACCCAAGAACTGTGATTGGTTCGAGTAGAGGTATCACAGAGCTATGCAAGTTGAGAGCATAGTGTATGAGCAAGAAGATCCCTCCATTTTTAGACTACACAATCTTATATTAGGGTTGTACATCTACGAGTAACATAGGATTGTTTTTAGGTATCATATTGAGTTCAAATTCCTTTTCTTTATCGTCATCAATAAAATGGGAGTTTGCTTATATATGTTGTGCATAATACGTGTTCTTATTTGTGGGTTGCACACTTGTAGACAATCCTTCATTGGACCCTCTAACAATAATTGCACTATTTCATGTTAGAGTAGGCAAAGTCTTATAGGTGAGTGAGGAGACCTTTTTCAAATTGATGTGCACGTAAAAAGTAGTTGAGGGAGTCTTTGGTAGAAGTTGTGGTGGTTGAGATTATGAGACTAGTTAGATATTCCTACAGTTCGAATATACTTGCATAGGTTTGAAATGAAAGATCACAATAGCAGATTGGTGAATATGCCTTCAAGAAGAGTGTTGGTGCAGAATAAAGCAATGGCAGCCAATATGGCAAGAAGACTAGATGAGATCGTGGAAATGTTGCGAGCAGTACATATGAGATTGATTGTCGTGGAGGAAGATAGAAGAAGAGGATTCATCCTAAGGGATGATGTGAGTGACGTGGAGGTACGACAAAAAGACGTAGAAGAAGCAGGACCAACACTTGAGCTTTTAGATGAGGGAAAATATACACTCACTAGAGTTATATCAAAGATTGGGTGAGGGACAAGGATATGGGTTGGTCGTTGGCCTATGTCAATAACCCTGGCAAGCAGCGGCCAACCTATACTCATCATATATAGTGAACACTAAACCAAGAGGAGTAGAGGTTGATTGGCTTACTAAGATGGACGAATACTTTGAGTTTTTCAAAGTGGCAGATGCGTGGAAGGTGAGGGTTATATAAACCAAGTTGGAGAGTCATGCGGCCTTTAGGTGGAAGGAGATACAACTAGAGAAAGATGAAACAAAAAGGGTAAGGGTGATAATTACTCGTTGGAAGAGGATGGTTATGAAGAATGGGCGAGTTTCTACCTAGAAATTTGCACAGTTATTGTCTACATAGACATATTGGTTCTTCGACATATGATTGAATCTCGAACCAACGCACATGGTCATGCATCATGATTCTAGGAGGTCCTACACTAAAAAGAAAAGTGGGAAATATGCGCAAGGGAAGGTTGGTGTGTCATGTGCCGCAAATATTTTCTTGTGTAGCCTTACAAATGGTGTACATATAGAATGCACATTATGGCCCTTCAATCCACATGGGGGGCTAAGAATTCGTTAACAAGAGGATTGCAACGAAGAGAATTTGACCCAAAGAATCATTACTGGTTCAAGTAGAAGTAGCACAAAGTTGTACAAGTTGAAATGATAGTGTACAAGAGAAGCACATCCGTACATTTTGGGATTGTTTGATCCTGCATTATTGTTGTTATTCTGCTAACAAACGTAGGAATGTGTGTAAGCATGTATAGACTGTAATTTCCATTGCTTTGTTGTGATTAATTAAAAAGGAGTTTGCTTTTATATGATGCAAATCGTGTGTATTTGATATGTGGACTACACGGTCTAAGACAGTCATCACAAGGCTGGAATTAGGAATAAGTGGATGGAGATAGAGACCTAGTTTGAACAATTCCAAGGAAAACCCTAGAAGGAAGAAAACTTAGTGTGTAACACCTATGATGAGTTGAAGACCAAGTTCGATGGCCAAGCAAAATGACCATACGAACTTGAGAATTTGATGAAGGTTGTGAAGGAAGATGATACCACGAATGATAAAAATTTAGCAAAATGGGCAAATTTTGAAAAGGAACTTCAAGAGAAGGTATCTCAAGTATTTGTTGTGCAAATTGGTAGCGTAGGAAACACAAAATTGATGAGCAATGAAAAGCAAGTTATTGTGGGGTAATGTTGACACCAAGAAAATGACTAAATATGGTTCTACATGAGTGAGATGCACGTAACACCATATTCCTACTTACATTTGCACAAGCATAAGGAGCACAATCGTTTTGGAGACCCCTACGCGATAGTTTTGGGGAAAAGGGCACGAGGAGAGCTACTAGATGGAGTTTGAAGAAGGAAGTTGCAGATGATCTAGGATCAATTTCCCAAATGAGCACATGGAAGAGCATAGGCCTACTCTAGAGCCTTCTAAAAGGATGACAATTGGATCCGACAAAGCACAAGCTAGCAAGAAAGTGAGATCTAGGAATCCAATAGATAGCCCTATAGACCCTTCATTTAGAGACATCGGAACTTAGATACTTCAAATCGGATAGGTTTCGAGAGCAGCGCATAGTTTGATAAGGTATTGATGTATATTGTTCGGATAGGTTTCGAGAAGCAGCGCATAGTTTGATAAGGTATTGATGTATGTTGTTCTACTAATTGCAAATGAGAAATATTATAACCCTTTGCATACAATCGAATGCTTGTACTTTTTTTATACTCATTTGCAGCCAGAGGTATGTAATTTTATTTTATTTTAACGCAAATTCATTGTAAATTAGTTAAATTTTATGTATGTGTATTGTAATCGATTCGTTGTGTAATTCTAAATACATGTAATGTAAAATTGAATACTTGTAAATTTTTAATACTCATTTGCAGCTAGAGGTACGTTTTTTTTTTTTAATTAACGCAAATTCATTGTAAATTAGTTAAATTTTATGTATGTGTATTGTAATCGATTCGTTGTGTAATTCTAGAATCTAAATACATGTAATGTAAAATTGAATGCTTGTAATGTATTTTTTTTACTTACGCGAATTTGTTATTCAGGCATGTTTTGTTTTTAAAATTAAATTAAGTTTACATTTTCCAATTTTTTAAATGTGCATTGTGTTACAGATTAGAGTTTAACAATGGCATCAGGCTCGGCATCAGGTTCGGCATCTGGATCACTAGCAGGGACCGTTCCTCCGAATGCCCGTTCCATAGCATGGAAGTATGCTGTACGTGGAACTTGTGCGGGCGAAATTTTTTGCACTTTCTGTAACAAGAAAATGAATGGAGGCATCAATCGTTTGAAATATCACCTTTCAACTATTCCTTGCCGAGATGTTACAGTTTGCCCCAACGTGTCAGAAGAGGCAACGCGAGAGATTAAAGCAGAGCTGGCAGAGTTAGAGGAGAAAAAACTAGAGAACGCAAGGCTGAAGGCAGCCATAGCACAAGCTATTAGACCTGGGGCTGCAATGGAAGAGAATTTAGACGATGATGCAGCAACAATTATGGGCTCTACTCGTGGTCCACGCATACGAAGAGGAAGAGCCGGAAGAGGCTCATCTTCATCGAGTTCGAGCAAAGGCATACCGAGTTATTTTGTGGCAAGGAACACACCTGGAGCACAACCTTCATTGGATGGTGCATTCTGGAACAAAGATATGCACGAGGAAGTGGATAAAGCTTGTGCAAATTTTTGGTACTACAACAACCTGCCATTCAATGTGGCAAAGAGCCCATACTGGGAGTACTTGGTGACAACGTTGACAGTTATAAGGAAAGGGTACAAGGCACCCTCTCCAAAAGATTTGAGCGGGAAATTACTTGAGGGTGCGATTGCAGATGCCACTACCATGCTAAAAGAGCACAAGAAACAATGGAAAAAATTCGGATGCACCATTCTTTCAGATGGGTGGACGGATGGAAGGAACCGCACCCTTGTTAATTTTTTAGCAGCTTCAAACGGTGAGATGGTGTTTTTAAAATCTATTGATGCCTCTGACATAATAAAAAATGCAGAAAATTTGAGTGTTATGTTAGAGACAGTTGTATTAGAGGTTGGTGTACAGAATGTTGTGCAAGTTGTTACAGACAATGCAGCAGCATATGTGGCAGCTGGGAGACTATTGCAGGAGAGACATCCATCACTCTTTTGGACTCCTTGTGCAGCTCATTGCATTGACCTTCTTTTGGAGGACATAGGCAAAATTGATTGGGTGAGGCCGGTTGTAGAAGATGCAAGATCTATAACGAAGTACATATACAATCACCCTTGGGTTCTGAGCTTGATGAGAGTACACACAAAGGGAAAAGAACTTGTTCGAGCCGGTGTCACAAGGTTTGCAACTAACTTCTTGACGTTGCAAAGTATTTCTAGTTTGTTGACATCTTTGAAACAAATGTTTGTGAGTCAAGCATGGCTAGACTCACAATATACAAAGAAAGCTGATGGAGAGAGGGTTGCAAAGATAGTTTTTGATGATATCTTTGCAAAGAGAGCTATAGAGATCATCAAGGTAATTTCAAACTTCGATTTATATTTCATTCCTTTATTTTAATTTGTTAAATTATAAATATTAAATACATTGTTCTACTTTTCACTTTTTATTTCATTTATAATATGTATTGTAACTTGTAAGTTTGCAATCTTACATTTTAATTTGTGTGTAGGTGTCAGAGCCGTTGGTGAGAGTTTTGCGTTTGGTTGATGGGGAGCAAAACCCCATGGGGTTTGTATATGAGGCCATGGATAGGACCAAAGAGTCTATCCAAAACTATTACAGGGGGGATATCGTCAGATATGGTCCCTTTTGGGAGATTATTGATCGGAGGTGGGTGGAACAATCAACTCCACCAACCTATTCATGCAGCGGGGTACTACCTCAACCCCAAGTATTTCTACTCTGACAGCTTCACAGATGTGAATGGAGAGGTTATGGAGGGCCTTTCGACATGTATTGAGAGGATGATACCGGATGTTGAGACGAGGGACCTCGATATTTTAGAGCTACAGAGTTACAAACATGGTAGGGGGAGACTCTTTTCATCGGTGCTAGCTATTCGAGGGAGAACCACACAGTCACCAGGTAATACCAAGTTACTTAGAATGTTTACCAAGTTACTTATTAGTTACATATTTGATTTTATTAATTAATTATAATTTTTGATTATCTTGTTATATGTTTGTAGGTTCTTGGTGGGAGGATTGGGGAGGGAATACCCCAAATCTTCAAAAGTTAGCCCTCAGAATTCTATCTCAACCTTGTAGCGCTTCTGGATGTGAACGCAACTGGAGTTTGTTTGAGGCCATTCACACGAAGAAGTGCAACAAGTTGACTCAAAAAAGACTCAACGACTTGGTTTTTGTGCAATACAATCTCCGGCTTCGCACAAAAAAAGTTGAGGCGACATCAGAGGAGCTCATTGATTTGGATGAGATAGATCCATACAGTGAGTGGACTGGGCAAGAAGAGGAAAACCCTGCATTCACAGCGGACGAGATTGCTTCTTTTGAGAGGGAGGCTATGGAGGGAGAAGCACTAGCAGGACTCCGAGGAGATATTGGAGTGGATGACATCTTTGGAGGTGATCTCCAACATGCAGCAGAGGAGCCACCAGCACCACCATCTAGTTCCAGGATCGAGCCAGTTTCGCAGCCTTCTAGGAGGACCGTGGAGACGCAGCCGAGTGTGGGGACTAGTGGAGCCAGGGGACTCAAATCCTACTCTAGATGAAGATGTTACTTTTAAGATTAGGGATTTGAAAAATTGATCACTAAAAGCTAAGTTTTAAGTAGCTCAAGGGTTAGGTTTATAGTAGGACTAATTGCAAATGAGAAATATTATAACCCTTTGCAAAGATTGTGTATCTTAATGAGTACAAGTAGTGGTTGTAGTATTTGTGGATAGTTATGAATGTGATGAGTATAGTGTGCATCTATAATTAATTTAAATCTAATGGTAAAATGAAAATGTTATATTCATTGTTAATTTCCACAAGTCAATTTTATTAATGTCTAGTTGCGCCTTGAATGAGTACTTAAGCCTTTGTTGAAGTGATATGACAGCATAAGAGTGTCTTATTTGTTGTACCAAGTCACGTTTGAGTACTACCATAATTGGTTGACCAGAAATCCCAACATTTTGGTTCTTGGACGGTGGACCCTGTTTGAATCGATAATTAGGATTAGAGAAGCACATGGCGAATTGAATCATGCAAGAACACATGGAAGTGTGGTTCAAAGAAAAAACCCTTGTTTTTCCCAAATAGTGAAAGTACAAGAAGGTAGAGGACCACTAGTATGGTTACAAGATGAATTATGTAGTAATTCTATGAAGTTTATTGTGTAGAGTTTCGCTAGCCTATCTACACATGGTTAGTGACATATGTTGTAGGAAGTAGACAAACCTTTTGGGAAGTGGTGAGCATCGACAGACACACAGATTGTGAAGTTTAAGGAGACTAATGAGGTTTGGTCTCGTGTAATGGATTTTTGTGGCAAAGTGCACTAAACAATTATTTGTTTGAGTTTTTGACTTACACATATTCGAAGAAGGTGGATATTGAGTTCCTGCGTGAACCAAGGGGACTCAAATCCTAGTCTAGATGAAGATGTTACTTTTAGATTAGAGATTTGAAATTTGATCACTAAAAGCTAAGGTTTAAGTAGCTCAAGGGTTAGGTTTTCAGTAGGAAAAAGTGTTATGACTGCACAAGGAGTTGAAAGTAGACAAATGGATAGTTCATAAAGTTAATTGAGACTACAAAAGTGTGTTGAAGGCTAAACAAGGATAATTGATGCTTAGGGCACTATGAGGGTGTGGAATTCAAATCAGAGGAATGTTGGTGTACCTATGAATGACAATAGGAGCATGTCACTAATTTTCTTGAAGAGATATGCTTTAATGAAGAAAGTAAAATCTGCAATGATCAATTATAATGGAAATAGTATCTAGCACTTGGCAAAGAAGAGAATCCATTAAGTGAGCATAAATGTAGTATGCCCCGGGTGGGAAAAAATGAAATTAGGGATGGACAATAAACGATGGGTTCTTGGCCCCAATGTATGCATGATATGTATCATGGCAGATGTGAGCAACGACACAAAAAAGACATGCATAATATGTATCATGGCAGATGTGAGCAACGACACAAAAAAGACATACATGATATGAATCATGGCACTATGGGGTACAAATAGAAAAACATAAAATATGCAAGCTAGTCATATTGGAAACATACAATTTATAATGGAAAAATCAAAGTGACAAGAATTTCAAGAGACAAAGGCCAATCAATGAAATTGAAAAAATGAGAAGAATAACAATAAATGAATACTACAGAAGGAAAAATAAATTAGAAGGAATCCCTACTTGCCTAAAATTTTCATTAAATTTATGTGCGCTTAGGGACATTGCGGGTCCATATAATTGTGTTGTCTTTATTTGGAAGTTTTGCACAGACATTAGGTGACCTTGAAACAATTGGAAAAACAAAGGAAAATAGTATGAGAAGCAGTGAAGCAAACTAAAACCACCCTTGAAGATTAAATAAGTCACGAGTGTGAGAAAAGGCTCTAATTTAGAAATGTCAAAATAGAAGTGGCTATTGACAGTAGATTCAAGGAGAAAATCTGAAGGACTTAGTACTAGGGAAGCACATATGAAGAATAAGGAATCACAAGTAGGTAAGAAAAAAATCTTAGAGCAAAAGAAGTAAGAAAATAACAATCCATGAAACGCAACGGACTTTGTACAGGAAAAGACATGTCAAAAACTATGTAGTGAGGAACATTCAAGGACAATCATGAACTGGTAAGGAACTATTTGTGATCAATAGATAAAGTTTGGTAAGTACATGCATGAGGCTCACTAAAAACTAACCTATAGAACCATCAAGTCTTTGAGAGTCGTCATTGTAATTTGTATAATTTGAAATATATCAATCTTCGTAACGTGCAAGATCGAGATGGACCAGATAAAACAAATCTAGAAAACATAGACCAGTGGAACCATCATCGTACGCATTTGAGTAATCATAATAATATGTTGTTCCACCATGCAAAATGGTACGATCCTTAATCTTAGCGTTGGTTTGAAAACCGGGATCATTTGTAACCATTGTAAACTCACCCATTGATGTTGGTTAGTGGTTGTTTAGAACTAGTGGTTGTTCAGGCACTTAAGATCTAGTAGTCGATGTTTGTGTTTGTATTGATTTAGGGATGACCTTAGTTTGAACACATGGTTGGATAATAGGAGTGTCTCTACAAATAGTAATTACTATGTTTTCGGGCAGAAATTTGAGACACTAATGTAAGGTGGATGGTATTACTTTTGCTTGTATTTCATGTATCCAAGGACATGCAAGTTATACATCATATAACCCATTGTCAGGCATGACAAGGAACCAAACTAAAGTTGCTTTCGGGCCCACTACGATAAGTAAGCATATAACACCAAGGGGTGTTGTAGTATTTCCATCATATCCCATAATAGTCACAGTAGTACCAGATAGAGATTTTTTAATATTTGAGACCATTAATAACTTGAGTTGTGTATACATTAACACTCCAACCATTGCCAACCATTGTTTTTTGTGTCCTTCGTTGATATGTGCTTTTAAGGGTTTTTGTGAATAGTGGGTTACAACATGATTCATCGTTTGGTATTTCACTATCGTACATTATAATAGGAGGCTCCCTCTTTGTTGTTGTAGTCGTGAACACACCAATAAATCCATCTTATGGATGATCGTTAAATTTCGATCGCTAGTTTTTGTCCTTTGTCATATGTATGTTGTATTAATCTTGAGACAGGTTATCATGGTTGGGAAGAGGATATTTAAATAATTTCAAATGTTGGTTAGGTCGACCCACAAAGTCATTTAAGACGTTATTAATTCCTTCAACTTGAATGTAATTACTCTTGATTAAGTTGTGGATCTTGTGTTTTAAAAAATGAATTTGTTCAAAGAAAAATTGTGGATAAGCACTTCCATCATAGTTATGTGGCAAAGGCTTTGATGGATCTAACTTTAAATAACGAGTAAAGCAATTGTTGTAACATTTTATGAGGACTCTTTCTTAGCCTTATAAATTGTCTTCAGTGTGGTTGTTGAGGCAAAATATATTTTTAAGTTGTTCTACTGCATCTACTGCACACTTAGCTTCAGACTTAGATTTGAAAGCATCATTACTTGATTTAGACTTGAACTTACTTTTCGGTTGAAATTTTGCATCATTATAAGTAGGCTCTAAGGATTGACCTCAATGTTTCTAGCCGTGTGACAAAGGTCATCGAATGATTGATATATGTTGAACATGACTTTGCCCTTGATATGTGATAGCAAGCTTTGAGAAAAAATAATGATAAGCTTGGGCTCATGTAAATTTATGAGTCATCTTGGTTACCATCTTCTTGAATTGTAGTACATACTCACTGATAAGTTCGTTAACATTATGTTTGAATCAGGTAAGATTTGTAAACGTGAGTTTCCTACTAATGTGTACTGAAAAAAGTGCAAGAATATCAACTACTAGTGAGGCGCAAGTATAGATAGACCCTTGGGGTAATGCACATAAGCAATCAAGAGCATAGACTCTTAAGCTCCTAGGAAATAGCTTGATCAATAATCAGTTATCATGTCTATCAAAAGGGAAAATAAAACTGACAAAAACCTACAGGGAGTTCAGACTGATACAAAGAAAGAATAAGCAATTAACACGTTAATCGTAATAGAGAGGTCATGGATTCGCGGAAATACAAGCACTAATGAGTTAAATCCCATTGTGAAGTTAGTCGCAACTATCTTAGAAGGATCCTACACAAGAAACCAGCTACGCCTCTCAGCCTATGGTAAAGGAAATTCGCATGCAAAAGCTTATAGACACACAAGAAGCTTGGAAGAAATTGACTATTGAGTTGGGTGTTATAGGCCAGTTGTTTGAAACAAAGGCTAAGGTAGCTAGCAAAGCATTCAAGAAAATTGAGTTCATGTAGAATTTTGTAAATAATTGCATGAAGGAAAATGAGAAAAGAAGTAGGTAAATGGTTACACGAGTTTTCCAAGTTACATATATCATTGAGCGTCAAAAGCAGTTAAGTGAATCCAAATCATACAAGGTTCGAATGCGGGATAAGCGCACGGAGACAAAGTCTCAATTTGAATAGTTCTAAGGAAATTTCTTGGAGGAATAAGACTTGGTGTGCAAGACCTATGATGATTTGAAGACCAAGTTTGAATCCCGTATGAGGACATATAGAGACATGCCCAATTATTTGAATGAACTTGAGAATTTGATGAAGATTGTGCATGAAGGCAACACCACAACCAAGAAAGTTTGAACAACATGAGTGTATTACAAAAAGAAACTTCAAGAGAAGGTCCCTGAAGTATTGATTGCACAGATTGGTGGCGCTGGAATAACAAACTTGTCTAAGGGAAAACACACAAGTTAGTTTGGATGAATGTTGACCACAACAAAGGCGCAAGAAAATGACTAAGTGTGGCTCCATATGAGTGAGATGCACAATACCATAAGGATGACAATTGTTTTGAATACATGTGCATGACATGTTTTGGGGAAGAGTCGCAAGGAGATCTGCCAAGTGGAAGGAGTTCAAAGAAGTTGTAGATGACCAAGATCAATTGCGAAGATAAGTACATGGGAGCACATGGGAACAGGTAAAGTGATGTAGCAGCATCTTGTAAATAGTTCAATTTTATCTTTCGTAGGTGTTTAGGGGTGTTTTGAGTCCATTTGAGGTGTTCATGACATGTATTAGTCCATTTGGACTCCATGGCAATGTAATAAGGAGTTTCCCTCCAAAATGTATAGTTTGAATATTTGAATAGTTCTTTGGTATGTTATAAGTTAGGTGTTAGTGAATAATAATGTCTAAGGGGTCATAAGGCATATACTTCACCATGGCATGACTTGTTTGGCCTAACTAAGGTGTAAACCACACTTAGATAGTCCAATCATGGTTTGGTAAGTAGAGTTAGTACCCTAACTACCCTTTCTTCTCTCAAATAAGCAATGTATTCAAATGGAGGGGATAATGTGAGAGTGGTAAGAGGTTGAAGGTGAAGAGAATACTCTAGGAGTCAGAGCCTTACTGGCTCTTGGAGCTATGTAGCATCAATGGTGATATCAATAAAAGCTTCTTATTGTGAGAATACTCTGAGCAGAGCCTTATGGCTCTTGGAGCTATGTAAAATCCATGGTGATATCAATTAAAGCTTCTTATTGTGTAAAAACTGTGTATGGCAGGTTTGCTATGATTGAATGCTTGATTTTTTAGAGATGAATCTCATTTGAAATGTTGTATACAGGTATATAGAAATGTGTGCAGGTCTGTAGAAGGACATGGAAGCAATTTGAAGAGGAGAAAATGTCAAATAACATAATCATATACAAAGAGGTAAGCAAACTGTTTGTAGTATTTTCTTGTTGAGTTGAAGGAAAGAAACAAACTTATCTTGCATTGTGACTAAATCAATTGAGTTGAATTGGTGAAAATTCAGGCTTCTTGAAGTAAGGTGAAAATTGCATCTTTTTGGTGTTTTGGAAGCAATTTGAAGAGGAGAAAATGTCAAATAACATAGTCATATAGAAAGAGGTAAGCAAACTGTTTTTAGTATTTTCTTGTTGAGTTGAACGAAAGAAACAAGCTTATCTTGCATTGTGACTAATTCAATTGAGTTGATTGGTGAAAAATCAGGCTTCTTGAAGTAAGGTGAAAATTGCATCTTTTTGGTGTTTTGGCTTAGTGATTGTACTAACAATTGATATTGGTTGAGTTTGTTGTTAATCTCTGCATCATAAAGAAGGAAGCTTTGGATGATCAGGGTTCAATTGCAGTGATCTGTATGGCTCCAACAATTTTGTTATGGATTGGGTTGGACAAATAAGCAAGGCTTGATAGTTATCATGCTTCGAGGCTTTTATGTGCTGATTTACCATCTAATTTTTTATATTATGGAAATCATTTCCAAACCTATTAGATGTTCACATATGCTTCAAGAATTCTTACTTTAACAAAGAATGCATAAAAACTTATCGGTTTTTTCCAAAAAGATTTTTTGTCTAAGCCTTAAAACATCATTGAACTCAAATCAAAATCACACGTCGAAAAAAATGATCCACTTTTGTGTGCTGATCTACCCTCTTATTTTGCATATCATGGAAGTCATTTCCAAACCTTAAATTAACAAAAGTATCATGAGTCTTTTCCAAAAGGATTTTTTGTCTAAAAGCCTTAAAACATCATTGAACACAAATCAAAATCACATGTCAATCAAAAACCCCTACCTAAGATCTCAAGCAGCTTTTGGAAGCTTTCGAATTGCAGCATCATTTCCCTGATCAAGAGTGACTCGCTTCTTAGCTCGCAGTAAAACAGATGTAGGAGGGAATTTACTACTACTCTCAACCACAGGCTGCTTAACAGAAGGCTTTGAAGAGCGAGAATTCTCAGCACCTACACCACCCTGTTGCCTTTTCGCTTCTCCTTCCATGGCCTTTAGATAGAAGAACCTCTGTTATGTAAGAAATTCATTCAGCTTTTAAATACTCCCTTACAAAACCAATGTAAAATCCTCCATCCCAGCTCAAGTATCATTCCCCACAGTTAAAAAACCTTAAGAAAAAATACAATAATCCCAATCTACATTTAAACAAAACCAGCAAAAATAATCAGACAAATAATGCTTTAAGATGATAGAAAACATTTCAGACTCCCACGTCGTTGCGGTACACTAAATGCTTCAGATTAAGCCATTACCATACAAAAAAGCTTCTATATACAAAGATATCTAAAATCAACATGCAATCTTCATTTGAACTAGCATAATGTATGCCAGACTCGTTCACAAAGCAATAAATGATGGGAGCCTAAGGCATATGCTTTAAGAAAATAGTGAAACCACGTGACAATTTCAGAATGGAACATTCAGGTTTTCCCTAGAAGTGGGGACCGTAAATCCTCCAAAACATTGATGAAACTATTTTCCTCAGACATTAGCAACTTTTGCAAATGATCGTATGTTTGCATTCCCTTATACTAAAAGAACCGGATAGCAACATTTGGCCGTTCTAATAGGAAATGATTAATCTAATGGTATGAATGGAACCCTGCTGGTCATTGGAAAGAATTTATTATATTAATGATACAGTTAACTGCTTGTTGTGAGGTAAAACCTACAAGGCGTTCCATGTAAGTTTGTGCCATGGACTGCTAGGTTTGGAATTCGAGGGACTTCATGGTACTTTGTAGTCGGATTGAATTAAGAATATTATAGTTGGAAATAATTTCTAGAATAGAGAATTTTTACAAAGCAAATGCATCCTTATTCAAGATCACAATAGATGTAAAAAATAAAGATACAGTGTAATGGAAGGGATAAAGAATAAAGAAAGAAATTTAAAAATTCATTTCATCATTTAATCAAAAGATTTCTGCTATTTAAGGTCATTATGAGGAAGATACAAGGCCTGCAGAGCATGGCTGTAAGTAGGATATGATTTGCAAGGCATGAATTAAGTCTGAAATCTGCAATCATTAGTTGCTCTGCAATTCTGCCAAAGGCACCACTCTTTGTTTAAACTCCTACGTTACAAACAACAGAAAACATAATCCATTCAAATACTAAGTGGGGAGGGGGGGCATTGGGTTTGCGAAAGCTGGACCGGTTCAATAAAGCCCTTGTGGCGAAACTCTGCTGGTGACTATACAAAGAGAAAGAACGGCTATGAATAAAAATCTTCCAGTATAAGTACTTGGATACACAGCAAGTTTTGAGGCTCTTCACCTAATTTCCAATGCTTAGAGGCTCGGCAATTTTCGCATTTTTTCAAACATTGCAGGAATCTTATCCTCCCACTCGTTAGGGTGAAGGTTGATGGCTAGCATATCTCCTTCTGGAAGGAATCCTGGCTGAGACAGTCATCCTTGAAAATTTTCAGATCTTTAAGAAATAGTATGGATTTTGCAATTGGCCAGTTAGGGGATAGAATCAGTATCTGAATCTTGATTGGCTATTAAGCCTTTGTATCTTTCTTGAAGTGGCACTTCAGAATGGCCTTGTATTTTGAGCATGTGGTTATGGTTGTTTTCTAGTATGCAATAACATTACTATTTATGGAGGATGATAAGCTGTTGTCATGATGATCGTGTAACTGAAGCATTGGAAATGGGCATTGTATTCAACATATTTCCCTTCTCGTGAATATAATCTTTATGAGTAATGTTGTGTGATGAATCAGTTAGCTTGATCCATGATGCTATACAAACAGTGGAATCTAAATGGTTATTGTCCTGATGCAGACCTGGGGGAAACTGTGCTATTAGAAATATTGGGGGCTGCAATGTTATATATTGAAAATGGTGTTAAACTGAACACCTATGGTTACTACCCCTTGCATGAGTGTCTATGATTGTAACCTGTCAATAAGTCCTATAGAATAAGTATGAATGAATAATCAAACCTAAATTTGTATGGTTTGATAATGAAATGTTTGCTTGTTTGATAGCCTTTACCTGAAAATAGCTAGCTCATCATAATAAATGATTGCAATTGATCCTCACTTATGATTAACTTGAATTATCCAACTGGTAGTATTAAGCAATACCAGGTCTTCATAGCACCAGATTTCAAAACAGAGTATACCTTAATAGTTCTTAATTCATAACCTTTTATAAACGGAGTTAATCTCAAAGAATATTGTATCTAGCCTACTGTTACAGTTGCTTATCATTCTTAACAAGTGTGCCGTGAGAATTTATTTACAGGCCATACAGTAAATGCAAACTATAAATACTGTTATACCTGTGAGTACTGAGTTAATTTTGCTCCAACTGTAATAGAAATTTGCAAATTGCAGGCTAGATTACTTTAGGGACTGGATGATGAACCACAAAAAACTATGATTGTTATATTGAATTCTGGGCACGAGTCTTCAATACCTCTAAGGTTAAGATTGTATCTATTCCCGACACTCAATAAGATGATTTCAGTCTTAAGGGCAGTAGTATGAGATGTTGTCTCCTCCTCCAAGATGACCAGAGGACAAAACTGTCCGTGATGACTGAATTCATGCTTGACTTGTGATTTTAAGCTTGCAACTCGCTCTCTATAAGGGGAAAAATTGATTGATGGATGAATCCTTTTCTGTTATTATATGACCTAATCCTGTTCAAGATGGAAGCTTTATAATGCATGCAGTAGCATATTAACTTATGACTGTTTGCTAAGGATTTCTTTAAATCAATGTCTAGTGGAAATCTCTCTTCTTGATGGTCTTCTTCAAGTGGACCCTATTTTGTACAGATTTCTTGATGGAGAGCAAGCGTACATGCAGTGTGAGTGAAGATACAACACTGATACATTATGTTCAAGCTTATGGTGCTGCCCATTTGCCATCTACTCCTAAGAATACAGGTAATTTCTGCATATATTGTCTACATTCAATCAAAAATAAAGAAACAACATTTAAGAACAATTTCTATTTGACAGGTCTGAAGAGCAGTGGAAAGAGTCTTAAGGAGGATGAATTATCTTCATCGAAATATTAAACGAGTAAGCATTTCCGAGGATATGGTGCAGCCCATTATAAGACTCCATTTTCTACTTGGAAATTGGTATTCTTGTTTTTAACTTCAACATAGATGCATATATGTATGCCCTATAATAGTGACCCTATTCAGTGATGCAGAGACTAGCACTTAACAACAACCAATCAGCAGTTAGAACAAATACTTCAAAATCATCAATCTAACCATGGAATTTTCCACTTTTCTCAAAAGCCAAAAACTTGCTCTTTTACTCAAAATGCTTTATACAATTGACTCAAAGCTTAAGAATGATTTACAATAGCTTGAATTCACCATACCATCATGTTCAAATGCTTGGAAAAGTTTCAACACTTCATTTTCACCCAAATTCATTCTAGACCTCAAACTAGCTTGTAGCCCTCCAAAAATGCATTTTTTAGCAAAAATGACATAATACTGAGATTCAAGCCTCACTGGTAAGATTTTCTAGGACCCATTTTCCCCTTTCAACTGTTCACCAAATTTCACAACTTAATTCCACTCCCATGTAAAGTTATTCTCAATTTATCGTTCCAAGTTAGACCTAATTTCTAGCCCTGAATGCATACAAAGCTTAGTGTTTAGAAGAAACCACAAACATTCATGCAAAAGTGAAATAGGTTTCAGATACCCATTATCCTCCTTGTACTTTGTTCAAAATTTTATGGCCTAATTCTCTTTCTATCATTCCCAACTCCACTCTCATCCTTATTCTAGGCTCTTTTAGGCCCAACCTAGGGTTTTGAACCATTACTTAGGGTTTCTTGGTTTACCATTGTTTCAATCTTTGAGAATACCTTAATCAACTTATAACATCTTGGTTTGTACCATTCACCATGCTCCTTTACTCCTTTGGCATCATTTTGGGTTAGAAACCAACTTTGGCTCCTCAGGTCTTATCATGGTCTTCACACCTCCTTTGTTACTAAACTCTGTTATTGCTTCTTGTCTAGGCTCCCCTCTAAATTCTCAATTGTTCTTGTCACTCACACACTACTCCACCACCTTACACTTCTCCACTAACTCCTCATTTGTTCACTCATCCTTTGTTGATATCTTTCCTCAACTTGTTCACTCGCTCTTCAATGCCTCTCACTAGGCTATATCAGGAGAGTTTTGCATTCCTTCTTGTCTAACGGTTCAATGACTAGCTATGCTTTTACAAGGTTTTCATACATCCTACATTCCTCTCAACATGTTTTGACCTCCACTACTTCATAGACTTTCAACTCCCTTTCTTGACTGTGTGTAACTGTGCAAAAACTGCGTCTAGGGACTGTGTCATCTAATCTTTTTAGATTTTCAACTTTCATTACTTTCTTCTACAGTCTCACCACCTCCAACATGCCTTTCCACCCCTACAACAACTACCTCAAAAGTTAAAAATAAGAACTATCATCTTTAATTGGTTTGCTCACAAACTATCAAAACAGGATAGAACACAAAGTTCTGACTGGACTGTCAAAATTTTAACAAATTTCCTTCATCAAAACTCTCCGGGATCTACACTGATGAATTAGAATCTTTTCTTCGGGATCATATTCAGGAAGGGGATGGGTGCCTTCTTCACCATGTTTTGATTTCTATTCTCTTGTTCGCTGATGATATTGTTTTACTTGCCTCTTCTCCTGAGGGGGCTTCAGAGACAACTTGACGCACTTGCTCTATTTTGTGATCTTCGACATTTGATGGTCAATCTTAGTAAGACCAAGGTCATGGTCTTCAATGTGTTGAAGACCTCTCACCTCCATTTCTTTTTCAGGGGGCAGGAGGTTGAAATCACCAACACATATACTTATTCGGGTGTCCAATTCTCATGACCTAGATTTAGTATGAGGCATGCCCTTCAGCTGCGTGTGAACAAAGGTTGTGGGTCTCTTGCCATTCTTGAGCGACAATGTTTCCGACACCACTTTCAAGACATTTCCTCTAAGATGTCTCTCATGATCTCTCTTATCCAACCCATTGTTTTCTATGGGTCTGTTGTTTGGGGGGCCTCCCTTTTAGCTACGAATTGGGCGTCAGTTGAGAGAATGCAAACTCTCCTCCTTCGTCGTCTCATCAAATGCAAGCAAACGGTTCCTTAATTGATTATTCTAGCCGAATTCGGCGCTAAACCTTTCCGTTTGGAGGCCCTTTTTGACATTTTAGCCTTCATCCACCGCGTCAGGAGGTTTGGGGATTTCCCGGATGAGCAGAATATGTACCCGTATCTCGCTTATTGTTCCTCTATGAGTATTGCTCAGGATAGAGGACGCTGTTGGTTCTCTGATACTTCAGCTTTGTTGGGTTTTGTTGGTATTCAGATGGATCATCTCCCCCCCTTTCATTATTCCTTGAATGCTCCCAGTCACCTTCTACCCACCAAACAGGTGTTGAATAAGTCCATCAGAAGATGATTTTTATAGGTGTTTTATTCATACTACTTGGGTGAACCCCCATGGCGGCTTGTGTCCTAAGATGGCCTTTTATGCAGAGCATTTTCTTGAGATCAGTGACGGACTCATCATCCGCCCCCAGTACACCTTTCGCCATTAGATGCATGCCCTCCGCATACCCCTGGGTCAGTTTCGGGTGGGCTCCCACAGATTGCGTTGTGAGACGGATCATCATATTGACCACGGTGACAGACTTTATAGGCTCTTTAGCCTCTAGGAGGTTGAGACTAAGGACCATTTCATCTTCCGCTGCCCCATATACTATGAGATCAAGGGACGATTTCATTGCCTCTTCAGAGGGGTTCAGACCCTCCCAGTTTTCTTCAGATATATTGACCAGCGGTGCCTTGCCCTCTATATCCGTGAGTCTCTGGAGCTCCGGGACCAGATTCTTCACCCACCTCCGAGAGTCATTTCCACGAGACGAATTACATCTTTCTTTCCGGTTCTACCCGCAATGGGTGGTACCAAACGGCAGAGCCACTCTGATCCTATTACAGGGCATAGATCAGTTCGTTCCCGCTAGATCTTCACAGCTCCCCCAGTGGCCACCAGCCGGCTCGGCAGCGTACACGTCTCAGAGGGCAATCCAGATCTACTTGCCTCCTGGCGGTCGTTCTAATCTTAGTTTCTGAGTAGCCAGCTCCTAATCAGAGCCCTTCTTCATTCTCTTCTCCGCTTTCCTTCCCCCCTCTGACTCATTATCCCGTCTGTGGGGGGGTTTTGCTTTCTTGGGGGTTTTTTCTTGTTCTTATCTTTTTCTCTCTTATGTTCTCGGGAACTCGTTTAGAGTCTTTCCCACTTGCACTTTGTATATTGCTTGGTTGCAGTCCCATTGACCTACTTCTGTGGTCATTTGTTGGACATTAATATATTTATCTTATCTCTGAAGCTTTTCCCACATCACTGCCCCATGCTCATGCTCATATGTACCAATTTCTAGGTTTTTTTTATGGTTACTTTTTAAGGTAGACACCTTTTTCTTCTTGCCAAAACCCTAGACAGAGTCTAGCCCAAGAGGGGAATATTTAAGGGTTTTGAGCATAAATATTCTTATCAGATGGTTTAGGTAGCATTACAAGCTCTGCGATACCTTATTGCTCCCCTGGAACTTGTCTTAGCTCACAAGACATTTGGAATGTTCACTACACTATTCTTTACCAGTCAAGAAGGGTTCTTTTGACTCATACAGTTTACATTAAGAGGTCTTTCTACTTCTTGGCTTCAAATATATTAAAATTGTCTTGACACCTAGGTTAGAAGGAAATTCCACACTTGATTATTGTTATCCATATTTTGCCCCCCTGGGCAAAATAGTGGATCAAAGCGACCCTGCACTGAAAGAACCTGAGAAATCACATTCAGTTTCCACAAATAGATTACAAAGGGACTCTACAATGGAAGTGGCGGGGCCTGCGGAGGTCAAACAACCCTGTGTGGGAGAAATCCAAAAGACAGCTCTGTCGAGCGGACCTGGACCTTAAATCCATTTTACAGGTTTCAGGTAGGCTCGGAAATAGAACAGTAGGGTCAGAGGAGGAGGAACAGTGTCAAAGAAGCCAGGAGCAATTAAAGGCAGAAACAGCGAAGATCCGAGGTCCTCGGGCTCAAAACAGTTCGGAATGAGTCCAAAATCGGCTAAGTATGGAGGATGTAGCGAAGAGAGCCACGTGTCGGAACGACGCTTCTCCAAGGGTGAGCCCAAGAAAGGAATCTCAAATGAGCGTCAGCCTCCACGCGTCCAGAACCCCAAAAGTTGTGCAGTCGTTGAAAAGTCTTCGGCTAGAAAGCAAGGTGCCAAGTGTTGACTCGGCGCAAATCTAAAATGGGAGCCCAAGGCGGAGACTCAAACTCGCGCCAGCCCTCCACGTAGCAAATGGTCAACAAAGGTCAAAAGGCAGAGTCTGCCACGTGTCCAAGCGGCGCGTCTCCAAGGGTAGATCCAAAAGTGGAGTCTTCAAACAGTGCCAGTTCGCCACGTAGCCCAGGACCCGAAAAGGCAAGAAAGAGGTCGTTGAAAAGTCCAAAGACCTACGGCAGATTCCAAGTGTCAACCCGACGCTCCTTCAAAGGCAAAATCTCGATCAAGCTTTCAAACGAGCGCGGAGCCTCCACGCGTCCACCCTCTTCAAAGGGGACAAAGTCGGGTTGAATAGTCAATGCATAATGGCAGGCCAGTGGAGAGTGCCAAGTGTCCAAACGGCGCTAACTCAGGGGATGGATAGACAGAGTCTTCTCAAACAAGTATCAGACCGCTGTGTGTCCCAGGTCAATGAATATGACCCCGCCGAGCAAAGAACTTAGCCAAGAAACAAAGAAATTGAGCAAGCCGGCGGAGGAAGCCACGTGTCAGCACCGCGCCATTCCAAGAGCAAAATGCAGAGGCCACCTTCAAACATGCGCCAGCCAACCACGTGTCCCATATTAAAAAGGGGACCCGTTTTTCAAACTGGTTTTCCCGCCCTTTTGTACGGGCCCGATACAAACTTTGAAGGGGCATATCTTTCGACTCAAGGCTCGAAATATTGCGAATCTGACACCGTTGGAAAGATCTCAGCTTCACCCACGCCATGGAGATCTGAAACTTTTAAGTTTGGAGAGGTTAGGTAAAGGAAAATGGAGAAAACGTCTTTAGGGCCATTAATGTGGGATCCATCTTGCCCAACAACCAGATCAAATTCAATTTGCTCCATTGTTTCCTCCTTCAAGGCGTCGAACCAGAGATTGATGCAGTCAAGGCAGATTTGGGGGGCAGATTTTGCAGGAGACATTAATAGCAGTGGTTGAGCTTTGACCTGCTTTTCCCGCTTCTCTCTCTTTCTTTCTTCTCTCTGATTAAGTCTATAAATATAGGGGTAGGACTCATTGCAAAGGGTTGGACATTCTTTTGTTTTGCAGGCTTCCCTTTTCTTCTGGCAAGGGAACTCGTGGAGTTTTAGACCGTCCATTTAAATCGCAAAATACGTACCTGCCTTCTAGCCGTTTGTAATGCATTGTATCAATCTACAGAGCAATAAAACACGTCTGTGATCGATTTTTGATCCTTTCTTGTCTCTTTTGCTTTCATCTGGTCTTTCATTATAGGTTTGGTTATCTATGCTTGGTTATCGTATGCATTTTGTTGGTTTGTGTCTATCAGCAAAACAAATGTTCATCATTCCTTTGGTGCATCACCTTATAGCTTAGTTCGATTTCCTGCACCCCTTTTATCCCTGCCTCCTTGGTAAAATTTAGATTAGGTTTAGGAATAAGCCCCCTGCAAGTTTTCACGCATGCACTTAAACAAAGGAATAGGAACCAGCCTTTAATCTGGAGAGCTTTTCCGATTCTACAAAGTCTCGCACTTTGGGAAAAGCTCAATGTTGTGCAATCACACCAAATGAATCTGCCTTAGAAAAGCGGATCTAACGACTCATTTGGGGGTGTTGTGATTTTGCACTAGCAATTATCATTCTCCTTTTACAAACATAACAAAAGAATTATTGTATTCTCAAAATTTCTTTGAAGGAAATTCTACTACTGTACCTACCAGTTTCACTAACATCATAAACAAAGACTTCACAGGCCTTTCTACTCAAATAGTTCCACTTTGATATTCCATCAAAACGGTAAACCTTGCACATACACCATACAACAAGGTAGCAGTAGCACACTGAAATGCAAAAATAATATCAAAAACTATATCTTTATTAACTTTTGCGGTAAATTCAACACTGATTTACAAGGACCTGATATATGTATATGCTCCTTTGACCAAATTCTCAGGTCAATCTGCCTCCTGAGCTTCTCCTTATGTAGCTCCTTCTTTGGATCTTCTTCTAAGACCCTAACTAACTCCTCTAATTCAAAAATCCTCCGCTTCAAGATGAAGAAAGGTAGTTACTTGTTAATCTAAGATGACTAATTACAATTTGTAATGCCTATAAGGCACAAAATCCTAAGAAAAAAGTCATATCACCTTATATGCTCCCCATGAGGTCTAGAATGACCTTTTTACATTAGTTACAACCCTTACATTTCCACTAGATCCTTTCCTCTTAGACTTAAATATTCAAATTTTTAAACACTCCATTTTGGAGGGAAAACATACAAAGGACACAAGAACACTAAAGGGGGACACACGAAGGTTATAAATCAATCTAATCTCACCAAAATAGGTCCACTAAGACCCCACACAACCAAAATACATATGAAAGCCAAAATTTGTCTATTCACAATATGATACTCCTGCATCATTTAGTAGCTATATCTATACCCATTTCTAGTGCCCCTATTTTGGCATAGATTGGGAGTGTGTTAGCATAGGTCAACTGATCAGGCTGGTTGCGAGCAATGAAACAATGGCATGTCGTTATCAAGATATCCGTGCCTTTTGTAAATTGACATTATAATATTCCTTGAGGAACCCTTTTCCTAAAGAACTGAATGCTCTAATGTATAGGAATGCGGTCTGTTATTCTGAATTTATAATAATAGTTCCATAATCTGAATTATCACGATGCCCTGGAATATCTCTAGAATGTACTTATACTGATAGCTGTTCCCTCCAAAACTGAATGGATTTTGCAAATAATTGTGGAACGAATTATGATGTTATAAGCAACTTTTAAGTTATGGGCACCTAGCTCTGAAACTAATTCCTTGGTTCGACATCCATGACACTAGACTATTTTGGGAAGGTCGTACTGCTTGATTGCTTTTCCATGGATCGCATTATCATATACTTGGAAAAGCTTCAAATCTGAAGGGGTCGGTCACTTTAGAAAAGGTCATACTTGGCTGTACAAAAAGTGTTAAGAACGTCTATGACAATAAATGACAATAAAGCAGAAATCTCAAACTTTTGAATCCGAGACTGCATCCTATCTTAAGTGGTAGCTTGACTGCTTGCTCCTCTGTAGAAGACCTATTGTGATTCCTCAAGAAAAAGAAGTGTGTGATAGGGTAATTTCCCTAATGATAAGACCTTCACCTTTTTTAATGTAAATGAATATATACAAGTTGCAGAATTATTGTTGCTAACTACTTTTCTGTTTAGTGCTCTCTGCAAGACTAGGTTAACTCTGTCATTTGTCCTTCACCGCCATTAGAGCCCTGACCTCTCCAAAGCGTAGGAAGATTCGGGGATTTCTCAGGCAGGAACTAAGGAATAAGTTCGCACTGAACACTCAAGCTGGTATGATGAGTTCCTGCACCCTACCAGTGCACATCTGAGACTGTTTCCTGTCTTACATGGTACCTTGACTGCTTGCTCCTCTGTATAAGACCTAGTGTGAATCCTCAAGAAGAAGAAGCGTATGGTAGGGTAATTTCCCTAATATTGAGACCCTCGCCTTTTTTACTCTAAATGAATCTATACAAAAATGCAGAAATACAGCTGCTAACCATTTTTATTGCTGAGTAGCACTCTCTGTAAGACTAAGTTAATTCTATCATTTGTCCTACACCAGCACTAGAATCCTGACCTTTCCAAATTGTATAGGAGGATTTGGGGATTTATCAGGTAGGAACTAAGGAATAAGTTGGCACTGAACACTCAAGCTGGTATGATGAGTTCCTGCACCCTACCACTGCATGTATAATGAGTTCCTGCACCTTACCAGAGCATGTCTGAGGATGACCTTCTTCATATGTGTGATTATAACTGTAATCATCATCTGAATTCTTGTAATGCTTCTTCAATTTGGGATCAGAAATAGTATGAATTGCTATCCTTTCCTTAATCTTGTATGATCTCCCTGACCTTGCTGCTCTTGTCCTAACAAGTAAGAAGAGCTCCAGGTTGAAGAGCAGCTGTGCTTGACCTAATTGAGATGCCTGGATAAGGTTTGAAGACGATACAGTACCCGAGATCAATGAGGTGACCTCTTGTAATTGCAAATTGGCAAACATTTCTAAAGATAACCCAAGGTTAAGAGGCAAAGCAAAGGACAACAGGGCACTTGACTAAGTCATTCAGGATTAACAGTAAGTATCAAACTATGGACTGAGATAAACCACTTGTCTGGACTCTGTATCAAACTATTGACTGAGATAAGCCACATGTCTGAGTATTAGGATTTGTTAAGGCTAAGAGGCAAAGCAATGGACAACAAGGCACTTGACTAATTCACTCAAAATTTGCAGTAAGAATCGAACTACGGAATGAGATTACCCACCTGGCTGACTTTTAGAATCTGTAAGGGCGTGTCCTGATGTTAAGGCTAAGAGGCAGAGCAAAGGGCAACATGGCAATAGACTAAGTCATTCAGTATTTGCAGTAAGTATCAAACTATGGAATGAGATAAACCACCCGGCTGAGTTTAGCATCTGTAAGGACATGTCCTGGTTAGAGAACATGCTCAGATCAAGCTTAAACCCCCCTCTAAGAGAACCAACAATCAATCCAAAGGAAAATCGTCCTCAAATTTTTTTTAATCTCACTGAGTCATTTCGTTGGTGATTTCTGGATTAAAAGTAAAATCCCGAATACAAATTTTTAAAAAAGGAGATAGTGCCTCATCAAGCAACCGGGTCTGGTGTTTTGGTGTATATTTACATTTACATAAAAGAAGAAAAAAAGTGATCCATATTTGATGTGCTCACCTACCCCATCAATTTTCATATTAGGAAATCATTGACAGACATCGGCAAAATAAATATATCGCGGGTCTTTTCCAGAAGTTGTTTCTTGTGGATACACCAAATACAAATAAAAATCGCAAGTGAATCGAAACCCTACCTCAGTTCTCAAAAAATGACGAGCATCTGCCTTTTCACTTCTCCTTCCATGACGTTTAAACAATCCCATTTTCAGAACCAATGCAAAATCCGCAGTTCAGTTGCCCCAATAATCTAATTCTTCGGAATAATCTCTGCGTTTATATTTCCAAAACAAAAGGTTTTTAAATTCTTCGAGCTATATACCTGGCTCAACAAGAAGCCGAGGATCTGAAAACTTTATTTGGTTTTGCAAAATATTTTAGGCATCCCAACGTTCCAAAAATTTCGAGCGTCAGATTTCGTGAACTGCCGATAGTACGTAAGGCAGAGAAGCCAGTAGGTAGTTGTGCGCCTAACTTTAGGGGTGTACAACACACATTTAACTACATTAAATTTTGAAAAAAAAAATACCCTTTAAAAGTTTTTTTTTTCTTAATCTAAAATTATTTTTTTTGAGCATTTTTATTTTATGGAAAGTGTTTTTTAAATAGATTTAAATCAAGTAGTTTTTCATACAAAGGAAAAAAGGGTGGACCATTAGTAGGACATTATGTCATGCATTTTTTTCCACTTATGTGGCATCATGTGATTAAGTGATTTTTTGATGTGATTTGATGTGACACATTTTATTAGCTATTTTTTTTTTTCAAATGTTGAATAACAAATGTGCATGTACTAGTCACTCACTTCACAAATACCCTCACCATTACCGGTCCATGCTCCACTATTGGCTCCTCTCCCTTAATTCGTAAGTGACCCCTGCTTTTGGCTTTGCTTTTCTCACTCTATGTTTAAACTAGCAATTGCACGCAAAATGTGCGATGTGAACGTTGAAGCAGAAGGCGAGGTTGAATTTGAGGGACCAAAACATAGGAGGAGGAAAAGGGGTATAGAAGAGGGGGTTAGAGGGAGGAGAAGCAATTGGGAGATGATATTATCGGGTGGAACCATTTTGAGGAAGCTAGCTTTCTAAGGAGGAGGAACATATGTAACATGTGCATATTTTGTCAAATGTTCTACGGAGAAAGGGGATACAACATATGGGTGATTTGTATCTACGATTTCAACCTACTGAGCCCTTACGATTCCCTGGAATTTGGCTCATCCATTGGTAGATCAACCTCCGCATGACTGCCCAAAAGGAAGACGGTCAGCAACCAGATAAGTTAGACAGACAACCCTAGCTCTGAATCGATAAACCAACATTTTCGTCGAGGATAACGTGAGACGTACGATCACAATCAAATGGTTGGTGTCGCCCAAAGCTTTGTACTTAACACGGAGGAGATAAACAATGACGCAAAGCACCTATAGGGAAAGTCCTTTGGCAAGATCAAATTAAATTATTATTATGTCATTAATGTTCAGATGTTAATCTACGTCGTCCACGTCCTTACTCGTTGTCAGAGGGGGGAAGCCTCAACCCAATTCTGAAAGCCCTACTGCTTGACTGGTCACGTGGACGGTGAGGATTTATTTCAGTGACGTTCGATAACAATCGAATAATTGTCGTGGTCGAGAGCCCTGGACTTGGCACGGAGGAGATAAATAGTGACGCAAAGCACCTATACACAAAGCCCTTTGGTCAGGTCAAATTAAAGTATTATTATGTCATCGATGTTCAGATGTTAATCTACATCGTCAAAATTTAGGGTTTGCAGAGTTAGGACACATTTTAAATTTGTTTTTAAGGGCATTCGATATAGATATTCCTTAAATTGATAATATTGTGGTTGAGAAGTTACGATATGAATCGTATAGATTCAAAAGTATCGGATTTTTTGTTTGTCTCTCCATGTATTTAACAACAAAATAAAAGTTGAGTGAAAAAAATAGACCCCTATCAAACAAACCCACCAACCAAGTTAACTACTCTTCAAAACCCGAAGCAGAACATGGAGAGCGACACATCCTAAACGGCGTTGCAGACCTGTCATTTTCCTTGCATAACAATACAAACACTTTATTTGAGATCCAAAGGCATTAACCATGTTGAAACCCAAGTTAACATTGTAAAGTTAGCAGTAATTGGATAGTTGCAGCCAAAAATAAATTAAATAAATAAACAGAATAGTTGTCCTAAAATTATCGCCATTATGGGTTAAATCAGACCCATACATGGAGATAAATATGTAAATCTAATATCTTGTCATTTTACTATGTACAAATTTATTCATCTGGATCTATATATGTATTTGAAGAGGGTTTAATTGTCTCAGACAAGAAACTACTGCTTGTTGTTGTTGTTTTGTTTCTATATGTCAGCCATATAAGGATCTCAATGTTGGTCATTCGCGTCTTGTCAGTTGTTAGAGAGGCAAGGGCTGAGCCCAAATTGCAAACTCCTTTGGTGTAATTACAATAAATATTAAAAACAATCTCACAAGTCACGAGCTATATCCATGTTTTATGTCTTACCTTCTCTAGGCATCAAAAAGTAACATGTTTACCCCCGTCAACTAATTGTATTCCACAAGTATGCAACATATGTAGCATATTCATTGGAGTTGTTAAGACTTATATAATTAGGAATTTATATTGTTGCATTTTTATTCGACATAGATTTTTTTCAACTTAATCACATTGCAATGTTTTTTTACCCCACGATCTACTCTTTGGTATATTTGTTAACCTAGAAGTATCATTTGCACTAATTTTCTAATAACATGAATTCGGTTCTAAAAATATTTAGTGTGAACATGTATACTATTTGTGAGCATATATGGTTAGCAATATTAGTGTGAGATATTTTATGTAGTGAGTTGTGAAAACAACACACGTAGAGATTTATGTGAGAGAATTTAGGAAGGAATATAGGTCGTCAGAGCAACATTCCTTGTTTAGTGTTAGCACTTTTTGGAGTGCTTAAGGAGCTAGATATTCATTCCTATATATTTGTAATATGTTTCATTTAATATTATGTTGAATGAATTCTTATTGAGCTTTTACTCTTTCGGATATGAGGTAAAACGCACATTGGTCATAAGGAATACTTGATCACTTATTATCCTTATCAAATATTTATAAAATGATTAAACACAATCAAAACCCATCCCTAAATCCAACATACAAAAGACAAATTAAAGTTAGTGCTATATTTGTTTTATTGTTGTACAAAGACCCATCACTATAAAGGACACAACGCCAAAAAATTGCTAATTATAAGGGTTTTTAATTGCACAATAAGACAATTTTCCAAATAAACATCTAAAATCATTCACAAAAAACACCATTAAATTGAAGTGTTTAATACCCTATAACATAATTTTTTTCATAAACCTTTGTTTGCATTTCAAAAATATGTTTGATTTCTTACTATAAGATTATGTCCAAAACACCTACTTCTTTATCTCTATGGCAACTTTTATATGCACAGCCCCACTATCATGATCGATGATAGATTTTCATTTATTTGTTGTGAAATTTTCCCTTGGTTGAGAGCCTAATACTTCTCTCTCTAAATGATTTAGCGCAAAAATATTTGTACCTAAAGGCATTGCTTTTATACTATCTCTTTCCCTGGTCACATATGATCTTTCAATGTAATCCCTGACAAAGTATAAGTGAATATCATTATTAATCCCAAGCAACGTGTTTCCCAATAAGACAAAAAAATGAGAAAGAAAAATATTCAAGCCATGACTACAACCTAGAAAAATGAAGCATGTCATTGAACATTGTAAATTGGAAGACGATTCATAGGAGGGAAACAACAACTTCCATTCTTGGCTAGTTCTTAACTTTAGAATAATAATCTTGCAAAGAGGCAGAGTGCAAAACATGACCATAATTTCTAACATGTTTTTAGGCCCCAAAAGCATTCCCGTACTTATGTTTAAAGTCTCCCCTCTTCAACAAGGAGTGCCCATAGTTTGACCCTACGAACACTGATATATACCAAAATAAAAAACAATGCAGTAGGCAGGAGATGAAAAAGTTATAAATTTATGAAATGAGATTGAAGAAACACACTGGATCCCTGATGTTAGTGCTTCAATCAACCTCGAAGAGTAGAATTGACAATAGAAAATATTCAATTAAATAGCTCAAATATTTTGTTTACATAAGAGAACGAGCCCTTAGATATTTACTTGATAGGCTATAAAAGTTGATAGTAGAGATTAGAGCAAAGTTTGTGTAGATAATACAAGATGAAGTTGAGAAATATGGAAGCAGTTGGAATCCAGGGCATGCATGGTATGCCCTAATCCTAAGGGTTGGTAGCTTGCAAGGCGAGCATCTGGAAGACATGCATAGAAAACAATGGTTGATAGGTCATAAAAATTGGGACTCGTACCCAAGTTGAGTATGCAGCCCCACCCTCTTTAGTGGTCGCTGGCAAGAAGTGCCTACTTCCTTGGTAATTGTAAATATGTGATATATTATTTCCTGCAATAAATATTTAATGGTATGGCCATTTAGTCTCTAGAGAGCTTGGAGGGTTTATTTCAAATATTCCTCAGTTTCAAATCTTAATAGGATGTATTTGTATTGTTTATAGATTGGGGTTTATTAAAGTGAAATAAATTTGTGACGTATTTTTGTTGGTGGGAAATGTATTAATGTCCTTTTCATATCCTTTTTTGTGGGAGATTACATGACTTTTTGGATTGGTCGTTCGATATGTCTAAGGTGAGGGATAATTTGTGGTAAAAACTCCCTCTCATGCTTAACATTGATTGTCGTTTACATGTGTTCGTGTTTTTAGTTATATGTAAAGAAAAAAATCATAACTTTCTTTGTAAGTTTTTTATTAATAGGTGATAAATGGTATCATGAATATTTAGACATCTTCATAGTTTATTGTGATCCTTACACCACTAGGGGTGACACTTCAATGGAGGTGGCCCTCTCACTAATATAGTATGCTAATAACGATGACACCCCAACCTTTGTCTTTAGCTCAGGGAAGGGCTTGATGCATCTTGCAATCGCTCAAAAGTAGATACAACTCTAAAAATCAGCATTTAGTCAAAAAAACATTAACTAAGTTGGTTTCTTAGTCTACGATACTATATTACAATCCTTATACCAATAGGGGAAGAGTGGCAATAGAGGTGGCCCTGTCAATAACATAATGGTGGATTGGTTGCGGGACATGTATGTTTTTTGCCTTACTATTGAGGTCAGATATGCCTCTTCAACACATCTTGGAATTACTTTACTTAACTATACAAATCTTGTGTACCTTACCATCCATGTCAGATATACCTCTTCAGTGTATCTTGAAATTGCTTCAACTCTACAAATCCTCATATTAATTATTGGTTGTAACATTAAAACTCTTTTTAATACAAATGCTAGTATTTATATGTTCATGAAATAATCTTAAGAGAAAGACTGAAACTTTGCAGCAAATGCTCCCCACAATAAGACTTCTTTGGGGTAATTAAGATGAGATTTTTTAATAAAAATTAGAGTATTTTCTATTTCATTATTTTCATGATATGCATACCCAGTCCACGTTACCCTAATCCGGACACTAATAATCTACACTACATTTTATAATTCCATTGAGTTGACACTTGACCAGTCGCATAATGGTGAACAACTGTCACTTTATCAAATTCTTTAAGACCTCACGAGCCCCCATTTTTCTACAATCTGAATGAATTTATTTCAAAATGGTTAAATGTAAGTAGATTATTAGTGCCAGATACATTTTGTTTCACAACGCCCAACATAAATTCATGTAATTACATCATTAAATCCACATCATAATAGGAAAAATCATCTCCCAACTTCATCGATTGCAATATTATTAGAAACCCAATATTATAGAATCCCCAAATTCGAACATTCTTAGCGCCCATGGGGATCCTATCGTCCACAGAGAGCAACATAAAAACAATAAAAATGTGATTTTGATTTATGTTGATGGCTCGTCTTGTCCGCAGTCGATTAAATGAAGGGGCAACGAGGCAAGTGAATGGCTCGTCTTCATCCACAGATCCGTCGTCAAAATTAAGCGCATAATTGAGCGGATCATACTGAAACCGCCCGGATTTTCTCATTTTTGTTGCGGACGCCCAATTTTATTGCTGGCATACTCATATTATTACTCTTTTTCAACTTCTTGAAAATGTTTCTCCATTTCTTACCACAACTGACACCGGCCTCGTTTGTAAGCGACGGAGAGCATTCTCCTCCCCACCACACGGATTCCTTCAACTTCTCAGTCCAAGACGGGCATTCATCGACGCCATTACGGCAACAGAAAAAAATTCCGATAGAGCGTTTGAGAGCAGACGGGGAGGCATAGCTGAGAGCGTCAGGGGCAGGTCATGGGGATGAGGGGACTCTCGCCTCAATTGCTAGCCATTTTATGGATCTGGAGAAAGTGGAATTCAACGGAGGAGATGAGAAGGATGGAGGGTAATGTATAAAGATTAAAAACACAATAAACGTCTAAACGCCCATCAAATTTAACCCCGTGATGTGAACACCCAGAGGATCTTTCTCATAGGGCAATGTCTTTCGGCGTATAGAATATATTAGTAAGAGGGCCGCTTCTATTTTGTGTCCTCACCTTTATTCACATAAGGGTCATGATATTTTGGATATTATATAGTATTGTAGACCAAGTCAACCAACCAACGCAAGATTATTTTTTTGATTAAGTACTAAGGATTGTTGAGCACGGAAAAATGAATAAGTCCTAGAACAGAGGATGAGCACGTGTGGAAGGCACTATAGGAGGAAGGCGCAAAGGCAGGAGAAGGTTGTGTGCAACAGCTTGAACAGTTTAACTTTTGGAATGAGGAGCTAGAATTAGACATGGAATGCGCGGAGATTTGCGTGCGAGAGCAAAAAAGGGTTTGAGACTTAGCCACATTTTGGGTTAAGGATGGTGTTGCATGAGAAACACGTGAAGATGTAGGTAGGTGTGATAGTGGATAAGTTTGGAACATGGAGACTTGTAGCCCAAGCAAATAATATTCCAGGGCATAATTATGGTTAAGAGTTGTAAAGTGGAGTTAGTTATGGTTTATATGACACTTGCATGTTTAGGTTACTTGTGTATGGAAAGGTATGATGACATTTGGCATGAGGTTTACTCTTGAATGATGAATATGCAGTGAAGGGGAACTCTTTTATTTAAGAATGCGTTTAGATCTAGAATGGGGGATGCAAAGATGTATGGTGCAAGGAAAGAGAAGTAAGAGGGACTTTAGATACATTAGAGAGAGCATGGCTAGGAGATCTTTAAGTTGAGTCATTCTATAGGTTTAGGATGCTATTTCTTGATGTACTTGGTTTGCTATGAATCCTTTGATGTAATCTGGATACTATAAACATTTGTGAATAAATATATATGGTGGATTATTCTAAATATCTATGTTTATGGGCCCAAACCCTTGTGTTCTTCATACTACTCATGATTCATACCTGATTCCTCTATGTTATAATATTTTCATTCATATTATGGTGCATATGTGCTTAAATCTAGTTTCTTTATCTATATTATAGAATGTATACATGTATGTCTGTGCATTATTCCTCCATTAATGGTGAACATTCTTACAAATCTCACATAAAGGAGGGGCTCGATGCCTGTGCATGCCTCGAGTGAGCACCCAGTTTAGGCTGGGTGATATACCAACGCACCTGGGAATTAAAGGGTTAGGAAAAGTGACTACATCTTGGTTCCATTATCAGGACCTCTTTTGAAGTTTTTACAAGAATGGTGTATGATGACAGAATGCTTGACCTTGGACAATGTGGAAACTTGGCTTAAGAACATGAAGGATGAGTTTGCACAGAGATTCAACACTTGACTTGAGTTTGATGCACATACATGGGTAGAGGAGTATTTGTATCATCAGCTCTATGAAAAATTCTTTTGATGTTTTCTAGCAGAACTCTATAAATGGTTGTCAGCATATGCATTGAGGAAGAGATGGTATTATGGACCTCATGTTTGGACTCAAGAATATTATCAACAGCTTCATGATGTTGATTTGATCTGGACTCGTGTTGTTGATCATTGGTGGAGTGGTGTGTTGACTAGCTACACGTTGGAATACGTGGTTTCTACGTATTCTTGCCTAGAGGTTGTTGAGTTTGAGTTCTTACGAGAACCGAGAGGATATTTCTTGCATGTTATACCATTAGCCATTAAGATCTTGATCATCACTCTGAGTTTAGAAGCATTTCCTATGGCTAGCTAAACTCCCACTAGGTGTGAGGTGCACAGAAGTGGTGTGGTGAGAGATGGTGGATCCTACGATAGAAGTGGAAAGAGAGAGAGACTGAGGATCAAGTATAATGAAGCATGTAGAGAGGGAATTGGTGAGACAATGTGGGATTGTAGGAGTGATGGATGTATGGAGGTAGATGTTGCATGGGAAGGATTTGAGGTTCATGTGGAGGACATGTGGAACCTAAGCAGTCTATGTTACCCCATCTTGGAAAACATGGGATAAGAACCCCCTCAGCTTTTGATGAGAGCTTTCAGATGAAGAAAGGATAAGGACCATAGGTGCACATCTAAACCCACATGATGACCTAGCCCTTGTGCTTAGTTTTATAAATTCTGAGACAAGTATTTCTAGTTTGGTTGGCATTAGTGAGTGAACAACATTTGGTAGATATCATTTTTCACTGAATTCATCTATGGCCATGTAGACATTTCCTATTTTTGGAGGAATTATGTTAGGCACATTGTTTGGACAAGGTGTGGGTGCACAGAAGTGTGCAGGAATCACATTTGGAAGTAGTTCAACTTCATAGACTGTTGGAGATCATTTTAACACAATGGTGGGAACATAGAGTAGCACCACTTTAGGCCCTGTACTTACTACATGAGGGGGATTTGGTGGATCAAGAGGATCTGGTGGAATGACAGTTAGTGGAACTAGTGGATCTAGTGGTGGAGGAAACACCTGAGGAAATCAAGGTTCTAGATCTGGTGGGAAAGGACCACAACCCCATAAGCAGGTATTTTATGAGATGTCTCTTCATTTTCCTAATTATAAAGGTGTTGAAGATGCTACAAAGCATGTGCACAAGTGTGAATTTCTATGGCACATAAGGGGATCACTACCCTAGAGCAGAAGGAAAGCCAATTTTCAACTACACTGTAGGGGTGCACACATATCTGGTACCAAAAGTATGACCCACATCAATATGGCAGTGGATTATAATGTCATGTGATGCCTTCTTGGTAGATGATTTCATATTCCTAAATTTGAGCAAAAGAGCATCAACATTCTCAAGGAGATTCAATAGGGTATGGCAAGAGTGTGCAGGAGTATGATGCACACTTTAAGATGCTTATGTCAAAGTTATCTTATGATATCCATCCCTCTTAGCATGCTCGGTGGTTCATTGGAGGCTTGATAACACCTTTTAAATGAGTGCTTTCACATAAGACTTTCACATGGATCCGTGTGAGGCCTTAGAAGACTTCTTTGCACATGCTGAGGCCATTGGAAGCATTGATACTAGGGTAAGTCCCTATTTGGAGGCACAAATTACTTCCATGGAAAGAAACTTGAGAAATTATCTACGAATTTAGCACATGAGACTCACATATGGACTTTTGTGTATATATTGTGAAGTAAAAGGATACACTAAGGATAGTTTCCCTCGAAATTCAGTGCATGCCATGTCATTAGATTGTGAAATCTATCACAGGGATCATGATCCAAGTAGATGCCCTTTTGTTACAACATGCACTCCATAAGAATTTTTCTTACTATTGTAAGATTTGTACATCTACTACTCATGATATCAAGGATTTTTGGTTGATAGACTAGATTCATGATGCAATTGATACTAGTGTGCATCGGATCAATATTACAAATAATTCTAAAAATGAAGGGCATCAACATGAAGGGCATGAAGATGGCGGAGGAAGCGGGAGAAGTTTTTTGTAGAGGATTTAGAGGCCGTAGTGGTCGCAACAGAGGAAGGAGTGATTTCCCCCATTAAAACCTGTTTCAATTATGGATCTATAGATCACTACAAGTGTGAATACCTAGATTTTTTGCAATGCTCGTGGTGTGGAAAGAAACATAAGTATGAGGAGTTCCCTGATTTGTATGATCACATGAGCCAGAATCATAAGAAGGATAAGGGCATGGGAATGGTTAGTGTGAAGTATGCTGAACCCTTGTTCATGCTTACAGTAGCACCTAATCTTGAGTTGGAACCTGTATTAGTAACTACACACACTGAAGCTACACACGCAAGGGAAATAACGAAGTAGAGACCTCTCATCACAAGAGAAGAGGTGTTGCATTAAAAGTACCCTGATTCAACTTATCAGAAGGAGTTTTACCACGAGACTATGGAGGTAATTAGAAGGTTTGCATAGAGAGATCCATTTCTTGAAAGAGTAGTCACGAAAGTTAGAATAGGAAAAGAATGTTGAGATCCCTCAGAAGGACATTGATGATGTCAAAGAGGTATGTAAGATGCTGCGCTAGGAAAATATCATTCCCCTGTTAGGAGAATGGTTGAGAGGAAAGATATTGAGAGCTAGAAGTGGGTACGAGAGGCAGATCTTGCATGCTAATTTTCCCCCTCATAGTATTGATTATGACAAGGAAATCATGTTGAATGTAATAGTTGATGGATGGATCCTGAGTAACATACTAATTGACACAAGTGCTATAGGTTAATGTTCTTACTTTGGATGCATGGAATCAGATGGGGAGACCACCATTGCAGCCATCTTCAAATGTGTTGTACATGGTGAATAGAACTAAGGCTACACCCATCAGAGTCTTGAAGGATGCTTCCATAACCATTCAAGGGGCCAAGTTCACTGGGGATTTTGAAGTCTTAGCACTTTCCAAGGAAGATAGTTTTCCAGCATTACTTGGGCACCCTTGGTGTTATGCGAATAATGCTGATTTACGTTTCAAAAAAGGCTACATAAATTTTGAGAACAAGAAGGAACACGTAATTATTCCACTAACAGATGGAAGGTCTACACCTTATGTAGAACCTTTAGGTGAAGAGGACTTAAATAAGATTTATGTGCGCACCATTAGAGACCCATAGGTTATTGAACCATCAAGAGAAGGATTCATTCAATGGGATGATGCTCAGTCCATGAGTGATATGAATAGCATTGCATGTGATAATTGGGTGCATGGGACTTATGAGTTGATTAGGAGAGAGTTGAAGGGCATTGTGACTCGTTCTGTGAAGGTGTGTTTAGTTAGGTGCCTGGGAGGAAGATAGTTACCAAGTTACACTGGAGAAGGTAACCCTGATGTCTTTTTGTGCACTATGGAAGTCCAGTGGACCTGTGAAGTGGAACAGAGGAATATGCTTGTTTATACCTTGTGTGGGACAACAACACATTGGTGGATGACTCATCGGGATAATCTTATATAGTGGCATGAGGTAAAAAATCATGTTCTCTATTAGATTTCTCCATAACAATGCACCTTCAAATATATGCGACTATCATGGGAAGGAATCTTCCTTGTACCACGTTCAGGAATGTGAGAAAGCTTGGATGGAAGGCCCAAAGCTTTACCTCCTTCCCTCTGGGTGCATAAGTTATATTCCACCTTACAGGGTTGTGCACATGTGTGGTATGTCTACTCAGAGTTACATCATCAGATAGGAAATTGGCAAGAGTTGATGACAGGTATTATTTAGACCTTTGAGTATCTATCTTCTAAACCATCAGTGAATGAAGCTTTGTAGGTAGTCAAGCACCTTATCTGGGAGATAGTGCCAAAGCTGAGGATATCATCCTAGATTTGATAGGGGAACCTAATTTGGAGACGTGCTTTGTAGAAGAAGAAACGGATAAAGTACAGTTTGAGTGCCTCTGCCTAGAAAAAGAGAAAGGAAAAATTGTGTACCTGATAGATGATGAGGAAGTTGAGAACTTAAATGTTGATCATATAGAAGGTACACGTGAAGTCTTGGATAGTGTGGATGAGAAGGAAAAATCTTACCATAAAACTTTAAAGAAAAATAAGGTCAACATTGGCACATAAGCAGAGCCAAAAGAAGCAATCATTGGTGATTACTGGACAGACCAAGAGGTTTCAAAGATAATTGAGTTGTTACGTGAATTCCAAGATTTGTTCCCACGTGGATACCATGAATTGAAAGGATTTCATCCCTCCTTGGGAGAGATGCAAATTAAGTTAAAGGAAGGTGTGCGCCCGATTAGGAAGAGGCCTTATAGGATGAATCCTAATTTGCATGTGAAGGTGAAAGAAGAGATTGACAAAATGTTGGAGTCTGGGATCATTGAGGCCATTAAAGAGTTTGAATGGGTTAGCCCAATGGTGATTAGTATCAAGAAGGATGGGAGGATAAGGATCTTTGTAGAATACAAAGATTTTAATTTCACGTGTGTAATAGACCCTTTTCCAACACCTTTTACGAAGAAAATTTTGGAAGGTGTAGCAGGGTGCGAGATCTACTCTTTCACAGATGGATTCTCAGGGTATCACCAGGTAAGGATTGCAAAAGAGGACAAAAAAAAATACTTTCACCACTGAATGGGGAAGTTTTTCTTACATGGTTATGCCCTTTGGACTTAAGAATGCACCTTTTGTATTTTCACGCATTGTGGTGCAAGCATTTCAAGACTTTATTCATAAGTTTTTACAAGTCTACCTGGATGATTGGACAATATATGGATTAGTGAAAGATCATTGTGACAACTTGAGGTTGATGTTTGAGAGGTGTAGATAGTTAAGTATCTCTCTAAACATTAAGAAATGTGTCTTTGCTACTCCTTTTGGCACATTGCTAGGTCATATTATTTGCAAGGCTTATTGGTAGACTCTATCAAAGTTGCTATTATTTTGGGTTTGGAGGAGCCTACCAATCAAAGTGCAGTGCATGGATTTTTGGGGCATACGGGTTACTACAGAAAATTCATCAATGGCTATGCCAAGATTTCCATGCCCTTAGAAAATTATTGAAGCATAAGGGAATATTTCACTGGGATGAGGTGCAACAGGTGGATTTTGATACGTTGAAGGAGAAGCTTACTACTGCACCCATTTTACACTTTCCCTCTTGGGACAAGCCCTTTCATGTGCATGTGGATGCATCAGGGATGGAAATTGGAGCAGTTATAACACATCCTAGAGAAGGGATTGTTGATCACCCTTTATGTTTTGCAAGCAGAAAGTTAACTCCAGACTGAGCAGAATTACACAACAACAGAGTGTGAAGTGTTGTCTTTGATTTATGTGGTACATAAGTTTAGGTAGTACTTGTTGGCTACTCCGTTTATCTTTTACACAGATCACATGACACTTAAGTATTTAGTAAACAATCCTGTTTTACAAGGGATCATATGCCATTGGATCTTGTTATTTCAAGAGTTTGACTTTTCAGTCGTAGTAAATCCATGAAAGAGTAATTCAGGACCTAACCATCTTTCAAGAATTAATTTAGGTGAGGACACACAGAGCATAGAGCATTGAAGACATAATGTTTGCGAATGTGACACTTGAAGTTGTTCAGATTATAGTGTGCACCCTGGGTATTATGGAAGAAGTTCTTTGTTGGTGGATTTGAGCCAGGATATTGCTATCTTTTTACGAATGAGTGTCGTTGATGCCTATAATAAGTGTAGAACTTGAAGGAATGAAGAGTATAGGAAATGTTCGCAAAACTTGTACTACTTTCCATAACACCTACGAAGGATTGCACTATAGCTACAAGGTTCCTTTGGGAGAATATGTTGATTGTCCATTGTGGGGGGTATCTATACAAACTTGGCAGAATTTATGGTTGCCCATTATAAGACTACACCCTATCACCCACAAGGATGAGATTTTGTGTCCCCTCATGTGTACTTCATACTCCTTACAAATTTCTATAACGGTGGCAACATGAAATATTTGAATTAGTTTCACATGGGTATTATGGAAGAAGTGCATCATGGGGGGATTTGGTGATAGGAGGTGGAGTATTATGCACACAACCTTCTTAGGGCTCTTTTCTACATAAACTGAGCCACACCGTGCACAAGATTGAAAGGTTGCTTCATGGCTGGTTTGATGGTGGGAAACATGCGACTACCCAATCCGAAAAAATATACAAGGATTTGTTGTTTTTAGAATATGCGTCAAGGGCCATATGTGATACCCATTTCTGTCGTCGGGAGTCTGCGGTAAATTTGTATTTAATTATTTTGAGCCTTGGGCTATTTGCGCTCCGTTTCAAGTTATGAGCGAATATGTTATTATTCCTGAGAAGGATTTTAACATAGAGATTTTGAAATTTTTCGTGTTTTTGTGGTGTCCCGTTCTGTTTTCTGTAGGCAACTATAAGCGGCTAAGTGTGCCCGGAGGAAACCTTTTGAAAAAGTGAAATGGGGGATGGACAATTTTTGGAAAACAAAGTTTTAAGCTGCAATGGGCCCTATTTCCCCAGCAGGGTACTTTTTCCCGTGATATAAAATTCACTTAAGCTACAGGAAAAATAGAAGCCGCAGACATGATGGGAATTTTATACCTGCGTAGCTATATTAAAATTACTTGTAGTGGGAAAGTTAGAGGCTGCAGGCACGGGAATTTATTGCTGCCTTGCAGGGTAAAAATTCCCATGGTGAAATAAAAGAAAAATGACTTAAGTGAAATCATGGGATTTTAGTGCCTGCCTTGCAGGGTAAAGAATCCCATTGTCAAAGGAAAGTGACTTAAGTGGATCATGGGACTTTAGTGCCTGCCTTGCAGGGTAAAGAATCCCATTGTCAGAAATTCTTAAAAATAGAATTTTATTATGCAAAAAAGTGCGACCCACATTGGGTGAATAATAATGCATTAAATAAATATTTGTTAATATTTATTCACCCAATTTTGGCATCCAGGCTTGTGGAAAAGTCAACAAAAGCAAAGGGGAATAAATCAATTGGAAATAGAATTCTAAAATTAAATAAATTTAATTTATTTAATGCAGCCCCTTTTGAGAAGGAATTAATACTTTTTAAAGTATTAAAAGATTATATTAAATTCTATTTTCAGTGGCTATGGTCAAAGCACACTCTGAAGCTTAAGTGAAGTGATGTGTGAAGGATTAAATTGGATTAATTTAATCCAATTGGATGGTTGTCCTTAAACATGCTATTTTTAAAAGAGAAGAGCATGATTTTTAATTAATTAATTGCCTTTAATTGTTAGGGCAATTATTAATTATAGAATTGTGAAGGTTATATAAGCATGGGCAGCCATATGGGTGAATAATTTAATTCACAGGTAAAGAATTGCAGCCAAGAGGAAAAGTGCGCCCCCATTTGAAGAAGGATTTTGCTCAGGCAAGGTGGAAACAAGGCTAAAAGCTTCCAGATTTGGCGCATGCTTTGAAGGAGGTTGATCTTTGTCTGCATAATTGTTTGCACAGGTGTTACAGGAGCTCAAGTGTAGTTGAAAGGATTCATGCTCTCTTTATGTGCAAATTAAACACCATTTTTTGGGGCAGCAGGCTTGAAAAGTGCAGATTTTTACAATTAAAATTCACTATTCATGCTCCAGTGGCCATTTTTGTCTGAGTAAATTGCAAGAATTTATTACAGGTGCTTTACAAAGGAAAAGGAGCTTTTATCAATGTATAATACATTGCATATATCCTCCAAATTTGAAGAATTGTCCAGATCTGCACCAGTATTGAAGAATTCCAGTCAAATAAGAAGAAAAAGAATTATTCAGACAAAGATAGACAAAGCTATGGCGAAGAAAGATGAAAAAGAAAGCACAACGGAGTCATGCATCACTTCTAAATTTGCAGATATTGGAGACACGGATCTAGGCTCGGAACCTCTTGCTGAATTGATAGACAGATCCAGTGTAGGAGAAACTTCACTCATGCGTGCAGATTAAAAGCAGTGGAATTATTCGAGCTGCAGCTTTTCAATCCATAGCCCAGTTGCCAGAACTTGTTATGCAGGTGCAGATCCATATCCAGATGCAGATGCTGATGCAAATCCATATGCAGATCCAGATCCAGATCTTATAGTTGCAAAAGCTTCTGGCACAAAGGCTTCATCCTCTTGTTTCGAATGCAGCCCATGAAGAAGACAGTGCGTGGGAAATTCCTTCCAAGACCTTGTGCATGTGCTCTCATCTTCCAGTTGAAGCCTTCATTGAATTTTCATTCACCCTGAGTGCTTTCCAGAATTTTTAATTGCTCATATGCAATTAAAATAAGGATGATGAGTTATCTACGGCCAACCTTGCACTGATGCATGTACAACAGAAGAACTGCAAAAGCTTCAAGGATAAAGAGAAGACAATGCGAAGGCAAAATTCCAGCTTGCTTCCAATTCCAACTGCTTGCAATTCCAGCTTGTTTCCAGATCCAGCTACTTCCAGATCCAGTTTGAATCAGCTGCATGCAGACATGAAAAAAGACAAAGTTAGCTTTCCTCTTCCTTCTTCTTTCCTCCGATAAAGTCAACTTTCCTCTTCCTTCTTCTTTCCTTCGACAAAGTAATTGAGCGATCAATTCAATTATACAACTTAAGTGATTGGTTTAAAAGCCATTACTTGAAGAAGTCAATTACTTGGAGATAGGTGGCAGGCGTGCAAAATAGAAGGTTCTATTTTCAGTTGCAAATCATACATGTCATGTAAAGAGGAATTCCAGGAGGAAGATTGCCAGTTGTTTCTTTCTGACTTCCACATGTGCCAGTTCAACTAAAGCTTCCAAATTGTAATTGCCCCTCCTACATTCTATAAGTAGAAGAAGAACCTTCGGGTTAATCATCGATCAGAATTTGTAAGAAGCAATCTTGTGTTCTAGACTTTGTGCTGAACCCCTGAGAGCCACTTGTTGCAGAGGAATACAAAGAAGCAGGTTTCCGGAGAACTTTGTGTCACGGTGTATTTTGTTTCTTGCTTCTAAATCTTAGATCTCTTAATAGACTTTGTGTTATTTTAGATCTGGATCTAGAGCTGCCTTTTCTTTATAATTCTGTGTGTTCAAATCTATTTGAGTTTCTTCTATGTGCATGCAATTAGCTCTGCAATCTACTAGTTGGGATGCACATCTTCCTCATTTCTTTTCTGTAATTCCTTTACTTCCTTCTTCTGTAAATTTCCTTTCTTAAACAGCTGCTTACTTGCTGCAAAACTTCTTAGTTATGGTTCATGAACTAAGTTGTTAAAGTAAAACCCCTGATAGATAGAAACACATTTTTATTGACAAATCTGACACGGGAGCCTCACCGGTTAAATGAGGGAGATTTATCTCATGACTGCCTAGGTTTGATGCTATGCAGAAAATCTAGCCAACATTTCCCGAGATATTCATAAGTCAAGAACTCCATCTTGACATGTATATAAGGGTGAAATTTCTTCAGTGTAACTCGACACATTATGATTTTCCACGAGGCATTTGTGTAGGCATGAAATGAACTCATGAAACTCATTGGTAGAATATTTATCCAACTATTTCTTGTGTTGTTGCAACTATTAAAACTCATGTATTTATCCTCATAATGTTTGACAGGGTAGTATTCATTTTGCATATTGTTGAAAAATTCATCCCAACTCCAAATGGGATAAAAATACCCGCACTATGTGTTAAATTGTTCGATTGTCAATGATTGTTTAACAGATAAGTGGGCTTCAAGATACTAAAGCTACTTATCCATTGTTGGGATGTCATTATTGCATTTGTACACTGGGATGTCGAGGTTCACTTCGATCTTCAAAGGGGTTTAATGTTAATATCACATGTTAGATGTTAGGGAGAAAGAGGGTGTGATTGTCATGTTTGAATGAAACATTAACATGTGGGATTGTCGAAAGGGTTCAATGTGATGTATTTATATTGTGTACTTAATACTATTTTGGGCATGTGAGGATGCACTAGGTTATTTTTAGGGATCAACCATCTTGTTCTTGCTATGATGTTCTTTTGGGTAGGTAGAAACAAAATCGACCATGTTTCCTTCCTTCTCTTGCTATGTTCAACTGTTTTAAGACATAAAAAGGTAGAGTTATGCTTTAATATCAATGATCCACACCATGAAACCTAGAACCATGTGTAAAGGATAATCATATGCTAGAGTCAGTTACAAGGATTATAAAGAGATTGTGCAAGTATCAGCCATTGAACATGGGCTGATGCATCGTAAGTCTGTTTGCAAGAAATACAACTTCTATTCATTAATGGAGATTAAAAACTAAGAATATAGTTATACAATGTTAAAACAAGGCTAGAAAAGATAGTTCATATGATAAGAAGGGGAAATACTTCCTACAATTTACCTAGATTGAACATTCATATACAAATGTGTACGAGAAAGATTAGATACCCATGACATGCTAACTATCTCTATTGTTATTAGTGTATGTTATTAATTATCCTTTTATTTGTTTATTAGGATATTTCTTACACTTATGTTATCCCTACACTTGTTGGGTTAGCTTGCTTAGGTGTACTAGTTGTGTGGAGTTAACTTACTAGTTGTGTTGAGTTATCTTTCCAGTTATGTGGAGTTAGCTTGCTAGTCTTGTGGAGTTAACTTAACTACCAGTATCGGTTAGTGGGAGTTCTTCACCACTAACTACGTACTAGTTGCACTTCCCTCCTCCTATGTGTACATCATTCTTATTGAGCAGTGTAACATAATTCAATTCTAATGTATTGAGAATAATGTATTATGATGGATTTCCATATATGGTATTTTAGCTCTTTTGTTTTGTAAATCTAATGTGGTGTGCTATTAGCATATGAGATCTTTGCAACATGGAACAATCTTCGTATCGTTCCTTTCATGGTATTAGAGCAATAGATGATGTAGACATCCATCTGTAAGTTTTTTTGCAAGAAAGGGTTTGCTTATTTTCATATATTTTAGAATTTTGTTAGCACTTTGTTACAATGTCAATTTTTACGTAAAACAGAGGGCTCTGTTGGATTCGGAAGGTGGCAAAACCCTCAGAAACAAATGTAAACTTGGCTATTGAAGAAAACAATTTATTTTTGAGTTTGTTTTAGTTTTGCAGAGGAAGACATTGATATGTACAAATCTGCTTGGAAATTCGTCCCAGGAGAAGAAATCTTTGCCGGGGAAGTAGAAAGCCCAATAAAATAGTTTATGGGTATTTCTGAGTTTTTTTATGTCCAGTACTGGTTTTTTCTTCTGCTTTGTAGGTTCCTATCTGGTGAGGATCTAGAAATTTTAGAAATCCGTGTTGGGGAAGAAATCTTAGCCGAGGAAGTAGAGATTCCAGAAAAATAGTTTATGGGTTTTTTCTGTGTTTTCTGCGTTTGGTGATGGGTTTTTTTCTTCCGAAATCTTAAATATCCGTGTCATGGGGAAATATGTGCCAGGGAGGCAAAAAGTCTAGAGAAACACTTTCTACGTTTTTTGCATTTAGTAATGGTTTTTTGTCTTTCGTTGTACAAAGTTCCTATGTGTTGAGGATTTTAGGATGTTGTAGATCTATGCTACCCTTGAGGATTTTAGAAATTCGTGCCGGTGAAACAAAAAATGTAGAAAAATAATTTATGGGTTTTTCACATTCGATATTGGGGTTTTTTCTTCTTGAGTGCCATTTTTTGCAAAAGTGCTTGTTTTTTTGTGTTTGTTCCATCAGAACTATTTATTTTGAAAAACAAACCAAAAATTGTAAAATGTCATTATTGTAACACACACTCAATTATAAAGTGCCAACATTTATATCTCTATTTGTTTGTTGAGATATTTTAGATTGGCATTTTTTTGCACTTTTGACATTACTCCATTGATAGTCTCCTTGCATGGAGCTATTCTGGTGAAGCCCAGTGTCAGTTATTTTTGATTTTTTTAATCGAATAGTGGATTAAGACCAAAGTGCACACCAAACTTCTTCAACACTATACGAGTTTTTGGAGCCGAGCTTCTTGGGATATCTTGCAGCGGGATTTTACTCTCTCTACTTTGTTATTACTAGTTTTGGGTATCTTACGGTGTCCCTTTTTCCCAGTTATTGTACGTGGGTACCTCATCAGGCATTGTTGTCAGGACCCGCCTTCTTTTCCACCCACCTAAGCTATGCTTACAGGGGGGTGTTAGTGTAGGTTATTATTTATCCTTTTATTTGTTTATTAGGATAATTCTTGCACTTGTGCTAGCCCTACACTTGTTACTTTAACTTGCTTAGGTGTACTAGTTACATGGAGTTAACTTACTGGTTATGTTGAGTTAGCTTTCTAGTGGTGTGGAGTTAACTTGCTAGTATTATGGAGTTAATTTAACTACCAATATCGGTTAGTGGGAGTTCTTCACCACTAACTTAGGTAGTAGTTGCACTTCCCTCCTCCTATATGTACATCCTTTTTATTGAACAATGTAATGTAATCTAATGTATTGAGCATTATGGGTTATGATGGATTTCCATATATGATATTTTAGCTCCGATGTTTTGTAAATCTAATGTGGTGTGCTATTATCATGTGAGATCTTTGCAGCATGGAACACTCTTCTTATCATTCCTTTCAATTGTATAGTTCAGCTCTCAAGGGTTTCGACCCTTGTGCTAACGTGAATGTCATATATTTATACAACAAATACATGAAATTAATTCTAATTGAAGATGGTTACAAAGAGAAACTGTTACAATTTGTTTCATCTTCTAACTATGTGGCGATGGATCTTCTCATTTAGATGGCTACTTAGATGTTCTCTCATGTGTCACAAAACGTGGAAGTGCTCCTTGGTAAGCTATAAAGAAACTGGAATTTTTCATGTGGATGCTGTGATATGTCGTTGTGAGTAATGTGGGCACTATGCAAGAGTGTGTTGTAAAGGTGACACATGAGTGTGAAGTGAGGCGAGATCTACATGAGGTATAAGATGCCAAAGAGGTTTTGTGAGGTGTTGGAGGCTCTACGTAGGGAAAAAGTTCTATGTAGTATTGATGGCATACATAAGAAAACTACAACATGTGTGTGCATGTGTGTTGCAAGGGGTGTCGTACAAAAAACAAACTCCAAAGTGATAGGTGCACAATATGTGCATGCGCACACAAGAGAAGAGTGTTTGTCTGCATGGCTATGCATAGATTATGGAAATTATGGATTGATTTCTTACAAACAATGAAATCCCTCATCCGTGAGGATAAAAAGCAAAGATCTACAAATATTACAAGGTCCTTTTTGCAGGATTGCAGAGTTGTGTCAAGGTCAGTAAAATGAAATTAAAAAAAACCTTTGGTCATGTTTTCGATGGTCTACAACCTGATACCATAAGGGTTGAAACAGTCTCCACCCAACTGTTTAACATATTTTTAGAGGAAAATCTCTCGATAAAATAATCTCTTAAAGTAAACTACTATAGTCGTTTGCAAACATTATCAAATTCATGAATACACAAGACAATATCAGGTGACAATTTAGAATTGTTATCTTGTGGATGACCTTCAAGTTGAACTTTAGAGGCTTCTTGATTTGGGGTGTCTTTTCTATTAGTTTCACATTCCACAAGGATGACATTAACAACTGCATTAATGATGTGAGAGGTCATTATATAAGGCAAGGGGGTGCTCAAATAAAAAAGACAAACTTTGACGATAAATACAAATGACAAAATTAAATCCCACCAAGATCGAAAAAGCGATATGACAATTGAGGTGGTCATAGGGCGAAATAATGCCCACAAGTATCTAACTCTAGTAGAGCTCATCATCATTAGAAAACACAAAGGCCAATAGGTGGTTGAAGGCTACAAAAGGCGAAGAGTTGCATAGACAAAAGAATATGTGGATGAAGTAGAACCAGAAATGGATGAACATATGGAATATCAGCCTAGATGAATGCCCAAATCTTAATAAAGACATAAAAATTATGTGAATGAAAAATTTAGAGCAAGGATGTGGAGGAAAATAACAAGTAGGAAGCATCAACACTATATTATAGAGTCCAAACCAACGTATGAACATTGTGAAATATCTATATAGGGGTTGAAATTTAATGAATGGAAAAGATTGTCATTGCTCAGCTACAAACTAACTCCTATAAGCTCCTATATGAGACAAGAAGATGGACACCACCTAAGGAATTGTGGGAAGAGAGGACTTGTGTTCTATGCAATACAAGGACACTAGAAATGGAGGAGCATTTCATCATTGAATGTCTAAGGCACACATTCATCATATTTAAGTATGAGGAAATTTTAAGAGTTAATTCCATGATAGAACTATTTCAAGCAAAACAAAATAAAAGGATTAGTGACATGCTAATTTTATTCGATAAGAGAAAGAACAACCTTCTACAAGATACCTCTAAACTCACAAATCTTTAAGACGTTGCAATTGTCCCATAGACCTTTAATATTGTAGAGGTGATGAAAACCATTTCATTTCATTGATAATAAACATTGCAGTTTTAAAAAAACATGTACCTATTGGACAGAACTTTGAGGTTGAGATTAAGCAATTTGAAAATAATCCATAGTTACCGAATGCATTTTGGCTAATTCGTAGAAAGAAAGAAGCGTTTACTAAGTTTGGTCGAATGAATAAGAAGAATACACATTCAATCAATGTCCTGCATTACCCATCTCAATCTCAGAACACTCTGTACAGAAGGTAGCTTGAAGGAGGCACTTGACGTTCTTCTTAACACACGCAACTCTCGTGTAAACCCTTCTACATATCTCCATCTGTTGCAGGCTTGCATTGCCAATAAATCCCTTTTAGAGGGTAAGCAAATCCACTTACACATCAATGGCAGGGGATTTGCATTTGCCACGCACCCACTTCTACAGAATAAACTTATCAACATGTATGACAAATGTGGAAGTTTGGTGGATGCTCGCCATGTGTTTGACGAAATGACTGAACGAGATGTCTCGTCATGGAATACCATAATTGCAGCTTACAGAAGACACGAGTTTCCTCAAGAGACATTCATACTGTTTCATAAAATGCAACGAACACCTGTCCATCCCGATCACTTCACTTTCTCGACTATTCTCCCTGTGTGTGCCAACTTAGCTTCTCTAAAATACGGTTTGCAAATCCATGGGAAAGTCATTAGATCTGGATTCCAATCTCACGTTACTGTTGCGAATACCCTGATCGACATGTATGTAAAATGTGGAAGCATACAGAAGGCGCGCGAACTGTTCGAAAAAATGCATAATCCAGACGTGGTTTCATGGAATGCGATGATTACAGGATACGCACAAAAGGGTGTTCTTGACGAGGCTCTACGGCTTTTCCAAGAAATGCCTCAACGAACTGAGGTCTCATGGACGGCAATCATTGCTGGATATGCACAAAATGAGCTCGGTGAAAAAGCCTTGGAGATCTTTAAGCAAATGCAATTAGCAGATGAAAAACCAGACTCGGCAACGTTTGCCAGCATCCTTCCAGCTTGTGCCAAAATGGGAGCTTTGGAGCAAGGTGTGGAGATTCATGAAAAAGTAATGGAACGTGGATTTTTGTCAAGTGTTGTAGTCTGGAGTGCTCTGATAGACATGTATGGAAAATGTGGAAGCATACAGAAGGCGCGTGAATTGTTTGACCAAATGCCTCGGCGAAATGTGGTGTCATGGAATGCGATGATTGTAGGATATGTACAAAATGGGCTTGTTGATGATGCCTTGGATATTTTTAAGCAAATGCAAGTTGCAGGTGTAAAGTCTAGTGCATCAACCTTTGCCAGTGTCCTCCCAGCTTGTGCCAAACTTGGAGCTTTGGAACAGGGTATGGAAATTCATCAAAAAACTATAAAAAATGGGTGTTTGTCAGATATAGCTCTGAATGCCCTGGTTGATATGTATGCAAAATGTGCAAGCATACATAAGGCACGTCAATTGTTTGACAAAATGCATCATCCAGGTGTCGTCTCATGGAATGCAATGATTGCAGGATATGCATTGCATGGCTATGATAGGGATGCAGTCAAACTCTTTGAAGTAATGAAGCACTCGGGAACCAACCCTGACCACGTAAGCTTTGTTTGTATTTTTTATGCATGCAGCCATGCGGGTCTAGTTGATGATGGTTGTAAATACTTTAATTCCATGAGTGTCTCTTACTGCATTATGCCTACGATGGATCATTATGTGTGCATGGTTGACCTTCTTGGTCGTGTTGGCTATCTTGAGGAAACCCTAAATTTTGTTATCAAAATGCCAATAAAACCTGATTTAGTTGTGTGGATGTCTTTGCTTGGTGTTTGTAGAACACATAAGAATATAAGGATAGGAGAATCTGTGGCGACACTACTTTTTGAGTTGGATCTGAAAAATCCAGCACCTTTTGTTCTTTTATCAAACATTTATGCGGAAGTGGGAAGATGGGCTGATGCTCAAAAGATAAGAAAATTGATGGAATATAGAGGAATTAAAAAGATACCAGGATGTAGTTGGATTGAAATCCATAAAATGGTACACGCTTTTTGTGTAGGAGATAGATCACACCCACAAACTCGGGAGATCTACATACAGTTAGAGAAATTGTATTGGGAGATGAAGGCAGCAGGGTATATTCCAGATACAAGACCTGTATTGAATGATGTGGAAGAGGAGGAGAAGGAATTGCGTCTTTGCCACCACAGTGAGAAGCTGGCAATTGCATTTGGACTGTTAAATACAACCCCTGGAACAACCATTAGAGTTGTCAAGAACCTTCGAGTATGTAATGACTGTCACACTGCAATTAAATTTATCTCCAAGATTGTTGCAAGAGAAATTGTTGTGAGAGATGCCAACCGTTTCCATCATTTCAAATATGGACAATGTTCTTGCAAAGATCTTTGGTGATGTTTAAAGAAATAAACTACAAACAAAGGCTTGCTCTTTAACGTGGTGCATGGTGTCAGATTTGCAGTGGTAAGAAGGTATCAGGTTTTATTTTTAGTTTCCCCAACAACACTGTTTTGTGTGTTTAAAGAGCTAGACTCTGCTTTTGATTTGTTTAAATGATATCGTATAGTCCACATCACTATCTAGATATGCTGATGGGGTATTTTTGGATGCCTTATTTTATAATGCTAGTATGAATTGATGAAATTGAACTGTTGGTAGGATGCCTGTATAGCTCTGGACTATAAAGCTGAAGGAGAAGGCAGAGAATTGCAAATGCAGGGAGGGAAATGCTTGAATATATAAAATAATAATAGGTTTTTACAGTCCATGATGCCGAGCGGCCTGTTTTTGGGTCTACAAGCGACTTATAGCATATGGGACTACCTCGTACTCACATGCGGGAGGCAACTAACTTTGCTACAAACGAGGCGTACATACCCTACCCCCTGCAGGATTTGAACTTGTGACCTCTATTTCAAGAGCACATGTTCTTCACCATTAGGCCAACTCAGGTGTACAAGCCAACTCAGGGGCGAAGGAAAGTGAAATGCTGCTGAGCCAATAGGAGATGTGAAAGAAGGGCTCACACTCAAGCTAATACTTGGATATGACAAGGAAATCATCTCACAATGGTTATTTACTCCCAACTCAGTTTCAATGGTCTTTTTGCCTGAATTAATTATATTATCTTTCGCCTATATCAAGTCGGTCATTTGGGTTTAAATTATATGGATGAAGTTACATATGCAAATTTATATTTGTCAAGGTGTATTTTGTGTCTTTAATAGTTATGGAATACCATGGGCGTTTTATCTCCAATTGAACTAGATCATCTTCTGGTGAAGTTAATTGCTGAAGCCTGTTGTTCTAGTTGTTGGAATTCCTTAGTGAAGAGTGAAAAAATCACAAAATGTTCTCCCTTGTCTTCGAACGGTCCCTTTTATAATATATTTATATGTGATATAAGTGATTTGCCACCTAAGCACAGAAAAAAGATTTGTTTTTCGTAAAAAGGATTGTGTTTGTGGATGACAAATGACTAAAATATTTCAAATAATGGCTCAAGATTTCCAACCTGTCTTCTCTTGCCCATTGCTTTCTTGGTCATCTAATATGTTTGTGGTGAATACAGGCCTGAAAAGGAAGGAACTCATGAGGAAAAAGAGTACCGCAGGAACTCGTTAGGAACCAGGTAATGGAAGAACTTCGTAGCTTGAAGGGGAACATTGTAATTATAGATTGTAACCTCACAAACTGGATATTTTCTTCATGGGTGGACCCTTAGAAAAAGCTAGTGATGATTAAATTTCACATGATAAACTATGGATTGGAGACTTTTTTGCTATATTACATATCCTACGGATGCTCACAAAGACTATGAAGTTTACTACTTACAAACCTCAACGAAAATTATATCAAGCAGTAAAGACCATGAAGTTATGTTACAAACATCAACCACAACTATATCAAGCTTCTTGGCTTTTTAAAGGTTTCGTGGCAAAATTTACAATGTTCAAAGAATTTTTTGAGTCGGACTTCTCAAGTTTTTGTTTGGTTGATTGCAAAGATGTCTCTGAGGTTGCCAAAGCAACATTTTAATACAATCTGAATTAAAAAAAACAAATCTTTGTAAAGAAGTTTGATAGATAGAACATTAGCTAGTTATATGATTCAAATGCATTGGGTAACTTTGTTTTAGAAAGAAAATAGAACTGTATATCTTGATAAATTAAATTGTGTTATTTGACGCTTGCATTCCTAAAATTGTTGGAAAGTACCTTTCCTTTATAGTTGGTAAGTACCTTTCGTTTATATTGTTGGTAACCTATTAAACTTTTGATATTATATCACTTGATTTAGGTGAAGAAAATATATTTGTTTCTCTTTGGTTTATCACAATCAACCAAGAAACCAAATGATGAAGAAGTGGATAATTTAGTTGATTTTGTGCATTCACTTATGAAGTAAATTTAAGCCTTCTGATGATTCTCTCGTTGAAATGAAAGGAAATGCTCTGAAGCACGAGTCATGAAAAGGATTTTGGATACGTACAGAATTTCTTCAGGAGAGAGTACTAGACAAGGAAAATCAAATAGTTTCTTAAATAGTCCTGTTAGAAGGCAAAAAAGAATAAATCAGATTCTGGGTTTCTTTATTACTACTTTACCAAGTAAATACTTAGGGGTCCCATTGTTTAAAGGGTGACCTAAAAATAATTTTCGGAAAACCTTTTCTCAAATTTTCAACACATTGGCTTCTTGGAAAGGAAAGTGGCTCTCCTGAGCTAGGAAAATTCAGCTGATTCATGTTGTTTTACAGGCTATTCCAGATTATCATATGTAAGTTACAATGGCTCCTACAAGTCTTAAAAAAAGATTGACCGACATAATAAACCTTTTTGTGGAATGGATCTGACAGTCGAAGGAAAATTTCCTGTATCCCAAAGTCAAAAGTTGGTGCTGGTGTAAGAAATCTTTATCAATTGAATATTGCATTAAGAGCTAAGCTTCTTCCGAGAGCTTTTAAAGGAAAGATAGTTTGTTGAGTAAAATGCTCCTAAATTTTTATGTAATTTGCAGCCTAGTCACAAAAATAGATTTTTTTCCTTTTATTACAAGGAGAATGTATGTGGATGAGAAATGATTCAAACATCTCAAATAATGGTTGAATATTTATAATGTGGCTTCTCTTTCCCATTACTTTCTTGACCAGCTAATATGTTTCTGGTGAATACACAGCTGAAACAGGAGGAACTCGTGACGATGGAGACCACCACAAAAACTCTCGAGGAGTGAATAATGGAAGACCTTGCCAATGCTGAGAGTAGCATTCTAAATGTAGATCATAACATGACCAAATTAGAGGATTTCTTCATGTGCAACAAACCAAGGAGATAAGAGCTAGCATAGACTTACACAAGAAAAACTCCGAACTAAACTTATTTCATGAGTTGTATATCTATTGGATGCTAGAAAACGCTATAAAGTTTTGTTACAAACCTTAAACCGTGTAAAAATTAATCTCACATTGATTGATAGGTTTAATCCGCAACAACATATAAACCTTTATGTGAATAGGGGGTGACACCAAAATGGAAGGGGCCCTCTTACTAACATAATGATTGTTTAGTTGTGGGATGAGTATGCTTGCTTGCCCGGCCTTCCCCTCTCCTCCACTATGGCTTCATAATAAAAAAATTATCCTATTGAATCACCTATGAAGCATCATGGAATTGGTTCTACAACTCTAAAATCCTCATTCTTGGGTTGTGTAGAGGTTTCACAACAAACTTTTGCAAAAGGGATGAAATTTATAATGTTCAAAGATATGTGAAATAAAGACTACTCAATTTTTTGTTTACCTAGAAATTTCTAGATGCGGCTAGAAGTACATATTTTAAAACAATCTTAATAAGAGAAACTAGTATAAAGAAGCTTGATAAAGAGAACTTGGATTTCCCTGATACACATGCAAGTGTTCTTTTTTGGTAACTTTACTATTAGCAATATAAAGGAGCGCTCTATCTTGACCTATTCAAGAATCACACTTCTAAAATTAAATTGTTGTGAATGATCTTTCATTGTTTATTGTTGGTAACCTTTCCAACTTATTATAACCTTTGCTTATATATATATATATATATATATATATATATATATATATATATATATATATATATATATATATATATATATATATATATATATATATATATATATATATATATATATATTGATATTTGTTTTATCACAATTAAACATGAGACCAATTGATGAACAATTGATTTAGCCTTTACGGTTTGAAGTACATTTTAGTTAGTTAATAATTTTCTCAAGTAAATATGTTGTACTCTTTTTGAAATAAAATGAAATGTTCTTGTTATCACCAAATTACAACACCCTCTGATTTGTCATGTGTGGGTGCATGAGTTATCAGTGTAATTGGGTAGCATTGGACCATCTCTCAAGTTGTGGGACTTGCATAATTTATATGGACCTTTAGAGAAGGTTGGTTCCTCTATTTAATCATAATGTTAAATTACTCCCAATGAAGGAAATGCAACTAACTACTCCTAATCTATAAATTCCAAGGGACTAGGGAGAGAAAGAAGGGTTAGAAAGGTACATAGAAAGGGAAATCATACACTAACAGAGGTGATAACACCAAGAAAAGGGGTGTTGGACAGTTCAAAATGCATCAAAATGAGAGAATGAAGATGGAAAGGATGGACAAGCATCACATACCACAACAACATTCAACACACCATTCCCATAAGCACAACACCATTTAAGCTTGTAATGAGAACAAAAAAATGCACATAATACTTGCAAGCATGAAGAAAGGCAAGAGAAAACAATAAAAACCAACCTAGGATAGAGAAATAATCACAAGACATTGATTTTATTGCTCCAGAAGTTTGCACAATACATAATTGTAGAGGAAAGAGGCATGATTCACCATTAGAAAGCTAAAAAATGGAGGCTTGGAGCTCTAAATCCACCCAACAGCTGAGAAGAAGAGACAAGAACATTCCAAAGTGTCCCATGATTGTTTTTACAAAATGAGCTATCTTTACAATATATGGAAGAAAAAATGAGAGAGAGAGGGAGGGAACTCAAAATTTACATTCAACCACCAACAAATGGCATTGAATGACCCACAAAAAGCATAGAGAATCCTGCAAAACCCATCCCTTTAGGTCATGTTCCTTGTGGGAGAAGAAATTGGCTTCCATGTCTCCATTTAATGTTTTTTTACCAACCTAGAAGTGTTCATTTGATCTAGAGAAGTTTTTTGCATTTTTGGCCCACCTACTCCCATCAAATCTTTGATTACTTTTTCCCATGATATAGTACGTTGAATTTTGAATCCAATGATATAAATTTTGTAAAAAATGGAGTTCCTGGGCTCGAGATATCGCCATGCAGATCGGGGAGGTCATTTTCACCCAAAACCCAGTTTTTTGGGTTGTTCTCCTAACTCTTCCATAGTCTGCAATGGTCTTGGGCTCCATCTCCTTTGTTTTCAGACTTTTCTTGGGTGCGGGGAACTATAGTGGTCGTGGAACTAAGTTAACTAGGTCTCTGGGGCCCAATTTTGCCGATCTTTGACCTCTGTGTTTAAGCTTGTAATGAGAACAATAAAATGCACATAATACTTGCAAGCATGAAGAAAGGCAAGAGAAAACAATAAAAACCAACCTAGGATAGAGAAATAATCACAAGACGTTGATTTTATTGCTCCAGAAGTTTGCACAATACATAATTGTAGAGGAAAGAGGCATGATTCACCATTAGAAAGCTAAAAAATGGAGGCTTGGAGCTCTAAATCCACCCAACAACTAAGAAGAAGAGACAGGATACATTCCAAAGTGTCCCATTTTTTCTGTACAAAATAAGCTCTCTTTACAATATATGGAAGAAAAAATGAGAGAGAGAGAGGGAGGGAACTCAAAATTTGCATTCAACCACCAACAAATGGCATTGAATGACTTGCAAAAAGCATGGAGAAACCTGTAAAACCCATCCCTTCATGTCATGTGCCTCGTGGGAGAAGAAATTGGCTTCCATGTCTCCATTTAATGTTTTTTACCAACCTAGAAGTGTTCATTTGATCTAGAGAAGTTTTTTGCATTTTTGGCCCACCTACTCCCATCAAATCTTTGATTACTTTTTCCCATGATATAATACGTTGAATTTCAAATCCAATGATATAAATTTTGTAAAAAGTGGAGTTCTTGGGCTCGAGATATCGCCATGCAGATTAGGGAGGTCATTTTCGCCCAAAACCCAATTTTTTGGGTTCTCCTAACTTTTCCACGGTCTACAATGGTCTTGGGATCCATCTCCTTTGTTTTTGGACTTTTCTTGGGTGCAGGGAACTATAGTGGTTGTGGAATTAAGTTAATTAGGTTTGTGGGGCCCAATTTTGCATATCTTTGACCTCTGCAGGGAACTAGTTCTCCACACCCCACTGTGCTCCGCGACCGTCCCTGGCCCGCACTACCTGTCAGTACCCCACTTCCAACTCTCGGCAAGCTTAGTTAGCTCTCCGAGCTCCTTGCGAACTCGTCCCAATGTCAGTCGGCCTCGCCTTGGCCTGCGGACACCAACCTTCCGCAGGGAACTTGTTCCTGTGGGGAACAAGTTCCCCGCATTTCACATTCCCCCACAACTTATGAATCTCGTGCCCGCGCTTTAGGTTTTAGCCGAATCGGCCATCGCGGGCATAAGGCCCCATCTCGCCCATTTCCATGAGGGTCGCAAGGGCTCGAGTTCCCCGAACTTGGCTTTGGGCCGCTATACACTGCCTTGACCCCACTTCAATGTAAATTGGGTCTAAGGCCCCTGTGGCGAACCGATGCCCTATGAGCCCCTGCTCCGTTTGTTCCTCGGGAGGCCGACTTAGCCATAATACAAGAGAGTCAGTCGCCCTTCTATTCAAATCAGCCCAAATACAAGTTCCACGAACCCTTGTGCCGTCCGACCTACTAAAAGCCGCAATACACTGCAGGAGGCCATTTTGGCAATTTTCTCTAACTTTCTCTAGTTTTCCTCATTTTTTCTTAGCCAAGGAGTTAGAGGAAATTGAGCGAAGTGTCCCCAAGACCCATTTTCCCATTTTTAACCATTTTTTGCTCGAATTTGGCCAAGTTATGAACCTTTTGAAACACAGAAGAGGAAAAAATGCACTGAATGATCCTAAACTTCCATTAATCACTACAAATGCTCCAAAACATGGAAATTTACATGTTAACTCTAGATTCAGCCTTGAAGCTCCAACCAAGTGCCCAAGTTCAATTTTTCCCAAGTTGTCCACTTTTGCCATGGGGTAAAAATGGGTAACAATTTGGCAAATCATGGGGACATCTGCCTGCTAGATGAGTTGATCAGTGGCCTTGAAGCATCCATTGGGCATGGGGTCAACCTAGTAGTCATGAAATCTTAAATGAAACTCTGAAATTTCTACTCTTGAGTCACTTGAAGTGTTGCCTAAACCTGGAATTGTCTTTTTGCTCGAATTTTCTAGCTTTTATAAGAAAATATTGAAATTTAAATCAAGTGGAAAATTGTTTATAATATGAATTTTCTCTCTCTCTCTCTCTCTTATGCAAATCTGATCTGTGGGATTAAAAATGAAAACCTAACTCTGCCCCAAAATATGATTTCTCGCCAAGTAAGAAGCACAACTGAAATGATGATTTCTTGGCAAGGTTGAAGCACTGTAGAGTTGGAAACACATGCTTATTTGGGATGCTTGGAACCGATGTTAAAATTGATTTCCTTCATGAAAATTACCATTTCCAATGAACTGTGCAAGAGCAACAACGAAGCGAAAATCTATGTATAAAAGATGAAAGATCATACATACCCCAAGTGAAACACACAGAGTATGCACAAGCACTTCTTATGCCAAAAGAAAACCTACCTACTCTACTCTAACCCGAGGCAAGGAAAACTCAAACAAATCCAACAACTGGCAGGGAGAAGTAGCTTCCCTTCCTCACAAATTGAGACCATGTAACTGATTTGGCACTGAACATGGTCATGCACAAGAGTGAAAACCGTACTAGAATCTGATTCTTCACCCTACTTATCGAGGTATCTACTAGAAACAAGACAAATACCTCTTTTAGTTGCTTTGTATATGGGTTGAAGAGGCATTGCAACTGATCCTTGGTACTCTAAAACTCATCCTCATGCTTGGAAGTAAGCATGACTGGTGGCAACTCTGACTTTGACTCCAATGAAACCAAGTACTTGATTGGACAAGGTCTGATCCTTGAAGTTTGTTTGTTGCTCAGAATTCCAACTCCAAGGATGAAGTCTTCTCACAAGCTTTCTTGGAAAAGGTGACTATTTGCATGTTGGTTTCATCCTTGTTCTTCTTCTACAAACAATTAGTTCTCTTCCTTGATGAGTGATTTTGAATGGTTGTCATCTTTATTCTCTTCTTCCTCCTTGTCCAATATGAAGCTTGGAAGATCAAACTCCTCTAATTCTTATCCAAGAGGATTGTTGTGAGCAACACATTGTTCTTGAATGCTCTTCTTCATGGCAAGAGGATCTCTATGTTGAAGGATGAACGATGAGGCAAAAAATGTAGTCAATTCAATGAGATCTTCTCCATCAATACAATCCTCCAAATCTGATAAGTACTCAACCCCTTCGCTGTCTAACTATGCTAAGGACTCTTCTTCCTCCATGGTGGCTTTTGAATTTATAATTGGTTCCCCATGGTTCTCCTCATCTTCAAACATGAAATTTGAGAGCTCAAACTCATCCCAAAACTCATATTTTTGGAAGGACGGAGTGGAAAAAGGATGTAGAATCTCTTGTGCGATCTGTTCCTTACTCGAGACCTTTGAATCAATTCTATTTACCTCCAAAGCATGAAGGTTTCCATGATTGGTTGCAGTTGATAAAGAGGTCATTGGTGGTTCAATGCAACCCTTAAGAAGTGCAACCAACTCTAAACATGCAGGACAAAGAAGATCATTGCATTCCGTTGAAACACTTTGCACTTTTGGGAGTTTCTCTTCTCCTATGGATTCCTCAACAAAATCAGATTCAACAAAAGATGAAGGAAGAAATGGATTTGAATTTTCATTACCAAAAGAGAACAAAAAGCTCTCTATGATCTCCTCTTCTTATAGGCTTTCTGAATATGATTTAGTCTCCTTTGTATGCCCCTCCTTGATTGGATTTGGGACTGATTTCTCTTTCCCCACTGATTCTGTAGCATGTGATGGATCAACAACTTCTGAGAAGATAGTGCCAACATGAATGCTACACTCAAAGACAATGGATTATTGATCATCATCTTCTTGTCCTTGTTTTGTTGTTGCTACAAAATTAGTTTTCACCACCTTTTTTTTGGACCTCAACCTTTATTGAAGGCTTAGTCATCAATGACATTTAAGTGATGTTGAAGTTGGCAGCCCAATTCCTCAAATTTTGTGCAAGTTATTTTCTGCTGAGCTCTTTGATTTTCCTCCCTCCTTGACTGGTTTCTTGATTTTGTTCCTCCCAAAAGGGAATCAGGACAACAAGTGGAGGGGTGAGCTGGGTCTCAACTATTTTGTGCATTGTTTGTGATGAAAGGGGAGGTATTTCTATTTCTCCCTAAGGAGGTGATTTGGAATTGGAAGAGAAAAGGGAAGAGAATTCAAGATGGCGTGGAAGAAAAGAAGATGGAGAAGTGAAATTCTCAATGGGAGCGGCAAGCGGAAACTTAGGAAAATGAGGTTCCAGTTGGGATGACATAGGTTGAGGAATGGGAAGAGGGCTATGAGAAGGTAATGCAAAGGTTTCCCATTGACATGGTTGTCTAGCATCAGATTCATAAGCCTCTTTATTTTTAATCCACTCTCCAATTTGACTTAATGTTTTGATTATGAATTGAATATTTGGTTGAGGATTAAACTTGGTATAGGGCCAATCCATGGATATGGAACTCTGAAACCAATCTGGGCTTCCTTCATCATCTCTTTAAGCCTTACTTTCACCATGCCAAACTCCAACTCTTGAACCTTTCTCTACAAATAGACATCTTCAGGTGTAGCATAACCTCCAGAATCTGTATACTTATGTTCTTGGGTAGCTCCATAGTTCGGTGGATGGCCAAACTAAATTGCATATTACTCATGTGGATATGCATGCTCAAATTGATTTTATTCATAGAACTGATCTGTGGTTAGATTGTAATAACCTAAACATGGATTTGGATAATATTGTTGCAATTGAGGATTTCATGGTGGAATGAATTCATGATTGTACAACTTCATGAATGAAAGAAAGTGGAAAGGTATGGAAAGAAAAATGGATGGAAATGGATGAAAAGAAAGGTCTGCAACTCAGAAAAATGGATTGTGTGGATCATTGGAGTCGCTAACTATGCTTGAGTGTGCCTCCCAAGACTAATATTTCACCAAGAGCACAACAACTTGATGAAATGAAATGAATACTAGAACAAACACCTGTGAAAATATGACTTCTTTGTTTTCCCACCGGGCGCGCCAATTTTTTTATCACCAAATTACATCACCCTCTAATTTGTCATGTGTGTGTGCATGAGCTATCAGTGTAATTGGGTAACATTGGACCATCTCTCCAGTTGCGGGACTTGCATACTTGAGATGAACCTCCAGAGAAGGTTAGTTCCTCTACTCGATCCTAGCACTATACTACTCCTAAATGAAATAAAAACACCTATCTAATCCTATCCTAACAATTCTAAGGAGAGAGAGAGAGAGAAAGAGAGAGAGCATGAAAATGAAGAAATCCTACACTAACAGAGGTGATAACACTAGAAAAGGGAGTCACATCAAAATGCATGAAAATGGGAGAAAATGGAGATGGAGAGGGTAGACAAAGCACCACATACCATAACAACATTCAATACACCAGTTCTCATAAGCACAACATCATTGAAGCTTGCAATGAGAACAATAATATGCACATACCATACCTACAAGTGTGAAGGAGATGCAAGAGAATACAATAAACATAGCCAAGATAGACAAGACAATCACAAAACTTGAAATTGTATTGCTCCATGAAGATTGCACAATACCATTACACTGTAGAAAGAGAGGCAAGATTCATCATTACAATGCCCAAAAATGGAGGCTTGGAACTCTAACATCCACCCAACAACTAAGAAGAAGAGAGAGAAGCATTCCAAAAAATGTCCAACCTCCTCAAATGAGCTCTCTTTTTACAATATATGGAAGAAAAAAGACAAAGAAAGAGGGAACTCGAAATTATGGGCTTCACCAACCAACAAAGGGTACTAAATGTCTGAAAAACATCATGGAGACCCCTGCAAAGCCCATCCCTTCATGTACTTTAGCTTGTGGAAGAAGAAAAATGACCCCATGCCTCCATTAATGCATTTTCAACTGCCTGGAAGTGTTCATTTGATACTAGAGAAGTTTTTCTTATTTTTGGGCCACTGACTCCATCTACTTTCCATTTTTAATAATTTCATGATGTAGTGCATGGAAATACAAATCCAATGATATAAAGTTTGTCGAATTTGGTGCACGTGGGCAAAAGTTATGGGGATGCGGGTTTGGAGAGGTCGTTTGCATGCTCAAAACTCATTTTTTCGGCCATGTTCCTCATTTTACCCCATAGTTTGCATTCTATTGTTTTCTCCTAGAAATTACCCTTTTTTCCTTTAGTTTTTTGGCTAGTGCGGAGGTTTGGGGAACTCCATGAAACTAACGAGGGTCATGTGTCCTTGGCGGGCCTGAAATTACTGCCTCGGCTGCATATAACCTTGCCTCCCCAATTCCTTTGAGTTTCAAGTTTTAATACCCTACCACGGGGAACTAAGTTCTCTGAAACACTTCTCTAAGTTCTCTGCGGCACCTCGCTCTACCCATTTTCAGGGGCGAAGTTGGCTCTGCGTGGAACTCCGTTTTAGAATCCACAAGAACTATTCATCAACTCAGGCCTCCAAGGCCCGAGTTCCCCCTATCCCTAGTTCCAACCCTACAATACATGTGTACATGCCTCAAGTTCCCTTCACACTTCAGCCATGCAAAACACCATTGACCTTGATAGAACTAGCGCTTCTGTCGAGCCTCCATTCATCCGAATTGGCCATTGCAGGCACCAAGGCTCCGTCTCACCCATTTTCATGTGGGTCACCTGGGCCTGAGTTCCCGAGCTTAGTCTCGGGCTGCAATACACTACCCTAGCCATGCTTCAATGTAAATTGGGTCTAAAGCCCCTGCGAAGAACCGATGCCACTTCAGAGACCCTGTTTTCCATTTGTTCCTCCAGGCGGCTCAACTTTTTGGATTTCTCTTGATCTGGAGATTAAAAAAATGATTTGAAGTTGCCCAAAACTAAATTCTTATTTTTTATACAAGTTTTTGCACAAACTTGTGCTCCCGAATGGGTTCTGGATCCGAAGCCTTTACTAAGAAGCTTCAATTGCACTACAGAAGATTCCAAATTTTTGCCAATTTTATCATGACTTTCTCCTTTCAATTTTTCTCCAAGAGTTCAACTGAATCCCCCGAGTAAGTTGCCCAAGTACCAATTTTCCCATTTTGTAACCATTTTTACCACGAATTTAGAAGCCAAGTTATGAACCTTTTTGAAACCCAGAAGATGAAATTAATCACTTACTGATCCCAAACTTCCGCAAAATCATTGTCAAATGCTCCATTTGAAGGATGATTTACCTTTGGAGTCTATTGTCAGTCTTTATATATCTATCCAAATATGTTTTGTACAATGTTCTCCCAAGTTGACCAAATTTTTCCAGAGTTACATAATGGATAACAATTCTTATGAGTGACATCATATTTTATCAATTATCAAGACATCTATTCCTATTAATTGCCTTGTGTGGCAATTTTTTTTTGAATTTGGGGATATTTGAATATTGAATCTACAAAGAGTTGTTTATTATGAGGTGTCAAGTTGAGAAACTTTTTTTTGAAAAGCAATGTGAACATTGATAATTCATTATGTCATGGATTTGTATGTTTAGGTGTGGAAAGTTGTTAAAACTAACAAATGACCCATAGTAACCACAACTATTTGCAATTAGGTCTAAATAAATATAACACAATAAATCCCTACTTTCAAGGATAATGAATATTATAGGAGCATAATATAATCTAGAAATAATCTTTAATAATTGAAATACTTGAAAATTTAGTAGAGGGTCAAGGTTTGGAGAATGATACTTAGTTTGCTATGCAAATTAGGGTCACATAATCTTCAACAATTGGCAACAAAAAATTTCCCCATAAACAATAAGGAATTGAAGAAAAAAACCAACAAAATTTGACCATCGTGATAAGAAAACCAAAAATTCTATATAGTACAATAATGGTACAACTAGAACTATAGTTTTTCACTTGGAGCAACTTCTTATTACTATGAAATCAAAGGGATGATCTTGATCTTCTACTCATGGATCTCCAAAAACATTGAAATTGCTTTTCCAAAATTCATTGCAAGACATTGATAAATTGCTCTTACTCCAAATTGTAATATGACATTAACTTGCATGATAGCTTTCCTACAGAAAATGAGAGGACTTATACAAAGAATTAAGTTATATATCATTCCATCCTTAAGGATGTACAAGTCTTGTGATAACTATTAAAGTTGGCTCTATGATCTTACCAATAAGGAGTGCGTTGGTCAAACCACAATAATCAATTGGATTAATATCACATTCAACAATAAGTTCCCAAAAATGCTTAATTGATAAATGTAATTATAAAATCGAGAAACACATATGGTTGTTCATCCTCCTTGATCCATCACAATTAGTATGGATGTGAATGTGGAAAATGTGAGGCCATCCACCAACTTTTTAGAAATATGTCAATGATAACCTCTACCAATCGATCATTTATTTTATAATTGTGGCCACCAAGTGAGTACAATCTTGTTCTTGATGGCAGAGGAATCATTAATTATGAGCATGAGTTGAGATCACTCTTTGTATGAATGGAAATTGGAGTCTCAAAATCTTCATATGTTGACTATGGGGTTGTTATAAGATATTATTTTTCTTTGCTTGAAGAGCTTTGCATTATTCAGTACAATGGGTGGTGTAACTTATCCATAAGCACCATAATTGGTTATTTTAAATTTCCCAAAGGGGCTAAATATTAAACCCGTTATTAGATCCACTATGAAAGTTATTCCCATTTCTTATGGTTGAGTTGGAAGGGAAGGGTCACTTGAGGGAGGAGAAAAATTTGCTTAAGTTTTCTTCTAAAAAAGTTGCATAGGATTTTGAGGTTTTTTGTGCATGTTTTAGCTCCACCATGAGTGAAAAGTGATGATTATTATGCATGTTCCAAAGAAGTAATTGAGTATAAGCTCCAACTGCCTCCTCAAACGAGGAAAGAGGTTGAAAGGACTTGATCCTCAAAATCTCAAATGAATATGCAATCTCCAATTTGATAGCAAGCCGATTGAATTTCTCAATGTATTGTTGGATGGGTTGTTCTGATATTTTTTGAAGGTGGAGAAAATGAGCCAACAAAGTTTATATATACCCAAGTGGGCAAAAGTGCTTCCTTATGACATCTTTGAATATGCCCCAAGTTTGAATTTTAGCTTGATTTGAGAAAGCCAAAATTTGGACATGGGATTTCCACCAGTAGTAAGCGCTTGATCATTCATGTGGATTTCCACAATAATTTTTTACTACACCTTAATGAGATAGATCGTGTCTTAAAATATGCTTCTAAACTATGAAGACACATATCTACTTTATCACCATTAATGGTTTTGTAGACACCCCAAATATTCCACTCATAAATCATTCTTGGTTAAACAAATCACATCACCATATGACAAATACTTAATTAAATCATCCCAAACTCATCACACATCCCGTGACTTGCTAATGACTCTTACTTGCTCATAATCACTCTTAACTAACCACTAATCCTACATCTCCATTATTCCACATCTACTAAAATCAACTAACCTCCCCCAACTAAAACCTATATAAAGGACCTTCCAAAAGTATAATGTGCACGATCCAGTCATGCAAGATTTCCATTTTGGAAACCTTTCTAAATTGAGAGATTGTTTTATGTAGGAGCCATTCCAAATTCGGAAACCCTTCCATTTTAGGATAACTTCCCACTTCCATCCACCCTTACAAGCACGTCGCCCAATATTACACAAATTGCTTGAACATCAACATTCATGAGAAAATCCATTCAACAAGGAGTTGGGTATTGATTTCTTATTTTTAGCTCAATCTTGAACTATCATATTAATGATTGAATTAGGATTTCCATGTTGTTATTCCTTATTATGAAGTTCAACCCTTGCATATATACATCTGATGTGCCTAGTGGGATGCTTCTTTCACCCTTAATGTTTCTTGAGTGTTTTGCAGATGTTTGTGGTGGTTTTTTATTGCTTGCAAGTACACGAGTGTCCTTAATCAATAAAAATCCTAGCTTTGCCACTAATCTTGTAGTTTTTCTCATTTTTTTTTTCTGTGTATCGACGTATGCATTCTATGTGTCAATATTTTTTCCTTTGAGAGTAGCATCTTCGATCAATCTAGTAACATTTTGACCTATGTATTTGTATAAACTTGTTTACTAGGACGTAATGTTTTTGATCTATTTACAACATTTTTCACTAGTATCCTAATGCTTCTAATCATTTTATGCATTGTTTATGACTTCTAACTCTAATTTACAAAGTTATAACATTTTTAACATCTTGGTGACATTTTTTATTTATGGGTGACATTTTTATGTATTTCATAATGTTTCTAATTCATGTCATGACGTTTTTTATTTATTCATATCATTTTTATATATGTCATAACATTTTTGATGCATATTGTGATGTTTCTGATTAGAAACATTTTTATTTATTAATTCGTAACATTTTTTATATATGTCATAACATTTCTGATGTATGGTGTAATGTTATGATTTTTGTTGTTATTTTTTAGGGTCCTAACGTTTTTATATCTCTTTTATGTTTCTAATTGCATCATAACATCTTTGATCATACCTGTGAAATTTTTATTTTTGATGCTTTTTCTATTGATCCTAATGTTTTTTATTTTATTGTGAGGTCTCTTATTATCTAAAATGTGTTTCTGATTGTTTTAGTGATGTTTCTAAGCATAAGTATTTGTTATAACATTTCTATTATTAACACAATGTATATCCTCTGATTCGTAAAATTTCTACTTCCGACAGTGATGTTTCTATTTTTGAGATTCATCTTTCAAATCTTCTCATATCTTATCATTTGAATCTCTAACTTACAGGTTTTATTTATTGTTGTGACTTTTTTCTAACTTGTTTTACAGTTGAAAATCACATGTCAAAGCCTTGAATATCAAACTATCAACATTTGCATACACAACCATTGATGGAATGAATTGTAATTTCAATTATTTTATGCATTTGATCTTGTTTTTTTTCTTTTCACTTTATTTTGTATGTGCATCCCTCATCTTTGTTGTGTATGTTCTTATCTCACACCAAAATATGACCTTGAAAATTAGAAACAACTAGGACATATTTTACACTTTTCTTAGTGTCTGGTGCCTTACATTTGACCTCCAAGCATTTAGTAAAAGTTCATGTTCCAATGGACTATAAATATTCCTTGGAGAATTTTTCGTAATTGGCTAAGCGGGAATTCAATTTTACCTAGCTCATGTGATTTGAGGTGGTTTCCACTAATACCCAGGGCTTAGACAAAACCCTTGTATCATGGATTTGGGCCTCATGTACCATAAGGTATAACGAGGACTCCCCTTACAACCTTGTTCATCATAGTTTAAGATTCTTTTTTCACACATGTGTAATGGTGTTAGGGAAACAATATTCCCTAAGATATCCAATCGTACCCTCAAGGTATATTTGTGGGCCACTATATGGTTTTACACCCATCTGACTAGTTTAGGTTGTTCTTATATGTTTGTCTTCCCCTTTTGATACACCAATTTTGAAACCAAAAGAACCCTAAGAAAAATAAATGAAACCAAAAATCATATACCAAATCAAACATAATCAAGAAATGAAAAACCCATTCACTAACAATCCATTTATTGACCAAGATGACGATGTTGATATCCAGAGTATTACAAGAAAAAATGAATTCAATGTTAATCATATTGATCCTAATCATACCCAAATTGATCAAATCATGTACCAAAACAAATACAATATCCTCCTGAATATCATCAACCTAGGAGCTAAATTGTCATTGTATTAAAATACTAAAAATCTAATTGACAAAAATAAATATCCACCAATCCACCCATCCATCCTAAATCCATCTCCCACTACTAGCAACCCTCATCTAACGATCCGTAAGGGGAAACTTAAACAAGAAAAAAAATAAAGACAATAAACTTCCTTAGGTAAAATTTTGACCTTTATCTCTCATTAATTAGAAACAAAAAACCTGATCATTTATCCAAAACAAAACCTTTTGATACAAACACACCTAAACCCTCTTGGTATAAGGAAAATATGTATTGTGAATACTATTGAATCCAAGGACATTCGACAAATAGATGTATGAAATTAAAAAAAAACATAATTAACCTGGGGGATATTTAAGTTTAACAACAATGCCCTAAAAATTTCACAATTAACAACCATATCCTTTCCCTAAGACCAATACAACCAATCCACCTCCTAATCAAAATCAAACAAATAACATCAATAACAAAAAATCTTGTTACTCCTACAACACTTCTATAGGCTTCATTAATCCCACAAAAAATCAAGTTGTAATTGATAAAATCATCATCCAACGACCTCCTTTTCCTACTCTTGAGAAATAATACATGTCCCTATTTAACATCTAGAAAATAATCCCATACAAATTTCCATCTTGGATATTATCAAAACATCCAATGTTTAAAATGAAATCCTGTATTAGGTCCTTCAAGCTGTAAGAGTCCCCAATGACATTAAATAATCATAATTCCAAGTATTGGTTGCATATATCCCTTAGTAATACACGCCCAAGCATGAAAAAGTCCCATGACTTAGGCACATCCAAATCCAAATATCCTTAATCACACGTTCATCTAGATAAACTCCTATACCTATCTAAAATTCCACCATATGAATCCAATTTCATGATCATTTTCAAAGAATTAAGAGAATGTGAAATTCAATATGAATTTCATGTAGTCAAAATTCTCATGTATCCTAAATTCTATGGCAGACTTGACATGAACAAGAAAAGACATTAGACATTGTATCAATTTGGAACTTCATCCTTCATCAAGGAAGGGTTTGTAGTAAAAAATGATATTGAGATCTCTTCTAGTAGTTGGCCTCATGACAAAAAATTCTCATCCTGGTGTCCCCGAGATTTCACCCTAAAATCTAGGACTACCCCTTTTAAAAAAATTTGTTCTTTTCAAAATAACGGATCGTTTTGTGTTTGTTTTGCCTACAGTTTTTTGCATTGCTCTAAGGTAACCCTAGAGAGTCATAAAATCCAAAATTGACAAATACCCACTGATCAGGGGATCATTTTTGAAAACATTCCCTAAACATCCCTAAATTGTGTTAGTGCAGTAGATCATCTCAAGAGCTTTCCAACGGTGAGAACGCGACAAACGGACATCGGGGAGCTCTAGATATGTCTGGTCAAAGTTCGGTCAACGGAAAAATCAACTCTAGTCAACTGGTCAATCATGGACCAATCGCATTGCAACACGTGGCAAAAAGGAAAAAGGGAGTTGTTTGTTGGTTTTCGATCACCGGTCTTCGACAAGGCGTAAAAAAAAAGGTGCACGGGAACAAGAGGCTCTAACTTTTATTACGGAGGGGAGCCCAGCTGCCATGTGGACTATGTTGTTATCACCGACATGGTGGGTCCACAAGCCACCACATGGCTTGCCACCACTCGTTGAATTTTCTTGATTTGCCTATCGAGGGTTGACAAGTGGTATTTATTGCCATATTACATTACATGGGTCGAAATTATATCCAAAACTATATTACATTTCCCACACATTTCATTATACCACATTCCACGCATTGTCCCTTATCTAAATGTCCACGCATTATATTCTGCCTTGATTTTGGTGCATAAAAATAACCACATTCATGCGCCCTACACATCAGTCAACTAATGCGCCTCATTCCATGGCTAAGGTGGCTCTTAAGCCACTTAAACAATGCACCCACCTTCTATTTAAAACCTATTCCAAGATTCTATGCGCCCAATGTGGGATAAAACTCTTAAAATGCGCCTAAGGAGAAGGAAGAAGAGATATGGGCGGGATTTGAACCATGGTCTCCATGCAAAAAGATAAGGGCTTTGACCGCCACGCCACTTGTTGAGAAACAATATAAAAGGAGCTATATTGTATTTGAATAGCATTGGTACAGGTCTGTGCAAGCAGCATAAGGAGGCAGTTTCAAAAAACGCCATTTTTGAAGGCCGTGCACTCAGATTGGGCATTCGGAGTAAAAAGATGAAATGAAGGAAATTATGAGATGATTCCAAAGATGTAAGGTTTGATATTTTTTGATGATTTTTAACCTGTTTTTGGAAGATTTGAATGCAGATTTTAACATGGATCTTCAAGACAGCTAGTTGGAAAACACGAATTTCAATGCACTTCTGGTTCGAAAAGTGACTTGGTGTAAACATGAAAAGTGTTCATAATTCAGATATCATCTCAGAAATATGATTTTTTTTTCATAGAATGTTTTTAAATCTCAATTTGTAGGTGTTTTTCTAACACATTTGTAGGGAGATCACATTGTGAAAACACTGTAGGAGCCACGGATCATTCTTGGGACAGTTTCTGCTATTTTTTAGAGTTCTTGGGACATTGATCAGCTCATTTGCAGGTTTTGATTCATTATTGGTTGTTTTGTAAGAGTTAATTGTACTTGCATTTCAATATTATTAATGGATCGGTTCAATCTGAACCCGGGGATGTAGGAATTTCCGAACCCCGTAAACAATCTCTTTTGTTATCTGAATGTTTCAGTTTTCTGATTATTTCTTTGCTACACAAGTTTTCCGCACTTATATGGATGCAAAATAATCAGAATTTAATCAATTTTTGGATTCAAGAATACTTAAAGTTGGTTAAGAAAATCCCGATCTTTGGAAACTTATAAAAGTGAAAAAAATACAACACATGTTTTCAGATCACCCACATGCCAAAACTCACTCAAATTCTTTGTCAGACCTTGTCTGCAAGCGTTTTATTTGTTTATTTATTAAATAAATAAATTTATTTTAAAAATAAATTGAGCTAAAATTGGAGGATTTATGTTATATAAAGCACTTCACCCCATCATTATTATCACAGAGCATTCACCTAGGGGGAAGAAGTTTTGCAGATCAGCTAAATGGAGAATTTTTTCTAGCAATTGCTCACATCTATTTTTGTTTTGTTTTATTTCTTTTTGTCTGTATTTTGGTTTGTTTTCTCCGACAATTCCCGTAGTCTATTCATTCTTCTTTTCATACCTTTTCCTAGGCCCAAGTTCTTGAAAATCTATCCATTATTTTTAATTACTAATCTGTCTAAAGGTGATCGGAGCTCAGGATTCTTTCAGGAGAATGTAAGAAGTTGCTTAGTCCAAAAAGGTGTAAAAATGGATTTTATGAAAATAAGAAAAATATTACCATCAATGCGTAGAGCTTGAGAAAATATGCACTTTTAGAGAAAACGACACCTAAAACAGAGCCACAAAATAAAAGTTATGACACACACAATTTTGTGCTGCTACATCTTTCCGAACCCTTTCCAAAAATGGCAAATTTTATTCTGTTCTTGTGTTTTCTTCACCAAAAATCCAAAAAAGGAAAGAAATGCATTTCTTCATGCCAGTCGTAATTTTCAAGGCTGCCTTCCGAGTCCAATTTTCATGCTACCTTAAGTGACGAATTTTCACGCAATTTTAAAGGCAGAAGTCCTAATGCAAGTCACACTTTTGGAAAAGAGCTATCTTTCATGCAAGTCACATATTTTTTGGAAGGAATCACTTAAGCTGCCAATAGGAATTTTGGTAGTGGCAGGTAGACGGGAATATCTTGCCTGCCTTACAAGTTACTTTTTCCCATCAAGTCAAATCACTTAAGTTGCCAATGGAAATTTTAGAGGTGGCAAGTAGGCGGGAATTTCTTGCCTGCCTAGCAGGTTACTTTTTCCCATTATGAAAAAAAATCACATAAAGTACCAATGATATTTTTGGAGTTGCCTAGCAGGTTGACTTTTCCCATCAAAGAAATTTATTTACCCATGTAAGTCGCATTTCTAAGAAGAAGGCTATTTTTCATGCAAGTCACACTTTTTGGAAGGATTTAAGCTATCAGTGGGAATTTTGGCAATGACAGGCAGGTGGTAAGTTCTTGTCTACCTTGCAGGGTGAAAATTCCCATTATGAAAGTCAAAACACCTAAGTGAAAGATGAGATTTTTGGAATTGCTTTGCATGGCAAAAATTCCCATTACTTTGACTTCTTTTTTTTAACATGACTTCTAGCCAAAAAAGTACGACCCATTTTGGCCATAGCTAAATGCCCAAAAGATGACTTTTTTTAATTGCCGAAAAACATCCAATTTTTGTGGCTAGGGTTGGAAAGGTTTTCTTTTTATTATTCATAGCATCTGCATGTTGATGTGAGTGCACAAGTGAATAAAATAATATTTTTAGCTTGCTTGGCATGCAAGCAAAGTCTAAAAATAGAGGGCAATGGGCTTTATAATCAAATCTCGGAGAAGAAATTAGATATTCATACTATGGATTGTATACTTGTCTGAATTATTTATAGGAATACTCCATTTATGCCCATATTGGTGAAGAAAGCAGAAGTCAATATCTGATACATTAAATATATCTTTAGAATCAGAGGAAAAAATAGATCCAACTCTCATAATGGCAAAGGCTTTCGGCAAAAAAATCATCCTCTTGTTTATAATGCAGCCCATGTGGAAGTCATTTCATGGAAAATTCCTTTCACAAGCTTGTGCATGTGCTCTTAATCTTCCAGTTGAAGCCTTCATTGAATTTACTTGTGTTTTCCTTCACCTGGAGTGGTTTCCAGAATTTAAAATTGCTCATATGCAATTAAAAATACAAGATGATGAGTTTTGTCTGATTTATTTATGACAAACATTATACTGGTGCATATACTGGAGAAGAATTGCAAAAGCTTCAATGATAAAAGGGGAAGACAGGTCAGAAGTAGCACCCACAAGAAAATCATAGTCAGCTGCTTCCAGATCCAATTTGGTGAGAATCAAAGGCAAAAGAGTCAACCGCATGCAGAATATGGAAAAAGAACAAGACTAAGAGTGTTGTAGCTTTCTTCTAATTTATTTTCCTCTTTCTCTTATTTTCTCTGACAAAGTAATTGAGCAATCGATTAAATTATAAAACTTCAATGATTGGTTTAAAAGTCATTACTTGAAGAAGTTGGTTACTTGGAAATATGTGGCAGACATGCAAAATAGAAGGTTCTATTTTTAATTATAAATCATGTGTGTCATGCAAAGAGTAATTACAGGAGGAAGATTTCCAGTTGTCCCCTTTTCTATAGCTTTCGCATGCGGGAATTCATTAAAATCTTCCTTTGTGTAATTGCCCTCTATACACTATAAATAGAGGAAGAACCTACGGGTTAAAGGATCACAATTTTGCTAGAGCATTCTAGAGTCTTCAGACTGTGTGTTGTTATTTCTGTGAAAGCTGGGAAATTGAATAAAAGGTGGATTCCCGAAGAACTTTGTGTCTATTGTATTTTGCTTCTTTCTTCTATTTTAATTTTTAGATAAACTTTGTGCTATCTAAGATTTAGGTTAGAAGCTATTCATTCCCTTTACTTGCAATTATCGTGAGATCTATCTGTTTATTTAATTTGTGTGGATGAGACCAACTCTGATAACTATTGGTTAATTCGGCACATCCTCCTTTCTTCTTTCCTTACTTCTATTATTTCTCCCTTTTGTAAAACATTCCAAAACAACTGCTTACTTGCTGCAGAATTGCTAAGCTATGGTTCATGAGCTTTGTAATTAAAGTAAAACCTCTAAAAATAGCTATTAGGATTTATACTCACCAGATTGATAAACATCTTACACGGGAGCCTCACCGTTAAATAAGGGAGATTTATCTCATGACTACCTAGGTTTGTAGCTGTGTAGAAAATCTAGCCAACGCATCCTGATTCCAATCCAACAAATACCCCATAGCCAACACAATTTTCACAATCACAAATTATCATGGACAAGGACTAGGCATTAACGAATCTATTCAAATTCGTTAAAATCCAATTTGTTATAGTAGAAGATGTAAACTCCTTAGTAATTTACATTTTGATGTTAATAACACTTCTACCATCAGTGAGGAATCCTCTTCCAACATATAAATATGGTCAACCTACAAAGCTCTTGTTGTCACAAACCCCTTTCATGACGTCGTCATCTGAACTAGCTTAACCTTGAACACTATGACCCCATCACATGCCACCAAAAAAATTACACACAAATAAATTTCTTTCAACATGATGAACCTATCACAAAATTCATGAGAGTCAAAGATGGTATCCCACTAGGGGGGCATGCACAAAGTTTTGATATCAATTTTAATGCAACAACTTAATCAAATAAATGCAAACATAAAGAAACCCAAAAAAACCAAAAAAAAATCCAAAAATTAAAAACCATGTAGAAAAATAGAAATAATCAAAACAATCGAAAAACTCAAAACAATCCAAAAAATAAAGAAAATCAAAATAATCCAAAAAATCAAAACCATCAAAAAATCAAGGCATCAAAAATCACAATAAAAATTCTCTTGTACATGGATGTTCTCCCCTTCATTTCCAACCTCAAGCACATCTCCTATCACTAAAATACAATTTATTCACATGTTATTCCAATCCCTTATCATGGTTTGATTAGCATGTTCACACACATTATTGTCAATAGCTCTATTGTAGTTGTTTGATCTTGGTCTGTCATTACCTAGTAAATCAAAGAATAAATGTATTCATAGAGGTCCCTAACACTATCATGCGTTGAAAGTAACAATAAGAAGATTGTTCCAAGCCGTGATCTCAGATGATAATAACACACCACATTAGATTTTCAAAACAAAAGAACTAAAATACCATATATGGAAATCCATCATAATCCATAATGCTCAATACATTACAATACAATGACTTGAATTACTTGATACGAAATATGTACATATAGGAAGAGGGAAGTGCAAGTACTACCTAAATCAATGGTGAAGAACTCCCACTAACTGATACTAGTAGTTAAGTTAACTCCAAAAGGCTAATAAAATAACTCAACACAACTAGTAAGCTAACTCTACATAACTAGTACACCTAAGCAAGCTAACCCAACAAGTGTAGGGCTAACACAAGTGTAAGAATTATCCTGATAAATAAATAAAAGGATAAATAATAACCTACACTAACACCCTCCTGTAAGCATAACTTAGGTGGGTGGAAAAGAAGGTGGGTCCCAGAAACAAGGCCTGATAAGGTACCCACGTACAACAACTGGGAAAAATGGACACCACAAGGTACCCAAAACCAGTAATAAAAAAGGAGGGAGAGTGAAATTCCGCTACAAGATATCCCAAGAATCTTGGCTCCAAAAACTCGTACAATGCTGAAGAATTTTGGTGCGCAATATGGTCTGAATCCATTGCTCGATCATAGAACTCAAAAACAACTGACACTGGGCTTCACTAGAATAGCTCCATGGAAGGAGATTGTTAATGGAGTGATGTCAAAAGTGCAAAAAAAACACCAAACATAATCGATCAACTACTACAAATAGGTGTGCCATGATCCAAAAACAACCAAGGCAATAACGAAAGGACACGAGATCTAAATAAATAGGAGTGCCATGATCCAAAAAAAGCCAAGGTAATAAGGCAAGGACACAAAATCTGAAGAAGCAAGATCAACTTCTACAAATAGGCATGTCACGATCCAAGAACAATAACCATGGCAACAAGGCAAGGACACGAGATCCAAATAAATAGGAGTGCCACGATCTAAGAAAATCCAAGGTAACAAGGCAAGGAAATGAAACCCGAAGAAGTAGTATCAACAAGTAAACAGGCAAGGACACGAAACCCAAAGAATCAATATCAACACCACACCCTCCCATACTGCTGAATGGGTAGAGTGACACCATAAATATGTATGAGTTGCCAAAATCAACTACTCGAACACTGACAAAATAACACTGGGATTCACCAAAATAGCTCCCCATAAAAGAGACTATCAACATGCCAAAAAAAAGTGTCAAAAATACAAATCCAAAATATCTCAACACAAGAGAGATATAAATGTATACACCCATAGATACAAGAATGCAACACCCAAAATTTTAGGACGTCAGGCTCAACCGAAATTGTGTCTACAAGTGATTATAACACCCTCCCCAATTTGACACTTTATAATTGAGTGTGTGTAAATATTATAATGAGTAAAAGTACCTTTTAAATTTGAAATATGTGTATTAAAATTTCACCAATGCGTAGATCTCAAAAATATACAGAATTTCAAAAAAAATATCACCTTAATCTAAGCTACAGATCAAAAGTTTTGAGCTTTAGAAGGTTTTTCTATTAAAATAATATTTTAATGTTGATGTTTTTTTTTAAAAGGTACACGTGACACCCAAATGTCCAAAGGATAAAATAGTGCATCCACATGATACAGGCTTGCGACCAAAGGATGAAAGTTTGCGCCCAAAACCTAAATGTTTAGAGGGTAAATCATTGCATCCGGAGGGTACATGTCTATATCTAATGGATAAAAGAATTCACCCAGAGGGTATAGATCTGCATCTAGTGGATAAAAGACAGCATCCAAAACAAAAATATCCAGAGAGTAAAAGAATGCATCCAGAAGGTACACACTTATATCCAATGGATAAAAGAATGCACCGAGAGGGTACATATCAACGTCAAGTGGATAAAATACTGCATCTAAAACATAAATATTAAGAGGGTAAAAAAATGCATTAGAAAGGTACACGTTTATATCCAATGGATAAAAGAATGCACCAAGAGGGTATAGATTCGAATCTAGTGGATAAAAGAATGCACCCAGAGGGTACAAATCTGCGTCCAGATTTGACTGTCTCAAAACATGATTGATTTTATAGTCAATTCTAGGGTTTTGGAACCTTCCAAATACAATGGCGCACTCTATTTTACATAAAAATGCATGTTACAGAAAAGTGCTAACAAATTCCGAATACATGAAATTAATAAACCCTTACTTGCAAAGAAAAACTTACAGATGGATGTCTACATCATCCATCGATTTGATACCATAAAAGGAATGATAAGAAGATTGTTCCAAGATGCTGATATCAGATGATAATAGCATGCCACATTAGATTTACAAAATGGAAGAGCTAAAATACCATATATGGAAATCCATCATAATCCATAATGCTCAATACATTACAATACAATGACTTGAATTACTCAATAAGAAAGATGTACATATAGGAGGAGGGAAGCGGAACTACTACCTAAATCATTGGTGAAGAACTCCCACTAACTGATACTGGTAGTTAAGTTAACTCCAGAAGACTAGAAAGATAACTCTACATAACTAAGAAGCTAACTCAACACAGCTAGTAAGCTAACTCCACACAAATAGTACACCTAAGCAAGCTAAACCAACAAGTGTAGGGCTAACACAAGTGTAAGAATCATCCTAATAAATAAATAAAAGTATAAATAATAACCTACACTAACAGTCTATTATTATTGTACTTGTATGTGTGCATGTTATTGTAAAGGCGCATGGCTATTATTAGCACGTGGCCTATTTTGAGAATCCTGCGTAGGCGATGAAGGGCAAGCCCCCACCCACAATATAAGTATGTATTGAACTATGTAGTCTAGCAGTGGTGAATTATTGTAGAGTTATGTTGTCTTTGGATCTGATGCACGCATGACTTATGGTGATACTTTATAATGTAAGAAGCTTCTATGTTTTAAAGTGTTTAATGTAATGAAGTATGTTGGTTGGATAACGGTGTTAAAACATGGCTGTAACTGGTTCTTGTGTGGTTGATCTTATTATAGTTATTATTTAATTCATGATTATCTAAGATATAGATTTGGAATATGCTATGTGGAATGTTTATGGTTATTTATGGTTCTGAATATGCTTTATCTTCATCACACTAACATCCTGTACAAGCAACTCTAAAGAGGGGCCTGGTACCTTTGCACGCTTCGGGTGAGCTTTCAGCTCAAGCTGGGTGATGTGCTAGCATGCATGGGTTTTATATAGTGGAGTCTAGGCTGCATCCAGACCTCATACCTCTGATGAATCAATAATCTCTTCATGAGTATATGTACACCTTAGTTGGCTTGATGACAACATTTAGAACCTCTATACAATAGGAAAAACCTCTATACATTATGACAGAGCTCAGTTATCAAAACTCCTACATTAATGAACTAAATACAGGTCATACCTTGGATGAATCAAAGAACTCAGAGTCCTTCATGAGGAGAAACATAATATAATTTGATTTTAAACTGAGCATAGACCTTGAGATCGCATTTTTCATGTTTGATTAGCCACAACATGGAAATTCTTATCACTAGAGTGTCTTATCATTAAAGTGTCCTTTGGCTGCTCAACAAATCATTTAAGTTACTTGTTCTCTAGGGTCCGACGATACATCTCTTAAACCTCCAATACATCTTCAGTTTGCTTGAGGTATTTCTAATTCTAAATGTAGTAATATTCTTATTCCTTCCAAATATGTTATATGAGAGATAGCTAAAAAAATTCACCTCATCCTTTCACTTTGTTCTATATCAAATTTTTCTTTCAAAAGAGTCAAACCTTGTGATTTTTGTACTAAAACATGTAGATCATACCAATACAGATCAAGTGCATTAAAACTGAATAAATGGTAGGTGATCCTTATCCAATTTTATGTAACATGTCAATCAAACAACCATGAAAAATTATGGAATTTTTTTTGTAATTTCTTCTTATACTTATGTAACACTCTTGCAAAAAGAAGTACAATGTTATAGTAAAAACATCAAAAAGCATTCAGAGAATATTCTTGATTAGAAGATAGCCCATGTCAAAAATCACTCAAAAAGCATTCAAATATCTTTAAAGAATTCCATTGGGATTAGTTACATTTTTTCTCCTTAAATTTCTTATTTTTACATCTAAACGTCTTCTAGATTTTTGTGATAACTCTTCTTTTAAATTATTATTTTGTATTTTTCTATTTCTTGTAAGATGCAATGTTGATTGTTGTCTTCTCTCATATGTTCATTATTTTGTGCAATTTTTTTGTCAATTGACATCCATTACATGATACATCTTGAGATGCACTATCTACTATTTTGAGAACATGATATATGGATATTGAAATCACTTCTTTGTAATCAATGTTAACATTAGAAATCAGTCAATGAGAGTGCCTTTGAGATGCTTCACGATGAATTTATTCTCTTTGTTGTCTTTCTACCTAAATCAATTAATCTGTAGTGCATTTGCATGCGTAATATTTTTATTTATACATATTTATCATGTTGAGATGTCTGTGCACATATCAATATCATTTAATCTAACATATTTGATTCTTCATTGTAAAAATACATGACAATCATCGTCATTATGTCCATTGATTCGATGATAATGGCAATATGGGTACATTTTACGGATGAAAATGAACAAGTGACCTTCAACTACACTCGATTCCTCGAGGTCATGCCAGAGCATCCGGTGCTTGAATGTGTGTGGCTAACTATAAAAGGATCAGCGACTAAGATCTGGTAGTGTGATCTCCTGGTATCCGAGTTGACAAAGGGAATATTTAGAGGCTATGAATGGGTAGCATGAATTCCCTATGGTTTTTTTACCTAACTTGGATCTAAGTATTGATCTAGTTTGAAGTGTCCATAAAATATGAAAGAAATTAACAACCTATGATACTGCTGAAAGAAAACTAATCTTAAAAAATCACAAAACTAAAATACTACAATCACAAACAACAATTTTCTTCTATTCTAAATAATCAAATCTACTTTTACACTAAAACTAAACAAGCGAGATAACCCGGTGTGGTTATTCACCTGTGTTGAGTGTATTGAATCTAAACTAACTTAAAACAAGAGCTTTTCCAAATGATCTATGATATGTAGACAAACTCCTACAAATATTCTATCCTTCAGATCCATAGGGATGGGAAGAAGAGGATCCATCACCGGGGGCTACTATGAAAGATTCGAACCCTCTTGGAAATTAACTAATTACTTGTGAATGAAAGGAAATTGATTTCTACTCTATTTGATATGGCGTAACAACAATAAATTGTAATATTGAAGGAAAATCAAATAACAAATCCAACCTGGAATTCACATAATAGAGGTAAATCCAGTTGTGTAGTAATTGTCCCCTTAGTTTGTCTCTTTCTTTCTCCGAGTGTTCATATGAGTCCAAAGGAATTGGGAATGCAAAGAACAACAACAAGGAGGATGGCATTTCAGCAATGGCAGCTTGGAAGCAATCTGGACACAATGCAAGTAAAAGATAGATAGCATAAGAGATCTGAGCTTGGCTATGCAATTCCTAGCAAGATTATGGCAGCAAAACAATACAAGACACACAAAATTCTTTGGGCCCTTTGCTTGAATACAAACATGGAATATATAGGAATGGAGGCTAGGAGCTTACTTCATGCACAAGGCAATAAGGAGGAGTTCTAACCAATTAAATCTATTTAAAAATAGAATAGGGAAGGAATACCATGCAAACAAGACTATTTTTAGGCAATTTGATTCACAAACGCACCCTAAAAGTTGAGTTAAGTGAAGCATCGTGTGTCAAAAACACACATGAAGAGTTCTGGAAAAAGTGTTCAGGACCGCCGCCCTACGCAGGGAGGCATTCCTAGGACCGCCACCCAAGCCAAGGAGGTGATCCTGTCACTAAAGCCAAAAAATGCACAGAAATGAGAGGGAAGCTGGAAGAAAGCATGAAAAGGCTAACTAAGGATGTCTATGCTACAAATATTCACTGCAAATGGGTTTTGGAGCTTGAACACCTTTAGAAAGGACATGAATCATCATTGGGGGATTTTGTAACCATTTTCCAACAATGTAGCACATGCAATTTTGGGTGCGTACATATTGCCCCCTCGGAGAAGCGTCTTAGCCATGAAAGAGGCATAAAATGTAGATTCCGAGTATGGCGTTCCTGAAATGGGGAGTTAGAAGCTATACCTGACATGCCCATGTGTCAAAATCTCACCATCCAAACTCCCACTACCTGCAAGAGAAAAAGAAGAATCAAGTGCAGATAGATAAAATATTGAAAAATAAACACTAAATTAAAATGACAAGAGGACTTACCATCTATGCGGGGATATAGAAATATACTTGCGCCAACGCTCCAGCCCTATGAACACATACACTCAAAATGAAGTTATAACAACATATATATATATATATATAAGCATATATATCTAAGCAAACTCATTTTAAAATGCATTTGCACATACTAACTTGGTGATTTTTTGAGCTCTGAGCCCACGGTGACCATTTTTCATTTTTTGAGTATGGTTGAATTGGAATGGATTTGGGGATGATATTTTGCATTAGGCTTGGCCCTTTTTTGTTTCAATACTTTTGAGAACTCTTGAGAAATTCATAATTAGAGTGGTCATAAGGGGCCTTAAAGAGGTGGATAGGTAGAGTGCCTTCATTGTTTAGCCTCCATTTTGCAAGGTAAATATGATGTTTTGGTATTTTGTGCTCATTGCGAGAATTTTGACCACACCTAGTGTGCGATGGAATTGTACAAAACTATGACACACCATGATATGTATAGATATCTCTTTTTGGCTTAGTTATTCCTTGCATATAGTTGGCTTACATTGATGGTTTGATTCACGTGTGTACTCTTATATGTTTAGAATTTTTGATTTTCTATGCTTTTCAAAAAGTATGCAGTGGATGTGAAATGATAACAAAATGTTTTTTTTGTTGCTTTGTAATGCTGATATACGACGATGGAACCACAATGTGATCTTAAACTTAGTTTCTTTTGCAATCTTCGGTACTTCGTATTGTTTTGGAAAAACATGTTGATAAAATGATATGATAAGTAAATGTACTTGCCTCACTCCTAACCCCACACAACTAGTAAGATGCGAGGGCTTAACACCAAGAGTTAGAAAGGGCACAAGTTATGAATTTTTTTTGAATGGTAGTGATGAGAGAAAGACAGAGGTTTGGCATAACCAAATTGGGACACTACAAATTTTCCCTACTCAAGCTACCTCATAGTTTAGAATGTTAATTGCTTTGTAGTTTATCTAGACTTAGATCCATAGATGGCCACTTGGTTGACAAAATCTGGTTTTGGGGTTTTAAGATCTTCTTAGAATTTTGGACATCTAACTCACTTTGTTTTTTATTTATGGTTTCACAATGTTTGACTAGTTTGTAACTTTCAAGCTTGTCAAAGAGACCCCCTACGCCTTGCCTCATGCTACCAATAGGAAGTGTGGGCTCATCACCATGGACAAGGCATAGATGAGTAAGGGCATCTCCCTCCTTTCCCAACCCTACGTCACTAGTAAGAGACACAGGCTTAACACCAAAGGTTGGTAGGGCAGAGAAATGTGTAAAAAATAAAATTTTCTTTGGATTTGCATTTAGGCTTACTTCTTTGGGAAAAATGTTTAAAATAATTTTATTTCCAAGGATGTGTGTGTGGGATATATGTGACACCATAAACCTTCTAGAATAGACCATGAAAAAAAGACACCAATCCTAAGAAGAGACCAAAAGTAGAACCAGGTATGTTGGCCTTGGTATGGTTACCGTCAAAATTTTGTCTTATCTTGTTTGGATTGAAAAAATGATTCAGAAACAGTTGATGATACTATGAAGGTTTGAAGAGATATGATTTGAATTTTTTACCAATATTTTAAAAAGTTCTTAGGAATTTCTATAAGAATAAGCTCCTTGATCACACCTTTTACAAAATTAACGAATAGATGAAAATGCAATGCAGATGCAATAATGTACATATGGAAATGTAGGTTAATATTTTTTTCATGATAGCTAAGGTGAAGAAAGTTGACAAATATCAAATTCTTCACCCTTAAGAGTACACAGTGGAGAACCATGATCCTCAAAAATTTTGTTCTCTTGACAAGGGCCTACCATTTTGGGTTTAGACTTACAACCCTTGCCCATAATTATATATGTCTAATCACTAAAATCATTTGTCTGAAAGAGGCATTCATACACCTTGTTATCATGTTATCGAGAGATGGTGTCTAGGTGAGCATGACCATGTTGCTCAACCTTATTTCTTATGTAGAGCGTTGTGTTTACTTATGACACTTGTTGAATGATGAGGCCTCACCCCATGGATATGGAAAGCTTAGCTTCAGACAAACATGGGTTGAAACCATGGTTTAGAATAGAACGACCCTCATAGATGGTTTTTATGGGCATCATTTCAATCTCAAATTTCCCTTCTTCGTTTATTAATTCTATCATGTTTACACCTAAACCTAGGTCATTGGATGGAAGAGATGCTAAACTAAGAAGAATGCCCATCCCCTGTGGTCTTAGTGGACACTGTTTCCACAGATATTGATTTACCCTTAACTGTTTTTGCCACCTCAAATGTTTTTTTAGGTCAACGAATTCAACCTTTGGAACGTTTGGGGTGACCGGGACTAACTCTTTTGTTGGAAGTGGTATGTTCAATTGATTCACAGGAATTTCATACTCCGTATGGACCCCTTTCTTCTTCTTGAGGTTTTCTAAGTGTATATCGAAGGGCTTAGGATCCCCTTGAGCGATGAAGACCTTCCCCAAATGGAATCCTTTTTTCTTCTTGAGGTTTTTATATGCTTTTCAGAATGTATGCAAATGCTAACAGAATGATTTCTCTTTTTTTTTTGTGTTTTATAATGCTGATATATGATAATGCAATCACATTGTAATGTTGAACTTTATTTTCTCTAAGCAATTTTTTGGTACTTTGTATTGTTTTGGAAAAACATGGCGAAAGAGTGATATGACAAGTGAACGAAATTTCCCCACTCCTAACTCCATGCAACAGGTAAGATGTGAAGGCTCAACACCAAGAGCTGGAAGGGGCACAAGTTATAGAAATTTGTTGAATGGTAATGATGAGAGAAAGACAAGGATTTGGTAAAAACCAAATTGAAATCCTCCAACCTCATTTTACTCAAGTTTGTTTCATAGTTTAAAATGTGAATTGCTTTCTAATTTATCTAGACTTATATCCTTAGATGGCCACTTGGTTGACAAAATCTGGTTTTGAGTTTTTAAACTCTTTTGGAATTTGAACATCTAACTCACTTTATTCTGATTTATGATTTCATAGCATTTGAATGAACTGTTTCTAACTTTCAAATTTATCAAAAATACCCCCTACACCTTACCCCATGCTACCTATAGGAAGTATGGGATAATCACCATGGACATGGCATAGGTGAGTAAGGGCACTTATCTCCTTTCCCAACCCTACATCACTAGTAACAGGCGTAGGCTCAACACCGAAGGTTGGTAGGGAAAATAAATGTGTAAAATAAAAATTTTCTGTGGATTTGCATTTGACTTATTTATCTAGCCAAAATGTCTAGAATGTTCTTATTTCCAAAGAGATATATATGGGATAGATGCGACACCATGAAGCTTCTAGTACAGACTATAGGCAAAGACACCTAATCTAGAATAAAATATAAGTAGAACCAAGTATGCAGGCCTTGGTATGGTTACTGTCAAAGATTTGTCTTATCTTTCTTGGATTGATGAAATGATTCGGAAACAATTAATGATACCAAGAAGATTTGAAGAGACATGATTTGAATGTTTTGCCAATGTTTTTCAGAAGTTTTTAGGAATTGCTATGAGATTAAGTTCCTTGATCAAAAATTTTACGAAATGAACCGGAAGATTAAAATGCAATGTGGATGCAGTAATGTACATGTGAAAATACAGGTGAAACTACATGTTATGATGGCTAAGGTGAATAAAGTTGATAAATATCAAATTCTTCACCCCTAAAAGTACATAGTGGAGAACCATGATCCTCAAAATTTTGTTCTCTTGACAAGGGCCTAACATTTTGGGTTTAAACTTACAACCCTTGCCCATAAGTGTATATGTCTAATAATTAAAATCATTTGTCTGAAAGAGGCATTCGTGAACCTCTTTGTCACATTCTTGAGACATGGTGTGTGGGTGAGCATGTCTATGATGCTCAGTCTTGCTTCCTATGTAGAGTGTTGTGTTTACTTGTGACCCGTTTTGAATGATGAGGCCTTGCCCCATGGATATGGCAATCTTAGTTTCAGATGCACATGGGTTAGAACCAAGGTTTATAATAAAAAAACCCTGAGAGATGGTTTTGATGGGCATCATTTCAATCTCAAATTTCCCTTCTTTGTTTGTTAACTCTATCATTTTTACACCTAGACCTACACCGTTGGAGGGAAGATATGCTAAACTGAGAAGACTACCCATCCCCTATGCTTCAAACGGGAGGAAGATCAGATCGTCACTCTCTAAGAGTTTCATAATTTCTACTCTGGTTTTAGTGGAGACTATTTTCACATATATTGATTTACCCTTATCTGTTTTTGTCACCTCAAATGTTTTTGGGTCAACGACTTCAGCCTTCGAGTCACCCAGGGTGATTGGGACTAACTCTTTTGATGGAGGTGGTTTATTCAATTGATTCACAGGAAGTTCATACTATGTATGGAATCCTTTCTTCTTCTTGAGGTTTTCTAAGTGTATATCAAAGGGCTTAGGATCCCCTTGAGCAATGAAGACCTTCCCTAAATGGAGGAATGTAATCTCCTTGAACAAGGTAGAAGGGATAGACTTCATTAGATGAATCCAGGGTCTCCCACGGATCATGCTATAAATTTTTTCCCTATCAATAATGTAAAACACTATCAAGATGGTTTTTGGACCAATTGTGAGTGCAATAACTATGGTTCCAATCAAGGTTTCTTTAAGATTGTCATACCCCCGTAACGTGTTTCTTGTAGAGGAACAATTTTTCTCTCCGTATCCAACTTCTGCAAGAAAGAGAAGGGAACCACATTTACAGCATCTCCGTCATTAATCATGTCTCTCTTAATGCAATTATTATAAACCCAGACTTGTAAAAATAAGGCAGAATCACCTCTTCGAGAAATTTCAGCGTCAAATGGCATCTTGTCTATATCGAAAACAAACCCAGTATCCCTATCATTCTGTCTAGGAGGATGTATGTAAAAGTCAATATGATTTATTTGAGCACTAGGAGGTGGTGTAACATGGATTAGATGACCAAGACCTAGTGCATTGAGTAATGTAAAATGATGCACAAGAGAATTCTTCAGCAAATCTAGAAACGAAATGTGAGAAAAGGTCTTGTTCAAATCCAATATTAAATCATAGACTCCTGCTGGTTTTACGATTGTAGGAATGTCATCCCATGGGAAGGAAAGAGTGGGTAAGGGTTGTGAAATGTACTTATTCATTTGAGTTCTTGCATTAATTTTTGGCTCGACCTCTAGCTCGACGAACCCCAAGATTGTTGTATTATCATTTGAACCAAGGTTAGGAGCAACCTTAGAGTTGTCATAAGTTGAGGCTTCATGGTCATTATTTCCTAAAAGAATTCCCTTTTATAGATTTTGAGGATTCACTTGGGAATCCCCAAGATGTTTAGGGTTTCTACTTTGAGGTGTGACAGGTCCGGTAAGACTAGGCTGCAGGTTTGTTTCAAGATTTGCTAGGATCATGTCTACAAAGAGTTGCCTTTGGTTTTCAAGAAGTCTTTATAGAAACTTATTACAATCACAACAATTCTAATCGTCATGACCTCGAACCTTATAGAAACCACAATATAGGTTAGGTTCGTAATCGTGTGGCCTTTGGTAAGCGTTTTGATGTTGTTGATTATAACCTAGATTGTTGTTTTGGAACTGATTTTTAAAACTGTGGTTCATTGCCCCTTGGCTAGAGTTTTGATACTGGTTTGGGCCTTGGGTTTGACATTATTTTTGCGAGGGACAGTTTATGTCACATGTGTTGACAGAAGACATAGTGTTAGGGGGATCTTTGATTGCCCGTGTTGTTGCTATTGTTAGTGTTACCGTTGTTCGTGAAACTAGCATTCTTGGCTTAATCAGTAGCACTATTCATGGTAGCACCATGATTTTGATTCACACCCTTAGGTCCTTAGTTGTTGGCACCATTTTTTTGATAATTTGCATCATTTTGATTTTGGGGACTGATTTCCCATTGGGACCATAGATCTTACACCCATTTTCTATAGCAGCTTGGTCAATCCGAAGTGCACCTTCCAATACTTCCTTGTAACTGTAGAAAAGGAAACTTTTGGACTTCCTCCCTAGTCTCCTCGATTGAGTGAGTGAAGGAAAAGATCGAAAAGTTCTATCTGGTCCATGTTGGGCACACTTGTAGAGGAATAGAGAAATTGGCGCCATCTCTAGATGAAATGGGCAGTAGATACATTTTGCTCATATCTGAAATGTAGGAACTCCCTAATCCTTATACGCAACAACTTGTTCATGTCAAATGATTTGATGAACTTGGAAACAAGTTGTTTAAAGGAATGTATAGAAGCTTATGGAATATGGTAATACCAATCCAGTGTGATTCCTTCGAGAGTCTTTTGAAAGATCTTAGTCACTACAGCATCCCAAGGAAGCAATTCCCTGATAGCAATAGCTTAGGCATTGATATGAGTGTTCAGGTTTCCTTCTCCCTTAAACATTGGAAGATCTGACAATGGGCACGGAAGCATGACACAATGTATGGTGAAGTCAAGATGCTCCTTTAAGTACTCAACGTATGTACTCATTGCGTAAGATTCCACCATTGAAGATCCTTGATGAAGAGGTGGAGGAGGAGGATTTGGATAAGCTGCATTATAAGCGTTGACGAGAACATATGGGGTCCCTTGATATGGCATGTAGGGAGTAGGAATGGTATATGGGTCCATCTATTGATTTTTTGAATACATGTGCATGTAAGGTGGGATAGTACTAGGATATGGACTAGCGGGCATAAAACTAGGGAACATCACATTGCCTGTTATGGCGGAATTCAAGAACACACTTCCGGCCAGCCCTTGCGTACGATAAGCTTGAGAAGGATGAGGACCCATACCTAGTGTTTCTAAACTTGTGAGAAGATTGCTTGGATTTGAATAAACTGGATAACCTTGTTATACATGATATTACGTTGGTTTCTCATTAGAAGGGATGTATCCTTTGATATCAACTAGATACCTTGTGTTCTGTCGTACTGCATGTGTTGGTTATGAAGTATGGGAACTTTCTAGTTCTCTAATCCTCCCTACTAAAGTAGAAATGAGATCGTTGGGAGAGGATTGAGTCCCTTTTTGAGGTATCTTTGGTGTAGGGTTTGATTGAGCAGGCTCATGATATCCTGTCATGAATTTTTCAATGTTGTAATTCTTGTCTTCCTCATAAGTAAGAATCTTAGGATAAGAATTCAAAATATCAGAGGTTGTAGCCTTCATTCTATCCAAATACTCATCTATTTGACGAAGAGGATTAACTATTCGTGTAATTATATAATATTTTGTTGATTACATGGCAATGTGAGCTCTTGACAAGACTCTATGGTAAGAACCTATTCTGTTTGTGATAATAATGTGGTTTGCATTGGGTTGACTGTATTGCATGTTTAATGGTTGATCAACCTCCTCCATCCTTACATAGCTAATGGGGTTTGAAGTGTAATTATGGGAGGTTTGGACATTGCTTGTGTAATTGTTGCCCCATCTCAAAAGAGAAGGGGACTGTTGTGGTTGAATGTTGGTGTAATATCTATTAGAGCCAAATGGCCCACCAAACTCTCTTCCAGACATATTTTAGAAAGTATAAAATACCTACCAAGATAGGGGAAGAAATGGAAATATGGGGTAATAACAATGAAATAAAAGGAAACAAGAAGGCATCAATCCTTCATGTTGGGTTCACAAATTTGTACAGATGAAAATTGAAATGTAACCTTCAACCGCACTTGACCCATAGAGGTCATGCCGGAGCAACCGATGTTGAATGTGTGTTGTTAACTATATGAGGATTCATGACTAAGTTCTAGTAGTGTGATCTCCTAGTAGCTGAGTTGGAAAAGGGGACATTTAGAGGCTATGAACGGGTAGCATAAATTCCCTACAGTTTGTTTGCCTAACTTGGATCTAAGTGTTGATCTAGTTTGAAGTGTTCAAATTAACTAAGTTGAAACTAACAATCTATGTTACTTCTAGAAGGGAAACTAATCTAAAAAATCACAAAAACTGAAATATTACAATCACAAACAAATTTTTTATTCTATTGATAATAATTAAACTATTTCTACACTAAAACTAAACAAACGAGATAACTCGGTGTGGTTATTCACTTGTGCTTAGTGTATTGAAACTAAACTAACTTAAAACAAGAACTTTTCCAAATGATCTATGATGCTTAGACAACCTCCTATAGATATTCTCTCCTTCATATCCACAAGGATGGGAAGAAGAGGATCCGTCACCGGGAGATACTATTAATTATTTAAATTCTCTTGGAAATCAACTAATTACTTGTAAATGAAAGGAAATTGATTTCTACTCTATTTGATATGATGTAACAATGATAAATTATAGTAATGAAGGAATTAAAACAACAAATCCAACCTGTAATTCACATAACAGAGGTAAATCCAGCTATGTAGTAATTTGTCCCCTCGGTTTATCCTTTCTTTCTTTGTGTGTCCATTTGAGTCCAAGGAATTGGGAATACAAAGGCAACAACTAGAGAAGGTGCTTGAGTAATGGCAACTTGAAGGTAGTCTGGTTTCAATGCAAGTAGAAGAGGGATAACACAAGTGAACAAAGCTTGGCTATGTAATTTCTAGCATGATTGTGGCAACAATACTATGCAAAATACACAAAATTCGCAGGCCATTTGCTTGAACACAAGCATTGAATACATAAGAATTGGTTAGGATGTGCCTTCACGCACAAGGCAGTCTTGGAGTGCCAAATCATTTGGTGAAGAGGCAGTTCAAACTAATTAAATATATTTAAAAATAGAAGAGGGAAGGAATACCAAGCAATCAAGACTATTTTTAGGAAATTTGGTTCACAAATGCACCCTAGAAGTCAAGTTAAGTGAAATCATGCATGTTAAAATCATGCATGAAGAATTCTGTAAAAAACGTGCAGGACCTCAGCCCTGTGCAGGGCGGCAGTCCTGGCAGTAAAGGCCAAAACATGCATAGAATGAAGCGGGAAGTTGGAAGAAAGCGTGGAAAAGCTAAATAAGGATTTCTAGGCTATAAATATACACTGCAAATGTGTTTAGGAACTTGGACACCTTCTGAAGGACATGAATCATCATTGGGGACCTTTGTAACCATTTTCCAACAATGTAGCACATGTAATTTTAGGTGCATACAGGTACCATCAACCAAGGGAGTAGAGAAATCAGAAACCAACTTAACCCCAGAAAGGAAATGAGTAAGAGAAGGCTTGCAATCAGACATATGAAATTAAGCTAGCAAATAAAGGGAGTACTTAGGCTGTGAAATCAGAATTCCCGAGTCAGATTGTGGAATGTGAATCCCAAGAAAGTAATGAATCAATCTTAAGTCAAACATGGAGAACTTGTTGGATAAGGAAATCTTCACATAATGGGTGATAAAGGGAGATTTGACCACGATCAACAAGTCATCTACATACAGAACAAGGATGAGTATAAATTCATCCTACTAAATAATGTAAAGATTTGGGTCAGATTGACATCGAGTGAACCTTGATGTAAGTAGAAAGGAGTTCATCTTAGCATACCAAGCCCAAGGGAATTGTTTAAGGCTGTAGAGAGACTTCTTTAACTGGAAATTGATGAAGGGACCATGGACATAACCTAGAGGTTATTCCATGTAGATCTCTTCCTCTTGGTACCCATGAAGGAAGGAACTCTTAATTTCCATCTAGTGGACTTCCCATCTATTTTTGGCGGCGATGACGAGGGTCAATTGAATGGAATTCATCTTCGTAACTAGAGCAAAGGATTCCGAGTAATCAACCCCAACTACCTAGGAGAAACACTTAGCTATGAGTCATGTTTTAAACTTATCAACGTCTCCATCAGTACCATACTTTGTTCGAAACACCCACTTACACCAAACGATTTTTCTTCCTTTCTGAAGAAGGGTTAAAATAAGAAGAAGAATATAATATATTTGTGAGTTTAGTTTTATTAAGGTAATTTAATAAACATAAAACAAAATTTAACTAATTACAATTATTCATCAAATATGTTGTCACTTTATTAATAAAAGAGAGGTTTGTTAGGTGATGCCTCTAAATGACACACACTTCTCACAACATATATAGATCTCGGAGAGATATTTTTGCACCCATGTAACCCTTTATAGATATATGGTAGGAATTGGGAGAAAAAGACTCTTAGGTAATTTGATAAACGTAAAACAAAATTTAACCAAATGCATTTTCATGTATTGATGGTGGAAAAAGGGTGATTAAATATGGTATTTCCTACTCTATATTTTTGGGTGATGTGGGATTACCTTTAAGCGTTGGATGCTCTTGTATCATTATATATTTAAACCATACCTTTTGACATCCTCTTTATAACCATATTTAAATCATTATTAATTATATGTTGAATTCAAATGGAGGTACATTCCCTATTTAAAAATTGAATTGAAAATTGTTAAAATAGATGGTTTAAAAAATAATTAATCAGTCACTCAGATCATAAATTCTATAACTGTAAAATACGCTCTTCTTTTAAAAGGTGGAGAAGACCCCAAATATCATCTTTAAAATAGGTACATACATAAAACCAATCTATAGAATAGAAAATCCTACTAAAGATGTTGTATATTGAAGTAAAAATATTAAAGAGAAAATGGAATTAACCTAAATGTATCAGGTTGCATATAATCCAAAATTTTAAGTTTTATATCATTCAAAATTTAATGTTCGATGTGAATATATCTGATTTCTTTTCTATAAGCATGTGGTGAGTCTTTATAAGAGCATCTTCAAGGCATCTATTAATGAGGTGAATAAATTATAGAAATTATTTCAAATTTAAAAATTCTACATTTCATTAATTGGGTTAGGGAATAGCCTTCTTCCATCCTAAATTGATTAGCACTGCGTAATAAAAATGTAAATCTCACATATGTTTGTTTTAACTGGAATTGCAGAGCATCTAATATTCATAAAATATGTTGTCACTTTATTAATAAAAGAGATGTATGTTAGGTGATGCGTTGAAATGAAACACACTTTTCAGATCTATAGATCTCTATAACCAAGCCACCCTCTATAGATATATGGTTGGAATCAGGAAAGAAAGGCTACTGTTATGGACATGAAAGGACCTAAATATATATATATATATATATAGGGGGAATGGAAGGAAAATACTTGGAATGTACCGAAAGGGACCCAAATCTATATATAGAGGGAATGTAATGACAATACTCCCCACTACATACCCCTGTATTCAATATGGGATGCAAGGGATGTCTCTATATGGATATAAAAAAAAAGATACTTAGAAGGCTAATGGGGAGGGAATTACATCACATATATACAACATATAGTGTTCCACCTGCGACATATAAATGAATGAAGCATCGGTTATGTGGTGCCCCACACACACACACACATTTTGTCCCCTCATATATAGATTCTTTGGGGTTTAATCTCATATTCATTGATCTTTATGGGCCAAGATGCATCGACATACATATAAGAGACCATAAGATAACATAACATCACATTATACCACTTGTACTTCATCATATTCATGTGGTCCCTCTTTTCTAAGATGGTGGATTTAAGAGCATGGATAATGGCTTAACATGGTTGATGAGGCTTGATTGTCCAAACAATGTAGTAGGTGACAATTTTTTGGTTGAAATGGCTCATGACGGTTAGAGATTCAATGCAATCATATTTAATTATAGATTTATATGGCGAATAACCATTGGGAATTTATCTGTAATGTTTTGAGCATTATTACTGAAATCTTGGAAAATGTGTTTTGCGGAGATAGGTGTAGAGAGCATGAATTTAGATAGATAACATGACAAAGGTAGTTGTGTGGAACTTGTAAAATCCAAAAGGACATCGGATATTTTGGCACATGGATACAAGTATTTACATCATCTCCATGGTACTCATATTAAACATATTTCTCTTCTAAACCATTATGCAAGTACATGTAAAAGGAACTCGACCATACGCTCACCCCTTTTCATTTCTCCATTTGAAATCACACTTTGGAAATAAAAAAATGGAAGTCCAAACAATTACAACGTGTAGATCTATTATTGATCTTAATGTTTTAATTGTACAAGGGATATAAATAAAAAAAAGGTGGAAACTCTTGACCATTCACTCATTTTGTTTAAGATTTGAGGCACACTTATGAATGCAATTACGGTGAAAATATGTAGATACAAGAAACCAAATTTTAATTACAAATCAATAGGATAACACATTAAATTGTAGTAATTGAATGTGTCATACAAATAATATATTAAATTAAAGAAGTTGACACAATAATAACACAATATTACAAATTAATTAAATATCTAATGAAGCCAAAAGTGATTTACGAGTGGACATCATTCTATAAGAAGAGACACGAAGCTACATAACTCTTTTTCTTGTTTTTGCATTCAAATGACAATTCCTTTATATTTGTATTTTTGGCATGAAGTGAATAATATGAAAATATAATATGAAGGTATCTGACTTAGAGTGTTTCACAAAGAAGAAGTGAGATTTTATTGTGAGTGAAAACTCCTAATAATATTGATATATCTTGATATTTTTCTACAATTTTTATTTAGCATTTCGAAGGTTCTTTTGAATGGAATTTGGCCTAAGAAGTTTGGATAATATGGGGCAAGTTATGAGAAAGCGCCATTGGTAATATGTAATTTGACACAAGTTTAATATTTTTACATTATATCTAGAAAATTGAAACCTTGTTTGAATACATATATAATTTAGATTGTCCCATAAGTTTGAAATTATCTTTTTAAAGGCCTCTCAAACATTGTATAATCTTATTTCCAATTATGGATAGAAGTAAAAAAGAACACACTATTTCATGTCAGGTGAGGTGGTGAACCTATGCCTCTTAAGGTCTGTACATAGAGTTTTAGGGTTTATTGGTAGCACAAATTGTATCCACTATGGGGCAATTGCACAAAGATGGGGGACCAAAAAGTAGCCAAAAATCCACTTTTTGGTCATTTTGGCCATAATGTGCTTGCATTATGGATCATGCAAGTTATAATGCGACAAGAGAAAATCAAGGCTACGTTATAACGTGATCACATTATGACTCAGATTTACCAATCCAAAATGCACTCGCATTATAACACGCTCGCATTTCTGTTTGTAATGATATTAACATTGCAAATTGGAATGGGAGTGCGTTATAACGTGCTTGCGTTATAGCACACTCACATTTCATCTTCTTTGGGTTTTAAATTCCCAATCTATAGGCTTGGATTTTCCTCGGATATCTAAACCTAAGGTTTGGACTATGTAATCTGTGAATGAATCCGTGTTTGACAGAAAAACATCAAAATCTCACGTGTACACCCTGATATCTCATGTATTATAACATAATATTAAAAAAAAATTATACTACGATGTTAAGCTCAGTTTTACCTCGACGATGATTTAACTCTTTCTAAAATCCGATTAGTTTAAGGCTTTCATCCATACTTTCTTTTACTAGTGCCTTCTTTTCTTTCCAAAACCTATGCATACGTTTTGGTGCAATATTTATGATTTTTTCATCCAAATTAAAAAAAAGTGGTTTTTTCTAAACTCCATTCTACACGTACTAAAAAATGACTTTTTTCTCAAAGTTGTGGGGGTGCACACACAAATATTTCATTTTCAGGATGTGTGCACTTTGAAAATTAATTAAAAATTATATATTCATCCAAAGATTATGAAAATTTATTGGGACCTCATACATGGTCTTAGTTAAATTTCTACATAAGGGATTTGAAAAATAATTTACATAACTCAAAAAATAGGGGGTGCACACACAATAGGTTCTTATATTTTTGACACAAAAATAGACATACTTTGTGTGCGCACCACATTTGACCCTCTTAATCTCCACCGTTTAAAAAAAAATAGTATTTTAGAAACTAGATTCCGAGCTCTATGGTACTTATTCTTATTACTTTGTAAAATTTTGAGCATATGCATGCTAAATTATTGAATGAAGTTCAGGTTTTGCTAATTTTAGGAAAAATGTGTCCACTTTAGACCCCCTTTTGGTCCCCCATTTCCATGCACCTACCCTATGCTAGTCCAATATTCCACAATTAAAAGTAACTCAACTGTGACTAACACACTAGCAGTAAACATATAGTGTTCTCCACCATTACACACAATTCCTATCATGGCACCTAACCGATGACATATTCATGAAGGATTCAATATGGTGTTTTTCACAAAGAATAAGAGACCTTATATTATCAATGAAAAGTCATGAAAATTAAACAAACTAATGCAATTAGAGTTAGGTTACTCTCTCTCCTTCCTAAAACTAAAATGAAGTATTGGAAATGGGGCAAGTAAGGATGAATTGTCATTGGGATTATATAAGTTAGCATACATGTAATTTTTATATATTATAATATATATATATATAACCTTGGTTGAATACACATATAATTTGGATTATCTCATAATAAACAACAATGGTAAACACATAATGTGTACCACATTTATTCATGATTCCTATTATGACACCAACCAATGATAAAATCTGTATAAACAATTTATTTTCCTTCTAGTTTCATCACACAAGCCTGCACATTTCATAGGTTTGGAATATATATTTTTAGAAGCCTCTCAACAATTGTACAATCTTATTTATAATTATGGATAGAATTCAAAATAAGGCAATCCAAATTAAGTAAAGTGAGGCATTGAACCTATGCCTCTTAATCTTTACATTATGTTTTAGGGTCTATTGGTAGCATTTTGTATCCACTATGTTATTTTAATGGCCCACAATGACAAACAACATAACTGTGATTAACACACTAGTGGCAAACAAAACATTTACTAATGCTACTAATGATTCCTATTATGACACCTACCGATGAAACATTCACTATCAACTATTTGTTTGCCTTCCATTTGCATTAAAGAATACTACACATCTTTTTATAGGCCTCTCAACCATTGTACAATCTTCTTCAATGTTATGGATACAAGTGAAGAGAACACGCCCCATATGATTTTCTCAATATAACCCAAAGAAATTATGGTTACATATAAATGTTTGGAACCTTGAGATAGTTTTCTTTCTCAAGGCCAAATATGAAGGCTCTGTATTCAACTTGGTGGTGTGTTATTGTGGCATTCCCCACAATTATGACCTATTGGCTTTCTCGTTTCCATCAAGGTCATACAAAATGAACGATGAACATGAAATATTTTCCATCACACTGCACACTATGTGAATTTCCAATCTACATATGAAAACGATGTGCATATGTACGATAAACAATATAACATATTAAAAAAATCATATATCCCATGAAGAGAATTAATTAGTTGAAAGTGTATAATATTACTCGAAATAAAAATCACTCGTGACTTTGAACAAATCATTTTAATTTACATTACCTTGCCTCTACCATTACCATTAAAAAGACAATAAAACCAAATACATAAACACAGTGAATGAAATTATTGTTGAGCTTGGTTGTAGTATTTATGTGTAGGTGCATGAGGTTGCATGTTTACGACTTGTGTGTTTGATGTCATTAGTTGTGTATTTAGGCAAATTCTTACATGGATAATATTGGTATTAGACTTGTGAACCCTCATACCAAGGACGATCACTACAAACATAAAATTAATTAATCTAGCCATAAACAATATTATTTTTTTGTTGAGGTAGGTGGATGTGATAAACGCAAACTATTTACCATCGCTAAAGATAGTAGTGAGGCATGTTTACCACTATACAATTGGGGGACAAGACTATGCATTCAAACGAATCAGATGTTGAAGATTATCTTAGTGATAAGGGTATGCCATTCTATAATTTCTAAGTTGTTTACGTTCTTAACCATGTAATATTTAAATCGTATTATTCTTTCTAAGGTTTGGAATGTAAAATAATGCTCACTAGAAGTAATTGGTAAGCAATACTTAGTACTTAGTATTATTAATACTTAGTAACTTAATGTGGTGTGAATATTTATAGCCTAGCATGTCATTGTTGTTAAAGATTTGGTTTTCTAAATGTTTTGCATGCTATCAAAAAATCATTTGATGTTAACATTTTCTTCGCTAATACATATACTTAGTAATATGTTTATCTGTTGAGACATTTCTGAAAATTTCATAGACCAACACCGCAATCTGTATGTCCTTTTTATACCAGAAGTGTATATGAACTATGGAATTATACTATACAAATTTTGAATAACATAAACATGTTGCTATCAATAAGACAATGAAAACTATTTACATTCATTTTTAATTTCCGTTTGAGGTTTTCATTAGTTGTTAGTAACTCGAGTATGGCACTTATGGGTATGTGAGTGCATCGTTGCATGATGTACTATTATTTACCACAAAGAGAAGGATTTTGGAATGTGAATCCACATAAAACTCACCATTCCATACACTATTCCAATGCATGATATGTGATTGTATGTACCCAAAATTGTAGGTACTGTACTACCAGAAAGAGGTCACAGAAACCCCAATGATGATTTAGATCTCTTCACAAGGTGTTCGGAATCCAAAAAAGCTCGCCGAGTATACATTTGCATCCCAAAATGCCATATCTAGCCTCTGCATGCTTTGTTCTGACCCTGTTCCGCTCTTTTCTTGCATTTTGGTCTTTAGTCTCATGACTGCCACCCTGCTTGGGCGGCGGTCCTATGACCATCACCCAGGACAGGGCAGCGGTCATGTGCGTGTTTTCCATAACTTTTCAACGCTTTCATCAACGTCAAAAATTCAAGTGGCACTCACATTCTTCAACCACTCTTTCTTGCATTTATGTTTTAGCCGCCTAGTAAATAGTGATTTCTCTTTGTTTATTATAAAAGAGTTCAATTCAAACTTACCATCTCATAAATCCAAATGATATAAATACAAGCTTGTTTACAAGAAAATGGCCCCTCTCCCTCTATTAATTATTATTTAGTGTGTTTTGAAGTTCTCCCATAAGTTTCAATAAGTTTAGATTTTGCATGAATTCTTAGCCTCTCAGTTCAAGGCTCCTTTCTTCTTTTCTGATTTAGAAATCATCGATCTTCACACTTTCATTTTTCTCCATTGCTATCCTACACAATCAGCTTAGCATAAGATAGTTTCAGTTCTAGATTAGAGTTCATTTGATAAGATTAGAGTTCATTTGATATTCTTAGAGTTGCAAGTTGTTGTTTTGTCACAAGAAATAGATCCTAGAATTCTCGGTATATTTGTTGTGTATCCTAGAATAAATCATGCTAGGAATCACATAGTCAAGCTCTGTTCACTTGCACTATCCCTCTCTTACTTGCATTTTATTCAGTTTATATCCAAGTTGCCACTATTCGAGTATCTTCTTTTGTTGACACTATCACATTCACACTTTTCTAGATTCATGAGAACACAAAGGAACAAAGAGATCACACTGAGGGGACAAGTCACTGCACAACTGGATTTATCACTGTTCTGTAAAACTCTAGGTTTGAACTATCAAAGTTGTAGTTACAATATATCAAATAGAGTAGCAAATCATCTTATTTCAGTTAAAGCTTGCTTTCAGTATTACCAGGGAAGCTGTGGGGAATGATAGCTTCTGAGAAGCTGTGATTTATTCCTCACTTCTGAGGTAAGATAGAAGGTCTTTCAATTAAATTAGTTAGTTATTTAAATATTTAGGATAAATTCACAAGTGCACAGGCAAATAGCTATATGAGGCTAACTTGTTTGTTTTAATTATGTTATTAAGTTAATTGTTCATTATCTGAATATATTAGAATAGCTGCTCTTTAAATTTTGTTCAAATACGCATCATTAAAAATACAAAAATAAAAGGAATATAAGTATAGTGTAGATATATCTTTCATAGTTAGTTTACTTGTTTCCATTAAAGTTTGATTATCTCTTGCATGACAATTACGAGACCTAGAGAGCCCATGGATTACGTATTCGAACTGGTAGTACCTCAGCCAAATCTCTTTGCAACATTAATGGATATAGATCAAGGGCTTAGGATTCAGGTCTTTCAAACGACAATAAACCCAAAGCAGTTAGTGAACAAGTGAGACAATTGAATATTGAAGACAATAAAGCAAACATATTCTGGTCAAGTCAACCCAACTATAGATTTCCTTGATAGGATATTAGCATGACCATACAAGAACCCGAAAGAGAATAAATATTTTGTTGTGATCCATTAGTTCCATAGCCAAACGCAGGATACCTTCTCATCGACATAGACATAGGCTTACGTATACAAGTTGCCAGAACACCCGTAAGGTATTCTGAGAAGATCGCATAACTCCTGATATTAAACATAGAAGATGAAAAGGCTTATGACTATTGGATAGTCAGAAGAAGAGATTGATTCTTCACATGACCATAACAGGTCCACAACAACGAAAAACTCATGGTTGTGATCCACAGGTCCCATAAGCCAACGGCCCTGCTAGTCAGTTAAGCATTGACGCCAGTTTACGCACGTTGGTATTTAGATTCTCACACTCCCACCAGATATCATAATACAATTTTCCACATTAAATATAGAAGCCAATAAAGCTAATATTTTCTGGGCTAGACTAGAAAACCACCCATTGTTTCCTACAAATCCACTACACCTCTCACTACCAGCTTCCATGACCTTGTTTGGAAATATACACGAAGCACCTACAGGTCACTTTCCACGTATCCAACAGCCAATAGATAGGATCTTGGTAGAGCTCGACATTGATTAGAGCCTCTGAGCATCTATTATATCTGAATGATCTATTACACCAATTCAGGTTAGGAGAGCTTTCTTTGCCTTAGACTCACAGATCCCATTATTGCATGTTGAGGATATAAGATTGCCCAACTAGTTTGTCTATATCCACATACATTTCATTTCCACCGGCTGTCTCCGCACGACCTCAGGAGGTCGAGTACGAAGAAGGGCTACTTGCAAATTCTCATGCTCGCATGTCACTTTTCTATCATACAGTGATATATAATGGTACATTCATAGAATGTATATCATACATTATTTTCTCAATGAGAAGAATTGTAGATTGGAATCCTTCTCTCTGATTCAATTTGTGGCTGCATTTATTCTTTGAAGCTATTATACAATGCACTCGTCTAGGGCATGATTGAAGGTGGTCAAATGGAAAATACATTTGACCAACATGGACTTCAAATGATTATTAATGACTTCTTTATTTTACATAGAGTGAAGAATATTCTAAAATTGAATGATTTAAAAACAATTTTTTTTTAGATCTTGTATCTTCTTCCATATTACATGAAATTCAACTATAAAGGACAAAGGATGAACATCTGGGGTACTACATATAAAGAGAGGTATATGTTGTATCATATAGTGGCATCTCATTAAGAGTGGTGGTAAGCATCATAATGTGTAATACCCACGTGTAATAATCTCTCTAAGAAATGGAGGAGAGAGACCATAGTTGTATGTGGAGATGATGTTGAAACCTCCATTTTTGATAAATAAATAATACACATGCTCATGGTCCCTACTACTAGAATCACTTTTTATCGTCGACATGACTCTTCTTTCCATCCGAATACCTCTAGTTTCATAATGGGCCTCAGATCTGAGTGGGGCATCCGGTGTGACTGCATAACATGGGACCATCTCTCAAGATGTGGGACTTGCGGACTTGAGATGGCCCTCCAGAGAAATCCAACTTCTTCTTCCTGATCCTAATGCTAAACTACTTCTAAAAAAGGAAATGCGACTATCTACTCCTAATCTAACAATGCTAAGGGACAGGGAGAGAGAGCATGAAATAAAGCAATCCTACACTACAGAGGTAATAACACCAAGAAAAGGGGGTTTCTAGTCACAATCTCAACTGCCTAAAATGGAGAGAGGTGAGCAATGGAGAGGATGGACAGATGCATCACAGACCAAAGATAGAGTTCACATAGAACACCACTTCAAACCCATTAAACACAACTCTCAAAACCTGCAATAGACATTAGAAGTATGCACAGTATACCCTGCAATGATGAGAGGCAAGAAGAGACAATAAAATAAGGAAGGATGGACAAAATGCATCACAAAACATATTTTATTGCTCCATGAGTTCACACAGTACATCATCAATGGGAAAGAGGCAAGAAAATGCCATTACAGAGCCATGAGAGGAGGCTTAAGCTCCACATTCAACCCTAGGGAAGAAAGAGAGGGGGGAAGGAGAGAAAAGATGACCAGACCCTTGAAAAATGCCCCTCCTTTACAATATATAGAAGAATGAGAGAAGGAGAGAGGGAAAATTTGAATCCTGCTTCAACCACCCAAAGATGCATTGAATTCACCTACTCCAACCACCCTAGAAAGCATTGAAATTTTTCCTGCAACAATGATGGTTCCCTGACAGAGCCCATGCCTCCATGTGTTGTTCCTTGCTGGGAAAGAAAGGAGGCTCATTCTTCATCATGGTGGTAGGTGGGAGACTTGACAACCTCAAAAATGGCGGACCAAATTTACCATTTTCATTAATGGTGGTAGGTGGAGTAGAGAGATGGAGAGCTTTCCAAAAATGCCTCTCTCACTCAAATCTGAGTTCCGAGTTGAAATATATGGTTGTCTAAAAGTGCTTTGGGTTTGGGGTCTATTCGCGCAAGGTCCATGTGGCAACGCCCCTGCATCTTAAGATTTCACCCCCTCCGCTTTTCTTTTCCTTACTCCTGAAGTTTCTGCCGAAGTGAGGACACTCGGCATCTGTCTGTGGGCCTGCTCTATTTCCTTTGTTATTCTGAACCTAAGCCCCTCTTGTTGGCAGAGACACTATGCTTGACCTGGACACATGGAGGCTCAACACTCATTTGGGACCTGCCTCCAAATTTTGCCTTTGAAGTTGCGCGGATGAGGCACGTGGAGGCTTCTGTTGGCCTTGTTGTACTTAGCCTATTTGGGCCTGCTGCCTTTCTTGGTCCTCTTGACTATGTGGTGGGTTGGCGCTCATTTGGGGACCCACCTTTGATTCTACCCTTGAAGGTGCGCCGATGAGACACGTGGCGCCTTCTCTGGTCTCTCTTGCTTTGCTTGGAATTTTCAACGGTTGGTGAAACCTTTCTCAGACTCTGACCACGTGGAAGGCTGGCGCTCATTTGGGAACCCACTTTTGATTCTACCTTTGAAGTTGCGTTGAAGATGACACATGTGGCTCCTTTCCGGCTCATGATTTATTTTCTTCATCTTTTTGCCTAAGTCCCTGGGGGGTCTATTTTGGGGTCTCCACTTACTACGTCCAACCTTGGACATGTGGAGGCTTCCGTTGGCTGGCTTCTATACTTAGCCGACTCAACGGCCGGATCTGCCAACTTTTTCACGTCAGCTGCAAGTTTGGGGACCTGCCTCTATTGTATTTTGAAATTACCTCCAAGCCTGCCAATGGTTGGCACCTTTCACTTCCTCAGATGACCGTTGAGAGCTTGGGGTCTCCATCTTTGTAGGTCTTTTGGAATTACCTTCACCTTAGGATTTTGAATCATGGGTGAAGTCTTCGAGCCTTGCTCTGATTTTCTCTAGTTGAGATCTAATCTCCTTTAACGTTGTTTGGCCCTATTCATTGACCTTTCTCCTCCATTATCGAGCCCGCCTGCCCCTTTGATTTGGGATCAAATGAGAGCTCGCAGGACTGAACTAACCCCTTCAATTTTCTCATGTGCAGGGTCGTGTTTGATCAATTTTTCCTGAGGGGTAAAATTGGATAACAATTTGGTGACTCACTGGGACATCTGCCTGCTAGATGAAGAGACCAGTTACCTTGTTGCATCCATTGAGCACGGGGTCATGAATGATAGCCTGATACTGATCTTGTCCCTGAAACCTCGAGCCTGACTGCTTGCACACTTGGTGACCCTGAACCTGCCCCTCGCTTGTTACTTGCTCTCAATTTTCATAAGAAAATCTTGAAGGTGAGATTTATGAGAGTAGAAAATTGTCTTGACCTAGGGCTTTCACCTGGAGCATTGACCTACAATGTTCTGAGACACTGAATTACATAGTGATACAACCCTGGAGCAACAAAACACCACAACACACACTATGTACAAAACTAAAAATCATACATGCCTCAAGTGGGATATGCAGAGTGTGCAAAAGCACTTCTTCTGTTGAAAGAAAATCTACTCCTACTCCTACACTAACCCTAACAAAGAAAAGATAAACAAAGCCTACCATAGGCAGGGAGAAATAACTTCCCTTTCTCAAAATAGGCAGCCATGTATCTGATTTGGAGCTAAACATGGCTGTCATTATGAGTGAAAAACTGACAAGAGGTCGATCCTCCACCCATATCATCAAGGTATCAACATCAATAAAAAATACCTCCTCAAGTTGATTGCATTGGATCCTGGAGGTGCTGATGGTGACCCTTGGTGCTTTGAAACTCATCCTCATGCTCTGAAGTAAGCATGACTGGTTTTGGCTTCTCCCTTAGCTCCAATGAAGCCAAGTACCTGATTGGGCATGGTCTGATCCTTTGGATGTGCCCATTGTTCTGAAATTCAACTCCAAGAATGGAGTCTTCCTGTGGACCTTCCTGGGTGAATGGTGTGGGAGAGATGGGATCCTTGTGCTCTTTTCCTTCCTCCTCCTGAGAAGAACATGGAAGATTATGATCCTCCAACCTTGGTTCCAGAGGGCCGCTATGAGACACAGGCTGTTGTCCTTGAATGCTCTCCTCCATGGCAGCAGACTCATGTGCTTGGAAGGTGGATGATGGAGGATAAAATGATGTGATCTCCTCGGGATCCTCTCCATCAAAGAAATCCTCCAAGTCAGACAGATAATCTACCTCCTCGTTGTCCTGCTGCGTGTGCTCGACCTCCTCCATGGTGTCCTTCAGATCTGTAAATTTCTCACCATGGTTCCCCTCATCCTCAAACATGAAGTTTGAAAGCTCAAACTCTTCTTCGACATTAGAGCTTGAAGGGGATGAAGTGGGAGGAAGAACTGAAGGTTCTTCTGTGGCCTTCTCTACACTTGAAGCCTCTAGAACTGTATGGTTCTCCTCCACAGCCGGAATGTACTCCTCTTCTTTTGGATTTGGAGTAGCTCCTTCTTCCCTTGCTTGTGTTGCAGCTGAAGCTTCCACCACTTGTGGCTTGACCTCAGCCTCCTCCATGGGTTTAACCATCAAGGGGATTTTTCAATTCCAAATCTAAGATCCAAGCTCACCAAGCTTCTAATCATTTCTTCTTTTCTTGGCTCTTCTTCTTATTTCTCTCCTTGACTGGATTTTTGAGTCTCTTCCTAGACATGGATTCGGGAGAGTAGGAGGAGTGGTGGGTGGGGTCTCCACTAGTTTTTTATTTATCTGTGGTGGAGGGGAAGGTATTGCCTTTGGCTCTTGTGGAGGGGACTTGGATTTGGAAGGGAAAAGGGAAGAGGAAATGAGATGAGATGGAAGACTAGGGGATGGAGAAGGGAAATCAACACTTGGGGTAGCAGATGGGAAGCTAGACTCATGACATTGCTGCGATGATACTGATTGAGGAAGAGGAAAAGAAAAGCTATGAGGTGGTGGACTTACCCATTGACAAGGTTGTCTGGCACCAAGCTCGTAGGCCTCTATCTCCTCAGTCCACTGTGCAAGTTGAGGCAACATTTCAACCATGAAGTCAAGCTTCTCCTACGGGGCTATAGTGTCTTGGAAAAGGGCCTTCCCATGGACAAGGTGCCCTACAACCAATCCTGAATGCTTTCATTTGTGTTGTAGCCCTGGACTGCACCATGTTAGCCTCCATTCTTTGAATCTTCTCCAGCAAACCAGCATTCTCCATATAGTTGTTATCATCATATGCGTACCCTTTCTCTTGATAAGCTCCATAGCCAAAATGGTTTTGACACTGCTCATATGGGTAAGCATAATGGTTTTGGATCTGATCATAATGTTGATCTGGAGGAGTTGGGAAATACATTGGAGGCGGACTGCACTGTTGTTGCTGCAAGTGTGAATTCCAAGATGGGAATGAAGTCATGATTGCACAACTTCATGGGATGGAAGAAGATGAAAGATGTGGAAGGAATAATGGGTGGAAATGGATGGGGGAAGGTCTGCAACTTCAGAGAATCGGTTATTGACTAGATGGAGTCGCCAGATGTGTTGAAAAATTCCTCGAAAGGCTAGGATCTCAACAATAATCTGCTAGAAGATGTATAACACATCAAACTTGTGTGAGATGAAGATGTAAAGCTCTTCAGTCTAGTCCCACCAGGCGTGCCAAAACTATTGATGCAAAATCACAGCACCCCCCGAATGGCCTCAGATCTGAGTGGGGCATCTGGTGTGACTGCATAACATGGGACCATCTCTCAAGCTGTGGGACTTGTGAACTTGAGATGGCCCTCCGGAGAAAGCTGGATTCTTCTTCCTAATCCTAATGCTAAACTACTTCTAAGGAAGGAAATGTGACTATCTACTCCTAATCTAACAATGCCAAGGAGACAAGGATAGAGAGAGAGAGCATGAAATAAAGAAATCCTACACTACATAGGTGATAGCACCAAGAAAAGGGGGGTTGCTGATCACAATCTCAGCTGCCTGAAGTGGAGAGAGGTGAGCAATGGAGAGGATGGACAGATGCATCACAGACCAAAGATAGAGTTCACACAGAACACCACTTCAAACCCATTAAACACAGATCTCAAAACCTACAATAGACATCAGAAGTATGCACAGTATACCCTGCAATGATGAGAGGCAAGAAGAGACAATAAAATAAGGAAGGATGGACAAAATGCATCACAAAACAAATTTTATTTCTCCATGAGTTCACACAGTACATCATCAGTGGGAAAGAGGCAAGAAAATGCCATTACAGAGCCATGAGAGGAGGCTTAAACTCCACATTCAACCCTAGGGAAGAAAGAGAGAGGGGGGCAGGAGAGAAAAGATGACCAACCTTTAGAAAAATGCCCCTCCTTTACAATATATAGAAGAATGAGAGAAGGAGAGAGGGAAAATTCAAATCCTACTTCAACCACCCTAACAATGCATTGAATTCACCTACTCCAACCACCCTAGAAAGCATTGGAATTTTCCTACAACAATGATGGGTGAGAAACTGACAGAGCCCATGCCTCCATGTGTTGTTCCTTGTAGTGGGTAAGAAAGGAGGCTCCATTCTTCAACATGGTGGTAGGTGGGAGACTTGACAACCTTGAAAATGGCGGACTGAATTTACCATTCTTCATTAATGGTGGCAGGTGAGTAGCAGGGCATCATCTGAGAGCTTTCCAAAAAGTCCCCTCTCAGAGACACTCTTGAATCTGAGTTCAACCAGTTTGAAAGATATGGCCACCCTCTGAAGGTCAGGGTTTGGGGTCTATTCAGCGCAAGGTCCATTCATGGCAGCCCCCACGTGCTTAAGATTTCACCCCCTCCAGATTTTACTCTGAAGTTGCACTGAACTAACACGTGGAGTCTTCCTTGGGCCTGTCCCTATTTCCTTTTCATTTTGCTAACCCCTCTGGTTTGGTAGAGACACTATTTCAGACCCGAGACACGTGGAGGCTCAGCGCACATTTGGGACCTACCTCCGGATTTTTCCTTTGAAGTTGCGCGGACAAGGCACGTGGAGGCTTCCACTGACCCTGTTGTACTTAGCCGATTCAGGCCTACTGCCTTTCTCGGTCCCTGACTACGTGGTAGGCTGGCGCTCATTTGGGGACCGCCTTTGGATTTGACCCTTGAAGGTGCACTGATGAGACACGTGGCTTGTCCGCTGGCTGTCTTGAGTTTGGAATTTTCAATAGCCGGTGAAACCATTTCTGAACTCTGACCACATGGAAGGTTGGCGCTCGTTTGGGAACCCGCTTTTGATTCTACCTTTGAAGTTGCATCGAGCTGACGCGTGGCTCCTTCTGCGGCCCTGCTTTATTTTCTTCATCTTTTTCCCAAGTCCCTTATGTTTGTGGGGGGCCTATGCTCAATTGAGGGTCTCTGTTTTGTCAGCGTCTTTTTGAAATTACGCCGAGCTGAAACATGGTGCCTTCTGTGAGTCCATTGCTTTTCCCCGAGTCGACTTGTATGTGAAGTCTGAAAACTTCGAGCCCCTTTTCTGATTTTCTCTTGTGCAGGGTTGTGTTTGGTCAATTTTGCCTGAGGGGCAAAATTGGATAACAGGGCCCACACGATCAGGATGATGCATGCATGGTACAAGGCGTATTTTATGTTTTATTATGGTCTCTTATGTGTCTATCAGTGCACCTTGGCGCTAGAATAGCCTGCATTCGACTATCATGGGTCTATGGGGTACCACAATACAATCAAATATTCAATGCATTAAAATTTTTACGTAAGTTATAAGTGATTCACTCATAAATTGTAGTTTATAGGTTTAAAAAATGTACTTCTAATGATTTTATTGGTTGAGATTAAAAAAAAAATTATTATTGAAAAATAACCCTCCATAATTAAGAAAATAGGAGCTAACCAATCAAAATTAACTCAAAATAAATATTTTTTAGAAATAAATAAATATTATAAAAAAATTGTGGTATAAAATATGGAAATAACATGTAACATTTTAGATTGGACAATATAAAAGTAAGTTTTTGTTTATTGAAAGTTATATACGGTAAATATAAGAATACACATGAATATAAACATAAATATGACACAAAATCAAGAGTGTAATATTGGATTGATTCTAAAATCTTATAAGACAAGTGACATCTAACTTGCTAAATAAAGATCTACACTTTTCAATGATATTAGCTCTTGATATCCTTGTGTAAAATAATTGATCTTGAGGTAAATATTGATTATCGAAAGAGAAATTAGAATTTGTTCTACATAATCAAGGGGCTATAAGAAAAAATACAAATAAATCCAAAGCGTTGGGATCAAAATTAGGAGTCTGTCATTCATTTAGTTTGTTAACAATTAAGGGTAACCCTTACACATGACTTTTTATTGTTTATAATAAATTTTTTGTGTTAGGCCAAAAAAAGAATAAAACACAATAGTTGCTAGATAAGGTAATTATAATAAGAAGTTTAAGGTCACCTTATCAATCAAAGGCACTCTTACGTAAGGTTTTGATTTTTAAAAATATTCAACATAAAAACTACTAAACCGTTTTTTTGGGTGTAAATGCCATCAATATTTAGGATCAAACCGTGGATCTTTATAGCCAACATCCCAAATTGTTTCTAATTTGTTATGTGTATTACTTGAAAATCCAGATAATTTATTACAATAATTCTAGGAATCAGTATTGAGATTCTTGAGTTTAGAATTGTTTATGTTAATTTCTTCTTTAAGAACCCTGTCACTGTACAAATAAATGCTTTCATTTACAAAATGTAATTGATTAAATGTATAAGAAATATTGTTTCTCCTTAATTTGTTGACATCAACAAAGTTCCATCATGAAATAATTTTCTTCAATTTATTTTTTGATTTTAACACGGTTTAAGAGGTATATATCAAGTGCAATCATGTAGCTTCTTAAGAATGATTGAATCAATATTTCAACAATTTTAATAGTGTCTTTGAGGCAAGCGACCTATAGAACCTAAAATTATAACATTTTTTGTATAAAGCCACCACAACCTCTATCCTAACAATTTTATATAGAATCCATTACCTTTTCAATATTAGATCTATGGGAAGAATAAGGGAGAGAAAGGTTCGACTCTGCTAGGGTTTTGCTTGCATGCCTTTGCTCGTGCTATATTTTTGCATAGGTCTTGTTACGCTTGTATCCTGTCACTGTTAGTATCATTTAATTTTTCATAGTGTTTTGGGCATTTATTCCGCCTGTTTTGGGCGGTGCTAGCATATATAATGGGCTCTAACCATCCAATTGCAACATTTGTTGCAAATGGCGGTGAAGATGGCTCCCAAACGCGTGAGGAAATTCATCCTGAAAGTGTATGACGAGGTAATGATTCTGAAACCCCTTCGTATTTTTCCATTGATATTACTTTTGTTGAGCTTGTTGTTCAGTTTTATCGTAATAATTGCTTAATAACGTATTTATGTGGTCATATCCCATCTTAGTTTTATTTATAGATCTGGATCAAGAACAATTGGGAGATGACTGGTATCCAAGTCACTGGTGTCTGAAATCTCACCAAAGGGTTTTAATTTTTTACCTTTCGTGAACCGTCGCAAGCCCAACTTGTTATTGAGCGTTCTGTTTGTTGGTTTATTGGAAACACGTTGCTTGTTCTGTCTAAATGGTCTCCCAATATAAGCCCATCTAATCAAGTCTCCCTTTAAGTTCCTGTCTTGGTGGAGTTATCAGGGATACCATTACAACTTTGGCCTTTTTTGAATGATATTGTTCAACCCTTTGGCCGTATTATTTGTCATGAACCTGACCATTTTTTTTATGCTCGTCTACACAAATGGGTTTGTGTTGAGGTTGACTTAGCCTCTGATCTACAGGACCACATTGACATTCAAGTTGGGTTCATGCGTATCTCATAGAAAATTATCTATTTCAATCTACCCAATACATGTTTTCGATGTCAAACCATAGACCATCGTATTCGTGATTGTCCTCTTTCTCAATGTGCCAAGCCTGCTGACACTCAACCTGCTCTTGGTTCGCAAACAATTGTCTCTGTGGAATGGACCACTATGGATAATAAGAAGGGTTCTAGTGGTAAATCCGCATCTGAGGTTCACCCGTCTTCTTTTAAACATCATTCGGTTTTGGCTTCCTCATTTCATGTGCCTCCTCAACCCGCTCAGCCCACTCCGCCTATGCAGATCCAGTCTACTACACAAAAATAGAATTTTGGGACGGTTGCTACCACATCGTCCTCCCAACGCCACCATTCCCAGAGTCCTCCTAGAGAGAACTTGATGGAGGTGTTTGGGTAGGGCGTTCTTAGGAACCACTCCAATCCAACATAGCTACTTAGTTCAAACCAGTCTATTTTCTTTCCAATAGTTTTGGCATTTTAGGATCAGTAGATATGTTGCAGGATGGGCAGGGGGAGGAGCTGGTTATGTCTAACCTTCCATGAATTGTATCTCATGGAATGTTAGAGGACTCACAGAATCCTCTCATAAATATTCTGTGAAACATTTTTGTCAATTAATTGGTAATCTTGATATTATTTGTTTGCAAGAGGTTAAAATTATAGGTTTCCTTCTTCATACTTCCTTAATGTGTATTGCGCCAAATTATATGCATCATTTTTCTTCTCACTTGGAAGGAAAAGGTGGTGTTTCTATTTTTGTGTCTCCTAGATTTTCTGCTATGATAACTACCACGGGTCACGATCCTGAAAATTGGGTCATGTGGATTATTCTGAATCTTAATGGCTTTTCGTTAGGTGTTTTAAATTTTTATGCACCTAATGATGGCCCGGAAAGGTTGACGTTATGGCGTTGGTTAGGTGATAATTTATCTCTTGCTTATTGGATTTTCTGTGGTGATTTTAATATGGTTGAACATCCCGAGGACAAGATGGGGGCCCTTCCTATGTGTTGGAGAGCGAGAAGATTAGTTTTATTTAAAAAATAGATGGAGCATTAAAGACCCACTTTTAAAAAGGTGGCGGGACTTTACTTCTCAAATTTGGTTTACTTGGTCTAATTTTTGAGATGGACCCGCGCATGTTCTGAAAAGGCTGGATCATGTCATGATATCTCAGAAACAGATATTTGAGCTAACATCCAATAGTTACTCTCCGGTCACCACCTAGCCTGATATTATTTTTTTAGATCATTCCCCCATCTCTTTTGTTGTTACGTGGAGTTGGGCAACTCTCAAGGTGCCAAACACATAATTCTATATGAATGTTTCCTTGTTGAGTCACCCTGGGGTTTTAAATATTATAGCTCATGTCTGGAATATGGGACCACATCTGTTTCTCACCGCAATTTGTATTTCCTTGTGGAACGATGAAATTCAATGGATGGCTAAGTTTCTCCACCACTTTGGCAAACAAGTAGCCCAAGTCAGAAAGCAAGCCGATGTGGCTCTTCGGCAAGAATTTCAAAGAACTAATTTGTTGCTTGAGTCCCAACCTTTTAATGTGCCAAATCAAGTTCGAGTTGCGCAACTTAGACACGAACTTAGAGTTATTAGAAAACATAGATCCAAAGGTGTACAGATCTGTGCTAAGATTCACTAGCTAAAAATTGGCGATCATGCTTCTAAGAGCTTCTTCAAATTTCTCAGATCTAAACATGTTAGGGAGAAAATTAAGGCAATTCAATTGGCACACTCTCAGGTCACCTCTCTTCCAAAGATTTCTTTGGCCTTTTTGGATCATTACACTTTGGTTTTTCAGGCCCATAAACCTTTAGTTAAAAGTAAAGTTGCTTTTCAGCAATGTATTGAAGCGGTTCCATGTAAGTTGAGTCAATATGATAGGAAGCACTGTTACGCTTCTCTTTCTATGGATGAACTTCATGGTGCCCTCATTTGTCTTGTTGATGAAAAATATTTAGGTGTAGATGGATTCCCGTGTGAATTTTACAAAGTTTCTTGGCCTTTTATTTGTCAGGACTTACTAAAAGTCTATCAGGAGGCGTTGCAAAACCAATCTCTAGGAAATATTATCAACAAAGGAAATATCAAATTCATTCCTAAAGTTGGGAACCCGGAGGCTATTACTAATTGGAGACCCATCACCCTTCTCAATGTATCCTACAAAATTTTGGCGAAAGATCTAACTCTTCGTATTGCTCCTCTGTTTCCTAAGATTGTGTGATCTGAACAGACTGGTTTTGTTAAAGGTCGGTATATTCTGGATAATCTTATAGTTATTTGGGGAGGAATGAAATGGACCCGAACCTCTTTGCAACTTGTGATTTTCTTAAAAATTGATTTCAAGAAGGCCTATGACCATATCAAATGGCCTTTCATCCTTGTTATGCTTCGGGATTTGGGATTTGACATTTTTTCCTTAATTTTATGCAGACTCTTTTTGTCGAGACCTCTTCCTGCCTCACTATTAATGGTCACCAATCATCTGCTATAGGGTTATATCTTTCTATTCGACAGGGGTACCCTCTTTCTCCAGCCCTCTTTGTTCTTACAATAGATGCGTTTGACTACCTCATTGCCAATAGAGTTGATCAAGGGCGTATTCGGGGGACTTATCTCCCATATCTTAAAACCCAACTTGTTAATGGGCACTTTGTTGATGACTCTTTTCTCACCCTTGTAAAATCGAAACAGAACATCCGGGATACCTTCTCTTGCCTTGACATTTTTTGCAAAGCCTCAGGATCTAATGCTTAATTTGCTAAATCTTTGGGTTTCCGCAAAATCTCTTGGCCCATGTCGGATTAGTTGGCGGCTTACCCATGGAAATGGATTCAGTGGGGAGAAAGATTTCAGTTTCTGGGGATCCCCTTTTCCTTTGATAGTGAATCTTCCACCCTGTGGCAGTTTGTGATTGAACAGGTTGAGCAGAAAGTGCAAAAATGGGTCTCCCAACCTTTTTCGTTGGTTGAGAAATTCCAAGTTTGCACTAAGATTCTGGCTACTACTCAGGTTTATTATGCTGCTTGTTGGTGTCCTTCTCAGGCTTCCTTTGACAAATTGGCCAATCTCTTAAGAGATTCTCTTTGGTCAAGTTATAGAAAGGGAGGCTTTCATCGTGTCACGTGGGATATTTGCACCCTTCCTAGGGATCAGGGTGGTATGGGTGTCATTATTTTTATAGGCAGAGTATCTCCCTTTGTGCCAAATGGGTGATATAGTGAATGCACGGTAATAAGGCCTAAACAATTCTTTTAAGACATTGCATTTCTTCAGGTTCTCCTCATGGTAAAATATGTTGGAATAATATTGGCTTTCATACCTTATTAATAACGAGAGTGTCAGTCAAAATACATGGTAATTTTGTTGTGAAAAGCATCTGGAAAGCCTTTGAATCTGTGAAGCATCTGATGAGATGGGTTGGTGATGGTTTTAGATTTGGTCTCTCCTTTAAAGATCATAATATATGGTGGTCGCCTATTTTCTCTGACAACTTATCTTTAGCTGAATTGTTAGGCATCAAGGTGGTGATGTTGTTTCGAAAAGGGATTTCTACCATAAGAGATTTGGTCTCCAATAGAGATTGGTTTCCTTGGACAGAGCTGAAGCTGAAATTCCAGTTAGCCAATTTAGACCTCCCTTTTGTTTTGATAATTCAGTCTCTTATGCTAGATGTCATGGTGTACAATCTTGGGCTTTCAACCTCCTTTTACCTGGTGGAAAGATTGGAGATGGAATGTGGATATTCCACTTTTGAAATATGACTTTGGAGTCATTTACTCTTTGCTTTCTCCTATTTCTCCTAGTCTCGATAAGCTTAATTTCCAATGGAAATTACACTCATCTCCTTCCACTTGATTTCATCATCTCCATCAGGCTTGGAATCCTTTGTTTGATCCTATGTTGATTTTTTTCCTCTGGTGTCTTATCTATCAAGGTCTTCCACTAGGGGAACAGTTAAGCCACATAGGCATTCCCAACCCCAATTACCTTTTTTTTGGTCGCCTGGAGTCTTTTAAGCATGTTTTCTAGTTTTTACCCCATGCTCAAAGTGTTTGGTGTTGGATTCACTCCCTTTTCCAACCTTATCACCTAAATTTTTTTGATTGGAAATCTGCCTTTTTTGGGGATTATGTCAGTTACCCCCCATACTGATCCAAAAATGGGGTTATAATTTTTGAACTCACCATTCACAAGGATGTAGGAATTAAACATCAATTTTACAGGCTGCAATGACTCCCAAAATTGATTATTCCCTTGAAACACATGCACCACAATATAATTTTCAATCACTGAACTAAAATATGCACCTACTCATTTCATTGTGGATTACGGATACTAATTTGAAATCCTAAGTCCATTATACTTGATGAATACTTAATCAAATCTATAACTGATTTCATCTTTTCAAACGATTCATCAACAGAAATAAAAGCATCCACAACACAAAAATGATAACGGTGTTCACCCAACTAGGGTTGCGTCTCTGGGTTCCTGTGAACCAATCTATTTAAAAATTTGCTAAAATTGTAAGTACAATAAGCCTTACAATCAACAAAATAGATAAAAACCTGTAAGAACATACTTTCAGACCTTCGAAGGATTCTAAAAGAGGCCAAGAAACATATTTCACCTTCTTGAAGCACCTTGCCGAGGTCTCTCCCATAGAATTCCACAATTAGTGACTTTCACATCATAAAATGATGTCACATAACCTCCAAAATGGGATAATAATTACACCATTAGGAGTGTATCTAATTTTTGATCACTTCATCATTTTAGTCCAAAGGCTAGTTATGAGCCTAAGTGCTCCAAAATTGGACATTTCTCCAAGTAGGTCTATTTTGCCTCTAGCACAAACTTTGACTTGTCTACATTTAAATGTGACGAGCTCCTTATATAATTTTTTCGAGCTAACATGGCTCGTTGGTGAGGCCTTATCAATTTTAAATGGCCAACCATGGTTCGACCCTCCCGTACCTTAATTTTTATAAAGGGGATTTGAATTTGATATGCCTTTTTGTTGTTTTGTCACCACGTGGCTTTACTTCATTTACTACTCACGCATAGGCCGCTCCATTATACCTACTAACCCTACTTTCCACATAGCTTGTACAATAGTTTGGCTAGATGTATATATGGTTTCCACCCTCCACTTAGCTTACCCTCCACGCCACCCTAATCTCCTACATAGATCTCCTTGGGTCTCAGGTTTGTGGAGAGGTTATGCCTTTGTCCCACATGCGTGGGAGTTGAAGTGGGGAGAGCCCTTTTAATATGCTTGGTTGACCGGTGTATCGTGGCTTAGGCCACACGAGCTCCTTTTTTTGGGGCTTCATAATGCGGTCGAGTTGTGTTTGTTGAAAGGCCACGGGGCTGAGCCGTGTTGTTGACTGCCTTGGGCCTCGAGCTGTGTATGTTGGTGAACTGTGTAGCTTTGCATTGGAAATGCCACGTAATGTGGTGAGCTGAGCTGTGTGACTCCACCGAGCTATCCACCAAGGTTTGTATGGAATTCACCAAGGCATCCATTGTGGACATCAATTCAACTCAGTCAATAAGGTCGTGACATCTACAATGTGCCCGAACAATGAGCTTGAACACCGTGGAAATATAATGACCAACTCGACTCAGTGGGGAGTTGACCACCCCATCGAGCTATCAAAATAGATCGTTTGAGCTCGATTGCAACCATGGAATGCAATATGGCATATAATATTGAAAATTGATAATGGCAATATACAAAGGCGACAAAGGCACCCCTCTTACAAAAGACTGTATTGAACCTGGCTGAGGGTCCCCAACCAACAAATAGCAGGGCCCACCATTTTCTCATCTATCGAAAGACCAAAGGCGATGCAAAACATGAACTTTCACTTTCCACCTTTTGCCAATATGCCAAGTGTCAACGTGTTACTCACCTGTTGACCTATGTTGAGAAATTTCCCATCCTGGACTTTGACTAACCATAACTTGAGTGTATGAGCTCTGTTTTCCGTGTTCTATATGTCGTCGAAAAGCTTTCGAAACACTCTACCACTTGGTCATGATTTATGGAACTCTTGAATGTCCCAAAATGTCCTTCAGATCACATAAATTGCTTCCATTTGACATTTTTACCATTCTATTATTCTCTTCCAGCTATGGAAGGCTAGGAATAATGCTTTATTTCAGCACTGCAAGCTCTCTATGGAGTTATCTATTAATGAGATGGTGGCAATTTTGTCTTCTGTGTGTTTTCAAATTCAGGCCCAAGCTCAGAAAGTAGCGCTGGAGTTTTCTCATCTCCAGCAACTGTTGGATCATTAGGGCAACGCACCTTGTACCATGATACATGTTCCCCCTGATGATGATGATCGACGCCCTCCACCTCCTCCGTTGCCACCCAGACGCCGCGACCACTCGTAAAGCCACTCTCACAGCCATACTCAGAGTGATCGACCTTCTCCACCGTCGGCTCACCTTGGCCCCTCTTCTTCTGGGCTTGGTTGGAGCCCTCCTGCGGGTGGTAAAGTGGTTGTTAGTTTTTTGAACTGAGGGTCTCCACCTGGGGGAGCGTCTCAGTTCGGCGGGTCGCCTCCACCGGGCTGGGGAATCATGTTGTCATTTAGTGTTCAAATGCTAGACCATGATGGTTGGATGATCAACCCCCCTTTTGATGAGCCTCTCACACTTGGCTTCTTTCCGCCAAGGGACGATCTGCCTCCGCCTCCAAGTGTCGCTGCTCCATGTACTTAAGTTCTCTATGATACAATGTACGCCCTTGTAGCCGTTTTTGGTTGCTTCTGGCTTTTTGACTGCCTTCATGGCGTTTATTGTATTGCCCTCGGGGCTTCGTTTATTTTGAGGTCGTGACCACTGCCAGCCTCCCCCTTACTATGTAACACTTTGTATTATCTTGTTTATGATATAAAAGTGGTTCCAATAGTATAATTACGCCGGAAGCGTTCCCCCTATGGGAAAGGTCCTTCCGGATGTTTCTATGACTATCTTAAATTTGATGGTTTGACGACCGTCTGGACATTTTTACTTTTTAACAATTTTTTTTTGTGTTTTTAAGAAAAATCTCCAAATTACCCAGTGAATTGATAGTTGTATGCTTTGAATTGGGGGTTGTTATTTATCATTTGCTCTGGCAATTCGGATCGTTTGTGAATTGCAGTTCGAAATCTGGAGGGGGTTATGTTACAACGTAATATTCGGCGAAAGTGTTGTTGCCCAAAATTGTGTTGTTTCGTTTCAATGTGAATATGAACCCTGCGTGTTTTTTTTTCTGACGGCCTCTTTCAACGCTTTTCTGTGTGGGAGGAAAAGGGGTCAAGGCAATTGAAGGTTCGGATACCCATAAATTTTTATGTGCAGGTAGAAAATTGAATGCTTTTAGATCTCAATATTTTTATTTATATCTTCGACTATGTTTTATTCTTTTTCATACTCACAATTTCACATCTTTTCTGCATATGTAATTGTTACATAATTCTCGATTATGAGTTGGAGAGATGGGATGCCGTTGTCTTGTTGTCTTACGGTGTTCCATGCTTATGGGTTCTTTATGGGTTAAGCAGTTTATTGGGTGTCTTGGCTTTCTTTTATGGAACTTTGTCTTCTCGCAAAGTGCCGACGACCTTGAAATTGGCCCTTCCTGGTGATATTCTTCATAATAGTTCATAGGAGCTGCATAAGTTGGTTGTTGATTTGACCAAAAGATGGATAAGGTGAAGAATATTGTTCAAATAGTTCTTCAAATTGTTGTTGAAGTAGAACACATTGTAGAAAAACTAAGAATCCTGGAGAAGTTCAACCATATTGGTCTAAAAATATTAGATGGTTAAAAGTTGCTAAACTTGTTGACTCCATAAGTCTTGTTAAGCCTTCAAACCTTGACAAAAGCATCGATTTGGTGAATCTCACACCAAAATATGTTGAAAGTGTGGTGATTACACATGAAGCTTCTGGTGGTTCTTCGAGTGATCTGCTACATAATATTGTTTGAACACAGACCCTCCAGACTAACTGGTACAAACTTGAATGTTCAACTCTAGCTCAAATTAAGGATATGATTTATGGAATGGTTGGTTGCTCTAACACTCAACAATTTTTATATCGCAAAGATTCAAGGAAAATTGCAAAAACAGTCACCAACGCCTTTGTTGGCATCACAAAAGAATGACGGGATTATCTTTTTTTAGTGATCAACAAACAACCATTCTTCAAAAAGGTACAACGTCTCAAGATTGTTGCACTTATTGGTGAATTCCTTGGAACAATGAATAATGATTAGCTTAAAAAAATTGCTTTGTTTTTTAAAGCTTGTATCCGTGATATGAGCATAAGTTTGTGGAAGTTGAGACAGTTAAATAATCCCCCACGTGTGTATCCACTTCCGTGTTTACTTATATAGGAAAGTCACCAACAGGCTTATCGTGATTTACAGGGACTTTGTGGACGAATAAACAAAAAGGTATTAATTGCAAGCAGGCTGTTAATAATAAGATTGAAGATGGTTGTGTAGCAGGATCGTTCTGTTCTCTTTGTCAGAATTGAGAATTGTTGAAGTTTGGGTGGAAAAATGTTATTATGGGCCTAGACTTTCTATCCTTCGGGCCCCACCCATGGCTAATTATAGTCCTTTAAAAAGAAAATAATGTTTGCATAAATTAAAACCAGCAATCGCACGCAGTGAGTGCAATGTGAACGTGGAACGGTATAAGGAATTTGATGTAGAGGTATATTTTAATTAATTTTTATAGTTGATGTCCTAAAAATTCTCTGTAATCACACCTCTTTTCTTTGCTCGGACATACCTTGCCATAAGGGATGATTGAATAGATGTGAGGATGTTGTAGAGGAGAAAGGAATCATTCTGTAAGATGAAACAATTGCTCTTCCATGCTTTGAGTATGAGTTTCCTGGATTTCCTTCCCAGTGTGGCATAAATGATGTTGGAAACGTAATTCAACATAGAATCTATGAGCGAATATGTTTCGAGGAAGAGTTCATCTTTCAATCCACATTCTCAACATCCTTTTAATGAAGATACTCTTCTTGATGTTGGGGACTACTACACTACCACTTTATTTTAGTACAAGGGTTCGTTGTCAACTCAAGCTAAGTGAATGCCTCATTCAATATTCAAGCAACATCTACCACACATTTTGGACAAAAATTAGGGACGATTTTTAATTAACCAAGGAGGGGGAATTAAGTAGATTTATTTAAGTTGGTGCTGGAGAGAGAATTTAGCAGATTTTGAGTTGAAACTCAGCTATGCACTTACTAATCTTTCTCTTTTTTGGTTGATAAAAAATAGGGAATGCTTCCATAGAACTATCATAAAATCCATGCACTAAGTCAAAAATTATTTGCCTAAGATTTTGTTTTTTTCTGTAGCTGCACACAACAACATTCATGGGACCCCATGTTGAGAGAGAGGGAAGTGGGAACCCGCTCCTAACTAGGGAGGAAATGGTAATACATAGTCACATGGGTTATTGTACTTAAATGATGAGATGATGTCACATGGCCTACATTATGGTGGTGCTTTCTCTGACTAAGACTTACGAAAACTCGTCACTTCTTTATCTGCTACTGGAATTTACATGAATCCATTTTGTAGCATAGTTCCATTCCGTTTGTGAAGATCACTCAAACATGATGCATTCCTAACATTGTAGGTTCTATTTTTGGAGCTTTTGCTGAAATTTGTACCATGCTCATAATTTATCATACTATAGAGGAAAAGAACCGAATTGCTCGATATTTGTAGGAAATAAACAAATTGCAGTAGAGTGTACTCATTTTATGAACTTTGTAATTAATTTGTTTTTATCTTTTATTATATATGTAGGATAAGTAAAAATGGGCTCATGTAACATGTGGCCATAAAATTATGTGTTAAACATACTATTTTTTTTTTTTGCAAAATTGTCTGAATGTCCACAATTGAGTAGAGTAGATCAATGAGAGTTCAATTTGGATTCAGATACAATCAAAACAGTAGAGTATAAAGAATCCTATATTCTAAAACATCGCAAAATGCAAAATTCGACCCAAATATCCAATCACTTATATATGACAATGGAAAATAATATCATAGTGCATATGATCTAGGTGGTTGCATGATTCCTATGGTCAGAATCAAGATTCAATAATATCTCCTGTTTGGAAACACCGCTCACTACCTATGCATCCTTATCCCCTTGTGGGGTAGAACCCCCCTCACGGACCAAGAAGACAAAGGTATATGCATGGAAGAGCAATTGTTTCATCTTACAAAATGATTCCTTTGTCCTCTACAACATCCTCGCATCTATTCAATCATCCCTTATGACAAGGTATGTCAGAGAAGAGAAAAGAGGGGTGTGATTATAGAAAATTTTTAGGACATCATATTCCATAACTAAATGAAATTAATTAATTAAAAATTACATATTATATTCACATATACAACTATATGAGTCACATAGATCCTTCACATATCAAGCTTCTCCAACTAAGTGACTTAGTCACAAACTACAAGGTTCTAAATATTTTATCTGAGTTTCCATCAAAATCACAGAAAGAAAGAGAACAAATATTGATATGTATTAAAGACCAAATATTACAACTGTTCCTGTAGAGGATAGGCTTAGGCTACCTTCTGGTAAGAGAAACTGTGGAACATGTGGGTATCTTTTTACAACCTTTGACTACGAAGATAAAGTTGTTGTGGCTATTAAATGTCACACACGTAATATTTCCTTGTAGCTTGAAAACCAAGGAGTAAATTTTGTTCAATTACTTGGTAACATAAGCTTGAAAATTCCTTGTAATGTATCATAAGGATAGCCCTGTATGTAACCGATGGAATCTAAAACACGTTGCAACAATAACACAATTTCACACCGAAAAATTAAAAACCACATCAACTATAAAAAGTAATTAACATTTCCCTCTAAATCAAATTCCTTATATCATTTGGCGTTCACATTGCACTCCTTATGTGTGATTGCTAGTATTAGATCTAGTGTTATAGATCTTGACCAAAAGATTTGCTAAGAATCAACAAGAATATACTATTTAAAGCACTCATGTCATCCCCTACCATCAATTAAGTAGCTTTCAAAGTCACAAAGAATATACTATTCTATTCACAACCCATCTGGTTACGCCAAAAGGCGTTTGCATTAGGGGTTAAATTTGACGGCCACCTATTCCTGTCAAACATATTTTCGGTGATGGTCATTTTTTAATACCGCCCTTCAATTATACAAAATAATGTCAATTATAGTATTTATTTTATATTTATTTAGTTATTTTAAAGATATATTTAAATATATTTTTAATAATTTATGTATACATATATATAAAAAATGACGGTCAAATTTTAAATATGCAAGTTATGTGTGATGGTTATTACAAATATTTGCAAGTATTTTACGGTTAAAATAACAAAAAACGTCTAAACGGGCGTCAAATTTAACCCTTGGTTTGCACTATGGGGAAAGATTCCCCGCTCTCTGACAGTGACGGCGACAGCGAGGGATGAGATCATTTGGTTGACGATGCACGGACAACGATGAGCCATACACGTGGCGGCTAAATATAGATATAATCCCCTGCACAGAAATCGGTAAGATACAGTTCAGGAAAAATTCAAATATAGATATAATCCCGAAGGCGGGGAACAAAAAAAATGGTCGACCAAACCAGATAATCCATGAATCTGCGGTCATCCAGTGAAATGGCAAAAGAGTTTCTCAAAACTCACGATTCGATTTTTTCTAGCAGACCTGCAACTGCCGCCGGAAAACACCTGGGGTATAAATTCCAGGACCTGGCGCTCTGTCCCTATGGAGATTATTGGAGACATGTTAGGAAAATCTGCGTCACGCAATTGCTGAGCAACACCAGATTGGAATCCTTCAGAAGTATACGAGAGGAAGACGTAAAATGATATCATTGATGTGCTTCTGGAGATGGCGGAAAATGATTCCGTCAACATCAAAGCGATAATTCTTGTACGCCTTTAACCGTTTTTTTCAAAATTCTTGTCGTCCCCATTTCGATGTATTGGTTTTTATTCTTTTTTTTTTTTGCAGGATATGTTCATTGCTGGAATAGACACAACAACTGCGTCTGTGGAATGGACCATGAGTTTGTTGGTGAGAAACCCACAAATCGCCAAGAAGCTACAGGAAGAAATTGAATCTGTCGTGGGTAAACACCGTTTAGCAGGATGGAATACCTGCAATGTGTGGTGAAAGAGTCTTTGCGGTTATATCCACCGGCTCCATTGATGACGCCACATGAATCTACAAAAGTTTGTGAAGTGGGAGGGTTCGTTCTACCGCAGAAAACTAGGCTTTTGGTGAACGTGTGGGCGATAGGTAGAGATCCAAATGTATGGGAGGAACCCTCTACATTCAAGCCTGAAAGATTTATGGGTAAGGATATTGAAATCAAAGGGCGAGATTTCAACATTCTTCCATTTGGGGCAGGAAGAAGGGGCTGGGCGAGATTTCAACATGCTGTAATGGCAATTGGGACTATGGAGCTTATGTTGGCACAACTGATTCACTGCTTTCACTGGACTGTAAGGAGATCCATCCGAGGTGGATATGAGCGAAGGCTTAGGATCAGGTCTCACTAGAAAAGAATACCTTTTTGCTATTCCAACTTTAAAATTGACCAATTGTCTCTGAATTTTTAAATCCTTTACCAAAGATTTCTCTCTTCTTAAGAATTGATTCTTTAATGTAAATGATATAGCACTAATAAACATCAATAAATAAGAAACCTTTTTTTAGTGATGGCGATATTTTTATTATGCTGAAAGGCATTTGCACTCTAGGGAAAGGCTCCCCCCTCTCTGACATTGACGGCGACAGCAAGGGATGAGATCATTTGGTTGACGATGCACGGACAATCATGAGTCATACACGTGGCTGTTAAAGGGAAGGGATGTCACGTTGTTATTACTGACGGCTCTGTTTAGTGCAATTCTTTGTTACGCCGAAGGCGTTCCCCCTATGGTAAAGGACCTCCAAACGTTTCTGCGATTGTCTTAAGTTTGACAGCCGTTTGGATGTTTTTCCCATGCGATTAATTTTGACAGTCTTTTTTACTCTTTTTCATTCCGGTAAGGGTTTCTTTGCTTCGTTGCTATAGCCAATACAACCACGCATGCTACTGAAAATGCGATGAATAGATTTAGCAATTAAGAGAAACTACTTGAGGCACCATTTTTATCCTTTAGAGAAGTATATCAATGCATGGCCTTCACAAACCTCCCGCTTACAGGTACATTTGATTGACCATACAATATGTGTTATAATTCAAGTTATGTTATGATCCGGTGCCCGATATAGCTATGGTTTTTTTTATGTGAATACAGAGAGTTTGTTGGCAAATATTGCACATAGGTAAGAGCCCTGGTTCTACGGTTGCTAGCTACCATATCGGAGAGCCTGGGACTCGACCCGGACTTCCTTGAAAAAGCTCTCAAAAACCATGCTCAACACATGGCCATAAACTGTTATCCTTGTTGCCCCAATCCTGACCTCACATTTGGTTTACCACCACATTCAGATCCTAATGCCCTTACTGTTCTTCTTCAAGGCAATGTCTTAGGCTTGCAAGTGCTTAGGGATGGAAGATGGTGTGCAGTGCAGCCCATGCGCAACGCCTTCGTAGTCAATGTTGGTGACCAACTATAGGAATATACCATATTATCATGTACTCAATCACTCAAGCTTATCATATGAATTAATTTGAAACTCACAAGGTTGTTGTGTTGTAGGTTCTGAGCAACGAAATATATAAAAGTGGAATTCACCGTGCAGTCGTGAATTGTAGCGAAGTGAGGATCTCTGTTCCAACATTTTACTGCCCTTCACCGGATGCAGTAATCGAGCCTGCTCTTCCGCTAATCACCGATGATAATCCTGCCCAATATACGAAATTTACTTACGAGGAATATTACGATAAATTTTGGACCAAAGACCTGGAAGAGAAAACATGCTTGAACTCTTTCACATCCGATGCGAGTGGAATATGATCATCATGAGTGATATGTTCAAATTATGTTATAATATATATTGTTAATTTATCTTTTTGTACTGACATCTTAAATAATCTATTTACATGCTTTTTTTTATACACAGGTCTGCAGATGAGAACATGAGATTCTGCGAGATGTTTCATGTAGATGAAGATGGGTGGAAGAACTGCAACACATGTAAAAAGGCTAGGAGTTATTCATCTATAGCATGTTAGTGTAAAGAATTGTATATTGTAGCTTTCTATTTTTAAAATCCTATTTTTAACTGCTGTTTTGTAAGTATATTACTCGTCTTCCTCTTAATATCCCTCACTAATTCATTACGAGCATTTTGTTTCTTTTCTCCTCTCTTTTCGCGCAGCTTCCTTAAGAGGTATGTTATGCTTTTCAAGTCTGTATTTGGTGTATTTTTTGTATTTCATCCCACCTGCCTACAATTCCTTGTCTGTTTTAACAGAGGTGTCTTCCTCTTAAATTCTTCAAACATTGTAATGAGCAGAGCTTAAGGAGAATAGAGTAAGCATTGTTGACATCCTGAAACATTTCAAGGGTTGAATACGGGATTTCCATGAGTGCATGAAACACTCAGCAAAGATTTGAAAAACGAAATAAGTGATACAAGCAATTGTTCGGGTCCACCCGAGATTTGTGGATGTCTCTGCTCAAGAATCAACGTCATATGACCTTTTCTGTTGGTCAGAACTCCTATTATACAAGCCTTTCAGAAATATCGCGTTTGAATTTGGCTCAACCCCACATGACATCAATGTCACTTGGGACATGTACAAGCACAACTACAGACCATGGCATGTTCTACGCACTACTGCAGACACAGGACTTGCAACAGATGTTAGTTCTGACTCAGAGCCTGAATGCAGTATTCAACAAGAACCATTGCAAGAATGGCAGGTCTTCGCACAACTTCGCCCTGGAAACAACACTGGTCTAGACAGTCTTGAAATGTTGGGGAAACGAGATTTTGACATACACAATAATTGGACCATACACGACGTTCCCCATGATTTGCAGATAACTGGTTCATCATTCATCGAGAGAGAGAAGGCAGACACAATTAACAACAACATACATGCCACACCACCATCTTCCACACTTCCTTTGTCTCCAGAACAAAATCATTCACAACATCAACCATATCTCCCTCTCCTCTACTTGTGCTCGCCCCTACCGGTGTTTTAGCATTCAACATCTCTGCATCCACAATCCACGCAGCCATGCGTATTCCAATCAAAGAACCGAAACCCCTTGAAGGTAGTGCATTATCGTCTTTTCAAGAATCGCTGAAACATATAGAATATGTTCTTATTGATGAAATGAGTTTCATCGAGCCAAAGTTGCTAAGAAAAATTGATAGTAGGTTTCGCGAAGCTTTCCCACACTCAAGAACATCTGAATTTGGGAACAGATCAGTCATCCTCCTCGGTGACCTCGGGCAATTACCGCCGGTTTTGGACAGTCCTCTTTACGCAAGTAATTCCTATGGAGCAACCCTTTGGAAGGGATTTCAATCTTCCATTACATTGCGAACAATATTTCGGCAACAAGGAACAACCAATGCACAGGTTTCATTCCGGAATTTACTGCTCCACATGCGAGATTCAACCCCTTTAATTGAGGATTGGGAACTCTTGATGTCTCGCATAGACACACACCTAACTCAGTAGGAGCTCAACATTTTTAAGGATGCACCACATTTGTTTGCAAAAAATGATCAAGTGGCATGCCACAACCTACAGATGTTGAAGGCATTGAACGTTCCGATTGCACAATCCATTGCTGAAAGTAACAGGCGGACTGGACCAGGAAATCCTGATGATGATCAGTTGGAACACAATGTTCTATTATGCAAACAACAAAAAATCATGTTTATTGCAAATCTATGGGTTGATGCAGGCCTCATGAATGGTGCCACAGGAACAATCACAGACATTGTCTATGACGCATCAATGCAACCACCAACATTACCTTTATTTGTTGTTGTAAAATTTGATAGATACAACGGTCCATGTTGGGATCCCTCCAACCCCTTACATATTCCCATACCCCCTATTTCTAGAGGGAATCGAAGACAGTTGCCGATTAAAATGGCCTGGGGATTAACTATCCACAAGTCGCAGGAACTTACTTTGCACAGAGCAACCGTCGACATTGGAACCACTGAAAGGCAGGGTCTGACATTCACAGCTTTCTCCAGAGTACCCTCGCTTGTAAATCTGCATATTTCACCCACTTTCATTCGAGAGATACTCAAATATGGCACACGTACCAGCACTCGCAGCAAGAAGAAAGGAGGAAGCAAGACTACTATCACTCAACCCATCGTAAATACTAGCTTCTGCTTTCATAGCACCTCAAATACTACTATACTCAACATTTCTTCTATCGAAAGCGGCAAGGTCGTTCAAGGGATATCAAATGTAATCAAGTTTATTGAAACTAAAATTATACTCAACATTTCTTCTATTGCCCACTAAAGGCTACCACTCATGATATAAATACTGCAAACGTATACATGTCTCATTACGTGTATGTATACCTACATTTATTTTATGTTTCCAAATATGGTATGCAACTTTAAAAGTACGAACCTGTAACATAATTAAATGTACACATACAACATTACAATGTAATGTTTCAACTAAAGTCCTACACTACAACTATCAATCACACACATTATCAATTGTATAATAAATGTTTCTCCAACAAAACACCAACTGAACAACCGATGCACAACTAACAACATCAACTATAAAATTGATTAACTATCGAAAATGATATCACAAGTAATCATGTACGAATTAATAACAAGTTTGAAATGTAGAAACAACCTTCAGATTAAGTGGATCAATAATAACTGTACCTCTAAATCAAATAACATATACCGTTCGGCGTTCACATCTCATGAAACACATGCGATTGCTAGTTACTTACTGTTAATAGTTTCAGCGTGGATAACGCCTTTGGATTTTGAACGGATTTCCCTTTCGAAGCAAGGAAATATTAAGGACTAATAAATAACCTACCAAACAATGACGCAAAGGACTATGTGCATCTTGTCAACGGAATTTCGCTAGAAATATAGACTGATATACTTTACAAAGCGAAAATGTATAATCTGCAATATCCGATTAAGGTGAAGTCATAGCCTAGAGCCTTTGATTTTTGTAGAACATTAAAATTTACCATTAAAACCTTGGACACATAGGAACTTTACCATAGTAATGATATTTGCGACAATTTTAGAGGATAAGATTTCGTAGAGTGCAAATGTATAATCTGCAACATCCAAACAGGGAAAAATTAGAGTCAAGAGCTTTAAAAGTTTCGAGATTCTGATGGCTCTATTGTTGACATTGTTTACGCCAATTTGTTCAGTCCCCCTTGTGTGTCTTTACTTGTAGTCAACAAATTTGATCGATGCACTGTACTTTTTTGTAAACTCCAATTTTCTTTTCCACTCGCCAATATTTCACTTTCGGCGACATAAAAAAGGAAATAAATGGCAATATCACCTTTGCTTAAAAATTCAGAAGAAGAAGAAGACAATGATGATACTTTGTTATGCTAGAATGGGTAACAACACCCGTTCATACGATGTCATCCATTACCAAACTCAACCTCAATCTTAGAGCACTCTGCGGAGAGGGTCGCTTGAAAGAGGCTCTACACATTCTTCTCTCCACACACAACGCTTCTGTAGAGTTTTCTACATATATTCATCTCTTGCACGTTTGCATTGCTCAGAAAGCCCTTTCAGAGGGTAAACAAATCCACTCTCACATCAATGGCATCGGATTTACTATTCCTACTAATACATTTTTACAGAATACACTTATAAACATGTATGACAAGTGCGGGAGTTTGGTGGATGCCCACATTGTTTTCGACCAGATGACTCAACCAGACATCTTCTCGTGGAATGTGCTTGTCGGAGCTTACAGAAGGCATGGGTATCCTCAAGAGGCGTTCGCACTGTTTCACCAAATGCAACGAACAGCAGTTCAACCCGATCAGTTCACCTTCTCCACTATTCTCCCTGTGTGTGCCAACACAGGATCCCTGAAACATGGTCTGCAGATCCATGGGAAAACCATTAGATGTGGATTTCAATCTGACCTCATTGTGATGAATACTCTGATGGACATGTATGCAAAATGTGAAAGCATACAGAAGGCACGCCAATTGTTTGACAAAATGTATGATGCAAATGTGGTTTCGTGGAATGCGATGATTACAGCATATATACACAATGGCGCTCTTGACGAGGCATTGAGGCTTTTTAAAGAAATGCCTCAAGGAAACGTGGTCTCATGGACTGCAATCATAACTGGGTATGCAAAATCTGGGTTCGTTGAAAAAGCCTTACATTTTTTTAAGCAAATGCAACAGTCAGGTGTAAAGCCAAACTCAGCAACTTTTGTCAGCATCCTCCCAGCGTGTGCGAAAATGGAAGATCTGGAAAAGGGTATGGAAATCCATAGAACAATAATTGAAAACGGATTTTTGTCTGATGTTGCAGTTTCAAATGCCCTTATAGACATGTATGCAAAATGTTGGAGCATAAAGAAGGCGCTCAAGTTGTTTGCAAAAATGCCTCAAGAAAATGTGGTCTCATGGAATGCTATGATCGTGGGATATACACGAAATGGGCTTGTTGATAAATCGTTTGAATTTCTAAAGAAAATGCAATTCGCAGGTGTAAACCCTGACTCGTCAACCTTCGTCAGCATCCTCCCGGCTTGTGGCAAAGTGGGAGCGCTGGAACAGGGAATGGATATCCATCATAAAATAATTGAAAGCGGACTATTGTCTGATGTTCTAGTTGTGACGGCCCTGATTGATATGTATGCCAAATGTGGGAGCATACAGAAGGCATGTGCATTGTTTGACAGAATGTCACTTCGAAATGTGGTCTCATGGACTGCAATCATTGCCGGATCTGTGCAAAATGGGCTTGTTGAAAAAGCCTTGGAGATGTTTAAGCAAATGCAATTGGCAGGTGTAAAGGTAAATTCAACAACTTTTGCCAGCATTCTCCCAGCATGTGCCAAAATGGGAGCTTTCGAACAGGGTATGGAAATCCATCAAAAAATTATCAAGAGAGGGTGTTCGTCAGATGTCGTAGTTATAACTGCCCTGATAGACATGTATGCAAAATGTGGATATATACAGAAGGCATGTGAACTGTTTGATAGAATGGATGATGCAAACCTGATCTCGTGGAATACAATAATTACAGGATATGCACAGAGTGGTGATCTTGAAGAGGCTTTAATGCTGTTCAAAGAAATACCTCAACAAAATGTGGTCTCATGGACTGCAATCATTGCTGGATATGCACAAAATGGGCTTGTTGAAAAAGCCTTGAAGTTTTTTAAACAAATGCAATTGGCTGGTATAAAGCCAGACTTAGCAACCTTTGCCAGCATTCTCCCAGCATGTGCCAGAATGGGGGCTTTGGAGCAAGGCATGGAGATCCATGAAAAACTAATTGAAAGCAGATATTTGTCAGATGTAGTCTTGAATGCCCTGTTGGATATGTATGCAAAATGTGGAAACATACAGAAAGCATGTGAGTTATTTGACCAATTGCCTCAGCAAAATGTAGTCTCATGGAATGCGATGATTGTAGGGTATGCACAGAATGGGCTTGTTGACAAGGCCTTGTATATGTTTGAGCAAATGCAATCAACAGGTGTAAAGCCAGACTCGCCTACGTTTGCAAGCATCCTCCCAGCTTGTGCCAAACTAGGAGCTTTGGAACAGGGTATGGAGATCCACCAAAAAATAATTAAAAGTGGATGTTTTTCAGATGTAGTTCTGAATGTCCTAATAGACATGTATGCAAAATGTGGAAGCATACAAAGGGCACGTGCATTGTTTGACAAATCGGACCATCTAGATGTAGTCTCGTGGAATTCAATGATTGCAGGATATGCAATGCATGGCCATAGCATGGATGCCCTCAAACTCTTTGAACTAATGAAGCACTCTGGAACCAACCCCGACCATGTAAGCTTTCTTGGTGTTTTATTTGCATGCAGCCATGCAGGTCTAGTTGATGATGGTTGTAAATACTTCAATCACATGACTGATGCATCTTATATTGTGCCTACTATGGATCACTATGTATGCATAATTGACCTTCTTGGCCGTGCTGGCTATCTTGAGGAAGCCCTAAACTGTATCATCAAATTGCCGATAGCACCTGATGTCATTTTGTGGATGTGTTTACTTGGCGCTTGTAGATCTTACAAGAATATCGGGCTTGGAGAATATGTGGCTACACTCATTTTTGAATTTGATCCTAAAAATGCTGCACCTTATGTTCTTCTGTCAAACATTTATGTAGAAGTGGGCAGGTGGGGTGACCTTCAAAAGGTAAGGAGGGTGATGAAAGATAGAGGAATTAACAAGACACCTGGATGTAGTTGGATTGAAGTCCATAAAATGGTACATGCTTTTTTTGTAGGAGACAGATCACACACACAAACACAGGAGATCTATGCAGAGTTGGAGAAATTGTCTTGGGAGATGAAGGCGGCAGGATATATTCCAGATACAAGACCTGTGTTGAATGATGTGGAGGATGAGGAGAAGGAATTACTTCTCTGCCACCATAGTGAGAAGTTGGCAATTGCATTTGGATTGTTAAACACGTCCCCTGGAACAACTATTACAGTTGTCAAGAACCTTCGAGTATGTGGTGAGTGCCACACTGCAACTAAGTTTATCTCCAAGATTGTTGCAAGGGAAATTGTTGTCAGAGATGCTAACCGTTTCCATCATTTTAAACATGGAAAATGTTCTTGTGGAGACTATTGGTGATGGAATGTGAAGCAAAGATATAAACTCAGGTTTGCACTGTAACTAGATGCACGATATCAGGCTTGCAGCAGTAAGAAGTAGTAAGAAAGAATCAGGATTTTGTTTTCAGTTTCTAGACCATCGTTGTTTCTCACAAGTATGAACAGAGAAAGATTACAAGCCTCAAGAAGAAGAAAAAGAGTCACAAACCCCTCCATCCTGAATTGTTTGTGCAAAGTAGAGAGATGGCGGGGAGATATCAATAATGTCAGATGATTTACATGATTTTTGGTGTAACGTTTTCTCTCAAGAAAGGCAATGCAGAAAAAAGAAAGACACAATGAAAGCTGTGGAAGTTTACATGCTGACATCAACCCCGAAAACCAACAATTTATGTAATAGAAAAATGAACAGCTCAAAAGACAGCGATTTCCATCAAAAGGAAAGCCGAAAAGCAATCAGTGGTGACAATTGAGGAAGAGCCAACAAAGCTATATGCTTCTCAACAACTCAATCTCCCTTTGTGAAGTAGTTCAATATAGTTGATGTTTTAAAGAAGCTTTTCGAAAGAAACATATGTCACGATACAAACATAAGAGTCGTTTAACATCCTTGGGAAGAAGGAGAACTTGCCTAAAGCACTGAAATTGAAGGAGGGTTCCTGAAATTTACATTGGAAAGAATTAAATCATAAGGACTATCTTCCTTTCTATATTCAACTGTTGGATGATAGTTTGATTTTGCATAACTACATACTATATTAATGTCATGCAAATATGCGTAATGTAAACCCTGGTTTGACCATCACTACCTTTGTTGGTAATGTATTTAAGAAAGGTCAAGGCCCTATAAGAGTATGAATAAGGGTTTAGTTATGCAATTAGCTTGTATACCAGAAAAATATGCACCATAGTGCGGTACTGGCAGACATTGCGACAACATTTGGCATGATCTTATATACAAATAGGTCCGTCATGCTGTGCAACTCCATTTAATTGGATTGGAAGTACACATTCATTCCCATGGATCTCAAACTGAAGTCTCCATTGGCATATCCTTCCATCTCTCAAAATGAGGTTTGTTACAACTTAAAACTCTATTGACATAAGAATCTACACAGTTGGCAGAAGGCTTTTTCCATATTGAGGTGTTAGATTCTCCCAGGATGTCTCAGTCCACCATTTGGACAACTCATTTTGATGGTGCACAGTCAAAACTAGGTGTTGAAACTGGCGTAGTTATAAAGAACCCAGAGGATATACATCTGCAATATGCTTATCATATACCGTTTTAATGTACTTGTAATGCACCATGTAAGTTTTGATGTACTGATAATGTGCTCCAGCATGAAACCCTGATGTTCATGCTTACAACAAAATGGATGCCGAGATCAAAAGAACTTCATGTTTCAAGGATACCAAGTTAATAGTCAACTAGAGAAAAGAAAGGCATCAATTAGAGAATGATAGATTTAAGAGTGATCAAGGTGGCAGTTTGGGACAGACTCTTGGGCAGAATACCAGAGAAACTACTATATCTTGCTCTTCAATAATAAATCTTAGCAATTAATATTGTGAAGATTTTTCTATGTATAATTATATGGAAATTACTTTGTCAAATGTTTCAAGTCTCTCCATGGAACCCATCATCAAGGAAAAAATTGCAGCATATATTAGTACGTCACCTTGTCAAGTTCATATCTTCTAACCCGTTGATCAGAATTTGAGATTGTAACATGTTTTGGAGAACTCAACAAGCAAACTAGTTTATATGCCCTAAATGCATGTCTTTGGCAACTATTTGGGGCATCAAACCAAAGTTTGAAGTCCAAAAAATGCTCCAAAGGGTCTCAAAAACACAAAATACAAAACCCTATTAAAAAACTTAAAAATAATAAAACTATAATTTTGTATTTTATGAGTTTTACAAACCATGATAAAACCTCTCAACAAGTTAGGGAAATATTTGTCACGTGACTATTCTGATTCCAGAGTGAATCACCTTCATTTTCAATTTTAAAACTATTCATTTATTACTAAAAATAGATATAAAGGAATTGACATTCAGATGTAAAAATTAAAATAATATAGCCTCACATTTCTTCATGGATATTGCTACCCTTACAAATTGGCATGTGTTATCAAAGTTTTGTATCCATGTTTTAACCACATCCTAATGTCATGAGTGAAATGTTTCATCAAGATTAATGTAACTCATTGGTGTCTTTGCTAATGATGATTAACCAATTGTGAATTTCCTAGGATGAAATTTCTTGTAGTCATGCAAAACTAAGAGCAAATGGACCTTCATCCTCTTTCGACTCATCACATGTTGTAACTTAAACCTGAAGTAAGGCCCCTATGGGATTGGCTTCCCTAAAAAAGGCACAATGATTTCAATGATTAAGGTTTAGAGATGCCACACAAAGAAGAGCTACACGATACATTTGAAATCAAGTTGACACTAGAAGAAGAGGCCAAAATGACTTGTTTGGGAAATCTATATACAAAAGAAAAATGAAGAGGTATATATTGACTAATTAAAAAGTTGCAGGGTTATGTTCACATGAACACATATTGATCATATACAATACAACATACCATCTGTATCAAAGATAGATGCAAAGAGTTATAAGAAAAAGAAATTCATTGGAAATCATAGATGTTAGAGGCTATGATAAAGAAATGGAGAAGTATTTGACAATCGATATTATTTCTCCATTCATTTTTTTGATTGGGGACTAGACTTTGCTCCTATCTAGGGAAAAAATGGAGAAATGAGAAATATGTTTTTTTTTGCTAATTTAGTATCTCAACCTATCATCTTTGAAACAAAATATGCATTATGAATAATGGATTACTTATTACAAAAAATCGTAGGTTTCAAGATGCCCACGTTGAATGTGGTTCATGGATACAATCAACATATCATCGCACATTAAGATTGCTAGAAAATGGAGACAGGAGAAATATGTCTCTTTGTTGATTTCAAACATCTCAACCTATCATTGAAACAAAAATATGCATTGTCAATAATGGATTACTTATTACAAAAGTCCGTAGGTTTCAAGATACCCATGTTGAATGGGTTTCATGGATATAATCAAATTTCTAATCTTTGCACATCAAGAAATGGATAAGTATTTGATGATCGATATTATTTCTCCATTTATTTTTTCTCTTGGGGACCCAAGTTGCCTCCTATTTTACCATGAAAAAAATGGAGAAAAGAGAAATACACCATTTTTGTTGATTTCAACTATCTCAACCTATCATCTGCGAAACAAAAATATGCATTGCAATAATGGATTACTTATTACAAAAAGCCATATGTTTCAAGATGCCCATGTTGAATGTGGTTCATGGATACAAATCAAGTGATCATTGCACATGATGATTGCTAGAAAAATGTATTCACCATGTTCACAAGCAAAAAGATCCATTTTAGCTTGATCAATATACGAGCCACTTTTCATAGTGAAATGGATGTGGTTTTTCAAAACCTAAAGGATAAGATTTGACTTGATAAGGAGACACAATTTTGCCTAATTTTTCATCTAAGATAGGCCAAATTAAGAAAGACAATAACATTAAGCCTAATTAGGCTAAAATGCCCATTTTTTGTAGCTTAATAATTCGAGGGGAGGAATTGGACATACATGTGTAATTGGTCTAATTAGCCACAATTACCTTGTTTTACCTAATTATGTGTATATCCTAATTAGCCTTGCTAGAGAAAATCACTATGGAAACTTGGGCAACCGAGGGTAATTGGGCCTAATGAAAACCAATCACTTGTATTTGCTCCATTCACTCTTAGCTAATAGTTTGTTCAAGTAGGTTCAATTGTTGAAAATTGTAGCAAATAGGGTTGTTTCAACTTGAATTGTTATTATTTTCCTAATGGTTCCACTTGAGGACACTAATATGGAAATTTTGCAAAAAATTAAGGGTGATTGATCCTAATTGATCCAAATAGGTTACTTACCTCATTTTCTATATTGCTTTGCACACTCTCTTATGGAAAACATTGGGGGGTTAGGCATGGCCAATTATACATTGATAATTGGGATTAGGTAGTTCCCAATTATCCCATAGTTGCCTTCTTTAAACCTATTAATTTTTACTACTAAGCTATTCTTCATGGAGACCACCTAGTAGGATTTGTTTCCAACTGGCAAAGCAAGCCATTAAAGGAAAAACATTGACAAAACCAATTTGACAATAATCTAAATTGCCACTTTTTGCCCCATGGCTTGCTAAGACCATTCAACCAAACTAAATTTTCTCTATGCATGCTATTTGCAAGGGACAAACTCAACCTATACAATCTTTAATTGATTTATACACATATTTCAATGTACAACTTATTGAAGGAGACCTATGAGGAGCAAAGAAAACATGAAGAGCCTTTCTTAACCGATTCAAGGGAACAAAGTTGGTAGAGGAAAAGTGGAGAAATGAGTAGCCTTTCCTAGCTGATTCAAGGCAACAAAATTGTTAGATGAGGATTTCTTCTTTTTGTTTTCAGTGGGCATTTCTTATAACATAACCAGTCAAATATTAAAGAGACTTAGAGATAAAGACAACTTTGAGAAGAATCCTATTCCTACACAATGAACACATAACAACAAAATGATATGCTTTTATAATATAATGATTGAATGCCGACACTTACAAGGATGGATTTTAGGATTAGGCAATAGGCTCCAAGGATCCCAAAAACCACAAATTCTAATGTAATAGGTATAAACTTTTGATTTGTATCTCAGGAGTTCACGAGACCTGACCACTCTAAATGTGAATTTAGATGTGTTATATGCGTATGTGTAAGCAATATTGACAAAATTAAGAGAGAAAATAATAGAACACCAATTACAAAACATATATTAATCAATGTGTTCTATACATGACATTGTAATGCCCCGTTCCTCGTTCTTATTTTTCTTCTTCGACGACCGTGTTACTAAGCATTTAACGTTGTTGTGCTCCTGGTGACCCTTGTCAATGTCGCCTTAATAAGTACCCTGTTAAGGAAAAATCTCTTTCTCGAATTTGATAGGTGGTTTGAATGATGACTTGATGTTGTTAGAGCGTGACCAACTAGAGGGATCACCGACATGTAATAATACATTATTTTTTTGAATTTATCGATTCCAACTATTATTGTTTTGGTCAAGCTTAAATGTTGGTCCTTGTTAATACAAGTAATAAAGTATTATTAAGTTGTAACGTTAATAGTAATAAAAAAAATAGTAATATTATTATTTTGATTAGCGATTTTATTGTTTGGATTGGTCACCTCGGTCCACGTAAAGAAGACGGTCTCTTGTTGTGATGCCATGGTCAGTCCTTGTCCTACGTCCGGTTTCGAACTTCTACCACTAGTTCTACCATTGGCCGACCGAGTCTCCTCTCGTATTGTTTTTTTTATGTATACCTATTTTAATGAGAAGAATTGGATGCTTAAAATAACGTTGGAAATTTTTTGAAATGGCGTCCCATAATTTCATTAAAAAAAAGTGTTTGTTTGGATATCTAGTCACCGAGGGCTCATGTGGTGTAATGGCTTTGGCCAATTTGTTTTCTAGAATGTAGTGCCACTTGTCATTGCACCAGGATGGTATCTCCTTTTCACTGTCTTTGGATTACAGGCAGGAGGGATTTTTTTTTATTATTTGTTTCGTTTTAGGGTTTTTTACACCGTTCTTTAGGGTCAAAACAAACAAAAAATTTGTAATAAATAAAATAAGAAGAATCCTTCCCTAACTTGCGTAAAAAGCCCATGCTCTTATTTGGGCGGATTAGGGCAAAGGGGGCTCGGGCTCCATTGGGGATTGTTTTCATCTTTGAGTTTTGTTGGAGAGTGAGAGAAGCCACCGCCATGGAGGGAGGGAGGAAACCCCAGACTTGTTTGCACACCCACCAAACTGAAGAAGGCGTGGAGGAGGTTGTGGTTATTGTGGCAGATGAAAATGCGTAGGAAGAAAGGGAAAATACGCCTGAAGGAAATGAAGTTGGCTCATACAATTTGCCTTGGTCACCATTTTTACACAGATCTGCTATTCACTTAGGGCATTTTATAGAGGATTTTTTTTGTAGTTTAAGAAATGCCTCGGGGGCGTCATCTCATGCGTTGTTGCGACCTGTGCCAGGAACATCCTTCAACTTGTGTCAAAGAAAAAACGGGTGCCCCAGACCTGCGTGGACAGCTATCAAAGCATAAAAGAAACAAGTCTCCATAATTCCTCCCCAGCGCATGCCTGACCAGTGCCAAAATGGGGAAGCCTGTGAAAAGCGTATGGAATCCAACAAAACATATTGGAGAAAAGTTTTCTTTTTTGTTTTGTATCACAATATTGTCAGCTTTTTTGTAATATTTTCTTGCTTGCAAGTGTCATAGTTGGATATGCATGAAAAATGTGGAAGTTTAGTTCTAAGCACTGTCAGTTGTATGCTGTGAAAAATGTGGAAGTGTATTCAAGGCATGCGATTTGTTCAACTGGTAATGCCTCAGATATTTCATCTCATGGAATGTAATGATTTTAGGGTATTCATAGATGAGCTTATTGTAAAGGCCTTTGAAACTTTGAAGGAAATGTATTTGGCAGTTGTAAAGCAACACTTAACAACCTTGTTCCAACACCCTCTGCAGCTGCGCCAAAATGGGAGTTTTAAATTGGGCCTATGGACAACTTCAAAGAATAATGGAAAAGGATTTTTTTTTTAATTGCAAATGCACTTATGACAAGTATGGAGAATGGTGGAAGCATACACATGTTAGGGAGTCAATATTTGACAAAATACCTCAAAGAAATGTGGTCTCATGGAATGCTAGGATTGCAAGTTATGCACTTGATGGATATGGGATATGCACAAAGGTTGAAAGCACACAGGCAAGTACTTTGCTATTGATAAACTTGGGTGACTCAGCTGGAACATTTGCTGTTCCTTGGGATTTTCCACTAGAACTGACTATTTGGACATTATTGTGGATACTATTTTTGGCTCCTTGAACTGTGGCGAAGTGCTCGAATCAGATCGGTGCGATGTCAACTCCTCGCACTTTTGCCTCGCCAGTTCATTTCCAGGCATGGTTCATCTTCCCTTACCTCTCATAATTCTCGTGTTTTAGTTCTCTTTTGCAACTTAATAGAATTTTAAAATATTAGGATTATAATACAGTTAATTGTTTATTTCAACTCGTTGCAAAACAATGAAATGTCATGTCGTAACTCACAAAGTCAAAATAACTTGTTTGCATTAAACCATGAACTTCCACCCTCATTCTGAGGTGATTTAGAAAACTTCTTACCCAACTTGGATCGCTTCAATATTGTTTTATCGACCAAGACAAATTGACTTCCCATTAATAAAGTTGACCTTCTCCCTATTTAAATAGTTAATTTTTACATTTTTCGAAGACTCATTAAGTACCCTTCGTAACTCTGAAAACAAGATGTTAAGTTTCATTCGTGTACCTTGGTATGCGAGGAGTCACCTTGACCTTTGGATCAACCCCGAATAAACATATGTGATCTTTTTGACGCTCTTATAGGAGCCCTGTTACACTGTTTACAGTAGTAGAAAGCTGTTAAATCTAGAAAGTTGGCTTTCGTTTTGAACCGCCATTTGAAACCTGGATAGAGAAATTATTATCCCGTCTTCACAAACCTCTAGTGTTTATACTAGACAATTGCATGGAACATTCAGTTTAGGGAAAAGCACTTTTCTGGATAGTTTGGAAAAGCCATTTTGTAGGCCTCCGGTCATAGTTTGATGAGGTCAAACTGGACCAATTTCGACTTGTCGCTCCAGAAAACTTGTCACCATTTGAAAATGGTTTTCTAGTTCTCAGTCCCGTCAACTCTGATGAATTCTCCTTATATAGGGGAACTTGTAGGAAGTATCTCGTTGCGTGCTCATCCATCGAATGTCAGTTATGGACGTGGTTTTCTGGGCCCTCGAGCTAACTTTTGTTCATTTGCAACTGGGTCAACTACGACCAGTAGCCCTAGAAAACTAGCTGCCAAACGTAAAACGTTCCCTTTTTTCCCAATTCCGTCAGTTGCTATGAACTCTTGGTATATCTGGGGACACGTAGAAAGTTAATCGTGGTGTGCATTCTCATCGGAAGATAACTTTTGGAAGTGGTTTCTTAGCCTCCGAGCCCGTTTTGAACGTTTTGTAGCTAGTGAGAAAATGTAAAAATAGAAAGCTTGTGGGACCCTCGTAGGGTTGCCAAACCACCCTGGAAACTTTTAACACATGTAAATAACTGTTTAAAACTCTATAGTGTAACTTTTGATTTGAAATAGAACTTTGGACAACATGGTGTTTTCTCTCTCTTCCCTTCTCTTTCTCTCTCCTGGGTTACAAAATGAAGTAAAATTAAATGTAATGAATACATGTCTCTAAACCTTTTTATTTCGATTGCAAATTGTAATTATTATCATATGTAAATGGGAAACTGAAAAAATGATAATTATGTTAGATTAGGGTGGATGCCATGCCAGCGAATTATCGTTGATATCATGCTCACGTGGTTTTGCAGGATGAAAGAATGAAGACAAAAAGGTGATGTGTGATTCATTTATTATCTTTGTAATTTATATAGTTCATTGTTAAATGAATAAATGTATAATGTAGTCTCATGTTACAGAAGGTTATATTTGATAATTTTTGATATGTATGAGATGCTAGTTTTAAGGACATCTAGGAAATGTGCATTTAATCTATAGGTTCAATTTGATTCATAGTACACATATGGTAAAAAGGTTTGATATTTATATATAGGTAAATGAATTTGAAGTAATATCTTGTAGTGCATATTCAGTGTTCAATAAATGATTAATGAGTCATCTTGTGCATTCATACTTTGTAAATGTAATAAAGAGAATTAATCGAAACACTCTACCCTTGTTCAATATTGGAGCATAACTTGTTTTCATGTGTGATACTTTTACCGTAGAAGACATTGAAAACCGTAGAATGAACTTAAGATTTGCACTCGATGGAACGTCCTAATTTAGGCAAATCAGAGCTCAAGAATGGGCTTATCATCTTAGTCAGTATGTTTAGTGACATTGTCATAAACCCGTCTGATAGGAGTGACACAGTCAAACTTTTCTTGGAGTATGTAGAGCTAACTCCTCCTTCGTAGCCTAGCGGACTACCTTGTCATCCGAAGATAGATTAAAATTAAAGTTCTTCATAGAGTGAAATCCCTATTGGATCCAGACGACATAGATGGAGGTTGTGACTTAGTTGTTCTAGGTCTTAAACTCTTGTTAATGAGTCCTTAGCTCCGCTCAGCTTAATGTGTTACCTTGGTTTCTCTCAACATAACACCTTGGTCCTTCCTGAAGGTGGTTTAGCATAAATTTGTCCTCTCGCTTAAAACTCATATATAGTTGAGGGGTAGACCCTTAGGTGAAGTTGGGAATTAATCTAAACCTCAGTTGATTTGGATGTTAACTTAGGGTTCGTGTGTAGCTTCAAGTCTTCTAATCATGTATGTCTTCAAGAGGTTAGTCAAACACTTCATAACTCTTTTACAAGACAATGCTAAAAATAATAAGACCATAATGTGATGTAGAAAATAAAGCATATAAGAGTAAAAACGAGATTGGAGGTTAGGAATAATGCCACTCTTGGAGACCTTATAACTCAATTAAATATATTCATTGTTTCAAAGAATATGAATTGCCTTGGTGTGATCAACCTTTGAGAAAACAAAATACATATATAAATATAAATATGGAATTCCTCAAGTCATTGAATTATAATAACTATGGTAGGGAAATAAATAACCCTGTGATCGAGGTATGTTTTTGGTAAAAAGCTATCTCGCATCTAAATCTCCGTTAAATCCTAATATCGCTATATGGACATCAAGTCACATTTCACATGAGTTGTAAGAGTAAAAAGGTAGACATTGAATATATGTTTGAGAAGAATATTCTTAACATAAGGTCAAGATAATTAAGTAATTTATATATGCAATTTGAACTATGCCAAATAAGTATGTAAGTTATGGAAAGTTTTGTAAAGAATAAGAAGCCAACTTAAAAAGGTCGAACAGTAATTTAACCGCAGAATGAACTTAAGAATATGTAGGTGGACAAACGAGAAATTTATCCTTGCACAATAATGTTCTTGGAATGTTAATCAGAACTAAAATACAATTAAAGGAAATGATGTGTTGTGGGTTCGCCATTCCTTGAGTCTTCCTTTTTGTGGTTGGGGCATTGCTAGTATTCATTCATTGGGAAAAGTGTGGCATCGACATGCCTATGTTGTTTTCATGTGTCTATGTGAGTCGATGACTTATGTGATTGTCGTATGCGAGTCGAGTTTCTGTACTTGGAGCCCTTGTTGTGTTGTGTGTAGTGAGCAATGTAAGTTTAACAACAAATAAAATATTTACCTATGTATTTTACTGTTGTAATTGGGTGTGTAAAATGTGGGCACGACAGACATACTCTTCAAGCGAGATGTATGGTTATTTATCTTCTACTTTATGCATGACATATAATGTTATGGATATGTATATATAAATTGTAAGACATAAAAAACCATTAAGGAAGTTGAACTGTTTGGGCTTCTATTTGACTCTTCACTTTTTGACAATTATTTTTCTTGACAACTAAGTGTGTGGTGTATTGATAGATTTTATGGCACAATGCGAGTTCCAAAAGTATTACCTTTCATGGCATAGTGCGGTGTGGATTGTCCACATGATCGTTGTGTATTTTCTTAGGACCAAAGTTGTGCAACATGTCTACAAGTGTTGTGGAGTTGACCAATGTTATACGAATGTTGTGTGTATGGCATATGTTAGCACAGTGTTGTATGAAGTTTGTAGAGTGCGTGAAGGTTGTATTGTATTGAACTTGAAGTGTCGAACAACATCAAGATTGATCTTCAAAAATTTGATGTAGGATGTTACCTTGTAGAAGGGTGTGCAACCCCCCCAACATCACAAGGGATATGCCTTTGACTCGTTATAGGGCTCCACCCCATTTTTTATGAAGGATTCACCGCTATCTTTTGTGACGCATGACATATATCGTGGCACATTATGCAAGGGACTACATGAAGGTACTTAAAGCACATAGTTGTGCACATGACCAAGACACTAAAAAAAAGAGTACATAGTATTGTGAATATGCTTAGATCGAAGTTTATACTTGTATAATTAGAATATTTATCAATACAAAATCAAGTAAAATCAATCTTCATTAGAGCTTGATCAATTCAAATTTTTATGTGTGATTACAATCTAATTCAAATAGGAGTTTCACTCAATTAAAACAAAAAATCCAATCTTTCATATATATAATCATCCCAAATTGAGAAAACAAGGACCTAAGTAGAGAAGGTCCTCTACTCATGGAAAAGAAGAGTCCAATGAGAAATGGAATCCAAACTTACATATATAAACCCATGTTATTGGGAAAACCAAGGCCCTATATGGGAAAGACCCTCCACTCAAATGAAAAAAGGAATGCAACATTGCTCATATAATCATGTGATCAAAATAATCTAACATTATTATTTGGTTGAGATCTCTTTTTAAATACTTATCATGTGTTTCTCATTATAAACTTAAATACTAATAGAATATTTGATGTGCTTAATAAAATCATTCATGAATAACATATTTAATATGTTGAACAAATATTAGCTAATTTAATATCAAAATAGTGTGCCTCGGCTGCTCCCGCCTGCTGCCTCTGTCTGCTGTCTCTGGTCCCTTTTCTAATGCTGGACCCCTCTGGTCCAGATCGGGGGGCCCCTCTGTCAGGGTCCCTCTCTCCATCATAGCCTTTCGAGTGGTCAAAAGTCGTGGAGGGTTCCACATCGGCTCACAGCTCAGAAAAGCTCTCCCCTTCTCTGTCAGAAGGGTCCTTTTCCCTGCGCATCCCCTCTCATATCACGGAGGCTGCTGCCACTTCTCGTGACCTGTCCTTGGTGGGTACGCTAATGGGCCCTAGGCCCCCACTGGAGGATATAAAAAAATGGGCTCGTTTAAAATGGCAACCATGTGGAGCACTTGAAATAGCGGCTATGCCTAATGGATTCATCTTATTCTCTTTCAGCTTGAAAGAAGACTTCGCTAGAGCGCTGCTGGGTGGTCCGTGGTTCTTTGGCAGGCGGGGTTTTTATCTCAGGAAATGGTCTCCTGGTTTCAACCCACACACGGAATCCATGACCCAAGCCCCAATCTGGGTCCGCCTCCCGGGGCTCCCTTTGGAGTTTTGGCATCCGGCAGTTATTGAAGGTATTGCTCTTTCTATAGGTTCTTTGATAGCTATAGATCAAGCCACGAAAGCAAAAACTAGATTTATTCATGCTCGTTTCTGTGTTAATGCTGATATTAGTTGCCCCTTGCCAAAGGACATCGAGCTTATCTCAGACTTTGGGAACTGGAAACAACCCATTGACTATGAATACATTCCTCAAGCTTGTTCCTTCTGCAAAAAACTTGGCCATAGAGCCTCTGGCTGCCCCTCTAAACCTCAACCGAAACCATTGTCCCAAACCCTCTCCCCAAAATACAAGAAAAAATCTGTTCCTAAATCGTCCTCCATTGAGATCCCGATCATCCCCACGTCTAATTCTTTCTCTCTCCTTGAGGATGGAGAAATCAACCCTTCTTCTGATCCTGCTTCTGAGATCCTTCCCTCCTCCTTAGCCCTCTATCCTCTCTCCCCTCCCCTGGCTCCTTCGGTTCCTGGCTCTTCGTCTCTTGGTGAGGACCTTATGGCTGCCTCCTCCCCTCCCCCTTCGCCGCCTCCTGCTCCTTCTCCCCCCCCCCCCCCCTTCCTTCGTTCCCCTCTTCCCTCGACCCCCCCACCCTGCCTCCCCTCTTCCCGCCTGTTTTAGACTCTGCCCCCTCTCCCTCAGATCTCTCCACCAATGATGGTTCTAATCACCGTTTCACTAGAAGCAGCAACAAGAAACCCGATATAGGCTTGGAAAAGGTTAGAGGCAGAACTCCAAGCAGTGTTAAGCTTCAGCTAGAAGCAGCTACAAATGTGGCGCAAGGAACCCAAAACACTATCCCCATGGTGGTGGGGAGTAAACCCAAACAAAAGAAATGAAGATCATTTCTTGGAATATAAGAGGGCTCAACTCTCTTCAAAAACAAAGAATCATCAAAGACATCAAGTTCCAGAACTCACCTGATATCATCATGTTACAGGAAACCAAGCTAAAAATGGAGGTTCGGCTTCATAAAATCTGGCCTGCAGCTGCCTTTGAATCTCAACCTTCAACTGGAAACTCTGGGGGGCTTTGTACCTTGTGGAATCCTAGAATTCTTAAAGGGGACTGCCTGTTCAAGCACCCCAACTTTCTATGTATCCTCTTCCAAGAGATTGGTGCTGACTCCTCCTAGATTGCTATCAATGTGTATGCCCCAAACTTGGAGACTCATCGAGGAAAAATTTGGAGAGACATCACTAACTTCATCGTTACTTGTGGAAAAATTCCCATTCTTATAATGGGTGATCTTAATTGTCCTCTTTATCCCTCAGATAAACAGGGGGGTATGCCTGCTATGCCGACTAGCATGGAAGCTTTGGCTGATTTCATTAGGGAGAATTCACTTCTGGATATGGATCTCCACGGATCTTCTTACACATGGTCAAACCGTAGATTGGGCAAGAATCACATTCAATGCAGATTAGATAGAGCTCTTGGCTCACTGGATTGGATTTCTCTCTTTCCAGACTTTTATCTCAGCTCCCTCCCAAGAGCTGGCTCAGATCACAGCCCCCTTCTGTTGAGCGCCAATCACAAGGTAAATGCCAAGAATCCTCCCTTCAGATTTGAGCTGGCTTGGCTTGAAAATAACCATCTAACTCCCCTGGTAGCAAGCTGGTGGAATATCGAGATTGAGGGAACTAATATGTTCAGATTTTCCAGCAAACTCAAAGAAATCAAAAAACAGCTCAAAATATGGAAGTCAAAGGTCTTCGGCAATATTAAGGTTCGCAAGAAGGAGCTTTCTCAGAGCTTGGTCAAAATTTCTGAACAAATTGAGGCTGTTGGAAGGTTGGATCATCTTCACCAACAGGAAATCTCTCTCCTCAGTGATTATCACAACACTCTTAAAGAAGAAGAATCCTATTGGAGGCAGCGTTCTCGGGCCCTCTGGCTTGACCAAGGTGATCGTAATACCAAATTCTTCCACATCACTACATGTAAACATAAAGCTAGAGATAAGATTCGTGAGTTGGTGTCGCCTTCAAGGATTTTACTAACAGCTGAATCTGATATATCCAATGAGCTTATATCCTTCTACTCAAATCTTCTCCATGTTGATCTGGCCCCTTCGGAACAATCTATGAATGAGATGCTCAGCACATTCCGCATCTGGTTTCTCCTGAGATGAACAACAATCTTACCAAGCCTTTTTCTATGGAGGAAATTCATAAAGCTGTCTTTGCTATGAAGCGAGACAAAGCTCCGGGTCCGGATGGCTTTCCTGCTGCTTTCTTCCAAGTTTTTTGGGAAATCATCAAGCAGGACCTATTCCTCGCTGTAAATGAATTTCAGATGAATGACAAACTGCTTAAGGAATGGAACACCACTTTCGTGGCCCTTGCCCCAAAAGTGCATAATTCCAAGGAGGTTTCTAATTTTCGGCCTATAAGTTTATGCAACACGTCTTACAAGATCATCACTAAGATGCTGGCTTCCAGGCTAAAACCTCTTATGCCGAACCTCATCTCCCACAATCAGAATGGATTCATAAAAGGTCGGCTTATTCAAGGCGGCATAATTACTGTCCATGAGGCTATCCACTCGGCTCTTCTTGTGAAGTCTCCAGGTATGATCTTAAAACTGGATATGCAAAAAGCCTTTGACAGAGTCAGCTGGCCTGTCTTAATCAAGACCTTGGAAAAATTTGGGTTTGACAATAAATGGTGTAGCTGGATTTACTCATGTGTTTCGACCCCTTGCTTCTCTATTCTGTTCAATGGCATCCCTGCGGGTTTCTTCAAAAGCAGTAGAGGTATCAGACAAGGCGATCCTCTGTCACCTTTTCTCTTTGTTCTAATGGCGGATTCCCTCAGCAGAGCTCTGGATGCGGCAAAAAATCAATCCATCATTTCTGGCATGAAAAATCACCTCAAACTGTCCCTCGGCCACTCATAGCCAGTTCGCTGACGACACCTTATTGCTGAGTTTGGCTTCTGTTATCGAAGCCAGGGCTATTATGGGTATCCTCTCTCTTTATCAATCAGCCTCTCAGCAAATGGTTAACTTCATCAAGAGCAGCATCTCCTTCATCAACACGCCCCCCAGAGTCCAGAGGAAAATTGCTGATATCTTTGGTTGCTCGATTGTGGATCTCCCAGCCTCTTATCTGGGCATCCCCCTCTTCCATGGAAGGCAATCAAAAATTATGTGGAATCCAGTCATTGAAAGATATAAAAAAAAACTCGTTGCTTGGAAAGGATCTCTCCTCAGCCAGGCTGGCAAGCTCCAGCTGGTGAAAGCCACTCTTCAGAATCTTCCTTCTTACTTCCTGTCCATGCTCAAGATTCCCAGTTTTGTTAAGGAGGTTGTGGAAAAAAATTCAAAGGAACTTTCTGTGGTCTGGTACTGAAGAAAAGAAAAGGATCCATCTTGTGGCCCTGGAAAGAGGTTTGTAAACCAACTGTTCAAGGGGGTCTTGTCTTCGGAAAATGAATGAGATGAATGGGGCCCTCCTGGCCAAACTTGCTTGGGAGGTGGCTAAAGGTGATTCCTGTTGGGCCCACTTGCTCAGAGCTAAGTATTTAGCAAACAATGAAGACTTTCTCACATCCATCCCCACTAGAGGCTCCGCCATATGGAACTCCATTTGTAGCTCGCTCCCCATCATTCGTGTTGGCACTAAATGGAGATTTGGGAATGGGCATCTCATTGATTTCTGGAGGGACACTTGGATTGGAGATGATCCCCTTGACCTCAACCCCTCTTGCTATCAAGAGAAGTATCATCAATATACATGGAAGATTAGCTTCGGGCTATTGGCAGAGGTGGAATTCCATCCCCTCATGGTATATCAAGGAATGGGAGGATATCAGCGTCCTGCAAAGAAACCTGCTGTCTTCCCTTAGAGAGCTGCTCTCTACCATATACATCCCGTATTCCCATAATGAGGATGAGATTATCTGGACTCTCTCCACATCAGGCTCCTTTTCTGTTAAGGCTGCTTATCTCTCGATGCATTGTGCTGACATGGGCCCCCCTCTTACAAAATTCTGGCCTAAGGAGATCACCCCAAAAATTGGTTTTTTCTCTTGGCTCTCCTCTAAAAATGCTTTCCTTTCTAGGGAGAACCTGAAGAGAAGGGGTTTCTCCCTTCCCACCAAATGTGTTCTATGTGCCAATGAAGAGGAATCCTCATCACATCTCTTGGTCCATTGCTCTTTCTCGCATGATATTTGGCAGTGGCTCTTATCGAGATTCAGTGTTTTTTGGATCTTTCTGGATTCCATTCAGGACACCCTTTCTCAATGGAGCTCTCCCTTCACTCATCCGATTCTAAAATTGGCTTGGAAACTCTTCCTCCCGCATGGTTTATGGGGCATATGGAAAGAAAGAAACAGAAGAATCTTCAAAGAAAAAAGTCTCAATCCTGGACAGGTGGCTACTCAGATTGCTTTGGCTCTCCAAGAAAATATCAACCTGACCACTTGGTCCAAATATCAGCAAAAACTTCAGTTCTGTCACACCCTGGAGTGGCAGCAGTATTTATCCATTCCTTGTAGAAAATCCCATACTGATCGGAATTTGGTTTGCTGGCTTCCCCCTCCAAGGGGCTGGAGAAAACTCAACATGGATGGCGCTTCGAAAGGAAATCCAGGTATGTCCGAAGGAGGGGCCATTCTCCGTTGCTCTTCAGGTTTAATTGTTGCTGCTTCTGCTCATAATTTCAATTTTGGCTCCAACCATCGAGCGGAGGCCTTAGCCATCCTCAAAGGTCTGGAGATGGCTATCAATTTGGGCAATGATCCCCTTCAAGTTGAAAGTGACTCCCTCAACATCATAAACCTCCTCCGATCTAATGACCCTGGCCATTGGACGATTAGAAACATCATTGCTGATATTAGAAGTATACAAAGATCTTTCCTTCAAGTCCAATTCCAGCATGTCCTCCGGGAAGGAAATAAAGCGGCGGATCTTCTTGCTAATATGGGTGTCCTCATCGAAAATCAGCAAAATTGGACTGATAACTTCCCGAATGACCTTTGTCAGATTGTTCAAAATGACACGCTCCACTGCTGATCGGTGGATTCAAGGGCTGACTCAGATTTCGGCTTGCTCGCCTTGGCCTTCTCAAAAGGCGGCGGTTATTATGGCGAATTTAATTGATGTGATTCTGGACACGGGTTACTTGATTAAGGCGCCTTGTAATGATGCGCGCAAATCCCCGCACGAACGAGCTTTATTCACATATTAATCATCTGAGGAGGTGGCAAAAGGGTTTTAATAACATTGCCGGTCTCCTGTTCAAGCTGGTTCTCGTCCTCCTCCTATCTCCGCTTCTGTAACTATTCAAATTCTCTTCTCATGGGGGGGGCCAATTGAAGCGCCTTGAGCCCGACAACTGCGAGTCGTTAGGAATGATGGCGAGGTTTGGAACATTTTAGTGGAAAATGGGATTGCCACTTTTCTGGAAAAAATGTCTGGTTACTCGGCTCTGGTTTCTTATGCTGTAACGGCTTCGTGGTCGAGAGGTCGTGTCCAAATTGGCAGCACTAGGTTCACCATCTCAACGAACGCCATCGCTGAAGCCACTGGGCTCCTTGCTGCGGGTGATATTTACTACAGGCGTTCCCTTCACGCCGAAATTCAAGATTTCAACGTCTCGGGTGACAGACCAAAGAAATATCTTTCGGGCTATACCTGCGACTCTCTTCCCTCTCCCTGGGACAGAGTGGCGGAAGCCATTATGAGGTACTTCACCATCGACGGAAGGTACCGTCTGGTTTTCGGCCCCCATCTGTTCATCTCTCCCACCTCCGTTGGGGGAGAAAAATCAATTTGGCTGCCTTCCTTTTCAGTCTCTGGAACCTCTGTTATGCTGGCTTGGGAGGGCGAGGGTGTCATCCTCCACTAGGGTCTTCTCTATTGCTTTTTTCCGTCGCCGCTTCCAATTCTGACCTGCTCCGTTTCCCTCCCAAAATGGGTCGCCCGCCACCGCTCCCCTCCCTCCTTCTCGCCCCTCCTCCTCCTTCCACACCGCTCCTCTCGGGCGTCGTCGCCGCATCTGCTCCTCTCCTCTAGTTCGGATTCCGACGTGGCCATTGTGAGCCCCCCCGCGACGCATCCATTCCCACTGCTTCCCCCCCTTTTCCTACGCCCATCTTGTGTCTATTCTTGGAGGACACCAATGCCAGTGGCCACGCTCCTTCTCCTGTCTCTAGCCCTGGCCTCTCTGGCGTGGCCGATCTTTTGGGGCTTGCTCAACTGTATCCTGACTCCTCGGAAGAGGAGCAGGGTGATATCAATCAATGTGTGGCGGAACCTTCTCCCCATTCCTGCTGGTTCAAAGGACCCCTCTGCTGTTAAAGATTTCACCGCTGACACTTCCCTCTCTCCACTCCTGTTTGGAATCTAATACTGCTGATATTGATTTTGATGCCAAAAATGACCATACAGAGCGGATATCATCGCCCCATCCTATAGTAAAACTCAAGCGTTGCCTTTCAAAGCCTCGACGCTTGGGAGGTTGACTTCACGGATTCACCATGGGCGGCTTAGCAAACGACTGGTCGGTGAGCTTCCTCAAGCTTGGCGGATCTTCTTGTCAAATGACTCTGGCTCTTCCTAGAGCTAAAAATGCTGTTTCCTGAGCCTGAAGAAGCTCATCTAATGTTTCTCTTCTTTCTCGGCTGGGCTCTGTCTTCGTCTCCTTTTTGGAATCTTCCTCAGGGTATTTTGCTTGTAAATTCAAATGCTAGATCTGGCCTAATGGGGCTCGTTGTATTAAGGAAGGTTGTGGGACCTTCTAAAACCCTCCTTTTACCCAATATATTCCAAAAAATATGTTGAACAAATATTTGATGTGTTTAGTGTCATCGGTTTGATGGAATGGAATTTACCTCCATTATTATTAGGTTGTGATATGCGTCTAATTGCCTTACATGTTCTTCATTCCTTAAAGTTCGCAACAAAAGATTGGATGTGGCTAATATATCTGTTTGAGGGAATAAATTTACCCCTCATTATGTTGCATCTTATTTTCCTTTATATTTTCTAATATGTTCTTTATTTTTAATCCTAAAAGTTTCGACATGGTATTGATGTATATAACAACACAGATTTAAAACGAAAAACGCTTTAAAGGATCGATTTAGAGACGTACTAAATAATTCATTTTCTAGCTGGAGCAATTAAGTATCCAACAAAGAGTTTCATGTGGTTTTAATACAATCTCTTTTGAAGGGATAATTACTTATCTCCGAATAATATTAGATTATGATTGGTTTCTTATTACTTTTCCCGTGTTCTGTCATTTTCCCAAAGGTCAAGAAAACATATTTAATGTGTTTAAATAAAACAACTTCATTGGTTGCTACAAATGAACCCCTCTCATTCGGGTGGTGACTATCCAATAATGCCCTTGCTTCACCACCATAATGTGCACCACATGACATACCATATGATTCTCATACATATCCTCCTTGTCAATTGGCTCCTACATTTGCATGCAATTTTCTTTCAATATCAATGATATAGTAGAATGAGTTGCATATCGAATTCATTAAACGAGTTATACTGTGAAAAACACATTATTTTCCACGATTAATCTCTCAATTGTTTCATGTGGAGGTGATGCCCAGTTGGCAAAATGGTCATTACTGCACCCATAATGTGTAGGAATGATCATAAATGGCTAGGTAATCGCACATTGCATGTGTCCACGTTAAGAGGTTGGATAGCCACTCTTCACTCTACTAGAGAGCCAAACCCTTTCTACCTGGGGACTTACAAATAAATTCATCAAGTCTTGGACTATTTGTGAGTGTTATAAGTAGTTTAATCATCAACCCAAAGTTCCCTTCCCATTAATTGTCCCTTAATACACTTTCAATAAGTAGTCATGGGGACACCTTGAGGTAGGGGACGAACTTCTCCATATGGACAAAGCAGAACACAACGGGACGCTCCGAATGCGAATTGTTCAGCCACCCACCTAGGTTATAATCACCCTTACATTCTCACAACTGAGGTCATTTTGTGTGAAACATCATATTAGGATAAAATGATGTTGCACACATTTGTTGAGGTCTTTCTAAAATCCAACATGTGCAATGTAGTGACATTCGCTAGGCCATGCAATGGATTTAAATCACTCTTCTTTTGCGCTCTTTGCCAATGTGGGATCTAACCCACCCGTATATTCCAATGGCCAAGGACTGACCAACGTATTGGATTGCTTTTACGCTACTTTTTAAATTTGGGTTCAAACCTTGCAGTACGAAAGAAATGGACATAATAGCGAGGTTTCGTAGTCATAAGCAAACAAAAACATTCCCTACCAATCAACAGTAAAATGGTCGTCCATCGCCATGTCACTCTCAACCGCAACCTCAGATCACTTTGTCTAGCAAGGCCAGTTGACGGAGGCGCACACATTCTGCTTAATTACACTCTTCTGTAGACTTTTTCGACTTATATCCATCTAGTGCAAGCTGCATTTCTAAGAAATCCCTTTCAGATGGTAGCAAATCCACTCTCACACTCAATGACAAGGAGTTACATTTTCGACAAACCTTTTTTATTACAAATGCACTTATCAACGGTTGACAGAGTTCGGAATTTGCTGGATGCTTAACGTTTTCGACGATGTACACTTACTCAACCAACGTCTTCCCCATGGAATATGATGATTGCATTTAATTCTTCCACCAACTGCAACAAGCAGCAGTCCCAACCTATCGTTCACCTTTTTCCATATTGTCCCGTTATGGCCACCGTAGCGTCTCGTCCAAACATGGTTTTGCAGACCATGGAAACATCATTAGATGTGGACTCATCTAACGTCATTTGTGATGACACCCTGATAGACATGTATGCAAATGCCCCGCATAGAGAAGGCGCGTAAACTGTTTGACAAATGAACAATCCTAACGTATCTCCTGGACTGCTGGATACAGGATATACACAAATGGTGTGCTTGATGAGTTTTTTATAATTTTTTAAATGATGCCTCAACGAGGATGTGTATCTGGCCGCGATAATTCTGTATATGCAAAGAATGGGTTTTGTTGGAAAGCCTTGGAGTCTATAACGAATGCAGTTGGTGAGGTGTCAACCAAACTCGAAACCTTCACCAGCACCTCCCAGCATGTGCGAAATGTGAGATTTGGAACATGGGATTGAAAATCCATCAAATATAATTGAAAATGGATTTTTTGGTCGGATTTTGTAGTTGTTGACTGCCTGATAACATGTATGCCAAATGTGGAGCATGCAGAAGCACACGATTTTGTTGACAAAATGCTTCAATGCAACGAAATTTGGTTCAGAATGCCATGATTGTGGGTTTATCACAAAATGGGCTGTTTGAGAAAAACTTGGAGATCCTAAAGCAAATCAATTTGTAGGTTTATGCAGATAACTAAAAACGATTCAATCAACATTGCCTGTATTCTTCGTCTTGTGCCAAACTTGGGGAGGTGGAACAGGGGATTGAGATCATCAGAAGATAATTGAAATTGGTTTCTTTTCAGATATTGTATTTGTGAAACTCCCTGATAGACATGTATGCGAATGTGAAGCATACGGGGCACACACTTGTTTCTTCAAAACTTCTTAGTGGAATGTGGCCTCATGGATTGATAATTGTAGGATATATGCATATGTGCTGTTGAAAAGCCGTGGCGATTTTTACTCAAATGCAGATTGGGGTCCTATGTGTAAGGCTACTTCATTAAACCTTTGCCAGCAAATCCTCCCAGTTGGCCGGCGCAAACTGGAGCTTTCGAACGTGGTAGGGCATCATCAATAATCATAAGTGTTTCTTGGCAGATGATGTAGTTGCGACTTCCTTGATAAGACACTGTACACAAAATGTGAACTGTACCGAAAGCATGCAAAATTGTTTTCGACAAGAAGCCCCCGAGATGTGTCTCATGACAGCAGTGTTACTGGATATGCAACCAAAATGGGCTTGTCGAAAAATCGTGGAAAATTTTAGCAAATGCGATTGGCCTGGTGTAAAACGACTCTCACCTTACAGCATCCTCGCTTTGCCAAACTGAGCTTTGGACAGGTAAGAAAGCCATTGTTTTCGGATACTGTAGTATGAATGCTCACTGATAGACATGTAATGCAAAATGTGACAGCCCTAAAAAGGCACGGAACTGTTTGAATAATATACATCATCCAAAGGTGGGGGGATCATGCAATGGCATGGCTATAAGCGGGATGCTCTCAAACTCTTTGAACTAATGAAGCATTCTGAATCAATCTTGACAGTAATCTTTGGTGGTGTTTTTATTTACATTCAGCCATGCAGGCCTGGTAGATAGCTGTAACACTTCAGTCACATGAGGTACCTTATTGCATTTTTTCCGAAGAATGGTCCTATGTAAGGCTTGGTTGATTTCTTGCCGTTCTGCTTATCTTGAGGAAGCTGTAACTTTATCGTAAAATGCCAATAAAACCGACTGGGTTGTCCTGGATGGTCTTTGCTTGGTGCTTTGTAGATCACACAGAATATAGGCTAGGAGATTTGTCGCAAGACTCCTTTTGGAGTTGGATTCCAAATGCTTGCACTTAATTTCTCTATCGAACAGTTTATTTCAGAGAGGCAGGTGGGTGATGTTCAAAAGGTACGGGAAAATTGATGAAAGATAGAGGAAATAATAAGAAACCTGGAATGTAGTTGGATTGAAGTTCATAAAATATAAATGCTTTTAAGTGTAGGGACAAATCGCACCCACAAACACAGCAGATCTATGCCAAGTTGGAGAAATTGTCTTGGGAGATGAAAGCAGCAGGGTATATCACAGATACAAGACCTGTATTGAATGATGTCGAGGAAGAGGAGAAAGAATTACTTCTTGGCCACCATAGTGAGAAGTTGGCAATTGCCTTCGGGTTGTTGAATGTGTCCCTTGGAACAACTATTATAGTTGTCAAGAACCTCGGAGTATGTGGTGACTGCCACACTGCAACCAAGTTTATCTCCAAGATAGTTGAAAGAGAAATAATTGTGAGAGATGCAAACCGTTTCCATCATTTCAAACATGGAAAATGTTCTTGTGGAGATTATTGGTGATGCTAAGTGAAACAAGCTATAAACAGAGGTTTGCATGGTGTCAGACTTGCAGTGGCAAGAAGGAATTGGATTTTAGATTCCATTTTCTGAAAGTATGTTGTTACTGAGCGTTTGGAGAGGTAGACCATTCTCCATGCTTTTGAACTGATGAAATGATATTGCATAATATGCAACTCCGCCTAGATATACTGATGTGGTATTTATTAAAGCCTTGTTTCATGATACCATAGAGGAGTCATGACATTGAACTGCTTTTTCAGGAAGCCTGTATATTTATGGATTGAAAAGCTGGAGAAGGAAGAGGGAGAATTAGAATGCGAAAGGAAGTAATGCTTGAAGGAAGTTAAAAGTGCCTCAACCAGCAGGAAATGTTTGAGAATGACCTACAATCAAACCAATGCTTGGATTTTGATGAGGAGAGTGTTTCTTTGCTTGTTAGTTACTCATACCTTTGTCGTCTTGGCTGGAGAGATTCTGTGATCTTTTTCCTATGATAGATCTGCCATTTGGGTTTAAGTTAAATATGAACATTTATAGTTTTTTCAGGTGGACTTTGAGTTGTTTATGGTCATGGAATATGCTGAACTTTGTTCGTCAAATTAAACCCTTTCCTGGTCAGACTAACTGCTAAAGACCGTTCTTCAAATCTGGTCATTGGAATTTGCTAGTGGAGAGGAATGAAAAGTCTCAAGATGCTGTCCCCAACTTTTCTAAAATCCCTTTCATAATTTATGTAGATCTGAGTTGCCACCTGGGTACCAGGTAGATCCCATGCTATCCAATCCTAATCTGTATAAATCTTCATGTCTCTTGCATGTAAGATCTTCCATGAGTAGGTGATGGTATGCCACCTTTTGTAGTTGTAGGTTGTGTGGAGCCTTCATTGAATCAATCATTTTCGTGATGGTAATTGGAGGACCAACTGTATTCTTAATATTCCTTCTTGAGGATTTTAGGTTCAGTGCTCTATATAGCATAAGGGAGAGTGATTTAGATCCATCCCTCATGTTTTAATGTACTTGGTTTGTTGGTTGGCCTTTTAAGAGGACGATCTTGCTTGTGTCTCTCTATCTAAGCAATTTCTTTTTTTTTGGTACTCTCGATAGATGAGCCTTCTTATGATCAAGATGATCCTTGTCCAAATGTTTGGAACCTCTTATTGACAAATTGTTTAAGACTCTGACTTTTGGGATGGATGGTGGCACAACTTGTCTTGAAGATAAGAGGTATGTATGGCCATGTTTCTATATATTTGGTGGGCAGGGGAACCATTTGGTTTCCTTGAAACCAACATGTCTAAGAAAGGAAGCCATGATTTGTTTGCTACTTTGATTGTCAACTCAATTGGCTTTAACTGCCATTGAATTGAACGTACTTCCAAATTGTCTTTTCAGTGGGGCTGGTTTGGATTTTTATCATCCATATTGAATAAAGCAAAGCCACCTCTTCGGTTTCAAAGGGTTTGAATGAATGGCCATTATTTTGAAGTTTTTCATAAACAGATTGTAACAATAGGGGACAACAAAACCCCGCAGCAATTCTTTTTGTATACTCCTATACCTGTTTGAAGCTGAAATATTGTATATTTTGCCGGTAGGTGTCCACTATGAAGAGAGCCCTGCTGGAAAATGTCAAATTCCGGCAGGCTCTTTTCTGGCGACGAAATTCCAGCAATACCCGTTATTATATAAATAAATAAATAAATTATTATTTACTTTTGATGCTTCACCATGAACGTCCGTGTTCCAGGGATTCTTTCTGGCAGTAGTTTTTCCGGCATGCTCTTTCAAACACTTTTTTTGTTTGCTTCTGTTAGAGAGTTTGTTTCTGTTCCTTCTTGTAGTGAATTTGAAGGGATCTTCTCCTGGGCGGGTGTTCAAGTAGAATGTATCCAGAACAGGAAAATATTTTCATAAAACAAATATCATGGAAGACGAGCGAAGAGAGGTTGTCGGCACAGGGAGGTTGTGCAGAGTGTTCTAATGAAAAATCACATGATGGGGTACACTAGAGGCTTCAGCTTTGTTGTCTTGTTTGACCCCAATATTCTTGATAGGGTCCTTAAGGGAAATCACACCATCGATGGCAGGGCTGTAAGATATAATCTCCTTTTTGCTAGGGATTTGTAAAAAACCCTATCCTTCTGTGTGGATTTTTTTACTCTTCCTCCTTCTTGGCTAGGGCTGAAAATCTGTTGCACACTACATCTTTTCTGCATTGTTTTTGTTTTATATTGGTACGAGGTTTCAAAACCCTGAAAGGTAATTTTAACAAACACCCTTTTCATAAACTCATCAAATTTGTAATTTTTTTTGTATTTATAGCAATGCGGCTTTCGTCAGACACATACTCGAGGGCATAGTTGATGGAGGAACTGTGAGTTGGGAGGTTGTGTCTGCACATACATTTCCTGCATAAGCACCATTGTCTTGGAGCCAGAGACTGATGGAAGCATTTCTCCTTTGTAGGGTCACATTGACTATCTGGAACTTGATGGACCTTATATGCCCAGGTTTCCAGTTAGGATAATCCCCTAACAATTCTTATTGGATTATGGTTACATCCTCTCGATTTTATAATTGACATTTGTAAACCATCATTGCCAGTAGTTATAACCATGTCTGCCAAGGATTTCATTAAAAGTAGTTTTGTGTAATAATCAGTTCACCTGTAAGTTGTAAATTTAATATTATGATGCTCATATACTTGAAGGACTTGATATCGTGGGGTTCCCACGTACGATACTGTGACTACCAAAAACAGAGATTGAAAACCATGGAGAAACTACTTATGAACGACTCTGTCAAAAAACTTGTGGCAGAGATAATGCAATAAACAATGGCTCCCCAACATGCTGGAAAGAGACAAGGAGCAATATGCTGGCTCACAATACTTCAACGACATTATGTTTCTGCATGGTTGATATTCTTGGCTGTGCTGGTTGAAGAGCCTATCCATCACATGTGTTTGCAAGGCTGATTGGTTAACCAACCATTGGGCTGTTTACCACTTTTTGGGGTGGATTTATCATTAGTTGGTTGATCAGTTAGCCTTGCAAACATACGTGATATTTAGGCTGAGCGGTGGTGGTTGGCTCGGGGAAACTCTACTTTTAATCTTCAAACACCATTTAAACATGTGGAAGAAGATACATTTCCTTTCATTTATTTCACTGCTCTCAAAATCACAAAATTGTCAAGTGAATTGTTACAAAATCCTAATTTATAGCTTTTCGGTATGATTGCAGGATATCTACAAAATAGGTTGTGTTGAAAATGCTTTGGAACCTTTCAAGCATTATGGAATAGGGTATGCAAATTTACCAAATTATTTTGGAGAAGGGGTTTTTATCAGCTGTTGTAATTGCAAGTTACGTTGTAGATAGTCACCCTCTCAAAACATTCTACCAAGCCATAGCCATATTGTGGCTGCCATAGTAGCTTATAAGGAGCTTGAAAACAAAATTGTGCTGCCTTTGTTGCTCCTTCCTAACCTCGCTGTGTGAAAAACAAAAGGGGGGTGGCATTTCTACCCACATCCTCCCAGCTATGAAAAAATGGGAGCTCAGAAAATGCCTTGTGCCATTCTCTGCAGTGCGCTCATCTTTATTGCCTGTTAAATGCTGTGTGGAGATTATTATGCCTATGGTTAGTCTTTTTGTGAGCTCTCTTGACATCTCAGATAGGTTATAACTATGGTCGTGGTTGTCTATGCAAAGAATAACATCAACCAAAATGCCCTTTCAGAGGACATAATTGATGGTGGGAAAAATTTTCCGTTTCATGTTTGCAGTTGCATTGCTCTGCTTTTAGCTTTTACTTTTCACACTCTTGTACACATATACTTATCAACATGTATTGAACAAATGTGTTAATTTTTTTGTACGCTTGCAAAGTGTTTGACAAATTGACCATGCCTAAATGGCTTCTCATGGAATATGATAATAGCTAGCATGCTACCAATGTGAGCAATATCCACTCTCATGATTGGTGGATCAAATGTATCTGAACTGTGGATTAGCTACCCACCCAGACCATCATGCATCATCCCTAACTTAATTAACCCAAAAAATTATGATGACTAATGATTTAGGTTTTCATTTTTCATGGCCAAATCCCCTATTACCCGCCACCATGAAGTTGGACCCGGGTCATGGTTACTTGTGATTAATTGTGCTTTTTAAAAAAGTTTTGCTTCTATGGGACGATGTGCAATGCACCGAACGTTTTTAGTTTATTGGAAAGAAGCTTTCCAGTAGGGTATGTGATGCAGCCACTACAACAGCTCTAATCATTTTCCTTTGTGTTTGATATTGGACTCAGTATTCAAACTAAAAATGAAGGGGAGAAGTTTTTTCAATTCCTGAATAAACCAATTGAATTTGAATCATTATGTTGATGTATCCGATGAATCAAACGTTTTACAGTAAGGAAACTAAAAATATATATAAATTGAAATTTCCGTTGGTTTGGAGGATACAAAACACTCATGCAATAGCAAACAGCAGCTTAACCTGAGGAGGGTTTGGAGATTATCCCAAACTCTTATGTACACAACTTCCTCCCAAAATACACCCTACTGCAGAAAACAAGCAAAAATAAATACTCTCACCTTCAACAACAATCAGCTGTCAAATCTCTGATTGTCCTTTGCTGAAGTAGAACCCTTGGTAGTCTCTTTTACAACCTCTTCCAAAAGCTGGGACAAAAATTCACACAGTTCCTAAAAATCTACACCATACAGAGCGAACACTAACTGAAAACCAGTGTTACATGGGAACGCACCCCCCTGAAAACCAGACGTCCCGGACATCACGAATGTTCTGGGACGGCGGAAAACGTCCCCTACGTTTCTGAAAAGATGGGAAAAAAGGGGGACATACCGGGGACATTTCGGGAACTTCTGATTTTTATTTATTTTTAATTATTTGTTTTAATATATATATTTTAATTAATTTCTTTGTTGTTTTTTCTTTAAAAATGTTTACCTATTAACCATAACCGGACTGTATTGTATTACAAAGACATTAAGAAACAAGAGTGATGTATGAATACAGAAATTTTCAAGCACAAATACACATGGACTGACACAACATGCTATGAAAACCAACAACATACATATTAATATTAAAAATTACATAGACATATAACATTAGTATAGTTATATGTATGCTGCTGAGTTTTTAATATATGCGTTTGGATGTGGACTGTATGCACATGGTGGACTGATATATAAATATGAATTGGTATTCATAATTTAAAAAAAAATAATCTGTATATTTTTAATATTTTTAATTTATATATTATTTTAATAGCTGTCCTCCGCCACCCCAAAATTTAAATTTTTTTTGCCGTCCCAGAAACTCCATCCACGGGTTCCACCTTTCTGGAGTCTTAGGTAACACTGCTGAAAACCCATTCTAAAATCAGCAGCAGAGGAACAGTCATATTTAAATAAATAGACTCATGGAAAGCTTTTCTAATGAAATACACGTAATAAACTTAAACGGCAGATTTATAATTACACATGACGTTATGGTCCATACTAACAAACAGCAGAAAATGACATGAACTCTCAGTTTTGTTTCCAGCTTCCTCTTGGGCTAATTTCTTTCTTGTTTTCCCGACCAAAACAAAACACACCAGTGCAGTCCTCCATTTGCGACAGGAGCTTTTAAGATACTTCTCTTTGTTCGAATGGACCATGACCAGCTCTCCCTCCTGAAATACTTGTCCCCTCCTATGCAAATCTGCCTTTTCTTTATGCCTCTCATCCAAGGTTCCTAAATTTCAGCTTAACCTGCAGCTGTGTTTTTCTGATGTTCTCCACAAAACCCTCTGCATCATAGCTAACACGTGCTCCTTTTCGTAGGTCAATTAAATCTACTACACGCTTTGGATTTCTGCCATAGATAATTTGAAAAGGAGACTTACCAGTGGACCTGTTAGTGATAGAATTATAAGCAAATTCTTCCTAGTGTCAATAAAATCCCACTGTTTTTGGTCGTCTCTGACTTGGCATCTTAGCGAATTGCCTAAGCTTCTATTAACTACCTTGGTTTTCCTATCTGTTTGTGGATGATAGACTGAAATATACTGCAACGTGCTATCAAGCTTCTTCCATAACGTCCTCCAAAAATACCTAAGAATTTATGTATCTTGTTCACTTGGGAGTGTCTTTGGTATTCCATGCAAATGTGCCACTTTTTTAAAGAGCAAATCAGCAATTTTACTTATATCACTAGTCTTCTTACATGGAATGAATTGCACCATTTTGGAAAATTGATATACAACGACAAAGATAGAGTCATTACCTCTTTGGGTACGTGGAAGCCTTAAAATAAGGTCTACTAAATTGTCAATCCAAGGCCCATCTAGTACTGGTGATCTGCAGAAGCCCTTATTTTTCTATCCTCCCTTAGCCACTCGGCAAATTCTAGAAGGAAAGAAATTTATTTACATCTTGCCTAGAGTGTGGTCAAAAGAAAATTTCACTTACCAAACGTCAGATTTAATCCCTTCCAAAGTTTACCCCTAAGCCACTTGCTCAAAAGTCCCTCTAAATTTACCAACTTGATTGTTGAGGCCATCTTAAATGCCACTGAAATAAGAATCTGCAACATACTCATTATTCACTTCTTCAATTCCAACAATCTCATTGCTCATAGTGACAAGTAAATGGCACCTCCTACTCAATGTGTCGACCCCCACACTAGATTTGCCACTCACATCTTACACCACAAATATGTAACTTCATAAAAGTGATATCTAGTTTGAATGGTAATGGGACATATTTGATTGAGTTTATGTACTTCAATGCTTGATTTTCGATCATAAAAAAAATATTTATCCATGCAAAGAGATAATGGCTCCAATACCTCAATACATGTGATACGAGTGTATAACTCATCATTTGTGCTATACTTTGTCTTTGCGTCATTCAATTTCTCAGTAATATAGGCAATTGTCTTGCCTTCTTGACTTAGGACTCCCCCAATGGTTATTAGTGGTGCATCATACTCTATTATAAAATATCTTCTTGAAATAGGGTAAAACAACAGTTCAAAGCTCTTCTTAGCTGCCATTGTCCGAGTAAATGCCTTCCCCGGTGTACAATCTGTCACTTTGTTAAGAATTCTGATGAACTTCTTATAAAACTAGTCCATGGGAAACTTCTCACTTTTGTTATCCTTTGTGGGGTAGTCCAATCAAATTTGGATTAAACCCTTTTTAGGATCCATGCTTATATTTTTAGCTGAAATTATATTGCCAAGAAACAAAAAATTGTCGTGTAAAAAATCATTTTTTTCAAGATTTACGAACAATCTCTCCTCTCAAGTATGTCCAATACTACTCTTAAATGCTCCAGATGACTCTTACATATCCTATAAATACCAAAATATCATCAAAATAGAAAATTATACTAGCAAATGCACCCGAAAGGTGCAATCGAAACATTGATAGGGGAAGTCGGTTATGCAAACCAAAAATATGAACATAAATCAAAGGAAAGCGAATTGGAGTGGGAAAAAGGGTTAAAAAAATATGGAAGATGAGAAGGTATTCACAACAAGATTAAGTGAACCAAAGTTAATAAAGTGTAGTTTGTCTTGTAGTTAGCAGACTCCAAAGATTATAGTAAAAGTTAGACCTTTTCAATCAATCTTGCCTTTTGCAATGTCATACTTAGTGATTTTTGTATTGGAAGAGTCCAATCTATTTGGAGGGGGGAATCTTTGTAATTGCCACGGGAAATGGTAGAGATGGGTACATGTTTTGGGTTGTTTACCTTCCTTGCGGGGCCATTGTAGTTTTTTGAGTTTGACAACCACAAACACTAGAAATTCAAGGGAGTTTATTCCAGCTTTATAAATAATAGCTTGAACTTGAATAACTGTGTCATTCACAAGCCCAAATCTCAACCACAAATTGGCAATAAGCATATGTTTTTATCATAGACACAAGCACTTTGGCTTCTAAGTGAACCTCATCAAGTAGAGTTTAAGTGTTCCGAATGACATGCTTTGCATTACTTATTGCAAATGGCTCATTCAATGACTTCAAATTTTCTTTATTATGCATGTCAACCAAATTATTTGTTGTGTCTAATTATGTTGAAGAAAAAATGTAGATATTTCTACCAAAGACAAAGTGTTGAACCATATTCAATGTTTCTACATACATTGGTATGTACTTGAGTGGAGGCAATTGGCCCAGAGTTAAGAAAGTATAATTTGTCTTGTAGTGAGCGGACTTTAGATATTACTATACAAGTTGGGCTTTTTTAATCAATGTTGGCAATATCAATTGTTGCATTTTGCAATGTCAAATCTAGTGATTTGTATATTGCACGAGCCCAATCTATTTGGAGGGGAACACATCTTTGATTGCCACAAGAATTAGTTGAGATGGGTACATGTTTTGGGTTGTTTACATTCCATGTTGAGCCATTGTAGTTTTTTGAATTTGATAACCACAAGCACTAGAAACTCATTGTAATTTCTTCCAAATTTATAAATAATAGCTTGAACTTGAACAAGTATGCCATTCACAAGCCCAAATTTAACCCACAAATTGGCGAGAAGCATATGTTTTTATCTTGACACAAGCACTTTGGCCTTTAAGTGATCCTCATCAACTGGAGTTTGAGTGTTTCATATGGTATGCTATGCATTACTAAGTTCAAATGGCACATTCAATGACTTCAAGATTAATTTATTATGCATGCCAACCAAATTATTTGGTGTGTATAAATGTGTTGAAGAATGAAATGCATATATTTCTACTAGAGAGAAAGTGTTGAACCATATGATGTTTCTGTATACATTGGTACGTACTTGGCCAAATGTAGTTGGCTCAAGTCACCAATGAGAAAGGTCAACTTTCCACCAAATGGCATAAACTTTGGATGAGCAAAAGCCTCACATAATATTCAGTCAATATGGGACACCAACTTTGGACTTGTAGGAAACATAAAGAAACAAAAATACATTTGTCTATATGGTTAAAACACAAGTCCCATTTTAAAGCCAAAATTGTATATATCGCGTGGGGCATTTTAATGCATTGTTTTATTTTATTTTCTTATTCTCATTTAGAAAAAAATGAACATATGTTGATTTTTTCAAATTATTTTGAAATGTTCCTAGTTACATATTTGGGTATTGCACGACAAGTAAGTTGGTGACACTCTCTCTTTGGGTGACCAAACCTGAGGCGATTAATTTTGCACACTTCAAATACACTCTAAAGCGATTTTGTTGGAGTACGTAGGGTCAATAAATTAGGAGATTTACATGGATAGCCCCATGGTCACACCTTTGCTCCATAATCAATTGGCTATGTGAGTGGGTCTTTATTTCTTTGATGTTGTATCTTGCTATGAGTGCCATGACTATACTAAATGCACAATATCCAACTTCATTGAAGTTTGCCTTGTTATATTGTCCAACAAAATTTCTAACACACTTAATCACCTTCCCATATATTGATTCAAATTGAACATCTATTGTAATTGATTGAAATTGACTTACAATATATGTACAATGTGACTAATATTACCAATTGATATCATTTAGTATGCGCATGCCAATTTATCTATCAACTTAACTCGTACTCTGCGCCTCTTCTCTTCTCAACCTCTCATGCCTCTTCTCAGCTCTACTCTAGAGTCCTCTTTTCTCTTCACACATCTCTCCTTACTTGCTCAAACTGGCATCCTTCATTAACTCACACGAGCTTTACACCTTCCCTTATATACATGATTCATAAAAAAAAACCACCTTAGGTTGGCAAAGACCATTAATATTGGTCATAAAAAACATTAAAAATAACTCTACTCATTCATATAAATCTCGTAAAGGCACCTTATAGGTCGGCGTAAGCCTTATTAACAAAAAACAACACTATACTTCTCAATTAGGCTACAAACCAAGGTTCTCACTCCAACGGTCATAACATAAACTTCAATGGCACAAGGAACTTCATCAAGGCTCCAAAAAACTCTAGACACATCAGAAAATTCCTCTCACAATAATCAACAAGCTCAATAACATCTGCAACCTCCATCTTCATCATGACTCACTCCAATTTGCAAGCACCATCAATTAGGTCTTAAGAACCTGATAAACACTCTCTAAAAGGAGACAAACACCTTGAATACTATAAAACTCAAATGAACCTCATCAGTTCATACCTTTAATCATACACTCACTCATTCACTTGCACACTTACACTCTACATTTTGCGCTTTAATGATCATATCTTTCTACTACACACATTCAAACCATTTCCCGATGACACACTCTCATTTATGGTTCATTCTTGATTGCTGAGGGGGCATAAATAAGTGAACCTCACTTCATGAATACATATCCACTCAGGGGGCACACTACTACTATTGTTCACATTGCATTCCATTCTGTCTCAGCCACAAATATTACATATCTTAGTTGTATTTACTCTTGTTTACTCATGCTTTTACATGTTATATTTATTACACATGCTAGATATATATTTTTTATGACATTATATTTATAATACACACATGCGTGTTCACTTTCCTTTCTAGTTGTAATCATAAATTCTATAAATCTATTACAAGAAACATGGATGCTTGACACAATACCTATTACCAGTCCCACAACAGCTTCTGGGGGTATCCAATTTCGTACTCTACATGTGATATTATTTAATTTTGTTTCATAGCACATTATTTTATTCTTTAAAGTATACATGCCTTGACATACTTTTTTTATCTTTCTAACATGCTAACGGGTGCTTCATGTGCACACATTTTTTATGTAGGTCTATTTGCCACCATGGTTTCCTGTTACATTTACTTGTCAGAATTCTTGCTCTTTGTATGCTCTTGTTTGTGGGATTTTCCCTTTGTATTGTGTACACACTTGTCTACTTGTGACCATCTTGGCCTCGATTGTCTTACAACATTATGAGTGGTGTACCATGTTTACAACCCACTTTTTTGTGGTCTACATTGTATTCTCGCTTATTTTCTTGCGTCTTAGCTTACATATTATCTGTTTAGCATATACTTTGTATTCTACATGCGTGTTTGTATTTTCTTGTACTAACACTTTTCTCCTAGCCATTGTGTTTACGTGTGAAATGGTTTTTACTAAGCACATCCTCTTCCCATTACAAAGTTTTAACACAACAATAGGTCCTCCTTTGGACCGCATACTCCTTTAACGACATTGTATGCACCCCAAACAAGGGGGCATCATTTGGGTGAATCACTCACCCCATACATCATTATACAACCATTACAGAGCACAACATAGTACATGCACAACAAAATTGTAAGTTTTATACAAGGAGCAAAATCAGACTTGGGTCCTTAGCACAACAATGTGTTTCCTGGGGTGCCTATGACAGGGAGAAGATCTTCAACATTTTTTAGTTCAACACAATTTTTCAGCATGTCACAAAGGCTTTTGACAGGGAAGAGAGTCCTTTAGCACTGAGCATTTACATTGAAGGAAAGTACACACCATTTGTAGTGGTGTTCCATATTCTGGGAAAAAGGATGGAAAATAACACCTGAATTTTCTTCCTACACTACTTCTATCGTGGTGTAGGATTTCCCAAAAAACCAACATTTCAATGCACTAAAAAATTTCGGCAAGAAGTCAAAGGTTGGAGAATGACACTAGACCTTTCTCCCTAAACTACTTCTATCGTGGTGTGAGATCGCCCCAAAAACTTACCCTTCATCAACATTTTTAGGATCCTTTCTACACTCTTTCCTCATTACAGATCAGGTGCACATGTTAATAGTCACAAAATCATGCACTTTAGACATTATTTATCCCTATCTCATACTACTATTTAGAAGGTTCTTGAGTGAAGGAAGTACTAATTAACCCCCATCTTTTGGCCATCTCATTTTATTTTATTTCATCATTTCTGACCTCTTGCACCCATATGCCTAGTCAACTTCTGTCATCCTGCGTCATTTTAGCCTCGACTGGGGCACCCAGATTAGTATTGGGGCACCCAAATGGGCGCCCTGGTCCCACTAGGGCGCCATGGGTGCCCTAGTCCACCATGGGCATTGCGATCCTTCTAGACCTTTCCCACCACTTTTTGGGCTCTTTCTAGTCCATTTCTCCTTCTTTATCTTTCTTGGTGGTTGACCTTTTCGGGGTTAATTATGAAATTAGATCAAGAGAACCCTATAAATATAAAGTTATGAGACCATAATGAGGACCTATCATCACTTACTACTATCACTCATCTAGAGTTTCATCCATTTATTGCATTGGAGATCACTTGCATCCACATAGCTCCATCATCAAGGCATAAGGCGAGGACATCTACATCACACTTCATAGGGGGAGGGATTCTATTCTATTCCATGCACACATTCTATTACATTTTCTACACATAGTTATTGCTCACTACTTCACAAAGTGTGATTGGCACAAGAGCAACCTAGGGCATGTTCACACACACTTGCACATAGAACTACATCGGGTCTAAGATGTAGTACAACACTCATTTAGTAAGTCCACCATTGTGGCAAGCTAAGGTCAGTCCGACCCCTTCATATGTATTTTTATTTTTTTAGGGTTTGATGTTTGTTTTGGGGTGTTATAGGTCTTTCTTCTACCTTAGATTATTGGAAACATCTAACACGGGACATCAAATCTAATGTGACACACAACGAAGGTTTCAGACCATCTGCCAAACTAGTGAAGATCAGTTTCAAGAGATTTTGCACAGACCAGGACACCCAGATTTTAGACCAGGGTGCCAAAATTTCCCACAGGCGCCCCAGTCCCTCTCCTGGTGCTCTAGTCCAGTTAGATCCCCTAGATCCATCCTTATTCAGGACATCTGCATAGTCATTCCTACTTATGATTTTTCCAGTCATCACTATGAAATTGTCCTATGAGCATCTTCTATTCAGTTGAGTTCTTTCCTCTTCCTCTCTTACATATTAGGGTTAGCATTTCCTTTTGCATAATTATTTAGCTTATTTACCTACTTTATTTATTGCATTTATTTACTTTATTACAGCTATTCATAGCTTAGATTAACTATTCTCATACTACACATAACTAGTTAATTTTAGTTAATCATTTTGGTGAGCCCGACTCCATCATCCACACTTCTAGATTCTTCATTCATTACTTGTCATCATGAGTATCTCAATCAATGATTACTTTCTTTCCAATCCTTATTTACTACATAGAGTCTAACATTTTCTTGCTACTACTCGCATTCATGTTGACATGCACCCAGATGAGGTTTATTGAGCCTTTACCGACGAATTTTCCTCACATATAATATTTAAATCTAACCTTCCCTTTGATGTTCACACTCTTGATAATGACCAGCCTTTACATATCATCTCTCGTATTTATAATGTTGTTGTTAAGAATACTTTGATTGATAATGGATCTGAACTTAACTTGTGTCCTATGTCATTTCTCAAAGTTTTAGTTCTTACCACTCCTAACATTAGTCCCTCTAGTGTTTCACTGCATGCTTATTATGGTTTCATCCACCCATGTTTTGGTCACATCACATTTCCCATCACTGTTGCTCCTAAGACTGTCCATACTGTCTTTTTCGTTGTTGATTTCCTAGTTTCCTATAACTATCTACTTGGTAGGCCATGGCTTCATGTCATGCAAGTTGTCGCCTCTACTATCCATAATTGTGTTAAATTATTACATGAGAGCATTGGGTACACTATTTTTTGTGATCGTGATCCATTCCAGTATTGTGATCAGGATCCTAACACTAATCTTCCTATCCCACACATAGATATTACGGATGAGCCCCAACTTAAGGAAGAACCACCTCACTTACCACCACTTGATAGTACCATTTGTCTGATAGATGCACTTTCTTCTATACCACCTACTACTACTACTATCATTCCTTATCAGGGGCCTTTCTAGTCTATGGACGTCAATCTATCACATCCACTTTCACTTGCACCACCTACCTTAGCACCCCCACCATTCACTTACACACTTTAAATGAATGCCTCTTATTGGGAACATATTCCATTTGATCCTACATGCGATGTCACTATTTGTTCTCATGATGGTCTAGCTCATCTTGGTTTTGCTTTTGAGGATCTTCATCCTTCTACTCATGATCCTCATCTCTACTATGGATTTATCAATATTACTTCCACTTATGGTTTGCGTGTATTTCATCTTCTAGTCTATTTATCACGTACCCCTCGTTATTCTCCACTCACATTAGGGGAATCTTTGCTTACTTATATTAGAGGCACATTAGATTCTAGTCATACAGAAATTTCATTTCCTATGATTTCTGGTTGTTTTTTATTTGTAATAGTTTGTTTCTTGGTTATTCACAAAACCTCACTCATTGGTATGTACACAGTTGTCCACTTCCTCCATTTACCAATTAGGAGTACATTATGGGCATGTATAACTTACACCTTAATGGATCATTGCATGATCAACTAAATACTATTGCTTATTAGGTCACCAATGCTTATCCATATGACTTTGATCCAGAGGATGATGATCTTCTTGATGAATTTACATGATCTCTTTGTGCGCACACTTGGGGGGAATAACACTTCACACCCCCACCTCGTCTTAGCATAGTCACACCCATCATCTTTTACATTTTTACATATCCATTCAACATCCTTATCATACATTCTAACGTCATTACCCGATGAAAAACTCTTATGCTTCGGTTCACACTCGATTATTGAGGGCTTACTTTACTGAACCCCACACACTACACACCACATTTATTCACATATCACGCATCATACATAATACATAGTACACCACACACCACACACCACACACCACACACCATACTAGTTGTCATTATAAATACATCATTGTACTATGTCTTTACATGCTTATATACATATTACATCATCCATGTATCTACATGCATCTAACATCCACACATACACTACTATACTAGTCTTCATCACATATGAGTCTAACATTGCATCATCTTACATACTACATTATTAGTCTATATGCATAAATTACACACCATTACATACCACATCACACATATTACATTTGTCATTCTCCATCATACATTACACATTCTACTCATCACATGGTCGTATTTCATCCTTACATACACTACATTGTCTTCTACACGCTGCACTCACTACCCTATGACACACTTTAGTCCATCAGTTTATACTCGAATGCCGAGGGTTTACAAATCAAATTGACCTTACATTCCTCACACACACTTACTATTCAACCTTTCATCATGCGAAATTTCTATATTAGTGACATACGCTTTAGGCTAAATCACCACATATTCTATCATTTTGTAGTGGTATACACTTTAGGTTACATCACCACTCCATTCTTCTCATCTTGTAGTGATATATGCTTAGGGATAAATCATCATTCATCCTTTCATCTCATAGTGATATACAATTAGGATACATCATCACTTATATGTTTAAATTGGTCGTGATATATGCTTTAGCTATAAGTTTCACGTACACATTGTTTCTAGGTCGCATCTCATCAATATACATACACATTCATCACAATTCGTTAGACACAACACACACTTTGATCATTTCCCGATGACACAATCTCATTTACGGTTCATTCTTGACTGTTGAGGGGGGAAAAAAAATGAACCTCACTGCATACATTTCCATTCACTCAGGGGGCCCATGGCTCCTGTCACTCCATTTTGCATTCCATTCCATCCATCCACAATATATTGCATGTTATGGTTGCTTATACTCTTGCTTACTTTTTCTTGTTCATGGTCACTTTATTACACATGCTAGTTAGCTTACTTGTATGTCATTTATCTATATCATATAGACATGCACATTCACGCCTATATCTACTTGTGATCATAGATACAAATATTTTACACGTAGCATGGGTGCTTGCCTTCTACCCTTCCTACACTGGACGTTGGGATCATCCACATTCGTCTCTCATAGGTACTATTGTTTCATTTCATACTTAACACTTTACATTCCTTGGTCATACATGATTTTGACATATTAATATCTTTCTAACATGTTAATGGGTTCTTCATGTGCAAATTTTTTTATGCATTGATATCTATTTCCATATTTGTTTGTTATATTGTCTGCTATTGTTTTCTATTGTATGTGGGCCTTTTCCCTTTGTTTGGTGTGCACGCTTGTTTGTTGTTTGTGGCCATGATGGACTTGCGTGTCTTGCGACATCGTGAGTGATGTCCCATGTTTGCAACCCACTTTGTGCGGCTTACTTTGTATCCTTTCATTTTTACATTACTACTTTGTTTGGTAGCTTTTACACTGTTTGTGTACCTTACACATTTTTTTCCATATGCATGCATGTTTACACTTGTCTTTGGATAGCCTTCTTTTTTTTGCTTGCCTTGGTTTCTACCAAGCACTTTCTAGGGTACAATTCATGCGGTTGGTCCTCTTTTGAAATTGCATTCCCCTATTAACAACGTCGCATGCACCCCCAAAGAGGGTGGAATCATTTGGGGAATTATATACTAACACAACACATTTACACCAGTTTAGTTCAGTGCACTTTCCACCCTTGGCATTGTGGGTTTACATATAGTGAGTGAATTCAAACCAATTTATGAACTCCATACATTATGGATTTTACAGGACAAATATTCCTTAGCATTTTGGGAAGCAGTTACAGGCTTAGAGGTTATAATTGGTGTGCTTCCCTACACTACTTCGGCCAATGGCATCAGATCACCCAAAAACCAGGACAATACAAAGATCTCTTCACACCTTTTAGGGAAGCAATTAGAGCTTGGAGGACACAAAGCATTTCCTTCCTACACTTCTTTTGCCTATGGCGTGAGATTTCTGAAAAAAAACTTGCAGTACAAGATATCCTTCTACACTCTCTTTTCTCGACATGGATCAAGTGTGCATGTTCCATTTACACTTTTTCATTTGCATATTTTACATTTACATGCTTTTATATACATGTATATTTTACATTTCTTTTTTACACATACATATTTGACTACTTGATCATTTCCTCCTTGCAGGTCTGGACGTATGAGAAATAATCAATCAAATAGGGGCAATAATAATAATAATTTCAACAACACTTTGTGACAACACACTTTACTAACCATGCAGGTGCATCACACACTGCAATAGCTACACATGCGTTCTGTCCTATGTTCACTCTCATCACTTTCTTTGCACATTTTTCATCTTTAGTCTCCACCCTCCATCTTTTTTGTCATTCCATGCTTTGTCTAGTCCTTTGGCAGGTTTCTACTTCACTCTTCATGGACATCAGGTATGAATCTCTATCTACTTTATGTTACCAAGATTTCCTATCACCAATATAAAGTGGGGAAAAATTTAGTCACAAAATCATGCACTTTAGACATTATTTACTCCAGTCTCATATTACTATTTAGAAGGTTCTTGAGTGAAGAAAGTACTAATTAACCCCCATATTTTGGCCATCTTATTTTATTTTACTTCGTCAGTGTTGACCTCTTACACCCATATGCCCAATCAACATCTTTCATCCCGCATCATTTTAGCCTCGACTAGGGCATCCAAATCAATACTAGGGCACTCGTGGGTGCCTCGATCCTTCTAGAGCTTTCCCATCACTTTTTTGGCTCTTTCTAGCTGTTTCTCCTTCTTATCTTTTTGGTGGTTGGCCATTTTGGGGTTAATTACAAAATTCGATCAAGAGAACCCTATACATATAAATATATGAGACCATAATGAGGACCTAACATCATTTACTACTATCACTCATCTATAGTTGCATCCATTTATTGCATTAGAGATCACTTGCACCCACATAACTCCATCATCAAGGCACAAGGCTAGGACATCTTCATCACACTTCATAGGGGGAGGGATTCTATTATATTCCATACACACACTCTATTACATTTTATACACGTAGTTATTGCTCACTACTTCAGAAAGTGCAACTAACACAAGATAAACCTAGGGCATGTTCACACACACACACATAACTGGATTGGGTGTGAGATGTAGTGCAACACTCAATTAGTAAGTCCACCATTGTGGAAACCGAGGTTAGTCCGACCCCTTCATATAACTTTTTCTTTTTTTAGGGTTTGATGCTTGTTTTGGAATCTTGTAGGTATATCTTCCATCTTCGATTATTGATGACATATGGCATGAGAAAACCAATATAATGTGACACACAACGAAGGTTTTGGACCATTTCAAACCAGTGAAGAACAGTTTCAGAGCTTTTTCATAGACCAGGGTGCCTAGATTACAGACTAGAGCACCCGCAGGCGCCCTAGTCCCTCTCTAGGTGCTCTAGTCTAGCTAGATCCCCCAGATCCATCCTTTTTGCGACTTTTGCATAGTCATTCCTTCTTTTTATTTTTCCATTCATCATTGCGACACTCTCTTACGAGCATCTTCTATTCAGTTGAGTTCTTTCCTCTTCCTATCTTGCATATGAGGTTTAGCATTTCCTTTTGCATAATTGTTTAGCTTATTTACCTACTTTATTTGATGTGTTTATTTACTTTATTAAAGTTTTTCATATCTTAGATTAACTATTCCCATACTACACTTAGTTAATTTTAGTTAATCACATGTTCCTTTTTCACATTTTCAACAATTTTACATGCCACTTTACATACATTTTACACATTTTGATTAGATACATGTGTATTTGACTACTTGTTCATTCTTCTCTTTTGCAGGTCCATCCATATGGGGAGCGGTAGTCAACATCATCATCATCAACAACATCAAAATTGAAAAAAATTACATCGTGACATTTACACATGTGTTTCCACCCTAGGTTCATCCTCATCATCACTTTTTGCACTTCCTCATCCTTAACATCCACACTTCATACATTTATCACTTCATGCTTGTCTTGTCCCTCAACATGATTTTTCTACATTGATCTACATGGTTATCAGGTACACATCTCTATCTACTTTATGAGTTTCATCATTTTCTTTAATGATTTGATGAAATAGATAAGGGTATGGGCTAAGGAGGAATACCTGTTGTGATGGTCAGTTGAAGGTTGTGTGCGCATTCTGAATACTTGATCCAATGCTGACTGTGAGAGATTCCTTTTGGCTAGGATGAACTACCTAGAATACACAATAAGACCAAAAAAAGAAGATTAAATAATATATGTCAGTGGGTTGCGTAGCGTGTGTTAGATCCAGGAAGTGTGATACTTCCTCGGTGGCAGTCAACCCACTGTTTAATAAAATTTAATGTAAGAAATAACGTAAGTTAATAGATTCCTAATGTAGTTGATTTTATTTAGGTATATCATCTAAATACAATAAGAAAATCTAACATAACAGGCTAGGATATGATCAGATCTGGAAATAAGGTAAATAACTAAGGTGGTGGAACAGGTCAGGGTCAGATTTTGGGTCACTTGAATCACTTAAAAAGGGTTATTGGGATCTTGTATTAGTAGGAATACCAAATACAGAGACCGACATTGGTCTGGTATGACCGATGATGGTTACTGCGGGCTGGTAATAACTCAACAGTTCATGGTTTTGGGGATTTATCTAAGACTGGATCAATGATGGTGAGGAGCTGGTTTAGGTCTAGGGAGATGTTGGGAATATTCAGAGATACTCAAGAGTAGAAAAAGGTGATAAAATGGGTTATGAGTGATGGGAATGGTTGGGTTCACAAGAGGGCGATAATGGTGGGGTGAAAATATAACTGATGGTTGATAAACAAAAGGTAAATAACTTTTATAAACTGAATAGAAACAAAATGGTGCAGGTTAGAGACACACTTACTACATTGTAGGTTAAATGGCTGGGTGATGGTGATGGTTGATCGGTGGAATGACGATTAGTGTCACAACCGTGCTTCTCGGAATGATCCTGTGAATGTAAATATCTTCCGATCAATGGTTGTGCTGGCTATGGCTGTCTGGATGTGCGAGAGAGCTATGGTTCTTGCTTGCATGCAGATCTCCTTTTCTCCAAAATGCAAGAATGTGTCTAACCTATCAAACAAGGTTATCAAAATGGTTATATGGTAACCAGGGATGCTTTAGGGTTATCAGCCTTGGTTTTGGGTTGACCGGCGTCGGTTAAGGCAGGATATCCTAGGTTGCCTAAAAATAGTAGATATTGGCTATCCTCTTCTAGATTTTGCTCATTTGTGCCGGGTCTAAACAGAATGTTGTGCTTAGATACACCGTAATGTGGTTAGAGGAAGAATAGGCATGTGCTTTTAGGGTTATACTAAGTCTTAGTTCAGTTAGGTAAGTAGAGCTAAGTCTTAGTTAGTTATGGAAAAATGCTATGAATAGGTCTATGGTGAGGTGTCTAGGTGAGGTGGTGGGGTGAGCTGTAAATTGGTTTTAATTAAGGTAATCAAATATTGAATGAAGTGAGGATGAATATTAATTTAATTGTAAATAATTAAATTAATATTAATGTGGGGTATAAGAGTCATGGTTAGGTGAATGTGTTTAAGTTGGCTATTCTCGAGGGGACCAAGGGGAGTGTGACCCAATTTTGGTGTTTACATTTTGCCCCTTTTTGTTACGTAGCTTGTATTGGTAAGCGACGCTGAGAAAAATAGGAAGTTATTGCCCCATGCATGGGTGAAGACGATCCCCCTCAAACCGGGAACTGATGAGGTGTAAGACATAATCAGTGAGTGGTTTGATATATGTGTAGGTGGTGAAGATAGGGAGGGAAAGGTGTGAGTATTGAGGGAAAGGGTGAAAATGAAATCGAGTAATAGGTAATAGGATAGGGTCAAAATCAGGTCATGGGTAATGGAAATCAAATACACGTACACGTATAGATTACAACATGGTACCAGGTTGAAGAGCTTGCAAACTCGACATCGTCTAAGGTCAATAGGATTATCCAAACAAGGGTGAAGTGATTTAGGTATCTAAGGTATAGGATATGGTCGAGAAATACAATGTAGGTCAGGTGCAAGAACGTTTAGGTATGCTCCGGTACACCAAAGGTTTGGTTGGGATAAAAGACATGACAATAGGCAAGGTATAGTTGTTAGGCTAAAACAATATAGGTAACAACATCACAAGGTATAGCGAGTACATAAGGTAAATGATCACACCAAGTAGGTCAAGTTTGGGAAAATAGGTCATGGCACAGGTAGGGCCTAGGTATATGTAAAATAACAACTCCTAAGACGCAACAAAGGAAATGTAGGGGTAGGTTGGGCTTGTAGGTATGTTTCAATGGGTGACTGAAATGATAAAAAGTGGGTGAACATGAGTGGTGATAGGTGAGAAGGGAGTGGGGTAGGGGCAAGTAGTTTGAATTTTGACCGATGTCGGTTACATGTTGAACAACGCCGGTTCACTAGGGAACAAATATGACCGGCATCGGTTATAATAGATTGGGATTAAAAAGGAAATTCCACTTTTTGCGGAATCATTTTTCATTATCCAATATTAGAAACTAACAAAGGAGTGGTGGAAAAGGGGAAAGTGACAGAGCGAGATGGAGAGTTGAGTTGGTGAACCTCGGAGTGGGTGATCGGTCATTAGATAGGCGGGTTCATGAGATCGGTGTGAGTGATTCAGTTGGTTGGAGGTGAGGAGGGAATTCAATGATGGAAGAGGTAGGAGAGGGGTTGGGTGGACCACCAGTGCAGCAGCCCAACGTTCCCCCATGGATATGACATCGTGACGAGGTAGGATCTGGTCCCATTCTATGTTTGTTAGAGGAATTTGTTTTTATAGATCGGTTTTGGTTAAAAATGGGTTTGGGGAAATCAAATTTGAATTTGGAAGGAGGATTGATGAAATAGGACTTGTAGGAAGTGGTATGTAGGTTAAAGAGGGGTCGGGGTGGGTTGAGGTGAGATTTGGGTAGGAAAGGGGTAGGTCAGAGGGTAGAATGTGGAATTTTTAGAGAAAAAAGGGTAGGGTTTGGCGGATTTTATGCCATGACAGTGACCGACGTCGGTCAAGGGTTGGCCGACGTCGATGGGAGTTAGCCAACATTAGTCGAGGGTGAGGTGACCGATGCCAATTGTGGGAGACTATTTTTGGTCAATAAGAACCGATGGCAACTGGCATTTAGGGAAAAATGGGCCATCAAATGAGAGAGGGTGGGTGGGGGAGATAGGTCTTGAGATAGGAAGGTAGTTTCAAAGGAAAACAAGGATGGTAATGGGTATAAATAGGTATGATTCAAGGGATGGGATGAGGGAGACAGGTCATGAGTAGGAAGGATCTTGGGAAAAAGGTGGTAAGGTCCATGGTGAAGGTGGGTATGATCAATGTTTAATCATGTTATGGTTTATTGGATGCAGGTGAGGGACTAGTTGTAGATGCGAGATAGGGTACCGAATTGTTAGTATTAGTACGAGGGAGCATGACAGACGAGGAGTAGTGCCATTTTACAGATGTCATCCTGATAGGGGTCATACGCTATCGACACGTAGTTCGGGAGCCGAGCTTGATGGTCATCCTCATCGACAGATGAGATTCAGTGACTAACACATTTCATCTACCGATGGGTGAGATTATAGTCACCTTGGAGTATGTGTTTATGATCTTGTGATTGCATATAGTGAGGGCATAGGTTTATTCCATTACCTCAGGGGAATCTGAGGAGTTGATGCTGACAGTGCTCGGTGAGGAGCTGGAGGAGTTGTGGTTCCATAATGCCAGCCTGAGTTATGGAGACATGTATAGGGCCCATCTGGAGGATATGAGGTTAGTGGTTCTAATTATGGAGGAATTTTGTTGTTTTGCCTTGCCAGATGTGGAGGGTGGGAGATTTCCACAGGAATTGATGGGGTTTCTTGACAAAATGATGGAGGATAGGACCTATTTCGCATGGGAACCTACATTCTTGGTGCAGTTATGTAGAGAGTTATGGGCCTATGGGAGGTTACAGAGGTTTAGCTTGTGCTATACATTTCTACTACACTGCTGAGCATATGAGAACATCGTGTGTGTACATCCAATTGGTATGCCCCGTCTAGATGCATTTGAGGTAGGATTGGTCTGAGGAGGCTACAGGAGATGGGTACCTACTATTGGAGAGTGCCGAGCTACAAGGGCTAGACATGATGTAGCATATTATAGGTGTGTACTAGAGGGTTTATCTAGTTTTGACATATTTTGGAGGTCGTATGTGGGCTTCCCATCATATAGGTAGATGGCCGTGGAGTTGGATGAGCTACAACTACTCAGATGGATATCGGGATGCCGTGTCGGGGAGCATGAGATGATACCTGTAGACAGGGTCAGATGACATTTTGGGTTTCCGCAGGATGTGCCTCCACCCTTCCCACATTATAGGAGGGATGACTTGGAGAGGTCTATGTCTCTACCACAACTGAAAGTACCGACAGGGAAGGAGTAGCATGGTCGTGATCTTGGTTTCATCTCCTAAATCAAACCCAAGATCATGAACCATAATATTTGGTTTCTTCTCTTTTCCTTTCTTATTAGTCATCTATTTAGTTTTTATTTCCAGATATAATTTCCAACACCTAGATTCATCATGGTTATTTTTACAATGATTGCAAAATAGTTTTTCATATTCATTCTTAACAGTAGAGTTTGACTTTTTCTTACCCTTTCCTTTTCCTTATTCTTCGAACCTTTTTCTTTGCCTTCGGATAGCTTGTTCTTTTGTTTTGAGGATGAAGAATCCGTTTTGGTTTTCCCTCTTACTTCCAAATGTGTAGCTTACACACACACACCGTATCAAGCTTAGTAGGATTTAGAATGAGAATCATATGTATCGAATAACTATGTAATCCAAAAATATATTTAAGCAGTGTTTATTTTGTATTGAGAGAAATAATGAGAATAACATCCCTTTTCTTAAACTCTTGTGTATAATCTTGAACACTTTGTCCCTTAGTATGTCTCAAATTTTTCCAATCCATCATAGGTTATTGCTTATATCTAAGAGGATTAAATTGTTGTCTAATATTTGAAATAAAATAGACTAGGAAGTGATTCCATTACCTTTATTTTCATCTACTACCTGAAGCTTACTCTCCCACCATATGAGTTTTGTGCCACCCTTTCAAAGAGTTTCCAAATGAATTTTTTCCTCATCATTAACAATTTTTTGAATCCTACAATATACCTCAATCTGCTTGATCCAATTATCCAACTTTTCTGCATTAAGCTCTCTATTATACATTGGCAATTCAAACATGATATCTAATTTTAATGAAGGAATAAAATCATATTTTTAAGTTTCACCTTTATGGATATCAGAACTAGAGATTTTTTCTTTTTTACCTTCTCTAGTTATTTTTTCCCTTTGTCTATATTGGTACAATTCTTCCACCATTTCTTTCATCTGAAGGAATGATTGACGAAACTCTACTTCTTCTTATTCCTCGATTGAAGGACTATGAGATATTTTTCTACTTATTTTGAGATCCTCTTCAACTAATTCTCCTTCACCCTTCTTAGACCAGGACCTTGTTAACATTCAACACAAAATATTGCAATTCAAACACTATTAATATGATCATAAACCAGCTCTGATACCAATGATCTAAAAATATTAAGAAAATTTGCACACATAACCAAAATATTTTCTTATACAAATATTTTCTGAATTAAAATTGACATTACAATTTTCTTGTATTTTTAATAAATACTAAAAAACTTCAAGTATTGTGTAAAATTAGAGAATAAACTAGGAAAATTTGACAAGAGCTTCAACACAATATGTGCTAACATATTCCAACACTTGTGGCCTATATATTTGAGTCTAATTAAAGGGACCAATCTATTAAAATCATAAAAAATAATACTTATAACCAATATTAAAGGATTTGTATTTTCTCAGTATGTTTCTCCTAACAAAAATACCCCTTGTCTCTGTACGATGGAAAAGTGACAAGCGAGCATGGGAATCTACAAGTAAATCTTCCTCGCACTCGACCTCCCGAGGTCGTGCCGAGATAGCCGGTGGGGATGGACTATACATGGGATGCAGACAAGCTAGTTAGGAAATCTTATGTCTTCGACGCGCACTAATGGAATCTGCGAATCTAAGGCAAAAAAGGCCCTCCTAACCTGAACTGGCGTGATAGATCGGTTGGCAAGGATGACTGCTCGAAGGCTCCAATCAATATTGAGCTCTGGCGTGATCCGATCTATAGGTTGTGGGATATGGGGAAAATGACCTGGGATTGTTTCGTGTATATCTCCAGACAGGGTCATAAGATGGATGATGGGTACAGTGGATTCTATGGTCGATTCTCCGGTCTAGTCCAGAAATCCTTAGCTTAGTTAGCTGCTATATCTAACAAGGATAAATGTGTGATAATGGTTGGTGGAAGTGGAGTGGATCTAAATACTAATGTGCGTAAGCTAGCATCTACGTCTGATTGACCTGTGGACTCGTTGGGTTGTGGGATTTGTGGATCACAACCGTAGATTCGTGGTTGTTGTGGACCTGCTATGGTCATATGTAGAATAAATCTCTAATCACTAATATCCAGTAGTCTTATGCCTTTTTGGCCTCTATATTTAGAATTGCAAGTTGTGCAATCTTCTTAGAGTACCTTACAGGTGTTATGGAAACATGAATTCTTAAGCTAGTGTCTATGTCAGTGAAAATATCTCCTACATCTGGCTGTGGGACCAAAGGGTCACAACCGAACGTTTGCTCTCTTTCAAGCCCTTTTACAGTCATGTGGATATTTATCTAGGGTAATCTGTACTTTGGCTGGTTTGACCAAAACGTGTGTGCTTGGTCATCTTCTATGTTTAACCCTCTTAACTGTGAGCTGATCTATTGTAAGTTTACTGTTGCTCGGAAGACTTGGATTCTAAGATTCTAATCTATATCGGTTATTTCCGTAACGAGATTGGGCTGAGGCACTATTGACTCAAACACGAATTCTCTGGGCTCCCTAGGTCCCATGATTGTCATGCAAAAGGAAATGATATAATTCTAACTGCAACAAAGTAAAAATTAACTATGTAAAGTATGTTTACAACATATATAATTTCTTTATTTTTGTGTTTTTCTGATGAACTATTTGAACGATCTTGAAAGAGCGACTATTTAAGATTGAAAACTAAACTAATAACAAAATAAAAAAAAATAAAGCAGCTGAGTATAGCTACTTGCCTGTGCAGTTGTAAATCTATTCTAAATAACTAGATAACTGATCTAATCTATTCGAAAGACTCTCGATCCTACCTCAGAAGTGAGGAGTGAATCATAGTTTCTTAGAAACTATCAATCCCCACAGCTTCCCTGGCAATATTGAAAGTGAGATTAACTGAAATGAAATGATTGACTACTCTATTTGATATGTTTTAACTAGAACTTTTGAAAGCTTGAACCTGGATTTTGTAGAACAGTGGCGAATCCGGTTGTGTGTGGCTTTGTCCCCTTAGTGTGATCTCTTTGTTCCTTTGTGATCATGTGCATCCAAAAAAACATGTGATGTTAGCATCAACAGAAGTAGGTATTGGGATAGTGGCAGTTTAGGATGCAGACTGAATACAATGCAAGTAGGAGAGGGATAGCGCAAGAGAACAGAGCTTGGCTTTATGCAATTCCTAGCGGGATTTATTGCGATTCATACAACATAAAATGTTCAGAACCTAAAACTATCCTATTTGACGAACAAGACCTGCAACTTTAATGGCTTCCTACTGAAAATCAAACTATCCTATTCCAATGAATTACATGAAATAGTAACAACACTAGCACAAGAAGATTATGTGGCTTCCTAACAGCTAAACAACACTAACCATGCATGCAACAAATAAAACTATCAATCCTAAGAAAAATTGAAATACTAAGCTATTCAAATGAGAAATTGAGAGGAAAATTTGAGGGGCCATTTGCTTGAGCACAAGCCAGCTATTTATAGAATTCCCATTTACCCAAAGGTGAAAACCAAATTGAACTCTTTAACCATAAACAATGCAAAAACACTATTCTAGGGAACCAAAATCATAAATTCAAGCAAAGGCGGTAAAAAAAGATGGTAAACATTGAAATTTACGTGAGTTGCATTAAAAAGAATATTTTGGAAAATGCGTGAAGGACCACTGCCCTGAGCAGGGTAGCGGTTACAGGACTGCCGCCCTGCCTGGGCAGCGGTCACGAGACCGCCACCCAGGCAGGGCGGTGGTTTCGTCACTGAAGACCAAAACACAAAGAAAAGGAGGGGAGAAGAGAAAACAAAGTACACAGGGGCTAAGCGGGGCATGCGGGATGTTAACACATACTTGGAGAGATTTTTCAGATCCCAAACACCTTGCAAGGAGACCTGTTTCATCATTGGGGCACGTGTAACTGTGTTTTGGCAGTGTAATACCCTACGATTTTGAGTACGTACATATTGCCCCCTTGGAGAAGCATTTTAGCCATGAAGAGGCGTAGAACAGTGGGTCTGAGTATGGCAGTCCCAAAATGGGAATTTTTAAAATTTATACCTGATACGCCCGTGTGTCGAAATGACGCCCTCTAAGATTCCCACTACCTGCAAAATGAAAAGAGGACTCAAGTGCAGCTAGATAAAATAGATCGAAAAAAATTAAAACTAAAATAATATGAAATGAGGACGTACCATCTATGTGGGGATAAGAACTTACCTCCGTCGGTGCTCCAAACCTGCAAAAAGGGGCATTCAAAACAAGTCAGGATGCTATATATATAAAAGTGGGCCCATTTTCCTATTCATTTGCGTGTGTCGATTTGATTGATTTTGAGCTCTGGGACCCACGGTGATGGTTTTTGACAAGAGCATAGTCAATACGTTCGTGACGACATTGTGATCATGCCTCCGTGAGTGGAACACCGACCTGCGAGATCACAGGTTAGTTTTTCTCGATTTACCATTTTTATCCCCAAAATGTTAAAATGATGAAATATTTGTCATGGGGGGATTATTTTTTAAAATGTCAGTTTTAATAGGGTCACTTATGGGGGGCACCTAATGGGTAGGCTTTGTTTTGGTCAAAATAGTCATTTTTGGTCTTTTTAGGCGTCATTTAGGGCATGTTACCCACGTGAAAATTTGGGACACGACCGTCGCCTTGAGCAGGGCGGTGGTTACATGACCGCCGCCCTGCTCAGGGTGGTGGTTACAAGACCACCACCTTTAAGGCGGTGGTTACGGAACCACCGCCCTGCTCAGGGAGGTGGTTCTTCATAGAATGCTAAAAGAATACTTGTTTGAAATTGTTTTTGCATTTCTAGCATTATAATGTCTTAATGATTTTTCTAATGTCATTTTGAATACTTACTCCTTTTTGTATGTTTTTGGGTTTATGCAGGTGCAGGAGGAGTATATCAGATGGAGTCGAGAGAGAGATAGTGTGATTGGCTTCCAGCAGTATTGGATGCACTTTCTCAGGATGAGCAGGACACTCTTCAGAGGGCCGATATATTGCGTATATCACGGGTCCCACATGTTGCACCTTCTAGTCACATACTTTGTGACTTGTTTTCATATTGGGATGTTGATCGGAACACTTTCTGATTTCTAGGAGTCAGGGGTGAGTGGACCATTACTTTGGAGGATGTTTACCGCATCTTGGGGGTCCCGATCATCGGGAGACGGCTCACACTTGAGATAACAGGGTCATGTGCTTAGATAGCACAATGGGCTTCATATATGGGAGATGCAGTTATCTCCACTAGTTTGAAGAAGGGGGTGAGGGTCTGATCTATTCCTAGCCTGCCTATCCTCTTGATTCGCTAGGCCATTATGGGGATCATTACCTCGAGATTGATTGGGGACAAGGGAGAGGATACTTTACTTTATTGCTGGTCCCCCATCATTGCATAGATTGAGGGACATGGTTGGATTTATGCTTAGGGAGCTGACATACTTGGGACCACCTATCATGATTTGTACCAGGTGGTTCATTTACAGGGGCAGTCATTGAGTCATCCAACCCTGGTTATGAGTTGGGTCTACGAGTGTTTTATCCCTTATGGGAGAGGTGTAGAGATGGCGGATCCCGGAGCTATGAGGGCATCCAGATGGACAGATATGTCAGTGCTCAGAGCACCCCACTAGCTAGTCACCTCCTTGACTACTAATGATATGGAGGCCACACCCTATCAAGCCATGACAGGGTTATAGGGCGAGGAGGTCCTTACTTTGATCTCTTGTTCTACCACAGGGCAGCTTGTGGACATGACGGGGAAGGTGGAGACACATCCTTTTGCTCGAGTGGCTCAGCAGTTTGGCCTTCCTTACATCGATATGCTTCCCCTAGTGGTGCCAATGTTTAGATCAGTCCGGGAGGCTAGAGGAGGTCCTAGAGGCCGGGGTTGGACAGTTGTTACTCCTGGCGTTCCTATTACAGCCAGGCGAGTGGTACGTGCTCGAGGGAGAGCCAGTGCTCCTCGAGCACCCTTACTTCAGATTACCGCCGGTCCCACCCACAGTTGTAACATCCCCATTTTAAAATACCATAACAAGGGATTTTTTTTTTTTGATAACGTTCTCTGTTATGAATTATAAAATTCAAACACACGTTCGAGATTTAGTAATTGTTCTCTGCCCAAACCACATAGTTTGGATCATACAATTTCTTTCAAAAACGAATGTTCCCTGTTCACATATTTACAATATGGAACACACATTCAATGCCATTCAATCTCATAAGAGATTCTATATGCTGCTGTAAATGACTCGATGAACTACCGATCTTCCATTTTCATGGCTCGGAGTTTCAACGATCCTTCATTTCATGACTCGGCAACAACCGATCCTTCATGTACATGACTCGGCAACAACCGATCCTTCATGTCTGTTTATGCATAGTATATTTTATATACTTGTTCTCATAACCTTCCCCGGTTATCGAAGTGATCCATTTAAGAAGCCTATCTGACTATCTGTTACTGATATTCATCTGACATCCTGCATCTTAAATTAAGTGATAAGGACAACGCAACCAGCAATTGCGATACTTTGGCCAAAGATTTTCACATGCTTTGCATGATCATATTCCTGAATGTGATACACATCTACGGAATACGTCCTTCACTTCACTTCACCTGTTATCTAGAATGGTCTTTCCTGGTTCCTACCAGTCCTCATTCGTTTAAGGTTCCGTTTTAAACTTTCGATTCCAGCCAGTAATATGAGCGGGTATAGGAAGGCACTCCCGGTAACTAAAGATACGCAGACATACAGTGTCATTACACCACGACTCCGTGTGTCTATTTGTCTTTAGTGTTTCGGAGTCACTCCGTATACCAAATCATACTCCTATCCCCTGTCCTGCTAAGGTCTACACATTCAGCCTATGTATTCTACATGTTTTAATTCGGGAGGGCATTGCTATATGTCAGCCGCAACAGTGTGTCGTCATGAAGACCCCGTCTTCATGGAGACACCTTGCTGTAGCTGGCGTATGTCGATGTCCTGCAGAATTCCAACCATCGAGAATACACATCCTGCTCAAGTGACTTAGGATACGAGTTTTATTAATTAAAAATTAACTTTCAGCATTCGTGCTGATCCCTTGATCCTCGTTTCCAGTTGCAGTTGTACATAGGGCTAAGAGGAACTAAATCTGTCCGTTAGTTCGTTGCAATGTATCGTCTCCTTCGTGACCGAAGGGTTACATTTCCTTACTTGGTCCATTTCTTAATCATTTGATTAAGCAGTCCGTACCGACGGACATAATAAGTTTAACCTATTAAACTTAACCAAGATGTTTCTCAACTGCAACTTATTTCAGAATGATAACTTATTAGACGTCATTCAAACGAGGTCTAAACTTCCCAAGAACATGAACTCATTTTTTCTCCTTTAACATTATATAGTTAAGGATCCATTAGTTATGGATATACTGTATCCTACATCCTTTAATCTGAATTTTTATCAAACGGGATCAATGATGGAGTTCGAAAACGAAGTTCGATTACTCCAAAGTTTAAATTGATATTCCTTAGCTCCTAAGCTAATCCCGAATACCCTCTGATTATAAAATCATATTCTTCTTAATCTTTTTAATGTCAATTCAAAATTCATCTTTACCCAAGTATGAATTAATTGCATTGTTCAACTTAAAGGTTGTAATTAAGTAAGAATAGATATTAATTTCAATTCAGCATCCATCCAAGGATTACGAAACAATTCCAAATCGAGAAGTAACATTTTATTCCCAATCTATATAACAATATCAAACAGATATAATTATTGAAAATATCACACTTGTAACTGTATTCAATATTTCAAGTCATAATTTGTACATTTTCCAATCCAACTGATTGGGTATAATTTACATACAAAGCATCTATACAACTCATGGACAGAAGAATATATTTTCTTCTTTTCACAATTCCTCAAAGAGGAATAAAAGCAACAGTTAAAATTTATCTTTACATTTTAATCAAGAGGCATCGGAAGATAGCCAAGTCTTCATTCTAATCAAATTCCATCTGCAAAATGAATTGCACGGATCAGTTCAATGAACTGAGCACATTAAGCACTTATCCTTAAAATAAGATGCTTCAACTAAGTGTTTCAATAAAAGAACCCTGCTTTTATGAAACCACAACAAAACATCAATCTCGAAATAGGCACAAAAGAGAGATCAGCATAACCACTAAACTATCAAAATATCATCACAACCAGCCATAGGGATTGCTGTTCCGTGTCCACATGATCATTGCAAGTATCAATTTACAAAATTTGTAAAGTTAGGAATTCAAGTAGCTTGCTGCCTATATAGCATACAGTTATCTTTTTCCACACCTTTCATTAATAACAAATGCAAAGGATGAAATTAACTGAAATATAAACTCCATTACTTTCCTTTCCGTTCATGAAGCATATTAAATTTAAAGCATTCAAGTACAAACAAGAAAGCGAACAGCAATGCATATAGTAGCTCCCATCTAAGCACTATCAAATTCATTCATTCCCGAATTCCAGATTTCTAACTGGATGAAAGAAGAAAAGATCATTTTTTTTTTTCTAAAACATTAATTCATATCTCTATTTCTTTCCACATGACTGTCCTCACAGTGAAATCCAAACGAAAGATCAATTCAAGATAACAGTTCAGAGTGAAACTTACAAAATCCACTCGGAATTCACTTTCCGGGCAGCAAGAATAATTTCATTTATATTCCAGCTTCATATGAATGACCAACAGGTTAGTAAGACATTATATTCATCATTGGGCAAGCCGCATCAATATGCATACTATGTATTTGCTAAACTATCAGATTCCCTACTTCTCTACACTGTATAGCTAGCCAAACAAACAATTATGCAACCACGCAAGCATATATAATCATATGATCTTTTATATCCATCCGAACACATATAGTTCTTAATAACCAAGTGGTACACATTGCTGTTACCTACAGCGAAGATCAAGTTCATATGCACCGTATAAGTTCCAATGTCACTTTTCAGAGTCCAAATAGCAAAAAGAGAAGAATTCATTTCTCTATGATTTCATTAAGAAACAGTCATTTTGATTCAGCAGGAAGTAAAACACTCAATTCATGTTTTTCTTAGCATGACAGACTTGAATTATAAAAATAGCAGAACAGTTGTCCTTATTGAATAGTAAACTCACATAGCCTGTACAATATCAGTCCAACATGCTTCAATAATGAATATTCAATTCGAGTTCTATCTCAGTCTACCGTTAATTCCAAATACAGCATTTTCCATTTTTTTTTTTTTTAAGGAGGGACAGAACTCCAATTATAACATTCATATATCAGTACCTCTAATAAAGGTCAAACCCATTTAAGGGCGTTAATTACCTAAGCATGGTACAGTCAGGATAGACTCAGAAAAACAAGCTAATTCCCACAATTTCCTATTTATTTAAGGACAGAAATCCAAGTCGAGTTCACATTCACAAGACAATTCCAGACAGAAGGTCAAACCTCATCTACAAGACACCATGGAATCAATCTTTCCATTACCGAATAAAGAAATATAATCATTCACTGCACTGAATACAAATCAATTTGTAATTTGCGTGTCAATCAGTCTGAACAGGGAGACCGAACAGCATCTATTAGATCACCATAAGACTAACCCTATTCTCACAGCAAGGAGAAAACGATAATCCAGCAACAACCTCAGAAGGAAAACATAGCTTCTTTTTCTCTACTTCCCACGGGTACCAAGTACGTATTCGCTTATTTCATAAACAAGTAAAAGGTACACAGCAATGGAAATACCGCTAAATACTTCGTTCAATTCGAAACCAGATTACTCGTAGAAAACCCAAATACCATCTTCAATCCAAAATCCCAAAACTATGGAGAAGGGAAATGATCTACTATCCTTAAAGAAACTTTCAATAAGAAACAATTTCAACACACTATTATTTCCTTCTTTCCATTTCGTTAGTCTGTCAACAAAAGTTTCGTATAGTTCCAACAACTCATAATAAGTGTACAGTCTCAAGATACACCTATCGAATTTCCCGTTTACTGTCAAACGATTCAGCACACAGGAAGGTACCTCAATTCGAGGAATACAGAAACAATATAACACCCAGCAATCAGAGGCAATATTTCTGGAGGTAATTCCAAAATGACGAGCCAGATTCAATGAAACGTTAATTCACAGCAATATACACGAGCTGAATCTTCACTTCCCCCTTTTTTTTTTACATACAAGGACAGTTCCTTAACAGAATAGACAGCAAGAAAAGATTATACTTAAAAGAAACAGTTCCACTTTATGGAGCGATTGCACAGCCTTTTCCGGCTTCAAGCAACACGAACAGTCATGGGAATATCCATCTCAAACCATTTATACAGTCAACAACCAATACTGTAAATCATTTTCAACATGAATCGAGCAAAGGCAAATCAAGGCCGAGCAACCAAAAGCAATTCTTCTTATCATTTTCCAAAGAAAAAGAAGCAAGAACCAACAAAATCCATTTCCAAACAACTCAAAAACAATCACAGCAATCCAAACCCAAGAGCAGGGTTGTTTTAATGAAACATTTAATTCAAAACAAGAGATTTTAAAGAGGAGGACTTAACATGCCTGTAATCTCTTTTTCAGAACTCGAAGAAAGCTTCGTTTTGCCGCGTTTTTCCTTCCACAACGGCTACACAAACTTCCCAGCACTTCTTTTCTTCTTCAGGCTTATCAACAGCCTCTAAATCTTCCACGAAAATGTCAATGCCAAGAGCTGGTTCGACCGAACCAGGTCAGAAAAACCAAATGCAGAGCAACTTTGCAAAAAGCTCGAATGAACAAAAATGACAATCAAAATTCCTTCATGCTGCTTCCAAGGCAAGCTGGTCACGAGGACCAAAAACATTTAATGCATTAAAGGCTTGCCTTTCTCCTTATTTTCCACGCCCCCCTCCACTTGGGTTGGCAAGTCTCCAACCTTCAAATTTCCCAAGCAAACTGAGTTTAGCCAAGCTTCCAAATAGACACCTCTATCTCCCACTTGCCCTGCCAAAATTGGCGCTGTCCACGTATGGACTGTTTATTAAATGCCAATGAATGCCTTTCCTTCATCCTTATCCCTTCCCTCCAAGGGTCTGCGCGCCCTTTTAGATTAGGATTAGTTTAGGTTGCATAAAGTGTTCCACCTAGGTCTTAGTTTAGCCTTAGGTTATTAGGGCTTAGGTTATTTCCCCCCCCTTTTTTTTTATAATTTAAAAATCCACTTAGGATAGTAGTGTAGGATGCATGTTAGGACTTAGGATTAGTTTAGGGTTTAATTCATACTAACCACTAACACTAACAACTTCCATCCAGCCTCCCTACTAACATTCACGTTAATGCAGAGCAGAACGTTCCGTCCTTTGGATCGCGTGCCAAGGCCACCCGTGTCCAGGCGTTTCTTGCCTCACGAGGTCCCAAGTTCGACAGTACAGGGTTAAAGAATCGAATCCCTGTCGTTGGCATTTACGTGCCAGCTGTTCATACCTGCAAACAGGCACTGCACGCTCATAATAATCTCGGTTCGGTTCAAGTGTGAATCGACATAGAAATCACAAGAGGGCCTCAGCATACTTGGATCAATGGAGTTGATTCAAGGTATGCTGTCAATCAGCAACAAGAGTTTAGCAAGTATACGACAATTTGTCGTCACATCAGCAAACACACAAATACAATAAATGTTGTCCTAACCATAAATCACAGCATGCAAGAATCTAAGTTAGCAACACATTCTCTTAAGATCAGAACAATCTTAACATGTTTGCCTTCATTTCAGAAGATATAACAACATGTAAAACATTCATCAAGATAGTTTGCAACATCAGAGTGTTACAACAGTAGTGATGACCCCATTGATATAGACTCTAAGTTTGAGGAGTTCAAAGGGGGAGAGACGAAGGAGGAGACCGAGGCTGAGGTCAGTGAGTCAGGTGGAGAGGAGGATAGCGATCCTGAGTGACATGACACTCAGGATATCTTACAAGTAGAGAGCTCGGAGCAGAGTACGGAGAGGGTGACCCTAGCTTTAGAGGAGCCGATTTCTCAGGGTTTGGGTGGAGAGGATGAGTCTGTGGTAGGACGTTATGTGGTTCTAGGCACAGGAGGAACGCATCAGTCAGTGGCAACATCTGTGGCAGGTGCTGACCCTAGGGATCCATCTTGGAGGCCCGAAGATCTGAGTGAGTTATCATCCTTCTCTTTAATGTTTGTTTTTAGCTATGATTGTCTTAGTTGCTATCTCTCCTTTTGTTTAATTTTGTTCTTATCTTTTGAGTATTTCTAATTTGTTTTCTCCTTTGCTTGTAGAGACTGTTGATGAGTGGCGAGACTTGATTCGCCGGGTATGCACTAATACCCTGATGATCCCCATGGAGAAGACCCGTGTGGAGTTATCTATGGATGCAGGGGAGCCCTCAATAGCCGGTAGGCATACCGACATTTTTTACCCTATCTGGCATAAGGCCAGGATGGTGACTACCCTTCACACTGAGTTGGTAGGATACAGGACAATAGAGCATCTGATGAGGAGTCACTCTCATGGCGAGGCCATAACTGATCCTTGGGACCGTGAACCCTCCGTGCACTCAGAGTGCCAGCATAGCCAGAGTCCTAGACATGGGCGTGCACCTTTAGAAAAGATCTCATAGGGGTTGAGAGGTTGCATGGCTCTCTTAGATTGTTTGTATGATGTATTTTGTATTTCCTGGGCTCTTTGAGCATTTTGACCATGCCTAGCGCATGATGGAATTGTACAAGAAACTTATATATATATTCTTTTTGGATCAGACTCTTGGTATCTATGATTTTGTGATTCATTTCCACATGTAAACTATAATGTTGTTTTTGTATGCTTTTCAAAATGCATGCAATGAAGGAAAAATGATACAAATGCTTGTTTTATTTTTTGTATTTCGTGATGCTGATATATGATAATGTAGACACAATGTGATCTTGAACTTTAGTTTCTATAATAAATTTGTCGGTACTTCATATTTGTTGTGAAAAAATGAAATGATAAACTAGTATGATGAGCAGATGAACTTGCCCCATTCCTAACTCCACGTAACTAGTAAGATGCGAGGGCTCATCACCGAGAGCTAGAAAGGGCACAAGTTATGAAATTTGTTGAATGGTAGTGATGAGAGATAGAAAAAAATTTGGTGGAACCAAATTAGGATGCTACAAACCTACTCTACTCGAGTGACTCCATAGTTTAGAATGCTACTTGCTTTGCGGTTTATCTAGACTTAGATCCGTAGATGGCCACATGGTAGACAAAATATGGTTTTTGGGGTTTTGAGCTCTCTTGGAATTTTGGACATCTGATTCATTTTTTTTTGACTCAAGATTTCAAAGGTTCATTTGAACTGTTTGTTTACGACCTTCAACGTTTATTGTCAAGAGGACCCCCCACACCTTGCCCCATGCTACTAGTAAGAAGCATGGGATTATCACCATGGACAAGGCATAGGCGAGTAAGGGCATTCCCATCCTTTCCCAACATTACGATTTCAGGTTGATGGGGGTGAAATGGGGTCAGGAGGTACCAAGGAAGGAAATGTGTAAAATGGAATTATAGGTGTGCCAGATTTATATATTTGAGAAAAATGCTAGTATGTTCTTGTTTACAAAGAGATATGCATATGAGATAGATGTGACACGATGAAGCTTCTAGAACAGACCATAGGAAAGACACCTATCCTAGGAAGAGACCAAAAGTGAGAACAAGTATGCAGACCTTGGTATGGTTACCGTTAAGACTTTGTCATATCTAGCTTTATTTGATGAGATGATTCAGAAAAAAGTGATGTGATTATGAAAGTGAAGAAGTATGATTTGCATGATTATGTCAATACCATCAGAAGTTTGTAATGAATTTATTTGAGAATCAGTTCCTTGATCAAAAAATTGTATGAAAAAAGTGGTCAAAATGAACCTAACTACATGAATATGCAATGTAGATATAATTATACAAACAATGCGGGTTGCTTATGCATAGAATCATTTAAGATGCAAGTAATTGACTGTTTCATTGAATTCCTCATCTTCCAGTGTACATAAGAGATTTATACGATTTCCATAGTCTTTCGTGACTCGGTATGGGCCCAAAAATTTGGGCCAGAATTTCCTTCCTTCACCGATCTTTTTGTCAATCTGGCTGTCTAGTCTTAGAACTAGATCTCCTTCATAGGATATTTTGTTCATAGACCTTTTTTTTATACTACTGGCACATCTAGTCAGCATAAACTCTATGCTCCCCTGTTTAGCATCTAACCTAGCCTCATCTAGGATTTCTAGTTGGGAGAGACGTGCTTCTCTATAAGTGTCTTCATCTAGAATCCCTTGTGATGAGATGCAGAGATTGGGTATTTCAACCTCAAGTGGGAGAACTGCTTCTGCTCTGAATACTAATGAGAAAGGAGTTACTCCTGTGGGTGTTCTTATTGAGGTTTGGTGGGCCCACAAGGCTAGGTATAAATTTAAATTCCAATCTCGTTTATTTTCTTTTACCGTTTTAAGGAGAATAGCTTTTAATGTCTTGTTTATTGCTTTAGCCTGTCCATTGGCTTGAGGGTAATATACGGAGGTTGTATGATGGTTTATTTTAAATTTACTGCATAGCTAATAGACTTCATCATTCTTAAAAGAAGTGCCATTATCTGAGATAATGATTTTTAGGACACCGAATACCTACAAATGATCTAGTTCAAAATGAACTTGGTGATCATGACACTTGGTACAGTGGTAAGAGGCATAGCCTCTACCCATTTAGTAAAATACTCGGTGGCCGTGATTTTGAAGTTATGGCCATTTGGATAGATGAGGGAGAGAATTTCCCTATCAAATATAGGCCCCATGTAGAAAAGGGCCATGGAGTTACGATTGGTTGTAGGGCTTATGCCGGCATGTGAATCTCGTGGGAAAATTCTTGGCATTTATGACACTTACGTATAAACTCTACTGCATCGTGTTCTAGAGTGGTCCAGAAATATCCCATCTGATGTATTTTGCGAGTGGTGGCATGACCACCGAAGTGGCCTCCACATATTCCACTGTGAGATTCACGGAGAATCTTCTTAGATTCTTCTGTGTCAACACACCTTAGAAGCATTCCATCGAAAGCCTTACGATAGAGCACTTGTTCTATAATAACGTATTTAGCTACAATAATGCGTAACCACCTTCTTTGTTGTGGTGTAGCACCTTCTGGATATGCATGGCCCATGATATAATTAATAATATCAATATACCAAGGACATTCAGAGATGGGAGGTCTAGTTTCGACGTAATATATGCATTCATCGGGAAAATCTAGATCTACTAGATCGCCTCCATCCAACGGGTTATCAGCTAACCAATCTGCAATGATTTGTCCCTTAACGGACTTCTGGTTTACAAAAGTTAATTTGAATTCACCCATTAAGGTTATAAAGCATCCAACCTTTTTAGACAAAGACCCTTGCGTGAGGAAAGTTCGTAAATGGTTTGTTTTTACAATGACCCTTGTTTCTTGATTTAGCATGTAATGTCTTAAGCATTTGGTTGCGAAGACTATGGCAAGGCATTCTCACTCTGCTTGCGTATAACGTGTCTCATAATCAAGTAATGTTCAACTAATAAAATAGATCACATGTTCTCGTTTGTCATCATCTTCTTGGGCTAGCATGTAGGCTAGCGAGACATTGGTAGCTCGTGAATATAAGATTAAAGGGTGGTCTGGCTTAGGAGGCATTAGCATAGGTGGTGACAACAAGAAATGCTTAACTGCTTCGAAAGCCTCATTGCAGTCTTCGGTCCAATCGATACTGTACTCTTTCTTGAGTAGATTGTTGATTGGATGAATGGCAAAGCTTAAATCTGGGATGAATCTTCGGATTGCACCGAGTTTCCCAAGAAACGACCTGATTCCAGATTCATCCGATGGTGGGATCATTTCAAGAACAACCTGGATTTTAGCTGGGTCTACATCGATCCCTCATGATGATATAATGTAACCTAGGAGCTTCCCTCCTGTCACACCAAATACACATTTTTCTGGGTTTAGTGTGACTCCGTATTCTATCAAACGTGAAAGAATGATACAGAGCACTTCTGGGTGATCACAGTGCTTCCTGGCTTTAGCTAACAAGTCATCTACATAGGATTCCATGATTTTGTGTATAAGATCATGAAATATATACGTCATTTCCCGTTGGTATGTAGCGCCAGCGTTCTTGAGACCGAATGACATAACAACGTAGCAATAGGTTCCCCAAGGAGTTATAAACGTGGTTTTGGCTTGGTCTTGTTTGGATATTTTGATTTGATTGTATCCTGAGAATCCATCCATGAGAGATAAAAGCTCAAATCTAGCTGTTGCGTCAATGATGACGTCTATGGATGGTAACAGGAAGTCGTCCTTAGGGCACGCCTTGTTAATGTCTCAGAAATCTATGCAAATGCGTATCTTCCCATTTTTTTTTAGAACGGGAACGATATTAGATACCCACTGAGAGTAATCGACCGGTTTGATGAATCCCACTTGGAGGAGTTTCATTACTTCTTCTTTCACCATGAGAGCTACCTTGGGTTTCATTGGTCTCGATTTTTGTTTAATTGGCTTTGCATCTGATTTGGTGATGAGGTTATGTACCGCGATGTGTGGTGCAACCCCTGTCATTTCTTTATAATTAAATGCAAAATCCTTCTGATGTTCTTTGAGGATTCGAGTGTGTATTTCTATTTCTTCTGGAGTTAACGAAGATCCTAGTTTCAAGATCTTTGGTTCTTCTTCCGTTCCGATGTTAATATCAATCGTTTCTTTGATTAAAGAAGTGTTACCTTCTTCAAACTCAGGCGGGGCTGGAGGTAGTTCCAGATCTTCTCCATTCTCTACCACGTATATGTCGAGTTCCTTTTGTGGGGGAAGCTCTATCATGGGATTTCCGAAGTAAGAAGATGAATGTGGGATTAAAGAAAAATCTACCACGTGATGGGTGAGATGTAACACTGCATAGGCATTTAAGTAATCAAGAGTAGCTCTATCACTATCAACGTGATCTAAGCTAGTAGATTTGTTCTCAGCTATGTTCGTTAAAAGAGGGTTTGACATTTTCTTCACTAATGGTTCAGTGTGAAGGGATACCATGAAACGGGTGTCCTCCAACTCACTGCTTGGAGTGAAACGTGAAGCTGAGGTTGCTATCGAATCTGCGAGAAGATTTTGTTCTCACGGGATTGCTTCAATTGATATGAAGTCAAACTCTTTGCTCAAATCTAATACTGTTGTTTTGTAGAGCTGTAAGTGTTTAGCTCTGGTCTCATACACCTCAGAGACTTGGTTTGCTATTAATTGAGAGTCTCCTAACACCCTGATGTCATTAACACCGAGCCTTTTAGCTAGGATGAGGCCAAGGAGGAGGGCTTCGTACTCAGCGCCATTGTTTGTACATTTGAAATTTAGTTTAAAGGTGAATGGTAGGATTTTTCCTTCGGGTGAAGTAAAGATCACACCTGCCCCAGCCCCATAACGACATCTAGCTCCATCGAAATGAAGAGTCCAATATTTAATTGGGAAGATGGACGTTGGGACATTTGTTCCATCTATTTCATCCACTTCGGTTACTTCTACCATGCAGAGTTCTTCTGCTGGAAGAGAACCAACTCCTAGGGTATATCCCATGCCTACAGAATCAAATGGCAGGAAAATTGGTAGATCCTGTTCTAGCAATTCGACAATTTTTTCCGTAGTTCCTAATGATACTGTTTCTACAGTGTTAGCCTCTTCCTTGAGGGCTGGGATATTCTTGATTAGGTTCGTAACTTCTAACTCCGTTGTAGGTACCAACTTTCCTTCCGGTTTCGAGTCAGTTGGCTTGTTAAGTTGGTTTGTTGGGAGTTCAAACTCAGAGTGAATGCCTGGTCTTTTCTTCAGGTCTGCTAGGTGTATATCGAATGGTTTCAGATCACCTTTTGCTATGAATACCTTTCCTAAGTGCAAGAATCTTACTTCTTGGAATAATGTAGAAGGGATTGCCTTCATACGGTGTATCCACGGTCGGCCGAGGATCATATTATAGTTGGTTTCCCGATCTATAATATAAAACTCAGTGAGGATTGTTTTGGGTCCTAAGGTGACTGGTAGTATTATAGTTCCAATCGAAGTGGCCTTAAGGCTATCATAGCCTCTTAGCGTATTCCGAACCGTGGAACAATTTGTCTCTCCATACCCTAGCTTTTGAAGGAAAGAGAAGGGAACTATGTTAACTGCTGCCCCATCATCAACCATTGCGCATTTAACGTAATTGTTATAAACCCACACTTGCAAATGTAAGGTCAGATCACCTCTGTGTGAAATCTCAGCGTCTGTTGGCATTTTGTTTATTTCGAATATAAACTCGGTATCCCTATCCGGCTGCCCCGGAGGGTGGATATCAAAGTCTATATGGTTTACCTGTGTTTCAGGAGGTGGAGTGATGTTAATTAAATGACCTAAACCTAATGCTTCTAAAAGAGCAGCCCTGTGGGCAGGAGAGTTCTTCAATAAATCCAAAAAGGAGATATGAGAGAAGGTCTTTGTTAGGTCATTAATTAAATCATAGGCACCTACGGGTTTTACTAATATTTGTTGAATGTTATCTGCCTCTAGCGGGTAACTTGGACTTGGCTGAGAGGAATACTCTCGTGTCCTTGTTACAGCTTCCACGGGTAGCTCAGTGTCTAACTCCACTAAACTGACTATCTTGGGTCGTAGCTGATTTCCTAATTGTGGTGCGACAGGTGGATTTAGCGAAGTCGAGGCTTCATGATCATTGTTTCCTGTCATTACGCTCTTGTTCGTCCCATTTGGATTTAATTTGTTGTTATTGTGATTTGGGAGCGGATCGTTGAAGATCTTGAGGGGTGCATTTTGAGGGGAGACTGCTCCCTGTGAAAGTATTTGGCACTAGGTGATGCAGGATCTGCCAAGAACATATCTATGAAAAGTTGTCTTTGTTCTTCTGGCAAACGTTGCATGAACTTATTGTAATCATGGCAAGTCCTAGTGTCATGGCCTCAAATTTTGTGGAAACCACAATACGAGTTAGGATTGTAATTCCTAGGTTGTTGGTTTGGCGCATATTGTGGTCCAAAACTCTGATTAAACCGTTGACCATTAGGATTTTGCGTTTGTTGTCTTTGGTTTTGGTTTTGGTTCTGATATCCAGTTGAATTTTGACTTGGACCGTGTGTCTGGGTCTACCTTTGTTGTTGTTGTTGTTGTTGTGGATGATTAAAATCCACTGTATTGATTGTCGGGGTAAAGTTGTTGTTTCGTTGATTGTTAATCGGCGGTGGAGCATTTACAACATTTGTTTTTTTTGTTTGGTCAGTTACTCCATCTGTGGTTATGCCGTGATTTTTGTTAAGGATTTTAGGTCCTTGATTGACATTTGCGGTAGTAGGATAAGTCGTAGTATTCTGGCTGGGGGTGATTAGCCTCCCATTTGTTCCATACGTCTTGCGACCGCTATCTATTGCCGCTTGATCTATTCGGAGAGCGCTCTCAAGTACTTCATCGTAAGTCCTTAGTGGGAACTTCTGGACTTCTTCCTTTACCTCTCTGCTGAGAGAATGAAGGAATAAATCACATAGTTCCATTTGGTCCATATTTGGAGCACTTGCCAAAGAATAAAGGACTGTACGCCATCTTTGGATGAAGTGAGCAACAGATTCATTGTGTTCTTGTTTAATGTGCAAGAACTCCCTGATTCCTGTTCTCAATAGTTTGTTCATGTCAAACACCTTGATGAACTCTGAAATGAGTTGTTTAAATGAATGGATGGAAGCTTCAGGTATTCTATAATACCAATCGAGGGCAATGCCCTCTAAAGTTTTGGGAAATATTTTAGCAACAACCCCATCCCAAGGGAGCAGTTCTCGAATGCTGTGGCATAGGCCTTGATATGTGCATTCGGGTCTCCTTCCCCTTTGTATTTGGGAAAATCGGGAAGAGGTCTTGGAAGCATGACGCTTCGTATAGTGAAGTCTAAGGGTTCTTTCAAATATTCTGAATAAGTCCCTATCGCATAGGTTTCGACCATCGATGGTGCCTGCTGAGGGGGTGGAGGTGGGATGGTTTGTTGGTATGGCGTGGCATATGCATTTGCAGGGGCATAAGGAAATCCCTGTGGTTGAGCGAACATGCCGGGAGAAGAGAACATATCTCCTTGTGGTGATTTGGAATATATGTTCAAGTATGGAGGAGTATTGCCCAGGAATGGATTATTTTGTACTAGACCGGGAGGTGTCATATTTTCCACCGGAATGGTGTTAGAAAACATGGTTCTAGTTGGGGTTTTCTGCGAATACTGAGGAGGCATGCCCAACATGCCTATTCCTGTGAGGAGGTCTACTTGGCCAGGATGATGCGGAGGATTGGAATTTCCTACCTGCATGAATTGAGAATTTTGACTTGCTTGAGCAAGCTCTAACCCTCTAACTTTTTCTACTAAAGTTGAGATGACTTCATCTGGCGAAGTCACAGTATTTTTCCTTAGTGGCATTTGTCGTATATCCTGAGGTTGTATAGGCATGTGGTACCCCGCTATGAATTGATCATTTCCCTGCCAAGTTTCACCGAGGGTATTTCCTATAGGTAGCGGCATGGAGGTGTTTTCTTGAAACGAGACCTCGGGTTGTGTTTGTAAACTTCCTATAGGTGGGTACATACTCCGAGAGCGTTGTTCATTCCTGGCATAACACACTGAATGTTCATCATCTAAAAATGGATATGGATCCGATTGTCTACTAATTTGTGGTCTAAGCAATACCTGAGGAGACGAACCAGATTCTCCTGTAAACGTCATGGCGTTCGAGCCTGAAGGCTCTGGGTGTTGCGTTTGAGTGAGCTGATCCAACTCCTCTATTTGGAAAGAAGAACTATATCTAGTCCTTGGGGGTAGAGTTTGTGTTGACAATTGGTTAGTTGAATAGTTGTCACCCCATGCTGAGAGCGAGGGTGATGGCTGTCTATTCAGTTGATCGTAATATGCTTCAAGACCTAGGAGAGGTCTGCCATATGCATCGAATCCTGACATATTCGAGGGGTATATGAATACCCGCAGAATAATGGGAAAGAGCGAAGGTGGATGGAAACACTAAATGGGGAAAGGTGAAACACTAAAATTTTGGGGAAAGGCTAATAAAAAGATGGAAGTAACTGTTCCTTTCACGTTGGGTTCACCAATTTTGTACGATGGAAAAGTGACAAGCGAGCATGGGAATCTACAAGTAACTCTTCCTCACACCCGACCTCCCGAGGTCATGCCGAGACAGCCGGTGGGGATGGACTATACGTGGGATGCAGACAAGCTAGTTAGGAAATCTTATGTCTTCGACGCGCACTAATGGAATCTGTGAATCTAAGGCAAAGAAGGCCCTCCTAACCTGAACTGGCATGATAGATCAGTCGGCGAGGATGACTACTCGAAGGCTCCAATCAATATCGAGCTCTGGCGTGATCCGATCTATAGGTTGTGGGATACGGGGAAAATGACCTGGAATTGTTTCGTGTATATCTCCAGATAGGGTCATAGGATGGATGATGGATATATAGTGGATTCTATGGTCGATTCTCTGGTCTAGTCCAGAAATCCTTAGATTTTTTAGCTGCTATGTCTAACAAGGATAACTATGTGATGATGATAGGTCGAAGTGGAGTGGATCTAAATATTAATGTGCATAAGCCAGCATCAATGTCTGATTGACCCCATGTGGACTCGTTGGGTTGTGGGATTTGTGGATCACAACCGTAGATTCATGGTTGTTGTGGACCTGCTATGGTCATATGTGGAATCAATCCCTAATCCCTAATATCCAGTAGTCGTATGCCTTTTCGGCCTCTATATTTAGAACTACAAGTTGTGCAATCTTCTCAGAGTACCTTACAGGTGTTCTGGCAACCTGAATTCTTAAGCTAGTGTCTATGTCAGTGAGAATGTCTCCTGCGTCTGGCTGTGGGACCAAAGGGTCACAACCGAATGTTTTCTCTCTTTCAAGCCCTTCTACAGTCATGTGGATATTTATCTAGGGTAATCTGTAGTTTGGCTGGTTTGACCAAAATGTGTGTGCTTGGTCGTCTTCTATGTTTAACCCTCTTAACTGTGAGCTGATCTGTTGTAAGTCTGTTGTTGTTCAGAAGACTTGGATTCTAAGATTCTGATCTATATCAGTTATTGCTGTAACAAGATTGGGTTGAGGCACTATTGGCTCGAATACGTATTCTCTGGGCTCTCTAGGTCCCGTGATTGTCATGCAAAAGGAAATGATGTAAATCTAACTGTAGCAAAGTAAAATTAACTATGTAAAGTATCTCTACAACATATATAACTTCTCTATTTTTGTGTTTTTCTGATGAACTATTTGAACAATCTTGAAAGAGAAACTATTTAAGATATCTAGAAATTGACAACTAAACTAATAACGAAATTAAAACAAACAAAGCAGCCGAGTATAGCTACTTGCCTGTGCAGTTGTAAATCTATTCTAAATAACCAGATAACTGATCTAATCTATTTGAAAGACTCTCGATCCTACCTCAGAAGTGAGGAGTGAATCATAGTTTCTCAGAAACTATCAATCCCCACAGCTTCCCCGGCAATATCGAAAGTGAGATTAACTGAAATGAAATGATTGACTACTCTATTTGATATGTTTTAACTAGAACTTTGAAAGCTTGAACCTGGATTTTGCAGAACAGTGGCGAATCCGGTTGTGTGTGGCTTTGTCCCCTCAGTGTGATCTCCTTGTTCCTTCGTGCTCACGTGAATCTAGAAAAGCATGTGATGTTAGCATCAACAGAAGTTGGTATCAAAATAATGGCAGCTTAGGATGCAGACTGAATACAATGCAAGTAGGAGAGGGATAGCGCAAGAGAACAGAGCTTGGCTTATGTAATTCCTAGCGGGATTTATTGCGAGTCATACAACATAAAATGTCCAGAACCTGAAACTATCCTGTTTGACGAACAAGACCTGCAACTTTAATGGCTTCCTACTGAAAATCAAACTATCCTATTCCAATGAATTGCATGAAATAGTAACAACACTAGCACAAGAAGATTATGTGGCTTCCTAACAGCTAAACAACACTAACCATGCATGCAACAAATAAAACTATGAATCCTAAGCAAAATTGAAAGACTAAGCTATTGAAATGAGAAATTGAGAGGAAAATTTGAGGGGCCATTTGCTTGAGCACAAGCCAGCTATTTATAGAATTCCCATTTACCCAAAGGTGAAAACCAAATTGAACTCTTTAACCATAAACAATGCAAAAACACTATTCCAGGGAACCAGAATCATAAATACAAGCAAAGGCGGTGAAAAAAAGCTGGTAAACGTTGAAATTTACATGAGTCGCACGTTAAAAAGAACATTCTGGAAAATGCATGAAGGACCGCCACCCTGAGCAGCGGCGGCGGTGGTTACATGAGACCGCCCTACCTGGGCAGCGGTCAGACCACCACCCAGGTAGGGTGGCGGTTTCGTCACTGAAGACCAAAACACAAAGAAAAGGAGGGGAGAAGAGAAAACAAAGCACGCAGGGGCTAAGCGGGGCATGCGGGATGTTAACGCATACTTGGAGAGCTTTTCCGGATCCCGAACACCTTGCAAGGAGACCTGTATCATCATTGGGGCACGTGTAACTGTGTTCTTTTTTCTCTTAGTTGGTCCTAGAAAGAAGCAAAATGCAATTGAAATATATTCTACAGAGGTAGAGTATAGAGGAGAAGTTAATACTATCGATGACCTACTATCATCTACTATGACAACATGAGCACCATCTCAATTTTCTAAAATCTAGTTCAACATCAGAGGACAAAACACATCAAGATACATATGCATTTCATTCAGGAGTTGATCCATGATGAAATCATAAATTTATAGTACTGTCAGACATCTAATATGGTTGGAGACATTTTTTACCAAACCCTTCACTGAGGTGAAGTATTTTCACTTGCAATCTCTTCTTGGGGTGAGGTTTTCTACAACAGCCCATCTTCTTTAGGCTTTCTAGTTTTATTCTCTTCTTTTAGAAAGATTTTAGTTTGTATATGAGTACATTATCAGGCCTTTAGCTTTTGGGACTCATTTGACACATATTTATTAGGTTGTTTAGGGATTCCTTTATCTCTTATAAGTGGAAGTTTTCCCTTAAGACCTCTGTTAGTTAAAAAAATTTTACTCTATTACCCATAGAGATCCATTGTAAATGGGTACCTCATCAGACCTAGTCATCACGACCCATTCTTATCTTATTATTCCTCTAGGAAGATGTTTTTTATACATGGGTACCTTATCAAGATTAGTATTCGGCCTCATTTACACATTTTTCTTAGTTTTCTAGGAGAGTTCTCTTTCAATCCTGATTTTCCATGACATCTATCACAACTTCAATGAAGGGGGGTGTTGGTGTATATTTTTAGAAGCACAATAGACTATGAAGCAATCCTTATAAACAATTCAACATATATTTGAGATCTGAAACTCAAAATCTCATAAAAATTCAATCACAATATCTACTTATTCAATACTTAATGTGTGCACACCATAAACCATAAATAAATTATGTAAACATGGAAAAAAACAACCAACACAATATATAAGTGTTAAACCATCAAGGGGAAGAAAACCCACTGAAATACAATCTTTTACTGATATTTTTCTAAATTTAGTGAGGCACCAACCCTACAAGGAGCACAAACCCCTGACTTTGTGAAGCACCAACTCTACAAGGAGGCTACAACCCACCAAGATGATCAAGCACCCACTCAACCACCTTATTATGTATATATTTATGATTTTTTTCTTCCACAACTTATGGAGACATCTTATTCAGTTAACACTTCTTCAATCAAACCCTAGGTGATCACACTTCACAAAAAAGTTGATCACACTTCACAAAACAAGCTCATCGATCAATCTAAAATTCATCAAAATCTTTCACTCATGTCCTCTGATTTTTATTCACCTAAAACACACTTGGATCATCCTAAAATCATGCTCAAACACCTACAATCAACACTCACCTAGGTCACTCCACATGCCCACACCTCAACTAGTTCCAAAAAGCACCCAAAAACATGCTTTAATATGCTTCTCCTCATTTCAAACTTAGGAAAAATCTTTTCCATTCTTTTGCTTCGATCCATAAATCAGATAAAATTTTCAAATTTTAAATATAATATTCACAAGTTACCCAATTAGGTCGTCCTAGCTCAAACCATCATTTCATGTGCCAAAAATGGCTCAAAACCCCATGGGCACAATCTTAAAATTTCCCTTACATTAAATATATACTTTTTTATGAACCAAAACTCATTATACATGACTAAAATAACATTAAAATTTCATAAATGGTCACAAATTATCTCAACCAATCAAATTATTTTGTTTACTTGGCCCAATTCCCTTTACAATTCTCAAAACAGTTGTTTCATGCACCCTTCATCGCACTGGAAACTTCATATGGCCACAAAATCACTTCAAAAAGTGAAAAATATGGCATGTGACAACTTGAATAAAATGGAATAACCTGTATAAAACTTCTAAGAAATTTATAATTCATGAAACATCTATATATTCAAACCACAGCTACTTTTTCCTTCACCAAAATAACCTTTCCAAAAACAAATGATTCCAAAGGTTAGATCATAAAAACATTTATACATACATTAATTACCTATAAATGGATTCATTTGGATTAAAAATTAATTAATCTTCACATTCCATGTGATATAGGAAGCATCACCCAATCCACCTCCTGCTTTAAACAACATCAAACTTGCACCAGAACACATGTAGTCTTGAACTACCAAAAAATCTTCTTGTCTAAAGAATGCCTTAGAAACCCTATCAAATGACCTCATTATGAGGAAAACCTCATATCACTTAAAATTTCTCTGAATACTCTTTCCAACACAACATTAATCACCTTCAAATCCCACATTTAGCTCAAGTTATGCTCATTTAACTAGAGATTGCTATTTGAGACCCCAAATCTACCCTTTAACTAGTAAACCTATCTGGACCTCAAAACACTATGTACCTACATGAACTTGCCCTTAAAATTCATGTAAATCAATATTAACTCCCATTAATCATGCACCATAAATTTTTAATGCTACTCCTTTGGACCATCTTGTTCTAAATCCTTCTTTCCCAAAAACTCTCAATTTTAGGTGGGGCCCACTCATCACCGTGACCTCAATCATTCTTTTATGGAAATCATTAGGATTACTCTACAACATCCAATCATCACTTTTAATGAAATAATCAAAATTGGGTCACAATACTTCACTTTCCTCCAACATCTCCTAGTTAGGGTTTTAAACCACTTTACCTTCTTAACATTCATTCATAAAATCCTTACGATCAAACAACCTCATTTAATTTTTGAAACCTTATAAAATCACCATAGAAGTTTCCCTGAAATACACAAGATTCCATGAAAATCACATTGTTCACAATGAGCATCTAAAGTTGAAATTCGAGATAGAAATGACTTGATTTTCACCTTATCTCACAAAATAAGTCATATTTGGCAAAAATACACATCATGGGTACCTGAAATTTTTCTCAAAGCACTATGAATCATACCTATAACATATCCAATCATCATAATGTCAATGTTATACCTCAATCTCTCCAACCTATCTCATTTTCATAGCTTCACCTTAGGGATTCTCACTGTAGAAGCTAGGGTCAACTAAAATAATGCAATAAATGAATAATAAACCTCTGAAAATGACCCAAACATGCCTCATATGCCATGATACACATGAATTCATTCTTACATGTTTTCATATATCTCCAAACTATTTTGTCACACCTCCAAGCTACTATACATGCTCCCAATGAGCACATGTAACAAAGTGAATCACCTATACCTGCACTATGCCACTGTTATGTGTCATATTAGCCCTTATACATTCACACATTTGAAATCACCTTCAATCCTTCTTCTCAGGAATATTAAGTTCATTATCAAGGTTCATACATTGATTATTAATCTATTGATCGAAAAATAATCAAGTTATTACTACCTGATCTCGGACCCGTGTAGGCTTTAATTAATTGCCGACAATTTTCTCCTTTTAAGTAATCAATTTTAAATAATGCAAGATAATAACGACAATTGCACACAGATTGATTACGGATTTCAGAAATTGCCTACGTCTCCGGGTTTGTGGTCGAGCCGTTCCACTAGTCAAAACTTGTAAGTTACAATAGTACTTTCACAAGAAAACCTAATAGAAAATATTATGAACTTGCTTAGAAGAATATCCAGACCTTCGGACGACAAGGGTGAAAGATAACACCCGACTTCCACCACGCTGGCATATTCGGCAAGCTCTATGGCTCCAGCTCCATAGTTCAAAAACCTCTGGTTCTCGATCGGCCTTCCAGACGCTAATACAATTCCCTATGGCTCTCCGGTCGATATTCCACGCTCTGCAATAATTTACTGTGGTGCTATGGGCCGACTAGGTAGTATTAATAACTCCTAGCCACAATAATGCCTATTTAAATAAATAGGTCTTCACACAATTACAATTTCTCATCCTCCTCTTGGCTCGGACTTCACCTCCAGAGCTCTAGGAATGAGCTTGTCTCTGAGTTTGTGTGTCCCCACAATAAGCTTAACAAATAATAAGCTTGGGGTGTGTGTGTCCATTACAAAGAATGGGTTCCCTATTTATACAAAATTAGGGCCCGTGAATAATGCATTACAAATTATCCTAAGGCTATATTTAAACCTTAGCCTCACCTGTAGCAAAATTAATGGGATCACATACCCATATAGAGCGGTTTGCATTTTTAATGGGATGAATACCCATGTTGGCGGAGAAGCATGTTTAATGGGATAAATATCCCAAATAGGGCGGTGGGATAATAGTTTAGGCTTTATTAAGCCTTTCCACGCATATTTATAGTGATCAAAGGACCACCTTAGGCTTAACTACCCCTATCTCCACCGCTTCACCACCTTCTTCCACGTGGATGGCTTTGCATGCCCCCACCACCGCTTCCCTCCTTCACAAATGGACTTAGCATGTGGCGGTTTAATTGGGTAAGTGGAAATTTGAATACTAATGTTTGAACATTAATATATGTGGTTTGTGTGGTATGTGGAATTTGGGAATAATGCCTGGCATTTGGAAAGTGGACTTACCAAGTAAATATAATTTTGACCCATGTAATGTGGTATGGAAATAATTAACTCGGTCAATAACATATATTCCACTTGTCATCTCCCGATAGGCAAATCGATCGTATTCGATTCATGGCAAGCCACGTGGTGCCTTGTGGACCTACCACGTCAGAAATAATACCATAGTCCACATGGTGGCTGTTGGTTAAAACCCCTCCAATTTTGCCAACGCCTTTTTGCCACGTGTCATAGTGTGATTGGTCCAATATTGACCAGTTGACCAGAGTTGACTTTCCCGCTGTCTGAACTTTGACTGGACATATCTAGAGCTCCCGATGTTCGTTTGTCACATTCGCATAGTTGTTGGAAATATATCAAGATGATCTTTTGCACTGACACCATTTAGGGATGTTTAGGGAACTTTTAAAAATGACCCCCTGATCATCTATAAACATCATAAAAGTGATGCCCAAAAATTCTCATACCTGTAGGCGGGCCTACTCTGCCTCATATACTTGAGCAAGCACGTAGCTGATCATAGTTCCTTCAACATAGTTTAGTAGTGCCAAGAGTCACAAGAGATATTTCATAGTTTCATCCTTAAAAAATATATATATGACTTTGTTTTTATAATCTCCTTATTTGAATAAATCTTAGAGCATATATATTCTACCTCATTACTTTTCTTAGCATGTAGCTCACTGTTACACTTAGATTTACAACAAGTGAAGTACCATGACACACAATGCTAGATTTTATTGACCTTTCTCCATAAAGAGAATAAGAACACAACTTCACCCTTATAGTACCCTAAGTATTGTTTGAGAAATGTACATACCTCAACAACTTCTATTTTAAACATGTTGATCTTGGAGAATCCTTCCTTATATTGTAGATGCATGTACCTTGCTCTTACTAGCCCTAAACATGGTAATTACCATGAATATCATATTTGTATGATTTTATCAAAATAATTATGATTATAAAGAGGTACTCATTTGGGCCATTTTCCTTTGTACAAAGTTTCAGCCTCACTTCCTTATGATAAAATACTCCATATATTATTGACTCAGTCATTTTAGGTCACAAAGGATGCACCCCTTCAGGTTAGTTATCTCACATTCCTGTATTGAGATCATAAGATGCCAAACCTCTCATTGAAAGACAAAAAAAATAGGCTAACTTGATGCTTCTATACCAATTCTTTAAGGATTTAGATATTCAAGTGTAAGATTAAGGATCACATTGAGTAGATTTGTATAAACCCTCCTAGGGTTTCACAGAGTTCCTACAGAGACTTAGAATTCATCAAAGCAATTTTTTCATACTTCAAGGAAATCAAAATCCCCTTGAAGTGATCATAAAATATTTGTTTTCATTGTAACTCTGCAATTTCACCTTCTTGCACCTTAAACACCCTTAGATACACATGTAGAAGCTAATTTTTCACGTTTGAAGCAATGATACAATATATATTTGACTTGAAACACCTTTAAGAGCTTACAATAGATATTATGGGATCTCTTTGTCATACACAATGCATTCTTTTCACCTCTCAGTTGTAGGTCACTAGTGTGCAACCTCATAAACATTCACAGTCACCTATAGGATGCTTTTAAAAACCTTAAGCATACTATCTTTGTCATATTACCACATATGATTGATACACTTTGCAAGTCATGAGACCATCCTTGTCTAAGAATTTTCAACCTATGATCTTCTTGAGCAACTTCTAGCTTTACAATGTAGTCATGAAGGGACCCTGAGAGAAACATCACTGAGACCCGTAGTACTATATTTTTCTTTTCATATGACTGTGACACTTCTTTGATCATGCATTTCATACTTTTAGTACTGAGAATCAATTTGTGACTTCTATTTATCTTAAGTTCTTAGATTGGACTTGTAGAAACAACTTCATGATAGTCAACATACCTTACAAGCCCTATTTAATGGATTTGTAAACTTCCACTCATAATCAAACCATGGTAACTTGTAATTCCATCCATTGTACACTTGAATTTACTTCATAAACTTTAAGAGATACAGTAACCCTTCTAAATTACTTCGGAAGAACACAAACTTGAAACATTTTTCATGATGAAGCCACCTCTGAGTTTTGTAACATAGACTCCATCATTCTTCAGTAACTTTCTTCACAATCTAGGTTAATACAATAAGAAAAATGGGAGCATACTGTCATAGAATCACATTTGAAAACAACCTCAATGGCACATTCATTCATTATATTAGTAAAAAATTACACATGTGTTTGGTACATGCCCCAAATATAGAATTTTCTACTTGATTCATGACTTTGGTCCATCTTGATAATCCTGAGCATCATCACTCACTCACTCTAACTTAATCATAGCTGATACAAGATATTATTCAACATAAGGACCCTTTGAAGAGTTATCAACATTGATGCACAATGAATTCACACTTCTGACATATACCACAGAGACCTAGAACACATTGACAGTACTAAAGTACTTTGTACACAGACAAGAAAGGCTCAATACACCTTCAAATACATTACCGGGCCTAAGAAAGTAGTGCATCATGATAAGATTATGACACTTGACACTAACAGTAAAAAGAGGATACCAGACTCTTAAACTCAAATTGATGCATACAAAATCCTTACAGAATCCCATTTACATGCTTGAGACATCCGTAACTCATCATTTAGAGCATCCATGCACATTTTCACTCAGGAACCCAAGATAATGATAATGCATTAGACTGACTCAATATGTTGAAAGTACAGACATATACATCAGATGATCACAATATAGAGAACTTTTGACATTTACAACATAATCAACTATATATAGAACCTTGACATCACACTTGGAGACACAGGATGACATACCTTACACTCATGGAGAAGTCATACTTTGACTCAGACATATCCCTCTCACTTTAATGCTTCATATGCACCTTTACACCTTCAAGAAGCATAGTGAAGGTATAGGATCACTAAGAATACCGAAAAGGTCTTGAAGAGGTCACAAGCCCCCTTAGATGGATGAGCAACTCCTTCTTCTCTTTTCTGATCTGAGCTCTATAACACACCTTTTCTTCTACCATCACCGACTCTCATTTGGGTATGAATATCTCTTCTTGGTTACAAAATTCTACTTGGACCATTTTCATGTATTTTAGGCCTTTTAAGACTACATCCTTATACATTAGGACCTTTAAAACCCTTATTTTTACTTGAGATACCTTGATATAAATCCCTTGCAACATGACCAACCTTATTACAATTTAATCACACTATTGTATTCTTCCTCTTAAAACTATCAATATGTCTAGGTGGATCATTCAAGAAAAACCTAGCAACATGTCCTTTTTTATTGCAATTGTAGCATACAATACTCTTACCAAACTTATCTCTATTATCTTCCCATGACTGAGTACCTACAGGATCAGATCTCTTATGGACATCCTCTTAATTTTTATTGGCTCAAACACTTCTAGATTCCATTCACAATCTTTGGCTTTGTGACCATACTCACAACATTAATGACATTCACCATGCAAGAATCAGTGGGCCATAACTTCTACATACATGCTTAATTTTTTGCAAACAAGATATCGTTGGAAAGCTTTAATTTTTCTCCACGCAATGAAACTTCCTATTAATGATTATGAGAATATTTTCATAATAACAATAGAATAATAGGGGGGTGAATCATTCCTCACAAAAATTTAAATTCATATTTCAAACTTGCATATACAAATACTCATAAACATTCAACCATTCATTAATGTGTGCATACATCAAACAATCATATGTGCAAGAACCATGAGAAGCATCATCAAAAAAAGACATAATATATAACTGGGAAACCCTAAATAGGAAGAAAACCCATTAAAACCCAATCTTATAATTATATTGATATGTTTCATAATTTCATGAGGCACCAACCCCACAAGGAGCACCAACCCTATAAGGAGCACCAACCCCTAATTTTGTGAAGCACCAACTCTAAAAGGAGGATAAAACCCCCAAAGATTATAAATAACCTACTCAACCACCTTATGATGATATGATATCTGATTTTTTCTGCCACAATTGATGGAGATCCAATATCTAGCTCGCACTTCTTCAACCAAACCCTAGATGATCACACTTCACTAAACAAGCTCTTCAATCACTCTAAAAATAATCAAACTCTCTCTCTCATGTACTCTTATTTTTCTCCACCTAAAACACACTTGAATCAACTACAATTCATGCTTCATCACCTACAAACAAATTTCACCTAGGTTTCTCCACTTGTACACACCTCACTAGTTCTAAAAAGCACCCAAAAACATGCTTTTATATGTTTCTCCCCATTTAAAACTAAGGAAAAACATTTTACCTCCTTTTTGTTTGAACAATACATCAAGGAAATAATTAAAATTTGAAGTACAACAGTCACAAGTGACCCAATTAGGTTGACCTAGCTAAAACCATCATTTCATGTGCCAAAAATTGCTCAAAACCCCATGGGCACAATCTTAAAATTTCCCTAACATTAGTACCATACTTTTTCATGATGTAAAAACCCTTACATATAAATAAAATATAATAAAACATTCATACATGGTCATACATTTTATCAACCAATCAAATTATTTCATTTACTAGGCTCAGTTCCCTTTATAATTCTCAAAATAGTTGTTTCTTGCACCCTTCAGCACCCTGGAAACTTAATTTCATCACCAAATCACTTAAAAAAGATAAAACCATTAAATGTAGCCACTTTATGGAAATTTCATAACCTTTATAACACTTATAAGAAATTTATAAGTCATGAAACATCCATATATTCAAACCATAGCTACTTTTGCCTTCACCAGATCAACCTGCTAAGAAAGTTGGTTCTAATGGTTACCTCATAAAAATATTTATACAAACATTAAAGAAATCAAATCTGATTCATTGGATTTAAAATTAATCCCTCTTTACATTACAGGTAATATAAAGCATCACCCAATCCATATCATGCCTCAAACAACACCAAACTTTCACTAAAACACATCATGTCTTGAAATGCCAAAAATATTCCTGCTCAAAAAATGACATGGAAACCCTGCCAAATGACCTCATATAAGAAATTTATAATTCATATAGTAAATTTATAAGTCATGAAACATTCATATCACAAACCACAGATACTTTTTTCCTTCACCAGATCAACCTGTCAAGAAAGTTGTTTCCAAGGGTTAGCTCATAATAACATTTATACAAATAGTAAATACCTCAAAATTGATTCATTTGATTCCAAATTCATCACTATTCACATTAAGTTTGATATAAATCCTCACCCAGTCCATCCTATACCTCAAACAACATCAAAATTTCACTAAAACACATTTTGTCTTGAACTGCCAAAAATATTCTTGCTCAAAGAATGACTTGGACACCTTGTCAAATGACATCATCATGAGGATATAAATATATAAATGGAAATATCTCTGAATCCTATTTCCAATTAAACTTTAATAATATAAAAATTCCACATGTAGCTCAATTTATGATTATTTTACTTAAGACTGCTATGTGAGATCCCAAAACTACCCTTTGACGAGTCAAACTATTTGTTCCTAAAAACACCATGTACATGCATGAAATTGATCTAAAAATTCATTTAAATAAATATCAGCTCCCATTCATCATGCAACATCAGTTTTTAAAGCTACTCCTTTGGACAACCTTGTCGTAAAACCTTCTTTCCTAAGAACTACTATTTTTATGTGGGACCCACATATGACCATGACCTCAACCATACATTTCTAGAAATATTAAATATTCTTATACAACATCCAATCATCAATTTTTATTAAACAATCAAAAATTTCTCATGGTACTTCACTTTCTACCAACTTCTCCTAGCTAGGGTTTAACTAGGTTTTTAGACCTCTTTACCTTATTAACATTCGTAAATAAAAACCTGATAACAAAACAACCTCATTATTTTTTTTAACCTTATAAACTCACCATATAATATTCCTTGAAAGTAAAAAAGTCCCATGCAAAGTACATTGTCCACAATGAGCATTTGAAGTTGCACTTCGAGTTGGAAATACACCTAATTTTGACCGTCTCACAAAATTAGTCATACCTTGCAAAATACTTATCATGGGTACCTAAATTTTTTCTCAAAGAATCATGACTCATCCCTCTAGCATATCCAATCATCTTAATGTAAAAACCATAGCTCAATTTCTCCAGTAACTAATACTTACCTATGTTTGCATGTTAGATCCTTACTATGGAAGCTAGGGTCATATGAAATAATGCAATAACTAAAAAATAAACATCTAAAAATGACCCAAAAATACTTCATATTCCATGATACACCTAAATTCATGCTTCCATCATCTCATATAGCTCCAAACCATTTTTTCACACCTCCAAGCTATTATACTTACTCCTAATGAGCACCTGTAACAAAGTGAATCACTTATACCTGCATTATGCCACCACTATGAGTGCTCAAACACCCTCAAAAAATACTATAAATCATGCTAACATGATTCCTAAACATTAAAGAATCTCATACTACCATGTCGCATCACCTAGGCACCTGTATAGGTTTGTAAGAGCAAGCAAACCTCACTAAATCCCACTATATCATCTCAAACACATTTGAACCAGTATGATAACACCAAGAACATCATCATAAGACATGATACAATACTAAATTTTTCATTAATGTGGTTTTACATCAATGACAACACCTATTAGGCCTACATGCCAATAAATATTATCGATAAGTGTTTCTCAACAATGATCATTTGGATCACCTACAACCTCTAATCATTGTACTTGAACAAACAATCCATTCTGGGTCATAACCAACAAGATGTTCTCTATCGCTTTTTACCTTTTGTTTTAGGAGGGTTTAAAATTAGTTTACCTTCTTAACGATTGTTCATAAAAGTCGAGGCCTTATTTTCTAAACTAATGCTAAGATATCCTTCTTAGGTCCATCTCCCAATTTTTGGAAAACACAAGCACTGAGAGGGGAGGGGTGAATCATTTCTTCTCAAAAAATTGAAAACATTTCATAAAATTAGCAAGTTATTCAATCTTAATCAAACTTTTAATATGAGAGAATAAAAACATTCAACCATAAGAAAATACCAATCAAGCGCATGTGAACACAAAGAGTAATGTGGGAAACCCTTCAAGGGAGAAAAACTCACTAAAATCAATGCACTATGTGGAAAATTTTCCTATAAAATATTACAGATATTTCATTTTTTTGAGAAACCACTTAACATGAAGCCCCCACTCCAAAATTTAGCCAAACACCCACTTGACATTTATAAATATCCTACTTGCATGGAAGTTACAACTCCCAAAAATTCAGTCAAGCTCCTACTTGAACTTCTGCATGCTACAACATACAAGGAAGCAACAAGTCCCTACTTTGCTAAGCCTCCACTTAGAATTTTACAATGTTTTTATTACCTTCATCTTGTTGTTTGAACCAACACATTGTGATCTCTGATTCATATCCTCTTCTCTCTTCATCTTCATTCTTCACTCACCTAAAGTCACCAATATTATCTTCACTCCATATTTATGCAAGAATAGACTTCAATTGCCTCTTTCATAACCACATTTTTCATGACTCTCCTTGGGTGACACCCTCAAATACCTACTTTCTCATACATACATACTGCTATAAAAATTATATTCACGAAGGTATTTCACATGCTCCTTGATTTTCATTGTTTTTCATGTCTTCATACTACATCAACAACATGGTCATCAACTAAAAATTTCATGTTCACTTGGTCATACTTATACATGATAATTTTCCTCTATTAAATTTAACCTCATACATCAATGAAAACACCTAAAACATCACTCTTTTGACATCAGTGACAACACAATGCCAACAATCTCCCCCTAAGATACACACATGCCATCAACTCATTCTCCCCCTTTTGACATTAATGAAATAGAATCATGTCTACAAAAACTTGGGATCTCTTCATCTTACATAACAATAGGCTCACCACTTGGTTGAAACCATCAACCAAATCATTAAAGATTCATTCTTCATCTCGGTTTTGACTATTAGCATCAATAGAGCAACATGGTTCCCCCTAAGGAAATGCATACCTTCAAATCTAATTCACACCTTGAAAAATCACCTCTGAGCACAACAATCTTAATGACATCTAGATACATATTATACAACTCCTTAAACTTTCAAAAATCTAAATAAAGTTTTCAAATGCTACTACATCATGCTTGCCATTCAACAACCTTGTTCAAATTATTTCTTGATACTATAAATTGCTCATGGAGTTTTTCTCAGCTCCCTTAGACCCTTTTGACATCTCTATCATGACTTTAACTAGCTCAAAGAGTCAACCAGACCACCCTCACTTCTTATCTTTCTCAAGACAACATGGTCTTATATCATACTCCTTCATGAAAAGATAAGACAATATACCCTTATTTGGATTACTAAACTCATAACACTTTATGTTATATATCAATAACCAACCTTACCCTACCTGATTCCACTACCTTCTTATGAAACTCAAACATCAACTTACATTTCCCTCTTGATGAAAATGATACCAATCTTATCAAAGTAGAGATGTGATAACCTTATTTGAGCGTGTTTAAAAAACTTAGAAAACACAAGAAAATTATCACTTATCCAAGCATTAACATACCTTGTTTAAGACTGAAAAACTCCCCATGAGACAATTCTTCAAAGAATACAAAACATCTCAAGCAACCTGATATATTAACCATTTTTTTGTACCTTACCTAGTAACACATTGCCATGACTCCAAACCTTGTGACTATCCTTGCAACTCTTTTTATTTTCTTACAAATCCATATTAGTCCTTCACACATCATTCCAAGTTGTCAACCTTCATTCTAAACCTTGGGACATATTCTTAAGACTTCAACATGACTATGTCAGTAACTCTGTTAAGCTTTTAACTATATTGTCATAACTTCTTATTACAACATACCTTAAAGAATCTGATACTGCAAACCCATATCTTCTTGATGCTTGATCACTTATGATACATATTCATGAAAGTATGAATCCAACCCTGTCAGGATACAAATTATATCTTGACACAACAATAATTCTTTGTTCATCCACACAAATTCAAACCTCATTTTCTTCTTCTTAGACCAATAAACTGCAATATTTAAACAAATTCAAAACTCAAAACACTTAACTGTCCTTAGTGCACTTAAAAATACATCATAACTCTAGGTATAAAATAACACACAAACATACCTTTGGATCATGCTAGCCAAATCCCCCTAAGATCATACTAAGACTGAAAAACACCTTTTTGGGAATTATTTATATGGTTTTCATTGATATCAAGTGTCACATTAATGTTAAAGGGTTTCAAGATGGTTTAGGTGTCATCTATGAGTTAAGCTAAAGGTTGATTGGTAGTGTCAAATTTTGTTGTCTTCCCATATGTTGTCTTGGTGCATCTACATGGTTTTACGCATGTTCAATCTAGTTTGAGTACTCCAAAGGTTTTATGAGGTATTCATGAGGTCAAGCATGGTCATTATGATAAATTCAAATGTGTTAATGAGTATATAAGAGGTGGTCAAGGTCATATTTTGTGAGTCATGTGTTGGTTCAAGCCTAACCAGGCCTAATCCTAGACCTAGCATGAGAAGATGGTATTGGTAACATGAGAAATGGAGCACAATAGTATTTTTGGATCATGTAATAAGTATGTTGAGGTTGTACAATTTTTTTTGTAGGTTTATCAGGTCTCTATTTAGGTATATGATACATGATGAAGGTCCTTTTGTAGAAGAATGTTAAGAATAAGACATGTAGACACATGTAATTCATGGTAGTTGGATAATTTCAGATGAATTTGAGAATGTATGAAATTTGAAAAGGATAGAGGAGGTTTTTATGGTTCTCTAGGTAAAATTTTAGGTCAAGAGGATCAAGACAAAGCAAGAAAATGAGCTTTTGGTCATATCGAGTCCTTAAGAAGGAAAAAACCGGCTTGATGGTGAAGTTTATATGCTCACCCACACATGTGGGTTTTACATGGTACCATAAGGATTTCAGGGATGTTTTTTTATGGATTCAAGAATATTTTATAATAAGAAAGAATTCATTTAGACATTAGAGATTTCTGAACAATCATTAACAAGAAGAGGTGGTCTAAAACCCTAGTTCTAAAGAGACAAGGGAGATTCACATGGTATGGTATCCAAATAAATTGGAAAGGAAAATGTGATGACTCAGGAATGTAGAGGACTCTTCATAGATCCTATTGATGGTGGTTTTATGTTCCAAGTTTTTCAGCAAGATAGAGAAAATCCATTATTTTATGGAGATTTGCAGTTTCATGTTTGAGATGGAAGTGTCACGATGTGAAGTTAATTGTTCAAAATACCTTGGGATGTTTTCTATATTTACATGAAAATTTTCAGGTGTGTTCAGTGGATAAAATTTGTGGAACATGTCTCTAATGTTACCCTACTGATAAAGGGCTAGAAGGTGCAAAACTAGTCATGATGGTTTGAGTTGAGCTGAGTTGTTTTACATGTTATAGATGAGTTATATGGTCATGTATAACATATAGGATTCTCATATGATGTGTTTGAGGCCTTGGAGTGGTAAGGGAAGATGTATTTTGTCTTAAGCCCTAATGGTCTAATTATCCCTATTAGGCTTAACAAGAATATGTGATGGAACAAGTATGAAGGTGAGATATTCTCCATTTGACATATGTTTGTTAGTGTTTGAGGATGTTTTCCATGATTCCCTTGATGTGTTCATTGCATTGGTTGATTGATGGGTATCGTTATTCCCTTCATTTAATCAACTTTTTGTTGATGTCATATCAAACCAGGGTGTGTCTAAAGCTATATGCAACAAGAGTAATTTTATCGATCTAGTAGTTGACTGTAGTTATTTTTGTATTTTCTGGGGGATCTCTTCAATGTCTTAAGGACTTCTTGGTAAAACCTTATTTAAATCAAACTATGAAAACTTGCTGAAATTAAACACACTGAAAGCTTTGCTGAAAGGAAACACACTGTGTAGAATGGAAACACACTTGCTTCTGAAAGTAAACACACTTGCTGTTGGAAATAAACACACTCAATTTAGAATGCTTGAAAACAATTTCAAGAAATATAAGAATCTATCTAAACACCTACAGGAACAAGTATACAATAGAGTTGAACTGAAAGAATTAAAACAACAGAGAATTAAGAGATCTAAGCTATTTGCTGAAGAAATATAAATACCACATAAATGAATATCCTGGTCCTTGGGGGAGTGGGCCCTTGCTCCTCCTCAAATCAAGTTTTAAAAACTCAGAATTCTCTCAAATAAGAATGGCTATTTTATTGATAAAACATTTGGTATTACAAACGTACTGGATCTGAGTAATTAGTCTATTTCTCTTCTCTATTCTATATCTATCTCATATCATATTTTATATATCTATCTATCTATCTACTACAAGTTTGTTTTTATATACATTTTACAATTACAACTGTCTCAAAAATTCTGATGAAATTGAATCATGCCCATAATAGATGTTGAGTCAGATTATGGTTGATCAGATAGCTGTAGGATAACTCTCCCTGGATTTGTGTTTAGAAATCTTCTCATCCTTTCCTGATTGAAAGGGTCGTAGATGAAAAATCTCTAGATGTGGTTAGAATAGATAACTCCCATCGGTTCTGGAACTTCAAAGAAGTTCCAGAACCATAGGAAATTGTTAAGGACCAAAACCGTGAGAGTTCCAGAGCTATCCCCAGGAGTTCCGGAACTAAGTCTGAAAATTCTGGAACTAAATAATGGCGTTTCGGAACTAAGCCCGAAAGTTCCATAACTAAATGCTAGAGTTTCGGAACTAAGTTTGAAAGTTCTGGAACTAGATGATGACTATGTGATGGAGTTCCGAAACTATCTTGGAACTTTTGGAACTAAGTTGTGTGGGAATAGATGTTGCTGAAAACATACTGAACGCTTCCTACTTCATTTCCTTGACTGACTAGACCTTCTTTATTACAAAACTGAATTCAAACACACACTTCGTTAGGAATTCTAGAGCTTTTAACATTAGAATCACAATCAATCAAAAGACAGACAATTACATCCTAACTCATATAAGATCAACTAAAAGTCACACAATGCAATCAAACTTAATAAAAAGGAGAGTAAGATGAGATCATATATTATACATTAATCAGACATAATCTGGCCTCATCATTTCCCCCAAACTTACTTGTTTGTAAGTCCCTTTACAAACTTCATTCTTCAAAAGTGGGGTTGTATGTTCTGCATTCCATTTGATTTCTCAGATCAAATGGCTGAAACTAGATTTTCCAATGTTTAAACTTAGATGTACTGTACCCTACTCCTGCTTCTATTTTCCTCTCCCACTGTTCAAATTCAGTAGGGTCTTGAGGTTCTCTGTTTTTCCAAGGAGACATGGGGGTGAGAAGTAGAGGGGGCCTTGTTCGCATTCCCATCCATATTTTCCCGTAGGTTTCATTGACTTGGGGAATTATTGTGCATAACACTTTTGCCCTTTCTAAACTCTAGATCAGATTTGTTGGGGAAATTACTTCCCTTCTTCTCAAAGAAATAGTAAGGAGTTCCCACCTATTTGAGCATCCTTCATAAATATCTTCAAACGTTTCCTCCTCATAGGAGGTGAAGACATCAATACTCTTTTGCAGAATGGCAAGATAGCGTGTCTTGAATCTCTCATCAAAGGCATGAGTTCTAAAATGTGTGAGAAAGGCAGAGGGTTTACCATAATGAGCTCTCATATAGAGACCTGTTGAGCTAGCTTTCAATAAAAATTCAGATTCCCTTTCCTTCCATGCAATTTGGTTTTAAAAAATAGAGACAAATGCATTGAGTTGGGGCTCCCCTACATACAAATTGATCATAAATCTTGTGTTTTTCTCTAGTATAAAATTGCAAAGATAAAATTCACACAAAAGATTTTTCTGCTCAGGGCTAGATAGAGAGTAAGCTGTCATGAATTCAGATTCATCTTTTAGTTCATGTGGAAGCCCACATGCAATCCTTGACAGCTGCCAGTGAATGAACTGCTCTTCTAAAAACACACTATATGTAGGAGAGGGCCTCCTGCAGGCAAGCAATTTTTCACTCATAATACAGACCATATGAATTTTTGCAAGACATTTATATTTATTTCCTTCCTCCTTATAAAACTTTTCTTCCCATTCTTTTCTTGCCTTCATCTCTTCTTCCATCTTGGTCTTCAATTCTTCATTTGATGTTTTGGCTTCTCTGAGTTCCCTGCAAGTGTCATTCCATAGTTGTTTGAGTGGCAAATAGGTTAACTCAGTCTGTGCAGAGACTGTGGACACAACACTCTGTTTTCTGGAAGTCCTGAAATTCTTCCTCTTTTTCTATCAGTTGTTTCTTGGTTGCTGATAATTCCTTAGTCCTGGCTGCAAGCTGAGTTGTTAGCTCTCCAATGAGCATTTCCCTTTGTTCCAATTTGAGTTTGAGGAAATCCAATTCCTCATCTTTTTCTCTGATAATGAGCTCTGCTCTAGACAAGAACATAGAGCCTGTTTAACTTGATGTCTTTCTTCTTCCTCTGAAATTACTTGAGGAGTTGGGCATTCTTCCTCTATTAAAGGAAATTTTCCTTTTCTTATCCAGGATGCCAACTCTTCTTCTTCATGTGGCAATGCTGATGGTTCAGCCAATTCCTGAAAATCCTGCTCTCCAATTCTTTCTTCTCCTATGTCCATTTCAGCTTGACTTGGCTCAGGAGGAGTCATGGCCATGCTGCCCAAAATATCAGTAGCTTCCTTTTCCATCCTTTCTTGCTCACTCCTTCCCTCTGGGGTTTCCCTTGACCTCTTATGATTTTTTCTTCTCTGGGGAAGTTCAACATGCCCAACAGTGAATTTCCTTCTAGAGCTTCTTCTTACTATTCTTTCTTGCTCTTGCATGGGTGAGCTATCACCGTCAGAGACAGATATTGGCTCCCCTGAAGCTGCTACAGAAGAAGGAATTTCCTTCACAGGTACAGAAGGCTCTGTTGTTTTGATCTTTCTCACCGACCTTCTTCTTTTTGGTATATTTTCTCTTTCCATTTCCCTTTGTTCTTCTGTAGGGGCATCAATTTCCAGATTAGTTGAAGGAGAGAATGGGGCTAGAATTTTCCTTCTGATAATATTAGGGTTTTTCTTGAACTTGCCAAGAAACTTGTCCCAAATTTCTTCTCCATTCTTCTTTGATAGAAAATGGTGCTGGCATATTAAATGAATTAGACCATGATGCCTGATTGTCCCAACACCCCAGGAATACCTCTGAGCCATGGTCTGGATAGAATAAAAAAGAAACCCTGGAAGGTTTATTATGTACTCAGGTTTTTTGGCTCCATACTTCAGATATATGAGCATTTTTAGGACTTATTTTCCCACAGACCCAAATTGACCATCACAGGTTAAATATTTTACTATCCAAAATGCTACCCTGTCAAAGGGTTTGGGAAAACTGGCCCTTCTGACCCCTTTTATGATTTTCTTTGTATTATAGATGTACTGGGGTTCAGTTTCTCCTTCTTGTAGTAAGACTTCAACCAGTTCTTTCAAAGTCCCCTTGGCAGGTTGTGGGACATGCACAATTGGTACTCTAGACACATTACTTACAGTATTTACAGAAAAAGGAATAAAGATATTTCTCACCTTTGTCCTGGATTTTTCTAGGTTTATGATGAATTCTCTTACCAATTCATCATTATGCCTTGAAAATTTCTTCAGGAACTCTAGCCATCCTGCATGCTCAAAGATGGATGCCACTTCTTCATCTGCGAGTAGCTGGGAATCATCCTCTGGTTCTGATTTCTTCTTAATCCCCATATCGGCTTGAGTTCTGTCTCTTTTGATTTTGTGCAAATTGGTTGCAGGCCCTTTTTCTTAGCTACGAAACTGATGACTTTGGCTGCGGAACCTCTGTTCTTAGCTGCGGAACCTCTGTTCTTAGCTGCGGAACTTTTGAATTCTCTGTTCTTTGTTGTTGAACAAAACTTAATTCGATGCTCCTTCCTCAAAATCTCTACAACTTATTTCACTTGAGTTTGCAATAATGATTATTAATGATAACCATGCCGCCACTTATTCCATCCAAATCAACTTCATGATTACACACTTGTAATCATAATGTATAAATAGATGACTCATCATACCTACTTTTAAATTAAGTCAAATCACACATGCAAACATTTAATCAACCCTAAATAAGTTAAAAGATATAATTACCATCCTTGATGATGTAACCCTTTTGCTATGATGACTCGTCATTCCTACAAGTGGAACAAAACATGATTAGATAAGACAACTGGAATTCAAAAGAATTCCCTTATTTGAACTAGCCAAAAAGAGAGGTCAACCGCCATTTGCTAGTTTTCAATTGACCTTTGAGAGAATTTATTCTTTTATTTTTATTTATTTATTTATTTTTATTTTTGGGAAGAAAACACCATTTTCTGGTTTTCATCTTCTTCCCTTTATTCTGGATCTATCATCTAGTTATTTGATCATTTTGGAAGAACTGGGTTCTTCCATATGATCAAATTCTTTGTCTGCTTCAATCTTCCTCAAGAATTCATCCTTAGTGGGAGGCTTCCTATAGAGTTTCAGCCTATGTCCATTGACCAAGAGTGTTCTACTGCTGCCATCAATGGGAAGTAACTGAATAGAACCATTGTCAAATATCTTCTCAATCTGATAGGGTCCCAACCATCTGGTTCTCAATTTTCCCTTGAATTGTTGGTACTTAGAATCGAACAACAATGCCCAGTCTCCTACTTTGAATTGTCTTTTCTTGATATGTGTGTCATGCCATTGCTTCCTTTGCTCTTGAATTATCTCTGTCTACTAAAGTGCTTCCAACCTTAATTCATCCAACTCATTGAGTTGAAGGATTCTTTCTTTTTGAGCTGCATTCAACTCAATTCCCACCTTCACTGTTGTCCTCAATGTCTGAAGTTCAAACTCTATAGGCAACAAGGGATTTTTCCCATAGACTAATTCATATGGTGAAAACCCTGTTGTAGTTTTCCAAGTTGTATTATAAGCCCAGACAGCTTCAGGTAGTCTCTTTACCCAATCTTTTCTCCCAGCTTCAACTGTTTTGGTAAGGATGTTCTCCAATTCTCTGTTTGTTACTTCAGCTTGTCCATTTGACTGTGGGTGGTAAGGAGATGACTTCCTATGATTGATTTGGTAATACCTTGTGAAAGCTTGGATCATATTAGACATGAATTGTGGTCCCTGATCTGAAACTATGCTCCTTGGTGCTCCAAACTTTATCATAATTCTGTTCCAAAGGAAATCAGCAACTGCTTCCTCAGTGGCATTTGTCAATGCCTACACTTCTGCCCATTTTGTCACATAGTCAGTACACACAAGAATATATTCCTTCCCTTGTGAAGGAGGATTAAAGGGACCAACAAAATCCAATCCCCATCTCTCAAATGGTTCAACCACAACTTGAGGCTGAAGAGGCATTTCATTGGTGAAAGTTGGTTGTCCCATCCTTTGACAAGGATCACACCTCTTGATATATCTCTTCACATCCTTGTACAGAGATGGCCAATAATAACCAGTGCCAAGTATCTTATGAGTTGTTCTTTTCACTGAATAGTGTCCTCCACTTGGTTCATCATGACATGCTCTGAGGATGTCAAAGATTTCATCCTCTCTTACACACCTGTGTAAGACAAAATCAGGACCACATTTAAATAACATTCCATTTAACCATTTGAATTGTGCACTGGTTTTAATTAACTTCTTTATTTGTTTCTTAGTGAAAGAAGGAGGAAACTTCCCTGTTGCAAGATAATTTTCCATATCAGCAAACCATGGTGTACTTGCTGAGATTGCAAATAGTTGTTCATCTGGAAAGTTATCCTTGACTGGATCTTGCTCCCCTGTGGTGGTTAGTCTTGACAAAAAATCAGCTACCACATTAGATTTACCTGGATTGTCCACAATGGAAATATCAAATTCTTGCAAAAGTAATAACCATCTAATTATTCTTCCTCCAACCACTGGTTTGTTCATTAAATACTTAATTGTTGAATGATCTGTGTGTACAAATATCTTGTACCCTGTAATGTAATGTCTGAATTTATTGATTGCATAAATCACAGCAAGAAATTCCTTTTCAGTGGTGGTGTAATTCTTTTCAGTGGGAGTAAGATTCTTGCTAAGATAATAAATGGCATACATCTTTCCTTCCTCATCTTTCTGTCCCAATACTGCACCAATGGAATAATTTGAGGCATCTGTTTGGATATGAAATGGATTTTCCCAATTAGGTCCTCTCAATATTGGGGCACTGATTAATTTTTCTTTAATTTCTTCAAAAGCATGCTGACACTTTTCATCCCAAAGAAATTCACAGTCCTTGGTTAGCAAATTAAACATGGGGGCAACAATTTTACTAAAATATTTTATAAAGCACCTATAGTACCCAACATGCCCTAGAAATGATTTGATATCTGTGGGGGTATGAGGAATAGGTAAATCTGAAATGATCCTAATTTTGTTTTGATCCACTTGAATTCTTTTTTTTTTGAAATATGGTGTCCTAATACAATCCCCTCATCCACCATCATCAAACACTTTTCATCACTAAGAGATAGGTTGTGTTGTTCACATCTTGTTAACACTCTGTCCAAATTTCTCAAAGCATCTTCAAATGTATCTCCGTGTACAGTGAAGTCATCCATATATACCTCAACACAATCATTTGTTAGATCAGCAAAGATTGCAAGTACAACTCTAGGAAAGTTGCAAGAGCATTGCATAAACCAAATGGTAACACCCTATAGGAAAAATTTTCCATGGACATGTAAATGTAGTTTTTTCCTGATCCTCAATAGCAACTCTGATCTGATTGTACCCACTAAAGCCATCCAAGAAAGAAAAGTATTGTTTACCTGAAAGGTTATCTAGGACTTGATCTATGAATGGTAAGGGAAAATAATCTCTCATTGTGGCTTTGTTCAGTTCCCTATAGTCAACACATATTCTCCATTTTCCATTCTTTTTGGGAACAATTACAAGAGGAGATACCCACTGGCTATCTGAGATAGGGTAGATGAAACCTACTTGTAATAGTTTTTCAATTTCTTGTTTGACTATATCCCTTAAAGCTGGGTTAATCCTTCTTTGAGGCTGCCTAACTGGTTTAATGTTTTTAGTATAGATGTGATGAGTGCAGATACTTGGATGAATCCCCTTCATGTCTTTGTAATCCCAAGCAAAAGCTTTAGTATGATTTTTTAGAACATCAAACAATTTAGCTTCTTCATCATCCTTCAACCAACTGTTAATGTTTAAAGTTTTACCCAGGTTGAATTTCAACATGCTTGGTTCCAATATGTGATGAACTGATTTGTGGGAAGGGTTTCATTAAAGTATTTAATGGACATGCATGTGGTAACAACATATGGTATGTAGCAACATCTCCAAAATTTCCTTGAGACAGAATACTGGAAAAAGGATAGTAATGAGAATTATGATACTTATCTCTTTGCAGGCCAAATTCTTTGTCACTGCTACTTTCTAGAAATTCTTCACCACTTCCTGATGTACTTGAAACTGAAGCTACTGATTCATCCTCTCCCCATGAGAAATCTCGTTCCTCCGGAGTGAAATCATTTTCAATCAAAGAGAATTGTTGTTGTTGTGGTTCCAGAACTAAATGTGGTGGTTCCAGAACTATAGCCGCAGGTTCCGGAACTAAGTTCGCGGGTTCTGGAACTAAGTTCATGGGTTCCAGAACTAAGTTCACAGGTTCCAGAACTAAGTTCACAGGTTCTGAAACTATTTTTGATTGCTTCAAGGACATCAGGTTCTCATCCAATGGTGGATTAATCATCTCTTCTACTTCTCTTACATGATCCTGCAATGTGATCATAGCCAAAGAAGACAAATTTTTCTTATCAGTTTCAGGAGAATCAACCCACAATTGTTCATGATTGTCAGTAAAAGGTCGTGCAGTAGGATATAAGGAAATTTGTTTAGAGTTCTTACCATTCGAGATTGTCATATCACCTGACCTGCAATCTATTAAAGAAACAACTGTAGCTAACCATGGTCTACCCAAAATAATGGGATAACCCAATGTTTTACCTTTTGGTTGTAGTATAAGGAAGTCAACTGGATATTCCCATGACTCCACCATAACTACCACGTCTTCAATAATTCCTTCTAGTTTTGCTACAGACTGGTCTGCCATCTGCAATATGGTATTAGTAGGTTGTATACCCGTTAATGGTAATGTTTTCAGAGTATCCACTATCATTACATTGATAGCAGCTCCCAAATCTATCAAAACATTATGTACATCCTTATTTCCTATAGAGACAGAAATAACAGGACTTCCAGGATCTCCGTATTTGGGAAGTAAAAGTTTTTCCTGCTAATAAATCAACAAGTTTCCCATCTACTTTGATAGTCTTGGGGTACTGTTTCTTCCTTCCAGGATTTTTCATACATAACATTTTGATTAATTTGCTCAATTCTGGAATATCTTTAATTGCTTATAACAAGGGTATTTCAATATTCAATTTCCTTAGTTCTTGTACCAATTCAGACTCCTTGATTTCGATAGCTTCTTTGAAACTTTCTAGAAATGGAGTCTCAGTAGTGTTGATATCTGACTCCTTTTATTTTCTTTCTATATCCTCTTTTGGAACAACAGTACTAGGGATTTCATTTTCTTCTATCATTTCAGTGATTATAAGGGGTGGATTGTTAATGATTTTCACATATTTAGTTTGAATATCCTTGCAATCCATAACATGTAAATCAACAGATTTTTTTGGTTCTGTTCCATAAACATGAGTTGTTTGTTTGTTTCTTGTATTTACTACTGGTTGTGCTGGCATTTGCGTTTGGACTACATTTTCAAGTTGTGAATGCTGTGCAGGAGATCCCATGATGGCCTATTGGTTCTGATTTGGATATGTTCTTCTTTGAGAAAAATTATTAGGGTTCCATCTAGGTTGTGACCAAGCATAAGGATTTCCTTGACTAGCCCATGGTTGTTGATGTCCCTGAGCATACCAAGCTTGATTTTCCCAATCTTGAGGGTTCCAAGTTGGTTGAGGTACCCAAGGTGGTTGTCCCCAATTTTTTGGTATTGACTAAGTAGTGCATGGCATCGTCCAGGGATTAGGAGCTGATCTTGGCATAAACTGCCCTTGGTTAGGTTGTCTCTGAACAAAATTCAATTCTTCTATTATAGATGAGGCACTGGTTTGTTTACACTGATTCTTAATAATGGGAAGTAAAGAAAAAACATCAGTATCATGTTCTTTAGATCCATAGATAAGACACATTTCTATTTTATCCAAAGGACAGTCTCTTAATGCATGCTTCTTCATGCATCTAGGACAATACATAGCCAATGGTTCAGTTTTGGAGTTTTCTTTATATTGTAATCCATCCATAATAGAGGTTAATTGCACTAAAATGTCTATTTTAAAGTTTTCTAACTCATCCATTAGTTTGTTCATATCTTGATTCAGACTTTTCACTGATTTTCCTTTTCTAGGTCCACCTCTCATTCTGAAATAGCTTCTACAAATATATTTAATTCCATTCATTCTTATCTAATCAATGTCTCCACCTCCTATCAAGTTAAGGGCTTCTCTAGATTCCTCATCTAAACCTTTAATAAAAATGGTTTTACTTAACTCCTCAGGAAGCACAAATCCACATCTTTTCCTAACACAGAGGAATCTATCTAAATATTCTTCTATGTTTTCATCATTCTCTTGCTTGATTTTGAAGAATTATTCCTTCCTATTTCTCCCTCTATAATAATCCTGGTATTTATCTAGGAAGGTAGTATCCATTTGTGCCCAGTGTTAATAGAGTTGGATGGTAATCCCATGAACCACCTCATTTTTGCATCCTTCAAAGTGGATGGAAACAACTTGAGTTTTTGATTATCTGTTTTATAATCATAGGTCTGACATAGTACCTTGAACTCAAACAAAAATTGGTTAGGATCTTCAGATGACATCCCTCTAAATGTGGGTAAATGTGCAGGTGAGATATTTTTCATTGATGTATCATCATATCCTAATTGGATTAGATAGGTAAAGGTCCTATCAGGTTCTCTCTCAGCTTCTCGTGCCATTTTAAAAATATTTTCTGAATTTTCCTCCTAATTAATGTGGTAAGTGGTATGCCTTGGGGAAGGGGAAAAACCAGGAGTAGGAGGTTGAATACTCAATTGAGAATCAAAACTCACCCTAAATGGATCTTGAGTGATAAGCCTTCTCCTAAAATTTCCACTTCCTTCAGGTGACTGATCTAAGAATTCCAAAAATGGCAATTATGTTTCTTGTCTAACAGGGGATGGTGGTGCTTCCAATTCTTGATCAATTTCCTTACTTTGACTAGAGGATGTTATTAATTATTGTGAATATTTTATTGGGAGGAATCTACTCTATGAGTCTCTTGGTCTACTCATATATTTTGTGATATAGCAGGGAAGATCCTTCAACTACTAGATGTATGTTTTGTTGCTCTTGCTAACACTTAATTAGAAAGTTCTAACTAGTGATCCCTGAAAATGGCACCAAAAATGATTGGTGTCGTTATTCCCTTCATTTAATCAACTTCTTGTTGATGTCATATCAAACCAGGGGTGTGTTTAAAGTTATATGCAAAAAGAGTAATTTTATCGATCTAGTAGTTGACTGTAGTTATTTTTGTATTTTCTGGGGGATCTCTTCAATGTCTTAAGGACTTCTTGGTAAAACCTTATTTAAATCAAACTATGAAAACATGCTGAAAGTAAAAACACTGTGTAGAATGGAAACACACTTGTTGTTGGAAATAAACACACTCAATTTAGAATGCTTGAAAACAATTGCAAGAAATATAAGAATCTATCTAAACACCTGTAGGAACAAGTATACAACATAGTTGAATTGAAATAATTAAAACAATACAAAATTAAGAGATCCAAGCTATTTGCTGAAGAAATATAAATACCAAATAAATTAATATCTTGGTCCTTGGGGGAGTGGACCCTTGTTCCTCCTCGAATCAGGATTTAACAACTCAGAATTATCTCAAATAAGAATGGCTATTTTATTGATAAAACATTCGCTATTACCAACGTACTTGATCTGAGTACTTAGTCCATTTCTCTTCTCTATTATATATCTATCTCATATCATATTCTATATATATATATATATCTATATATCTACTGCATGTCTACTTTTATATACATTTTACAATCACAATTGTCTCAACGATTCTGATGAAATCGAATCATGCCTAGAATAGATGTTGAGTCGTATTGCGGTTGATCATTTAGTTGTAGGATAACTCTCCCTGGATATGCGTTTGTAAATCTTATCATCCTTTCCTGATTGAAAGGTTTGTATATGTAAAATCTCTGGATGTGGTTAGAATAGATATCTCCCATCAGTTCTGGAACTTCAGAGAAGTTCCAAAACCATAGGAAATTGTTAAGGACCAAAACAGTGAGAGTTCCGGAGCTATCCCCAAGAGTTCCGGGACTAATTCCGTGTTAGCATATGGATTTGCACACATGCAAATGACATGCAAAAATGTGGGAATGAAGTCCCTCCTCAATGAAGGTGAGGCTGCCTTTATTGAAAACCAAAACTGTATTTACATTTGTACATTCAAAATTGTATGTGGGGGGTGTTTTGGAACATCAATGGAAAGAAAAGTGAACGAAGGAGATGGAATGGAATGAAGGAAAGGAGTGGAATGGAATGAACCGAAAGCGCATTCAGGAGTTAGGTAAAAATAGAGCCTAATATTGCATGAAGAGGAAAGATGAATAACCAACACAAATAAAATGGAGTTTGAGTTAGCCAAACAAGAACACGTAAAAGGGAACACACATGAGCAAGTAGATAATCAGAGCTTGATCACTGTGAACTAGAACAACTGATTAATAATGTTGACAATAAGATCAAAGATAATATTTGCATGCAAGATTCAAAAACCTAATAAATAATGAACATAAGAACATCAAATGTTACAAAATACAATGAATGAGACACAAAGTTCGTATTTCATTAACTCCAATTTTTTTTTCACAAAAGAACACAAAGTTTCTTCCTGAAACAAAGCTTGCACAAAAGTATTTTCTTCTCCTCTCTCAAAGTCACCCTTTACAAATGAGCCCCTCACTTCCTTTTATAACCCAAAATTTGGTTACAAAGTAGTTAGGGTTTTACATGATCATTAAATAAGGAACTTAAGTGACCTTTGACATTTTGAACAACTTTATTAAAGAAAACCCAAAAATAGAAATTACTTAAAATATCCATTGTTTCCTGAAAACAAATAACAACACCTTTTAAAATATACAATAATAACCAATGCCTTATCCATTGAAATGGGGTCCACCTATCTCAAGCGTATGAGAAATGGACTCTCCCACTTCGTTAGATACCAAGAAAATCAACTCCCTGCACCACCGGTGAAATTAGGATCTGCTGCTTTTGCCTGTTGAAAGGATCTAAATCTTCCCAAAGTTTCAAACATATTTTCTTCTTCTAGAGGTTGTCTTGGTCAAAGAATAGCTTCAAAAAATACTTGCAATTAGAGAATTCTACTTGGCATATCATTTAAATTAACAATTTTGGATTGAGAATTCTCAAATAATTTCTTCAATTTGATGCACCGCTCCATGGAAATTGACGAGAAATTGTTGGCGAGAGTGTACGTGTCCTTAAACAATTGTGAAAACTACTCTTCCACCTGCTCTGATGAACACCTTTGATTATGCTCATTTACGAGGTTACAAGGAATCTCAGCCATGAATTCCTGAATCAAGGAGAGTGAAGTGAAGGCTTCATTGCACATGCTATCATAATGGATCATAGAATCCTTGAGAAGCATTTTTCTTGATTTGAGATGCAGACACCAAATAAAACATGTCCCTCGATGTTTAAATTCGAGAATTCCTTCAATAGCTAAAATTGAAGATTCCATACTTGTCATTTCCTGTAAAATGGGAAATATCTCATCCAAATTTGATATAGCAGAAACAAAAGTTTCTTTGAAAGAAAGAATTGGATCCAAATACACACTGATATCTTCATGAAGCTTAATTGCGGTCTTGATCATCTCCTGGCCTAAAACGAGAATCTCTTAAAGCCAAGTTTTAGTGACATGGCCCAATGTGTTTATTTCCTTTGACAAATTGAGAGTATCTTCATCTGGGGCAGCCACTGCATCAGGTACTGGGAAGGTGGATGATATGGGATTTATCAAATTTTGAACATATTCCACCAGTTTATTCTTTTTGGCCTTGAGCTGAGAGTTTTGAGACTTGTATTTCTCAAGTCTCTTTAGCACGATATCAATTGAATCTCGAGCCATTGCCATGTCACTTTCTAATGTAGATCTTCCAAGTCCAAGTCTAGAAACTTCATAGTCGGCAGGTGTCATAGCATCACACTCTTTATCCACTTATGGAATGACAAGGTCTACAAATTTGTTTCCATCATTATCCACCATTATTTGAGAAAGCACCTTAGGCTTCTTAGGAATGGCGTCATTCAAAAGTTTAAAAAGGGCATCAAAATCAATGTCAATTGGCTTGACAACTCTCTTCCTTTCCTTACTTCGGAAGCAACCCAAGAAGGAGTATCATTCACTACTTCAGCATACATAATCCTGGAGCTCGAATCAATATTCTCATTATTCTAGACATCATGAGATCCTGCTTGAATCCTATCTACAACCTCGATTTGAGGAGACACAACCTCAATATCCACTTCCTAATTATTTGGGAGATTTTGGGAAATCTCTTCTTGAACTACATGCTCTAAAGTGTTTGATATTTGAATTACCTGCACCTGAGTGGATGCTTGTTTGAAGCATGGCGGAGGATCATTTACTGCTAGATTTTGAGCACTGTTAATGATGTGGGTAGAAGAATCTCTACTGGAGGTAGAAAATCTAGACACACGCTCTTTTCCTTCTTCGGGGTTAGGATGTTTAGATCTTTCACCTTGTGACACATTGCTTGGCAAAGTGGATTTCAGCAACCACTCCTTTCTCGCTTGTTGTGTATGATTGGATGGTAATGAGGTTGATTGAGAAGAGACTTTGGTCAAATGGATACCCCCTCGTATTGGCAATTTTTGTGATCCCGAAATGTGATCTGGAATTGATTGCAATTTGGCGAGTTCTCTGTCGTACCAAGATATGCTTTTTTCAATCATTGGTTGGCTCTTGCCATCAAGAGAAAATTCATCTCTCTTGGTCCAGTGGATTCGAGGCAATGGGGTAAAGGCAATGACATCATATGAGGGATCGACGACATCCTCATCATCATCTATGAATGAATCAGGAAGACTCTTGATGCGGAAGGCCTTGATCTGAGAAAGTGTTATTCGAGAGTACTTCCGTCTTCTTACTTCATGTTCATCCGAACAAGCAGCCCATAAATATTCCATGGTAGGACTATGTTGGTACTTTTCCCCCATAATATTTTGCATATATCCATTGATATCAAACTGGGATATCTTCACATATGGATGGATGGTTATGAGAGCAAACTCTTTTTCCATGAGCTATGCATTGAAAAGATTTGGGCATTAGTATTCCCTGATTTGGATCGAGAAATGAATTCTTGAACGGTGCTTATCAGTAAGAAGGTAGTGAACTTGGAATAATTTTCATGCCAGCTCCATTTATGCCCATATGTCACTGACATACTTAGGAAGTTTCCACGGGGTACCAAGAAAACCACTCACGCAAAAGTAGAAAAAAGATGAAAATTAAATAAACCAGGTTCCCCATTGGGAAACGACACTCATGGCTTCTTTGAAAAACCTTTCCTCAGTCTTCTGATTCAGGTTCCGGATCACGCAGAAGGTGAATGTATCATTGACTCTTATAAAATGGTGAGAACTATTTTTAAGCTGAGTTGAGGGTAATAATGAAAAACACTGTTTGATGGCCGCATGAGCCCTCTCGTTTCAAGTCCCGAAAATAGATTTCTTCATGCTAATGCATAGGTTAGATATGAAGTCATGTAGAAGCATCTAGTCATCTTAACTTCTATCAATTATTTGTGAAGGGTGTTACTGATGATGGTGGCCCAATCCACAAACTCTTTCTTGGCTAGGATGATATAGATAAACTAGTACATCCATGGGTGGAAAATCCTAGCAGAAGGTAGACCGAAAGCTCGAATTAGGAGAGTGATCATATCCCCGATTTCTTCCACGAACTCAATGTGGTACAGTTCTTTGGGGAGCCTATCAATTCAAGGTCTCTTGGTTACTAACCAGTTTTTGTTAACCATCTTGCTCCATCTCAAGGGTTCTTCATCCCATAATTCTTGTGCTGACTGGCGAGTGATATCTACATTCTCGGGAAAGTCAGGTATGCTAAGCAATTCTTCAATGTGATCTGGTGTGATTAAGAGGAAAGGCTCATGATTATCTTTAAAAATTTCTCATCTCTCAGGGTCATAATGCTCTGCGTAAGCAACAACCAATTCCGGACACTGCACCAAGATAGGAAATGCTGCTGTTTGGGGTAGGCCACTATGGTAAAGTCTATTTGAGAAAATGGTTTTGCCTTTAGTTTTCACCTGCTCATAAAATGGTTACACGTTGATGTGACCCAGATTTGTATCAGTGATGTTGTCATATGCTGAGTTAATGGAGTTGGGAGGGATAATTCCTTGGAATTCATATTTTAGGGCGGATTTGTTAGATTTCTCCACTGGCTTCCTTGATCTCCCCATAGATTTGGATTTTTTAGCCATTATGAATTTTATAAAAGAATGAATCAGGCATGCATGACAATGCAAACGGGGCCGGGTCTCAGTCTCTTAAACCCCGTTGATGCAAGAAAAATATTTTTCGCTCTAATATTATTATTATTATTTTAAAAATAATAATAATAATTGATCCCGAATCACAATTTTAATTTTTTTAAAATTTCAATACAAACATATCGAGACTGAGCTCGAGTTCCAAATCTGGCGATAACAATGATATTTATTTTTTAATTAAAATCTCCGGATTTTAATATTTCATGCGGATCAATTTAATCTCTTTTTTTTTAATTCGCCCTTGCATGCGTGGGGTTTAAGAACAGTTTGCTCCCCAGGTGTTATAAAAAATAATCCTCTCCTTCCTGGGCACGTGGAATTTGATTTGGTTGATGTTCCTTTTATTTATCCTTACGCGTGGAGATTCCTTCAAATGGCTGCGACCTGTTTTATTTTTTTTTGGATTGTTCTTGGCCAGTGCGTGGGATTCCTCCTGGGCTATGTGTGGAAATGAGTTCTTTGTCTTCTTTTAATTTTTAAAAACTGTTCTCTTGGCCCCAAGGCGTGGTGGTCGCCTTCAAGCTGGGCGCGGCTTCTCTTTTCTATACGTGGAAAGCTATGTGTCTTTTTTATATTTCCTGAGCAATCTTGGATTCATGCGTGGATTTTCCTTTGCTCCTTCCTCTGCCCAATGCGTGGGTGCATGGAAAGATATTTTTTAATATATTTATTAACTATTCTACTTGCCCCCCAAGGCATGGAATCTCCTTTGCTGGGCGCATGGATTTACCTTTGCTATTTTCAACTTTTTTTTGGATTGCTCTAAAAATGTGGTGAATGTCTTTAGTTGTCCATGGGATTTGAAAACAATTCCTTTTCCCTTTCCTTGGCAGCTCCTCCAATGCGTGAAAAGCAATCTTTGTCCTCTTGCTATCTTCCTCCACCTGGGCGTGTGGACAAAACTTTCCTTCTCCTTACCTCATGGGGATTCTCCTTCAGGTTGGGCGCGACTTCTTTCTTTTTTTAATATTTCTCTGCCTTTCTCCTTTGCATATGTGAGAAGCTATTCCTTCAGCTGCTTAATGCATGGCTTCTCCTGGAGAATGCATGGAGAAATATTTGGGTAAATAGTTTAAAGCTTCCCCTACCAATGTGTGGAAACTTGTAACCAGTCTTTTAATGCTGCAAATTCATTAAAACTGACTTCTTCTTCCCTGAATTCTTCTCTCTCCTAGGCGTGGAAATTGTTGTCTTGGTATTTTTAACAAATTGTTCTTTAAAAAATGCTGCTCTTTCCTGACTAATGCATGGAAGATTGTTGGATGTGACAAAATATTATGTCCTTCAGAAGAAATAAGAAGCAAATCTTCGCACGATTTTTTCCAACAGGTTTGACGAAGGAAGTTATGAGGATTAATCCAACTTCCTCTCTTCCTGGGTAGTGGACTTAAGTGCTACGGGGAAATGGGGAAAGCAACGGCCAATTGCCAATGGGAATGGCAAAGTGGGCTGGCAATCACCGTTCAATTTCCCCATGTGGTAAATTGGGAGATTTCCTGCCCTTTAGCCAATCCATGATTTGGCAATTGGTGGAGAAAATCCCACGTGCGGGAAATTTGAAGAAGATTGCCAGGAAAGGGGAAATCTGGGTTCGGGAAGCCAAATTGGCATTCCTGGCAGTTGGAATCGTAAGCTTACTTCCTCAGCAATAAAAATTTGTCAAATGAACTTTTAATTAATATTTATTTAATTAAATACTCTCAAGCTATTTAAAATTTAATTTTATCAAACAATGAGTGATTAATTAATTAATTAATTTTAATGTATTTTAACGTGATTTAAAGCATGGTGGGAAGAGTTCTCACCTGAAAAGGATGAAACGAAGACCGAAACGATCACAAAAATGAGACAGTTGTGTTGAGGGCAATGAACCATGCAAAGTAACACTTTTGAAAATTTTCAATTTTTTTCTTTTTTTTTATTTTATAATTTTGCAAAGTCAAAATTAGCTGATAACAGCTGGCTCTAATTGGGGACAAGGACTTCATGGACGCAGCAACAGACCGAGACCAATATATTAATGAACATGATCTCAAAATGATAGGGCAAAAAACTGGGGCAACACAAGAGAGGAGACTGAAAAACAAGGAAACAAACAAACCAAAATCCTAATTACCTATGTACATACGGGGAACAACCCATTTCAATTTTGATAGTGCTTGAGATATTTCCCACTGTAGGGAAAAGGAAAATGAGTTCCATCAGGATATGACAAGTAATAGGTACTATCTCCACAGAAATGCCTTATTTTGAACGGTCCTAGCCACAGTGAGTCAAACTTCCCATGCTTTCCTTTTGGCTCACGTATTTTGTTCTAGAGAAGAACTAAGTCATTGATTGGAAATTTTCTCTCCCTAGTTTTCCTATCAAACAATTTCTTTACTTTGGATTGATGTTCTTCAATCCTGTTTGCCAATTGAATTCTTTGTTCCTTGAGCTTGCTGAGGAACATGATCCTTTTATCTAATGCATTGGTGAAGCATTCATTATCAACTGCCTGAGCTAATTTTAATGCTGGTAACTCTAGTGTGACAGGAATTTGAGCATCAGTTCCATATAAAAGTTGAAATGTAGACATCCCGATTGCCCTTTTGGGAGTTATGCGATCAACCCACAATGCATCATATAACTTTTTGTGCCAATTTCTTTGATTTTCTTTGACTAACTTGCACACAAGAGTAATGAGGTTTTTGTTGCTGGATTCAGCCTAACCATTTCCCTGAGGGTAGTAATCTAATGAATGAGACAAAGATATCCCATATCCATAACCAAAACCTATCATCTCTGTAGAATAAAAATTTGAGGCACTTTCTGTCACAATCTTGTGTGGAATTCCATAACAAACCAATATATTTTCTTTGATGAAATCACAGATTACCGCAGTAGATGTTTGTTTCACCAGTATAGCTTCCACCCATTTTTTAAAGTAGTCAGTGGCGGTGAGCACGTGAGTATGACTAGTGCTAGAATTAGGATTCAAAACCCTGATGAAATCTAAACCCCATTATTGAAAGGGTTCTTCAATGACAACTGGCTTTAAAGGAAAAGCTTCCAACTTTGGTCTTCTAACAAAATTTTGACAGGATTCACATTTTGTCACCCATTTCTGAGCATTAGAAAACATAGTGGGCCAATAATAATGTGCTCTCAGAATTTTATGGGTTGTTACTAGACTAGAGAAATGACCACCGCAAGTATGATTGTCGAAAGCTTCCAATAACCTAGGCTGTTGTTCTTTATAAACACATTTGAGGAACATGCCGTCGATTCCTTTCTTGAACAATGTGTTATGCCAGATGACATACTTGGCAGCTCTTAGTTTGATAGATCATTTCTCCTTAGCTCTTAGATTCTCTGGAAAATTTCCATATGTGAGGAAGTAAGAAATATCAGGATACCATTCATCTGTGGTACTGACAAAAAATACCAATGGTAAATTTTCTTCAATTGGTTCTTCCTCGGAGTTATCTCATGGTTCATTCTCTGTAATGAGTTGGTAGTGTCCTCTTCCTTGAACCAACTTGGTAGGCTTGATGTCTAGATCATATTCTTGGATCTTGGAGACCCAATTACCTCTTTTAGATCTTGGTTCATGTTGTGTTAACATCGATTTCACTGGTGTGTCCGGAACTAAGACTTTGGTGTGAGAATTCAACACGTAATACCTGAAGTGTTTCAGGGATCTTACCACCACGTACGCATGTCTCTCAAGAGGAATGTAATTAAGTTCATGTTTCTTGAATCCCGAACTCATGAATGCGATAGGAGATTCGATCCCCTCTTGATTGTGCTGAGTCAAAATGGCAGAGATTGTGTGTGGAGAAGCATAACAATAAATTATAAAATCATTTTTAAAATCAAGACATACCAATGTAGGAGTTTTTGCAATAGCACCCTTGATATGCTCGAATGCCTCTCTACCTTCCTTTGACCATTTGAAGGATTCTCTTCCTTTCATCATATCAGCGATTTCCTTAGTCAACTCAGAAAAATCTGGCACAAACCTTCTCAAAAAGTTCACCTTCCCAAAGAAGGAGTGGACCCCAGGCTTACTTGTAGGCAAGGAAAGATTCTTGATAGCTTGAACGCATTCAGGATCAATCTTAGTTCCTTCCTTAGAGACAAGATGACCTAGGACTTTCCCTTCTGTAACACCGAACATGGAATTTTTCGGATTCAGAGAAATCTTATGAAGCCTGCACCTTTGCAATATTTTCTCCAAATCCCTTAGGTGATCTTCTCATTTCTTGGAGAACCCTGTCAAGTCATCTAGGTATATCACAACGATCTTGTATTTATAATCTACAAACGCCATATCCATGGCCCTTTGAAAAGTTGCGCTAACATTGATCAAACCGAAGGGCATTCTTCTATATGTGAATGTACCCCAGGGGGTAGTGAACTTGGTTTTATGTTGATATTCTCTAGCCACTTCAATTTAATTATAGCTAGAGAAGCCATCTAACATAGATAACATTTCCGATCCAGTTACTGCTTGCAAAATATGGTCCATCACTGGCAGTGGGTAGTTATCCTTCAAGGAATCCTGATTAAGATTGTGGAAATCCATGCAAATCCTAATTTCTCCATTTTTCTTGCGAACCGGTACAATATTAGCTATCCAGGTCGAATGTCGAATAGGAAACACTATTCGTGCATCTAGCATTTTTTGAACTTCATGAAATATTTTCCCTGCAATCTTGGGATTATATTGTCTTTGCTTTTTCTTGAATGGAACTGCACCAGGCTTCAAGGGTATGACATGCTCCATTTCCTTAGGTTGGAAATACTTCAAGTCTTCGTATGAATAAGCCAAAACGTCAGAATATTTGGTAAGGAGACTTATGAATTTCCTGCGCTCCTCAGGTGAGCAACACTTACCAATATTGATCAGATGAGGTTTATCCTTGGTACCGATATTAACTTGCTCACAATCAATAGAATTTGTAGGTCCTGCCTGCTCTTTCTCTTTGATAAACCTATCATGTTTGTTAAAAATTTCTTCAAGTGAAACCAATCCTTTAGGAATTTTATTTCCTTTGATTTGAATGATACCATCACCAGGATTTTCATTCTCAACTCCTTCCTGAATGGGTGAGGTAGTTGATTCGTGAAATGATGAATCACTTCCTTCAAAGTACAACTGTTCAAAATTTTCTCTCTTTTCCAAGAAGGCAATAATTTTTTGATCATCATTAAATACTTTCCAATTTTCTGCATTGTCAGGAACACTTGGCCTGAAAACCATTTCAATGGTGTATTTGACTTGATCAAATTCTGAATGAGGAATCATTAATGAAGCTGAGACTACTAGAGAATCTGCTTTGTCATTCTTTTCACGAGGGACAAATTTTATGGAAAAAGCATCGAAGACTACTATTACGCCCCATACTTTATTCATGTAGTGTCTCAAATGATCATTCTTTACTTGGAACTAATTTATTACCTGTTTCACGATCAATTCCGCATCTCCAAAGACTTCCAATTTTTTTATCCATTTCTCCTTTGTAACTTGGAGGTCAAGGATTAAAGCCTCATACTCTGCAGTGTTATTAGTGTTTGAAAATTCAAATTTGTAGGAAAAAGGAAATATTTTACCATTTGGAGATATGAGCACCTCTCCTACACCAGATCCCGTTGAGTAACAACTTCCATTGAACTCAAGAGTCCAGATCTTATTGGAATCTTGGCAAGTGATCTCAGGGGTATGAATTTCTGCAGTCATCATATAATTACCCATACTTGAGCCTTGGAAAAGGATCTGTGTGCGAGGATCTTCAGTCTTAGTTACCATGAACTTTGCCTGAGCTTCCAACATAATATTTTTCATTTCCCCATTAATAGGAATCATGGCGTGAGACCAGTCCATTTGAATCTCACCACCCAAATATATGCAAAATTTCCTGCTCAACAACATTCCATACGAGGTGGGAATATCGACAACTAAAATAGTTACCTTAACTCACTTTTGAGGGAATTGGGCTAAAACCATTTGGGCATCTTTAATATGCCCGATTAGAGGAACTTGCTTGGTTTCCATGGAGTAACATGATCTGAATGTTCTCGTATAAGTCAAACCAAGAGCATGTGCTACTTTTTCCAGCATCCCATTGTCCGAGGCTCCAGAGTCTATAATGTAATTACTTAATTTACATCCGTTGATAAGAAAAGACACAAAGAAAGGTTCAATCTTTTCATTTGAAGGTGTAGTGGCCGCCACAATATTTTGAGTTTTCCCATCTTTGGGAGTTTTCAGAATTCCTTTGGAGGAATGAATAGTAGAGTCGCCTTTGATAAACTAGACTAATTTCTCGAGCTGATCCTTGTTGGACTTCAAGTACTCTGCTAGTGACATGGAAATTTTTGTTTTATTGATATGATTAATGATATCAAATTTAGGAAAAGTAATCATACTTGAAGTCTCAGATATAAGTTCTTTCGAACTTGATGATGGCACACTTTTGACCTTGGCTTCGGGCTTGGTTGACACTGCTATGGAAGAAGGAGCTTTCTACGTAGTTGGTTTACCAACCAATTGATCTAACAAAGGCCACCCTTTCTATAAGATAGTCTTGACCTTTGAAATCTTAGTCGTCTTGGATTCTTTGGGAGTTTCCTTGGAAACCTCTTTATCTCTCGCCTTAGTGGTATTCTGGTCCTTTTTCTAAGAGCGGGTGAAAACGATGAAAGATTTACTATTCATATCTTCTATAATTTCTTCGTATTCGTCTTCCTCATTGGAATGGTACTCAAAGAAATGATTATTACTTTCCCCCTCAGGATCTTCAACTTCAAGTTCATATGTCTCAGAATCTGGCTCTTCTTCATCAATCTCGACGACTTCAATCTCATCATTGCTTTCTTCAATGACATCACATTTTGAATTAGTTACGGGAGCTGCTTCAATAGCAAGCCTCGTTGGAGCACCTGTAATCCTGGCTTTGTTGGGAATGTATCCTTTTCTCAGGATGTCTTTGTAAGGAGTAGGTTTACTACTTTGAGCAACTTGCTTTTTCAAAGCCAACACATCATTAGCCAACTTAATGAGTATAGTTTATAAGGCGTTGGGAGTTTCTTGAATATTTCCTTTGAGGGAATTTTTCTTGAATTTTCCTACCATGATTAAGTCATCTTCAATTTCTATGGCCAAAGATTGAGCAAGTTCCAAAGTAACCACCCTAGCCCTTCTCAGCTGATAGCACACTTCTGGTTGTTGTGCGTTAATAAAGAAACATTTTTTTCCATCAAGGTTTGGACGAATCCCGGCATGAACTTTGTTCACCATTTTGTTAAATTTAGCCTCAAAATTCCTCATGGGGCTTGTTGGCTCTTTCTGCACTTGAGATAGTTGGGCAAGAAGATCATGTTCATCTTCTGCCATCTTGAATCAATTTTCAAACTTAGTTTTCATATCATTCCAATTTGTGATACATCCATTGGGAAGATGATGAAACCAATCTGTAGCAACATCATGCAATGTTTCGACGAAGAGACGAATAGCGACATCTTCATATTCTACCAAAAAAACAGCACATGCAGCGAAAAAGGAAGAAATATGGTCATCTGGTGACATCTTCCCATCTCCGTCGAATTTGGGAAGAATCTTTCTTGATCCTCGTGGGAATTCATGTTGAGCAGGTAAGGCTAATGGGCCTATGGCATTTCCCCATGATACGTTGGCTTCCATTTGAGGAAAGGTGGTATGTGAAGGTAAAACAACGTGAGTAAGGACAAGTGTTTGAATGGTAGTGATTCCTTCCTTGCTTTCTCTTTCAGGACTTGATGTAAGGCTTGCAGATCTACAAGGTGTGTTCTTCTTTGGAGGAGATAACTTGAAACCAAATTTTCCTTGAAAGTCAAAAGTGGGGTCAGATCCACCTTTGGATTTTTCTCCTCATGTAAACCTCTTTCCTTCCAGTTTGGAATATTTATGGTGAAGGGATCACTGACATGTTCAACTAGCTCTAGCCTTTTCTCTTCATTCTCTTTCTTGAGCTATTTGCGCCTGAATAACTCTAGCAAATCTCACAGATTTTTCTTCTTCGTTATCTAGTACTGATGTGGTGAGATGAAAATGATGGTTACTTGTGTGCTTTTCCCAAATAGCTTGCCTCAAATCTGATGATATGTCTTCTTGAGTATCTGCAAAAAAAACATTTGGTTGTAAGATAGGTGGGTTACCTGTAATAGTCATACAACTTATTACCTTGGTGGAAGAGGACCGCATTGGTGAAAAATGATCAGCATGTGTCCAGGAGGTCTTCTGGCCACAAGTGTGGGTGCTCTTCTTCTAAGGTCTTCGATGTAGATTTCTCTGTCAATGGCTCTATAAACAACCACAAATTGCTACAAGCTTTCACAGTTTTCCCAAGCTACTATTCGAAGGTTGGCAGCAATGTTTCCTTGGAAATCTTCGTCGGGCACAAGGTTCAGTTGAAGAATTGGAGCTTGTGCAAAGGGGATAGCCATAAAGATTTAACCAAGCACTGGTTAACAATTCCTAAATCCCCAGTGGAGTCACCAAAAAATATTAGCATATGGATTTGCACACATGCAAATGACATGCAACAGTGTGAGAACAAAGTCCCTCCTTAATGAAGGTGAGGCTGCCTTTATTGAAAACCAAAACTATATTTACATCTGTTCATTCAAAATTGTATGTGGGGGGTGTTTAGGAACATCAATGGAAAGAAAAGTGAATGAAGGAGATGGAATGGAATGAAAGAAAGGAGTGGAATGGAATGAACTGAAAGCGCATGCAGGAGTTAGGTAAAAACAAAGCCTAATATATCATGAAGAGGACAGATAAATAAACAACACTAAAATGGAGTTTGAGTTAGCCAAACAAGAACACGTAAAACGGAACACACATGAGCAAGTAGATAATCAGAGCTTGATCAATGTGAACTAGAACACCTGATTAATAATGTTGACGATAAGATCAAAGATAATATTTTCATGCAAGATTCAAACACCTAACATCTAATGAACATAAGAACATCAAATGTTACAAGAGACAATGAATGAGACACAAAGTTCATATTTCATTAAATCCAAAATGTTTTTCACAAAAGAACACAAAGTTTCTTCCTAAAACAAAGATTTCACAAAAGTATTTTCTTCTCCTCTCTCAAATTCACCCTTTACAAATGAGCCCCTCACTTCCTTTTGTAACCCAAAAGTTGGTTACAAAGTAGTTAGGGTTTTACATGATCATTAAATAAGGCACTTAAGTGACCTTTGAATTTTTCAACAACTTTATTAAAGACAACCCAAAAATAGAAATTACTTGAAATATCCATTGTTTCCTGAAAAAAAATAACAACACCTTTTAAAATATACAATAATAACCAGTGCCTTATCCATTGAAATGGGGTCCGCCTATCTCAAGCATATGAGAAATGGACTCTCCCACTTCGTTAGATACCAAGAAAATCAACTCCCTACACCGCCGGTGAAATTAGGATCTACTGCTTTTGCCAGTTAAAAGGATCTAAACCTTCCTAAAGTTTCAAACATCTTTTCTTCTTCTGGAGGTTGTCTTGGTCAAAGAATAGCTTCAAAAAATACCTGCAATTCAAGAATTTTACTTGGCATATCATTTAAATTAACAATTTTGGGTTGAGCATTCTCAAATAAGTTCTTCAATTTGATGCACCGCTCCATGGAAACTGACGAGAAATTGTTGGCAAGAGTGTGCATGTCCTTAAACAATTGTGAAAATTGTTCTTCCACTTGCTCCAATGAACACCTTTGATTATACTCATTTACGAGGTTACAAGGAATCTTAGCCATGAATTCCTGAATCAAGGAGAGTGAAGTGAAGTCTTCATTGCACATGTTGTCATAATGGATCATAGAATCCTTGAGAAGCATTTTTCTTGATTTGAGATGCAAACACCAAAGAAAACATGTCCCTCGATGTTCAAATTCGATAATTCCTTCAATAGCTAAAACTGAAGATTCTATACTTTTCATTTCCTGTAAACTGGGAAATGTCTCATCCAAATTTGATATAGTAGAAACAAAAATTTCTTTAAAAGAAAGAATTGGATCCAGATACACACTAATATCTTCATGAAGCTTAACCACGGTCTTGATTGTCCCTTGGCCTAAAACGAGAATCTCTTAAAGCCAAGTTTTAGTGACATGGCCCAATGTGTTTATTTCCTTTGACAAATTGAGAGTATCTTCATCTGGGGCAGCCACTGCATCAGGTATTGGGAAGGTGGATGATATGGGATTTATCAAATGTTGAACATATTCCACCAATTGATTCTTTTCGGCCTTGAGCTAAGATTTTTGAGACTTGTATTTCTCAAGTCTCTTTAGCACGATATCAATTGAATCTCGAGCCATCGCCATGTCACTTTCTAATGTAGATCTTCCAAGTCCAAGTCTGGAAACTTCATAGTCGGAAGGTGTCATAGCATCACGCTCTTTATCCACTTGTGGAATGGCAAGGTCTACAAATTTGTTTCCATCATTATCCACCATTATTCGAGAAAGAACCTTAGGCTTGTTAGGAATGGCATCATTCGAAAGTTTGAAAAGGGCATCAAAATCAATGTCAATTGGCTTGATAAATATCTTCCTTTTCTTTACTTCAGAATCAACCCAAGAAGGAGTATCATTCACTACTTCAGCATACAAATACAAAATCCTCGAACTCAAATCAATATTCTCATTATTCACGACATCATGAGATCCTGCTTGAATCCTATCTACAACCTCGATTTGAGGAGACACAACCTCAATATCCACTTCTTGATTATTCGTGAGATTTTGGGAAATTCCTTCATGAACTACATGCTCTGAAGTGTTTGATATTTGAATTACCTACACCTGAGTGGATGCTTGTTTGAAGCATGGCGGAGGATCATTTCTTGCTAGTTTCTAACCACTATTAATGATGTGGGTAGAAGAATCTCTACTGGAGGTAGAAAATCTAGACACACACTCTTTTCCTTCTTCAGGGTTAGGATCTTTAGATCTTTCACCTTGTGACACGTTGCTTGGTGAAGTGGATTTCGGAAACCACTCCTTTCTCGCTCGTTGTGTATGATTGGATGGTAATGAGGTTGATCGAGAAGAGACTTTGGTCGAAGGGGCCCCCCCTCGTATTGGCAATTTTTGTGATCCCGAAACGTGATCTAGAATTGATTGTAATTTGGTGAGTTCTCTGTCGTACCAAGATATGCTTCTTTCAATAATTGGTTGGTTCTTTCCATCAAGAGAAAATTCATCTCTCTTGGTCCAGTCGATTTGATGCAATGGGGTAAAGGCAACGACATCATATAAGGGATCGACGACATCCTCATCATCATCTATGAATGATTCGGGAGGACTCTTGATGCGAAAGGCCTTGATCTGAGCAAGTGTTAGGTGAGAGAACTCCCGTCTTCTTACCTCATGTTCATCCAAACAAGCAGCCCAGAAATATTCCATGGTAGGACTATGTTGGTACTTTTCCCCCAGAATATTTTGCATATATCCATTGATATCAAACTGGGCTCTCTTCACATATGGATGGATGGTTATGAGAGCGAACTCTTTTTCCCTGAGCTATGCACTGAAAAGATTTGGGCATTGGTATTCCCCGATTTGGATCGAGAAATTAATTCTTGAATGGTGTTTGCCACTAAGAAGGCAGTGAACTTGGAATAATTGTCGTGCCAGCTCCATTAATGCCCATCTATAACTGACATACTTAGGAAGTTTCCAATGGGTACCAGTAAAACCACTCACGCAAATGTAGGAAAAAGATGAAAATTGAATAAACCAGGTTCCCCATTGGGAAATGACACTCATGGCTTCTTTTGAAAACCTTTCCTTAGTATTCCGATTCAGGTTCCGGATCACGCGGAAGGTGAATGCATCATTGACTCTTGTAAAATGGTGAGAACTATTTTTGAAACTGAGCTGAGGGTAATAATGAAAAACACTGTTCGATGGCCCCATGAGCCTTCTCATTTCAATTCCCGAAAATAGCTTTCTTCGTGCTACTGCATAGGTCATATATGAATTCATGTAGAAGCATCCGGTCATCTTAAATTCTATGAATTATTTTTGAAGGGTGTTACTGATGATGGTGGCCCAATCCACAAACTCTTTCTTGGCTAGGATGATACAGATAAACTGGTACATCCATGGGTGGAAAATCCTAGCAGAAGGTAGACTAAAAACTTGACTTAGGAGAGTGATCATATCCCCGATTTCTTCCACGAACTCAACACGGTACAATTCTTTGTGGAGCCTGTCAATTTGAGGTCTCTTGGTTACTAACCAGTTGTTTTTAACCATCTTGCTCCATCTCAGGGGTTCTTCATCCCAGAATTCCTGTGCTGACTGGTGAGTGATATCCACATTCTCGGGAAAGTCGGGTATGCCGAGAAATTCCTCAATGTGCTCTGGTGTGATTAAGAGGAAAGGCTCACAATTATCTTTAAAAATTACTCATCTCTTAGGGTCATAATGATCTACGCAAGCAATAACCAATTCTGAACAATGCACCGAGATAGGAAATGATGTTGCTTGGGGTAGGCCGCTATGGGAAAGTTATCTGAGAAAATGGTTTTTCCTTTAGTTTTCACTCGCTCACAAAACTGTTGCATGTTGATGTGACCCAGATTTGTATCAGTGATCTTGTCATATGCTGAGTTAATGGAGCTGGGAGGGATAATTCCTTGGAATTCATATTTCAGGGCGGATTTGTTAGATTTCTCCACTGGCTTCCTCGATCTCCCCGCAGATTTGGATTTTTCAGCCATTATGAATTTTTACAAAAGAACGAATTAGGCACGCAAGACAATGCAAACGGTGCCGGGTCTCAGTCTCTGAAACCCCGTGGACACAAGAAAAATATTTTTCGCTTTAATATTATTATTATTTTAAAAATAATACTAATAATTGATCCCGAATTACAATTTTATTTTTATTTTTAAGTGTCAATACAAACATATCGAGATTGAGCTCGAGTTCCAAATATGGCGATAACAATGATATTTATTTTTTAATTAAAATCTCCTAATTTTAATATTTCACACGGATTAATTAAATCTTTTTTTTTTTTAATTCACCTTTGCATGCGTGGGGTTTGAGAACAGTTTTCTCCCTAGGTGTTAGAAAAACTGATCCTCTCCTTCCTAGGCACGTGGAATTTGATTTGGTTGCTGTTCCTTTTCTTTATCCTCACGCGTGGAGATTCCTTCAGATGGCTGCGGCTTGTTTTAAATTTTTTTGGACTGTTCTTGGCCAGTGCATGGGATTCCTCCTGGGCTATGTGTGGAAATGAGTTCTTTGTCTTCTTTTAATTTTTAAAAACTGTTCTCTTGGCCCCAAGGCATGGTGGTCTCCTTTAGGTTGGGCACGGCTTCTCTTTTCTATACGTGTAAAGTTGTGTGTCTTTTTTATATTTCCTAAGCAATCTTGGATTCATGCATGGATTTTCCTTTTCTCCTTCCTCTGCCCAATGCGTGGGTGCGTGGAAAGCTGTTTTTTTAATATATTTCTTAACTGTTCTACTTGCCCCCCAAGGCGTGGACTCTCCTTTGCTGGGCGCATGGATTTACCTTTGTTATTTTTAACTTTTTTTTGGACTGCTCTAAAAACGTGGTGAATGTCTTTAGCTGTGCGTGGGATTTGAAAAAAGTTCCTTTTCCCTTTCCTTTCCAGCTCCTGCAATGCGTGAAAAGAAATATTTTTCCTCTTACTATCTTCCTCCACCTGGGTGCGTGGAGAAAACTGTCCTTCTCCTTACCTCACGTGGATTCTCCTTCAAGTTGGGCGCGGCTTCTTTCTTTTTTTATATTTCTCTTCCTTTCTCCTTTGCATACGTGAGAAGCTATTCCTTCAGCTACTTAATGCATGGTTTCTCTTGGAGAATGCGTGGAGAAAGATTTGGGTAAATAGTTTAAAGCTTCCCTTGCCAATGCGTGGAAACTTGTAACCTGTATTTTAATGCTGCAAATTCATTAAAACTGACTTCTTCTTCCCTGAATTATTCTCTCTCCTAGGCGTGGAAATTGTTGTCTTGGTATTTTTAAAAAACTATTCTTTAAAAAATGCTGCTCTTTTCTGACCAATGCGTGGAATATTGTTGGATGTGACAAAATATTATGTCCTTCAGAATAAATAATAAGCAAAGCTTCGCACAAATTTTTCCAATGGGTTTGACAAAGGAAGTTATGAGGATTAATCCAACTTCCTCTCTTCCCGGGTAGTGGACTTAAGTGCTAGGGGGAAATGGGGAAAGCAACGGCCAATTTCCAATGGGAATGGCAAAGTGGGCTGGCAATCCCCATTCAATTTCCCCATGTGGGAATTTGGGAGATTTCCTGCCTGTTAGCCAATCCATGATTTGAAAATTGGTGGAGAAAATCCCACGTGTGGAAATTTGAAGAAGATTGCCAGGAAAGGGGAAATCCGGGTTCGGGAAGCCAAATTGGCATTCCCAGCAGTTGGAAGCGTAAGCTTACTTCCCTGGAAATGAAATTTTTTTGAATGAAATTTTAATTAATATTTATTTAATTAAATACTCTCAAGTTATTTAAAAGTTAATTTTATCAAACAAGGAGTGATTAATTAATTAATTAATTTTAATGCAATTTAAAGCCTGGTGGGAAGAATTCTCGCCCGAAAAGGATGAAACAAAGACCGAAACGATCACAAAAATTAGATGATCACGTTGAGGGCAATGAACCACGCAAAGTAACACTTGAAAATTTTCAATTTTTTTTCAGTTTTTATTATTTTATAATTTTGCATAGTCAAAATTAGCTGATAACAATCCGAAAGTTCCAAAACTAAATACTGGAGTTCCGGAACTAAGTCCGAAAGTTCCGAAACTAGATGATGACTATGTGATGGAGTTCTGGAACTAGCTTGGAAGTTCTAGAACTAAGCTATGTGGGAACAGATGTTGCTAAAAACATATTGAACGCTTCCTAATTCATTTCCTCGACTGACTAGACCTGCTTTATTACAAAATTGAATTCAAACACACACTTCGTTAGGAATTCTAGAGATTTTAACATTAGAATCATAATCAATCAAAAGACAGACAATTACATCCTAACTCATATCAGATCAACTAAAAGTCACACAATGCAATCAAAATTAAAAAAAAGGAGAGTAAGATGAGATCATATATATTATACATTAATCAGACATAATCTGGCCTCATCACTGATCCTGGAAGTGATGATTGAGGTGTTAGTGCATGTTTCTCTCAAGCCTGGTTCTTGAGTCCTAATTTATTGTTTGACCTATTTCAGATATGGAAGTGGTTTCAGTGCCTTGAGGCTTGTTATGGTGATTCTCATGAGTTTTTTATAGTAGAAATCGTGATATTTCCATTGATGTGTGGTTTGTGCATTTTTTAGGTGATTTGGTGTGATAAGTTACTTGTTGTTAGTGACCTATTTTTGGGAATGATCAGCATGCTTAAGTGAGGTAGGAGAGATGGATGTCTTGGAGTGTTATGGCATGTTTTGTGGTGACTCATGGACTTGGAGAGTAATTTGTGATCATTTATCTTCTATTCATGTGTCCAAGAAGTCTTGACAATTGATTTTGATGTGTAAATTGTTTCACTCTTGTGGACTTGTTTTAGGTGCTTGAAGACCTAATTAAAGGCACTTACAAATTGGTGTGCTTAATGGTGTTGATATTTTTTTCACTAGTTCCAAATATTTTTTGTGATTTTAAGAGGATTTTACTAATTTTTCTTGAGGTGATGGATTCATGATGATGATATGACATTCCCTTAGATTTCATAGTTTATTTATTAGATAAGAAGGCTTGTTTATAGGCCTAATTGAGAGGATTATTGTTGATAGGATCTTACCAAATTTCAAGGTCCATTGGAGTGATTTTATATGATGTTGTAGGTGTGTTTTCATGTTTTCATGACAGAACCTAATGGTATTAGCTGACCTATGGTTGTTGTTATGATGATTCATATATAAAAGTGCATTGTATTTTTTCATTTGATGGAGTTTAGATGAGGAAGATGTGAGCGAGCTAGAGTAGGTGAATGAAGAGTATACATGGGTCAAAGGAAAAGATAATAAGTATTAAGAGTTAAGAATATTAGAGGAGTAGGTATGCAAGGTCATTAGACCTAATCAATAAATGAAGGAGAAAATTTGAGTGAAGTAGGAGAAGAGATTATTTGAGAGGGTTTGGTGTGCAAGGAGCTGAAATTATGATCACCATTTGTTGTATGAGCAACAATACACCAGTGATCTTCATCTTTAGGTGTTTGAGTTGGTGTTTGATCATCTTATGGGTTTTTAACATCCCTGTAGGGTTGGTGCCTTACTAAATAGGGGTGGGTGCTCCCTGTGAATTGGGTGCTTCACTAAACAAATATTTTGGATGTGTAATATTCACATAAGTATTTTGGATTGAGTAATATATCAAAAAGTTTTAGTGGGTTTTCTTCCCCTTGAGGTTTTATCACTTTACATATGGTGTTTATGTGTTTTTTTTTTTTTTATGTTCTTGTGAATGGATGTTGCACAAATAATAGTTTCATAATTTAATATGCATGTTGAATGGTTGTTTTGAGGATGTTGTAAGATATGGAAAATGAAATGAAAGTTTTGTAATATTGATTCACCCTCCCTCTCAATCTTTGTTCTTCTAACACAACTTTTAGATGCTTCCTTTATGAGCCAAAACATTATCAAATTCAATAGTTGTTGTGATAGACCCTAACAAGTGTCTTCCTTATTCAAGATAAGATATTGCAACATGTGACATGACACACTATACACACAAATACTAATGTTATAGACTATTAGAATCACAATGACTGAGAGGGGAGGATGAATCAGTCATATAACATTTTTAACTTCATTTACCATCTCATACATTCATCATTTAAATCAAACATTCATAATACATAATCAAATGTGAGCTTATTAAGTGTGTTACAACCATCCACAAGTGTAAAATAAAAAAGAGATCACAATAACACCATATATAAAATGGGAAACCCTCAAGGGGAACAAAACCTATTGAAAACTCTATAAATATTACTCATAATAAAGGAATCATGTGAATATTACACATCACACAAGATTTCTTTAGTGAGGCATCAACCCCTAGTTTAGTAGGGCACCCACCCTACAAGGAGGATAAAAACCCCTAATATGACTAATCACACACCTAGCCACATGTAATGGATGATCAGTGAAGATATGTTTCTTCCACAATTGATTGTGATCACAAGCTCAGCTCCATACACATTTCTCTAACACACACATATAGTAAGATTGAATTCCATTAAACACACACATATAGTAAGAGCGAACTCCATTACTATATTATTCTTGCAATAAAAATACTAAAGACCAAGAAGAAGGAATGCAGTAACTAGGGAAATATTACTAATATTAGGCCACAAATGAATCAAAGTATTTACAATGACACAAAATACTTTGTAGACTTGCAAACCAAGAAATAATAGGAAACCCTGATCTTTAAAACGTGATGGTAGTGAGTGAATAACTTGCCTCTATTTATATATTTGAGATAAGATTTTCCATGGGTTTACCAGATCAAAACCTATAAAAACCTAAGGAACCGGTAAAAAGGTGGAGTACTGATGACAGGGAAAAATATTCCAATTTGTCACAGTAGTTTCAGCCATTAGAAAAGTGATGAACAGAAATGGTCCTGCTAAAGAACAATAGTGGAACACATTATAACAACATGTAGTGCTTTTCTACCAGTAAGGAATATTACTGTTGTCCCACCGTCCTTAGTGAAAATACCAAAAGAAAAGAAAAATATAGGCCCACTATCTTTTAGCTCCTACGTCTTGATCGGAGTAGTGAACTTGTCGCAATCACCATATGGTAAAGGTTGAAACTTTACACGAGTCCTAATCTTTCCTTCACAATTTTTCTGACACACAAAAAGGTCTTCAATCAGATTCTTTGTTTGAAGATTAATAGAAAACCCATCTGTTGGCATGATCAACATAGCGTCAGCTGAATTATTATTGCATTTGGTGAACAGAAAAAAGATCAACATGATGGATGTGTATTTGTTGTGATGGTATTGGTGGTAATAATGAAATATAATGTGCCTTGTAAATATTTTCCCATAATTTTCCTTAAGGATGGGCTGGCTGAATTGATGATGACCTGAATTTGAAATATTTTATCTTAACACTCCATGTCTTCTTTGTTTGCATTAATATGTTCCTTGCAGTAGTTGGAGACATCTATAATTGTGGATCATAAGAGATTTTTGATGGCATTTATTTTTCAATAAATATTGAGATATTTGGGAAATCATGGAGAGTCCCAAAGATTGAACTCTAATGGATGTTGTTCAAACCAATTTAGATCAAAATATATTTTCCACAAAGTATTAGGCTTTCTAGCCATTTGATCAAAATTTGTGCATTCCATCGGATATCCATTTGGTTTGGTGTCACGCGACCACCAGTATGGCCAATTGAGTATGCAGCAACTGAGTGGATCACTTCTCCTATGATATGGAAGTGGAATATCTGGATCAGAGAAAGTGTCATGGATAATTGTTGTGGGATAATTTCTGACACCATCTATGTTTTCATGATTGGATAACCATTCAACAGCTTCCTAGATCATTCTTTCATTGTTCTGATCATCTATTCTGAAGAAGGGCTCCAAATTTCTCATATTCTAAAGAGGAATTACAAACTGAGTAAATACCTCAACAAAATTTACTTTAACAACAACCCGTTCTCTGCTCACAAAATTAGCAAGGACATTCTTCTTACTAGAAATATGTTATGTATCAAATTCATATCCATCAAACCATTGTACCCATCTTTTCATACGCCCATATGTGGTTTTATTCGTTGGATCACCTTTATAGAGTCGACCTTTAAAATGTTGTAGATCAGTTCTTAATAAAAACTTTTCATGTTGAATAAAGAACAAGAAAGCTTGGATTTTTTTCTTAGCAGCAAGTATTTCCTTATGGTTTAAATGATATTTTAATTCTGGTCCTCTGAAAGAACCTGAGGCATATCTACAATTTTTCTCCTTACCATTTAGCATTTTCTCTTTTAGATTTGCACCTCAATATTCTTCTGAAGCATTTTTTTCAATAATTTTTAATCCTTTTCCTGGAAGAGACATGGGAGAAATATTTTGACATACCTTTTTGATCTTCTGTACTGCCTTGGTTATTTATAAACTCCGTTCTAGGGCGTTCTGTCTCAACCTTTTATTTAGGATAATTCTATTAGCAACAACATTCTTATAAAAACCATAAATATAATTGACACAACCCAAAAACCTTTGGAGTTGAATTTTATCAAGGATTTCATCTGGAAAAAGCACAATCTTAGACACAATATGATCTTTCATAGTTACAGTGCCATCTTTAAGAGTGACTCCCAAAAATTGAATGGAGTCTTTAAATTTTTCCATTTTTTTAGGACTGAGACAAAGAACATTTTGAAAAATAAATTTATGAAACTGATTTAGATGTTCTATATGATCTTTTATATTCTTGGAGAATATTAGAATGTCATCAAATATAAACTATGAGAAATTTATCAAGATGACCAAAAATTTGATCCATTTTCTTTTGAAAAATAGATGGAGCATTTTTTAAACCAAATGGAAGTACCTTACATTCATATTTCACTCCTGGTATGTTGAAGGTTGTCTTATAGGTATCTTTATTATCAAGAAATATCTGCCAAAAACCTGACTTGAGATCAAATTTACTGTAAACTTTACTACCGCTAATTTTGGTGAGCAAGTCATCCTTACCGGGTATAGGATGTTGGACTGGCAGTATATGTTTGTTTAGTGGTTTATAATTGACCACTAACCTTTTCTTTCATCTTATGATTTCACTTCTCTTATTGACATAGAAATTTGGACAAGTCCATGGGGACTTGGATGGCTGTATGAACCCACCTTTGAGTAGGTATTTGATTTCTACTTGACATTCAACTTTCTCTTCTAGGGGCATACCTATGTGGTGTAATTTGAACTTTGGAGGAGCTATGATTTGGAATTATAGTCGACAAAAATGTTTATTATAATGGATGTATACATGGGGATTATCAGAAGTGCATTCTCTATTGATTTTAGTAAGCATCTCCTCAATAAGAGAAACATTGAGTGAGATAGAATTATGGATCCAATCAAGATTACAAAGTTTGGTAGGCTTAAGGACTGATGGAATAATGGTCTAGAAATGTTTAAGCCTAGGAATGGATCTTTGGGTAAATATAATCTCATCTTGGCTTATGGTGTATGGAATACAATTGTTCAGATTATCAGAACCTAGTAGCATATCATAATGCAATAAATCAAATTGATGAACTTTGAAGGTTGTTTACATGTTTCCTAGTGTAACTGGTATTATAGCAGAGAAAGAAGAAAATACTTTCTTGGAATCAAAAATAATTTGTAGGGGATTTGTTTCCCAACAGTATCTAGGGATAACATTAGTTTTGAGTAGGCTAATTTCTACTCCTGTTTCTATCATCACATCAAGAAAGTAAAGCTTGATGTTTAGAATGTAGAACTAAATTTTGCAAAAAGGATTACATGATGTTTTGACTGTACTTATCTCTACATTCTTCTCCTCATCATATTATTCATATTATGTTTCCATGATTGGATGATCTATTTCTTCTTCTTTTGTTTCTAGGACATGAGCATATTCTTCTTCTTAAAGGAGTACTTGGAACTCCTCTGAAGATTTCTTTATGTCTTTTTCTAACAGGGAAATCCTCTGTTATCTCCAAAGTCTTCTCTTTAGTGTCTCTAGTAGAGGGACATGTTGGAGTGATGGTGACTGAATAGAGCTTAGAGTAGGAAGTTGATATTGTGGTACTACCACATCTTCTTCCTCTTTAGGGAACAAGAATGGAAAATTCCTGGTCCTTCATGGTCTTGGGATTTTTCCATGTCCTTGGCCTATTCTTGGAGGGCTGAAATCATAATCAAGATTATAAGAATCAATCTTCAAATGGTGTGGTAGCAGATCGTTGTTCCTTTCTTCAATCTTCCTCATTTTCAGCTTGATTACTAGCAATTTGATTTGTAGATCATGTATCTAGGACTGTAAAAGGTATCATTTTTGAACTAGATGTGGGGGGGGCATTCTTCAAATGCTTGCTTGACATTTTCCATTTTTTTTAGAATAATAGAGCTAGGTGGTATGAACAGGCATTCATAATAGCTCTTATTCATGTTGCAACTGAAAGAGGGAAATGAGTCATATCTAGACTCATACTCAGAAAATTATTCTTGTGAAGATGATTTTGTCTATTGTTTGGCTACGATAGTTAGCTTTTCATACTCGATATCTGAAATATAAATTTCATTGTCATATGTGAGTATCTAATCATCTTCAGTTTTTTTTTTTTCTTGGACAAAGTTCACCTTTTCTTTTTCTTTCTTTCCTTTATGTGGACAATTTCTACTAAAATGGCTACCTTTGTAAATGAAGCATTCAATTTTCCTAATTTTAGGAAAATACTTCTTTCTCCTAAAAAAATTTCTTCTAAGATTTGAATAGGGATTGGAAGTACAGTCTATACATTTACCTTTCTATTTAAATTTTAATTTTTTCTTATTTCTTTTATCCTTTGGCAGGGAGCAACCAAAATTTGTTTTTATTTGTTGTTTATAGAATTTTTCTCTTAAGGCCTTCTAAGCATCCATAGATTTTTTCTTATTTTCCTTTCAAGGAAAAGGCGCCTATTTGTTTCATTAATAATCTGATTTATTTTTCCAAGAGTCATATCTTCTTCAGAGATACCATGCATAGATTTCTTAGATTCATTTGCAAAGTATGGAGGATAGGACTCTACATACCTCAACTTCATAGTAGCATCAAAGGTGTTCTAGAATTGTAAAAAAAATTCTTCATATAACATTGATATTCATTGACTTTAGTCGTATCACATAGTTGGGCTTAGATAATATTGGTTTTTTATGAGCTTCTCATCTGAAATAGTACCAAGAAATTCTACAATAATGGCAGTAGTTAGACTAATTTTTCCTCCTTTGAATGTCTCATTCCCTTGTTATACACCATTTATAATGGTGGCCTGGTGTTGTGAAAGGATGACATCCCACCATTCCTTTAAGATACCTACAAATCCATTGGTGATAATACCAGTAATATCCTTGTCATGTTTATAGAGTTATAGAATTTGAGTATCAGCCCATCCGATCATTCCATGTATAATTTCTTTTATTTCATCAGGGATTTTACATTCTACCTTATAATAATTAGGCTAAAAGTTATGAGTTCTTATTTTATTGTGCAGGGGTTCATTGTTGCTATGAAATTTTTCCTCCATGAGAATACTTTCAGATTCTCTAGCAGTGCTCCTTGTGACTCCTATCGTTTTATCCTTACTTAAGGGAGATTTCATTACAGCAACCTAAGCCCATGTGAGAGATTTGGATCAGTCTGTTGGGTCATAAGTCTGAGAACCTGATAAAATAATGACTGTTTCTTATTGAGAAATACTGAGATTATTCACAGCAATAGAAAAAATAGGAAAGTTCTATTCTAATTTAGAAATAGAAAAGCATAAATTGCTAACTTTATTATTGACAACTTGAATACTATCAATGACTTTTTTTTTAGATCATTTTGTTACAATCTTCAAATATTGTTTAATATTCTCTTGAATACAATTATTAATCTGATCTAGGATCTTCTTTAAATCTTTGTCAATGGTCAGGACAGTATTATCAACCTTTGTATTCGAAACTTGAATAACGTCTTGCATATCACCCTTCTGGTGAAGCTCAATGGCTTTTAAGGTATCCAACATACCTTTAAGTTTCTCATGGATATATTTTATTCTATTATCTATGGCATTAGTAACTTTATTGTTCCAGTTTAACATCCTAGGAGCTTAGGACTATTCTAGATTGAAATCTAACTGTCATTGGTGCCAATTGGCGAAGTTATTTTTTACCCTCTGTATACATTTAAAAGTCTTTGGCTAGAGGAGAATCTTCATATTATATTGTAATGGAAGTGGATCCTTCTTTGGTGTCCATGGATATTTTTTATTTATGTAGTAATGCTTTAGCATGGGCCAAAGTATAATATGGACTAGAAAAGCAACAACTGTTCATGTTAATATGAGGGTCATTTTTATGAATATATTTCTATTGGACAAGAACCTGACACCTTTCAAACCATAGAAGGTCAATATCTGGGTCATGAACCAAGGAGGGATGACTAGAGAGAGGAGATTCTTTATCATGGCGTCCTAATTTTTTAGAAATAAAGAACTGTGTGGATGAAGATGGGGACAGACGAGGTCTTGTGGAAGTATATTTCCTGAATGAAATGGTATCCTTTCCTTTGGACTCATTTACAATAGAGGCAAACTGAATAGAATAAGGAGAATCATAAATACATTTGGTCGAGATGGTCCATTCTCTAGGAACTCTTATTTTTTCCCAAGAAATAACTTCGGGTTCAATCATTTGGGAAGTCAAACTAGCATGAATGACAATGCTACTTCCTTCGGAAGGTCCGTGTTTAATTACAGGATGAGCATTATTAGTCAGTCTAAAGATGATTCTATAAAAAATTGCTAAGGAGAAGACCTTGGTTTCATGTGTAAGCCAGTGGTTTTGAGATGGAGATTGAAAAATTTACTTAGAAGATCATCAGTTTGTATTGACACTAGGTAATTAGGAAATAAATTAAAGTGAATCAGGTCATTACTCATACTAGATTGTAGGGAAACTAATAAATAATCCTTAAAACTTTCATGTCTAGAATATAATAAACAACATAATACATAAGAATTAAGACCTTGTCAAAATAGAGGGGTGATTCCTATTTGAACACAACCAATATGAACAAACTTGTAGAAATACTATTTTATAAGATATTTAATATCACTGGGACTAATTAAAGGAAGGTCATATTCAGACATATTAGAAGTTTTATCCTGAATATATAACTCTCTAGATCCTATAGTAGTATAGGAAACTAAATGAAAATATTTAGATTTTTGGTAGACTTCATCATAGGGAAGTTTAGGAATTTTCCAACCTGGAAAAGGGTTGTCTTCTTCCATCATTTGTGTATCATCGTTGACAAAAATGAGCTCAGAACTATTAACAAATCCATTGTCATTGTCGGCTTCGTGCGCTCTAGAGGTACATGCAACCCATTCTTCTTTATCCATCCTACAAAGTCTTAATTTTCCTTCACCGCATCTTACTCGAGTCTAATAGCCACAACACACCCTTCCCTGGGAAACAAAAGGCTCACACTCGTTTTGTGCATCTTACAAGATTTAGATAAACAAAGAAAAGAATGGAAAAGGTGAACATAAATATTACTAGAAATGTAAGAATAAAACAATAACCAGCTCTGATACCACTCTTTTTCGAGAACTCTAACACACACATATAGTAAAAGCGAACTCCATTACTATATTATTAACTCTACTCCTTCTTTTGATGATTATGTCTAATAACCTTAAAACATTTCACCTCTATCTTTCTCATCCCTTTATTCCTCTTATTAGCTCTATCCTTGACCCCTATTTCCTCTTCTTCTTTCTTCTCTACCTCACTCACATCCCCATAACCTCAACACACTCAAATGAGCACATACATTAGAATTTATATACAAGACATTAGATCATAACACCCTTAGTTAGGGAAATACCATATATTTCATTCTTATCAACTTAACAACACATCTACAACATTATATAAAATCACTTAGAATGATCAAGTAGGTCGGTAAAGGTCACGTTGTCAAGAAAAAACACACACTTCTCTTCTAGGCTCAAAACAAGGTCTTCTAGCTCCAATGAATGAACAAGGATCTCCAAGGAAAACCAACATATTTTTCAAGGATAAATAATCTTCACAAAAATTAGGGACAACCTCTCAGCATCATCAACTAGCTCAAGAGTATCTACAACCTTCAACAACACCATGAATCACACCAAGATGTGAGTTATCTCAACAAGCTCTTTAAACACCCAAAAATCAGTCCTGAAAAGAGAATGAGATTAGATAAAAAAAACTCATCAAAAATTATCAATCATCATACCATTGGAAAGGTATTTTTGTCTACTATCTAAATAAATCACTTCATCCCTAAATTTAGGTCACAAAGTACTCAAATACGACAATCTCTGAAACTGATCAATCGGGCTTTTAGGACTCAAGAACTAGTCTTCAGGAAACATGATTCAAACACCTCAACCATCACTTTTAGGATCAACCAACACTTGGAAAAAATTTCTAGGGATCTAAACAACACCTTCAAGTACAAATATGCATAGGTCACATGGAAGAATGCACACTAGCACACCTATTCCAACATACCTTCTTGGCAAGCTTAATAGGGCTAATTAGGCCACTAGGGTTTCAACATGAAACCACCTCATCTATTCAATAAAATAGCTTCAACACTTGATATTAATCCCCAACACACTATTAAATACCATCAAACCCTAATACAACATGCCAATCCATCAAACTCATCTTAAAGCATCATGAATAGGTTTTATCCGTTAAGGCTAAAAGCGGCATGGCACCTTTGGAGACCTATAACTCAAATTTTAGTCATACAACCTATCAGAAAATTTCCATGGATATTTATCATACCTCCCAAGATTCCTGTAAAGACTCACTTCTTCTCATGAAGCCTCCATCTCAGCCCTGAAACTGTAAATATCCATAAAACAAGGGTTTTTCTCCATCTTGTTAAAACACATGAAACATGAAACCACCACCAATAGGATCCCTGAAGAGTCCTCTACAACTTTGAGTCATCATACCAAATTTCCCAATCCATTTGGAGCCCAAAAAATTCCTTTTTCCTCCATCGCTTTGCTACTAGGATTTTATGAGGGTTTTAGACCTCCTTAGCTTGTTAATGATTGTTCATAAATATGGGATGACCAAATCAACTAATTATTTTTACAAAACACTCTTAGCTCAATGAAAAAACATACCACGAATCCTCAAGATCCCATGCACAACCCACACATGTTGGTGACCAAATGAACTTCACCTATTGAGCTAGAGTTTCCTTCTCAAGAGCTCGGTTTTTCCTAAAATCACTTTTCTTGCATTTCCTTCACTACCTTAACCTAAAATTTGACCCAGAGCATCAAGAAAACCTCCTACATACTTACCAACTCTCATTCATGCTCAACAAAAACTTCAAATGAACAGAACATGATGACCTCTTACAAAATCATTAACGCCTATTAGACATCACTCTGACCATATTAGGTCTCATACCAACCTTTGAGCAATTTTGGATCTCACCTATACCACATATCTTGCTTGACCATGCAGCAAGACACCTTTTGAATACATCAAGACCTAACAATACCAATCAACCTTCATCAAAACTCATGGATGACACCTCATGGAGAAACATAATTCCCTTTGAAATCAATGTGCCACTTGACATCAATGACAACACTAGACACAATGCCAAACAGAGCCTTAATAAACAACCATGTATCCTCAAAACTATCTTTCACCTTATCATAACCTCAAGAACATTGTTCAAGAATATGGAATACTCATACTTCAAAGAATACTATTTCATGTTGATTTTACAGTTCATGCTAAAAAAACTATCATGTTATCTTACCTTTAATATTTGTTATCCATATTTCACCCCCAGGAAAAATAGTGGATTGAATCATGACCCCACTTGAAGGAACCTGAGAAAAATCATCTAGATCCTACAAATTGGTTGCAAGAAGATTCAACAATGGAGTGGCATAGGCCAAGAAAGATCAAAGGACCCTGTACAGAAAGAAAACGACTCTGTCAAGCCATTTCTACATCTTAAATCCATCCTCCAAGTTACAGGTAGGTAGAACTATAAAATAGCAGGGTCAGACAATAAGGATCAATGCTACAAAGAAGCCAGAAGAAGGAAGAATGGTGAAGATTCGAAGTCCTCGGGCTCGAATTGGTTCAGGAAAAGGGCAAAAAAATGACTAAGTATGGAGGAAGAAGCGGAAAGGGGCCACGTGCCTTAACGGTGACGTTTTCAAGGGTGAATCCAAAAGGAGAAGTCAAAACTTGTGCCAGCCCTCCATGTAGCCAAGGGTCAAACAGGGTCAAAAGGTGGGCTTTGAAATTGGTTAAGTATAGAAGTGCAAGCAGAGAGTGCCGCGTGTCAGCCTGGTGCATTTCCAAGAGTCAGTCCCTGGGTGAAAACCCAAATGAGCGTGAGGCCGCCACATAGCTCAAAGTCTAAAAAGTAAGGACCATTGAACAGTCCACAAAGCAGCAGAGGCAGACAAGTGTTCAACCCGATGCTCCTCCAAAGGCAAACTTTGGGTTGGATTTGCAAACATGCATGGTGCCTCCACGTGTCCTCAAAGGGGGCAGAGTTAGTTGAATTGTCAAAGCATTAACAGGCTGGTGGAAGTTGCCAAGTGTCCTAAGTACTGCTGTTTCAAGGGGAAAATGGAAAAGAGATTCCCGAGCAAGCGCCAGAGTGACACGTGTCCTAGGGGAAGGCGAGGCATCGGGGAGAAAAGTGAAAATTTTCCTTTTGTCTAAAAGAAATAAACGTAAAAATGGAAACAAATTTCTCAGCCAACCAAAAAGAGCTACGTGTCCAGACGAGTTTTGGGGCTACGGAGGTTTTTGAGTTTTTACATTTTTTGCACAAAGGGCCAAAAGGTAAATTATGGGCTGTGGACCCAAATTTTTATCCCAATCTGGCTGCCACGTATCCCAATCAAAAGAGGGACCCATTTTCAAGTCGTTTTCTCGCCTATTTGTACAGAATCAATGCAAAACTTCAAAAGGGCATATCTTTCGACTCAGGGCTCGAGAGATTGTGAATCTGATATCGCTGGAAAGATCTCAACCTCGTCTATGCCATGGGAGTCTGAAACTTTAATTTTTGAGAGGGTAGGTGGAAGAAAAATGGAGAAACATCTTTGAGCTTTCAATGCAGGATCATCAGTCTCAACAACTAGATTGGATTCGATCTATTTCCACCGTTTCCTCTTCCTTCAAGGCACCGAATCGAGGATCGATGCAGTAAAGATGGATTCAGGGGAAGATTTCAGCATAAAACATTAACAATGGTGGTTGAGCTTTGACCCATTTTCCCGCTTCTCTCTCCCTTTTTCTTCTCTCAGATCGATTCTATAAATACGGGGATAGGATTCATTGTAAAGGGTTAGATATTCTTAGTTTTGCAGGCTCCCTTCTCCTTCTAGCAAAAGATTTGTGGGGTTCAGGCCTTCCATTAAAATTGTATTACGTTTCTTTCCTTTCGGCTATTCTGTAATGAACTGTATCAATCTATTAGAGCAATAAAATACGTTTGTGATTGATCTTAGATCCTTCTTTTTTCTTTTGCTTCTATTTGATCTCTCATTACAGCTCTGGTTGTCTGTGTTTTTTTATTATATGTATTTTATTTGTTTGTGTCAAAGGTAAACTAAGTATTCATCATTCCTTTGGTGCATCACCTGGTAGTTTAGTTATTTCTCATTTCTGTACTCTTTTATCCATGTCTCCTTGGCAAGTCTTAGACTAGGTATAGATATAGATCCTCTGCAAATCCTCACGTATGCACCTAAATAGAGGAATAAGGAACCAACCTTTAATCTGGAGATATTTTCCAATTCCAAAGGTCCCACACCTTAGGAAAAGTTCCATGTTATGCAATCACACCAGATGATTCTGCCTTAGAAAAGTAGATCTTTAGAAATCATCTGGGGGTGTTGTGATTTTGCACTAACAGTTTTGGCACGCCCGGTGGGACCAAGAAGTCTCTATCTTATTACAGTAGGAATTGATGTACACTTGCTGTGATTCTGGCTTTTAAGAAGCCTTAAAATTGTACATCTGGTGACTCCAAAAGAAACAAATCTACTGGTTTCAGCAGCCCAAGCTTGGGAGATTCATGAATCTCACCTGGTCTAGAGCAAGGAAAGAAGGTATATTTGAATACTTGCATCTATCCCCAGGTAGACAAAGGAGAGGAAGAAGAGTTCAGAGGTCTCCATCTCCACCAATCAGGGCTTTATCAACACCTCCTCCTGGTAGACCATTCATTCAACCAAGAGGAGTGCTCAGACCAATCAGAATGGCTCAGCCAAATCCTTATGTTAACTTCACTGGCAGTAGTCCACTCGCCTTGATTGCACAAAACCCAGTTCTGATTGCAGCATTAAAGAGCATCCCACATTTCACTAGGGAAAATCAAACTTCTCCTGGTGACCATGTCCAAGATATTGCAAATGTCTGCACAATCCACGAAATCCATGAGATGGACATTGTAGTCAAGTTGCTCACCTCTTCATTCAAAGGGAAAGCTTCACAATGGTTCAGGAGTCTCTCAGTAGGCTCTATCCAGAATTGGAATCAGCTATGCACAGCTCTTCACAATCAGTTTGGAGAGAAAGGTGATAACTTGTCTTTATTGGAACAACTAACAATAATCAAGAGAGCCCCAAATGAGCAGCTAACAGACTTCAACCTCAAATTCCAGCGGACCTGGGATAGGATTCCAACAGCAGTAAAGCCCACTGATGAAGGTGCCTTCTTATACTTTCTTAGGGCTTTAAATTCTGATATTTCTCTGATGATTCAGTCAATGGGAGGCACTACATTACCTGCAGCCTATAGCCTCTCCATAGGGGCTGAGAACCATTTGATTCAAGCTGGAAAAATCACTCCTAGGCCATCCATGCCTCTGTACCCTGAGTTAGGAAGCCTAGATACTAGCCAGTGCCTACATTAGCTCCTATACCCACCCCCAGGAGTCAAAGCTCAGCTGAAGCTTCCACTTCATCATCTAATACCGATAAAGAGTTTTAGGAAGTGGTAATGAAGCAATTTCAGAACTTTGGGAATGAGCTAGTGACCATCAAAAGACAACAAGCTCAAAGTTTCAGGCCATACCATCCCTAGGCTCAATATCAAGCCAGACCCCAGTATCAGCAGAATAGGCCACCACCTCAGACTGTGAATCAGAGCCAGAACCAAGGACAACCCCAAGCTGCTAGACCTTTCAGGCTGTATGATCCTAACACAACTTCAACATCAAGGGCATTGGTTCCTACACAGAACAATATGGCACAGGAATACGATTGGTGTTTTCCATGTGAACAGCCACATAACCAAGCAACATGCTTTAATGGTGCTCTAAATCAGACCAGTATGGTGCCACAAGAACCTGGCCAGGAGGAAAATCAGCAACAAGGAGCTCAACAAGGTGGCCCCCCAAACGAGACTATGCTTGTCAACTGGCAGGCCGAAGACTTATGTGGGATGAATCAGTCCCCTCCTCAAGGTGTGGCTGCCAACACATGGTCCAAAAGGAGAAATATTGGAGAGGGCCAACCACTGAGCCCAGGTGACCCTCAACCTTCCATCACTCCACAAGGTCTTGGTGCTCCAAATATAACTCCCAACATGCTGAACCAATCCAGACCACCTCCCAAACCCAGTCAAGCACCGGTTGTAACAACCCATGTGCAAGAAAGAAATGTGTCTAGGAAGGGGTAGAAAAAAGATGGCTCATTCAATATTATTGAGTAGATGAAAAGGAAAAGTGTGAACATTTCACTATGGGAGTCACTGGCCATTCCAGGGCAGAGGGATCTGTTGCAGACTGCCATGCAGAATTGGTCAAGTTCAAATCACCCCCCTAACCAACAAGAAAGAGTGCTTGCCAATGCAGTTCAGCCTGGGAGGAACCACAGGAGAGCAACAAGGTAAAAACATGAGACCTCCTCCCTTCTATGTCTCATTAATTATTGGAGACAAATTAGTACACAATTGTATGATTGATTCTGGGGCTAGTAGTTCTGTGATGCCCAAACAAATAGCTGACCAGTTGGGTCTCCAATATGAGGTTATCTCTAGAGGAGTAGTTCAATTAGATGGGATAGTAGTGACCACTGTGGGAATCATCAAAGATCTAAGTCTCACTCTACATGCCTACCCCAATGTAACTATCTTGCAAAAATGTGTCCATCATAGATTTTCCACCACATTTTGCTTTGTGTCTATCTAGGGACTTCACTGCCAAAATTGGAGGCTACCTATCTGCTGATTGGTCACATATGCTCTTTAGGACAAGGTATGGAGTGAAGGCCACAATCAGATCTGAACCTATTGTTGATTATCATATTGAACCCTATGTGCCTAGCCCAATCAACACCAACTACTCAGCTTTTGATCAAGAGGACCTCCTAAGCACTTCTGAAGCAAATACCAAGGTGGGATGTATCCCAGACTTGACTCTTGATGATTGGGCCAAAAAAATCCATGCTTTTGACCCCTATAGGGAAATGGAAGAATCTGAGCTAGGTGTCTACTACCTACGTGAAGAGAACCAGCCTCTACCTGACCTAATCAAGCTAGAATACAAGGATGACAATGAGGTGTGGCAATTGTTCTTTGATGGTTCAAGGAGTAGACAAGGAGCTGGAGGAGGAGCCATGATTGTGTCCCCCAGAGGTATGAGATATTATTCAGCCTTCAGATTCCAGTTCGCATGCTCAAATAACACTACTGAATATGAGGCTTTAGTCCAAGGTCTTCAGTGGGCAAGGAAGCTGGGAATCAAGAACTTGCAAGTATTCGGTGACAGTGAGCTGGTTGCTAATCAAGTAAGAGGACTAAATGCTATTAAAAATGACCTGCTCAAGAACTATAAGAGTAGGGTATGGGATCTCATGGAAGATTTCAAGGCTTTCAGCATTGTGTCCATACCCAAAAAAGAGAATGAAGCTGTTGATAGACTTGCAGCAGTTGGAGCAGCATTTGATGTGGTGGACAACATCAAGAGAGACAAAGAACAACCACATATCCATGTGGTTGTGAGGCCGGTAGTGCCAGATAATAATACATGCTGGTAGGTGTTTGAGAATGATCAGCAGATCATCAATTTTTTGCAAGAAGAGGCTGAATTCTCGGCCCATAATCAAAACAAACTAGAGTAGCAGTATGGGAACCAGATAGTACAACTGCATACAAACAAGCTTCCCAAAGGCTTAGTGACCCTGGAATCCATTTTCAATCCTAATGATCAGTTCAGAAAAGAAAAGGCTAACATGCAGATCAAAGGAGAGGATTCAGAGTCAATCCCAGTTGGAGAAGACAAAACACTTCAAATTGGCAAGGTGGCCACCGAGCAGGAAAGGCATGAATTCATACAACTTTGCCAAGAATTCCCTGATGTGTTTTCTTGGAGTTATGAAGACCTAAGGGGTTTCAATCCCAAACTAGCACAACACACAATTGAATTGGACCCAGCTGCTCAGCCTATCATGAAAAAGTAGAGACCAGTCAACCCACATATTGAGCCTCTGATGAAAAGGAGCTGAACAAACTAATAGAGGTAAGTATCATATTTCCCAATCAAACATTCAAGTTGGGTTGCAAATTTGGTCCCAGTCAGAAAGAAAAATGGGGAAATCAGGTTGTGTGTTGACTTCAGGGATTTGAACAGAGCCTCCCTCAAAGATCACTACCCACTCCCTTCAATGGAACAGATTTTGCAAGTAGTGTCTGGGTCAGAGAGATTTTCTCTCTTAGATGGCTATTCGGGATACAATCAGATCATGGTGAAAGAAGATGATCAATTCAAAACTGATTTCACCACCAAATGGGGCACCTATGCATACAAAAAAATGCCATTTGGACTATCCAATGCTGGTGCTACTTTCCAAAGAGCCATGGATATGGCATTCAAAGGGCTAATCAACCAGATAGTGTTGATATATCTGGATGATATCACTGTGTTCTCTAAGAATGCGGCAGACCACCTTTTCCATCTAAGGCAGGTGTTTCAAAGATGCAGAAGATTTGGGGTGTCTTTGAACCCCAAAAAATGCATATTCTTGGCCCATGAGGGAAAGATTTTGGGCCACATTGTGTCTAAGGAGGGTCTGGAAATTGATCCAGAAAGGGTTGAAGCAATAAAAGCACTGCCATTGCCCAGTCACAAGAAGGCTCTTCAAAGCTTCTTGGGGAAGATCAACTTTGTTTGAAGGTTTGTCCCAAAATTTGCTGCTCTGGTTAAGCCAATAACACTGATGCTGAAGAAGAGCTTAGCATTCAGATGGACAGCTGAAGGAAAGGAAAGCTTTGAAGCTATCAAAGAGGCCATATCACAGGCCCCAACTCTTGTAAATCCAGATTTTTCCAAGGACTTCATATTGTATGCCTTTGGCGGTAATGACACTATCTCTGCAATCTTGGTTCAGCAGAACAAAGAAAACTCAGAACAGCCAATTTCTTTCTTCAGTCAGAGTCTAGAAGACTATGAGGTGAGGTATTCCTTCATTGAGAAGCAAGTCCTGGTTGTGATCAGAGGACTGAAGAAGTTTAAGCATTTGGTGTCAAACAACAAAATCCAACTATTGGTCTCCCATGCAGGAGTCAAAGAATTCCTCCTCAGCAAGGACCTGAATGAGAAACATGCAGGGTGGATTACTCGTGTCATGGAATATGACATTGAGATTAAGGTCACCAAGCTGGTCCATGGGAGGGGCTTGTGTGAGCAGCTAGCCTCTGCTCTACAAGATGAAACAAACAGTGAGAAGGAGGTTGTTTTGATTCTACAAGATGATCAAGAAAAAGAAAGAAATGATGTACCTGCTCCTTGTTGGACCCAAGACATGGTGCATTTCCTTCAAACCATCATGTGCCCTCATGGGATGAATAAAGCAAAAAGAAGGCATTTCAGATTACATGCCATTCCATATGTTCTTATTGATGGTGTCTTGTTTAAAAGAGACTTTAATGGTATTTTGCTGAGATGCATTGGGATGGATCAAGTGGAGAGAGTGCTACAAGAATTTCATGTTGAAGCAGTTGGAGGCCATTTTGCCCCAAGAGTGACAGCACTCAAAATCATGAAAGTAGGATATTATTGGCCCAGAGTGTTTAGTGACTGTTATACATGGATTAAAAGATGCAAGAATTGTGCTTTCTTCAAAGGGAAGGAGAAGCTAGCAGCACTTCCATTGCACCCAATCTCGTCGACCAACCTTTTATGCAGTGGGGATTGGACTTCATTGGATTCATCAATCCAAACTCAAGCCAAGGTCACAAATGGATCCTAACAGCCACAGACTATTTTACCAAATGGACCGAGGCAGTGGCACTCAAGGAGGCAAATGAGTCTAGTATCCTGGATTTCTATGAAGGAATAGTGACCAAATTTGGAGTGTCAGCCACCATCATATCAGACAATGCATTAGCATTTATAGGTTCCAAGATCACAGGATGGGCTATCAAGAATGGGACTTATTTGAGCACCTCATCAAATTATTACCCTCAGGGTAATGGCCAGGCTAAGTCTACAAACAAGAATCTGTTAAAGATCATCAAGAGAACTCTGGATGAGAATCAAAGGACCTGGCACACAAAGCTCAAAACTGGCCTTATGGGCTGATAGAATAACACCCAAGAGATTCACAGGCAAGCTCTCCATTCAAGCTTGTCTATGGGAAAGAGGCAGTGTTGCCTATATCACTTGAGTTACCAACATTGGAGCTTGTGAGGCAACTAGAAATGTCTGAGTTTGCACCAATGGAGGTCAGGTACGCGGAGCTGATAGAATTAGAAGAAGCCAGAGAGAGTGCTCTCCAAGCATTGGAGAGGATTCAGGCTTCAATCAAGAAGTGCTTTGACAAGAAAGCAAAAGCAAGGACTTTCTAGGAAGGAGACCTGGTTTTGAAGTGGGACGCAGATCGAGCAAAACCAGGGAGACATTCTAAGTTCGATGCCATCTGGAGTGGTCCTTATATGATAAAAATATGCAAAAGTAGCAATGCTTTCTAGTTGTCCTCATTGGAGGGTGAAGAGCTGCAGATCCCAGTGAACATGATCTATCTCAAACACTGCTACTAAAAGGGAAGTCCCACTCTGTACATATTAGTTTAGTTTCTCTTTCCTCTAAGTGCTTCTGCACATTGTCTTGTTGTAGCGTAGATTGCTTTTCTCCTAAGTGCTTTTGCATGCTCTGCATGTTCCATTTGGAGCATGTATGATTTCAATTTTGTACATAGTCTTGGTGATGTTTATTTGCTCTTATGTAGTTCATTCAGAAAAATAGATGAAGCCTTGGAGTTGAAACAATTTTCTACTCTCAGAAATTTTCATTTCGGGATTTTATTATAAAATATGAGGATGCAAGCAGCCGGGCTCATGAACTAGAGGTAGAACTAGTATCAGACTGTTATTCTTGACTCCATGCCCAATAGATACGACAAGGCAACTGATCTCTTCATCTAGTAGGTAGATGTCCCCGTGAGTCACCAAATTGTTATCCATATTTCACCCCCGGAGAAATAGTGGATCGAATCATGACCCCGCTTGAAGGAACCTAAGAAAACTCATCCAGATCCTACAAATTGGTTGCAAGAAGATTCAACAATGGAGTGGCGGAGGCCAAGAAAGATCAAAGGACCCTGTACAGAAAGAAAATGACTCTGTTGGGCTGTTTCTACATCTTAAATCCATCCTCCAAGTTACAGGCAGGTAAGAACTATAAAATAGCAGGGTCAGATAATAAGGATCAATGCTACAAAGAAGCCAGAAGAAGGAAGAACGACGAAGATTCAAAGTCCTCGGGCTCGAATTGGTTCAGGAAAAGGGAAAAAAATGACTAAGTATGGAGGAAGAAGCAGAAAGGGCCACGTGCCTTAATGACGTTGTTTCAAGATTCCAAACTTGCAGCCAGGATTCCATGCATCCCCAAGTTATGGGGAATTGAAAGTTCTTCGAATCCAAAGGGAACCCAGGGTGGAGACCAAACTTGCACCAGCCCTCCACATAGCCAAGGGTCAAACAGGGTCAAAAGGTGGGCTTCGAAATTGGTTAAGTATAGAAGTGCAAGCGGAGAGTGCCGCATGTCAGCCTAGCGCATTTCCAAGAGTCAGTCCCCGGGTGGAAACCCAAATGAGCATGAGGCTGCCACGTAGCTCAAAATCTAAAAAGTAAGAAGGACCGTTGAACAGTCCACAAAGTAGTGGAGGCAGACAAGTGTCAACCCGACGCTCCTCCAAAGGCAAACTTTGGGTTGGATTTGTAAACATGTGTGGTGCCTCCACGTGTCCTCAAAGGGGGCAGAGTTAGTTGAATTGTCAAAGCATTAACAGGCCGGTGGAGGCTGCCAAGTGTCTCAAGTACACTGTTTCAAGGGGAAAATGGAAAAGAGATTCCCGAGCAAGCACCAGAGTGACACGTGTCCCAGGGGAAAGCTGGGGAGTCGGGGAAAAGGTTAGTTTTTTTTCCCTTTGCCTCAAAAGGGGTAAAAGTTCTAAAAAGACCCGCGACTCCGCCCAAGAGGGAAAAAGTCAACATACAGACCTGAGTCAAAGCCAAGGCGGGGTGTCGGGGAGAAAAGTGAAAATTTTCCTTTTGTCCAAAAGGCATAAAGGTAAAAATGGAAACACATTTCCCAGCCAACCAAAAGGAGCCACGTGTCCAGACGGAGTTTCGGGGCTGTGGAGGTTTTTGAGTTTTTGCATTTTTTGTGCAAAGGGCCAAAAGGTAAATTGTGGGCTGTGGACCCAAATTTTTATCCCAATCTGGCTGCCACGTATCCCAATCAAAAGAGGGACCCATTTTCAAGTCATTTTCCCACCTATTTGTACAGAATCAATGCAAAACTTCAAAAGGGCATATCTTTCGACTCAGGGCTCGAGAGATTGCAAATCTGATATCGCTGGAAAGATCTCGACCTCATCTACACCATGGGAGTCTGAAACTTTAATTTTTGAGAGGGTAGGTGGAAGAAAAATGGAGAAACATCTTTGATATTTCAATGTAGGATCATCAGTCTCAACAACCAGATCGAATTCGATCTATTTCCGTCATTTCCTCTTCCTTCAAGGTGCCGAATTGAGGATCGATGCAGTAAAGATGGATTCGGGGGTAGATTTCAGCAGAAAACATTAACAGTGGTGGTTGAGCTTTGACCCACATTTTCCCACTTCTCTCTCCCTTTTTCTTCTCTCAGATCGATTCTATAAATATGGGGACAGATTCATTGTAAAGGGTTGGATATTCTTAGTTTTGTAGGCTCCCTTCTCCTTCTAGCAAAGGATTTGTGGGGTTCAGGCCTTCCTTTAAAATTGTATTACGTTTCTACCTTTCAGCTATTCTATAATGAACTGTATCAATCTATTAGAGCAATAAAATACGTTTGTGATCGATCTCAGATCCTTCTTGTTTCTTTTGCTTCTATCTGATCTCTCGTTACAGATCTGGTTGTCTGTGTTTGTTTATTGTATGCATTTTATTGGTTTGTGTCAAAGGAAAACTAAGTATTCATCATTCCTTTGGTGCATCACCTGGTAGTTTAGTTATTTCTCATTTATGTACTCTTTTATCCCTGTCTCCTTGGCAAGTCTTAGACTAGGTATAGATATAGATCCTCTGCAAATCCTCACGTATGCACCTAAACAGAGGAATAAGGAACCAACCTTTAATCTGGAGAGATTTTCCAATTCCAAAGGTCCCACACCTTAGGAAAAGTTCCATGTTATGCAATCACACCAGATGATTTTGCCTTAGAAAAGTAGATCTTTAGAAATCATCTAGGGGTGAAGAAAACACATATCACTTAGGGCTCTAAAACACCATGAACTCAACAGATTCCCAAATCTCCATTTTCTTCTCATCCAACCTGTACTCATGAGGTTGATAGAGTAACTTTAATGACCTCCTAGTCTTCTTAGGAACTTCATGCTTGATGAATGCATCATTTTTCTTCTCTAAATGAGATGAAAACATGTAATCGTGGAGCTTTAAAACATTTGATTTGTTCTCTTTTATTGAAAACAATCCACTAGGACTTGTTGACAAATTAGGACTTACCTTGACTATTTTAGGCTCCATCTTGACATCACCAGCAGGATTTTCTTTCATGATAGGCTTGCTTAACTTATATTCCTCCTTTATATCATCATGATCTGACTTCTTGATGATCCATAGGGATCCAAAATTACTCTACTTCATCAGATCAATCATCACAAAGAAGGAAAAATAATACACGGAGGTTCTATATTTTTAGTAACAGAATCACTGCTCTATGCAGAGTGGTGGTTACAAAACTACCACCCAACCAAGGTGGTGGTCCTGGGGACCACCGGTCTGCATTGGGCGGTGGTCTTGGCTCTTTCAGACAGAAAAAAAAATGTGAAATGAACAACCCCATAATTTGAAAAGGGTGTCTGTGCCTCTTCTCCTCCATGACCTTTCCCATTCTCCAATGCACGGGAGGACATGAGAAAGGCTATAAATACATGTTTGTAGAAGATAATAGAATCATTGAAGCATGAAATCAAGTGAGAAAGAAGTTTTTAGTGCTGGAATTGTGTTTTACAGAAGAAAGGGGTGTTGAGACAAAGCAAGAAAGTAATTGGGAGGAAGTGTGAGGATATTATCTACTTCTACTTTCATACTTATTGTAAATTTTGTACTTATTATTTGAATTGGCCAATAAAAGTGGGAAGAAAGAGAAATTTCCCTTCTTGAATGGTTTTTCCTCCTCTGGAGGTTTTCCAGGATAAAATCTGTTGGTGTTTATGATTTTATATTCTTTCCTTTCCTGTAATTATGGATTTTAAGCATATGCAAAATTCATTCACTAGCTATCTCTATCATTTTCTAATAAAAAGTAGAAAAACAACGTTAATTTGTGATTATGTGGATAATTCCAAATTTGAAGACTTTACAAATCATTTTGGTATCAGAGCTGACAAGTATCCAGGACTGTGGTATTCATTCTTGGAGTTTTATGTTACGGACGAGATCTAAAGGTGAAGAGGCTTTACATTGTGGTCCAGAAATTTCTACAAAGAATTGGAAACAGAGAATTCGGGGACAAATGGAGGAAGAGAACTTGGTCCGTAGAATCAAGATGTTGGAGACCATGATGGATAGGATGTTTTAGAAGGAAAGAAGAACTTGTAGATTTACAGAATACAACTTCTATCAAGAAAGACTCTATGGACTATATGGTTCAAGGATTAACTAAAAAATTTGGCAAAGGGAAGAGCCACCATGAGGAAGATTATGGGGAAGAGCATGAAGAAGAGACTTCAAACATAAGAGAAAAGGTAAAATCTGATAATACTCCTTTTAAAGTTGAGATGAAAAATGAGATTAAAAGATTTGAAGGACAAATAGATGCAAAGTTGCTTGATAAATGGTTAAAAATAGTTAGAAGTCTAATTTAGCGTCCATAATGTCATTGAGGCATAGAGGATCACCTTTACACGTCTCAAAATGGAGGGACACACTCTGGTTTAGTGGGAAACCCATTTAACCACTTGTGAAAAGAAGAAGCATCCTATTGTGAAATCTTGGCAAGAATTTAAAGAATTACTTAGAGCTAACTTCTATCCTATTAGCCACAAGACTGACCAAATGATTAAATGGAAGTATTTTAGACAAGGCAGTGGTCAAAGTGTGTAGGACTATACTACAAAGTTTCGGAGGCAGACCATGTTCCTAAACATGGACTTGGAGGATGAGGATATTCTGACTACGTACTTAGGAGGAATTTACTCTCACCTTTGAAGAAAATTCATCTCCAAAAATCCCAAATATCTCAACGAGGCATGTGTGCAGGCATACTACATAGATGATGAAAAGAAGCAAGGAGAAGCAGAGCCAAGGGAAAAGCAGTCGAAAAATCAGAAAAAAAAAAGAGTATGGGAAAACAAAGTAACAAGGGTAAGCGGAAAGGGAAGGTAAACAAGATGCCACTACTTTAAATACTTGTAAAGATCCCAAGAAGTTTTGCAAGAATTGTGATATCAATGGTCATACTAACCCTACATGTTGGAAGTTGCATCCAGAGTTACATCCAAAGAACCTAACCAAGGAATCAAAGAAGTCCATGGAAGCTGTAAAAATAGATTGGGAGGTGGAAATTGAAGATGAATATGATGTAAATGAAAGGCTTAGATGCACAACTACTAACATGGACAACCAGGAAGAGGAGATGAATAGACTATTCCAAATCAAAATCTAGATCAAGAGAACTAAGGTAAATGCTTTCATTGATACCGGTTCTCAGTCTAACTTGATTTCTGAAATAGTTGTAAAGAAGCTTAGTCTTGAGACTTACGAACATGCACACCCTTATCCTTTGGGTTGGGTAAGAAGGGTGTTAAAATTCAAGTAACAAGAAGATGTAAGGTCAAGTTTGGGATAAATTCCCAGTATATTGATGTTTTAGAATTTGATGTTATTCCAATTGATGCTTTTGATGTTATATTCAGGAGTCCTTGTATGTTAGGTATTCTATATTTAGGAGAAGGGAAAACCAGTATAGATGGGTCAAGGATGGGATCAACTACAACATCTAGGTAAACCAGTGTAAGACACAAGTTACTATGGTGAGTGCTAACTAAGCAAAATGACTTATTCAAGAAAATCATAATTAGTTTTGTTTACTTTTGTTAAAGGATAAACAAGAGGGGTAGAAGTTTTAGAGATTTATAAATAGGGAAAACATGATTTGGATAATATTATTCAGTATTTTTAGGAAGTATTTCAGGCTCCTAATGGGTTACCACCAAAACGGGAAGTAGATCATGAGATTCAGCTATTGCCAGAGTCCCCTCTACCGAACATCGGGTTGTATAGGAAATCCTTTCTTGAGAATACTAAAGTAAAGAAATAACTCCAGGAACTACTAGACCAAGGGGTGATATGTCCAAGAACCTCATCATGTGGTTCACATATTGTGATGGTGCTAAAGAAGGATGGTTCTTGGAGAATGTGCATCGACTACCGCACTTTGAACAAGATCACCATAAAGAACAAATATCCACTTCCCCGCATAGATGATCTCTTGGACCAGCTTCAGCATGCCAAATTATTCATGGAGTTGGATCTCAAGTTTTGTTATCACCAAGTCAGAATGAAGGAAGAGGATATATGGAAGACTACCTTCAAGAAAAAACAAGGTTTGTATGAATGATCAGTACTTCCTTTTGGGTTATGCAATGCACCCGCTACATTTATGAGATTGATGAATGATGTATTGCGGGATTTCATAGATACATGTGTCATTGTATATATAGATGATATTTTGATTTTTAGTGCCACATGGGAAGAACATCTAACTCATTTACAACAATTCTTGCAGGTTCTCAGGGAGAAACAACTGCTTTGTAATGAAGAAATGTGAATTTTCCAAATAGTCACTTGTCTATCTTAGGCACGTGGTTGGAGGAGGAGAGCTACGAGTGGATCCAAAGAAGGTGGAAGCTATCACTAATTGGCCAACACCAATAGGAGCCATAGAGACTAGGAGTTTTTTGGGAGTAGTACAATACATGCGGAATTTCATTCCGGGCTTCTTCGTGATTGCATCACCTCTACACACAGTGGCTGCAAAGAGTAAGGGTTTTGACTGGGGTAAAGAACAAGACAAATCCTTTGAGTTATTGAAATACAAGATTAGTCATACTCCATTACTTGCTCTTTCTAATTTGTAGTAGCCTTTTAAATTAGAAACTGATGTTAGTGATTATGTTATGGGCGCAGTTTTGATTCAAGGATTGTTTTCATGTAAATGTGCAACAAGGAAATTGACTATTTCCAAGCATGATAACGATACCCCAGTGTTAATTTTTTTCAAGTCCCATCATTCCAAGACACCCCGGGTCAGTCAAATACAGTCTAAATGACCTCCTAAATAATTTTATCTCATCCCCCTAGGTGATTAATATAATTTCTATTCATTCCCCCTAGGTGATTTTAGGGATTTATGAAAAGATACTATCTTCTAGCAGTATTGGGAAGGGTTATCACTGGCCTTCCCAAGACTGGATCAACCACCCTGGAGTGGAACAGAAGGGTGCAAAATTCAACATGGAGGTGAATTGAAGACATTATAACATCATGGAAATAATTTTGGAAGGTTTTGGAAGTTTTGAAAGACTTGGAGCAGTCTGAGGGAAAAAATAGGGTTCACAAGCCTAGGTAGTACACAAGCCTAAAACAACTATTGGACTTTAAAAGATGATTCCGGGAGCTCTAGATGGAATTAGAAGAAAAAAAAATACCTCCATAAAGAGGATTCAAATATATAAATTATGGTGAAATAATATGTTTCATAACACCTTGGCGCATACTATTGGTAGGTAATTTTTATCAGATACAAGTGGAGTCTCAAATCAAAAATATGATTTTTTAGGGATAATATGGATGAATAAAGACATGATACCCCCACCATTAGATTTAAAATGACATTTCCAGTCAGGATCATATAAAATTTCACCAATAAATTCCACTAGGAGCTCAAGTTATCTTCTTTCTAAGTTGCCCTCTCAAAGGCAGTTCAGGACTTAGTCATTTTTCGGGAGGACACGTGTCAACACCAGGAGCCTGGCGGGATTTCATGTCCCCGATGTCCCTGAGGTCAGGTACACCAACCATTGAAAAATTCAACCCATCCCCCATGTGACCTCTTGGACCCTCATGTGACCTCCAGACTTGACAGTTCAGCCCCTAGGTGCATTTTTGGAGCATCCATTCCCTGTCGTCGGATCAAGTGCCACGTGTCAGCTCCAAGACCACCGTGGAAAATAATGTCCCTTATTTCCTTGAGGTGAGGGACATAATACATTGAAAAAAATTCACCCATCCCACTATGGGGATACCTATTTGGACACCCACATGACCGACTTTCAACCCCCAGGTGCATTTTTGGAACATTCATCTCCCTTTCGTCGAATCAAGCATGCCACGTGTTATCTCTCTAGGACCACCATGGAAATTGATGTCCCTTATGTCCCTAAGTTGAGGGAAATAAAACATGTAAAAATATCTCCCAGCCCTCTATGTGAGAGTGTTTTGGTCACCCATATGACAAGCTTTCCAGCTCCCAGTGATTCTATAACAGTTGATTTCTGAAGCACTTCATTCCCTGTCATCGGATTGCTCACCACGTGTCGTCCTCTTGACCACCATAGAATTTGATGTCCCTCAATTCCCTGAGGTTAGAGACATAAAAAATCAAAAAATACACCCAACTCCAAGTTAAATTTTTTTTAAAAATCTAACTGTTAGTTGCTTCTTGTTGTTTCTCCATTACCAGAAGAAAACTGCATAGAACACCAGTCCACCACTCCGCCATTGCCAACTATTGAACCAGATCCATTACATCACATAATAATTCACTCCATGATGGAACATAGGTCTCATAAGAAAAATTCATCGAGATAATAAGAAGAAACAAAGAACAAAGGAAATCCCCATTGCCATGAAACCAAAATTCGAACATATCTTGCAAACTGGTGCTCAGATTGACGAACTGTTTGTTGCTGAATTTTAATATATTGAAGGACATTAAAAAAACACTTTAAATAATCCCTAGATGTGCATAGAATATTCATAGTGAGGAAATCTCATTTTTGGCTCAACAAAGGAAAAATTGAATTTCCCATCAAACCGTTTATCGGATTGAAGGGAAATTTCTCCTGAAGCATAAGAAGCAAAAACCTATTGCAATGGAATTGATTTCATTGTGAACAGAGAAAAAAACCAGACCTACAATTTTCAAGCTCTATTAATAGCTGCCATGACATAGTAATGGAAAAAATCAGCGAGCTACCTCTCCGCTTCTCAAGGTTCCGGTGGGCGAAATCACTCGAAAATTGGAGGAAACAATTGTCGAAAAATCTAGTTTCATGTGAACTAGTTTTCACACCATGAAGTACCTATTTTTTAGGTATATGGAGGGCTATGTTTTTTATCAGCATTATTCCCTCCTTGAATAAATTTTCAAATTCTTGAAGATATGACGGGTGAAATCATCCAAAAATTGGAGGGAATGATCGTTGAAAAATCTAGTTTCACGTAAACTAGTTTTTGTGCCATGAAGTCCCTATTTTTTAGGGATATGGAGGACTAAGTTTTTTGTCAGTATTATACCCCTATCGATAAAAACATCATTTTCCAACTTGTTCAAATGAAGGAACTACTCAAAATTTGGAGCGTTGAACCCTAGAATAAAACCCAGAATTTCAAGACCTGTTTAGTTGCTATTTGACGTTCGTGGCGCACTTACTAAAAAATAGCATGTATCCTTGCATAGGGGTATGTTACTTCAGGTAAGCCACCATTTGAAGATGCCATGAGTAAGGTTGTGAACATAGAGGGAGAATCGCAGGCAAGGTCATCAAAAAGGTCATATTGTCTTGCATTTCACACTTACTAAAAATAGTAAGTTACACTCAAAAAGTAGTTTTGGCACAATGGGTCATACAAGGATAATTATTCAGTGGTACATCATTGTTCGAGAGCATCCTAGTCATTTTTCATATGGAATTTGATATCCATCTTATTTCATTCAACTTGGTGAGCATTCACGAGTTGATTTGAAGGAGATTCACATGTGTGCAAGGGATTCAAAGATTCAGAGTTTCACTGCATTTGGAGCTTTCCATCGACGAGGATTGACATACTTCATCAGGAGTGATGTCTCCTCTTCTTCTTCTCTCTCTCTTTATCTCTCCTCTTTCCCCCAAATTTCTCTCTCTTCTCAAATGTTCTAATTTTGCATTGGGATTGCACTTTTTCATGTCTTAATGTTCATAATGTAATAAGTCACCTTTATGTTATAAAAAGGGACTTAAAAGTTTCCTAGGAAGTTGAAATTTTTTAATTTGTGTGAGGACATATGAAAAGGCATTGGGGGTAGATGAAGAGTCATATTCCACTCTATAAATTGTAGCGCCATTCTCATTTCAAAGGGTTGGCAATTGATCTTGTAAACTCAAGAGTGCATTGTACCTAGAGAAAGAAAAGGAGATAGCCATTTTCTTCTACTTTCCTCCATTCTCAAATTTCTTCCATTCCCACATTATGTACAACTTATGTTTAAGAATTAATACAAGAAGAAGGAGTTTGTAGCCTCTTTGATGAGGAGATTTTAGAAACTTTGAGTTCGCAATCTTATCTCATCTTGTTTCCATTTGCAGGGTTGTTTCTTCTCATAAATGCATGTGTTAAAGTTTCTAACTAATGTGTGCAGGAATTGAGTTTCTACCTACAACATTAGTTCTCATACCTCAATTCTCACTCCCTTTCCAACTTTTAGAAAAAGTATTCCCTACAATATATTGCTATATTTTTTGTAGGGTCAGTGGAGTGCCCCTGTTGGATCCCCAGTCGAAAGGCCACCATAGAAATCCACATTTTCTCGTGCATGCACATACGTCAGCTGCACCGGTTAAGTAGAGGGACTTAGATTCCCAGAGCGTTGGCAAGAAATCCACAAAATTTCCCACCAGAAAGTTTTTGTTGCCAACAATTTTTGGCGCCCATCGTGGGGTAGATGTTATGAATAAAAATTAGCTTAATTCATCATTAGTTGATATTTGAATAAATGTAATAAGTTAAAGTATTTAATTAAATACTTTAAACTTATGTCAATAGATATTAATTGTCCTTAGTTGTTAGTTAACTAAGTGATAGTGTTATCATCCCAATGTTTGTGGGATCATGTTCTATATTTTACATATTTTGTTCCCAAATGATTTCCATGAGGGGTAATAGGGGCAGTTAGGGGCAATATGTAATTTCTGCATATTTGCTCAGATTAGATGATTTTTTTCCATATATTGTGGATGAGATAGAATTTTTCCAATATCTACAAATATTGCAGCTCTCTCATTTGTCTGTAATGCTTGATTTTGATATTAATAAAATACACAAGCACCGTCTTGTTTCTGTGCAAAGCTTCTGTGTCAATATTGTTTTCAAGTATTCATTGTCAATATTTGGTATCAGAGTAGTATTCTGATCCAGAGAGGAATGTAGGAAGTTGTAGGGAATTTTAGGGAGATCTGGAGAAATTACAGAGCTAGGAGGAGCCATAGATGTCCCCCAACTATTTCACATCCCCTACCCGGCTCCACACCCTGAATCATGGTTGATTTACAGTTGAAGAACACCTGGAGTGCAATCACGAGCCTTTGCAGACTTTGATGCTAATCTGTTGTAAAAGGTGACATTGTTTCATTCTCTGTTATTTATTTATTTTTTAAATTACCTGTACGTGCATTTTTTTAAAAATTGGAAGCATTTGAAAATATATATACAATATTTTTGATATGTGGGTACCCAATCTTTTCAAGATCCCCACATTACTTGTTCTTCCTCTTCTTTGTATTTTTTATTCTTCTTCCTCTTCTATGTATTTGAGCATTTAAAAAAAGCAGATCCAATCAAACGTGGAAGGTTCTCTGTGAACCTGCATCTGCCAGAGGAGTAGATGATTACATATTTTAATAATCTACAACTTTCCTGCATCCAAAATGAAGACTAAAAATTGAACGGGGAGAAGATTTGCAACCTGCAACAAAAGAGTTGCGTTGGAAGAAGGAAGAACAAGCTGCCTCCAAGCAAAAGAAATACATGCGTACAAAGAAAAAATAAAATAAAAGTGTAGCCAAGGGTTATTATAACGCATATGCAAAGCAGATGAACTGCAGTTGTTCCCTAAAATGCAGTACGCATACATGTAAGTTGTTACCTATGTTTGGTTTTTAAAAAATCGATTTTAAAAAAATTCCTTTTTTGGACGTCGTGAAAAAAATTAGAAGGAAAAAAAAATCCATTTTTGGAAAGGGGCCTGGAAAGATATTAAAATTACAATTTAAAAAAGGCATAACTTTCAACTAGTACCTCGGATTGAGGTGTCATTTTTTTTAAAACATGGAAAACAAAAATTCACGCACAACTTGATTTTGAAAATATATGGACCATTGTTTCTGGTACATTAACAAGATCTGCAACATATGTTACACAACAAGCTACATTTGATCGTGCAAATCAAAAAGTAAAGTTACTAATCTTGTTTAGTATTTCAGATGAGGTACAACCTCATATTCATGAGTCCACAATAGAAAAAGAATCTTGGGACAAGTTGAAAATGGTATATGAGTCAAAAAATAAGAACACAATACTTCATCTCCAAAGTCAACTATTAAGCTTGAAAATGCAACCAACTGAGAAAGTTGAAATGTTTTTTAGAAGAGTGGCAACTTTACATGCATCACTTCAAGATTTGGAAGAAGAAGTAACTGACACATCACTTGTGCCTATAGTATTGAGAGCTCTTCCTCCTTCTTATAGGATTTTTGTAACCATGTTAAACATAACTAGTCAAACAACAACTTTTGAAGAGTTAGTGAATATGCTCCAACAAGAAGAAGCTATTCACTCAACTATTGAAACTGAAGAGTAGGCACTTGCTTCTAATCAAAAAGGGAAAAAATAGGCAAAGTCTAGTAAATAACATCAGAAGCAAGGTAATTCTCAACAAGGCCAAAAAGACCAACAAAAATGTCTTATTTGTAGTTGAAAAGGACATGAGTTAAAAAATTGTTGGTATAACACATTCAAACAAGGATCATCAAGTGGTAAAAATACTAATTACCAACAAACAAAATCAGTCCAAAAATAAAGTAAACAGGGACAAAATTATCAAAAGTGGAAGAAGAGACCAACTCAACAAGGAAATGTATCCGAATAGGAAGATCAATTTGATGATGATGACTTCCTCTATTCTACATAGTCAAATGAAGTATCTAATTCTACAACTGAAATGTGGTATGTCGACTCAGGTGCAACTCGACACATGACAGGAAAGAAATATTGGTTCTTCACAATGAGTAAAACACCCACCAAAAATCATGTCTCTTTGGGTGATGATACATCATACAATGTTGAAGGCATTGGTTCCATTTCAATACCACTTAGGCAACATAATTGTAAAATTACAGATGTTCTTTATGTCCTTAGTTTAATAAAAAATATGTTATCCGTGAGTCAATTATTAGATCACAATCTCAAAATTGACTTTGATTGTAAAGGCGATAAAAAGATGTGCCTAATTTGAGATAAGTCAAAAAGCTCAAAAATTGTTGTAAAAGCTTCGAATGTTGGAAGAATGTTTTTGTTGGATTTTTTTCAACGAAATGATCAAGCACTTTTAGCCAAGGATACATCATCAGCTCAACTATGGCATTGAATATTTGGACATGTGATTTTTTGCTATCTTGACACAATTCGTCGATATGACATGGTTAGGGGTTTACCACCTCTAAAAAAGGGTACAGATAAATGTCAACATTGTTTGGCAGGAAAAAAAATAGATCACCATTCAAACATAGTACATTTTGAGCTAAGGAAAAACTTGACTTGGTGCATACCGATTTGTGTGGACCAATGAGACCTAGCCACTCTGGGTTTCAATATTTCATGCTCTTTGTTGATGATTTTTCAAGAAAAATGTGGATATACTATATTTCTACAAAATACCAAGCTTTTGAAACTTTCAAGAAGTTTAAAGCCCTTTTTGAAACAGAGTCTGGTAGGAAAATAAAAACACTCCGCTCAGATTGAGGGGGAGAATACACCAGTAATGAGTTCAAATATTTTTTGAAAACACATGGCATTCGTCGTCAAATGGATCCTCCTCACACACCGCAACAAAATGGTGTTGTTGAAAGGAAAAATCATACTATCATGGATATGGTGTGATGTATGATTGATGATGTAGGTTTGTTAAAAACATTTTGGGCCAAAGTAGCTAAAACAACAAGTGTATTTACTAAACAGAGTTCCCACTGTAGCTCTTGATGGAGTAACACCATAGGAAGCATGGTTAGGGCATAAGCCATCTATTTCACACCTTAGAGTTTTTGGATGTAAAGCAAGTACGCACATTCCTAAGAAACAAATAACTAAGCTTGATATGAAATCAAAAAAACTTATCTTCTTGGGATACAGTGATGAAGCACTTGGCTATAGACTTATGAATCCAAGAACAAGAAGGGTATACACTAGTCAAGATGTTGATTTCTTTGAGAATAAAGAAGAAGATGCTCCTTCTATACACTCACATGATGAAAAAATCATCCCTACAATAAAAATAGAGGATGGTAATCACTTTGATGACAACAGTGATGATGGGGAAGATAATGAAATTCAACCTCCCACTGGAACCACAAAAAGTATGCCTAAATGGTATACAAGTATGATTAGAGATGCAAAATTGGATAGTGTCTCCTACACATCTACCACTGGAATGAGGAATCGTAGTGTAAGCTATGAAAAATACACTACTAACAAGGAAATAAAATACCAATAATCGTACCTCCTCCTTCACATTTCGTAGCAAACCTCAGAATGGGCTAGGAAACTTGGATTGAACCTTGATTTTGTGATATGTAGGTGCTTTTCTTCAAGACGGAGCAAGACCTTCCTGCTACAACGATCCTCTTACTTTGCACTGGATGGGAAAAAGATTATGAGACTATTTTGGCATTAGGACAAGGCAAAAGGATGTTCTTTTCTCAAAGGATGCAAGAACTTAGATATGGCATGCAAGCTTATTCTCCGTATGTCCTTAGAGGGGGGGGGGGGGGTAAGGATTGTATTTATAGCCTGGGGGAGTGATTAACTTAGAGTAATTTAAGTAATCATGGTTTGAAAATGTGGGGCAAGATTAAGTGAGGTGGTTTGAAAATGTGGGCAAGATTAGGTGAGTGGTTTGAAAAATGTGTGCAAGATTAGATGAGTGGTTTGAAAATGTGGGCAAGATTAGATGAGTGGGGGGCCACGAAAAAATGGGTGAGGATTTGAATTATATTTTTTAATTCATAAGTGGAGGATTTTATGTGAGTGGGGACCACAAAGGGTGGGTGAGGATTTGAATTTGAATTTTTAATTCAATAGTAGAAAAAACATGGAGAATAATGACATGTGGTGAGGATTGAGTTATTTTTTAGACTTTGAAATGGATAATTAATCAAATTATATTTGATTAATTCGAAGTGTATTTTTGTGAGAAATGAGGAAGGGGAATTAATTGATTTAGGACAGATGTGAAATTAGGGTGTCTACATTTGCCCCTCTTTGGAAGGGTACTATGAAAGTAGTTTCCTTCCAAAAAAAGTAGACGGTATGGGGGAAGAATTCAATCTATTTTTTTAAAGCAAAAGGTAGAGAAAATTTTTGTTGGGGAGAATAGAAAGTGGTGAGTGATGGATGTCATAGTATCCTCAAAGACAAAAAATTTCATGAGAAGATGTGATTATGGATAGATGTGGTGATGCCCCCTCGAGAGGACTGATGAGAATGGAATATATGACAGAACTCTCGAAAATAAGAGAAATGAATTATGCGGACAAGAGGATGATAATGGAGTGGAAGAGACTGGAATGACCACACAATGCAAATGGAGAAAGGATTCAATCGGTCTTGAATGCTAGGTGTGAGGGTTTGTGGGAAAGAGAAAAGGGAATGGATAGGATTGGGGGTTGATTAGGAGAAGAGTAAGGGAGATAGGGGAGGGGAAAAAAAGGAATGAAAGAGGTAGAAATAAGAGAGTGATGATAGGGGAAGAAGGGAATGATGAAGGGAAAAACAAGGCAAAAAATAGGAAAATGACAAAGGAGAGGGTGAAGGGATGAAATAGAGAGATGTGCAAAATGAAGGAAGCAACAGAGATAGTAAAGAGGGATGCGTGAAAGTGAAATAAATGATAGAACTGAGAAAAGCAGGAAACGATAAATGATAAATAAAGAGAAAATGAGGTGGGGAGTAGGGAGTGAAATGGAGGAAAATGGAAAGAGGACAAAAGAAGAAGTAGAACAGAGAAAAAAAATAAACTATGAGGGGTGAGGGAAAGTGTGAAAAAGAGGAGAGAAAGGAAGATAAACAGATACAAAATGAATGAAAAGGTAGGGGTGGTAGAGAAAAGGAGAAGTGGTCAGAAGAAACATGAAAGTTAGGGGAGAGGAAAGGAAGATAGAGCGAATACAAGGAGAAGATTGAAGGAATCGTGTTATTGCGAGGAAGACCAAGGCAAAGAATATGGAATAGATCGTATGGAGATGCATGTGGAGGGTGGTATGATAAAAAAGATAGGACAACGCTAAAGATCCAGGTTATCGATGGGGAAGTAAGGAGGAAATGCGATGGAAAAAGGGGAAGAAGATGATACAGGGGAAGGGAAATAAGACGAGGGGTGGGAGAGAGAAGAGGATAATAAAGAAAATGATGTATAAGGAAGGGAATACAGAAAGGGGGTAATAAGTGGAAAGGGAAAAATATAAGAAATGTTCAGAGAAGAAAGAGGGGAGGAATGATATCGATTGGAAAAGATGCGGAGATGCATGAACTGAGGATACTAGGATGACGAGAAAATATAAAAATGATGTATGATGAAGACAATAAAGATATTGAAGAGGGCGACGAGAAGATGGAGAGATGGGTAAGAAGCGACAAGAAAAGGTGGGATTGAGGGAAAAGAATAGGAGAGAAAAGAGAATGGGGGATAGAAGAGGCAATGCCTATAAGGGGACGTTAGGGAAATCCCCCTTTACAATGAGTGGTGGGGAACGGTGAGAGAAAAAATAAAGAAAAGGAGAAAGCTAATGAGGATTGGAAAGGGTAACACTAACAAAGGGACATTAGGGAAAGCTCTTTTACAATGAGTGGTGGGCTTAGAGGAGGGAAGGAATGAAGGGAAACTCTAGAAGGTCCAAGGGAGTGAATGAGGTCGCGTGGAATGAGGATTGATGGTTTTTAGGGAAAGCTCATTAACAATTATCAGCACAGGAATAGAAGATGATGATGAAAGAATGATAGAGGAATGTTAACAATAATGGCGAATGCTGTGTGTGGGTAGAAATGTGGGGGGGAATTTGGGAAGATCAAGCGGAAAGAGTAAAGAAAATGGGAGGGATGAGTTGCGACTAAGTGAAAGTGAGGAGAGGATGTAGGTGATGAGGGATGAACATGGTGAGGATGAAGAAGTAAGACATGAAAAGAATGGGAAGAAATGGTATGAAGGATGATGGATCAAGAAGGGGAAAATAGGGGAAAAGAACGCGATTGTAGGCGGAAGAGATTAGATGTATGTTGTAAGAGGATATGTGGAGAAAGGATAATAGTAGGAGGAAAAAGTGGGTAGTAGGAGATACCAGGTGGAAGAAGCGATCAACAAAGTGAACAAAGAATGAGGTGGGGGAGAAGTTCACGATGACAAGTTAAGTGTATGGAGGACCCTGACATAAGATTATCATGTGACGAAAGTGGTTAAGTAAGATTTCCAAGCGAGCGAAACTGGAGATGACAAGTGGTCAAGTGAGAAGTGGTATTTGCGAGAATCAAAAAGGAAGTGAAAGGATGTGATAATAGGGAATGTTGAGAAAAATTAAAGGGTAAAGGGTGTGTAGTAATGGGGAAAGGTAAGGAGACAGATCATCCTTAAGAGGGACTCTTAAGTGAGATCACCATGCCAGGTGAGTGGTTAAGTAAGATTGCCAAGCAGAGGAGGGCGATAGTGGTGGTAAAAAGATGTGATGATGGGGAAATGAAGAGGAAAGATGGATGGTGAGATTGTAGAGTGATAGGAAAGTGTAAGATGACATGCCATGCTTAATAGAATCGCTTAAGTAAGATTGTCATGCTACTGGAGAGGTTTCGTATGATCACCTAACCGACAGGGATGATATGCAAGGAGAAAGACAAGATGATATTGGGGACAGGGGTGGAATGGTAGGTTGAAGAAGATGATCGCGATGAGAGGCGGGAGAAATAAGATGGGGGAAATATGATGGGATGGGGGAAGGCCATAGGGAAAATCAACCTTAAGTGGAAGTCTTACGTAAGATTTCCATGAGGCCGGAATGGTTAAGTAAGATCACCAAGTTGAAGAAGAAGAAGGATGATGATAGAGTTGGTGGGAATAGGGTATGACAAAATGGGCTAAAGGGGAACCCTCAAGTGAATTTGCCATACTACGAGAGCATGTAAGTAGGATGACCATGCATAAGGTGGATTTGGGGAATGACGAGAAAAAAGTGAGTAAGGTATGCCTGAGTGGTATATGATATGAGATGAGGTGATAATAAGAAAGAAAGGGACACAAAGGAGTGTAACATGAATGGATGAAGGAATATATGTAGTGGAGGGAAGAGAGAGTGGAGGGGGAATCCTTAATTGGGATGCCTGTGTGGTTGAGAGTAATGATGTGAGAATGAGAAGCAGGAGAGGTGGAATGGGGAAGATATGTTTGGTGGTGATTGTTGTGTGATGAGAGGGGAGGTGGTGAAGAAGCTTCTACAATGGGAAGATCTTAGGGAGAGAGTAAATCTCCACTCGAGGATCCCATATAGAAGGGGTTAGTAAGTAAGATTATCAAGCGAGAAGCAGAAGTGGGAAATGAAAGAATACAAATGGGTGAGAGGGGGACATGAATGGTGAGAAGGGTAATATGGGGATAAGTGGCGGAGGAGTAAAAATGAGGAGCGAGAATGAATGGATGAAATATATGGTGATCATGGTGGGGGAGAAGGAGCTGCTGGATAGTGAATGTTACTTGAGAAAGATCATCAAGTAGGATTCGCAAACTGCAATGGTGATCAAGTAGGATTCCCAAACTGGGAGAATGCATTAGTATGGGTGAATGGATGGGGTGCAAAGTAAGATGTTGATCATGCAAGAAGATACTCACGTGACAAAAAGTATCTTAATTTTAATATAGCACATAATAGGATGCATCGTGATATAAAAGATCAGGATGGCTAGACTTTAATATGCGTGATAGCATAGAGAGGGGCCATAAAAAAGGATTGATGCCCCAATATGATATGCAAAGGGAAGAGAGCATAGATAGAGGCCATCAAGAAAGTATGATGCCTCAGTACGACATACAATCATATAACATAAGAATATTAGAGAGAACACCAGGATACATAAAATCAAGATGCCCCCTGTAATATATCAAGATACGAGAAAGCATTTAATAATTTATAACTAATAATGTAACACAAGAACCAATAAACATATCCCTAACATGTTCCATAGCGAGGATTGATCAGATGTGCCCCCAAAGCAGGAGTACGAGGACATAGTAAAATATTGGGTCATTGTCCTCAAACAAGGAAACAATGAGAGTTGGATTTGCCCCAAGCGAGGATTCACACAAGGAGAAGTGGTTTGAATTTGGTAGTCGTAAGGTGATTGGATCATTCATTGGGGATAATAGTCCAAAAGTTGAATTGTGTTGGTTATTTTAGAGTTTTTATGATTTTGTGGAGTTTACAATATTTTTATTTTTGTTTATTATATATATATATATATATATATATATATATATATATATATATATATATATATATTCTAATGTTTTTTGGATTTTTGACGATTTTTTAAAATGTTTTTGACTTTTTTTGACGATTTTCAAATGTTTTTTTTTTGATGATTATGTGTAATGTTTTTTGGGTTTTTGACGAGTGTTTCTAATTTTTTTGTTGGATTTTAGACGATGGTTTCTAATGTTTTTGTTAGATTTTTTACGAGTGTTTCTAATGTTTTTAGATTTTTGGATTTTTACATTGTTTTTGGATTTTTGACGATTTTCAAATGTTTTTGGATTGTTAGATGTTTACATTGTTTTTAGTTTTTTTGATGATTTTCAAATGTTTTTGGGTTTTTACATTGTTATTGGCAATTTATGGACCAGAGTGCAAACTTATTTTTGAGAGGTGATAAACCGAGATATTATCCGTATGTACCATGTTCTGTGTGGTAACTTATGCTCATAATAACACAAATTCTCTTTCCATTGGCAGGATATGATGGTGATGATATGATGAAAAGAAATCCAGCTCCATTCTTGACTCCACGCAACAAGTAAGATGCATGGGCTCATCACTGAGAATCAAGAAGGACGTAGGAGGTAGATAATGAATATAGAGACAAATGCTAACAACAATCCCTTTGGGAAATTGTGACTCCATTCTTTATAACGGTACTGAACTAGTTTCAGAAATAGATTTCACTTTATGAGTCACGTGTACTAGACTTAGACAGTTATGTGGCCTGCTGATTGGTAAAATATGAGGTTAAGGGATAGTTCTCTCTTCACTTAGGCATCTTAATTACATGTTTGAGGATTCTATAATTTGTAAGCACTGTAAGAATTTGTATATATATATATATATATATATATAAATGACTCCCTATGCCTTGCCCCATGCTACTAGTGAAAAGCAAGGGCTCGTCACTGAAGGTAAAATATAGGCGAGTGAATTCCCTTTTTGTCTTTTTTTTGTTGAATATTTTGTAATATTTTTATGCTTTTATGAGAATGACCCTCTACGCTTTGCCCCATGCCACTTGTAAGAGGTAAGGGTTTATCACTGAAGACAAGACGTAGACGAGTAAGGGCACCTTCCTCCATTCCCAAGTTTCACATTACCAGTAAAAAGTATGGGGCTCAACACTAAAGACTATGAAGGAAGAAAGATGTCACAATGAATTATTCATAAGTTATTGAATTGATGGATTTTTTTACAATAGTGCTTTGTATTTGGGAAGAAATGTCCTGCCCCCAATCTCAGCCCCACACGACTAGTAGGACATAAGGGTTCAAAATGGAAAACTGAGATGGACGACCAAACGAACTGGGTAACGAAGTTTAGAGCTTTGTTATGAAAGAGGGAATGTCTTTGAAGGGAATATATTACCATCAGTAAGCTTCTACGTATGACCATAGATGAAAGGGACTGAAAATGGAAGAAGTATGATGCTCGCAAACTTAATAGGATTTATATTAGCACTTTGTCCTCATGATGATAAATATGAAGATGTGATTTTGATAAAGAAAATATCTGCCAATGGAAATGAATAAATTTAAATTATTCGGAGATAAGCAAGACAAAAGGAACAATGTATACGTTGTTTCCCGGAATAGTGAACATCTCAAGTATAAAATTTCTTTAAATGAACTGCATTCATTGGTTCATCAAGATCTTGACCATCTTCAGTGGCCAATTTATAGGCTCCAGAGCCAAATTTAGCTGTGATTATATAGAGTCCTAACCAATTAGGCTCAAATTTTCCTTGTTTTTCTCGTTCTTTAGTGGTATTCTTTTGATTTTATTTTAAAATGAGGTCACCAATTTCAAATTCTTTGGGTCTTACCTTTTTATGATAACTGCATTATAGTTGGTTTTGATAGACTTGAAGATGATTGAGAGCATCAAGTCGTTTTTCATCGAGAAGCTTAAGCTTTTGAAGCCATGACTGTCGATATTCATCCTCATTAATTACATCTTTAAGGGAGATCCTCAAGGATGTGAGTTATATCTCAATAGGTAAAATGGATTCATAACCATAAACAAGGGAAAATGGGGTGGCTCCGGTAGGCGTGTGGTAAGATGTACGATAAGCCCAAAGAGCAGGGTAAATTTGAGTATGCCAAATATGTCCATGGGTGTTGACAATCTTTTCCATGATGGATTTTAAGGTCTTATTGGTTGCTTCTGCTTAACCGTTGCCCTGAGGGTAGTATGGAGTGGACCATTTAATTTTGATGTGAAAACATTTGGCAAGGTCTTTTACATCCTGGTTTTTAAATGATTTGCCATTATATGCAACCAGAGTGGATGGAATACCAAATCAACATATGAGATTATTAAAAATAAATTTCGATATTTGGCTACCGATAACATAAGTGAGAGGCATATCTTCTACCCATTTAGTGAAGTAATCGGTAACAGTAATGATGAACTTATGTCCATCGAACAATGTTGGTCTGATTTTACTAATAAGGTCAAGTCCCCATTGAGCGAAGGACCATGGTGTGGTTATCGATTGTAATGTCTGGGAAGGTGCGTGGATAAGATTTCCATGCTTTCGAAAAACATGCTTGAAAATGTTTGACAAAATGACATGCGTCACTCTTCATGGTGGGCCAATAATATCCAACTCACAGGATTTTCTTAGCTAAGGTGATATCATTCGTGTGTGCTCCATAGATACCATAATGGACTTCAGCTAAAGACACTCAAGGATTCTTTCTGATTAAGACATTGGAGCAAGGTGCCATTATATCCTCATTTTATAAAGAGTTTTATGCTAAAATGGGTGTAACGAGAAGCACGTTGTGCTAAAACACATTTATGCATTAGTTTCATGTCGGCAGGAAATGTTTTATCACGAATGAAGGTATAAAGATCATGGTACCAAGGGTTATTTGGACCCACGGTTTCACATACCATAATATTTTTCAGGAAGATCATAGGCAGGCATCAAGAGATGTTCGAACGAGAAAATATGCCTGGGGTTGACTAGATGCGATTTCTAATAGGGATCTAATGGTTGCCATAGAGTCAACAGATTTATTACGAATTCTGGGAATTTGATCAAAGCTAATTAATCAAAAATAGCTTCGAATACTATCTATCATGTGTTTATATAGGATAAGTTTTTCATCCTTGACCTGGTATTCATTGATAACTTGCTTGATGATAAGTAAAGAATCACCAAATACAAGCTAATTCTATACGATTCTAAGATATAGCTAGTTTTTAATCCTGCGATGAGAGCTTCATATTCTGCGATATTGTTGGTACATGGGAATGCTAAGTGAAATGATTAGGGGGATAACATGTCCGCTGGGTGTGATAAGTAAACTACCAAGCCCCTAAGCCATGGAGATGACAATATCCATAAAAAAATAGAGTCCAAACTAGGTGCGATGTCTATGTGTAGAATATCTTCATCAGGAAAAGAGAACTAAAGTGGTTTTGTGCCAGGAAGGGGTGCCTCGACAAGTTGGTCTGCAAGGGCTTGTCCTTTAATTACTTTCTGCAGAACAAATTCGACATCGAATTCACTAAGTAATACGACCCAACTAGACATTCTTCCCGTGAGAATGGGTCTAGACAACAAATACTTGAGAGGATCAATTTTGGCAATCAAATTAGTTGTGTGATTGAGAAAGTAATGACGTAACTTATGGAATGTAAAGGTAACCGCTAAGCATACTTTTTTGATTTGGGAATAATGTATCTTCATGCTCAATAAGTGTTCGACTAAGGTAATATACAACATGTTCTTTTGCTTGATCATTATGTTGTGCTAGTCAGAGCTCTTATGGCATGTTCAGTGGCAGATGTATAAAGCAACATGGGTTTGTCGACAACTAGTGACATAAGAATAGGTGGACTAGAGAGGTATTCTTTTAACTTAGCAAAAGAGTCTTGGAAATTGTGGTTCCAGTGAAAGTGTGCATCTTTCTTGAGCAACTGATTAAAGTGATGGCACTTGTCAGCCAACTGTGATATGAAACGCCAAATAGATTGTATCTTTCCCTGAAGACTGCGTAATTATTTTAGGTTTTGAGGAGGAGGCATTTCCATAATGGCTTTGACTTTGGCAGGATCCACTTATATGCCTCTTCATGAGACAATAAACCCTAATAATTTACGAGAGGTTACTCCGAACATACATTTCTTTGGGTTAAGACGAACCTTATACTCGCGTAATCTATCGAAAATGAGTCTCAACACACTTGGATGCCCTATTCGTGTTTTGGATTTTGCTAATATATCATCAACATAATCTTCCATGATATCATGTAACATGTCATGGAAGATGACAATCATTGCTCGTTGATAGGTGGCACCAGCATTTTTCAAGCTGAAAGGCATGACCTTATAACAGAAGGTGCCCCATGGAGTAGTAAATTCCATTTTATGTTGATCCCCTTCAGCAATGCATATTTGATTGTAACCAGAGAATCCATCTATTAAGGAGAGCATTTCATGGCCTGTCGTAGAATCAACAATCATGTCTATATTTAGCAAAGGAAAGTCATCTTTGGGACAAACCTTGTTGATGTCGTGGAAGTCTCTGCATATTCTGATGCCAAGAATTTTCTTAGTGATGGGAACTATGTTAGATATCCATGCTGAATAATCAATAGGTTTGATAAAGTCAACTTCTAAGAGTTTCTCGAGTTTGGATTTGACAAGCAATGCAACTTGGGAATGCATTTTGCGTAGTTTTTGCTTTACAGGTTTTGCATCTGGATGCACCACAAGATGGTGTACTACAAGAGATGGGTCCAGACCTAACATGTCCTTATATGTCCATGCAAATATATCTTGGAATTCAATAAGGAGTGTTGTGAATTCCATGCATTCTTGGTCAGACAGACTAATGCCAAGTTGTAAAAATTTTGGTTGTTCAGTGGTGCCAATGTTTATGTCTTTTGTTTCTTCTACAAGCATTTTAGATGTATCCTTTTTGAAGAATGTTGCTAATGGTTGATGTAGGTCATCAGTGTCAGGTGTTTATTGGAACTTTTTGTTGACATGTTTGTTGGATAGGGTGGTGGTGAGGTTTTGACTATGGGAAATCCTCTGTTTGTGCTTTTGATCCAAATTTTCTGAGGGTGAAGGATCTGAATATTTTATCTCTTCGCTAAAATAGGTTGATTCATTTAGATTGATTTCAAATCCTTTTCTATGGTTGGAAGTAGGGATTTGGTCGCGAGTTCCAAGGAATTATTCGATGACTTCATCATTTTGGAACATGTCCATGGCCGCATGATGTGGTTGGCCATGGTCTATGAAACTCAGATGTGTAGGCTCAAAATTGATGACATTAACAGATAAATGTTCAAAGTAAAGATGAGTTTCAACGAGGTCCTTTAAAAGACTACATGGTCATTATCAGAACTTGGTGTCATCATTGTTACTTGAAATTATTATGGGAGCAACATCAAACACCTTAAAACCTAGACCATGTTTACCGTGATGTTGTGTGCAATTTATTGGGTCTAAACGACCTTGTTCATTTGGACCGAGTCCTTTACCCTTCTATTACATGTTTTTCATTATTCGGTGAGCTTTGGTAAATTGAGGGGACTCATAACATGAAGCAAAGTCGTCATTATATAACCAAGATCCTGAAGAACTTGGAATATGTTCGTTGTCAAGATAACCAAATTTTTTCCAAACTGACTGACCCATTTGGTAATTGGGATGGATTCTCAGATGTGGAGCGTTAGGTTTTTCATAGCTATGTGGGGATTTGGTGATATAAAAAGAGTCTGCCATCTTTTGAAATTGATATTCACCGCATCCTGTGTCAATGATTTTAAATGTGTGAGATGGGGGACCAATAGGTACCTCATGTGGTGGGGAAGTTAGTTTGGTAGTCTTAAAAGATGAAGAGAATGGGTTATAAGAAGAAGGGGGTGGATTGAAGGATGAAGGTTGGTTATTCACAGGAGGAGGTATCTTAATAGAGGAGGTGTGGTTGGATGAAGAAGATTGGCTAGGTGAAGAAGAAGATGGTGTGGTGGAAGAATAATTGTTGCTGGAAGAAGAAGCTTGATTAGTGGAAGAAGATGATTGATTAGTGGGAGGAGGACTGGTGGAAGGTGGTTGACTAGCGGATGATAATGGATTGGAAAATGTGTTTTGGTTATGAGATGATGGTTTTGGATTATTGTTAGGGAGTGTATCAGGATCAATGCGTGTTTCATTAGGGATTATCCGAGGTGGAGCGTATTTATCTGTTGATGGACAATAGTGATCATGTCGATACCGTCCTTTGAGGAATCTACAATACTCAAAAGGTTGGGGATCTGCACGTAATGTAAATTCCTTGTCCAAATGAGGAAACTTAATGCATTGGTGGAATGTTGATGGGATGGCTTTCATGGCATGAATCCATGGTCGGCCGACAAGAATGTTATATGCAACTTCTACATCTACCACATGACAGACCGTGTCTAAGGTGATGGGTCCAACTTGGAGAGGCAACATGATTGTGCCTTTAGACTTTATTTCGCTATTATCATACCCACGAATGATTATGACATTATTTTGTAAATCATTTTCAGTGTAACCTAGACAACGTAAAATTTTTATGGAACAAATATTTAATGCCGATCCATTGTCGATTAAGACGCACTTGATTTTACGATGAGTTACATAACCCTCAACGTATAAAGAATGATTATTAGCGATGTTGGGATTAAGCAGGTCAGCAGGACCAAAAGATAAAATAGGATTGGGGACCGTAAGATGTGCTATTAAAGCCTGGAATTGTTGTGAATTGATGTCCTCAGGGACACGAGCATTATTCAATGTTTGCATAAGGATGCGTTGTAGTGCGGGAGAAGAATTAAGTAGTTCCATGATTAAAATTTGTGCGGGAGTCTTCTCTAATTATTTGACAATATTAAATGATGGCGTAGGTTGTGGAGAGGAATTGGCGGCGGAATTAGATGGTGGATTAGGAGGTGATGCCGGGGACGAAGTGGCAGATTTTTTTGTTATAGGGACCCACATTTTTTTCTATCTAGTGGTGATCGCACAGTCAGTTCTGATATTTATAGTTGCCACTAAGTCTTGGTCATAATCTATGGTCGAGATGACTGAGTCAAACTCGACATTACTTGACGATTGACCCTTATCTTTTGAATTGTTATCATGATTAGGGAACGGATTTTTGAACATGTGAAGAGTTTTTCATTAGGTGTTTTTACGTCTCAGAAGTATTTTTTTCATGGGTGGTTTAACTTAATGGGTCTATGTCTCCATGTTCAATCAGGTCTTGGATTGTAATGGCGGAGTTAAGCATGCATCTATCTGTGGAGTGTCCTTTTATGCGATGGTAATCACAATATTCATTGTCTTTATACCAATTTGGTTTGGGTGAACCATGTCCTTCTTCGAAGGGTCTGACAATGGGATATGTAATCATATTAGCATTTGCCAAATGACGAAAGACACTAGATAGACTTTCTCCGAGAGGAGTGAACTCTCTTCGGTTTGGGTTGTCGATCTGACCTAGAAGGAACTTCCTTTCTAGGGATAATGATGGGTTGTTTCAATTTTAATGTGTTGGTGGGATGGTTTTGGACATTTCGGACATGGCGGGAATCAGTAATGCCATCGTTGACGATATTTTGATTCTGATTAAAGAATTTAGATTTGTCCTGGTTTTGAGGAGTGTCTCGATAAGGTTGGTCTCTAAAGGGTGCTTTAAGTAAGCCCTTAGAAATGAGGGCTTTTTCAATTTGTGTCCCCTTTTCGATGACTTCTTCGAAACTATTCAGACAATGCATTTGCATGTGGAATGATAATTCGGCATTGAGATTAGGGACAAAAATGCTAACTAGTTGTCTCTCGGTACTGAGCAGGGAAATCGGACTTGCAATTCCGCGCCATCATTGTAAAAAGGAAGCAAAATTTTCATTTGGCCTTTGCCTAGTGTTGCAGAGATCAAGCATGGTTATTTCTGAGTCTAGGTTATAAGAAAAATGTTTGACAAATTTCTCCGATAAGTCTGCAAATGTCGTGACCGACCCTTTGGGGTAGATGGAAAAACCAGTCTAAAGCTTGTCCTCCTAAACTTTGGGGGAATAATCGTAAAAGGTACGTGTCTCGATAGGCAACTTCCTGACATTGCATGTAAAATTCCTTGACATGTTCACGGGGGGTCGCCTTTGCTTTTGTATTTATCAAACTTAGGGATTTCAAAGGATGGCAGAAATGGTAATCATGATATCTCTGTATCAAATGGATAAGGACACAATTCTTCAAAGTTGAATTGTTTTGATTGTTTTTTGCAGTCCCTGAATGGTGTCTTTCATAAGTTTCCATTCTTGTGCAAATGGAGAAGCGAGGGGATGGTTTATCAAACATGTCGTGAGTATTGGAATCTAGATTGAGGTCTTTTAATCTTTCAGCTCTAGTCGTTGCTTCCTCAAGTTTCTTTGTTAAATCTTGGATTTTAGTGAATAATTCTTCGGCCGAAGAACCATTTGGATTGTTTGGTATTTCATTGTGATAACTTGATTCACCATTGTCGATGAGTTTGTTTAAATTTTCCGTCCCGAAGTCAGGGGGTAGTTTTGCCCCCATGGCTAGGATGCGTAACAAATATTCATTTTTGTTTTGTTCTATCACCCTATTGACTTGTTCTTGTTCTTCAGTGGTGAGTTCTGGTTGTGCGACTTCTTCGTCGTCATTTTCATGATTGTGACTGCGAGTGAATACCATGATGAAATGTGTCTGATTAAGCTGAAAAAAATGGGTAGGAATTTTGAACAGGTGTGAGGAAATGAGAACTTGATTACTTTGGATTTATCGCGAATAAGCTTGTGATGACTGATAAGGAGAGTAACTCAAACAAGTTATCTCAATATGATGATGATGTAACTCGAGACGAGTTATTAGAGGATTTGTTGCACGTTGTGTAGATTTGGCTTAAACAAGCTCTGGACTATTGATGGGGAGAGTAACCTGAATAGGTTAATCGTGATATGGTTGTGAAAGGATTTGTGTTGGCTGTGATTTGGATAAATGCGATGGTGGACAGAATAATGAGTGAACTCAAACAAGTCACCCAATATTAGTTTGATATAGCTGGAAACAAGCTATGAAGGATGTTTTGACAATTGACAATATGGGGAGTGAATGCTAGTCACTCAATATCAGTTGGATATAGCCGAAGACAAGCTATGACAAATGTATTGTTGGATGAGGTAAGCTAATGAAATTGGTGTGATGGTTTGATCTGTGTTGTTGGATTGTTTGGATGTTTTCGCTTGGTATTGAATTGGTCGAGAACTGATTTTTTTTTGTGGAACACAACTAGGGTCTGAACTTTTACAATGAACACATTGATATCAGCCAAGTTTTATGATAAAACAATGCTAAACTATTGTGTTTTCAAACAACAAGCAGTCATGTGGATTCAATTGTTTTGGCTTATGAGGTAACTTCTTCAGGAATGATCATTGTTTCATGCAATCATACAAGTATGTTGTGAAATGGTGGATGCAGGCTCTTATTACTCCAAGAAGATGCGTCCTCCGATATACCCTAGTCCTGATATACCTAATTCTGTACGGAGACAAAATTGGTATGGGGAACCCTTAGAGCACTGGAGGAGACTCACCAATTCTTACTTGCCTGTTTCGGAGTGAATCACCACGTCCAGAACAGGTTTTGTGAAAAGGTGGAAGGTGATGGAGGGATGAATGTGTATGGTGTCCTTATAACTCCCCGAAGATTTACAGGGACGATGCCCAGGCTTCGTTGTTACAGCTATTTAGGTGTGACTCGCATGCGCTGCACGACAGCATTACCTGTAAGTGAAGAGCAGCGTGGTGAGGTAAATATCGAACGCTGTGATGAGACTAGGTCTCAAAGTGAAATGCAGATGCAAATGTTGTTGGTGCGTGGTAGTCAAGTCCACGTCACCGGTGTAGCTTTGGTGGTGATGAAATCCACCTTGTCTACGTGTAAAAACAATATGATAAAGTGATTAAACGCAGGGTTCTTTCCAACTTGAAATAAATCACTAGCAGAAAATAATTGCGTACCTGAGCGTACTTTTTTTTTTTGGTTTCAGCAATTGTCTTTGAATGGTGGTATTTTTGGGGGATTTTTATTGTTTTATTGTTTTTATTTTTGACAATATTCTAGCGACACGGTTCTACAGAAAACAAATTAGTAGTTATCCTGTAAACGAAATGTTAGAAAAGTGATCGTGGATGTTTTTGATTTTTCAGATCTCTCGAAGGCGCAGGAAAAGAGCATACACAACCAATGTTCTAAAGAAAACAAATTAGTAGTTATCCTGCAAATGGAATAATAATTCACCTTCAATATTCATTCAAGTTTGTATTACAGAATATATAGAATAACTTGTTCCTATAATTTAGGAAACAAGTATAACCACTAACTCCATCAAGCCTATTTACGTGGGTGAGTACAACCTACTCAACCACTACACAAGCCAACAAATATTAGTTGTTTATAAAACAACTAATTACAATAGTAATTCCTTTTACATTAATAATACACAAACTATATTATAATGTGAAGCACTAAATAAGATATTCCTAACACAAACAAATATTAAGAATATGACAAAGGAAAATAATTATTAAAATGACAGTTGGAAAACAAAGCTAGAGGATCCTGCAATGTTAGAACAAGAAACTAAAAAATTGTGACCGTTTTTTATTTTCCAGATCGCTCGAAGGCGCAAGAAAAGAGCATACGCGGATACAATTGGAATAGTTTTTTTAAAATGTTAATAATTATTGCAATTAATCATGATTGTGAAATAGCGATAATGATTATTTTCACAAAAAAGAAAAATGATGAAAGAAGAGGGTGAAAACGTTACTTAGAAGTGTTGTCGTGGAAAATTGAAATGTAAGGCAAAAAATTAAAAATTAAAAAAAAATTGTTGTGCAGAGCCCGAGTGGCCTCACGTTTCTAATTTCCAAGATCACTTTTGAAGTGCGAGGAAAGAGCATACGTGTGAGGTTGTTACGTGAAATAAAAAAAAAAAAAAAAAAAAAAACTATAATTTTGTTGTTTTTTGTTAAAAAGATAGGTGTTAGAAGAAATGAAACCAAAATTTTTCTGTAAGTCTAAATCTAAAAATTATTTTTTCATTGCATAGATCTTTTCAATACCTTTCCGTTAAAAAAAAATGAAGTCATTCCGAGTTTGGAAGCAAAATTTATGGCTTCCGGAAGATGGGCTACGAGAACGCTCTGAATGAAAATTTTAAACGTGAGAAAAACGTCCCGGGAGCTGGTTTTTTTAATTTTCTGACTTCTATACTTCACCTGAGAAGCTAAAATTTTGACAGCAAGATTAAAAAAGAACAATAAACAGAAAGAAAGAGTTAGATCACAAAATGATTGATTAAAATAAAAGAAAAAAAATGATTAACTTCCTACAAAGCAATTATTTTAGCAAAAGTAAATAAAGAAATGTATTTTCCGGATTGGTTGTCCCATGACAGTAAGATGATAAACTAATGGATAGTTCATGTGTTTCTACAGATGATGAGTAAATAGCAAAATCAAAACTGGGAACTAAACACCAAGCACCGAGGAGATCAAAGACAGGATGAGCTTCAAAGTTTCATTGTTGCTATAACCTGCAGATACACCACAAGACACCACACAACAAAAACACTACCCAAAGTGTGAAGGTTAACCAAAGAAGACCATAAGGAACAGAAAAGGAAATAATTATGAATAATAATAAACAAAGAACAAATAAAACCACTAATTGAGAAATTAATGGTAACAGATCGAAAGTAACCGGGCGTGCCAGAATGTAAGCTAGGAAAAATACACTACTAACAAGGAAATAAAATACCAATAATCGTACCTCCTCCTTCGCGTTCCGTAGCAAACCTCAGAATGGGCTAGGAAACTTGGATTGAGCCCTGATTGTGTGATATGTAGGTGCTTTTCTTCAAGACGGAGCAAGATCTTCCTGCAACAACGATCCTCTTACTTTGCACTAGATGGGAAAAAGGATTATGAGACTATTTTGGCATTAGGACGAGGCAAAAGGATGTTCTTTGCTCAAAGGATGCAAGAAATTAGATATGGCATGAAAGCTTATTCTCCGTGTGTTTAGAGGGGAGGGGTAAGGTTGTATTTATAGCCTGAGGGAGTGATTAACTTAGATTAATTTAAGTAATCATGGTTTGAAAATGTGGGCAAGATTAAGTGAGTGGTTTGAAAATGTGGGCAAGAATAGGTGAGTGGTTTGAAAATGTGGGCAAGATTAGGTGAGTGGTTTGAAAATGTGGGCAAAGATTAGATGAGTGGGGGCCACGAAGAATGGGTGAAGATTTGAATTATATTTTTAATTCATAAGTGGAGGATTTTAGGTGAGTGGGGACCACGAAGGGTGGGTGAGGATTTGAATTTGATTTTTTAATTCAATAGTAGAAAAACATGGAGAATAATGACATGTGGTGAGGATTGGGTTATTTTTTTGATTTTTGAAATGGATAATTAATCAAATTATATTTGATTAATTCGAAGTGTATTTTTGTGGGAAATGAGGAAGGGGAATTAATTGATTTAAGATAGATGTGAAATTGGGGTGTCTACACGCAGTATGGCTCGAAATGAGGTCAATTTGGCCTTAATGAGTAAAGTTGTTAAAACTATTGAGCCATCCTCAGTTTCAAAAGTACTACAGTCCTAAACCTTAGAAAGATGCTATGGATGTAAAATATAAGTTAGTTATGAAGAATAACCCATGGAAAATTACAGATCTTCTACCGGGTAAAAATTTGATTGGATGCAGATGGATTTTCAAAATGAAGTACAAAGCAGGCATGGTAAAATTGATAAACATAAGGCTAGACTAGTTGCTAAGGGATATGCTCAAAAATAAGGCATTGATTATGAGGAGACTTTTGCTCCCATTGCTAAGATAAAAACTATCAGGTTAATATTCGCTCTAATTGCACAATTTGGTTGGAAAATACACCAAATGGATGTGAAACGTGCCTTTCTTAACGGTGATTTATATGAAGAAGTTTACATGACTCAACCAGAAGGTTTTTTCATACTAGGTAAAGAGGAAAAGGTATGTAAACTAATAAAATCACTATATGGTCTAAAGCAGTCTCCCAGGGCATGGTACATAAAAATCGACGAGCATCTCATTCAACATGGATTCAATAGGAGTCCATACGATCCTAATCTCTATCTCAAAAATCAAGGGGGGGGGAGATAGTGATCGTTGTAGTATATTTTGATGATCTAGTCATCACTGGAGGATCAGTGAGGATGATTGAGTCAAAAAAGAAATATTTAACCTAATCATTCAACATGACAGATCTTACGGGATTCTGCATTATTGTCTTGGACTTGAAGTTTGGCAAAGATAAAATCATATCTTTGTGTCACAATTGAAATATGCTAAGACAACACTTGAGAAATTCAACATGATGGATTATAAGACATTTTCCACACCTATGGAGGCAAGACTTCAATTGTCTTGAACAGATCCATCACCATAAGTAAATGCAACTCTCTATTGGCAGTTGATCAGGAGTCTCATCTACTTGACTTACACTAGGCCAGATATCTGCTATGCAGTCAACTATCTTTCTTGGTTCATGTAAGAACCAATGGTTTCTCACTAGAATGTAGAAAAGTGGATACCGAGGTACATCAGAGGAACTATGGACTATGGCCTGGAATACAAGAAGAATAATAACTTCTTCTTGACAGGATATTTAGATTCTGATCATGCAGGAAACATAGATGATAGGAAATTCACTTCAAGATTTGTATTATTTTTGGGATCTGGACTGATATCATGAGGGAGTAAGAAGCATACTTTTGTTTTAAGATCCTCCAAAGAATCAGAATATTGCGCAGCAGGTGGAGCTTTCTGTGAAGTGATATGGCTCCGACATGTATACTTGAAGGATTGGGAATATCACATAGAAAGATCCAACTATCCTACATGTTGATAACAAAGGAGTAGTAAAATTTGTTCGGAATCCAATTTTTCATGAGTGCACCAAACACATTGAGGTGCATGTACATTTCATTCGCGAACATGTTCAGAACAACAACATCCAACTCCAATATTGCCCAATAGATATGCAACGTGGAGATGTCTTCACAAAGTCACTTGCTCGAGGTAAATTTGAGGGTTTTAGAGAATTTCTCTCTTGTTCACTTGATACCATGTTGAATTAAGGGGGGAAATTTTATGAATAAAACTTAGCTTAATTCATCATTAGTTGATATTTGAATAAATGTAATAAGTTAAAGTATTTAATTAAATACTTTAAACTTATGTCAATAGATATTAGTTGTCCTTACTTGTTAGTTAACTAAGTGATAGTGTTATCATCCCAATGTTTGTGGGATCATGTTCTATCTTTTACAGATTTTGTTCCCGGATGATTTCCATGAGGGGTAATAGGGGCAGTTAGGGGTAGTATGCTATTTCTGCATATTTGCTTAGATTAGATGATTTGTTTCCATATATTGTGGATGAGATAGAAGTTGTCTAATATATATAAATATTGTAGCTCTCTCATTTGTCTGTAATGATTGATTTTGATATTAATAAAATACACAAGCACCGTCTTGTTTTTGTGCAAAGCTTCTGTGTCAATATTGTTTTTAAGTATTCATTGTCAAGAGTAGATTCAATAGCATCTGCACCCAATATACGACTGTGAGGTCTGAAAATTCAAATAAATCAAATATTGAAAAAACTAGAAAAAAGGAGTTCATAACAGTTTGTTGCCGAAATATACACTGCTGACTTCTGCATGTGACTTTTCACATTCCACAGTGTCCTTTCATGTTACAACTACAAAAGTTTCCAAAAGCTAGTTGAAGGAAGATACACCAGGTTGAACAGGTCGAGAGGTGTTGTTGATTCAAATTTTCGAGGCTTTGAAAAATGAGCAAGAATGAATTAGAGATAATCCATATTTCTTCTCTCAAGCCTCCTCTCCATCCATCTCTTCAAACGGTTCACCTAGAAATCCTGTTAAGACTCTTGTTGATACTCCCCTTCAAATTATCCCATTTTCCCATCACCATTAAGCATTGAGCCCTCGGAAGAAGAAGAATTTGAAGAATAATTTGTAGAAGCAAGGGCTGAAGCAAAATAAAAAATGACAATGGAAGACAAAGAAGAAATACCTCAACCTATTGTTCCATGGGGAAGGAATACAGGCCCACTTTCTCTTGAACCCCCACTTCATGATCTACCAATAAGTTCCCGTAACAACTTGCCAAATTTCAAGGGTGACAAAACACAACATCCTAAAGAACACATTGCTTCACGACATCATGTGGAATTCTTAGTGTCCAACATAAGGGTGTTGTTGTGAGATTGTTCATGGAGTCCCTCTAAGAAAAATTAGCATAATGGTTCTACCTCCTACCTGCTCCATCTGTCACTTGTTAGGATGACATCAAGGTTGCCTTCAAGGAAAGATTTAAATCAACTAAAGACTGCTAAGACCTCTTGGTGCAGTTGGCTCAAATGAGGAAAGGAGAAAGCGAAACCATGAGAGACTCTGTGGCTCATTTCAAACGGTTGCTTCATAGGATACCTGAAGAGGATTCTCCATCTCAAAACAATGTCAAAAGATTCTTCATCAATTCTCAATCATCAGAAGTAGTATTTTTTCTGTAAAGATTCAAACCAAGGAACATTATAGACGCAAAAAGGATGGCCATTGAACTTGATGACGATCTCATCCTCTCTAGAAATATTGAGAATCCATCAAAGGGAAAATCCCAACATCCTGAAGATGAGAGAACCAATCCGTCACTGCAAAAGTTGGAGAATGAGATGGCCTCTTTGAAGAGGGAATTATTTGAACGAGTTTCTTCCCAAAATAGCAATAGAAATCAGATTGCATGAGCACCCCAAAGGCTCACCTTGGAGGCCCCACCCATGAACATAAATTGTAGATTTCAAGAAGGTGAAGAAGAGTTTGAACAAGAAAGTGAAGGTGGTGATTTCCTATAAAATTGTGAATTTGAGAACGATACACAAATAAGATTCTATGAGTATTCATGAGGTTATAAAGAAGACAAAGAAGATGCACCCAGTTTCTCATGCACGGTATTCACTCATTATCAGTTCAAGAAAGGATCCCCCTCCACTTTTGTAAAGAAAAATAAGTTTGATGATCCTCCTGTGGCGACTCCGCAAAATAAAATAATCATTCGAGGATCCCCACTTCCATCTTTCATGAAGTCTGCATTGTTGGAGCCGGACCCTGTAGTAAGTAAGAAGACTCCTGCAATCCCAAGTAAGCTTTCCAATTCCTCTCCCCTTTCTAAATCTAAATATACTACTACAAAATCTAATACCTTGAAATCTCCTAGTATGCCATTCAAACTACCATCCATCCCTCAAACATCAAATCTTGCTCCTAAGCCTATCCAAAATCCAAAATTAGTCCCTTCACCCCCCTTTTCTGCATCTACTCCCTTTGACTTCATAGAACATGCAAATAAATCCAAAGTGCAGATTACTGAAATCGAATATTTGTAGACCCATCCTGAACAGTTCAAGAGGTTTGTTCAATACATCAGGAATGGTAGTCTAACACCCAATGATGTAACTCATCGACCTAAAGGAATACTACCAAACCCACCTACACCTCCCTCACAAAACATGCTTTCTCTGAGTGCATCAAAGACCGATAAAGTTAAACCTTTCTACATCTCCCTGCTTGTTGAAGAATATGTACTAAACAATTGCATAATAGATTCTAGTGATTTAGATAATGTGATGCCTTTGAATGTTGCTAAAGCTCTCAAACTTACCATGACTCCACATAGTGGGTCTTTTTATTATTTGGAGTCAAAAGAGGTCCCACTTTTAGGGAAGATCAAAGATGCACATGTGTCTCTCACTAGATTTCCAGACAAGAAAGTTTTAGTGACGATTCTGGTAGTAGACGTCCCAACCTCATTCGGAATGTTGTTGAGTAGAAGTTTCTACCAAGACTTGGGAGGTAAAATTCAGATGAATTGGTCATCTACAACAGTACTAGTGAAGGGAGACATGGAGAAATTTCTTCTAGAAAAGGAGATGAGGTACACTGTGTAAAAGTCCGGAAGCCTAGAAGCTAACATTTTGTACGAAAATACTAGGTGAATGAATCACTTGGTGACAACGGAGGAGGAAGAAGATATTCCCATCTTGATAGGGCCAGATATGCCTTCTAAGAGAGATTTGGATTTTGAAGAAGCATTGAGGAGATTCGAGTTACAAGAGGGCAGCCCAGAATTGCCAGATGATGTAGACCACAAGGAAGAGGAGATGGTTATCAATGATTTTCAAGAAGAAAAATCATCCTATATGCTTTTCCAAGATGAGGAGTTATTCTCATTCCCATTTGGGGATGAGGATAATCTCAGTCAGGCCATCTATGGAGAGACAAAATCAGCTTGTGATGAGCCCGTGAAAGGTTTGAAATAAATCTCTATATAAGGAGTGCTAAGAGCTGCAGAAGAAACATGAGACCCTAAGATCAATCTTGAACTTTTAATGCAATCCATGAATCTACAAGACAAGTGTAAAGCTGATTTGGAAGCCTAAACCAATGAGAAGGTTGGCCATATTGAGATAAGGAAAGATGAAACATATGATTTCACCCCTGAGCCAATGATTAATGGATGTAATACTGAAATGGAGATATTTTCTTTCCCATTTGAAGATGAAGACTCTTTCCATGAAAACTAAATTGAAGCAAGGAGTTTCGATACCTCTAAAGATGAAGCTATTTTTGATGAAGGATTGGTAGAGTGCAGCAATTCTCGAGATGATGAGGTAATCCCTCCATATATTTTCCTTGAGCTACAAAATAAATATTCTTCTAAGGCATATAAAGATGAGCTGCAGGAAACAACGAAGCATAACGTTATGCAAGAAATCTTGGATGCAGTAGAAGTTGCGGAAGACCTCGAGCTGATTCTTGATCTCTTCACTCATGCCATGGATATACAAGACAAGTATGAATTTATCTCCGATCCTCCCATCAATACTCAAACACCTCATGATGCAGTAGAGATAAAGGATGAATCAAATATTTCTCATAGAGAATATTTCAATGAGCATAAACCTAGGAATGAAAGTAACTCAGAAGATTCAAGGAATTGAAATGAAAATCACCTTTGGGGCAGCAATGAGATGCTCGATGGAGAATCATCTATATCGATAAACATGGAAGGCAACTGGCACTATGAAACCAACTTCAAAGAACATGAAGGTAGTGGAATTTCTAAGCAAGGACCTGAGCATCAAGAATCTTGCATGGAATCACTCCTACCAAGTACACAAATAATTGTGAAAGCACTTGGTTTTCATAAGCAACTGAGGAGAGGAGGTTACTTTCTGGAACTAGTCAATGGATTTGCAGATCAACATCACTCAGTGTTGCCCACTCAGGGGTAACTCTTGAGGAATGAAAAGTGCTTCAGTGAAAGTGGGTTGTCCCCCACCATGTACCATAGGTGATTGTTAGGTGCGTTTCCCTTCCTGTTGTGTGTCATGTGTTTCCTTTATGTTTCTTTATGTGTGTGTTTTTTCCTTCTTCGTTCTCTCTCTCTCTCTCTCCTGTAAGTTGTACATGACTTCGCAGGGCCCAATGGATAAGGCATTGGTCAATGAATTATATGGTCTAAAATTTAGATTATGGATTCCCATGTCATGTCTTCACTACGATCAGTCCATGCCATGTCCCCAAGCTAGAGCCAGTCTATTGTTGTGCAAATGTGCAACAGGGAAATTGACAATTTCCAAGCATGATAACGATACCCCAGTGTTAATTTTTTTCAAGTCCCATCATTCCAAGACACCTTGGGTCTGTCTAGTCAGTTCAAATGACCTCCTAAATAATTTTATCTCATCCCCCTAGGTGATTTAGAGAAGTCTATTCATTCCCCCTAGGTGATTTTAGGGATTTCTGAAAAGATACTATCTTCTAGCAATATTGGGAAGGGTTATCACTGGCCTTCCCAGGACTAGATCAACCACCTTGGATTGGAACAAAAGGGAAAAATTCAACATGGAGGTGAATTGAAGACCTTATAACATCATGGAAATAATTTTGGAAGGTTTAGGGAAGTTTTGAAATATTTGGAGCAGTTTGAGTGAAAATAGTGTTCACAAGCCTAGGCAGTACACGGGTCTAAAACAACTACTGGAGTTTAGAAGATGATTCTAGGAGCTCTGGATGGAGTTAGAAGTAGAAAAAAATACCTCCAAAAATAGGATTGAAATATATAAATTATGGTGAAATAATATTTTTCACAACACCTTGGCACATAGGATTGGCAGGCAGTTTTTATCAAGTACAAGTGGAGTCTCAAATCGTAAAATACAATGTTTAAGGAATAAGATGGATGAATAAAGACATGATACCCACATAATTGAATTAAAAATGAAATTTTCAGTTAGGATCATATAAAATTTCTCTAATAAATTCCACTGGGAGCTCAAGTTATCTTCTTTCTAAGTTGCCCTCTCAAAGGCAGTTCAGGACTTAGTCATTTTTCGGGAGGACATGTGTCAACACCAGGAGCATGGCAGGATTTCATGTCCCTGAGGTCAGGTACACCAACCATTAAAAAATACACCCATCCCCCATGTGACATCTTGTACCCTCATATGACCTCCAAACTTGACAGTTCAACCCCCAGGAGCATTTTTGGAGCATCTATTCCCTGTCGTTGGATCTAGTGCCACGTGTCAACTCCAGGACCACCGTGGAAATTTATTTCCCTTATGTACCTAAGGTGGGGGACATTAGACATGAAAAAATGTTCCTAGACCCTATGGAGAGTCATTTAGAAACCCACGTGGCTGACTTTAATCTCACAGGTGCATTTTTGGAGGATCCATTCCCTGTCGTCAGATCTGATGCCACGTGTCAGCTCTAGGACCACCGTGGAAACTGATGTGCCTCACGTACCTAAGGTGAGGGAGATAAGACATGGAAAATTTTTCCCATCCCCTTATGGGGATCCTTTTGGACATCCATGTGACCTGCTTTCAGCTCTCATTGCTTTAAAACAACTTTTCTCACCTACATTCCCTACCGTCAAATCATTGCCACGTGTTGTCCTCTTGACCACCATGAAATTTTTAATTTAATTGCCATTACCTCCTATGACATGGCTTATGGATAATCATAACATTGATAAGATAATCATTCCCATCTAGCTCATGGATTTGGGTTATGGGAATTCTAGTCATGTTCAGTTGCTTCTTGCACTTCTCAAGATACATGCTACCTAGGAATACATAATGAATTGTTGTATTTGATACTTTATAAGTAGTTGATGGTAGACTACTTTTCATGTGGCGATCACGATACCCTTATACAGATTATATCAGGGGAATAAGGGATATGAAAAGTCTCACAAGGTCGCCTAAGTCTTGGCAATGAGGTGAATCAATGGTATATATAGGGGTTAGAAGGTTGAAAAAATAATCATATTGACCAAGGAATGTAGTGTTAATGTTCAATTGAACTTGCATGTTACCCCCTCGAAAATGGCAATTCTATTATAATGACCATCTTCCATCAACCTATATTCTATTGTGTTCATCTCATGTTATTCTACTGTATATGTTTTGATTCATCAATTGTAAATCCTTACAAGTGATATGTGAGCCTTACTAGATTCCAGCTCACACATTTGGGCATAAACCTCTAATGCATTCCCTTTCGAACTATATCTTGAACATGGTATCTAATTTTTTCCCAATTATTTCATCATAGTTGGCATTAATCCATCTTCTACGTCAGAATATTAGAAACTTACCTCCATTGCATTTGTTTTGCGGATGTTATTGGTGTTTTAGGTCTTTTAATCAAATAGAAATTGACGTAAGAGGGTCCAAGCAAGAGCACTTAGCATGATATCGTTTAGCAAGAATATCTTTGGAAAGCTAAATTAGGAGGTTGACATTTAGAAAAGATAACTATTTTGTTTGTATCAAGATCCAACTCAAAAATAGGTTACAGAAGTCCTACAAGTTTGATAAATCATGATAACAACGGGGATATCTCCTGTAAGATTAACTATGAAAAATAATTACTTTGATGCTAAAGTTGGTTGTTAAAATGCTAGATATATATTTCACATGTTGTCATGACAGGGACTAGGTTTTCACATTATTTCATAATCTGTACATTGATTTGGTATTTCTGATACTTCTAAATTTTAATGACAGGAAGGATTATGGGCTTTTGCATGGGTTACATGGAACAACCCTCCTCTTAAGCCCATCAAATTGGACCAAAAAGAGGAAGAAGATTCAAAGGAAGATCCTGGGGAAGAATCACATGTTCAGAATAAGAGATAAAGAATATGAAGTTTTTCCAGCGAATGAACCACTCAAGTAAATTATAATCATGGCAGCAAACATTGAAGCTAAGTCAAATCCAGAAGATCCTTGAAGAAGACATTGATAGAAGAGGATAGAAGTAAACAAGATCATGGGATGCAAAAGAAATCATTTTAGCTCCCATAGATATGACTATCGAGGCCATACGGGCCGGACTCATGGAGGCAACCAAAAATAAGAATACAATGTTTCAAACCCTAACATAATACTATAACTTGAGGAAATAAAAATATAGATCAACATGAACATATTCACCAAAGTAATATCAAACAAGCTCAAGTGAATAGTAAGTAATCATTCATGTACTTGAACATTTCTAAACTTACTATGGACAAATATACTATTACATTGCAGATAATATTGCCAAAGAAATAGGATGGTTTGGAAATATCAGCTCTTGAAAATCCTTGGTTAGAGACCATTATGGACAGTTAATATTAATATGACACTAAATAACTTAATGAAGATTTGGTACTCAAGAGAAGAAGGTCTACTTTACAGGATTAAAAGAGATTTATTTTCTATGCAAAGAAAAGTCAATATAGACAATGACAATGATCAACAATATGGAGAATAAGGGAAGTAAAGCTCATTCAAAAGACCAACATGAAGAAAAAGAAGGAAATCTATAAAATTCCTTCTCTATATTGAGATTCAACACATCAAGATATATTTTACATTAATGCAAAGGTGGATATATAGAGATGAGACATAGTTCAGAAATAGTTTGATATGCCTTACATGATCCCATACATTACATTGATTTAGCTTATGGAAATAGAGCTTTTGATTCAAAATTAGATCAACAAACAATCATTGATCCTAGGGCTAACATCATATGTTGCAACCAATAAATCTGAAAAATCATAGGAAACGTGCAAGAAACATAGTCACTTTGATTTCTTCTTGAGATCAACTGGAGCAACAATCATGGAATCCACATTCTTATGGTTATACAAATCCTTGATCATGTTTGCATTGCTACATCCTTATGTTAGATTGGAAGGAGTGAAAACACTAATGGTCACGAATAATGCAATCTGAAGCGCATATGAGATTTTTAATCCATAGTATCACAAGTACACATATGGATAGGTATGATTGCTCATGGCGCAAAGTGGTAATTAATCTTTATATGGTTTCTTCTTATGTATACGGGTTGATGGAGATGCCGACATGTCAAGGCAAGGAAGTTAATGCTATGGGTTCACCTATGGGATATAGGATGTTATGATGTATATGTATTGATAGAGATGCCGACATGTGGCACACATCCCCTTATCTTATTATATCATTCATTTATGATTTATTATGCTTAGGAGGTCGGCCTTAATATTGGCCATATGTTATAATGGTATATATAGGGGTTAGAAGGTTGTAGTTAATCATCATATTGAGTATTGGGGTGTTATTGTATGGTTTGGAGGTTACCCCCTCGAAGTGGTATTGGAGGTTGCCCCCTCGAAGTGGAAAAGCTATTACATGAGCATATTGTCATAATTTATCTATATTTTGGTGTTATCTCATGTTATTCTACTATATATGTTCTGATTTATACAAGTAATATCCTTACATTCTCCATTACCAGAAGAAAACTGCAGAGAACACCAGTCCACCACTCCGCCATTGTTAAAGCTTGAACCAGCTCCATTACAACACATCATCCTTCATTCCATGATGGCACACAAGTCTCAAAAGAAAAATTCATCTAGATAATAAGAAGAAATGAAGAACAGTGGAAATCTCCATTGCCATGAAACTGACATTTGAACATATCTTGCAAACCGGTGCTCAGATTTATGAACCATTTGTTGTTGATTTTTTATCTATTGAAGGCCATTAAAAACACTTTAAATCCTCCCTGGTGGTGCATAGAACATTCATAGTGAAGCAATATCATTTCTCTAGCTCAACGAAGGAAATTTTGAATTTCCCGTCAAACCGTTTGTCGGATTGAAGGGAAATTTCTTCTGAAGCATAAGAAGCACAAACCTATGGCAATGGAATTAATTTCATTACGAAGGAGAAAAAAACAAGACCTACAATTTTCAATCTCCATTAATGGTCACCATGACACAGTAATGGAAAAAGTCAGTGAGCTACCTCTCCGCTTCTCAAGGTTCTGGTGGGTGAAATTGACCGAAAATTGGAGGAAACGATCGTCGAAATATCTAGTTTCGCACTAACTAGTTTTCGCACCATGAAGTCCCTATTTTTTAGGCATATGGAGGGCTATTTTTTCTATCAGAATTCTTCCCTCCTTGAATAAATTTTCAAATTCCCAAATATTCGACAGGAAAAATCATCCAAAAATTGGAGGGAATGATCATTGAAAAATCTAGTTTCACGTAAACTAGTTTTTGTGTTATGAAGTCCCTATTTTTTAGGGATATGGTGGACTGATTTTTTTGTCAGTGTTCTACCCCCATCGATGAAAACATAATTTTCCCACTTGTTTAGATGAAGGAATTACTCAAAATTTGGAGCATGGAACCATGGAATAAAACCCAGAATTTCAAGACCCGTTTTGTTGTAATTTGACGTTCGTGGTGTACTTACTAAAAATAGCATGTCTCCTTGCATAGGGGTATGTTACATCGGGTAAGCCACCATTTGAATATGCCATGAGTAAGGTGGTGAACACAGAGGGAGAATTGTAAGAAAGGTCATCTTGGCTTGCAATTCACACTTACTAAAAATAGTAAGTTACACTCAAAAAGTAGTTTTGGCATAATGGGTCGTACAAGGATAATTATTCAGGGGGACATCATTGTTCGGGAGCATCCTAGTCATTTTTCACAAGGCTTTCAAGATCCATATTAGTTCATTCAACTTGGCGAGCGTTCACGAGATGATTTGAAGGAGATTCACATGTGTGTAAGGGATTCAAAGATTCAGAGTTTCATTGCATTTGGAGCTTTCCATCGACGAGGATCAACATACTTCATCATGAGTGATGTCTCCTCTTCTTCTTCTCTCTCCTCTTTCCCCCAAATTTCTCTCTCTTCTCAAATGTTCTAATTTTGCGTTGGGATTGCACATTTTCATATGTCTTAATGTTCATGATGTAATAAGTCACCTTTATGTTATAAAAAGGGACTTAAAAGTTTCCTAAGAAGTTAAAAAGTTTTAATTTGTGTGAGGACATATGAAAAGGAATTGGGGGGTAGATGAAGAGTCATATTCCACTCTATAAATTGTAGCGCTATTCCCATTTCAAAGGGTTGGCTATTGATCTTGTAAACTCAAGAGTGCATTGTACCTAGAGAAAGCAAAAGAGATAGCCATTTTCTTCTACTTTCCTCCATTCTCAAATTTCTTTCATTCCCGCATTATGTACAACTTCTGTTTAAGCATCAATACAAGAAGAAGGATTTTGTATCCTCTTTGATGAGGAGGATATTTTAGAAACTTTGAGTTCGTAATCTTATCTCATCTTGTTGCCATTTGCAGGGTTGTTTCTTCTAATATATGCATGTGTTAAAGTTTCTAACTAATGTGTGCAGGAATTTTATTTTCTACCTGCAACATTAGTTCTCCTACCTCAATTCTCACTCCCTTTCTAACTTTCAGAAAAAGTCTTCTCTAGCAAGAGATTGCTAGCTTTGTCCGCAGGGTCAGTGGATTGCCCCATGCTAGATCCCCAGTCGAAAGCCCAGCACAAAAATCCACATTCTCTCTCGCATGCATATGCGGCAGCTACACCGATTAAGTAGAGGGACATAGATTTCTGAAGCGTTGGCAACAAATCCACAAATTTTTCCACCTGACAAATTTTCTTTCCAACAAGGAGGTAAACCCGTATGTTATCATTTTGAAACTTTCTCTTCAGCAGTTAAAGGATATTCATTATATGATAAGGAAATGTATGCACTAGTTCAGGTAATTAAAAAATGTAAGCATTATTTGTTGGGTAAAGAAACTATTATGCACATTGACCACAAACTTCTCTAGTATTTGCAAGCACAATCTAAATCACAGCAGGCAAGGCACTACAAATGGATGGGGTTCCTTCAGTAGTTCCATCTAGTGATCAAATAAAAGAAAGGTAGTACAAACTTGGTTGCAAGCATGTTACCTATGCCACCCACACAGGAGAAATTCTCTTGTTTGGCCACTATCTCTCAGATCGAGCCCTTCACGAAGGAAGCTTACAGAGAGGTATATGCCTAGGACAGAGACTTTGCGGTGACATTTAAGTAGTTTCAGTCCCAAGGGATTGAAAGGATAAGGATTGAAGAATGTTATCTCAAGGATGGGTTGCTCTACCGATGGGGGAAGCTTTGTGTGCATAAAGAAGAAAGACTTCTATTGGTGAGGGAAGCACATACCTAGAAAGTAGCGAGACATTTCAGTGTTGGTAAGACACTAGCCCACTTGCAAAGGTACGTGTATTGGCCCAATATGTAAGAAGAAGTATCAACATGTATACGTGGATGTAAACTTTGTTGTAGCAATAAGCCTAAGACTAGGAAGGAGGGTTTGTAAATGCCTTTTCCAGTACCTACTCATCCGTGGGAGGATATTTCCATGGATTTTATAAGAGGATTACCTATGTCTAAACATGGCCATGAGTATCTCTATGTTGTTATTGATAGATTCAGTAGGATGTGTATTCTTATTGAATGTATTTAATGACTATAAAATCACATGTGGCAGCAAATATTTTCTTTGCTAATGTATGGGTGCATTTTGGTTTGCCAAAGTCTATTGTTTCTGATAGGGATTCCAAGTTCTTGGGGAAGTTTTGGACTACTTTGTGGGACAAGATGGATACCAGGTTATAGAGGAGCACAACTTTCCATCCATAAACAAATGGAAAGACAGAGGTGGTCAACAGGACTTTGGTACAATTAATCAAAGGGTATAATAGAAAATACCCCAGGACTTGGGATGAGTCCTTAGCCTACATTCAGCACTCCTATAACCGATAAATACACACATCCACTATGAAGTCACCACTTGAAGCATGCTTGGGATGTATACCTACAAATCCGCTGGACATTGTAGTTGGGTAGTAGGATGAGGATGAAACATGAGACACAAAGGTGACTAGAATAAACAAATTCATTAAGAGAATTTGGAAAATCCATCTCAAAGTCAAAGAACAACTAGAGAAATCTCAAGCCAAGTACAAAGCTAGGCATGATCAACATAGGAGGGAACATAAGCTTCATGTTGGAGATAGATTTTGGCTTTACTTGAGCAAGGAGAGACTAAAAGGTCAAGCATGGAAGCTCAAACCACTATGATATGGACCCTTCACCATATTGGAGTAGGATGGATAAAATGCCATTCAACTTGATTTTCCAAAATTTATGAGGATGCACTATGTAATAAACTATGAGAACTTGCACCTATATGAGCCATCCATGCTAGATGAATATGAATGACTACATTTGTTACCTTCCATTGAGGATTGTCTTAGACTCATGAGGTGAATTAGAGGAGGATGTAATGCTACAGCAGAAGGTCAGAGAGACTAGGAGAGGTCTGCAGGAGTCTTGGCAGATTGGACTGAAAGGAAAGACACCAAGGCAGTCTCAGTGGTACTCGAAGGAGCAAGTGAGGGAATTATTTCTTCATCTAATCCCCCACTAAGCTTTTGTGGGACCAAAATCCTCCTAAGTAGGGGAGGTGTGATCCATAGGGATCCAAAACTACTCTACTTCATCAGATCAATTAGCACGAAGAAGGAAAAATAATACACAGAGGTTTTGTCTTTTTAGTAACAAGACAGCTGCTCTATGCAGAGCGGCGGTTACAGAACCACCACCTGACCAGGGTGGTGGTCCTAGGACCACTGATCTACATTGGGCAGTGGTTGTGGATCTTTTAGATAGAAAAAAAAATGAAACGAATAACCCCAGAATTTGAAAAGGGTGTCTTTGCCTCTTCTCCTCCATGACCTTTCCCATTCTCCAGTGCATGGAGAGGACATGAGAAAGGCTATAAATACATGTTTGTAGAAGAGAATAGGATCATCAAAGCATGAAAGCAAGTGAGCAAGAAGTTCTCAGTGCTAGAATTGTTTTTTGCAAAAGAAAGGAGTGTTGAGAAGAGCAAGCAAGTAATTGGGAGTAAGTGTGAGATATTAACTACTTCTCTTTCATACTTATTGTAAATTATGTACTTATTGTTTGAATTGGCCAATAAAAATGGGAAGAGAGATCAATTGCCCTTCCTGATTGGTTTTTCCTCCTCTAGAGATTTTCCAAGATAAAACTTGTTGGTGTTTATGAGTTTATATTATTTCCTTTCCTGCAATTATGGATTCTAAGCATATGTAAAATTCATTCACTAGTTATCTCTGTCATTTTATAATAGAAAGTAGAACAACAACATTAATTTATGATCCTATGGATAGTTCCAAAGTTGAAGAGTTTACATATCACTCGGCATTCTTCACTTCATACCCTTGTTATACCTTGGTAAGTGATCCATCTAGATTTTTTAACTTAACATGATCAGTCCTTATTGACTTAGGTCTACATACCAATGTTGGACTTTTCTTATGCATTCTAGGAGCTCCATATACCTTGTTAGGTCTTCTATCTCTGTTAGGACAAAATTTAGCAATATGTCCCATATTATGACATCTATAGAAAATAAATTCTCTTGATTGATTAATCCTTTGCAATATGACCTCTTTTCTTGTAATTGTAACACAACACTTTGATAATGCCTAGATTATTCCTTCATGAGTAATGATGACGGTAGTCCATAACTCTATGAAAAAACTCATTCATGAAAAATAATTTCCATTGAATGAACTTACATAAATTATACTAATTGAAATATCATTTCTATCTAAGATCTGATTGTCCATATCCACCTTTGAGAAACATATTTTCTCCTTCAATACTTTGACCTCAAAATTCCATAGATGGACCATCTTTGTGCTTCACAGTTCACCTGAAGTTGTTAAACTTACTTCAGAGGTCCTGATCTGATACCAATTTTTGGAAGCACAACCACTAAGAGGGTGGTGGGTGAATAAGTGGACCATAAAACTTTTAATCACTTAAATAATTTACATCCATTAACCATTCAAACCATCAAGCATGCATGCATCAAGAACTGTAACCATAGAAGATAAAATGAGAACACATAAACATAATAAGACTAAATATAAGTGGGAATCCATCAGGGGGAATAAAACCCGCTGAAACATAGCTTTATTAGAGAAATTATTGAAATTTAGTTGAGCACCAACTCAAAAAAGAGCACCAACCCCTAGGTTTAGTGAGGAACCAACCCCACAAAAAGCACCAACCCCTAGATTTAGTAGAGTACCAACCGTATAAAGAGGCACCAACCCCCTAGATGAATCAGCACCAAAAAAATCCACCTAATTTTTTTTCACCACTGAAATTTTGCACCCATAACTGATGATGACACAATGAAGCTCTATTTCCTTCCTTCCTCTTCAAATCTACTCTCTAGGTCAACTAGCTCGTCAGCTTCTTCACCAATATGATTAGGCCTAATGACCTATCTCTTCAACACATGAAAACACTCTAGAAAGTATCCACACACACTTTTCCCTCTCTTGATGGTCACAAATACCTCTTTCACTTCTAGAAACGCCCCTCTAGCTTGCACTTTTCCTTGTTTGCTCAACTAGCTCAAATGAGCATTACAACTTGCTTTTATACAAGACTTGTTATTATAAATCATCTATTTTTTCCATCATAGGTCAAATTCACTTAAATAAATATAATATAATCCTATAAAAAATCACACAATGGTATAAATAGGTCTAAAATACCATCTTTATACCCAAATCCTTCATTAGGACACAAGAAGCCCTAATACACTCCAATAGCCCACTCACCAAATCTGATTGTTCTTAATCAAAATACACCATAACCAAAACTTAGAAACAACTTAGACATTTTTTCTAAGCCTTCAAGTAACCACCAACCTACTTCTATAACTCTGAACCAACACAACATGAAAATACACCACCATTTGGAGCAACCAACCTTACTAGGTCTAAGACCTACAAAACTAATCTACCAAGGTTGAAGAAACAACCTCATCAAATATACTCAACCAAGAAATTGTGATATACCAATGTAAATATCACAACCTTAGGGTCATCACCAAATGCTATTTGTGCTACAAATCAGACTAAAACACCACCAAAAATCCTCTGCAGCCATGTCACCTAAAACTGCCCAAAACTAGTCTTGAAAAATGGACTTGAATAGACCTCGTAAGGGATCAAAATTATTCTAAAACATCTCCAAACATTAAGTATAACTCCCATAATTATTCCACAATCAATTTATTCACCTATTCCAATGCAAAACCTGAGATAAATATCAAATTCTTCATAAACTTTCCTTTTTGAGTGGGGTCCACATACAGTAAAAACACCTAACTTGCACCTAGAGAAATATAGAGGAGTCATTTATAACCTCCAATCATTATACTTGAACAAGGTCATAACCAATAAGATCTTCTCCATCGTTTTTGACCTAGGGTTTTAGGAGGGTTTAAAATCAGCTTACATTCTTAACATTTGTTCATAAAAGTATGGGCCTTATTTTCTAAACTAATACTTGGAGATTCTTCTTAGGTACATCTACCAAATTTCTTGAAAATATCAGCCTCCCATGCAAACTTCTCATGTACCAACGAGCATCAAAAAGTCTAATTCAACCTCAGTTTCTCACTTCCAAAAACTCGATAGGACTAAAAATCACATATCTTGCAAAATATTCAACATTAGGACTTAAAAAATTTGTCCACACCTCTAAATGAACATTCCAACACATATCCAATGCTCACAATTTCTCAAATACACTCATAAAGGATGACTCTACTTCATTAGGGCATGCTTTCTTAAGGAATGGGTCTATTAACTTACCTAAAAACCATGTCTAAACCCTATATCTTCCCTCTGAGACACCTATGAATGTCCCTACACCTCATACTCATACTCTCCATGCTATGACAATGCATAACCAGATGCTACACATCATGAACCGTCATGCCATACCTTATCTTGTTGACTAGGCCTCCTAATTAAGCCAAAATGACGGACCAAAACTCATCATCACTTTTTCCACTCTTGACAATTTGCAAGAACATACTTCTATCACTATATCATCACTTTACCTCTATCATACTTCTGTAAGTAATCATACTAACTCAAGACATCATGAGACACCAAGTAATCTCAACATGTAACTCAACTTGACATGACACTACCAATCAACCTTCATGTTTCTTACCTCTTTTGACATCAATGCAGCCTCATACATCAATGGAAAAACATAAAACATCACTCTTCTATTTTGAAATCAATGAAAACACAATGCCAACTCAGGGAACACATATACACATTGTTGCAGAGATTTTAAATATATATGCATGTACGAAGGAGTAGAACTAGAGAATGCATTCACAGACGTTGTGTATGAAAACTCACGTTGTTGTAGGTAGCATATGGAAAGTAACTCTAGGTGGGTAATTCAATAGGGTAAGAGTAAGAAGAGTGAGGACCCATTCCTAGTGTTCCAGACCCTGTGAGAAGGTCACTCGAGTTATAATTGGCTAGATAACCTTGTTATGATGGTTGTTGCATTGGTTGTGTGTTGGTAAACGGCGTATAAATTTGATTATAGACATGATGATTGGATTTTTCTCCTATTACAAGATTTTGTTGCGAGGTTTAAGTACTCTCCAATTCTCTAATCCTCCTCACTAATTTGGAAATAACATTGTTTGGTGAAAGTTGAGCTCCTTGTTTGGGTATATGTTGCATGTGATTTTGTAGAGGGGGTGTGTGATATCCTTTTATGAATTATTCACTTATTTCCTCCCATATTTAACGCATGTTTTCTAATTTTTTTAGGGTAGAAGAAAAATTATTTTATAAAAGGGTATCATTATATGTATGCAACCTATCTAGAGATCCATCTATGGCTTTAAGTCAGCCACTTATTTAGTCGAACCGTGCTAAAATCTTCTCATTAGGCTAAAAATAAGATGGGGTAGAATTTTATTGCATGCTAATTTACGGCCTTGTCAAGACTCACAGGGGGATTCCTTGTTATTTGATAAATGTCTTGTTTTTGGAGTTAGAAGGTTCCATTTGTGCGCTCTGATAGGTTGACTAATGCAAAGGTTGACAATATCTTACCTATACCATGATGAAGAAACTAATCCAAATGTAATCAAGGGAAATCATGCATGTCATTCTTGCACATTCTTTATGAACTTCTGAGAACTAGACTTATTCATTACCTTTGGTTTATGTTTCCAACCATGATATCCATGTTTTGAATACAATTCCAAGTACAAGCCATTTCCATACAAGCTCAATAATCAGGCGAAAAAACCAATCATTTGTACATAAACTAATAGTACACTCGTTAATCACATTTATTCTCAATACTTGAAGACTATCCTAGAATATTCACTCACTATCCTCAGTAATTCTTCACTAAATAACATTTATCTTTCCCACTTGCACCCTTAAGACTTGAGTATCCCAATGTTGATAAATGTCATTAGCTATCTTCCTTATCCAACAACCAGTTTGACTTTCATACAAGGTTCTTCTAACTCTTCATTTTGTTCTCTCACTTCTCTAAGAATAAATATGATCCCCAACTCTTTTAACTCTATCTATTCTAGGCCATTCAAATCCTCAACTCATTATATAACCTGCAACCAATCTTTTATAGTAGTGTGGATCACAAAAAACATAACTTTACTATATTGTCACTAATTCTGCCATGTTTCCCCTTCTAAACCTCAAGGATCATCTTCCATGTGACTATGTTTCTTATCTTGACACACACACAAATTCCTTCATGTAATTTCAAGGATGAAAAGTAATAACTTATCAAAATAGAGTAAAGAATGCTTACTCTGTCCAAGATTGTGAAATGGGATTGTCTCAGTCAATCTTCAACTTATCTTTCTAAAAGACTAGAGAACTCACTCCCTGAATTATTTAGTAACTTTCTTAAAGATTCTTCCTTCTCCATTTGATCAACCTCCACTCATGACTTTCATTCCCTACAATAATCAATTAGTGTCACATGCAAGCTTTTCTCTAATCCTAGTACCTTGTTTTAGTGTTTTTCTAGGCCTGTCATATACAAAGTCTCAACTAGTCCTTGAAACTACTTAATACTTCTTAATCCTATCAATACACGATCCACCAATATGATCATATATGAATAGACATCTTCCTTTATTGAAAACTCAAGAAATTGCAAACGAGGCTTGTTTACTCGTAACTCTACCTACACAATCTTGTAACCCTGCCTAACTTTAATTTTCTAGGTGACTTTTCACAAAATAGGTTACTATAAGAACAAATGTGATTTCCAGGTATCCATTAACATCTTACAATAATCACCTTAAACATGCAAGGAGTTTCTTAGGGAAAATAACACAAGAACGACAATTTTCTTCCCTCAACTAGGTCTCCAAACACACGAAACAAGACTGTCAAAAGAATATCCATCTGTACAACATCAAAACTCCTAAATCCAAGAAAATATATTCACACACCATGCACATCTGTTATGTAATTTCATTCATGAATTTACAAGTTGCGTCAATTTTTGCACTTAAACCCTTAACTAGGGTTTCTCAAGCCCGAGAAGAAGGTTATTCCATATATTGCAAAAAAATATGGTTTCAAACCCTAAGTATTACCTTATACGCTTTGTATAGTCCCCCTTTAATTTTCATCTTCATACACTAACCCCTGAAACCATACCAATAATTCACAACCATAAAGTTTGTAGATTCTAGCTTAAGAAAACCTTGGTTTTCTCACATAGTCCATAAGATTTTCACCCTAACCCAATTTGCTATCACTTTGAGCCTTTAAATCCTCTTCCTTACTTGTTCTTATAAATACCAAGTCTAACCTTTGCTAGGAAAAATAATGTTAGTGCTTCACATATAACTTGTAATTAATAAACAATTATATTATCTACCATAATATAGTTGTTAGGTTGTTTATAAACCTATGTGTGGTGGAGTGTGTTAGAGTTATTATAGGAGTTGTTATAGCTTCCCTATAAATTAGGATATGCTGCTCCTATATAAATGTATTATTGTGTGATTGAGATATATGAGAAGATGTATGGTTCGGGTTGTGTAAATCTGCTCTTACCATTTCATTTGTATGGTTAAGTAACCATAGAGTTATATCAGGTTGTATACGTGAATTTGTTTTGGTGTTATAACAAATCACTAATTGGCATGAGTTGCTTATAACCATCCTATTATTTAGGAGAGGAATCTCCTATATAATTTTGTAATCCACTACGAATGAAATATCGAGTAGAATACATTTTGTTTTCTGTTGTGTAACTCTGTACAAATTTCATTTGGTATTGGAGAAATTTCAATCCATGAGTTATGAGAGTCCTGTGGTGAGATTTGTCTTAGGCCAGTTCATGAATGCTTGCACTAACATTAATAATATACACGTATTGTTTTCAGGTGCTTCAGTTTTGCCAAATGCAGACACATATAGATGACGTGGATGGTGGAATTGAGGAAACAAATCTCAATGTGAGCTCTTTGTATCTGCTATCAATCACATATCGTATTTATATTTAGTCAATTATTCATGTTAGGTGAATGGTGTGAAGCTCTTCATCAGTCTGATACGAATAACAGTCCGTATTTTCATTGACCTGCAGTTACATTGACTTCTATTAGTTTGATCATGCATTCACCTTGTTTGGTTAGTTTTTCTCTTGAATTGGAAACAACTTTATCACTCGACATTGCATTGCAGTCTTTGAAGGAACTAGATTATATCTATGCGGGACTGTGAAGGTGAAACATAAAAATGGATAAGTACTAGTTTGGAGTTGGAAACTACATCTTAAGCAAACTGAATGCAAGAGATCTTCTCATGTATACATCAAGCTCAGATTTTTCACCTTCTATTTGTAGTTCGAAACGTGTTATCTGTCCATGCTTTCCATTTATCCCAGTATACAAACTAAACAATAAAAAGCAAGCCATTTTTCTAATTCCATTCATTTATCTAGGAAGACGTGTGGAACTGTCAAAACATCCTTCCTTTGCATGCATCCAGCTCCGAATCAAGGAAAACACCTATTCAACAAGCGTCTTCATTGTTTACGTAGAATATTTCTAATAATCTCGAGTGAGTCATTCAAGGTTGTTGTCTCATTTTATTTTATTTTTATTCTTGAGTGTCTTTATAATGGTTGTGTCAAAAGATATTTATGTGTACCTCATTCTAAAATGTATATGTTTAGTTAAACATATTTAGGATTATTATATTTTTTCAGACACATATCCTAATTTTGTTTTGTTATTAATCATGAGATATGTACATGTCCACTCGGATGATACTGGAGGACGAAGACATAGGAGGTTGGTTCGATCAACGACCTCTAGTCAGTCACTAATAACTGGGCCACACTTCTGGTATGGTGACTTGTTTTTTCAGTTGTGTGGTGTGGATTTTAATTTTTCAGCTTTTTAGTGTGGTGTGTGGATGTTAGAAAAAAATTGTAGCAGAGATTTTCTGACTGTGGAGATCCTCTCGTTGCCGTATTATGTTGGAAGATAATTGGTCAGTGAATACGTTCATTGGTAATGGTGATCATGTGCAACAAGATCCAAACATCAAGATCCATATAGTAGTACACAGTTTGGTATGTTTTTCATTTTAGTGTTATTGTTTGTGTGAATTAGTGTAAATTTCACATTATGGGGGGGGGGGGGGGGGGCATGACACCAATGTTTCATTTCCATTTTGCACCAAACCAGATAAATTCAAGGGTAGCTTCTAGTGGTAGTGGAATTTTCCTATGTTGTTCGATATCGAGTGGCAGCAATCAACAACAGTGGTTGCAATTAAGAATATTGTGATTCTTATGGGATGTAATGTGAAATCTTTCCAGTTTGAGTATTAATGTTCCAATTTTAAATGAGTAAGCAAGTTGATTCCAATATACTTCCATGATGTACAAGTATAGTGGTGAAAAAAGCACCAGAGTAAGTCAGTTCAGGGATCTTGAAAAGGTTTGTGGTAGATCCAAAAAACCACACGAGGCAGAAAGTTGATGGGGTATGTTCATGTCAAGGTTTTTGGTAAGCCTGTTTAAAACCATGGAAGAAGAGAGCCTTTTGATGGGTCATTGTATTCTCCAATCATTTAACTAATAGATTCTTCTGCTATTATCATTATAAAACCAGGGTTGTGTATCCTCGATTGTATGCAATGAAGCTTTATGCAACTCAGTTATTTGGTGGTTCCTTTTAGGGGGTTTCGATTGTCATGTTTCTCCTTGTTTATGCTAATCTATGGAAATGTAATACTAAACTACTAAAACAACGTTACTGTAATAAAATTTGTTTAAATGAAATACTTTATTGGAATTGAAATGCACACACCAAATCAATATAACAAATTTCAAGTAACACACATAAACTGAATTAAAATTGCAGAATTGAAATAACACACTTTGAATTGAAATTGCATTAAAGGAAACAACACACACTGAATGAAAATTGTAGTAAAGGAAATAAGTAATTGCATTCAAACTGTAACTTATCATAAACCACGAGCATGCATAAATGTAAAAGCTTCCAGTCGCCTTGGTCGAGTGGGCCCTTGCTCTCACTTGGGACGGAGGTAATCTCAACACCACAGGATGTTCAAAATAGAATCTACCATATTGATTAAGAAAATTTCCAAAACATACTCAGTATATAATTGGAAAATAGATATTAACTGTTGTAAACTGTACTACATATTACTAACATCAACTAACCACTAAATTGTTCTTCAAGAAGATGTCTATATAGACATATTCGGTTACACATCATGCCAAAATTGTAGGCATTGATTTCTTCCACTAACAACCCTATTAAAGTTCATTAAATCCTACAAAATTGCTAAAAACAAGATCCATGTTTATAGGTTGTCTATGTAAAAATTCTTTCATGACCACACGATGGCTACAGACTCAGACTCCTTGATTACAATTCCCAGCATTGGTAGTAAATGTCCACTATTATCCTACACATGTCACCACATTTCACTCACAGAGGCAATTAGTGGGAATTTCTATGGTCAACAAGTTGCATGAAACAATAACAAGAGAAATGGATTGAGCTTACTAGGCTATAATTATATAAAGCATCTTCATGCACTAATTAATCATTTTTAACAACAAATCAATAATCACATAGATGATATAAACAAGTCAAATAATGCACTCATCATCTCCCTTGTACTTTACATGTTGCATGTCCCTATGTAACTCCTCTTTTCCCTGCTCTATGGCCAATCTGTTGTGCCATGTCATATTCCTCAAACTAATCTGCATATTGTTTCCTAGTTCCTTTACATCCCTGAGTGTTTGAAATAACTTCCACCCAAGCTGTGAAACTATCATGTGAGTGAACAACATTATTTTACTTGTAGTAGTGGAACTTAGGAGAAGAGGTGGCCTCAACCTGTTTTCCTACCCATTCATCATTGTATTCCTTGTCATTCTTCTCAGATAGCTGTCGAATTATTATAATCAATACATCACCCCTCCGTATACACCAACTGAGATTCTAAGGGGAGATAACTTCCCTCCTTTTCAATGGCAAGTTTAAGGTATCCCACCTTCTATCACAAACCTGTCTTACTTCACCAAAATGCTACTGACTATAGACCTCAAAATCCTGCACACATTTCAGTAGAATCCTTGAAGTATTTTCCCCAACACCAACCTGATAATAAAGAGATCATAAGTTTTTCCTCATGGCCACATCATTGTGATGGGTAGGCCTAATGTAGAAACCTATGGTGTGATTTTTTTGATTGAAAATTTATGTTTGTTCGCCCAAAGTAATTTGGTTCCTAAGAAATGACTGAAAGGCATTCAACTGGAAATCTCCCACAAATAGATTAATAAATAAATTAGGCACATTGGTGAGTAGCATGTTGTGGAGGTAAAATTCACATAGTTGATTTTGTTTCTTAGGGGTACTATTTTGAAAAAATGACAAAGAGGTTTTTCCATCAAGGGCTTCATGAGGTTCTTGACTGCACATTCTCATTAATTGTCAAACATAGAATTGTTCTTGAACAAACATGTTATAGACAGAAGAAGGTTTTTTATAGGCTAGAAGCTTACGGGCCAAAGGACAAATAGAGTCTAAAATAGATTCTAACTTCTTCTTCACATTTTCACTGGCCTCAATCTCTACTTTTAGCTTTTTATGTTCCTTCTTTAATGTTTTATTATGAAGAGATAACTGATTTAAATCATCCCATAATAAAAGGCATGTATCTCTTTGTCTCTTGAGAGTGCTAACCTCTACCTTCAAAGCAGTAATTTCCCTCACTTTTTCTACAGCTCTCTATGTAAATACAATTTGCAAAGATAAGTTGGTTTTTTGCATACCTTTTAACTTTTCCTTCAAGGAAGAAATTTCATCCAAATAACACCTCAGTACATCATCTCCATGTGATTCTTGGCTGCCAATCTCCATTGCAATAGATTCTGGAGCTGGGGTCTTGTATAGTGCTGAAGGCATTTCCGAAGCTTCTGATTTTTCTGAGCTATAGGAATATCTAGACTCTATGTTGTAGGGATGGTTGTTGTGAATGTATCATCCTTAGATTGTTCATTAGGGACAGTTGAGGTACCAGCCTCTTCCGTCTCCTCCACAGTAGGAGTAGAATCTTCATGAAAACCTTCCAGCTGGGAAACTTCATATCTCTACAAAGTACAAGACCTTCTTGGCCTCATCAAAATAGAAAAATAAATTAGTAAGGTGCTTTTACCCTTATAATTTTTTGGCATAGAAGATGGACTATCTTGACTAGCTGGTTCCTCCATAGTTTCCCATGAAGGGTGAGGAGCCAACTCAAGCTTAGGTCGAATACTAGGAGATGGTCCCTTCTTGATTTTATTTTATTTGGAAATCTTCCCTACACTTATTTGTTTAATCCTCCTCTTGGGTTTGTACAAAACCTGATGTGAACATATTAGTTGAATAAGCCCTGGGTGTTTCAATGCAGCCCTACCATCTCCATTTTTATACTTTTTCCCCACTTTAATGACCTCATCAGCTAAATATTCAAGTAGATTCACCTTGAGTGCAGGGTTTATGTGGCCTTTCTACAAATTATTTAAAATCTTTAGCGAATCCCCTCCGAGCATAGATGATTGTCCATCACAGATAAAGTACCTGTTTACCCAAATAGTAACTTCCTTCCAAATATCAGGTAGAATTTCCTGCTTGATCCCCTTCTAAATACCATATGAAGTGAGGATTACTTCTGGAAGATATTTTTCATCCTCATGAAATAGGGGAATTAGGTCTTTAAGAGGAGCATTTGTCACAACCTTGAGAACAAAGTTTGGTAAACCAGATAGGTCAGAAATAACTTGACTACTTATTTCTACTCTTTTTCCCCCAATTCGTGAGCACGTGGCTTCAAAATTTACCACAAAATCATCAACTAAATTTTCATCGAAGCCCTCGAATTTCCTAATAAATTATAGCCAACCGACATCATAAAATACCTAGGAAATCAAAACATTTTGAAGCAGTGTGTCTGGAGATTCCGATTCAAATTTCTTCTTCTGCTCCATAGTATAAACAAATTTAGATAGTTTTGTAGGAAAATGATGTTGTGTTCAAACTCATAAAGAAATGGCATAAGGTGTTTGGCGAGTGACAATTTTAAATATACCACAATCTTTTAATTTCCTTAAGTTGGTGCAAAATTGGCGGCATGAAAAGTTGACATGACCAAGTATGCATGGGAATTTTTAATGCACGGTACGGCACACATCCTATCATATTGAATAATAATGCCACTTTTCCTTCTTATAAAGTAACCCATCCTTTTCATAGAAATTCTACACATGCGATATACTCGCTCATTATGATTCATTAAATCCCACTCCGTGTCACAAGATTTTGAAATATATTCCCGATAAATGCATTGAAAAATGTGTATTGATTTAATCATGCTAAATAAATGCAATGGGGGTGTACTTCAAAAGTTAATATCCGTAGCGAAGTAAAATTCACTTACCCTTGCCAACTCAGTTTCCTGATATCCATAGATTTCCACGTCCTACGCTCATAGAGAAAATGTGATTAGTGTACATTCTAACAATGAACATTCCTACCTTTATTGAAAGCATAAAATAAACAAAACATCTACAATCTAAAGGGAAGAAGATTGAAAGCATGATCATCTTCCTTTATTCAAATTCAAAAACAACTACTCCTCCACTGAATCCATTTCTTTGCATAACAACATATCTTTACTGAAGGTTTCTTTATCTAGAGGATGTTGATACATCCTTAATCTATGTCCATTCACTAGAAGAGTTCTTCTATCTCCATCAATCAACAGATAATCTCATAGAGTCGTTATCAAACACCTTTTCGATCTGGTATGGTCCCTAACCATCTTGTTCCTCAGCTTGCCTTTGAAATATTGATACTTTGAGTGAAAAATTAAGACCCAATCTCCCTCATTTAACTTCTTGTGTTTGATACGAGCATCATGCCAAGATTTCCTTTGGTGTTGAATAATTTTAGTTTGTTGATGTGCCTCCATCCTCATTTCATCTAGCTCGTTCAATTGCATTACTCTCTCACATTGTCCTTCATCCAGATCGATGCCAAATTTAATTGGTTTCCTCCAAGTCTGCAATTCAAACTCAAATGGTAACATTGAATTCTTCCCATACACCATTTCATATGGGGAGAAACCAGTAGTGGTCTTCTAGGTTGTATTGTAGGCTCAAACTACTTCTGGGATTTTTGGTGCCCAATTTTTTCTATTTGCATTGACAACTTTGGTTAAGATATTCTCCAACTCTCTGTTTGTAACTTCCACCTACCCATTGGATTGGGTGTGATATGGTGATTATTTAAAATGCTTAATTTGGTAGATCTCCAGGAAATCCTCAATCATGTTAGACACAAATTGAGGTCCCTGATCAGATACAATGGCTCTAGGGGTGCCAAATCTCAGCATAATCATGTTGTATTAAAAGTCAGCTACAACATCCTCATTGGCAGATGTCAATACTTGAACCTCAACCCATTTCGTGACATAATCAGTGTACACCAATAGGTACTCTTTCCAAAAGGATGGGGGATTAAAAGGCCCAATGAAATCAATTCCCCACTTCTCGAATGGTCCTAATACCAGCTGAGGGTCGAGATGCATTTCCATGGAAAATGTAGGCTTCCCCATTCTTTGACATGCATCATAATGCCACACGTACTTCTTAACAAACTTATGAAGAGAAGGCCAGTAATATCGAGCTCCAAGGACCTTATGAATTGTCCTCTTCAATAAGTAATGTCCTCCTCCAGGCTCATCATGACAAGCTCTCAATATGGCATACACTTCATCCTCGCGAACACACTTGCGAAGAACCATATTAGGACAACATTGAAATAAAATTTTGTTACACCATTTATATGTTGAATTGTTTTTAACTAACCTCTTTCATTCCTTATTGGTAAAGTAGGTTGGAAACTTCCCTGTAGTTAGGTAGTTTGCAAAATCAGCAAACCATGGAGGCTGAGTTGATATTGCAAACAATTTTTCATCTGGAAAATGGTCCTAGACTACTTTTTCTTCCCCTGAAACATTCAATCTTGAAATTAAATCAACAACAACGTTAGCCCTCCTTGGCTTATCAATAATAGTTAAGTTAAATTCTTGAAACAAGAGTAACCATCTAATAATTATGCCCCCCACTAACGATTTATTCATCAAATACCTTATGGTTGAATGGTCAGTATAAACAAATATTTTCTATCCAGTAATATAATGTTTGAATTTATTCAGAGAGTAAACAATAGCTAAAAATTATTTTTCCGTAGTGGTGTATTTTCTCTCTATAGGGGTCAAATTTTTGTTGATAAAATAAATGCCATACATCTAATCTTCCTCATCCTTTTGTCTAAGAAGAGATCCCATTGTTTTGTTACATGCATCAGTGTGAATATGGAAAGGTCACCCCCAGTTGGGTCCTCTCAAGATTTGCGTAGTGGTTTGTTTCTCTTTGATAATCTTGAAATCTTGTTGACATTGAGGAGACCATCAAAAACACAATATTTTGTCAACAAAGAAAACATGGGCGCAATAATTTTACTAAAGTATTTGATGAACTACCTATAATACCATGCATGTCTAAGGAAATTATTGATGTCAGTATGATTTGTCTATGTATGTAGTTGAGTAATTACTTCAATCTTTTTGGGGTCGACCTACATTCCTTTGGCAAAAATATGATGACCTAAGACAATTCCTTGATCAACCATTATCAAACATTTTTCATGACTCAAGGAAAGTTGGTGTTGCTCACATCTAGTTAACAATTTTTCAAGATTGTTCAAAGATTCATCAAAAGTGGAACCATGGACAAAGAATTCATCCATGTAAACTTCAACACAGTCATTTGTAAGATCTGTAAAAATGGCCAAAACTGCTCTTTGGAAAGTAGCAAGTGCATCACAAATCCCAAATAGTAGAACTCTATATGCAAATTTACCCCAGGGATAAGTGAAGTTTATCCTGATCAGCAGGTGCAATACTAATTTGGTTATACCCACTAAACCCATCCAAGAAGGAGAAATATTTCTTACCTGTAAGATTGTCTAGGACCTGATCAATAAAGGGCAGGCGAAAGTAGTCTTTCTTGGTGGCTTTATTAAGTTCCCTATAGTCTACACAGATTCTCCATTTACCTTTTTTCTTGGGAACTATAACTCATGGTGATACCCACTAACTATCAAATATAGGATAGATGAATACTACCTTCAACAATTTCTCTATCTCATTCTTAACTATGTCTCTAAGTGTTGGATTAATTCTTCATTGTGGTTGTCTCACGTGTTTAACATAATCAGTGTAAATATGGTGAGTGTAGATGTTTGGATGGATCCATTTCATGTCAGTATAATCCCAAACAAAATCTTGGGAATGCTTCCTCGAGATTTCTACAACCCTAGTCTCTTGGCTGGCCTCTAAATTATTACCAATGGTCAGCTTTTTCCCTATGTCAATAGTCACTTGTTTGGCATCTTTCAAAATCATGAACTCTACATCAGAAATTAAAGAATTCAAGGGATAAACATGAGGTTGCAGCATGTGCAAAATTTTCATATTTTCAAGAGACATAACCTTGGCTAAAAGACAATGGAAATCAGTGACTTACATTTTGCATGCTAAGCATAGGTTTCTTTATAATTTTTATTGGAAATGTCACTTACCAAGGTAATATTATCTGTTGTGTTCAGAACATATGGTTATGTAGTCTCAGTTCCAATTTCCATAGCCTCATTTCTGATTTCCATAGCCACGATATCCTCTTTATCAGACATTGTGTATGACTCAACAATTTATTCCATGTGATTTTTCACTGCAATGGTAGCTAGAGAAGAAGAAATCATATGGTTACTATCTTAATAGTCTACCCATACATGTTCACAAACATCCACATATGGCTGGGCATGAGGATATAATGAAATATTCTTTGATTTTTTTCCATTTAAAATAGTCATTTTTCCTTATCTGTAATCAATGTATATCGCAACAGTAACTAACCAGAGCCTTCCTAAGATGATTGGGTATCCTAACTTCCGAGCTTTAGGCTGCAAGACCATAAAATCAACAAGATGCTTCCAAGATTAAATTGTGACCATTAAATCCTCAATTACTCCATCTAGTATAGGAATAGATTGATCTGCCAACTGGGGAATGGTATTGGTTAGCTGTAATCATGTCAGAGACAACAGATTGAACATATATGTAGTTATAAAATTGATGTTCACACTATGATCCACCAAAACATTAGATATTGACTGACCATTTACAAAAATAGTGATGACTGGACTCACAAGATCCCCATATTTTGGTGAAATAAGCTTTCTAGCAACAAAGATCAGTTAGATTCCCTTCCACTTTAACAATTTTTTGGTATTTCTTCTTTCTTCTTGGTGTCTTTATACATTGATCTCTAATGGTTTGGTTTAACTCAGGAATGTCCCTTATTTCTCTAAGAAGTGGGACCTCAATGTTCATCTTTTTCAACTCCTAAACTAGTGTTGTTTCCTCTGCAATTTGAGTTTCTTATAATCGTTCTAGAAAAGGAGTTGCATGTGCATTATTATCTTTTCCTTGACCGTTCCTAGTGGCTTGTGTTTGTGGAACATGTTCAGTTTCTTCATTTTCCTCGGGTGTCTCTTCTTTCTCATTTTTCTCAAGTATTTATGTGATAACAATAGGAGGATTATTCATTGTTCTCATAGACCGTAGTCACATATTATTGATAGTATTAACCTGCATTGTATCAATTTTTCCTATTTCATTAATTGAAGTTGTTTGTTGATTTTTAGGGTTCGCTACAGGATGGGCTGGAAATTGAGTTTTTTTTCTTTCCCGTGATGTTGGTAGTTGTGTAGTGGGGCCATTAAATCTTGTTGTGGTTGTTGGAAATTTCGTTGTTGATTAGAATTCTGTTGACGTGTTCATTGTTCATTTTTCCCTGGATTTACATTGGCTGGTGGTGTCCAACCCTGTTGATTATATGGATTCATCCATGGTGGTAGATGTGGATAAACTGTCCAGTTTGGTGGTGTCCACTAAGGTTGTCCCCAAGTAAGTTGAGGATCCTGATTGGGTCGTGACATCATCCAGGAGTTTTGAGTAGGTCTAGGGGCATACACAGTCTGATTATTTGGCATTGGAACAAATTTTACCTCTGCATTTTCTTGAGACACGACATTCAATATTTATTTCAACTAAGGTAAGAAAGTGCAATGGTTAGTATCATTATCAGTGACATCATAGATCAAATGCATGTCTGTGACATCCAAAGGACACTCTCTCAAAGGATGTCTCTTTCTGCATTTAGGGCACTATATGTCTAGAGGTTCTTTTACAGCATGTTGGTCTTAGCTTTTATCACATCTATGGTTGATGTTAATTGCGACAAGATGTATGTTTTCATTTTAGCCATTTCCTCGAGAAGTTCTGAGGTACTAAGGGCAGTCTTGGATGTTTTTCTCTTCCTTATACCTCCTCTTGTTCTAGAGTAACTTCTACATAACTCCGTGATATCTACCATGCTAAGTTTGTGCACGTCACCTCCTCCCATAATATGGAGGGAGTCCTTGGTTTCCTCATCAAGTATTTTAAGGAAAATTGTCTTAGTGATTTCTGCATGTAACTCATAACCACTCCTCCGATGGAGAAAGAGAAATCTATCCAGATAATCTTCTAGATTTTCATCTTCCTTTTTCTTTATCTAGAAGAACTCTTCTTTCATATCTCTTCCCCTGCAGTAGTCTTGATATTTTTCCAAAAAGGTTGCTTTCATGTTATCACATGTACGAATAGAGTTAGGGGATAATCCCATGAACCACCTCATAGTAGAGTCTTTGAGGGTGGAAGGAAAGTTTGAGTTTTTTATTGTCTGTTCTATAGTCATAAGTATAGCAAAGAACTTTGAATTCAAATAAGAAATGGTTTGGGTCTTCTGTAGTCATTCCTTGGAAGATAGGGAGGATGGATGGAGAAATATTTTTCATGGGTGCATCCTCATCTTCTTCCGGGACAATGGGATAGGTAAAGGTTCTACCTAAAGATCAGTTTTCATTATTTCCATTGTCTCCCATTTCTTAATGTTGTTATGGTTCTAAATAGGATGATGCAAAATGTTCAGAAAGGATCCTAGGTGTTGTGTTAGATTCAGTGTTCCCTACTGGTTCTCTGTTTGGAGATATTCTTTGAATATTACGAGGTATAAATCTCCCTTGAGCATCTTGTGGCATGTGCATCAATATTGATCATGTAAACAAGGCTCAGGTCTCCTACTGGTTGCATAGATTAGCTTCACTAATACCCATAGCATGTAAGGTGAATAAAATGGCATGTTGTGCTTATGGTGTCCCCAGAAACAACACAAAAATGATGGGTCGTTGTATTCTCTAATCATTTAACTAATAGATTCTTCGGCTAGTATCATTATAAAATTAGGGTTGTGTGTCCTCGGTTGTATGCAATAAATATTAATGCAAGTCAGTTATTTGGTGGTTCCTTTTGGGGGTTTCAGTTGTCATGTTTCTCCTTGTTTCTACTAATCTATGGAAATATAATGCTAAACTACTGAAACAACGTTACTGTAATAAAATGTGTTTAAAGGAAATACTTTATTGGAATTGAAATGCACACATCAAATCAATATAACAAAATTCAAGTAACACACACAAACCAAATTAAAATTGTAAAATTGAAATAACACACTCTAAATTGAAATTGCATTAAAGGAAATAACACACGCTGAATGGAAATTGTAGTAAAGGAAATAAGTAATTGCATTAAAAATGTAACTTATCAGAAACCACGAGCATGCATAAACGAAAAAGCCTCTAGTCACCTTGGTCGAGTGGGCCCTTACTCTCCCTTGGGATGGAGGTAATCTCAACACCATAGGATGTTCAAAATAGCATCTAATATATTGATTCAGAAAAGGTCCAAAACATACTCAGTACATAACTGGAAAATAGATACTAATTGTTATAAATTGTATTGCAGATTACTAAGATCAACTAACTACTAAATTGTTCTTCAAGAAGATTTCTATATAGACATAGTCAGTTACACATCATGCCAAAATTGTAGGCACTGATTTCTTCCACTAACAACCCTATTAAAGTTAATTAAATCCTACGAAACTACTAAAAACAAGATCCATGTTTATAGGTTGTCTGGGGAAAAAATCCTCCATGACCGCACGATGGCTATAGACTCGAACTCCTTGATTACAATTCCCAACATTGGCAAAAAATGTCCACTATTATCCTGCACATGTCACCACATTTCACTCATAGAGGCAATTAGTGGGAAGTTCTACTGTCAACAAGTTGCATGAAACAAGAACAAGAGAAATGTATTGAACTTACTAGGATATAACTATATAAAGCATCCCCATGCACTAATTAATCATGTTTAATGACAAATCAATAATCACATAGATGATATAAACAAGTCAAATAATGCACTCATCACCTTTATTTTGGATCAAGATCATGAGTCACATAGTAGGACATGTTTCACAGGTGTGATCATACTACAGATGAGTGTCTGAATATTTTTCTACCATGTTCGCACTAAGAGGGGGAAAGTTAGGAAATTAGTACCTCACATTATGTTTGTTGGTTTCGTAACCCTAGAGTTATATTGGGTTGTATACGTGAAGTTGTTTGGGTGTTATAACAACTCATGTCATCGGCATGAGTTACTTATAACCATCCTATTATTTAGGAGAGGAATATCCTTGATGCATTATTTTTAACAAAAACTTGAAATGGTCATGTCTTTTGATCTGGATGTCTGTTTGAGTCTGTTTTTTAACCACTTGTTTCGATGAGACAAATGCATTGGCCAATTGGCTATGTTGGATGGAGTCATTTTCGGCACATTTTCGGGCCCGAAATCCGCCATCTTGGGGCTGAAAATTGGGATGTAAGTTGTAATTCAGTTTTTTCCTATTTTAGGGCATTAGTTAATTTTAGTTTCTTGAATGCATAATAGGTTAGAAAGTTGTAAATTCCTCTCATTTAGGCATGTAGAAAATGCGTGACAATTTTTGTTCCTGTACAAATAAGCATGCGGACTTACTAAGAATAGCAAGTTCTAGTAAATTGCTATAAAAGGTAAATTTCACCATTTAGAGTATATTTAGTCAAAGTTAGTTACAATTTGTTTGGAAACTCAAGTTGGGAGTTGTTTTCTTATTTATGAAGCATTGTAATTCATGATTCAATAACAAAGAAGAAGAATTATTTTCTTTAAGTTCAAGATATTTGCAGTATATTGTGTGTGTGTTACAATTTGGCTACATTATCAATTGGTGCAACTACTAATTGATGGCAGAGTCAGTGATGATGCAGAAGCATTTTCTGAACATATACAACAATTGCAGGAAGAAGTACGAAAGAAGCTGCAGAATAGTAATGATAAGTATAAGGAAATAACATATGTGCACAAAAGGAGAAAGATGTTTACAGTGGGTGAGTTAGTTATAGTATACCTTCAAAAGGAATGGTTTCCAAAAGGAACCTATAACAAGTTGAAGTATAAGAAGATTGATCCCTGCAAAATCGTGAAAAAAATAAATGATAATGCTTATGAGGTAGAATTTCCAAGAAATTTTGATATTTCTCTAGTGTTTAATGTTTCAGACTTATATTCTTTTCATGGGAATGGTGAAGAAGGGTATGTTATTGAAGAAGTAGTAGATTGGAGGCAGTAGGTTCCGGTGAAAAAGAAAGAAGAAGTGGATCAAATTTTAGACTAGAAAACAGTGAACATGTGACATGGAAAATACCAAAAATATTTGGTAAATTGGAAAGGATTGGAATAACAGGACAACACATGGGTCACATAGTGGGAGACTAAGAAGCTGGATAAAGATAAATGGCAGAAATTTGAAGAAGACAACTTACAGGAGCTACGTTTTTTTCAAGTAGGGGATAATGATGCACTATTTTTTAGTAGAAACTTGAAATGGTAATATCTTTTGATCTAGGTGTCCGTTTGAGTCCATTTTTTTAAACCACTTGTTTTGACGAGATGAACGCACTAATCAACCAACCCTACCAGTTGAAGCCATTTTCGGCACATTTTCAGGCCCGAAATCCACCATCTAGGGGCTGAAAATTAGATTTAAGTTATAATTTGGTTTTTTTCTATTTTAGGGCATTATATAATTTTAGTCTTTTGAATGCATAATAGGTTACAAATTTGGCAATTCCTCTAATTTATGCATGTAGAAGATGCATGGAAAAAAAAATCCTGTACGAATAAGCATGCAAACTTACTAAGAATAACAGGTTCTAATAAACTGCTAAAAATAGTAAATTTCACCTTCTAGAGTAGATTTAGTCAAATTTAATTAGAGTTTGTTTGGCAACTCGAGTTGGGAGTTGTTTTCTTATTTATGAAGCATTGTAATTCATGATTCAATAATGAAGAAGAAGATTTATTTTCTTTGAGTTCAAGATATTTGCAGTATATTATGTGTGTGTTACAGTTTGGCTACATTAATCCTATATAATTGTGTAATGGTAAGAATGAAATTAGAATACATTTTGTTTGTAGTTTTGCAACTCTGTACCAAATTTTAACATTAGTTTCTATTTCACCATTTCCTTTCTTATTTTAGCAATTTCTCTCAAGGATATAGCTACAAACCTTACGTGTTTTGCCTTTAAATTGAGAAACTTCTACTTTATTGCAACTTCAAGACTATGGGAAGATTCATATACATTTGAAAGCTCCATCTACACCTTTTCAAACACATGTACCACTCTTTGTTAATTGCATTCACACCTCAACACTTATATTAGAATAATAAGGTATGTATTGTTAAGACAATCACTACAGAAACCTGTCTAAAGCATCATGGTCAATATTTAAAAACTCTTATGAGATTGAAATCCATCTGAACACATCAATACCAAACCTATCAATACAAATACACGTAGAAATATCGTCAAAAATTCATTCTTACTCCCATGTACAAGAAGCCTCTCATTATATATACAAGAATATTGTTTCTTTACAAAGTTATATGCTTAGCATAATAGGTTTCCTACCTTCTTGAGGCTTTTCTTATTGATTTGAACCTCAAAACCTTACACTAACCTTTATTTTTCCCATCTATCATTTGAATGTCTCTCTTTTATGACCTAAAAGGTGAGAGAGATAGCTAATTTTCAACCCTAACCATGGTGGAGACCAACCACAACATGGTGACTCTTGTTTAAGGGGTGAAAACTCCTGAAATACATTAATGAGGTCCTTTATGCTCCTTTTACACCATTTTATGCCTTTACATATAAAATTACACCTTTTAATCACAAACTTACAAATTTAAAGCAAGCTAAGATATCTTTAGCATGCTTCAAAATGACTCAACAACACTTGTAAAAAAATTCTATAAAACTAAGATCTCTTTATCACGCATGTAAATAAATCAAAATCTCTTGATACAAACTTCTAAAAATCTAAGAGACCTCTATCATGTGTAGAAATGAATCAAAATCCTTTGTAACAACCTTATGAAAAGCTATGATATCTCTTATAAAAGAATCAAAATTCCTTTTGACCCCCTTCTAAAAAGTTAAAAAATCTTCATTCTTTAAAATTACTCAAAATATCTTATGAAAACATTCTACAAAGCTAAGAAGTATTCATCATGCCTAGAAAGGAATCAAAGGCCATTTTGATAACCTTCTAAAAATCTATATGATCTCTACTACGCCTGGAAATTATTTAAAGTACCATGTGATAACCTTCTAAAAGGTTGAGAGCTCTCTATCATGCCTATAAATGAGTCAAATTCGCTTGCAACAATTTCTTTAAATTAAATAACTATTTGTCATGCCCTTGTGACAAGTATTTAAAAATCCAAGAACTTTTTATTATTGCTAGAAAATACTAAATAGTCCTAGTGAAAACCTTATAAAATTCAAGAGCTCAGTTGGTCTAATAACCAAGTAGGTTGCCAAAGGCGGTTCAATAGACTTGAGATATTTTATGTTTTCTCATTTTCCAAACCTCCACGTGTTCTCCTCTAGTCATCATGCTCAATGACTCTATTCTCTTTGATCATATTCCAATTATTTTCTCCTTTGATATGAATACTTCTTCTACCCCCAACACTCAACCCCCCTTCAATATAAATGTATCCCACCTTCTTAATCTATATTGCATTGAATAAATTTATATTATTTGGTAGCTACAACCTAGACTTACATCATTAGTAGGTTATATTATTTGGTGAGGTTAGAACCTTAAATTTTCTTAGAGGGCATGAGAATCTTATAGCTAAAGAGATAAAAAAAAGAATCCGAAATAAAACACTATTTTTCTCAACTACATATAGCCCTCAGGGAACACCTTATGACATTTCATTGCAAAATAGTATCACTAAAACTAAATCTGATCTAAGAAAAATTAAAGTGTATAAGGGGCAAGTAACCAATATTTGAGCTCATATATTTTTAACCTAGTATGGGGACTATAGCTCAAAATTCCTCTGTAAATACCTATACTATAAACTTCGCCATAAGAAAATGTGTTCTATCATTCTGTAGAATAGAGAGGAAGTCTCCTCAATAGAAGATCTCCAGGGACAATGTTTTCAGCATTACAACAAACTCTTTCAGGAAGAGCATTACCTCAATGATTATGAATCCTTTTTGGAATATAGGTTATGGGACTATATTCCCCATAAGGTAGATGAGGCCACTAGTTTCCTTCTATAACAACAACTCATTCTAGTAAATATTGAAGATTTTCTATGGGAAATGAAAACCAAAATGGCCCTCAATCGTATGGGTTCCCCATTGAATTTCTCTAAGCTATGTGGCCTACCCTTAAGATATATTTTCTCAATTTTTATAAAAATTTGGATGCTAATGGTCTTTTGGAGGTCACCATGAATCATGGGCTAATCAAGCTTATTCCTAAATCTGAAAAATAGGGATAGGGTCAAAGAATGGCATCCCATTATTCTACTTAATGTATTATACAAACTTATTCACACCGCTATTGTTATAATTCTTAAACCTATTTCCCAATATATAGTTAGTATTAAAAAATCTAGATTCATTACAAGTAGATACATCCTTGATAATCTCATCTTCGAATGGGAAACCACTCAATGGGCTGAAGTAGCTTACCAAGATGCATTATTACTCAAGTTTGTCTTGATAAAGCATGCATGATTAGATCCCATGGAACTTAATTCTCAAAAAAATGAGTGGTTGGGATTCATCCTCACTTCTAGAAGTGAATTCAAATGTTTTTGTGAAGTCGCAGTCCAAAATCATGGTCTATGGTAGCCTCATAGTGTTCATTGACCTACAACACTATTTTCATCAAGGATGCCAACAAACTCCCTTTTGTATGTGTTATTAGTTAATGCTCTTGGTTATGTGCTTCAAAGAGCTCACTACTAAGGAGGTATGAAAGTAATTTCCCTCTCATAGATTTCCTATGATCTTAACTCTCATTTTGTGGATAATTTCACACTCTTTTATAGAACACTAAATAAGAGATTATTAATACCCAACTAATTCTTGATGTTTATTGTGAAGTGTTTGGTGTAAGTTGTGTGATCAAAAACATTGAATTCATAATCACCAAATGTGCTCCTAAACCTACATGGATACCCTTGACTTAACACACATGATCCCCCATGTGAAAATTACTTGTTTCTTAGGTATCCCCTTTGGTATCTACTTGTCACCCCTCAATATGTGGGATTGAATGATTCATAAAATTCACTTAAAATGGGATACTATTCTTGAAAGTTTCTTTCCCCAGTAAGTAAGATGATTTTTATCAATCATATATTTTTGGCTAACCATGCTTGTTACTCATCTTGTTGGTTCCCATATAAATCAAATTACTAGAAACTTACCTAGGTGGTCATTACATCCCTTTGAAGAAACATTTCATGTAAAAAAGGGATTATTTCCATTGCTTGGGATATTCATACTTAGCCTAAATTTACTGGTGGTCTTGGAATTATTGACCCTTTATAACAGGTAAAATGTCTTGCTACCAAGTGGTTTGTAATAGCTACTCAAGGTCTTAAGCCATGGAAGATTCTTATTACGATATGTTTATAATTTCCACTCACAAATACTCATGGGCCTTCATATCTTGGGAGGATAATATTCTTAATGTGCTTGGTGTTTAATAATTTAGATTTTCTTCCTCTCGGCATAATTAGGTAGCCTAACATGAAATTTCTTCCTTTTATAGCAGCACCAACATTCCCTTTGACATGGGTTGAGTATCCCTAACTCTATCATGTGGTGGAAGTGAGTTAACAACCTTCCTCTTCGTATTTAGCCTAGATAGTGTTAGGATTAATTACATCTTAGTAATTTGTAAGTGAGTAAATTTTATTCAAATAGGTCATATTGTTACTACGGTTGGATATATATTATTTTATCATTTTCTTTATACAGTGATTCATGTATTTTGTATTCTTTGTATATTGTTGGGGTTCTTCAACCGTACAACCATTTTGTTATTCTTGTTATAGTTGTGCAATGCCTATATACATTGTAACCCTCTCTTTTGCTTATAACATGTGATTTTGATAATCAATAAAATCAATCATGGTTTCATATTGATAAATATAAATCTTATTCTTTTGCAAACAAAGGCATTATCTCAGTTAAGGATATATGAGATCTTAGCACTTATAATTAGTTTCCTTGGAATTTGTTGCACCATATATTTGGGATGCATACTACCCTTAAGTGGTACTATGTTTCGCTCAATTAACTAAGTTTGCCTAAATTCCTTACTAATATCTTTGCCAATCCTACATCCCCGTGGAAATTTTGGCGTTAGAAAAATTAGTTAGTTATAAGCTTCGATACATTAAGAAGTTTGTAGTAGCTCACACAACCTCCACTTCTATTGGAAAACTTTTTTAATGTTAAATGGCCAATGTCATTCTTCAGTTCTCATTGGTAGCACATGACTTATTATTTTTTGTAGTTCCCCACCAAAGCTAAATGTCAATTATTGGGATTGCATATTTTGCATATGAAGTTTCTTGTTGGTCACACATTATCCAAAATTGGATTTTCTACATATAACTGCCTCATTTTCCATACTCGTCAAATCATGAACCTCGTATTTTCTGGCATTGCCCTTCCCCTTCTTAGATGTGGTTAAGGAAAATTTTAAGATCCCCCCCAAAAAAAATCATAGAAATTCGTTGGTGAATTTGTGAAAAATTGAGTTTCACACGAATGACAAATATGAAGACATCATGACATCACTATTAAATGCTACCAGATGATAGCTTTTTTATATGCTACCGACCAACAGTATTAACGTGAATTGACCCCTAAAATTAACTTGTACCCAGAAAATTTTGGCGACCTAGTCCTAATTCCTAGCCTAAAAATTTGCCAATTTCAAATTTCAAAAACTAGAATATTCATGAATTAACGAAGATTCTCCACTAAAAATTTTCTTGGATGTGGTTTGCTCCTCTCCTCACTTCTTGATCTATTTCTTATTGATTTCAACCAAAAAATGACCCTCATTGGTCTTCTTTTCCCTTCCCCTCTCTTAGTCATTTGAAATATTAATCAATTGGGTATGCTCTTCCTAATTTTAAAAAATTGATGGAAAAAATGTATGTTGGAAACTATTTTGCTTTATCTTGCTTTAGCAATTCAATAAGCTCATATCCGCTTTTGTATTTCTTTGCAATTGGAATAGATCAACCCACAATTCTAAGACATAATTGTGGTTATTGATAAAATCAAGGACCATCTCAAAGAATTGCATCAACAAGTTTTATGTAAAATATAATGATTAATAACTCATTCCAGTTGGCTTCTTTCTCGTATCAGGGGGCTTCCAAACTTTTTGATTCTTGTATTTTTTATCTACACTTGGAGCATATCAACACACAAAGCCACAATAGAATTATGGTTATCAATAAGATCAAAAATCATCTCAAACAACTGCAACAATAGGATGTACGAACCAAGTCTCATTAATTTTATGTATGCTCGAATTGTTCAAGCTAAAATTGATAATAACTTGTTCCGGATAACTTGTTTCATAGACAGAGGACTTCCAAACTTTTTTATTATTTTATTTTGATTTCTTATTTTTTTAAAATAATAACATTTTCAATTTAAAAATAAAGTCCAAATCGAATGGGTTGTGGTCCAACAGGTGTTGTCTAGCCATCCACTAAGGTTTCAATCCATAGACATACCAACTAGCAATCACATGTGTACAATGCAATGTGAATGCCGAATGGTATATGTTATTTGATTTAGAGGGATAGTTATTACTTTTGTAGTTGATGTTGATAAGGGGTATGATTAATTTTGTAAGTGTGGGAATATAGATGAAAAAATGCAATTAAAGTTTCTATCTATACGTTTCATCTCTACATGTTACAAATTCATGCATATACATTTGTAAATCTTATATCATGAGTGGTAGTGTTTTGCGGACTATTTTGATCTCCATGGATTCATGTTCAGACAACTAAAAAAACATGTCCATAAAATCCTCACACTCCAAACCAATGCCGCATTTGTTCCTTCTTTCAATGTGTTCATCCACAATTTTCTCCACAAACAAATGAAAAATCTTAGTAAGGTCTATTTGTCTGCACCTAATCCCTTGCAAATCAAGCCAACCCAACAGAGAAATCTAATCCCTCATTCCAGAATTGGCAATCATTCCACGAACCAAATACAAAATTGCTACACATTATTTTGGAGAATTGCCATTCATTCCCTGAAAAAATATATAAACCTTTATCATTTGCATTTCCAAAATTGATCGTTGGAGTACGGACCTAGTGTAAAGCCAAAAGCAAAAAAATCAAATCTACATTATGAGCTTAAATAATAGAGTGGAATACCTATTTTTTAAAGACATGCATGAGAGTATTATTATACCCATTAGTCTTGGTTTCAGATTCCAAAAGCTTCAATAGTAGACTTATTTTACAGAATTATCACTCAAGTTTCCAAATTGATCATAGGGGGAGTCCGTACTTTACATAATTATCATTCGCATTTCCCAAATTAACTATCTGAGTACGGACCTTGTGTAAAGCCAAAAGCAAAAAAATCAAATCTACATTATGAGCTTAAAGAATAGAGCAGAATGCCTATTTTTTAAAGACATGCATGAGAGTATTATTATACCTATTAGTCTTAGTTTCAGATTCCAAAAGCTTCAAAAGTATATTCGATTTTGATAGACTTGGACTTTGTTGCCTAATTATTTGCAAAATTGATCGGTCGGAGTACGGACCTGGTGTAAAGCCAAAAGCAAAAAAAAAAAAATCTACATTATGAACTTGAAGATCATAACGATAATACCTATTTTTTAAAGACATGCGTGACAGAGTATTATTATACCAATTAGTCTCGGTTTCAAATTCCAAAAGCTTCAAAAGTAGATTCAATTTTGATAGACGTCCCTCGTTGCCTAATTATTTGCAGTTAAAGAAAAATGAGCATAAAAATTGGGGTAAATGCTTTCAAGAACTGGAATATTCATGAAGCCCTAATTGAATAAGTCTATGTAACCTTTAATCAAACTAGCCAAAAAAATCACACAATTGGTTGAAGACTGTAAATATTTACTGGGTATTGAAAATTATCACATATGAATTACAGGCAGGAAAATCTTGGAAACAAATGGATACCGAAAATCTGCAGTTCACTTATTAAAAAATCCATAATTGTTATTTTACAAAAGAAAACGTATATAAGACGAAATAAACCTATATGGATGCAGTCGAGGACCATGATTAAAGAAGCTCCCACTATTTCCTTAAAAAATTGCATACCATCCCCATAAAATGCTTCTTTGGAATTTGTTACTGCAAGAAAGAGGTTTGATGGAGTAGACTTTGCAAAAAGGCCAGTAAGTGCTCCTCCCAATAATCCTGCAACTACATGAGTGTGGAATACAACTAGTGTATAATATAGAAACCCCCGATGACCACTACATTAGACAGGGTATGTAAATCCATCAAATAATAATGGTAGGGGACTTTGTCAGGTCCACAACAAGCTCATATAGACCAAAACTTCATAGGTATAGAGAAGGCACGATATTTTACAAAAGATTATATTAAACACAATTTTTGATTACCTGGCTCCATAGTTACCTAAGACTCTGGGACGGCAGGACGTTAGGACGTAGGGACGGGGTTTCCGGGACGACAATTTTTTTTGAAAATTTCGGGATGGTGGGGGGACGGCAAGGGGACGGCTAATTATATATATATATATATATATATATATATATATATATATATATATATATATATATATATATATATATATATATATATATATAATTAATTTTACAAATATAACATGAATAAAGAATAATTCAATAACCTAAGACTTAAAATTGAAAGTTTGAAGATTGAAACCACTAATGATTAATCCAATTATTCATCACATAAGCGAAGGCCCAAAATACTACAGCTATATATATTATATTCAATGTTCAAAACTTCAACATGACAATGAAAGACTAAATAGTAAATAGTAAAGCTGAAAATTTAAAACAAATCTTAGTCTTACTCTTCAATAATCAACATGAGAAGAGTACAACTACACCCACATTACATATGCTACGAAATATTATGTCATGTCTCATAACCAAAATGACATTACATAACCAAAATGACAAGTGACAAGTACAACTCAAAAATCACTATCAGAGCCCTCTGAAGGAACTGTTGCAAACCGCTCCTCCTCACTAGGAGTATCTGTATCAATGTCATCTACATCTGCAAAGGAGATATCAACCAGTCCTCGCTGCTCCTAATCTTCATCAACCTGCCTTGCATTCTCAGGATCCACATCCCACCGCAATGTTGGGCTCTCCTTGTACGTAGGTGTCTTGCGATCCATGAGACGCAAGGCACTATGTACAGCAACAAGTTTCTCTGCTCTCTTAGAGGTAAGTTTGTTCGTCTTAAGAGAGTGGATCCACCCATATGTTGACCAATTACTCTCAGAAGTAGAGGAACTAGAAACCTGAGAAAGAAGACGAATAGCAAGTGTACGTAGCAATCCTGCATGTCCATACAATCACCACCAGCTAACTAGACTCTCATGTACCAATGTGGTCCTGTCTATCTTTGATGATTTCTCGTAGCCATCCACATAAGCAAACTTGAGCCAATTAGTTTTGACTCATGAAGCATCCTTTGCATTATACATTTTTTTTAGGGATTTTAAGAAACCCTTCCTCACCTCCTCATCATCTACTGGGAGAACTCTTTCAGGCCTCTCAACATACCACTTCGGATTTAGTGCATATGCAGCCATGTGTAAAGGAGTGTTCAACTTCTCCCATCTCCGCTCAATGATAGGCTGAATATGGTGATGGTAGAAATCCAAGGTGGGGTCCCTTGCTCGAACAACAGCCTTCATCTAGCCAAGCATACTATCAATACATTTGTATATCTCACCAAGGCTAGGGTTCTCAAAATCCCCATATTTTATCACACTAAAAACTGGAGATATTATGGATGTGATATATCTCACATCTATCCAAAATGTTTCATTCACCACAATTGTTTTCACCTTCTTCCCTACTCTGTCTTCGACCCATCCCACCTAGACCACTCTGATGTCACAACCATGCACTGTACTGATTCTTGCAACTCAGCCATCCTATCCAGCAAAATAAAATATGATGCAAAATGTGTGTCCACTGGCTTGAGGAATTCCTTCCTCGAAAAGCTACGAAAGAGTGCTAATGACGTATGGTGGTTGCAGATGAACATCTGCACATCTCTAGCATCAGCCACTACATTTTTGACCCAATCAGTTTTTCCAATATATTTTAGTGCATTGTTCATGGCATGCACATAACATGGGGTCCAATATATATGTTGATAATGAGCCTCGACAAGCTTACCTGTTGCCCTGCACACATATGTTGCATCTGTAATAACCTGCACAATGTTGGCAGGGCCAACCTCCTCAATAGCATCTTGCAAAATGGTGAATTGGAACTCTGCATCCTTCTTCTTCCCTGAACAATCAACTGCCCTCAAAAAGTAAGGACCCTCTCTACATGAAACAATGATATTTATGAGTGGGTGGTGTCTGATATCTGTCCACCCATCCATGATGATGCTACAACCGTGAGAGACCCATGTGCATCTCATTTCCTCCATCAGTAAATTAACCTTGGAATAGTTCTTATCCAAGATTGTGGTTCTCAACTTCATGTCTCCTGGGGGCACATAGCTCACACCTGCTTTGGTTATCTTAGCCACAGCCTCCTTGAAATAAGAAGAGTGAGCAACATGAAATGGAATGCCAGTAGCAAAAAAAATAATTCCAATGGCATCATCGGCCTCCTCTCTAGCCTTTGTATCATACATATCAACAACTGGATTGGAGGCTACAACCTTCCTCTTCCCCCTACTACTACCAAAAGCATCCAATTCAGACACCTCATAAGATGCACCTGTAACACTACCGGTATTAATTCTCACAACACTAGAAGGGGTGCCAATGCCACTAACATGACAGCCACGAACTTCTGGAACCTTTTCCACCTTATCTCCATTATACAACCTCACCATTTCTGCCCTCTCTTCAAGTGATAGTTGTCCACACATGCCCACACCTTTCCCCGCAATGTGCAATAAATGTGCATTCAACCTAGTAATGTTGCCTGAACAAGATAATGAGAAAATGTTGCATTTCCATGTTTTAGTGCCCCCTGAAATGTTTGATCTAGGACCCTGCATAATTTGACCAAACTGTTTCAAAGGTTTTTTCTTATCAAAAGACACCCTAGCATACTTTTTCAACATTTCGGAGGGGCAACTGAAAGTGTCCACACTCCCTTGTGAACTAGTAGCAGTATTAGGTGTTTTTGATTGTGTTCCTTCTCCTTGCACACCCATTTCAACCTCATATTCAGCTTGATAATCACTATTGGAACTCATTTTGAAGTTGCAATAATTAAAATACAAAACAATATAACTATACAATACAATAAAACAATGAATGCAATTTTTGAATACATTTAAAAATTAAAAAAAAACAGCGATGAATACATTTTAACAAAAAAAAAAAAACAACGATGAATACATTTAAAAATTAAAAAAAAACAAACAATAAAAAAACCCTCCCTTTATACTTTATCTCATTCCATCACTTGCTAATCCAAATAGGAAAAAAAATACAAGCAAATGCAATGCCCTCACTTTCAACTTTACATTTGGAAATTAAAAAAACAAAACAAAGAATGGTAGTAAATTAGTAATGTATGTACATACCTCTTGCTCTTGCTCTTGCTCTTGCTCTTGCTCTTTGCTCTTGCCTTCTCTTTTTTTACTCTTGCTCCTTCTTTCTTTTTTTTTTGCTCTTGCTTGGTGTGATTAGAATGAGTATGAAATGCTCTTTTTATAAGTTTTTTTTGTTGCTTTTAGGGTTAGGTCATGTTAGTTTTAATTAGAAAGCATTAAAAGTTTAAGAAAATATTTTAAAAAACATAAAAATTATATAAAAGAAGGCACTTTCGCCTCAGCCACCGCGTGAAAGTCGTTGGGGACATCGTGATGTCCTGGGGACGTCACGGCATCCCCAACAACGCACCCTAATCAAGTTTGCACCCGGGATGTCCCGGGTGCATTTCATTTTTTAGGGGACGTCCCCCCTTTTTTTTGGAAATGGGGATGGCAGGGAAACATCCTGTCCCCGTCCCCAAGTCCCCGAGACGTCCGGGACGTTCTAATGATGCCCGGGACGTGTCCCCGCATAACAATACGTGGCTCTAAAGCTCCACTTTTGTCACAGGCTGGGAGTATGCAGGCAAAGGTTATCTAGCTTTTCAGCTTTCAATTGCATTTGCTTAAAAGTTTCCCAATGTCTTTTCAACAAACCCATTTTGTGCCTATCCTACCATCATAGTAGTTTATGTGGCAACATTTATTTTTGAGGTTGTCAAATAGTTCTCGTGCCTTGTGTATGCTTTCACATTTTGCATACATATTAAATAGGGCTCTACCAACTGTCACAACCAGTTTTAAAGCTCCCATTTTGGCATAGGGTAAAAAGTAGTTGGCAAAGGTTGAGGAATTATGTCAAATAGATCACGTCTTGTATATACTTCCAAAATTTTCTAACATATCAACCATGTCATTTGCAACTACAACATATCACAAAAAACAATTTTCCTAGATATCAACAAGGGCATTTGCAACTACAACATATCACAAAAAACACTTTCTATTATGCTTTGGTGGATGTCCAAAATTTTCTTACATATCAAGCAGGGCATTTGCAACTACAACAAATGACAAAAAAACACTTTCTATTATGCTTTGGTGGATGTCCATACACTATTGCAAAGCTCTTATTTTTCCATGAGCTGGGCTTATGCTGGTAAAGGCAAGGTGATCGGGTTGGACATCTGTCCGTTGCATTTGGTGAAATAGTTTCAATACCCCTATGTCTATTGTAAGCTACAAGATGAGATACGAACTTTCAGGCATTTGTTCGAACAGTTCACATGCTAGGTGCATGCCTTGAGTAGGATCAAAGAAGGATTTTGGCCTCTGTCAAAATGGCAACCTCAAAATAAGGCACGGGCATCCACGAAAGTGTAATGGAACAATTTTTTTTTTCCCGTCTTATTTTCTTGTCATGCACACAATTTTGTAAAATCCCAACACATATTTAGCATGAAATTGTGCAGGAATACACTTGGGAAGCGAACTATTTGATACATTGCTTTCAGATATTTAATCGAACAGTTCACATGCCCAGTGAATGCTTTCCGCATCCAAATCTCAAATATACGAACCCTGAAAGCATGGAACAAACGATGCATGTGCCCTAGTTTCTACAGCTCCCATTTTGACACAGGCAGGGAGAAGAAGCCATAACAAAAATACAATGTGTAAAAGCTAAACCCTATATTTTAAAATGAGAAGCAAGGAAAAAAATAATGTGTAAGCTCTATACTATTTACCGGCAGATGTGGTCAAAGACATTGCAGATCACTAGGCGAGCACCCAAAACATGCGACTGCCACATTCAAATGCAACTGCTGCAATGGCTAAAAACAACGAAAACGTCTTACTGTGTGTTACATTACTATAATTCTCAGAACTACTTAATTTACCATATATGTAACCCATAAAACTAATTAGCACTATGCACAGCGTTACATTACTGTAAATCTCAAAGTTACTAGTTTTACCATATATATGACTGGCGAAAACATGTGATTGTTATTTCTTTGCATAGCTCTGGTACACCATCATAAAACTAAATTCACACACACAAACCAAACCTATGGCAATCCTTTTGCTCTCAATCCCAATTGTAGAAACTAAAACACACAACAAATAATTTGTATGATTCTGTTTACCACACCCGAATTGACCTATTTGACCTTCAAGGTATATTTGTGTGTGTATATATAGTCTCAAACACTGGTGATATTGATTGTATCTTATGTTATCCATCCTTAATATGTTAGGCGCTTTGGTATGAAGATCAGTTTGTGCAATTCTTTTCAGATACAAACTATGGTGTTCCAAATGTTACAAGGAAAACCGGTTATGAATCCCATGACATTGCTTGACTTTGAATTTGACTCTCGAGTTTTCAATAGAAGAGCTCCTCATACCAAGTCAACAACTTTTGGCGGCCTTCCAAAAAGATGTAACATGGAGAAAGATGGAACAATGCAGAGTGTGTCCTGTGCCAGATAAGTAGTTGTGCTATTGAAAGCATTTGGTTGGGACTTGAGAAGATATTACATGTGTAAGACCTGCCAAGTCTTTAGAATCATAGACGGGAAGTAACTTAGTAGGGGGTTAATCTTTGAGGCTGTGTTAAAGTTATACCCTTAATGAACTGCAGTTTCTACCTCTTTTAAAAATATATATATAATTCTACATAATGTTCTAGTTATTTACGAACAAGAAGGTACAAGAAAATTAAGAAACAAACATCCAAAAAAAAAAACAGTGTCCGTATGCAAAAACAGTATATTTATTCCATAAATCCTTGAGATGGATATTTATTGCAACATATGGAGAATCAACCATATGCTTTGCCACATCAGAAAAAACAATGATCAAATATTCAGGGGAGTGTTGAGTGTATCTGTGTGTCCTAGCTATTTATAAACATGAAGGTAGAAGAAAATTAATAAAAATTGAAAAACATATATAGATTCTGTATGCAAGAACAATATATTTATTCAATAAATCCTTAAGATGGATATTTACTGCTATATATGGGGAATCAACCATATGCTTTTCCAAATCAGAAAAATCAATGGCCAAACTATTCAGGGGAGTGTTGAGCGTGTGTGTTGTATATTCTCACACACACATTTTCTATAAGAAGTTTCATTTTCCCTATCGCAAAGACAATGAACCGATCAGAAAACGAATAGCAAAAAATAACCCTGAAAGCATCAAAAATTTCTTTCTTACTTAAACCAATCTACTTTGAGTTTTAGTTCTGCACCACTTTGCAATGTTCCCAAAGTGCACGCATAAAGCTGTAAATGCAAATTGTTTATTTATAATAGTACTGCATTAGTTTTCATTGCCTCAGGACAAGAATAGCTTCAAATTCATTTCAGCAAATAAAGAACTATCATATGATCATTGTTCCCAAAACAGCAACCCACTTTTTATTAACTATCACATTGTTTCTACAAAAGACATGAGAAAATGATCTTTACATGCATGAGCTGTTTTGATGTTTATATTTCTCAGATCAAGATCAATGTTATCTATGCTCTACAATTAATTTTTCCTTTTTTTACTAAAAGAAGTGAGGTCGGTATGTCTTGGCACAACAATACCTCAAGGTCGTATCCAAGAGCTTGTAGACCAGTTGCAACAGTAAACAACAAAAGAAGGCCAGGGCCTCTTGAAAGATCAGAGCATACCTGACAAGCAAATGTATAAGTTAGTTAAATTCTTCCCCTGCATTAAATCATGGCGAGAACAGCAATGATAGGTTAACAAGAAATCAGAAGGAAGTGCGCTCCTTGTTGGTAACCCAAGGTATGATAGAAATGATCGCATTTTATCTCCTCCTATGTTGTTTCCATACTCTGCCATTATGGGTAGCTTGTTGAAAAAGAATGATCATAAGAGTAATAGCCTACTGCCTGCAGGTCACCATCATTGTCACATTTTCAGGACTGCACACAACAAACAAAAGGCGCTGTTTTACACATCATTTTTCCATTGAGTTTTCATTTCAGAAATAATGTTCAAAAATTTTAAGAATCGTATCTATTACTTACACTTGGTGACTACATCCTACAAGCCATCCGCTGCAGATTTTATTGATAGCATATGTTTAATCTTCATCTCAGACTGTTACTTCATCCTCTATGTCCCCTTCCACACAATAAGCCTGAGCCTACGGGGTTATGGTATATCCGAAACTCTGCCTATGTTGATTTCTAGGAGAATCCTAAAATCCTCAATTCCCTTGCCTCCGCAGATTTATACCACAAACCTCTCTTATAGTTCTCCGTGATAAACCTTAACATTACTTGCCCCTGACCTTAGCACAGCTAAAAAATATTATATTTGCACTAAAAACTCAAAAAACCTGCAATAAAGAGATGGTAGGAAGTAGCTCTTTCTCATATACACTTCAGCTAATAGACAGGTGTTAGTAATGATATGATTCTGTAAATTACCAATGTCTTAAATCTCAGAATCTTTAAACAGCTCATTCATGTAGAAAATTCGTGGAGAACACTTTCGTCTTCCAAATCAACGTAGCTCCATTAATATATTGCAAAAACGTATGCTCATCGCTACCTTCATTTACTATCACCAATAATCCCCGCAAGTACACACCCCATCCTTAAATGATGAAAACGGTTTGTGTCCCGTACAATAATCTCTCTCTTGACAATCTTGGAGATGAACTTTGTGGTACTATGACAATCACCACACACACGAAGGTTCTTGTTGATCAGAATAACTTTTTCTGGGTGCGTACTGATAAGTCCAAAAGCGATGGCTTGTCTTTCACTATGATTACAAAGGATCAGTAACTTTTTCTTCTCCTCTACATTTTGCAACACAGAGTTTGTTGCAGGCACATAGCCAGACTCTTTCATCTGCCTAGCCAAGATTTGCAGCATTGCATAAATTTCTTCCCATTGAGGGTGTGTTCTGTCCTCTACTTGGAATGTATGAAGCCTGTTATTGACCACAATCCAACTGCATCCAGGCCTCGGCTTCAATCCCCCGTCCTTCATCATTGCTCTCACCTTTGCTACATCATCCCAGCCAACAGCAGCATAGATGTTTGACAAAAGTACAGCATGTCCAGCCTTATCAAGCTCTAAATCAAAAAGGGGTTTTGCGGCCCATTCTCCTAACCTAATATTGTGATGAATCCTACAGCCATTCATTAATGCTCCCCAAACACATAATTTATTGGTTTCCTTTCAAAAAAGAATTGGTTGGACTACGTGGTGTTAGATATGCAAAAATCATAGCCTAATATTTCGGGATTCCTAGCTGGCATTCAGGATTTCGTAGCTGCATTCAGGATTTTGTAGCTAACATTTAGGGAAGTTATTTTGTAATTGACAGCACACTAGATGATTTGTGTATGTGCTGGCAAATGTTGTCCATCTGTAGGATGAAGAGTAGATATAGGTTAGTTTGAGTTTGAGTTTGAATAAGACTCTGTTTATTGTTATTCTATAAAGATTGTATTCTCTAATTGAGTAGAGCACAAGCAAATAAGAATAAGAAATAGATCAATTACAGTAGTTGCATTTCTGTGTTCTGTTTTAAGAGTGCTTATAATTTTCATGGTATCAGAGCAATGTTGGTGAAGTGTTGCTGCAGAGAAGTATCAGAAGTTTAAAGACAAAGATATGGCCACATTTGTTGCAGGAGATCCTCACAGGATGGTAGAATGATTTGATGGCATTGGATTTAATCTCTGGAAGCTCAGAATGAAGATGTTGCTGTTGAACAAGGATCTACTCAATATAGTTGAAGGGATTGAGATTAAACCCACCCAGGATGCAGATCTGATCAGTAAGTGGGAGTCAAAGGAAGGTGGGGCTTGTTCCTATATACTTTTAAGTTTGAGTGATAATGTGCTTTTACATGTAAGTGAGGCAAAATTAGCAAAGGAAGCTTGGGATCAATTGATCAAGTTATATGAATCAAATGATGTTAGCACAAGATTATATCTTAGGAGAAGTTTTTTTCAGTTAAAGATGCAGGAAACACAAAAGATATCAAATTTTACAAATCAGTTTAAGTCTCTCAAAAATCAATTGGCAGCATGTGGATCAGTGATTGTAGAAGAAGATGTTGTCATGTCGCTTCTTGGGAGTTTGCCAGAATCCTATTCTGCACTGGTAGTAGCACTTAGCATCCAATCTAACTTGGATTCGACAAAAGTAATAGCAGCACTACTTCAAGAAGAAATCAGAAGGAAGGATGGGGGCCTGAATGATGAGAATCCTACAGCACTATTTTCAGCAGAATATAAGGGCAAAGCGAAGAGGAAGAGTGACAACAAATCACATCCCTCCCAGTCTATTGTCTCAAAGAATGGTAAAGACACAAAGGAGGAGAAAAATAAGGGAAATTTCTTTCATTGTGGAGCCCCTGGGCATTTTAAGAAACAATGTCGTAAGTGGTTAGCATGGGTAGAAGAGATAAAGAAAAGGAAGGCTACTGAAGCTAACATGACCGTAAGCAATGACCAAGAAAATTTGTTTTTGGCTGTCACAACCCCAAGTTTTGATGTTTCTAATTGCTGGTATTTAGATTCGGGAGCAACTCAGCACATGACACCTGAGAGAAGTTGGTTTATGGCATATACAGAAGCACCCAAAAGTAAGACTGTCTTGGAGATGATAGCAAATGTGAGATGATCGGAATTGGAGATATTCCATTGCAAATGTCGGATGGTGGATACAAGAAAATCCAAAACGTATGGTATGTACCTGCTCTTGTCAAAAGTCTTTTATCAGTGAGCAAAATTACCGATGCTGGCATAATTGCACAGTTTGACAGCAAGGAATGTGTCCTAAAAGATGTTGAAGGAGTAATTGTTGCTACGAGGAATCAGAGATGGCAATCTGTACAAGTTATGTGCAACAAGTACCTGATGTGGTGTTAACAGCAACAAATAATGAAATATCTGATTCAGTTCTTTGGCATCATAGATTCGGACATGCAAATCCTCATTCGCTTCGAATGTTAAAATCAGAGCAGCTTGTGGAAGATTTTAATTTGCATATACCAGTTGAGTTGGGAGTATGTGAAGGCTGTTGTTTAGGAAAGCAACATAGATTCCCCTTCCCAAAGAAAGGAGCAACACAAGCTACGGAGCAAATGGAACTAGTGCATTCAGATATCCGCGGTGCAATGCAAACAATGTCACACAACGGGGCAAGGTATTTTATTACCTTTATAGACAATTCCTCTAGAATGACCTTTGTTTATTTTATCAAAAATAAATTATGTGCATTAGAGATGTTTAAGGTTTTTAAAGCATTTGGTGAGAAGTAGTCAGGAAAACCTTTGAAACGACTTAGATGTGATAATGGGGGTGAATATACTTCAAACGCTTTCAAAAGTGTATGTGCAAAAGAATGTATCAAACTTGAGTATACTGTTCCTTATTCACCCGCAACAGAATGGTGTCGCTGAAAGAAGGAATAGGACTCTTGTTGAAAGTGCTAGATGCATGCTTAAGAGTAGTGGATTATCTAATGTTTTTTTGGGCTGAAAAAGTCTCCAGTGCAGCATATATACAAAACAGGTTGCCAACTGCTACATTGCATAAGAAAACACCTTATGAGGCATGGCATGGAAGCAAGCCAAGTGTCAATTAATTAAGAATTTTTGGTTGCATAGCATATGCACATATACCAGATGTAGAAAGAAAGAAGCTAGATGACAAAAGCAAGAAGTGTATAATGGTTGGATACAGTTTGAATTCGAAGGGATATCGAATTTATGATTGTATAACACATGAAATTCTAGTCAGAAGAGACGTCATTTTTGACAAAAATTCAGTTTTGCACAAATCAGCAGAGATGGAAAATGCTAAGGATTCAGAAACAAGGCCTTATGATCTCGGATCTGATGAAGAATTTGAGCATGAGAATTCTACTCCAGCGAGACCATTACAAGTTGCAGCCACACAGCCCATAGGAGATGTACAAGGAGAGCAGCAGTTTCGTAGATTAACAAGACTACGAAAACCCACTCAAAAGGCATCGGAATCATATGCACTTAGTGTAGAAGTTGATGAACCACTCAGTGTTCAAGCAGCACTTCAAAGTATTTATGCAGCAGATTGGAGGCAAGCAATGGATGCTAAATATGAATCGCTCATGAAAAATCAGACATGGAAACTCACAATTCTTCTACCTGGAAGGAGAGTGGTTGGGTACAAGTGGTTATTCAAACAAAAGTGCAAATCTGATGGGTCGATAGACTGCTACAAGGCTCGATTGGTGGCAAAAGGATACACCCAAATTGCAGGTTTGGATTATCATGACACCTTTTCTCCTGTAGTCAAGATAACATCCATCAGAGTTCTGTTAGCAGTGGCAGCAACCTTGGATCTTCATGTACATCAGCTAGATATAAAAACTGCATTTTTAAATGGATTCTTAAAGGAAGAAGTTTATATGGAACAACCAGAAGGCTACATACAAGAAGGAAAGGAGCAGTTAGTATGCAGGCTTCAGAAAACATTGTATGGACTTAAACAGTCTTCAAGAGCATGGTATGAGCGTATTGATGGGTTTCTCCAAAATGAAGGATATGTAAGTTGCAATGCTGATTCAAATATCTACATAAAGCATATTGGTGAGTCTCTAGTCATCTTAGCCTTATATGTTGATGACACCATCATTATGAGTAATGATTTTAAGATGTTAGGCATGTTCAAGTCTCAATTAGCTGCAGAATTTGAGATGACTGATCATAGTGAGATTCATTATTGCTTGGGCATTCAAATTTTAAGAGATAGGGAGAAGACAAAAATCCATCTTAGTCAAGAAAGGTACATTAGGAACATTCTCAAGAAATTTGGGATGGAAAATTGCAAGCCAGTAAGTACTCCAATGGAAGTAGGAAACAAACTTTTACTGGACATGTGTCCCAAAACACAAGAAGAAGAAAGTTATATGAGTATGGTTCCATATCAGAATGTTGTTGGGAGCCTAATGTATGCAATGGTTTCTAGCAAACCTGATATTGCACATGCTGTAAGTATTGTGAACCAATATTCCAACAATCCTGGACCACAACATTGGGCAGCAGTTAAAAAAAAAATTAGATATCTACAAGGAACAGCTAAACATGGCATAAGATTCAGTGGGAGTTCAGAAAATTCTCTGCAACTTTCTGGATATTGTGATGCAGATTGGGCAGGGGAAGTTGATGGTAAAAGATCAACTTCAGGGTTCTGTTTTATCCTTGGTGGAGGTGCAGTTTCGTGGGCAAGTAAGAAACAACGATCTGTTTCTCTCTTCAGTGCAGAAGCAGAATACATAGCAGCATGTCAAGCTGCAAAAGAATTGATTTGGTTGAGAAGATTGTTGCAGGACATCGAGGTTACTCAGTCTGAACCAACAATATTAAAGTGTGACAGCCAGAGTTGCATAGCCATGACGAAGAATTCGAAGTATCATGGGAGAGTTAAACATATAGGGATACAATATCATTTCATCCGTGAACAAATTGAGAACAACACTATCAAAATGGAGTACTGTGCAACTGAGATGATGGTGGCGGATGCATTGACAAAGGCATTACCAAGAAATAAGTTTGAGTTTTGCGAAGAAGGATTCGATGTGATACAAGCTGGTTGACAAATATTTGGCTAAGTGGGAGTGTTAGATATGCAGAAATCATAGCCTAATATTTCAGGATTCTGTAGCTGGCATTCAGGATTTCGTAGCCAACATTTAGGGAAGTTATTTTGTAATTGACAACACACTAGATGATGTGTGTATGTGCTGGCAAATGTTGTCCATCTGTAGGATGAAGAGTAGAGATAGGTGAGTTTGAGTTTGAGTTTGATTAAGACTCTGTTTATTGTTATTCTATAAAGATTGTATTCTCTGATTGAGTAGAGCACAAGCAAATAAGAACAAGAAATAGATCAATTATAACAATTGCATTTATGTGTTCTATTTTAAGAGTGCTTATAATTTTCACGTGGATCCTCGTAAGTTTTACAATTAGCAATCAAAGGTTACAAAGATCAAAATGATATAACTTTTTATCTACAGACTCTTCAGTTGCACCAAGTGGATCCTTGTATGTTTTGCACTTCGCAATGAAAGGTTACAAAGTACGAGGAACGATGCAGTACACTACTTTGTCAACAGATCATGAAAGAATAGAAGCAAATCTAGTCATCATCAACAGTCGTCTCCACCTACTTCTAGAAAGGGAGAAGTGAAAATCTTTGATAATCTGATGCCAGCATAAACTTTCTTTTCTGATGATGGCATGGGAAGAGGGGGAGGTCCAACCCCAACAGGGTCGATAACTTAGCTTTGGGAAAGTCCTTTATCAGTCCATGTCTGTGATGATGATGTTGCACTGTAGATACTCCGATTACTTACCAAGTTAATGTTTTACTTAAATTTTGATAAAATGCATTCATTTTAAATTGTGAAAAAACTTCCCAAAAAAATACCCTTCTGTAAGCATGGCACTCAAGGAGACTGCATCCTTCAGAGGCATTCCATCAAATACTTGACGTGCAATGTCCACCCTGTTACATTTCCCATAGGCGCCCACAAGTGCATTGCCTAAAAACGCATTCCCCTCAAACCCGCTTCAAATAACACACCCATGCAACTCCCCAACTCAGAACAGTCTGCCAGAACACTGACAACCATTACCCAATTCGGCCTCAAACCGCTTATCTCCATGTCCCTAAAAATCCCCAGCACCTCCTCCCGAAATCCATTCCGCACAAACCCCGCAATCATAATTTTATGTATGCTCGAATTGTTCAAGCTAAAATTGATAATAACTCGTTTCGGAGAACTTGTTTCATAGGTGGAGGACTTCCAAACTTTTTTATTATTTTATTTTGATTTCTTATTTTTCTAAAATAATAACATTTTCAATTTAAAAATAAAGTCAAAATCTAATGGGTTGTGGTTCAAGGGTGTTGTCTAGCCATTTATTAAGGTTTCAATCCATAGACATACCAATAAATAAGAGATGCGACATGGATAGTGGGTGAATTTGGTAGAATGAAAACTCCTCGTCCTTAACAACTAAGCTTAAGAATTTTGTGCACAACTAATCCCTCCAAAGTAAAAAGAGGAAAAAATAAAGAGGCACCCAAAAGCTCCCTATGATACCTAGGAACGACTCAAAAAACCCTTCCGACAGAACTCCTCAATTCTGGTTCTGATTTTCATTCTAATTGAATGCATGGCGTAGGGATTGGGGGAGAAGTACGAGGAGGGAGAGATTGATATTCATATCAATACCAGTTACATGTAGGAATAACCCTCATTGAGCATACCAAGTGTTACCTGGTTGTTATGTAACGGTAATAGTAATGGCATCGAATTCGCGTCCCAATTGCAGCTCTCCATCATGGATTTGCAACAAACATTACAGTACTCCTTCATGGATTTGCAACAAGCATTTTGTAAAATTCAAACGTAAAGAAAGCAGGCAGTTAAGTCAGATGGGATGTAAGTGCGAAACTTATATGCGGCATGCAAAGGACATAGTACGTCTCATGGACGTACTGAACATCGACCAAACTGGTTTTCAACCTGGCATTTTTTACTCAAACAATCTGCTTTCCATGTATACCAAATGTGGAAATTTGGCGGATGCACGTCAAGTGTTTGACAAAATGCCCAAAAGAAACAAAGTTTCATGGTCTGCTATAATTGCCGGATACGCAGAGAAAGGGTTTGGGCAAGAGGCTTTGGCAGTATTTCAGAGAATGAGAAAGGCGGGCGTGAAACCCAACCATATTACTTTTGTGAGCGTTGTCCAAGCGTGCACCAAGCTCGGGGATTTAGAAGCAGGCATGCAGGTCCACGCTTGGATTGTGAAAAACGGATTCCAGGCTAACTTATATTTGGCGACTGCACTTGTAGATTTGTATTGCAACTGCGGAACTCTAGCACATGCGCGTGATCTGTTCGACGAAATGTCTGAAACAGATGTGGTTTCCTGGACCGCGATGATCGCAGGATATTCACAGCAGGGTTACGGGAAGGACGCCTTACAACTCTTTGACGAAATGCGGCAGGTGGGTGTGATACCTAATGATTTTACAGTTGCAAGTGTTGTTAGAGCATGCACTGGTTTGAGCGATATCCAGCATGGCCGAGGGCTTCATGCTTATGCCATTAAATTTGGGGTGGAGTCTGATATGTTTGTGGGAAGCGCTCTTGTTGATATGTATGCGAAGTGCGGAAGTTTAGCAGATGCACGCAAAATATTTAATCAAATTCCTCAAAGAGACGAGGTTCTTTGGAACACCATGATTACAGCATGCTTGCAGTGGGGGCGCAGTGAGCAAGCACTTATCCTCTTAAATCTAATGCATTTGGCAGGTGTGGAGCCTAAAGAATTTATCGTAAATAGTGTTACGAGTGCTTGTGGAACCCGGGAGTTCAACAAGATGAAGACGTAGACGGGAATGTAGACGAATCTTCTTTGGCAATATTAGTTGTAATAAACGTGTACATAAAATATCAGCGAGCAAATCAATATGATAAGATTTTGTTTGAACAAAATGAAGTAAGGCATGACTGCAGTGCAACCTTTCATGAGCATACGTAGAAACAGACATCTTTCATGCATGACTATAGCATATAATATATACATTCACTTATTTACAATATCCAGTTCTTGACTTGTCATGTAGTCGCTGAGCCTAAATTGTGGTAAATTAATGAATAAAACATCATTTTCCAATCCAGGAGGGTACAAGTCCCTCTGAATATCAAACACAGAGAGTCAAAAGGATGGATTGGATTCCCCCTAGTCAAAAAAACAAAACAAAACTGTCATTTTCCTCTTGCCAACTGAGCCAAGTACAAGCAAGACAATATCTTCCTCAATTAACTTAATTTCTTGAGGTTTGGAAGCAGGCGTGCACCCATGAGATATGGATAGAGTTCAACCTGCTTACAAGAGTAATTTGATATAATCCTGTGCTAAATGGGAAGCTCGTGTGTTTGTCCAAATATGTATACATATTACATGTGCTTGACCAAAAATGTATACATACTATGTGATAGGGCATGCCTTTCACAAACTTTGAACAAATTTAGCCCCCAGTCTGAAAATTAAGTGGTTCTTACTCTCTATTAGTTTCGGTTTGCAAGGCAACTTACAATATTCTGAGAATTGAAACCACCGTTTGGACTAGGACCTGTCCAAGTTTGACAAGCTTTAGATGTATTATAGAATGACCTTCAATTTGATTTTGATTTGAAAGTCAGATGCAAAAGCCATGTTTTGATAGACTTTTGGGACCAGTCAAGATGCCAACAAACTAACATGGTAGCTAAGAGAGCATTTCCAATTTTTCAGGAAAGAAAATGGCTGGAAGGGATTTTAATATCTATGGCAGCCTATGGAAAAGAGAATTGAGTAACTGGTCAGAATAGGAAGTGGCCAATCATATAAATGCTTCCACCTTTGGAACTGGAACTTGCAACCATCTTTGAACTTTGTATTGTAAATTTGTAATTCCAAACACCACTTTTTTATATACTGTTGGATTCATAGGGACCTATATCAAAGGATTAGAAATAGAATTAACATAAATTCCTCATTTCAATTTATAATTTCAAGCCTGACCAATGCCCAACTCTTATACCTTCACTTGCCACTTTTTATGTGGAAATATTCATTCCCAGCTGCCTATACACTTTGTTTTACACGTTCAATAAAATTATGCCTTCATCTGCATTTGTTTTTGTACCTCAAAATTGTGAAATAGTTTGAAAAGTAAAGAATCAACATGCAGTGCTGGACATAAACAACTTTCACGCACGTTCATTATTTAGATATAATTAGGGTTCAATGTGTTGAGTAGTTGTGTGTCCAAGTCCATATCGTGTGAAACAATCATTTACATTTTTGTTATATTTCCATCAAAATCTCTATATGTACCTCTTCTCATTATTTGGAATTGAACTTTGAATAGACTGTGTATATGCAGGGCTGTACGCAATATCCAACTGCATGGAAGCGTTGGCACTTTTGATGTTTACAGTTTAGTATATATCATATATTCCATGAGATTTGTTACTTGACACGATTGAAAAATATTATGGATTTGGTCTTTAGTACCTCTTCTCATTATCTGGAATAGAACTTTGAATAGACGGTGTATATGTAGGGCTGTACGCAATATCCAACCGCATGGAATCGTCGACACTTTTGATGTTTACAGTTTAGTATATATTAAATATTCCAAGAGATTTGTTACTGGACAAGACTGAAAAATACTATGGATTTGGTCTTTTAGTGTCTCTTCTCATTATCTGGAATAGAACTTTGAATAGACTGAAGGCTGTATACAATATCCAACTGCATGGAAGCGTTGACACTTTTGATGTTTACAGTTTAGTATATACCATATATTCCAAGAGATTTGTAACTGGACACGACTGAAAAATATTATGGATTTGGTCTCTAGTGCTAGGACTCGAGGAAAATGAAGAAATTTTGTAACCAATGATCCTGTATATGCCAAAATTCTCTGCATGATCATCAATCTTGGCTTCTGATACCTGTATTCTTCATTTTGTGGGTGGAAAATATTTGCATTCAATGACCTATACATGTAGCTTTGTGAGTGTCATGCATTTCCTACAATTTTTGCTGCAACGTTTAAAATCTTCTACTCTTGCCTTAGAACAGTGACTAAAATGATAGTTTATATGCCGAAAATTATATGCTTGTCATTTTAAGCATCTTAGGTGTCATAGGAAGCTACAAAGAGTAATGATGGAGTTAAAATGAATCTTTAGTGTCATTGGGAGTTACAAATAGTCTTCTTTTAATGAGGGACTTACAAACATTTACTATCTCATCTGGAGAAGGAACAAGTTATAAAAAGGCTACAGGCCTTAGGGGAGAGGATTTCTTGAATGTTTTGATGTCTTGGAATGGTTGTATGCAGACAGTATATCAGAAGTCTTACTCATGGCCAAATGCAACACCCATATTGTTGTTGGCTTTGGCCTGTAATCATAAATCATTTTGGTCATCTTATGTCCCATTATAAATCATATAACTTGATGATGGTGAAGTTTTATTTTATGGTTTAAGTTATTACATGTTGTTCTTCAAATAGCTTAGTTTAGTTCTGTTTTTCAAAACTATAGATTCTGTTCGAGGAAAGGAAGAAAATCAAAGTCGAGCCTTTCATTTCAGCCTTTACCTTCCAGTTCTTTCTGTTACAAAATTAGTTCTGATAGTTTAAATTTTAGCATTTAAACCACAGATATAGTCTTAGATTTCATGTTAAGAGCAGATTTTGAATTGGAATTTGGGTTTTCCACCCGGGACTACAATTTCAAATTTTAGGTGCAGATTTTAGTTGAGAACACATTAGTGGTATGATGCAAGCATATCGGGGTTTACAGGCAAATCCAATATCAACTCAAAAATAAATAAATAAGTCAAAGTAGTTGTGTAGCATTCTATGTTTGGGACTGTGCAACTATGCAATTGGACTATGGAACTGCCCAAGCCATGCAAGGGACCGTGCAAGCTGTGCAAGAACTAAGGAAAGCCACACAAGAGACTGTAAGGAGCTTTGAAGCCGTGCGAATGCCACATAAATCTTGGTCAAGCCGACATGAGGTCCCTGATGGGTCCTTTTGGGCCATATCTTTGCAATGTTCCACAATTTTAGGAGTCTAGGGGTAGCATGTAGCTAAATTCAGTGTAGCATTTGGGTGGCTTGCATGCCTATATAAACAAAGCCCAATCGCCTTAAGAAGGTAGCAGAAAAGAGAGCTTAAGGGAGGGCTGGGAGCTTATAACATAAAGCAGAGAGTCGAGCTCACAAGTAGAATAAGTAGGTTGAGTTCAACATTTTAAAATGTATTGTTGAGACTGCATCATTGGCGATCAGTCTGTGTGAGCTATTCCTCTATGTTGAATTCAAGAAACTTGTGTTTCTGTTTTGTGTGTGTGTGTGAAACTCTAAGGGTTGTGTGGTCTAAGACGACTCTTCATTGGGCACCCTAAACATGTCTGCATCATTTGGTATCAAACCACGGTTTTCTTTCCTTGCAAATTGAGGCACAGTGGGTATCAACAGTTTTACACAATTGCGAGTGTGGCTAGAAAATCGTTATAGACCTTTTCCGACAAGTGATGTTGGATAGTGTAGACACAATCGCGCACATATTACTATTTTACCATGTCGTCAGTATGTTGTTTATATGCAATGATCTTAAGTAAGAAAAGTATTCACTAGTGACACAATCCTTTGTCCATCTGTTTGTTTTGATTGTCTCTATTGTTTTGTTCTTTCACATCTGTCATTTTTGTACCTAGTTCTGGTCAGGTCACATGGATCCCTATCCGTCAGTCTTTTCACATCTGTCATCATTTATCCTAGGACACTGGTGCCTAGGTGCTCCTGTCATCTTTGTTCTTTTCACTTATTTTGACATTTGTGGTCGGCCTTTCTAGTTTTCTAGTCCTTATCCTGAGCTCATAGTCGACCTTTTGGGTCACTAGTGTCGAAATTCAAACAAGATATCCATATATCTACACAACATACACTCTATTATTTTGGCTGGCAATTCTAAGGGGCAATCTCATCTACATACTATCACTACCATTGCAAGGGATTGTTTTAGGCTGCATACAATGCATAGGAAGGGGAAGTGTTCAATTCTATATCACACATTTGCATCTTATCTAGCCATATCCCGCTATCTTGGTGTCATTGGCGTGAGGACAACCTAAGAACACTATTACACACACAAGCACAAAGAACTACATGGAGTCTGGAATATAGTGCAGCGCTCGGTCATAAGTTCACCCTTCGGATGACCGCCGAGGTCATTTTGACTTCACATATTACATTTTTTATTTCAATTTGATGTGTTTGTGAGCTTGTGCAGGTATCTAGGGTTTGTGTTGCAAGTTACAGGTACCCTCGACGATCAAAGAGCGAATATTAGACAGCTAATAGGAAGTGATAGCGAAACCCTAGCGACACAGAAGAAGCAGATTCTGAGCTTCTGCGCAGTCACTAATGCCCAAGAACAGTCACCAATGCCCAGGTGCCCCTGTCCAACATCATTTTGAGAATCCATATTTTACATAAATTAGTTGTGACACAATTTCAGCCTTGTTCAACACTTCACGTTGCCCAAATCAGTTTTGTATTGCGCAGGATTCAGCTAAGTCGTCTATTCACCTTATTTACTTATAGTTTGGCATTGCCCGAGTGTTTAGCATTTGTATATCTGTTGTATTTTAGCATATTTGTTATTCCGCAGTTAGATTTAATTCAAGTTTTATTAAATTAGGTAGAAGGTGTCGGGATTGGACAAAATAAACATAGGCAATTTTCCACATTTACGAGTGTGGGCTGAAAATTGTCGTGGATATCTTCCAACAAGAAGATTGTTGGGCGGAAGGTGTGAAGGTTGTGGAGTTTGTTGATCTCACATTATTTTGAGGAAGCACAATGGCACATATAAGGCATGTTGTAAGAGGTTACAAAGACCACTGCACAAGACTTGAGGACTTGGCCAAATTGATGAGGACTATGCAATCACAATTAAAGGCCATACAAGTCGCGCAATGTCGAGGTGTTGGTATGGAGGATCATAGTGAAAATGAAGTAGAACCCGCACAACAAAGAGTGCAAGTTGTGAGTGAGGAAGAAGAAGATGTGCAAGTCAAGGGACCAAAAAAAATACTTTTAAGCCAAGATTGGATACCTAAAGTTATTATGGAAGTTTGAATCCATAACTCGTCAAACTTGAAAAGTATTTTGAATATGAGAACATAGAAGATCCTGGGAGATCCAAATTTGTCTGCACAAAGTTAAAGGGTCGTGTATCTCTTTGGTGGGAGGATATGTAGATAGCCAAAGTGCAAAGAGGCAAGCCGAAGATCAAAATATGGGATAGACTGATAGTAATGCTCAAGGAAAAATTCTTGCTCATGGATTTCTAGCTCGATTTGTTTAAAGATTTTCTGAACCTATGACAAAGAGAGCAACCTATTATTACTATATGTTTCTTTACTATATGTTTCTTTAGTAGACGATTGCATGGCAAGAAATAATAGGTTGGGAATCTCCAAACTCTTGTTCATCATAACCTCTATGTTTTTTTCATCTTTGATTTCATCATCAATGGCCTCTGTATAGAACAACTTCTTTTCAACGCATCTGTGTCCTTTGTTGTATTTTTTATCACAACTAAAATATATGTTTTTTTCTCGTTTCTCTTCAATTTGTTCAAGTTTCAATGTAATAAGTTGAGGGATTGATTATGATGGAATGCTATGATGTTTGAATGTGTTCCATTAATTACAAATGAATTTTTCCTCTTCCCTACGTGCCATGATAATAGAATAAAAAACATTGGATGGATCAAACAATCGTACCTCATGTTGGATGTGATATTTTTTTAATATGATCACAATGTGAAAGTAGAATTGTGTAGTCAATTCAAGGGGGAAACCTCCAAACCATACAATAAGACTCAAGTGCTCAATAGGATGATCATCTACCACTCACTAACACCTGTGTATACCCTACTATCATATGCAAAGCATTGAGGCTGACCTACTAAACATATGAAAGCATAAATAAATATGATATGATATTATAAGAGATTATGTTAGCTAAAGGTCGGCTATACATATCCAATATATGACCTAGGATTGAGGGTGTAACAAGCTCAGTGTGAAGGAGTACATTGAAGAATACTATTGACTCACCATTCGAGCTGGTCATGTGGAGGATATGGAGAAGATTTGTACATACATGAATGGATTGTGGATGGCGATTCAAGATGAATTCGTAATGATCCAAGTGAAGTAGAAGACTCCTATTAATATGTACTAAAGGAAGAAGAAAAGTTGCCGTGAAAGCATCATAACGCTTTGCGAGGTAAAGGAAAGGTCATGCAAGGCTAGAGACAAGGTGGTAGGGAAAAATTTGCATATCATGAAGATGAGGATAATTCAATTCTATGCAATGAAGGAACATCCAAAGGAGGACATGCATATAAGGGAATATGATCCTTTGGATGTGGATTCAATAACACATGTTATCGTTGTGGAGAAACATGACATAGATCTTTTGAGTGTTTGCATGCCTAGGATAATGGTAAGGGTAACAATGCAAGTGCTCACATTGCACAAATTGATGAAGATGATTTATCAGGGCATAGATAAAACCGAAAGATATGAGAGGCATTGATTTTTAAGCACATATTGTTGAAACTAGAAAAATAAGGAATTGGTCATGAATAAAGAGAATTTGTTTAGAACGATGTAAAATTCAAGGGGTACATTCTTTAAGTTGATAGTAAACAATGGAAGCACTGCAAATTTGGTTGCATAAGAGATGGTAGATAAATTAGGATTGAATAATAATGAGCATCCTAATCCCTACAAAGTTTCATGGTTATATAAGGGAAACCAACTTTTGGTGATTGAGAAATGTCTGGTCAAGTTCTAGATAGGGAGATATGAAGATGAAGTGATGTGCAAAATCATGCCTATGGACACATGTCATCTACAATTTGGAATGACATGGCTACTTGATTGGAAGGCACAACATGATGGTTGAGAAAACACCTACAAGGTTGAAGGATGGAAAGGAATACACTTTGAATCCATTGAATGTGTGAACATGTATAAATTATAAAAGCTATAGAAATGAGGCTAGAACACTCAAGAAACCTCAAAACTTTACCAACTCAACTATGAACCATCAAGATAAGAGATAAACAAGAGCTACTCCTATGATTGCATTATAACTTAGACAAAACATCAAACTAACATATATATACTACTCTCTACTCTTTTAATGCTACAAAACATGAACCTATGAAGATCCTAGCAATCAAATTTGATTTGTTTGATGCTCAAGGTTTTGAGACTGATGGCTCACCATGTGGTTCCCCTCATTTACTCAAGCTGATCTGAAAACGTGATGTTGTATTTTTTCACTTTTATAAGTTTCCAAAGATCGTGATTTTTTTTAACCAATTTTAAGTATTCTTGAATCCACAAATTGATTAAATTCTGATTATTTTGCATCCATAGAAGTGTGAAAAACTTTTGTAGCAAATAATTAATCAGAAAAAACTGAAAAGACTCAGATAACAAAAGAGATTGTTTACGGGGTTCGGAATTCCTATGTCCCCCGGTTTCAGATTGAACCGATCCATTAATAATATTGAAACGTAAGTACAATAACTCTTGCAAACAACCAATAATGAATCAAAACCTGCAAATGAGCTGATCAATGTCCCAAGAACTCTGAAAAAATAGCAGATACTGTCCCAAGAACGATCTGTGGCTCCTACAGTGTTTTCACAATGTGATCTCCCTGCAAATGTGTTAGAAAAACACCTACAAATGGAGATTTAAAAACATTCTATGAAGAAGAAATCATATTTCTGAGATCAGATCTGAATTATGAACAATTTTCATGTTCACATCAAGTCACAATTCAGACTAGAAGTGCATTGAAATTCATGTTTTCCAACTGGCTGTCTTGAAGATCACTGTTAAAATCTGCATTCAGAGCTTCCAAAAATAGGATAAAATTCATTAAAAAAGATCAAACATTACATCGTTAGAATTTTCTCAGAATTATCTACATTTCATCTTTTTACTCAAAATGCCCAATCTGAGCGTACGGCCTTCAAACATGGAGTTCTCTGCAATCTGGTCCTTAAGCTTCTTGCACAGACCTGTACCTCCTCCTAGTCATAAGTTGAATATCGCCCCATTTTATAGTGTTTATGCCCAAGCCCCTATGCGAGTTGGTATGAAGGATGATCCTTTTACTCGGACCCATGGGGTCAGGGGATCAAATCCCAGTGGCCCCTAGCTTTTTGGCAGATTTGCATCCTTTTAAGGGATTAAAATCCCACATGGAGTCGCATGAAAAATCGTTTGTCAAATGGGATTATATGTTTGCTAAGGAGGCGCATTTTTTTATTGGCTTGTGAGCTGCCTAAGCCTATGCTTGGAATGTGGGATTAGTTGCTGTTTGGATAAGGATGTGCATGGCTATCGTATAGACATATGCGGTGGACAGTTTAAACAATTGCGTGGAAAGTTTAGATGCATATGCGAGGTTAAAGTGGAAAATATAATGCGTCGATGTTTGAGCAATGTGGCTGGATGTATAGACAATATTTTTAGGCGTAGTTGAATAATGCTTGGTAGGTTAAACCAAATATAATGCGTGGAATTTGTAAATGCATGGCGTAAATGTGAATAGTGGACTTATCAAGATCATATAATTTCGACCCAATTAATATATCGACATTCCAAATGAAATGTGGCAATAAAATACCACTTGTCGACCCTCGATAGGCAAATCGAGCGAATTCGACGAGTGGTGGCAAGCCACGTGGTGGCTTGTGGACCCACCACGTCGGCGATATTACCTTAGTCCACACAGCGGCCGGGCTCCCCTCCGTAATAAAAGGAGCCTCTTGTTCCCGAGCACCTTTATTTTTTTACGCTCGTCGAAGACCGGTGGTCGAAAATCAACAAACAATTCCCTTTTTCCTTTTCGCCACGTGTCGCAGTGCGATTGGTCCATGATTGACCAGTTGACTAGAGTTGACTTTCCTGTTGACCAAACTTTGACCAGACATAACTAGAGCTCCTGATGTCCGTTTTTCGCGTTCTCACAGTTGTTGGAAAGCTCTCGAGATGATCTTCTGCACTGACACCATTTAGGGATGTTTAGGGAAATTTTTAAAAAAATGATCCTCTGATCACACCTCCCCACTGAGAAAGGATTTTTTGTCCACAAAAAGCTGTGTATCAACCCACAAAAACATGCTTATCTCTTCCTGCATTGCACAAACACATACAAGAACCCAAAATAACATTATAGGTTAAATAAACGCAAATATTTGATTAGCTAGTCACATAACCGATCAGATAATAACACCCAATTAAGCTAGTGTTTAACTGAAACGCTACAACCCTGTCAACTCTACGCACAACTGTGAACTGCCATACCCCATTGTAATACCATCACAAATAATTAACCAGATATTAACACCCATTTCTATTACGGAAAGCTAGTGTTCAACTGTCACTTTGTGATACGACCGATTACCAAGAATTACAATTCCATAACACAGATCAGTATACAAGACATCTAAACTGCCCCCAATTAGGCTAGTGCCCACTGCCCATCTGAAACTGTAACAACTGCAAGTATTCACTATCAGAATATAATAGACTAACAACGCCCAAAAATAGCTAAAGTCAATAACTGAATCAACATGAATATGCCAAAACATTGTATCACCATCACAAATAATAAGTCAGATAATAACACCCATCTATAACAAAAGCTAGTGTTCAACTAACACTTTGTGATTATGCTGATTACTACTACAAGTTTCAAATTTAGACATGCTACTGATGCTTATCCCTGCATAGTGTTTTCAACATGGAACTACCAACCAATCTGAGAAAACAAAACATGAGTATGATGAACCTATCACTCAAATCTTCTCTTCAGTTGTTTCCATTTATTTTCAAAGCTTAAATATCAACTTAGGAATGAATCCTTATCAATCAACAGGAATCCCTAAAATATAGCTTTGAAAAAAACAATTTGCTTGCCTACTATCAAAAATTTACTGTAGTGCAAATATAAAGTTAAGGAGTGTTTTTCCCAACCAATCACTTGGGTTTTTCCGTTTTGGTTGTTTTACCTCCTCAGTACCACAATGAGTTTTAGTTAGGTTTAACACTGTTGGTTTTACAATACTGTTCTTTTTAACAACTTTCCAATTTTGTTGTTTAGAAACAAACCAACAAACCGTAACATCATGACCATTCCTATTACAATGGGAACAAAATTTAACTTCCCTATTTTTAGGAGTCTTACCCATTTTACCATTCTTAGAACTCTGTCTACGAGAATGATTCCCCTGTTTAGGAGAGGTAACCTTCTTGCCATTTCTCGCCTTTGCTTGGTGAGATTGGTCTTAAGCACCTGCCTTATCATTCACAAAAGGCATTAACTTCTTAATCAAATTTTTCCTCTTCCAACAATATGCAACAGAATGATTAGTACCTTCACAAAATGTGCAAGGGAAAGCATATTTTTGTCTACCAAAGCTATATTATTCCAACTGAAAGAGTGTATTAGAAGTTTTTAGGATTTGATTTTCCCTTAGTGCTATTATTAGTGTAAGTGGAAGGAGGTGGAATTTGATTACCTCTTTTACCTGTTTTCTTACACCTTTCATTGTTCCTCCTGATGGCGGAATCCTGCAATTCTAGTGGTGTAGATCCTTGGATGTTGGAAGCTTGTCTTCCTTCAGCTGCTTTGGAACTTTCTCCAATTTCCATTTTCCCACTAGAGTAACCCAAACCTGCAAGCCGAGGCTGATCCTCTACCTGTATTGGGTTAGCATCACCTTGTCCATTTTTACCAAGGCCCGTTCCATTAAATCCCATCTTAACCATTAGTTTAGACCCAATTCCCTTAGTGTGTTTTTCAAATTGACCCAAAGGAACATTTGAAACTGAAGGAGAGGGAGAACTAGAATGTGAACAACTTACAGTGCATTCTTCTGTCATAGTACTTGCATCTGATTTGGAAGGCATTTCCTTCTTGTGTTCACCTTGTTGTAGCTTTTCCAAGAGGGCATCCTTGGTCCGTATTTCTTCTTGCAACTCTTTAATAAAGCCCATCAACTTCTTGCTCTCTTCAAGCATCTTGTTGACATACTCCTCTTTCTTGGTTATAGAGGATTGTGGCTCAGATTTTAACCGCACGATTTCCTCTTCTAAGGAATAAAAATTATCTCTCAAGAAAGAGTTTTCTTCTTGGAGTTGGCGGTTTATGGCTTCAAGCTCATCCAGTTGCTCTTGTTTGGATGACTTGCCCATGATTCCCTGTTCCTGCAAACACAACCTGTACTTCCAAAACTGCACACTGCAAAAGAAGATTAACAACCCCCAAAATGTCTGCACACTGAAAACTGAAATCAATACTGAAACTGAAGCCAAACACAATTAGAAGCTAATCCGGCAATCTAACTGCTCTGATACCAAACTTGATCTGAAAACGTGATGTTGTATTTTTTTCACTTTATAAGTTTCCAAAGATCGTGATTTTCTTAACCAATTTTAAGTATTCTTGAATCCACAAATTGATTAAATTCTGATTATTTTGCATCCATAGAAGTGCGGAAAACTTGTGTAGCAAATAAATAATCAGAAAAACTGAAAAGACTCAGATAACAAAAGAGATTGTTTACGGGGTTCGGAATTCCTACGTCCCCGGGTTCAGATTGAACCGATCCATTAATAATATTGAAATGCAAGTACAATAACTCTTACAAACAACCAATAATGAATCAAAACCTGCAAATGAGCTGATCAATGTCCCAAGAACTCTGAAAAATAGCAGAAACTGTCCCAAGAACGATCCGTGGCTCCTACAGTGTTTTCACAATGTGATCTCCCTGCAACTGTGTTAGAAAAACACCTAAAAATGGAGATTTAAAAACAATCTATGAAAAAAAATCATATTTCTGAGATCAGATCTGAATTCTGAACAATTTTCATGTTTACACCAAGTCACAATTCGGACTAGAAGTGCATTGAAATTCGTGTTTTCCAACTGGCTGTCTTGAAGATCCCTGTTAAAATATGCATTCAAAGCTTCCAAAAACAGGTTAAAAGTCATCAAAAAAGATCAAACATTACATCGTTGGAATCATCTCAGAATTCTCTACATTTCATCTTTTTACTACAAGTGCCCAATCTGAGTGCACGGCCTTCAAAAATGGAGTTCTCTGTAGTCTGGTCCCTTAAGCTTCTTGCACAGACCTGTACCTCTAGTATAAGTTGAATATCACCCATATTTATATTGTTTATGCGCCCAAGCCCCTAGTATGAGTTGGTTGAAGTGCCTATCCTTTTAGCTCGGACCCATGGGGTCAGGGGATCAATTCCCAACGGCCCCTATTTTTGGCGGATTTGCATCCTTTATAAGGGATTAAAATTCCCACATGGAGTCGCATTTTGTTTCGGTCAATGGGACTTTATATCCCTTGGAAGGAGGCGCATTGTTTTATTGGCTTAAAAGCCGCCTAAGCCTATGTTAGGGCACTGTGCATTGGATTGGGTCGGCGCATAGTTTAGTTTTGGATGCTTATCCCATAGCATATGCGGTGGACAGTTTAAACAATTGCGTGGAAAGTGGAAAATATAATGCGTTGATTAGTTTGAAAAATGTGGCGTGGAAAATTTAAAGTGCGTAATTGAAATAATGCTTGGAGGTTTAGATATATGCGTGGCATTTGGAATATAATGCATGGGAATATGTAAAATGGACTTATCAAGATCATATAATTTCGACCCAATGTAATATAATTAACATTCCAAATGAAATGTGGTCAAATATATATATTCCACTTGTCGTCACCTCGATAGGCAAATCGAGTGAATCGAGTGGTGGCAAGCCACCTTGTGGACCCACCACGTCGGCGATATTACCTTAGTCCACACGGCGACCGGGCTCCCCTCCGTAATAAAAGTTGAGCCTCTTGTTCCCGAGCACCATTATTTTTTTACGCTCGTCGAAGACCGGTGGTCGAAAACCAACAAACAACTCCCTTTTGCCTTTTCGCCACATGTCGCAACGCAATTGGTCCATTATTGACCAGTTGACTAGAGTTGACTTTCCCGTCGACCGAACTGACCAGACATAACTAGAGCTCCCAATGTCCGTTTTTCGCGTTCTCACAGTCGTTGGAAAGATCTCGAGATGATCTTCTGCACTGACACCATTTAGGGATGTTTATGGAAATTTTTCAAAAATGATCCCCTGATCGAGAATACACAATTAATGGGGATAGGCTTGTGGAAGCTGTTTAGAGGGGTATTAGTGTGATTTAGGGGTTTAGAGAGAGTTGGGTGGGTTATTTAACTAGCATAGTGTAGTTAATTCCTGTAACATCCTCATTTCAAAATACCAGAACAAGGGAAAAAAAAAATTTATTTTTATTTTTTTGATAACGTTCACTGTTATGAATTATAAAATTCAAACACACGTTCAAGTTTTAATAATTGTTCTCTGCCCAAACAACACAGTTTGGATCACACAATTTCTTTTTAAAACGAATGTTCCCTGCTCGCATATTTACAATATGGAACACACATTCAATGCCATTCAATCTTATAACAGATTCTATATGCTGCTGTAAATGACTCGAGGAACTACCGATCTTCCATTTTTATGGCTCGGAGTATCCAACGATCCTTCATTTCATGACTCGGCAACAACCGATCCTTCATGTTCATGACTCGGCAACAACCGATCCTTCATGTTTGTTTATGCATGGTATATTCTATATACCTGTTCTCATAACCAATTCCGGTTATCGAAGTGATCCATTTAAGAAGCCTATCTGAATACCTGTTACTGATATTCATCTGACATCCTGCATCTTAAATTAAGTGATAAGGACAACGCAACCAGCAATTGCGATACTTTGGCCAAAGATTTTCACATGCTTTGCATGATCATATTCCTGGATGTGATACACATCTACGGAATACGTCCTTCACCTCACTTCACCTGTTATCTAGAATGGTCTTTCCTGGTTCCTACCAGTCCTTTTCGTTTAAGGTTAGTTTAAAACTTTTAATTTAACCAGTTAGTAATATGAACGAGTATAGGAAGGCACTCCCGGTAACTAAAGATACACAGCCTTACAGTGTCGTTTCCCCCACGACCCTGTGGGTCTAGTTATCTTTAGTATTCCAGAGTCACTCCGTATACCTGATCATACTCCTATCCCCTGTCCAAGAGTTACACCTTCAGCCTATGTATTCTTGATGTTTTAATTCAGGAGGGCATTGCAATATGTCAGCTGCAACAGTGTGTCATCATGAAGACCCCGTCTTCATGGAGACACCTTGCTGTAGCTGGCGTATGCCAATGTCCTACGGAATTCTCCCATCGAGAATACACATCCTGCTCAAGTGCTTCGTATATGATTTTAATAATTAAAATCAACTTTCAGCATCCACGCTGATCCCTTGATCCTCGTTTCCATTACAGATTGTATAGGGCTAAGAGGGACTAAATCCGTCCATTGTCTTATAATGCATCTTCTCCTTCATGTCGAAGGGCTGCATTTCCTTACTTGGTTCACTTCTTAATCATTGGATTAAGCAGTCCATTCCGACGGACTTGATAAGTTTAACCTATTTAACTTAACCAAGATTTTCTCAACTGCAACTAAGATTCAGAATTTCTAACTTATTAGACGTCGCTTAAACGAGGCCTAATTCCCAAGAACATGTATTCATTTGTTCTCCTTAACGTTATGTAGTTAAGGTCCATTAGTTATGGATATACTTATCCTATATCCATTATTCTGAATTTATCAAACGGGATCATTAATGGAGTTCGAAAGCGAAGTTCGATTACTCCGGAGTTGATTGATATTCCTTAGCTCCTAAGCTAATCATGAATACCTTCCGATTATGGAATCATATTCTTCTTAATCCTTTTTAATGTCAATTAAAAATTCATCTTTACCCAAGTATGAACTAATTGCAATTTTCAACTTAAAAGTTGCGTTTAGGTAAGAATAGATATCAGTTTCCATTTAGCATCCATCCAAGGACAAATAACAATTCCAAATCAAGAAATAACATTATATTTCCAGATTAGTCAACAAAATCAAACTGATATAACTATTGAAAATATCACACTTGTAATTGTATTCAATAATTCAAGTCATAATCTGTACATTTGCCAATCCAGCTGATTGGGCATAGTTTATACAAAACATCCATACAACTCATGGACAGAAGAATATATTTTCTTCTTTTCACAATTCCTCGAAGAGGAAATAAAGCAACAATTACAATTCATCCTTTATTAATCAAGAAGCATCAGAAAACAGCCATGTCTTCATTCTAATCAAATTCCATCTGCAAAATGATTTGCACGGGTCAGTTCAATGAACTGAGCATATTAAGCACTTATCCTTAAAATAAGGTGCTTCAACTAACTGTCTCAATAAAAGAACCCTGCTTTTATGAAACGACAGTTAAACATCAATCACAAAATAGGCACAAAAGAAAGATCAGCATAACAACTGAACTATCAAAATATAATCACAATCAGCAATAAGACTACTGTCCTGTTTCCACATAATTTTAAACATACTGTTATCCTTTCCACGCCTTTCATTAATAATAAATGCAAAGGATGAGACTAACTGAAATGTAACTCATTACTTTCCTTTCAGTTCCTGTATTAAATTCAAAGCAATCAAGTACAGACAAGAAAGCGAACAACAATGCATATAGTTGCTCCCATCTAAGAACTATAAAAATTCATTAATCACGAATTCCAGATTTCCAACTGAATGAAAGAAGAAAAGATCATTTTTCCAAGTCATTCATTCATATCTCTATTTCTTTCCACATGTCTGTCCTAACAGTGAAATCCAAACGAAAGACAATTCAAGATAACAGTTCAGAGTGAAACTTACAAAATCCATTCGGAATTCACTTTCCGGCAGTAAGAATAATTTCATTTATAATCCGCTTAAAATGAAAACAGGGAAGAATTCATCATCCATATCCATACTTCATTTGAATCAGACTCATATGAAAATCCGAAACAGGTTAGTACAACATTATGTTCATCCAAGATTAAACCGTACAAGGATGCAAACCATATTTTTATCATACTAAAAGAAACTATATTTCTTTCACTGTATGCTAAACAGACAAACAGTATTTCAATCATGCAGTCAATTAATCACATGATTTCCTAATTCTATGAACGTATCCTGTTCAGAATAACATTTATTCATTGTTGTTACCTACAGCAAGTCCAATATTCACATGACTATGAATTTCACCAAGTTAGAACAGCAGGCAGAAGAAGGATTCCCTTCCAACAAATGATTCTACCCAATCCATTTTCCAAGATCGTAATAGTATGCAAAACTCCAGAATGCAAAATCAGATGTCATTACCTTTAGCAAGGTAAACCGTACAGGGTGTCATTACATGAATCTAGTACAAGTCAAGACATCCCACACAGCAAGACTAACTTTCTATGCATTTATTCTTTGTACAGCAATCCAAGATTAAGACATAATCACCAAAACAATTCGATCATAAAGGACCGATCAGCATTAATAAACACAACTAATCATCATACCTTCCTAGCAAGAAACAGTATGTTTCTCTACGAGTTCAGAAGGAAAACTATTCCCTTTTTCCAACTCTCACGAACGTTCATATAAAATTTTAATGTCCATTCCTTTAAAATATAAAATACCATTTCATCATAATCCCGAAACAGCAAAGGAAGAGAGAAGTCTTATCTCTTTTAAGCAAGAAAGGAAAAGAACAACCAAAACGTGTTATCTTTTCTTTCCCCAAGGCCATTCGTATACTCATAAAGAAAACAATGTTGTATTCATAATAATCAACACAGCAGAGAGAAAAAGGAACTATTTCCTTTCCAAAAGAAGTTTCAGTATAGAACGACCTTAAACATCTCATACATCCTGTACCACCATATCACAAAAGCCCGTATAACACAAGAACATTCACACAGTAGTGACAGCAAACCACACTAGTCTACCAGATCCTTATGTAATACATACCCACTGAAGTAATCATGCCTTAGAATTTGAAAGGAAATGCCATGCATTCTATTTTACAAGAATAACCAGTTCGCAATTTCATATTATGTCAATAGCCAGCACAACATGGAGGAGTTCCATGTAAGAAGAGCAAGGCAGTTAAACACAGCACAGAGAAACGGCTTACATATCATTTCAAAAGAAAAGGAATAGCAAGGGTCGACAAACCCACATCATAGCAATATACACGACTGTATTTCCATTTCCTCTTTACTTGCAAAGGCAGTTCCAAGCACAACAGTAAAGAAACGATTACACTAAATAGAAAACAGTTACACTATAAGGAACAATTACACGGCCTGTTCCACTTTCAAACAACACGAACAGTGAAAGAAATATCTATTTCAAACCTCCATACAGTCAATAACCAATACAATAATTCATCTCCAATTTGATTCGAGCAAATACAAATCAAAACCGAGCAACCAGAACGATTCATCATATCATTTTCCAAACAAAAAGAAGCAAGAATCGATGAAACCCAATTCGAATCGACTCGACAACAGTCACAGAATCAAAACCCAAGAGCAGGGTTGTTTTAATGAGACACTTAAACAAAGTAAGAGTTTTTAAAGAGAAGGGCTTAACATGCCTGTAATCTCTTCTCCTGAACTCGAAGAAAACTTCGTTTGCCGTGTTTTTCCTTCCACAGCGACAGCACAAACTCCCCAACGCTTCTTTCTTCTTCAGGCTTAGCAACAGCCTCGAAATCTACAAGAAAATGTCAAATGCCAAGAGTTGGTTCGACTGAACCAGACCAGAAAAACCAAATGCAGAGCAACTTTGCCAAAACCAAACCGAAATAATGAAAAATCAAATTCCCTCATACACTTTCCAAGGCGAACTGGTCGCGGGGACCGAAAACAATTAATGCAATTAAGGCTCTGCCTTTTCCTTACTTTCCACGCCACCGCCACTTGGGTTGGCGGACTCAATCTTTCAAAATTCCCATGCAAAACCGAATTTGGCTCTATCTCCAAATAGATGCCTCTATTTCCTACCTGCCCCACCAAAATTGGCGTTATCCACGTATGGACTGTGTATTAAATGCCAATAAATGCCTTTCCTTCATCCTTATCCCTTCCCTCCAAGGGTCTGCGCACCCCTTAGATTAGGATTAGTTTAGGTTGCATATAGTATTCAACCTAGGTCTTAGTTTAGCCTTAGGTTATTTTCCCCCTTTTTATTTTTTTTTATAATTTAAAAATCCACTTAGGATAGTAGGGTAGGATGCATGTTAGGACTTAGTATTAATTTAGGGTTTAATTCATACTAACCACTAACACTAACAACTTCCATCCAGCCTCCCTACTAACATTCACGTTAATGCAGAGCAGGACGTTCCATCCTTCAGATTACGTGCCAAGGCCACCCGTGTCCAGGCATTTCTTGCCTCACGAGGTCCCAAGTTCGACAGTACAGGGTTCAAGAATCGAACCCCTGTCGTTGGCATCTACGTGCTAGCTGTTCACACTTGCAATCAGGCGCTGCACGTTCATAACAATCTCGGGTTCGGTTCAAGTGTGAATCGACACAGAAATCACAAGAGGACCTCAGCATACTTGGATCAGTGAAATTGATTCAAGGTATGCTATCAATCAGCAAAGAGAGTTTAGCAAGTATACGACAATTTGTCGTCACATCAGCAAACACACAAGTACAATATTTTTCTGTCCCATGCAATAAATCATAGCATACAAGAATCCAAGTTAGCAACTCATTCTCTTAAGATCAGAACTTATCTTAACATGTTTGCCTTCATTTCAGCAGCTATAACAGTATGTAAAACATTTACCAAGTTAACATACAAAATCAGAGTGTTACACATCATGTCATCCAAGATCTTATTGATGCAAATAATATTGAATTGGACTCACCTCTTGAGCAATCTAAGCCTACTAATCACAATTCCAAGCTTAAGATTTTCAATGGCCCACTTCTTAATTACAATAAAGTTGAATCTAATCCAAAGGTGCACCATATCTATCGGGCTCAACCACCTCCCCCTTCTCATGTTCATCGCTTGGATTCTCTTATTAGTACTATCACTTCTACTTCGCCTTATACACCTGTCATTACCTTCAATGATTCTAATATTGCTCGTGATCTTGTTTCTGATACACTTTATATTTGAGTTTTTGTTGGTCTAAGGCCTATTCATAGTGTTTTGATTGATAGTGGTTCTAAGCATAACATGTGCACATTTAAATTGTTTGCTTCTCTTGTCTATATATACTAAGCAACACACGACTTTTGATACTAAGACCTCTCTTGACCGCATATTGTTTTACCTCTCACTATTGGTTCTACTACTAGTGTTATACCTTTCACGATTACTTCTTCCCTTGGGTCATGTGACATACAGCTAGGTTGCCCTTGGATACGTACTCTTAAGGTTATCCCTTCCCTTTTGCACCAATGCTTCAAGTTCATTTACAATAAGAAAGTTTTTACAATCAGGGATATACCATGTGAGACTCCTTTGCCTAATCCTTTTACTAAAAAAGTGTTGCTTCCCACACCTAAGCTTGTTACACCTACTCATGTTACCCCTAACAGATCTATCTCTCGCATGCCTCTTCCTATGTCTCCTCTTGCACATATTACGACTTCTATGAATGTCCTACAACCCTCGCTCCTAGAGACACATCCCTACTTCACCTACACATGTTGTATATTCAAGGTCTGAGACTCCCTTACCTATAGAGTCTGTTCATCACTCTCCTGAGTCTATCATACGATAGGTTTTGCATTTCTCTTGGTGTTAATCCAAATATTCTAAAAAACAAAAACATTCAAATAATTTAATAAGCACAAAAGCGTTCAAATATTCTCAAAATATAAAATCGAGACCTACATATGACTTAATTTGCTAGGTTTGCACTTTACATATGTTGTTTGTCGTATGGTTTGATGGATAACATATTTTTTCTATACACTTTTTATACACATGCCTTCACGAGGTATCTTGAGCTTGTTGCAAGACACACATTGGATTTTACACGATGACGGGTGTTTGCCTAAGTCCGTCTCAATGGCCTTGTTAATGTGGGGGCATCTCCTACACTATTCAGGTGATTTTTTTTTAATACATTTACTTTTACTTTCTCGTGACACACAATTTCTTATATTGTACTTTATACTATTTTTCCAACTAATACGACTGACATGTGCATTTTGTGCAGTAGTAGCTTTTCTTGATCTATGTGCCTCGGGGCTATTGTCTTCTATTGTATTCACTTGCGTGCTTACTTGTATGTTTTCTTTCATGTTTGCGGCCTACTGCCTTTACATGATCGTCTTTGCAAAACTTATGTGTCCCTTGTTTGCGGCTTCTATTGCCTTTGTTCATGCTTGTTTGTGTGTGTATTGCTTTAGTGTCCCTTGCATGTGGCCTCTTAGGCCTTCTTTACAACTAACATGTGGAATTACTTGTGTACTTGTATGCTTTATCGCCTTCGTGCTTGTTTCTCGTTTGCTCTCTTTTTCTGCCTTGGTTTCTACCATGCACACTCTTGCAGGGATAGGATATCAACGGTGGCCACCTACAACAGCCCTCCATAAGATCCAACATTGGCTACCAGATACATCCAACATGGATAACCATCATTTTTTAGCAAAGCGTTCTATTTGTACATCTCTCTCGCCTCAAAAGAAGGGGCATTTGGTGGGGTCTGTTACACAGATGTTTGTGACATAGACAAAATTCAAACTTCAGGAACAAAATGACACAAGCTAAAAGTACTCAGGAACAAAATAAGAAACAGAACAAGAACATATAACACACAGGCACAAAACTGGCAAATGTTACACTTCACGAACATTTTCGTCGTGGGGACATTTTCAACAGATTACAGAATTCACACATTCTCACAGACATTTACAGGTTTCTAATACAATTTTAGGAACATAATACACAGTTCAGAGAAGGGTCTACTATATTTTGGTATAGAATGTGAGGCTTTTGAGTACTTCATTCCTTTTTGGCACTGCGTAACTCGAGCACAATTTCACTACAAGGTATGGGACCATGTGCCTTCTCCTTTTACTAAATACAACATTGCAAATTTGATACTCACGGGGACATCACACATTGGACGTATGAGACAAGTCATTCCCTTTAGACTTTGTGTTAATTTTCAATAGGACGTAGATCCGTCTGCAACAATGTGGTCCATGGGAAAAAAAAAATTGGGTGTGACTAGAATGCCTTGTGACACAATTCTTCTCACTCTTCCAAGCAGGCTTTTTGTGGCCACTCGAAAGCCCTATGACACCCCTCCTTGTTCTAAAACGTTCTCAGGACAACTAAAAAGTCTTGCGGCGCCTCTCTTTTTAGTGTTGGGTCAAGCAACACCCAAGTCCTCCGTGGCTTTGGCATCTCCTTCAGTAAAATGGGGGACCAATCACCCCCAATACTTCAACAGCTCAATTCCAATCCAAATCTCCAAGTACCACAAGATTCAAGAGTTTATTCTTCAACAAAACAAACAAGTGCATTCCTTCCATGCTTTTGTCTCTTTACTTTACTACTTACAAATTCAATTTTCAAAGTTACAAATATATTTTCAAAGTTGAGTTACAATTCAATTCTTTTATAGACATTGACCACACTCTATGTTGCTGATTTGATCCATATAGCATGCCAACATTCAAGTGGAATCAACAACTTCGTACAAAGACAAAATGTGTGTACGCACTCTCGTATATTTTCCTTTAAGCATGTAATTTTCATTTCATACTTAAAGAGGGGGAAAATGTAAAAAACTCAAATTTGGCAATTTATAATTTTGACATGATTGGTTATCACTATGCATCTTAGCTCAAACAAACACCCACATTTTATCCCCGCTCGGTACATCTTGTTATCCATATCCCAAACTTGCTTCTTCTTACACGCTAATGTTTTGACACTTTATAAATATTAGTGCATAGAATCAGGCCTTAACCCATGTCCATCATGATGTACCTTCCATATTTCACCCACCATATCCCTATCTAAAACCGTATAGTAATGTCACGATGTGAAATCTGGTCCTGGCTAACCTATACGGTCTTGGAGCTATACATCATATAACTTTGTTTTCAATTACACTATCTTTGTTGGATTTTTTCATCTTTATGGGTTGTCCTTTACATGAAAAATTACCTTTAGAGCTGTATATAAGCAATTTTATATCACCTCATTCGAAAAACTAGGAACAACATGGCACTCGTATGAGATCTCATTATAAATACTAGCACAAAAGGCATCCTAGGCTCCCCAAATCTTCCCAAATTCGATGCACATCCACTAAGGTAGCCACTACTATAGTTCTAAATCACTAGACTAGGTTAAAGAGTTAAGTTTCTCTCATTTCCAAGACCTCAAAGATCCTTGTTCAATATATTAGAAAGAGTAGAATTATGTCAAGCATGCCCAAAGTGATTCAAGTTTTTAACTAATTACATTCATCTAGATATCACATGCTAGGTGGAGAACTACATGTAGTTTGAGACCTATTTGGATTAGTGAGGACATAGGTGGTGCACGAATTACACTTCAACCTAAACACTAACTTTTTTACAAGGTATACCACCCACGACTAGGGTTTTAGTTCCATTTAGTTGATTTCATAGGGTTTTGGGATTGTGTGACACTTATGATTTGACAGTGAGAGATATTTCTTAACCACCGAAGGGCACACCAAGTTGCAGAATCTCACTCCAAGCAGGTCCAAGATTGCAAACCTATACATTTTCATACCAGTGCAGTTTCGTGTCACCTTTTCTAGGATAAATCATCTATAGGTTGATTACCCCCATTTTCCCTAGTTTGTGAACCCATATCTCACCTTTTCCATTTTGTGTAGATAAGTACACCTCGTCTCTTGTGTATTTGATCTTATAGTACATTGTGAACATTAGTTGAAAGCACCAATTTTTTATTATGATATTGTATGATTAATGTTGGAGGTTAATTAATCATATTAGATCTTAGTATCGAACCATAAATTCCTTTTCATTTTGTTGTGAATTTTATAACAATATTAAGTTAATCTTAAAAAGGGTGTAAACAATCTCCAATGAATGATTATTGTATAAAAGGTTTACTAGACATGGCTATCATAAATATATTACATGATGGATGTTGTGATTTGTTAGACCCGTGACTTAAATAAGTACACCTACATGAATATATGAAATATCTAATACATTATAGAGATAATTGGTTTGAGACACACCCACGATCTAGGTATCTCACAATGAACATGATAATGTAAAGCCAAGATAATAGAATTTCAACAATATTTGTAAAGAAAATCCTTCAAAAATTACAAATTATAAGAAATTAATTACAAAAACACATGGAGAATATTTTGCGATCCCATCTTGTGGATTGCCTAATGAGATATGGAACTACATTATGAGGCACACTACCTATTGGGTAAAGTATCATACAAAATTAATTTATCTAATGCATCAAATTGGAAAACCAACCATCTTCTTTAATATAAGAGTACTTGACATGTATTAGCTAAACTTCAACATATGGATTCTAAGAGCACCAACTACTAATCCACGTGAAGCAAAAATATGATGAAGATAAAACAAAATTGAATAGATCCAAATATAATCACTTATTACATACACATACAAAATACATAGGTCCAAATAGAGGTAATATAAATTTATATGAAGATAAGATATTTCTAGTTGATTTAACAAAAATAGAATAAGTGTTAAACCCTAATTACAGATTAACTGAATGTACAGTATGATATGTAGATGCTACATATAATATGACACAAGTAGTAAGTCAGTAAATTACAATACCCTAAGCAAGATATGTAAGAAAGATGAGTTAGATGATTTACGTTTGATCCTGAAGTGTTGTGAAACGGGAAAATTGTTGAATAAGAGGTGAACTGTGTCATCAATGCTCAAGATAAATTCTAGAGCTCACGGATGATGCTAGACATGAGCACCCATGGCTGGAAAGGTGTTTTTAGGTGTTGAAAACTGCTACTAGGTTCCCATGATTATGCAAATGGTCGGAATCTAATTTTTATAGTGTCGTAAATATTCCCTGCTGATCACTTGTGTATCGCTCTTTGATTGCGTAGGGTACCTGTAACATGAAAAACAAATATCACCTACAAAAGCCCACAAACCACATCAAATATAAAAAAGAAATATGTAGAATGGGGATTCAGAATGACCCCAATGTTCACCCTAAAAAGTGAACTTAAAACTAAGTACTGTACTACATCTCAGACTGCATGTAGTTGTTATGAGTGTGATGCCCTTGTGTAAGTGCACTTGATAGCAGGTTGTAGCTAGATGTAAGCAATATAAATAGAATGTGTGGATTCCAAATCGAAATTCCTCTTCCTGTGTAGTGTATGCAGTCCCTTATCCCTTGATTGAATGCCAAATGGATGCTTTGAAGTGCTTTAGGTTCCTTTTGAGTGTAATCTTAGGTGATAATAATGCTTAGAACTTGGTCATTTATTTTGAACACATAACTATGTATTTATATGATTCCCTCATTTGAATTTCATAATTGACAATTGGAAGGTTGAATCATAATTGAGAAAGGTGCCTAAAAGATAAAAGAGACCCAAAAGAAGTGAGTAAGGTAGAAAAGGATCAGGGGTGCCTAGATGGGACAAGGGTGCTTGGGCGCTCCTGTCCTAGTTGACCGCTAGTTTCTAGAGCCATAAAAGATAAATAAGTAAAATATTGACTAGGCTATAGGGCGTAAAAGACCAAATAGAAAACAAGAGGACAAAGGCAGACGTTAATTACTAGTTTTATTTCTTAGGAATCATATGAATGATAGTATGTGTTTACGACCTCGAAATGTACCCAAGTGTGTGATTTAATGTCTATATTTTCCCCCACTTTATGTTGTTGAGTGAATACTTGATAACATAAAGTAGACAGAAGATGCATACCTGATAACCATGTAGAGTGTGCAATGAAGAATGTGCCAAGTGGAAAAGTGAAGCGTGGAGGTGATGAAAAATGAAGCGTGGAAACTAGGAAATGAAAGCGACCCTATGGATGTATGTGTATGGGTTACACCGTGTTGTACCTATTGTTGTTGTAGCTTGTTATCATGCTTATTATTGTTGCTTCTTGTAAGGATGGACCTGTAAAAAGAAGAGCAAGAATGTAGTCAAAGTTGCGTATATGAAAAATCTAAGTAAAACATGTATAAGTATGTAGAAGTGTAAAAGTATGTAAAAAATAAAGTATGCACCTGATGTAGAAGTGATTTAATAAAAATAGAATTATGCTAAACCCTATATATTGAAGAGTCGCATATGATAAATAAATGATATAACATAGATTTGACACAAGCAATAAGTTAATGCAAATTAAAACCATAAGTGCAAGAGAGGGAATATAAGACTTAGCTAATTTCACAATAAATATCGAAGTGTTCTAGATTGGAAAATAGATAAACATGAGGAGGAAACTGTCACAACCACACTCAAAATTTTTGTAATTGCCAGAATAAGATAGACCAGGGTGCTTGGAATGGTGTTAGGGCACCTAGGCACTAGAGACTTTTGATGGGTGCCTGTGACTGTGCAAATGATCATAATTGGTTTCTCTTATGTCGCAAGGTGGTCGCTAACCTTCACTGTTGATTGCATGTATGTCACACTATGTCCACAAAATTCATTGGTAACCTGTAAAACAAATGGTATCCCATAAAACCCTAAACTATATCAAATCCTAAAAAAGAAAGATGCAAATGGGGAGTCGGAATGACCCTGATGGTCACCCGAAAGAGTGAACTTACAACTAAGCACTGCACTATATCTCAAAATCCATGTATTTCTTGTGAAGTGTGTGTAAAATCATTCCCTAGGAAGATCTTGTGCAAGATTCACTTGATAACGAGCGATATATATATATATATATAAACATAGATAGAATGTGTGGATGGAAAAATGAACTTCCCCTTCCTATGTTGTGTATGCAGAAAATGCAGTCCCTTGTCCCTTAAATGAGTACTAGATGAATGTCTTTAGATTCTCTTAGAATCCTTTTGGAAAGTAACCTTAGGTGATGATAATAGATGCTTAGAGCTTGGTCACTTTATTTTGGTCATAGAGATTATGTATTTATATGATTCCCTTGGTTGAATTTTGTAATTAACAACTAAAGGCCGGCCACTAAGTGAATACATGATGCCCAAAAGATAAAAGAGGCCCAAAAGAGGCAAGTAAGATAGAAAAGGGTTGGGGATGCCTAGAAGGGACAAGGGCACCTATGTGTTGGTGTCCTGGTTGGGCGCTAGTGTCCGGAGTCATAAAATATAAATAAGTAAAATATTTAATGGGTTGTGGGGTGTGAAAGGCCAAATAGAAAACATAAAGCATAGCAAAGAGGCCAAAAATAGTCGTCAATTACTAGTTTTCTCACTTAGGAATAATATGAATGCAAGTATGTGTTTATGAGCCTAGAAATGTACCCAAGTGTGTGATTTTGTGTCTACATTTTCCCCCACTTTATGTTGTTGAGTGAATAAAATAACATAAAGTAGATAGAAAAAGTGTACCTGATAACCATGTAGAGCTGTGGCAAAATACATGTACGAGTGGATAAGTGGAGTTGAAGCATGAAAACTAGGAAGAGAAAGTGACCCTAGGGGTGAAGCGTATGTTTTTTATCATGTTGTTATGTTTGTTGTTGTTTTCTTCTTGTAAGGAGACCTACAAAAAGAAGAGCAATAATGTAGTCAAAGTCTTATATATGATAAATCAGAGAAAAATGTGCATAAGTATGTAAAAGTATGTAAAAATGTGTAAAAGGAAAGTGTGCACCTGATGTAGAAGAGTGTAAAAGGATAGAAAAGTGTCCTGAAAATGTTGTGTAGAGTGATTTTTTCTCACACTAAGAGTGATTTTTTTGGGTGATCTCACGCCAAGTGCGATTTTTTTGGGGTGATCTCACACTGCCAATCTCAGAGCAAGTGTTGGGGAGAGACGTCTAGTGTTACTCTCCTTCCATGACTCTACCTGATAAACACCACTCTTAGATGGTGTGTCCCTATTTTGTTACTGTTGTCCCTGATTTGTTCCGAAATGTACCAATTGAACTGAATGTAGGAGATAAACTGTATTCTGTTGCTGGAGGAATGTGCCTGATACTGTAAAACTGATCTAGAGGCTTATTTGAACTGTGCTAATATGATAAGATGACTATGTGTTCCCCTAGGACATTAGCGCCCATGGGAGGAAACAGGTGCCAAGGCACTATTGTTTGAGTCTGGGCATTGGTGTTTGTGCTATAATTCTGACCCAAGTCTGATTTTGAGTTAGTATTGTAACTGTTACCTGTGCCAATTATGTGTTGTACTTACTGTTGTAGTCTCTGAGCTATTGTATGGGGTGATTTGTTCACCCAATGTATGCCCCCCTCATTTGGGGTGCATGTGACATCGATAGGATTATGTATGACCCAAAAGAGAGGCCTAATGCTGAATCTGAAATCTGTATCCCTGTAGGGGGAGGGGATGTGCATGGTAGAAACCAATGCACATGCAAACAAAGTGGCTAGATACATGTGTTAGTAGAAAAAGTAGCAAACATGTCATAGAAAAACAATGTAACAAGCAAATGTGCATACAAGATAGACTGTGAAAAGTGGGTTTCAAACATGGGACATCGCTCATAATGTCACAAGACAATCATGGCCAAAATCATACAAATAGTGATCAAACAAGACATAGGGCATAGCCCAAAAACAATAGCATGCAATGGAAAACAATGTAACAGACAAATGGTGGCAATATGTAAAGGAAATAACCATGGTGGCATATAGTCCATGATAAGATAGATAAATGTTAGACATGAAGCACCTGTTAGCATGTTACAAAGATAAGAAGTATGTCAAGGTGTGTATGTATCCATGTAAAGTAGTGTGCTAGTAAGAATAAGAAGTAGTATATGATGAAATGATAACACCTGTAATGTGTGAGAAAGTAGATGCCCCCAGGAGCCTCGGTGGGACTGGTAAGAGGTACAGTGTCAAGCATCATTGCAGCGTGTAAGGACCTTTAAGATATTTTCATTCACTCTAAAATACCAAGTGAACACGCATGTGTATATAGAAAATATATTGACATACTAAGTATCCGTCTAGCATGGGAAAAAAGTGTACATGTAAGTATAAGCAAGCAAGAATAAGTGCAACCAAGATATGTAATATGTTGTATGAGTGGGATGGAATGGTATGTAATATGAATGTGATAGGAGTAAACGTGCCCCCAGTAGATGTGGATGAGTATGAAATGAGGTTCATTTATAAAATACCCCTCAACAATCAAGAATGAACCATAGAACAAGAGTGTGTCATCAGGAAATGGTTTGAAAATGTGCACTAGATAGAATAGAACATGAAGCGTAGAGCATAAAGAGTGAATGTGGTGAGGTTCATTTCATATTTAGACCCTCAGCAGTCGAGTATGAACCGTGGAAACTAGAGTGCGTCATAGGGTAGTATGATGATACAAGTTGTGTATCAAGATGTGTAAGAGTGACTAGATGTAGAGCACAGAGCGTAATGTGTATGTGTAGAGATTATAAATAATTGGAAATGATTGAAGGGGGGAGAAAGCATGATTCCCCCAAATGTGTGATGTGGAAAAAGAATCAAGTAAAATTGTCTAATAGATCTTCATTTTCAAGATCATAGCTAATTGGAGTTTGGATCAGAGACTTGGTAAGAAATAGTGTGAGGTTGATCATATAAAGATCCCTTGTGGCGTAAATTATACATGCCCATTGCATATTCTTCATCAGTGAAAGGTGGTTGTGGATAATCATGTGCATACCATCGAGTGAGATTTTGAGAATATCCCAAGAAGGATTCATTGCAAATAGAAATGTGGCCAAAAGGCATAGGAAATGTGATATCAGTATGATTTGGATCTAGTGTGCCACCATTGTAATCAAGCCAAGATTTCCCAAGTGTGAGTGGAGAAGAATGAGGAGTGCATGTAAGGAAGACTGTCAAATGGAAGATGTAGAGGCCATAAACAATAGTAATGAATACACATACATGATATAAGTGAGCAGAGTGAGGTGGAAGAAGGAGATCAATAATTGTGAATCCTAACCGAGCCAAGCCATCATGTGTACAAATAGTCTTCAGAGAAAAGTAGGATTGAATGGAACATGAGGCCAATAAGAATTATGAATGAAGAGAGTGCATGTGAAGGGATCCGAGCATGGAGCATAATGAACTTGGGGAGATGTAATAGGTGATAGAATGTCTAATGTATGTATAGTCCCTTGAAAAGGTATCATGGCATTAGTGGATGGAGGAAGCTTCTTGAATTGATATTCACCAGGGCCAATAACAACAAAAATATCTTGGAAGTAGGATTCATCTATTTCAATGGGATTAAAGTTAGGATTGCACAATGTTTCATCGTTAAGTTCTACGACATCATCCTCATCATCAGAATCATCAGTGCTAGCATTGTCTTGTTGTATAGCATTATCAAGAATATAGCTAGGAGTGGAGTCAGACGTAGAATTAGGAGGAGCCATAATAGGTGGAGAAGTAGCAGTCATAGGGGTAGACATAGTGGGTGATAAGATATCAGTAGTATGAGTAGGAATGGACAGAGTGCATGGAGAAGTAGCAGGAGGAGTAGGAGCACTAGATTACGTAACATCATATGTAATAATGTTGTAATATGGAATAAGGTGTGATGGAGGAATGGGCATGGCGGTAACAGGGTTTATATGAAAAAACTTGAATGGCTCAGGGTCCACAACAATAATATGTTCATAACCATCATGTAAGAATTTAATGCACCGATGAACTGTAGATGGAACAACATGCATGATATGAATCCAGGGGCTTCCAAGTAAGCAATTATATTGAAATGTGGCATCAATAACAAAGAATGTAGTAGGAACCATTTTAGGCCCAACTTGTAAAGGTAGGGTGATGGTACCCATGCATGTACGAGTGGTGAAATCATAACTGCGAATGACTTGAGAATATTTTTTAATTAGATTTTCAGTAATGTCTATTTTCTTGAGGAGAGAGAGCATAGGTTTATAGCAGATCCATTGTCAATGAGTACACATTTAATACACATGGCACCAATAGTAGCAGTGATAAGAAAAGGTGCAAATGGATTGTCACTAGTAGAAGGAGGGATATCCTCATCACTAAAAGATATAACATGTGGTAAATTTTTGAGAGATTGAATGAGGTGAGAAAATGCAACAGGTGAATTATTACTTTCAATGTGAATGGAACGAAGGGTGACCTCTAATGTGTGATGAAAATTGGGTGCACTGCACAATAAATCATAAAGATATATTTTTTATGGTGTATTCTTAAGCTTCTCTATGATGTCATAACCCTTAGAGGTAGTGGTAGGAACTGCAGAAGTGATAGGTGGTGGGACAAAAATAGGTGGAGCCATAGGAGGATGAGTGTGGAAGGTGGTGACTACATTGATGGTTGGATCAGATATTGGAGTAACAAAATGAGGAGGATGTTGAGTACAAACTCGCATAAAATCAGAAGTAGTAGTACCCATGCTAGAAACCTTATTTGGAGTAAAAGAAGGATAAGAAGATTTATCCATGAATTCAGAAGAAGGAGATAGGTTTTGATACATTCTCAAAAGTTAGGGTTTGAATGAGTAGATTTACCAAATGATTTAACAAAAATATAATTTTATTAAACCTTATTGTAAAGTAATTGATTGTAAATAATGATATACAAGTGTTAAGTACAATATGATGCAAGAAAATAAGCAAGTAAGTATGAAACCCTAAGTAATAGGTGTAAAAAGAATGACTTAGCTTATTTATGTTTGATCTAAAAGTGCTTTAGACTGGGAAAAATTTTGAATAGGAAGTGAATAGTGTCATAAATTCCCATAAAAAAAATTGGATTGCATGAATAAGGTCAGAAACGGGCACCCATGGTAGGACAGGGGCACCTGGGTGCTGAAGACCTCTTCTGGGCATGTGACTACAAAAATGGTCAAAACTTGATCTTTACTATGTCACACAAGTGTCACAAATATTCCTTGTTGATCGCATGTGTGTCGTTCTTTGATTTCCAAGGGTACATGTAACCTGCAAAATTTATATCACCTTTAAAATCCCACAAACCACATCAAATCCAAAAAAGGAAAGATGCAGAATGGGGATTCATACTAACCCTGACGGTCACCCTGAGAGAAAACTTACAACTGAGTGTTGCACTACATCTCAAACACCATGTAGTTCTAGTGAGTGTATGTAAGAATCGTGCCCTTGGATGCCCTTATGCAAGTGCACTTGATAGTGTAGCTAGATGTAAGAATGTAATAAAATGTGTGGATGGAAATATGAACTTCCCCTTCCTAAGATGTGTATGTAAAGTTGATGCATCCCTTGTCCCTTGAATGGATGCTTTAGAGTGTTTTAGGTGCCTTTTGGATGCAAGATTAGGTGATGCTAGTAATTTTTAGTGCTTGGTCCTTGATTTTGAACACATAACTATGTATTTATATGATTCCCTTGTTTTGAATTTGTAATTGACAACTGGAAGGCCAACCCATAAGTGAAAAAGATGCCCAAAAGATAAAAGAGACCCAAAAAGAGTGAGTAAGGTGAAAAAGGTTCAGGGGTGCCCAGAGGGGACAGGGCACTTGGGCACTTCTGTCCTAGCTAGGTACTGGTGTCTGAAGCCATAAAAGATAAATAAGTAAAATATTGACTAGGGTATAGGGTGTAAAATACCAAATAGAAAACAAGAAGCAAAGGAAAAAGGTGAAAGACAGTCGTCAATTACTAGTTTTCTTATTTAGGAATCATATGAATTTTAGTAATGTGTTTAAGACCTAGAAATGTACCCAGGTGCATGATTTTTTGTCTACACTGGTGTAGATATGAACGGTAATATAGAGGGTCCATATATATGTTCATGTTCTCCTATTGTTAGATGGAACACTAAGTACGAAAAACATTAGATTATAAAAATGACGAAAAATGAAAGTTGACCATAACCATTTTGATATAAATATACATTCATGGAATCTACAGGGAGATGCACATCAAAGAAATGGATAAACAATAAATTTTTTACACGTGTTTTGTTTTTGCTAAAAATAAAATACTTTTGAGTAATATAAATAAAAATTATTTTGTGTTTTACAAGGATGGAATAATTTGATCGCACATCCATGTTGGGGAGCACATTGAATATTAATAAAATAGATCTCAAACAATAAGTACTATGAAGAATTTGTTAATTTTTTGGAGCATCATACCATGTGTGGGAATGAGGCATGCCTATGGAAAAAAAGAGGAAAGAAGGTTTCCGGGTAAGAATTATTATTATGATAACTAATATAAAATATTAATGTTAATAGGTTTAATAACATAGAATTGTCTTTTATGCGAGTGATATCCCCCCCTGACCTCTACATCTTGAAGGATTGAAACTATATGTAAATGGTGGTATGGGTTATAAACAATATGATCAAAAAAGAAATGATAACTACATCAATACTTGTAATCTTTATGTGTTGCAATCATGTCATTCTAATATAGTTTGGAAACTAGTTCAAACAAAATTTATTGTAATCAATTGCATTGCAAATTATACTACAAAAGAAGATAAAATATTATAAACATATCAACAAATTTAGATTTGAATTGAAAATATTGAAAACACCATTAAGAACCTTTGAAGCAAATATATAGATTCATGTTAGATGATTATCAAAAGAGATAGTATGGAAATGGAGACATGACACATGTTTCTAGTTATTCCTTTTTTGGGTGCAGTAGAATTTTTATATTATTGAATATTAACCATAAAGTTTTGTGTGTTGAAAGAGGATGAAAAATCAAAATATGTGGAAAATCAATAATCAATAGATACAAAGGCATGCCTTGCATAATGGAACATGTACCACTTATTGAGACCGTTAGGCATTGGTTGTTCAATCTTAAATCTGAAGAGGAAAAAAGTGGAGGACAAGAAAAATAGGGTTTATTGTAAGTTTTTGGCCAATGTTTTGTAACATTTGTAAATGAGACAACCAACAATATTTAGATTTTTATTGATTAGAGTTTCTATTATATAAACCATTTATTAATATAGAGAATGGTATTCGCCTTTATGATGAAAACATAAAACTCAATTGGGTTTTATTTCAATATAATCATTGGCATAAAAAGGAGAATATTGAAACAAATATTTAGATTCAATGAGAAAAAAATGATCAAAATGAGGATGATATCGAACAAAACACCATAGATCATGAGTGGAAGATCATATCAAGATTGCACCAATGACAATTTCTTCAAGTTTTTTAAATTGATATGTTGGGTCCAAGGGATATTGATATGCAAAAACCTTAGAACATAGACTACTTGAGTGATGAACAAATGAATAAAGTTGTAAATTTTATAAGCTCAAGGAAAAATAAAATTATTTGTTTGGGATGGAAGAATCACCTTTGGTTTTAACTATGATAGCCTTAAAGAAAAACAAAAAATGTCATTTGATATAATTATACATTACAAGTAAGGACACATTGCACCTCCATTGCATATGATAATCCAAGGAACGATAATAATAGGAAATTCATGTTTTATTAGAGGGATTAAGCTAGCACTTTTAGATTTATCACAACCACAACATGGCCCATTGTATTACTTTCTCAAACTAGAATCACAACATTTAATATCAACATCTCAACAATATATAAAACCTTGCAAATGTGTATTTCAGATTTTATAAAATATAGAAGGAACAAAGTTAACAATATTTTAAAAAGGGCTCCAACATGTTAGGTATTTTTTGGTTGATCAAGTAAACTTTATAGATCAACATATGCTTTAAAATCTAGATTCTTGTCAATGGTGCACTTGGATATGTTTGTAACATTGTCTACAAACCAAGAGTGACACCACTTGAACCACTTACATATGTAATTGTTTAATCCAATAACTACATAGGTATTCCTTATTTTTATGCAACTCTAACTACAATTCCAAACACCCCATAGAAAGAGGTAACATGTGTCAATTGCCTTTGAAATTGACATGGGGATTGACATTCCACAAATCATAAGGCTTAACACTTTAAAAACCCAAAATTGATGTGGGACTTATAAAAAGGAAAGGTTTTACTTGTGTATCATGTGTCAAGTCATTAGATAAATTGAGGATCCCACATACTTTCACATATGACTGCTTAAGAGATTGGAGAGTGGAGAATGGGTAGATAAAATAAAGGAGGAAGAAAAAAGATATCATAAACACATTTTTCTATTCCAAGTATATCTTATATGTATACGCATATTTTACTAATATTTTGTTACTCGAGCTATTTCCTATTTTAATATTAAATGAAATTAAAATGGATATAAAACATGTTCCGTTAATAAAGGTGTTGTCTCCTAAAAACTGCTTTGCGTTTTCATAGCCAAATTCAAATTTGTTGAGCTCATGCCCTTCGTTGGTGTTTAAGCCAAGTTAGAGATTCAAGAAATTAGCAAAATTCATGCCCTAGCGTTGTTTAAACCTCTGTTTTGCTCATTTTTAGAAATCCTCCATTTCCCGGTCTGTGCACGTAATATCCTCTTTGTAAACTCCATTTTTGATCGAAATTGTTCACTTGTTCTATGTCCTGGGTCGTCAAATCATTGTTTTGCCTCCATGCCTCTGGTTCATGAAGGAAATTCAAAAATTGGACTCAAAATGATGAAGTTTTGTTCCTCTATGCATTTTCCACAGTAAGGATGACGAGCGTCTTTTCCTTATCAAATTTTGACCCCAATGAATGCAAGGACGTGGTCAGATCCTATTGGATGGGGAGGAATGGGATTTTTAGTGAACTTAACGCTTTTAGTCACTTTTGGCAAAAATGGTAAATTTGCCCCGCAGACCCAAAAAGCCAAATCGGCTGAAAAATTCAAAGTGGGAGAGTGAAATGATAGAGGAATTTGAGTTTTTGAGCCTTTTCCAAAAACGTTAAAATGTTGAGAAAAGGGCCACGCCACCATTTCTAATCAGAGGATGCCACATGTCAAGAGTTCAATCAAAGCAGCGGGCCAGCAGAGAACTTTGAGTTTTTGAGCCTTTTTTCCAAAAAAGGTTAAAATGTTGAGAAAAGGGCCGCGATCCCATTTCCAATAAGAAAGTGCCATGTGTCTAAGTTGAAAAGTCAAAGCGGGGTTGTGGGCCAATTTATTCCAAATTGCCAAATCTCACGAAAAATCACAAAATGCGAAAGGCTTCCCCCGTAATTGCTCCAATCCCTTCTTGCCACATGGACAGCCCAATTTCAAAGTTAGAGGAGCAAATCAAATGGTCTATATTTAGATTGGAAAATCGAATGTAACGGTTTCTTTGCAAGATCTAGTTTTTAACCCACCATGAGCGTTTTCTTCACAACAGAAGAATTTGAAAAGGCGTTGAGGATTTGTGAAGTTGTAACGGTTTCTTGCGAAGAATATAATGGCTTCTCGATGTCATTCCACGGGGGGTGATTGATTTCAAAAAAGACCAGAGTGCTTTGTACGTGGAAAATATAGAAAACGCCACATTTCTTCTATTTTCTCTTCTTCCTCGAATTTCTTCCATTCTCAAGATATGTACAAACTCCGCTCAAGCTTCAATAATAAAAGAAGGAATTTTTTCCTCTTTGATTGAGGAATCAATTGGTACTTTGCGACCAATGAGTTTTATTCAGTCTTGTAGCTTCTCCTGTGGATTTGTTTTTCTTCTAACTATAAATGCATGTAGATGAAATTTCTAATTAATGCGTGTGGGCATCTGATATTCTACTCACAACATTAGTTTTCTCCTACCTCCATTTCCACTCCCCTTCCCCTTTCCAAGACAAAGTTTCTTCTCTAGTGAGAAATTGCTAGCTTTTCCACAGGGTCAGTGGAGTACCCCTGTTGGATCTCTGGTCAAAAGGCCACCATTGAAATCCACTTTTTCACGCATGCACATACGGAAGCTGCACTGTTCAAGTAGAGGGACTTAGATTCCCATAGTGTTGGCTTGAAACCCACCAAATTTGTCCACAAGACAAATTTTCTCGCCAACAAAAGGAATGGACTAAAAACATATCTATTATCTATGTATCAATTTCAAAGCACTTATATAATACAGAAACCCAACATTTTATATTAGCACCTTGAAAATGACACCTTGAAATCGATATCTCTTAGTAACACTTAAAATTTGATATCTCTTAACATCTAACAAATATAAATTTAAGATAAACTAATATAATATTTTTTTGTTATATAGGAGAATTGATAGTGTCTCCATTATTCTCTACTATCAAATTAGGAATTTATAACTAGAAAATTAATATAATATTTACTATAAAATAATAACTAAATTTGTGAAAAACATTTTAAAATAAGTCAAATACAAATAAATAAATTAGACAAAAATTAATAATCTAATCAATTATTAGAATATATTAAATTTGTGTAGATCATCTTAAAATAAATCAAATACAAATAAATAACCAGGAACTCAACTAACATTAAGGACTTTTCATACTGGTGGGGTATTTACATGTGAGATTTGAACCAGTGTAAGCATATTGCCAACGGATTTACAGTCCGTCCCCATTAGCCACTTGGGCATCGACCCAGGTACAAAAAATGAATCCAATTTTCATTTCATGTTTCACTTCTCATTATAGCATTCGTAGATCATACTGAGAAGTGATGAAGTATTCATAATAATCTAAACAAATATTATAATATATTAATTTTTTCCAAATATCCTAAAAGAAAATGTTAACTCTTTTCACGCTATGCAAACACTAAATAACCAATGGGAAACCTATAACACATGAAACCATATGATGAATGAATCTTCATTTAAAAAACGGGTTTAAGAAATTCCATAAGACAACCTAAATAATAGTAGAAGAGGAAGTTTTTGGTATCAATAATATTGTATATATATATATATAACCATATTATTGACATAAAAATATGTTTAAAAATATTTTTAAAATATAAAATATAAAATTTATCTACTCTGGCAATAACATAGAACGAGTTTATCTGAATTAATTTTCTATAAATATAATTATATGTATAAGATATTATAAAATAAATAGGCAATAAAAACCATTACAGTTATGCTTGTACTTCCACATATTCAAAACCATTTTTATTAATAAGATAAACATTAGTGTTCTTTTAAGATTCGGTTTGAACAATATATTCCAAACATATATTAGAAAAATGATTAAGAGTGTAAGCTAGAGAAATACTAGATAGGTAATATTCGAAAAAAAATTAGTATACATTCAAGTGAATTTTTTTTTTTTTTGAGAAAAACACAATCTCTCTTATAGTTTAGGAATCATATGAATTTTAGTAATGTGTTTAGTACCTAGAAATGTACCCAAGTGCGTGATTTTTTGTCTACACTGGTGTAGATATGAATGGTAACATAGAGGGTCAATATATATGTTCATGTTCTCCTATGGTTAGATGGAACACTAAGTACAAAAAACATTAGATTATAAAAATGATGAAAAAATGAAAGTTGACCAGAACTATTTTGATATAATTATACATTCATGGAATCTACGGGGAGATGCACCACAAAGAAATGTATAAGTAATAAAAGTTTTACACGTGTTTTGTTTGTGCTAAAATTAAACTACTTTTGAGTATTATAAATAAAAATTATTTTGTGTTTTACAAGGATGGAATAATTTGATCGCACATCCATGTTGGGGAGCGCATTGAATATTAATAAAATAGATCTCAAACAATAAGTACTATGAAGAATTTTTTCATTTTGTGGAGCATCATACCATGTGTGGGAATGAGGCATGCCTCTGGGAAAAAAGAGGAAAGAAGGTTTCCAAGTAAGAATAATTATTATGATAACTAATATAAAATAATAATGTTAATAGGTTTAATAACATAGAATTATCTTTTATGCAAGTGATATCCCCCTGAACTCTACATCTTGAAGGTTGAAACTATATGTAAATGGTGGTATGGGTTATAAACAATATGATCAAAAAAGAAATGATAACTACATCAATATTGGTGATCTTTATGTGTTGCAATCATGTCATTCTAATATAGTTTGAAAACTAGTTCAAACAAAATTTGTTGTAATCAATTGCATTGAAAATTACACTACAAAAGAAGATAAAATATTATAAGCATATCAACAAATTTAGATTTGAATTGAAAATATTGAAAACACCATTAAGAACCTTTGAAGCAAATATATAGATTCATGTTAGATGATTATCAAAAGAGATAGTAGGGAAATGGAGACATGCCACATGTTTCTAGTTATTCCTTTTTTGGGTGCAGTAGAATTTTTATATTATTGAATATTAACCATAAAGTTTTGTGTGTTGAAAGAGGATGAAAAATCAAAATATGTGGAAAATCAATAATCAATAGATACAAAGGCATGCCTTGCATAATGGAACATGTACCACTTATTGAGATCGTTAGGCATTGATTGTTCAATCCTAAATCTAAAGAGGAAAAAAGTGGAGGACAAGAAAAATAGGGTTTATTGTAAGTTTTTGGCCAATGTTTTGTAACATTTGTAAATGAGACAACCAACAATATTTAGATTTTTATTGATTAGAGTTTCTATTATATAAACCATTTATTAATATAGAGAATGGTATTCGCCTTTATGATGAAAACATAAAACTCAATTGGGTTTTATTTCAATATAATCATTGGCATAAAAAGGAGAATATTGAAACAAATATTTAGATTCAATGAGAAAAAAAATGATCAAAATACCATAGATCATGAGTGGAAGATCATATCAAGATTACACCAATGACAATTTCTTCAAGTTTTTCAAATTGATATGTTGGGTCCAAGGGATATTGATATGCAAAAACCTTAGAATATAGACTACTTGAGTGATGAACAAATGAATAAAGTTGTAAATTGTATAAGCTCAAGGAAAAATAAAATTATTTGTTTGGGATGGAAGAATCACCCTTGGTTTTAACTATGATAGCCTCAAAGAAAAACAAAAAATGTCATTTGATATAATTAGACATTACAATTAAGGACACATTGCACCTCCATTGCATATGACAATCAAAGGAACGACAATAATAGGAAATCCATGTCTTATTAGAGGGATTAAGCTAGCACTTTTAGATTTATCACAACCACAACCTAGCCCATTGTATTACTTGCTCAAACTAGAATCACGACATTTAATATCAACACCTCAACAATATATAAAACCTTGCAAATGTGTGTTTCAGATTTTATAAAATATAGAAGGAACAAAGTTAACAATATTTTAAGAAGGGCTCCAACATGTTAGGTATTTTTTGGTTGATCAAGTAAACTTTATAGATCAACATGTGCTTTAAAATATAGATTCTTGATTATGTCAAGCTTTTTTAGAAAATGTTGATAAGTTCTTTGGTATAAGTTCTATGGTTTTCATTTGGAATTTTAGGTTGTTGCCTCAAGTAATGCATAAAATTTCTTATACAAACACATTACAACTAAATTTTTCACAATAGAACTTCAAAATGATTTTTTCTCTGGATAAGGTTTTTGGAATTTACAAGGTCAAAGTGAATAACAACAATAGTTTCATAAATTTCTAACATATCTAAGACACACCTAACCAACCATTGAATAATGTTGGTTGTTGAGAATGAAATCAATGCTTCTATCAAAACAGTTGAAAATGAGAATTTTAATGAACATATACATTTATTTACAACAAATGAAAATGTGCACCAACATAATAAGAGAAAAATGTATGCATGAATCAACCTATTGCTTGATTACAACTAGTCCATGAAACAATAATGTTGCAAGATTTGATGATGAGAAATTAGAAGTTGAATTATTGATTGCTAATGGTGCAAGGGTGATGCTTGCCACAAAATTTTGGATAGAAGTAGCTCTTGTCAATGGTGAACTTGGATATGTTTGTAACATTGTCTACAAACCAGGAGTGACACCACTTGAACCACTTACATATGTAATTGTGCAATCCAATAACTACATAGGTATTCCTTATTTTGATGCAACTCTAACCACAATTCCAACCACCCCATAGAAAGAGGTAACATGTGTCAATTGCCTTTGAAATTGGCATGGGGGTTGACATTCCACAAATCATAAGGCTTAACACTTTAAAAAAACCAAAATTGATGCGGGACTTATAAAAAGGAAAGGTTTTACTTGTGTATCATGTGTCAAGTCATTACATAGATTGAGGATCTCACCTACTTTCATATATGACTGCTTGAGAGACTGGAGAGTGGAGAATGGGTAGAGAAAATAAAAGATGAAGAAAAAAGATATCATAAACACATTTGTCTATTCCAAGTATATCTTATATGTATACTCATATTTTACTAATATTTTGTTACTCGAGCTATTTCCTATTTTAATATTAAATGAAATTAAAATGGATATAAAACATGTTCCATTAATAAAGGAATGGACTAAAAACATATCTACCATCTATGTATCAATTTCAAAGCACTTATATAATACAAAAACCCACCATTTTATATTAGCACCTTGAAAATGGCACTTTGAAATCGATATCTCTTAGTAACACTTAAAAGTTGATATCTCTTAACATCTAACAAATATATATTTAAGATAAACTAATATAAAAAAATATATATATATATATATAGGAGAATTGATAGTGTCTCCATTATTCTCTACTATCAAATTAGGAATTTATATGTAGAAAACTAATATAATATTTACTATAAAATAATAATTAAATTTGTGAAGATCATTTTAAAATAAGTCAAATACAAATAAATAAATTAGACAAAAATTAATAATATAATCAATTATTAAAATATATTAAATTCATGTAAATCATCTTAAAATAAATCAAATACAAATAAATAATTTCGACAAAAATTAATAATCTAAACAAATATTATAATATATTAAAAAATTTTAAATATCCTACAAGAAAATTTCACTCTTTTCAGACTTTGCAAACACTAAATAGCCAATGGGAAACCCATAACACATGAACCCATATGCTGAATGAATCTTCATTTAAAAAACAGGTTTAAGAAATTCCATAAGACAACCTAAATAATAGTGGAAGAGGCTAAGTTTTTTATATCAATATGTATAAAATCATATTATTAACACAAAAATATATTAAAAAATATTTTTGAAATATAAAATATAAAATTTATCTACTATGGCAATAAAATAGAACAAGTTTATCTGAATTAATTTTCTATAAATATAATTATATGTATAAGATATTACAAAATAAATAGGTAGTAAAAACCATTACAGTCATTCTCGTATTTCCACATATTCAAAACCATTTTAATTAATAAGATAAACATTAGTAGTGTTCTTTTAAGATACGGTTTGAACAACATATTCCAAACATATATTAGAAAAATGATTAAGAGTGTAAGCTAGAGAAATACTAGATAAGTAATATTCCAAAAAAAAATTAATATACATTCAAGTGAATTTTTTTTTAAAGAAAAACACAATCTCTCTTACAGTTTATATGTAATACATGGACAATTACAAGAAATATAACAAACAATAGGAGGTGATTTTTTACTTTTTTTCCTTTTTCTTTTCTGAGTGGGGGTTGGGAAAAAAAGAAGTTAAATTGCTTGAGCCAGAAGGTACGTGGAGGATTATAGAATCCACCGCAATAGGCTACTTTACCAAATTTATTTTTGCCAAAAAGCATGATTGAAGCTTAGTAAAACTAGTGTAGAAAATATCCATTAATAAAGATTAAATCAACCTGTACAATATTTCAATTTCATTGCACCATTTAGTTTTTTTTTAGATAATATTTCGAGACATACATAGGATTAAATTTCAATTTAAATTATTTGAGTGAGAAATAATTCAATTAAGTTATGATACATGTGAGCGATTTGTTTTTCAATAAATCCTATATTTATCTTAATTTTTTTTTAATAACAGCCTAACCGATTGATATTTAGTGCCGGAATAATTGATATTTGAATTTTTATTTTTATTTTGTTAAGCAATAATAATTGAGATTCAAATTTAATTATAGCAGAATGGACAAAAACATATATAAATATTGTACTGTAAATGCATATACATTACACCAATATATTAAGAAAAAGCAATGAAGTAGATTCCTTGCATGAGACACAAAGCACAAAGGCCATAGATCTCTACATAACAACAGATCTAGAAACAAAAAACATGCAAACTTGGCATGCCCATTAAAAAAACTAAAAAACTGAACACCATTATTAATTTCTCTGTAAGATTACAGACAATTCTTAATGTAAAAAATTACAGAAGAAGATGCAAAACAAAATTTAAAAACTCACAAATTTTTCCCTTCATATGTACATATCTCTAACCAGGAAGGAACTGCGGTTCTTGACAACAATGTCATACATGTGAATTGACTTGAACCTGCTAAAATCTCTTGGCAAAGATATAAGATGAAGAGAAAAGCTCTTGTGATACTGCAAAAGCTCTGGATCACTGTTTTTATCATATATCTCCCACCCCAAACTGAACAATTTTCTCTCCAGACTTGCATATGAAGTAATTATCTCATTTGTGGGAGTATAAACAAGTACCTTGCGCTTCGAACTGACGACCTCCATTCCATCAATGGGTTCTACCATTGGATTTGATATCAATCTTGCAACCCCATTTCTGAAAACCCAAACACCAGACATTCTAATCAACTTTCTCACCAAAAAAAAAAAAATGCAGAACAGCAGATGGGTATGGACAATAAAGGCTAACATAAGATCAGATCTTCCATTAGAGATGGATTTAATGGCTAGTAAGATTTGATTTTGGTTGTATAACTGTGTAATATGAATAGACACGGTTAGATCAGAATTCTGACATGGGTGACCATCGAATAAAATGGTTCAGATTTTTTTTTTGGGATGGGTGGAAATATGAATAGGCAATGAAAGAAAACTGCTTTGATATATATATTCTTGATTGCATGTGAACCCGTTAAACTGCTTTGGATGTATCGGAAAACGTTTAGTTGTATACATTTACCACTAAACGAATCTAATCACAGGCAGATTATGGATTGAACTTCAGCAAAAATCAAGTTCAATAAATTTAAATGCGTTACAATCAATGAACAAATGACGAGTGAACATACAAATGAAAATTTTAAAAATCAACAACTCAGAAATAATTTATTTTCTTCGAATCGGTTACCCCAACTTATTTATCTTCCAAGATTGCTACGATAACCCCTGAGACGGACCCCCTCGTTTCGGCTAAACTATCATTATATTTGATACCATTCTGTAAATACACCATGACTGGTAATTGAAGCTCGCTCAATACAATTCTTCTTCTCCTGAATCGCCCTTGCAAAAGCAGTAAATAACAAAGTTTTTGACAAAATGGTCGTCCATCAAATTTGGAGGGTTCGCTTCCTGCAATTGCTGTATTACCCACCTGCAAGCTGAGTAGAAGCGCAATTCCTTTGGATATATATATTGCATGTCAATCCTTTAAACTGCTTTGGATGTATCAGAAAATGTTTTGTTGGACACTGATGAGCATATCTTATTAAATGAGCAATCTAGGTCAATCCAAAATTATTAGGGCTTTTAGATTATGACGAAGTTAAACATCAAGCAGCAACTTTGGTATTACAGGAAATGAAGTCACATAGGAATAAAAAATATCTACAAATTATAATTTGGATTTAGTAGGAGATGATTTGACTATTTTTATTATTATTTTTTAATAATTTTAATGGGATGTTATTGGTTTTTTAGAGTCATTTTAATATGGTTTATGTAAGTAGTTATTATCTTCGGATTTTATTGGTTTTTTACAGTCATTTTAATATGGTTTATGTAAGTAGTTATTATCTTCGTAACATAGGAATAGTGAATTTAATTCATTGTTTTAGGTTTCGAACATTCTCGTTTCTTTTGTACTTAGTAAATTTATTTGGAACATGTAATGTCTCGTAAGTATATTATGAAAAAATTGATTATAATTAAATAAAATATTAGATATTCATTTAACACATATGTAATTAGGTCTAAAATAAAACAAAAATATTAAATCAAACCTAATTAGTTATAAATAATTTGAAGCAATGATAAGGATTATCTTGTTCCTGGGAATGCGACTCATCAGAAGAGCTTCGTTAGATTGTAATATCGCATAGTGAGTTATTTGTAGTGAAAATGGAACTTTGTCCAACTGCAGTGTCTAGAAACTACACTCTCTATGTCACACCAAAAACAAGATGGAAGGACAGATGATATACATGGATGATAGGATACCTGATCAGATGGGAGATTTTGATAGACAACATATAGATGATTTAGAGACATGATAAATGTTATGGTGATAAAGAGAAAATAAATATTAATGATAAAGGCGGCCAAAGAACAAATAGGAATGCAACTTGATGAGTGACAACCTAAGGGTACAAGCGACACTACGTCATATCAAGGAACGCGCGAGGAAACAATGCCTCCAACTGCATTGGAGGTAAATAAGAAAGGGATCCAGGTAACGCAATGCACATGTGACCAAAACAAGTGTTAACACATAACCAACGATAGTTAGTTATATCAAAGACCATGAGGGAAGTATGGATGAAATGAGCTCATAAACCTAGTGTCGACACGACAAAGGGGTTTTAAATGCAACTTGTACGCGGGAAGAGGGTTCTCCATAGGTGGTTGTTCCTAGGACTATGTCCCATCTTTGGGATGAGGGAAAAGAATGCAAACTGATCAATGTGGGAAGTTTGCAATATATGAGAAAGTTGATCAATGTGGGAAGCTTTCTTAGGATGCTTGCTTTTATATTTTGTTTGCTCTTGCTTCTTCTTTTTAAGATGACAAGATAAGATATGCATGATAGTTGTCCTTCGAGGGATCAGTCTATTTTTATTTTTTGATTTTTTGTGTGATATGAATAGTTGTCCTTTGAGGGATTGGTCTATTTTTTTTAGATGGTGAAGAGCTGGGTATAACTAAATAGACCACTTACGATGTGATGAGAAGATGTACAAGAAACACTTATGGGGCCTTTACGTGGTTCCAATAGGCGGATGAGAGGGTGATGGATGTAATGATTGTGGAGTTCTCAGCAAGAAGGGAGAACCTATCTATAAGGAAAATGCTATGGACAGAGTCGTGGTGCCCATATTTAAGGTCATGACTAGGAAGGTGAGGTAGACCGCATAATTCCAAATCATTACAATGAGAGATGGAAGGGGCTAATGATGGAGGAATGATCTAAAGATATGACTAAGTGTTCACTGGTAGATATGTTAATAACAGAATGGTCATAAGTGCAATGCGTTAAGTGGTTCCACTTCTGGTTTACCATCAAGGGAGGCCAAACGATAAGCTCCCGACCCATACTTGTGCATGATAATATAAGGTCCAATCCAGTTAGGGGAAAAATTTCCACGTTGAATCCTTTCTAGAGTAAAGATGATCTGATTTAAGGACAAGGTCGTCAATGTTAAAGTCACGATGAGATAGGATGATATCTTACAAAAGATTGAAATAGGATGAGATAAATGATAAAAAATACCCTTCAAAAGTGAGGAAGCGAGGAAACATATGTCTTAGTGAGACAAAGATGGACACAAAAGTGTACTTAGGATGAGATATGGTGCCCCGAGGGAGGCATAAATATGGCCACAAAAAGTGGACTTATGATAAGGTGGGATGGGATGATAGATAGGTTTATTGGATAAGATGAGACAATAATTGGATAAGGTTAGAGATAGATAAGAAAATGTCAAGGATTAAGCAGAAAGGAACTAATCTGATAATAGATCGGTCCTAGAGTGAATTCCCCCAGTATCCAAGGAGTTGTTTGATGGAGAGGAAGATGGATCGATGTGCACGGGATATGTGGATGAGGGAGAAGATGAAAGATGATTGAAAGAAAGGGGTGGATTCTCCCCCAGTGAGGGATGTTGTCTCACACTAAGAAACTTGGATGAGGATAAGCTAGAGGACATGGAGAGAGATGGGGTGAGATTGTTAGAGGGTAGTGATGGTGATTTTATGTTTTTAATGGATAAATGATTGAAGATCATAGGGGTGATAGGTAAGACAAAAAACATCGAACAAGGGAGGAACCTCTTTGGGAGGAGTAACATGTGGAGGAGAAATGGCCACAGAAGTAGTGGTTGAGTAAGGGGACTTATATAATTTTGTGGATAAAGATGTAGAAATGGGAATTGGATTGGTCGTGGATACAATAGTGGATGGAGAAGGATGATCCTCCTAGACGAGAAAGTCATCTTCCTCAATAAGATCATGAACGATAGCCCGAAGGGCCTTACAATGCTCAGTGTCATGACTCGAGGTACGATGATAAGCGCAAACAACATTGGAGTTGAACCATGATGGATTTTCACTATGTGAATCAAAGGCCTTAATAGGAGGGAATGTGATAGCGGATAGTTGAATTAAATGTCTAAATATCTTTGTGTAAGATCCAATATATGTGGTATAGGGAAGATTTCTCTTGTGAGGTTTGATAGGAGATATTGATTTGGATCTAGAAGAAGAAGTAGATATTGGAGGTGTATATTTGAGAGGTAAGTTAGATGTCTTAGTGTTTCGAGATTTATTGGTAATGGGTGTCTTAGGTGAAGGGCCTAGCCCTAAGATGGATGGGGGTGCTCCTAAGAGAGATGGTGTGGCGTTGGATTGCTTAGGAGGGGTAAGATCTAACTTTTTATGAGGATTCATGAGATACTTTTGGGGAAGCATGCCAAGAGTCTTGGATTTTGATTGTGAATATTTTCCCTTAGAGGGGATGACAATGATCTCAAATGGAGGGTCTGAAGATTGTGGTGTAATGATGGATATTGATGAAGGAAGAGGTGTTCAAATGATGCAATTGATGAGGTCTAAATGAGTCATGGGCCGCATAGGTTTTAGATTGGTTAGTGTAGAGATGGCTGGTTTTGTAGATGAAGCACGAGTGCAGTTTTTGGTTTCCTTAGGTGGAGGTATTTGTGTCATAAATGTTTCAAAAGGTATCATAGTTATACTTGAAAATCGAGGCGTAGGTGTAGGTGTGGTTAGGCTAGAAGATGTGATTGATGTAGAAGTGGGTATAGATATAGTAATGGACATTATAGAAGGAGTGGGAATAAAATATTGGGATGGAATAGATGATGTAGCCATATGTAAATATGTAGGTATATGTGATGAGGATGTCGAAATAGGTGTTGGGAGAGTTGTAAGTGAGGTTGTAGAAGTATATGTGGTAGAAATGAGTGATGTAGATGTAGTAATAGGTGTATTTTATATAGATATGGGTGAAGAACAAGATGTGAGATATTGAGATGTAGCGATTGTGGGTATGGTTTGAGAGGGTCATAGATGTAGGTAGTGTGGAAGTAGTAATAATTGTGTTTGATTTGAAAGGAATATATGTGAGGGGTGTAGGGATAGGCATGGATATCGATGGTGATGAAATAGATGCTAAGGATGAATCTGATGTGATAGATTGGGGTATGATAGAATTGGATGAGGTAGGAGGTATAGTCAAATTTTATGTGGATGTAGTAGATATAGATATAGGACAACCAATAGAAGTTGATATAGGTGTGATTGTCATGGATATGATTGGTATAGAGATGGGAATAGGTGTCGAAGAAGGGATGGGAATAATATCTAAGGTAAGAGTAGGTGGATTCATTTATGAGGTGAGATCTTGATTGATGGTGTTAATGGTGTTGATAGCGTGAGCAATTGGTAGTTGAGATGTAGAAGGGGTGGCTTGATCTACTATTGGTTGATTAGGAAAAGGTTGTTTAAAGACTTCGAAGGGTTAGCTAGATGATGTGATATAATTCTCTATTTATAGGTCCCCCTGATTTATAAGTTGTTGTATATGATCTTTGAAGGAACAACACTTTTCAATTTTGCGACCTCTGACTTGATGATATTTACAATAGTGGCCCTTGTGATACCAAGTGGGATTGGGCCACGAGTCGTCAACGGGTCATACGGGAGGAAGTTGGATGAAGTGTATTGTCATAAACTTTTCAAATACTGAACTATAGGATTCTCCCAAGGGGGTATAGTTAGGATATGGTCTAAAAGCGCTTTGTGAATATTCCATGTGAGAGATAGATGTGGATGGAGATTGAACCATGATGGTATTGGTGGCATATTTAGACTTGTTGCTATGTGTAGAGGTTTTGATGAACTCGGTCTTGGGCTTTTTTTATTGAAGCTTGAGTTGTCCTTGCTCAAGGGAATGAGTTTCAAGTTTGCGAGCCATGGTGAAGGCTTCTTCAAATGTTTAAAATGATTGGATTTTTAAGGTGGATGAAATATGCTTCGCACAAGAGCGTGATAATAATTTGATAAGCTATGTCTATGGAAGGTAAAATGATAATTAATTTATGATTCCACGCCATCATGCAACAAATTTTTTCATATAATCATTATCCAATTGTTAAATGATGTATAAGTCTATAATGGTGATCTTGCAGACAATGTTGATTGATAATTGTTCCAAGAATAGTTGTGCAATTTGGGTAAATGAGAATAATGAGTGTTGAGGGATGCCATTGTACCAATACAATGCAGGACTGGCCAACGACATAGGGAAAGTGTGAAACATGAGATCTTGGTCATGGGAAATGAGATAACATGCATACCTAAATGTACAAAGGTGTTGTTGGGCATCTTCCTTACTGTTAAATTTGGTCAATTTTGGAAGTTTCCAATGAGGAGGATAGGGTTTTACAGGGACCAAGGGATTTTTAGGTTCGTTCCAAAAAATTTCATAAGTGTAACCTTGGGCCCCCAGGTAGTGGCTTTAAGGCAAGACATCTTATTCATCAATGCATGCATGGGGTCATTTGAAGTGGTTGGATGAGAGGAAAATGGTTATATTTGAATGACATGAGAAATGGCTTGATAGGGTTGTTGGTAGGCTTGTGAATGAGTGAGATTTTGAGGGATTGCTTGATGAGGAGGAATGTAGGACATTGGTTGAGATTGGATGGGTTGGTGCAATGGTCGATGTTGAGAAATAGGAATGTTATTTGATTGTTGAGATTGGATGAGTTACTGTGAGATGGGGATATGGACTTGTTGCATTATATGATAAATGTTGATGGGTTAAGATTTTTGGGGTCTATGATGGGTAGGAATGTGAGTGTTAAGAGGTTGAGATGGTTGGATAGGCATACTAGAGATAGAGTTGATATAAGGTGATGTGGTAGGAATGAGATCCACCAATTAAGTGGATTGATAGGATTGAAAGATTGTGGGAGATTTACGGAATAGGTACTCATAAAGGGCGATAGAAGGAGGTCCAAGAGTCTCTAAAGGATCAGGAGACATGGGTGTATCTACTCTAGAGGAAATGTACTAAGGTGAATTTGGTCTAGAAAGGTTGGATTGATGGGAGGTATGAGGATTGGTTTCAAGATGGGGATCATTTTGGATGACATGGTCCTCATGAAGTGAGACCATGGAGACAAAGGGTTGGGAAACCAAAGGTGTGGTCTTATGTTTAGAATCTTGTTGGGAAAGATCATTGGAGGGAGGGATGTTATTGGATGGAGTATATTTTTGCGGTGTCTCAGCTTGAGAAAGGGTGGCAATAGGCATAAAATAGGTGAACATTTTTTTATGTAATTTGTTAACAAACAAATCAAGAAACTATTTTTTATCATCATGATTAATTAGAAGATGTGAAAAAGAGAAAAGTGGATAACGAAGGTACCTAAGAAATGACATTCTAAGGTTGGTTTCAAGTAGTTTTGGATGGGGAGTCCTCAATACACCTAAAGGTACACGAGTCCCAAGTCTTTATAGGATTTATAACGTGGCCAGAACACTGCAATTGCTTCCCTATTGGGTGATCAAATCCGAATTAGGTCCACATGGTATGGGATTATTTCGATATGTGAACTTGATTAGTGTGTTTGGATGTGTGTGAAGAAGTGTGAAATGCATCCAGTTAAACCCCTACTAACACTAGATTTGAAAGCAAGAATGAAAGAGGTTAGTTTTAAACCCAAAACCAAATATGGATATTTGATGAGAACAACCACACAAGGAATGGAAAATGCGATGCAAAAAGGAGAAACTAAGACAAAAAGTGGAATACCTGGTTTTCTCTTTTCCTTTTTATCTCATCTTCAAAATAAAGAAAGCAACAAGCAATATCCAAACAATCCAAAATCCCAACACGAACAAATAAAAGTGAAGCCTCTACCTGCAATGTTAGTAAAAGATGGAAGGAATATGGGGAAATGGAAAATAAAATATGCAAGAGACTCACCTAAAAGGGGGGTCTTACTAGGAATGCCAAAATGTTGGACAAAATTTTCTCTCTCCTACTCAAATTAGTCAAATAGATACTAGAGAAAATAAATCAACTCAAAACATGTAAGGGTTTATGGACCTTGGGATAAGATGATGATGGACGGGCGTAAAGTAGACTCCTTGTTGCAAGCTTGATGGATCTGCACAACAAATATAACTAGAAAGAAAATGGATTAGATGGTAGATGAGGGGGTTTCCCGATGAAGTCGGCTCCAATAAGCGTGAACGAACTTATGTGGATGTCAACTCCCGTATTGATAAAACATGATAAATGGTAAAAAATTGGATAATATGCAATATCCAAGGTAAATAGAATCGGGACATGCAGAAATGTAATGAAATTACATATATGATTAAAATATATGTAAGTTATACCAAACATGACTAGGTTGACGGTGACCCAGGCTATAGAGGTCCATTCAATGGCGACTGGAAGTAGATGGATCCAAATAGGAACCGATAATGTAGATATGAGAGCTCTAAATATAGATTTGAAGGCGATGAAGATTTGTAATGATTGTTGGCAACTTGCAGAATAGATCCGGGATAGGAGGAACAAAAAGGATGCAATAAAATATGGATCTAATGAGATATGATAGATGGATAGACTATGTCAATGGCGACTGGGCTGAGCTGATGGTGACCGGGAACTAACAGAGCAGATCTAGGATGACAGAAAGGTAAACTGTCAGATCTGAAATATGGATGAAGAAAGAATTAGGGTAGCAAACTACTATGGATCTGGATAGTAGAGAAGGTGATGCAAAAGAGGTTGGGTCAACGGTGACAAGACAGGGTCGACGACGACCTGGGATGACCTAGGCTTGAATGAAGATAGATGGACTGGAATGGCAACATGTAAACAAGATGGATGGAGGAGAAGGCTAGAACTGGATCTCTGATGGTAGTTAAACTTACAAAACATTAGTGATAGATAACTACAACAATAATAATGAAAATAATAGGTACACCAAGGAAACATGGAGATAAACTCCCCAAAGTCTCCAAGATTGATGCAAGCAAGCTCAAGTGGAATCCTAGAAGGCCATGACAACTGCAGACAAGCTTGGGTATGAAGATAAGTTTGCAAGTTTGCAATAGAAATCTCATTTTGCATCCCTTTGGAATATTCGAAAAATATTACGAATATTTTCCACTAAAACTATTCGATGGCAACCTGGGTGGGTCTCCGCCAACAATAGTGAAGCGTCCATTTAGGCGGTGGGAGGATTCCTAGCTTGAGGCTTCAAGCCCATTAGGAATGGGATTAGGGTTTTAGGAGGCTTAGGTGGGCTAGGGTTACATAGGGAGATGAAATGCATAAGTGGGAGGTTAGAATGAGTAAATAAAGGGCTTAGGTGGGTAAATTTATAAAATAATGGCCGAGGGAGGAGAAATTAGATATTCCAGGGATGAGAGATGAGAGACTTAGGGATAATGAATGGATTAGGTGGAGATTAAGATTAATTAAGGATGATTAGGAATGATTAAAATGATTTAAGTAAATTAAAATAATGAGATGAGGATTAGGGGATAATTAATTATTATTATTAATAATTTGGGATGGATGGGATAATAGATGGGCAAGATGGGAATATTAATAAAATATGAATTTGAATAGATGACCATGGTGATAAGATGCAAACGCGGGGCGACAAGGGTAGCGATACCTAATTTTTGTGTCTACAGTGTGTGATATCAAGTGATATTTTTGTTGGTGATGACTGCTTGCTTCCCATACAGATGGACCTGCAAAAGATAAGGCGATCAAGTAGTCAAATACGCATGTATATGTGTAAAAATCATGTATAAAGACACATGTATGTATGTATGTATAAAGTATGTAATGAAAGCACAAAAATGAAAAAGGAACATGTGCACTTGATCTGTTGTGAGAAAAAGGGTGTAGAAAGGATCCTGTCGATGTCATATGAGTTTTTTGGGCAATCTCATGCCACTAGATGAAGAATTCTAGGGAGGAAAGTCTGATTTATCCTCCAACCTGTAACCGTTTCCCATGTTTCGCCATTGCTCTTACACAACATGTTGAAAATGAAATTTTTAGGACAGATTCAAATTTTAATAGAGTTCTATGGTATCCCTATTTCAGTAGATGTTTCATTCAGAACTCCACAATGTGTTTTATAAGCCAAGCCATTACTTGATTCAATTTGTTTTATACTTGCAATATTATGTTCCAGGTCAAATTCATTTATTATCCTTCATTTTGTGGTGGTCATTCTAATTTTGAGATGTAGGATGTAACAATGTTTGGGTATTTGGATGTCGGGAGTCTCATGGTTCAACATCAGGTTTCATAATGATAGTTATGACTCCATGCCCAATGGATATATAAGGCTATTGGCCTAAGGCTTAACAGGGAAGCATCCCCGAAAGGTCACAAAATATTTTTTCATTTTTTCCCTCTTGGAAAAAATTGGACAATGGGAGCCTATTATGTCCTAAGACTGGAAAAAATCCTTCATGAGGTTTTTCGAGGACATCCCGGTTAAAATTTTCCGTTTAGGAAAAAATTATGTTGTTCGAGTTGGTTTGAGAATCATCTCTAGATATTCTTCTTCATTTTGGGTCTCGAAGGTTTCTAAAAAAAAAATTAGCCCTTGGCAGGCCCATATTCATTCAACACGAACAAGTAATTAACCAAAATTGATAAAATATGTTTAAATACCTTATTGTATTGCCTTTTTCCTCCAGGGTTTAGGAAAAGTCACGAGGCTCACATCCAAGGGAAAAACTCATGCTTTAAGAAGCTCTTTGTATTCAGCTAAAAAGGGAGCTCGTGTATTCAACACATGATCGAGCTCTCACCTAATGGTATACCTCGTTGATCGAGCCCGTAAGCAGACTCGGGGTTAAAAACCCAAGCCAAATTTGGGGAAGCTCATGAAGATCTCGGCCAATGAATGAAACTGTGATCCAATTCATGCACGATTTCAGTGAGGAAGAGCATAATAATTTCAATGCACAAGTTGTTGAAGCAATGGCAAGTTTAGAGGCCTCAAAACAGAAGAGTTATGATCAATCTAATAAGCGTCAGAAACTATGTGGACAAAGTTGCAAGGTGTCATTGTACAGTGTATAGTTCAAGATGAGGAGGATCTCACGGTGAAACTAAGTTTCCTATCGAGTTGGCATTGAAAGTGATCAGATTGATGGCTCGATGAGGTATGAGCACCAATACATCATTGAATGGAGAGCTATGGCTAACAGCCTAAGGAGCAAGTCAAGTTTGTGGAAGCTCGACAACAGCTCAACAACACCATCGAGTTGGTGTATAATAGTCAATTCAGGTCGGCAATATGATAAATGAATGATGGGTGACCCACATGAAATTCATTGAGGATGGTTGCAGGTCATATCGGTTTATAAAGGGAGGTCTTAAAGATATCATGACATTGTAACAGAGATGGTGAGCTTCTATGGCTCGATGGAACAAATGAATGAATATCAAGTTTTGATGTTGAGCTTGGCATGCTTATGTCATCGAGCTATAGAAGAAAACATGTAAACTTAGACTTGAAGGATCTCAGGTACATTAGATGATAGAAGTCGCATGCATTGATGAGTTTTCAGGTAAAGACACACATTCCATGTTTGAACATTGAAATCTCGGTGACACGGAGAGCTCAGTCGATGAGACCGAGAGAGAGAAACAGTGCCACAAACTTGCAAATCTAGAGCGTGTCATGTCAGGTGAACCATTAGGATGGCTTGGTTGGGAGAAAATTGACAAGGGCTAAGTTATACAAAGCACTTGCTCAAAGGGGTCGATTCACGGGGTGGCTCAACATATTAGATTTAGAAGAAAATGACTCAGCGGGATCGAGCCTAATAACATAAAGAGAAGAATGAATGACGAACCGACTTGAAAATGTGTGGAAATTTGAAGAGCTCAAAGATAATACTGTCTGCAAGCATGGTCGAGCTCAGGTATAAAATGAAATGAAATTTTGTAGGTTCGGCATGCATTGGAAGAAGGATCTCAGTGGATGATTGGACTGAGACACAAGTGAGGGGCTCACAGAAAGTCAATTGATGTCAATAAATTTTGTTCGCAAATGATAGATGGTGGAAGCATTTCAGGATTCTGGTAGTGAGCTCATGGAAATGTGGTTAAAGAACTCAGATTGAGCTTAGGCCATGCATGAAGACTGTGGATCAATGAGCCTTCTAACAATGAGCTCGAAAGTGGAAAACCTTGTTACATCAGAGATGGGGCTCATTGTGCTCGGATTAATCGTTGATGCCAAGGTGATAACGAGGGGATGCATATCAGGATTTGGTAGAACTCGGGATGGCTAATGGAGCCAGAGAACCAACTTTACTTAGAGTGGTAGGCATGGAATCAGTCGAGGATAAAGAATGGCGAGTCAGGATTGACACTAGTATGGATATATCTGAGTTACTATCAATGGCTCGAGGGGTAGTTTTTCAAAAGGATAAAACAACGAATAACTCATAATGGTGATCAAGCTATAGGATTTATTTCAGATTTCGTTTCAGACATAGCCCTTTCAGCCTTTCAGAGATTTTTAATTCAGAATTCACCCGCCGAGTTGACAAAAATGAGCTTAAGAAACCCGAAGCTTGAAAATTCAGAGTTTCAGATTTTCAGAATTCGGGAGTGCTACAACGGTTGAAGCTCGGTCAACTTTGCAGTTCGAACTGATCATAGAGGGCATCATGGTGAGTTGGTGGCATATTCAATTGAGAACCGAGTTCAATGCCTAGGTGTTTGGTGAGTGTGCCACGTAGCTCGACCAATTCGTTGAGGTGGAGCATTCTTCGAAAGTGTTAGCCCAAGTCGCTCAACATAAAAAATGGCTCTCTTTTCCAACATAATATGTGGCAAGGCTGAACCATAGTGGAAGGAAGAAATTAGGGAATACGTCATAAGGGAATCTCGAGTAATCATTGAGTTAGGAGGATTAATGTTGAGTTAGGCACACAATTAAGTTAAAAAGGCTCGAATGATCCTTTTTCATTCACCAATTAAAATTCGATGTGGGTTCAAATCATCGTGGGGTGTTTGAGCTAGCATAAGTCCATTTAATGAGAAATGTGAAAGGTGTTCAACTAAGTAAAGTTGGAGATCTTGTTAATGCAACATGGAAATGAGGCATTTGGCTCATTAGAATGAATGCGAAGCACCAAGGTGAATACAAGATAAGCCATTTTCATGCTCGGAGATGTCAACACGTAGACCAAATAACTCGGTCATCAATGAAAGTGGGTAGCTCACCAGCTAGCTTGAAGCACTGAGGTGAATACAAGATGAGCCATTTTCATGTTTGGAGTTGTCAACACGTAGACCAAAGAACTCGGTCTTCAATGAAAGCAGGTAGCTCGCCAGTTAGCTCGGCGAAGCTGGTTGGCGAGCATTAATTGAGCCACTTTATTAAAACACCCTTCCAATGCAAAAATCAACCTATTTGTCCTGCAGGACATATCCAAGTGCACTCAAAATTTATTAAAATTTTATTTTTGAATTAAATGAAGGAGATTTCGAATTTTTGAATTTATCAAATCTGATGGAGCACAGTACCCTAGAGTCCTAAAAATTCACTTTCACTCAAGAAGACAAAACTTCCTCCTCAGTTGCATGTTTTTCAAAAAATTATAGTCGTTGGAATCGGGAGAACAAGAGCTATGTGATGAAAGCATAAAAATATGTATTTTCTGAAATTTTTTATCTCCATAATTGTATGCTTTTCCTCGTTCCTTGAGTGGTGCCTCGAAAGGTGGAGGTGCAATAAATAGAAAAACATGGCCAACAACAGTGATTAATTATTTCCTAAATTTTGGCCTAGATTCTAAGGTTTATCCCTTCTTTCTCTCAACCACTCAGCAAGTTCTATAAATTGTAAAGGGGTACTTATTCAAAATGGGTTAGACACTTTTAATGATCCCCCTCTCTTCACCAGCGGAGTTGTGAATTTGTAGGCTCTCAAGCCTTTCTTCTCAAATTGTAATGGCAGCCTATGCCTTTTCCCCACTATAATGATGCACTATGCAAGTGTTTGAAGTAATGAAAATTATGTTTTGTGATCACTTATATATCCTTTCATGATTTGTTTTTGTCTATTTTCCTCTTTCATGTTTACAGGCGAACTATGTAATTAGTGTTTCTTTTACAAGTTTTGGATGTCATTGTGCTTATCAAAGAGTGAATTACAATATGTAAGTTGGGTTTGTAATGCATGTTCATTCTTCCTCATGATGATCTCTCTTCATTGGAAATTTGGTCTTTTTTCTCGCATAACCCTTTCTTGGTGCATCATCACTTCTAGCATAGGTTCTATTTCTTGCAAATATCTCTCCCTAATCCCTTGAAATGTTAGTATAGGTTTAGTTAGCCAATTTTTTTCATTAGGAGTGGTGTAGTGCTTAGTTTAGGAAGAGGAAGTCGGCCTTCTCTGGAGGTTTGCCTTAAGCCCAAGTCCCAGAGCTTTAGAGGTGATCCCATGTTACACAATCACGTTGGATGTTATGTTCACCTTCAGGCCCTTCATGGGGTGCAGTGATTTGGTGATAACATATTCCTCCATAAAATTCTCCTAAAACATGCTTAATCTGATCTAAATCAACTTATTTTAAAAGAACTCCATTCACATCTTTTATAAACAAAATATTATCAATGGGGACATAAGGAATGGACTGCAATTTGAAATACCTTGTTTTTGTTTTATCCAAACCTTGTACGCATTGTCTAGTGTGAAGAAAATGAATCATATCTTGGGTCCAATTTTGAGGCAATGAAGGAGCAGTTGTGTCTTGATCATTTTGTAGCACTAAAACCTGAGTTTTGTCAACATGCAAATCTGAAGCTAGTTGCTCACACAACCCTCTTCCTCTTACTAATCTTGTAACCTTGATATCAACATCATATTTCATGACTGTTTTGATCCATCCTGCCCTTTTCTCATTCAAATCCTTGCTCAAAATAAATTATTTAACACTTGGACAAGAAACCATTTAATGAATCTTGTTATTTGAAACCAAATGTATGATTTTTTTAAGGCTTCTAATAATTAAAAGGACCTATTTTTAACAGAATAATACTTTACCTCGTATTCTTCCAATCCTTGATTGAAAAAAGTAATTGACTGCTCCAATTTTTTGTCCTTCTAATCGTACCAACATGACCAAGATGGTACCAATCGCTCCAAAATCATATAAATTTTTTTTTTTGCTAAAATCCAGATAAATAAGTGTCAAAGCTTGTGAAATAGCATGTTTAATTGCTCTAAAGGCATTCTTTCCTTATTTCTTTCGAATGAAAACCATGTTCTTATTTAACATTGAAGTTAACGACCTTACTAAATTTACAAAAATTGGATTGAATATTTTGATAAATTTTATTCTACCCAAAAAACTTTACAATGCCTTCTTATGATTTGGAAAAGAAAATGATAATATTGTGCTTACCCTCTCTGGATCATTGACAAGACCCTTTTTTGACACAATGTGATCCAACAATTTACCTCCATGCACTGCAAAAGCACACTTTTTTGGATTGAGTGAAACACAAAACTATCTACACTTTTCAAATACACATCTAAGATGTATGATATGATCTATAGCACGCATTGAGAAAATAGATATGTCATCCAAATAAATAAGAACAAAAGTATAGATTAACCTTTGAAACACCAAATCCAAAGCACACCGAAACATAGCTCCCATGTTTAACAATCCAAAATGCATTTTTCTGTATGCGCATGTGCCCCATTTTGTGGCAAATGTTGTCTTAAATTGATCTCCCTCATGTACTAATATCTTATTGTAACTAGAACAACCATCAAGTAGTGAAAATTGTTCCAAACCACTTACCATTTGTAAAATTTTCTCCATGGATGGCAGTAGGTAATGATCTTTTAAAGACGCCCTGTTTAAATCTTTGAAATCTATGCATAAGTGTATTTCTCCATTTTTCTTTCTCACGGGAACCAAATTGATAACCCATGATGAGTTCTTCACAGGGAAAATAATGTTATCTTTGATCAACTTATCTAATTTTTGTTTCATAAGTGGTTCAATTCTAGGATTGACAGATATTTTCTTTTATCTAATTGGTTTTGCATTTAAATCTAATTCTATGGTATGTTGAGCCAAATTGGGTTAATTTTTTTAAATCACCATAGCTCCATGCAAAAATATCATTGAATTATTGAGAAAGTTGAACAAAAGCAAGATTTTCCTCTTGACTACATTCCTTTCCCAACTTGAGTGCTTTGTCATTGCTAATGCCAATTTGTTTGTAATATGTTTGTCTGATCATCATATTAGACTTTTCACTTATGACCTGATCATCTGTGTTAAAAATTGACTCAAGAGTAACCAACCCCTGAGGTATTTTGTTTGATTTCAATTGGATAATATGTCCTTCATAAGTGTTGTTGTGATCTATTCTAATTTTTACTAAAAACTTAACTTCCTCTTGCAAGAAATTCACAATTTGTTGATTTGATTCAAACACTTTTCAATTAATGTTGTTGCCTAGGATAGAAATTCTTAGAAATATCTTGATACGTTAATGATATGCATCCTTGTTGATCTAATCTAGAATTTCAACTTGAGCACCAATTGTAGCCAAGCTTTTTGCATGTTTATTATTGCCTCTAGGAATGGATGAAACACTGAAAGTATCAAATTATTCTATTAAATCCCATACTCTGCTCTTGTAGGATCTCAACAAGTTAATCTTAGTTGCAACTTATCCTCTGATTTGATTAGAAACCAACTCGCTATCACCAAATACCTATAGTTTCTTTACTCATTTCTTTCTTTCCCACTAAATGCCATGAATAAGAGCTTCATACTCAACTTTATTGTTAGTGCAAGTAAACTGAAATTTTAAAGTTAAGAAATACCTAATTTTTGTTTAAGAAATCAGCACAATTCCCCCACCTACTCCATTATTACTTATTGATCCATAGAATTACAATTACCACAAACCTTCATCTTACTGGTCTGATTTAAAAAGGTTAGGGATAATATCATTTTCCTCGTGTAGGCAATAATCTCTAAGACCATTTTCTTCAATATGATTGTATGGAAAAAAAATGCAACTTTGATTAGCCCATTCATCAAGTAATAAATATGGAATTACCTCAAGAAGTGTCTTTGGTTCTTGATGAATTGGATGGTCTTCTTCATCCTTGATCATACAATTAGAATTAATAGTACTATAAATTTAAGGCTCTATGTGATTTTTTTAGATTGGTTCAAAACTTATTGTAACTTTGGTGCCATACCTTGTTCTAAAAAACATGTGAGATCAATTTGATGATAAGTAGCCTCCAATTTTAGTAGTGAAATCTCTAGAAAGACACAAGGCAAAGAGGAAAGGAAGATCAATGATAAAAACATCTTGAAAAAAGGAGAATTTGGGGCATGTGTGCAAGGTTAAGCTTAGAAATATAATGACTCCAAGGGTCTATATGGGTGTTCCATACAGCTAAAGTAATCATTTGGAAAGAGGTTCATATTCCATACGAATTTTATCAATAATTTTCGTAGGCATAACTGAACTAGAATCTCTTGAATCAATCATACAATTGTGAACTAGGTTTTGGCCTATGATCAATGAAACATAAAAGGGAGGTGTTTTAAAACTCAAATTTCATGCAAATGTGAAACAGGAAAATTTGAAATTTTCAAGCATGACAACGGACCCAAATGTCAAAATTTTGCTCCTAAGCCTTTCCAAACCCTCTCCTAGTTAGTCTACCCATGTATCATGTTCACCCCAGCCTTGTAAGTTCTCCTAGTTTGTTTAATAATATTTCTCCAGTTTTCGAAATGTTGTGTCAATGTCATTTCATATCATTCAAAAAGTGTTTCCAACTACTAGTTTCGCAGTGAGACTAGAAAGGTCAATTCTGGCCTTCCCAGGGAAGTCATGCATCCTCCGGGAATGAATAAAATTCCCACAATCATTTATAGGTGGTGTTGAGGATTTTAAAAAGTGATGGATTTTATTTTGGAAGATTTAGGAAAGTTTCAAAAGTCTTGGAGCAGTTTCAGTGAAGCATGTTTTTCAGGTGTAAGGAGATTACAACCGAAAATAGTACCTGAACTTTAATGGAGGATTCAGAGAGATCCATGATGATTCAAGAGATAAAAATTTATCATCAGAAATATTTAATATCCCTCTTCAATATGGAATCATGAAATTCTTTACAAGACATGGTTTCTTCTCAAGGTTAGATCAGTTTGTGCAGACTCACCTTGTTGTCCCAAATGAAAAAGTGGAATTTTTGGATAAGTAGGTAGGATCATGTCCTTAAAAATATACCATTTATCTTATAATGATATTAGGATTCAAAATTAAATAAAAAATTTCTGAAAATGATCTCCTAGAGCTCTGGGAAAAGTGATTTCAAGATTCAAGGACAGTCATTTTCTCAGTTAGATAAGTGGCGTGTTTTATTGTCCTGAATGTCCCAATTGTCTTGACTATACCTAGGACAGTTGGGATAGTGGGGAAAACAAAATTCATCCATTTCCCCTTCTTATCTTATTTTTTGAATCCTTGGAGGTTTTTGGAGCAGTTGGAATGAAGAGCTAAATATGGCACCTGATCTTCCACGGACAATTTTGGGAGCTATGTAAGGAGAAAGGAGATAATAAAATAATCATTGGAAATCTTGAAGAAACCTCCACATGATTGAAGTTTCAAATATTTCACAAGACTCAAGTATCTCTAAGTGTAGCTAAATTTGTGCAGACACACCATGTTATCCCAAGACAAAAGGAGACATTTTAGGGAGTTTTAGGAAGAATTGAAGTATGAAAACCCTCCTATTATTCTCAAAATGATGTTGGGAGTCAAAATAATATAATACTTCACCAAAAATACCATATGGAGCTTTGGGAAATGTGTTCTCAATTTTCCCATACTTAGTCATTTTGTCAGTTAGATAGGTGGTTATATGTCTTAAAATAAACGTGTGATCTTAAACGCATGTAACCTCCCAAGTTCATGTCAAGACATATTTTATGGAATGGATAGATGGTTATGTGATGGTATAAATAAGTTGGATAGGAGGAATGTATGAAAATGGATGAAAGTGGCCAAATAAGCAATCAAGGAAATTGAATGTCCTCAACGGGCACTATGGGAATCTACTTGTCTAAAGCAATGAATGCTTGCCTTGCTTGGGTGGGTGACATGAAGTGATCAAGGAGAATGAACACACAAAGGATTCTATCAATGTCAGTGTCACTAAACACCCTCTGAACTGGCTGCAGAATGAGGGGGAACTATTTTGTGTTTACCTCATAGATTTCTCCAGACAAGGTCATGGAGGTGTGGGAGGAAACATGTGAATAGGAAAAATGGGTGAATTGTAGGAACTAGTTGTGACTAGTTTTATTTTTTCATAACTCGTAAGAATCTCTTGCATCGATGTTCAAAGTTGTCAATTGTGAGATGATAACGGGTGGAAGTGGGGTCGTCTGGAAAACAAGATATCTAAGGCCTTAGTCAACATCTGTCAATTGTGGTGCTAGGTTTGGTTATGGAACCATTAGATCACAAATGTAATCTCTTGGTTGTATAGGGCCTTGATTTTTCATGTAGGATATGCAAGCTACTTAAAATGAAGAAACAAACAAACTCGCAAAGGAACCGTGAGAGGGAAAGGTCAATCCTAAGCTAACTAGGGATGCGTGAGGAGTTGTGTTAATTCTTGATAATTAAAACTATGTGCCTAATTAACAAATGGAAACAAACAAATTTAAATTAAAACAATTCAATTGCTTTCCTAGAATTTAAATAAATCTACGTGTTGTCGGTAACTAATTATCAAATGAAAGCTAACTAATTGAATAAAGGAAATAAACTAATCTATTTGTTTTTGTGATTTTTGATGATTTTGAATAAAGGGAATAAAACAAATAAAAGTAAATTAATCTAATCTAATATTTTTGTATTTTATGTTTACTAAAAATTAGAAGAAATACACACAGACAATTAAACTTCTTCTAATTAATTGAAATTACTTCTACACTAAAATTAACATAATTAAACAAGCAAACAACCAAATATTGCTATTTCCCTGTGTAGAGTGGATCTAACCTATTCTAATAAAACAAAACTTTTCCAATTTGTACTTGTGGATATATAAATTCCTTTGTTATTACCTCAAATTCATGGGAATAATGAAAAGCTTCTCAGAAGCAATTCTTCCCCTGAAACTTCCTCGGTAGAAACAACATGATCTATGGAAGCTTATAAAAATGAAGGGAAATTACAACTAACACTAAATAGATGGAGAAGCTTCTTCTAGAAAAACTTCCCGTGCAAACCCACATGCATAGGCATGGAAGAAAATTTCAATAGAAGCTTTGTGTAAAAATAAAGAAAATATATAGTAATTGTACTTCTTTGAATTAATATACTCTAACAGATTATGGAATAAAATCCACTCAAACAAAGAAAACTTTAAGAATCCAAATGCATCCCCAACCTAGAAGTGTAGAACTGTGATAGTTCCAGTGCTAGTTTTTCTTTGTTGTCCTCTCAGCTTCTTTTGTAATTTGGTGTTCAAATGAGTTTAGGGAACTATGTTGGCTTGTGTGGAAGAAATGATGAAGAAATGTTGAGATGGAATGGCTTGCAAACAATCTAGTAGCAACGCAGGAAAGAGAATAACAAGGAAATAGAAATGAGTTTGCTTGTGTATTTCTTGGTAGGATTATGGGAAACATAACAGTGTAATTCAAACCAATAATCTCCAACCAATGCTCTGGGTAGAAGCTTGAATCTTATAGAAAAATGGCAAGAAAATGGTCTAATCCCTTTGGCAACCAAGGAATGCCATATCACTCAAATAAGGGGTAGTTAACTCACAATTAATAGAAGGAATGGAAGGAGAATTTTGTACGCATCTAACGAGCTTAAAAATAGCCAATTTGGTTAAGAAACGTGCACTAAAAATAAGTTTGAAGAAGGTGACACGTGTTCAAAATACGCTAGAAGAGGCTCGGAATAAAGCACAATGAACCACTGATGGTCTACACAGACCGGATGATCAGTTATGCAACCACCGGGGCAATTGTGTAACCGCCACTCAAGGAAAACCGAATAATTGTAACCGTCGGGGTGGTTGCATGTATCATCGACGTGGTTCCATAACTTAAAGCAAAAAAGCTAAGGAAAAGCTGAAAATATGATAAAGGAAAGCTAGGAAAAAGCATGGAAATGGACAAGAGAAACATTCTAGGATAAACATATATACTACAAATGAGAAATAGGACTCAAACACCATTGGAAAGATATTTACTCATCATTGGGGATTTTGAACCGTTCCGACAATGTAGCATGTGTAAAATTGGGTGCGTACATATTTCCCCCTCGGAGAAGCATTTTAGCCATGAAGAGACATAAAACGTAGAGTCTAAGTATGGCACTCCCAAATGGGAGGGTTAGAAATTATACCTGATACATCCATGTGTTGACATGACGCCCATCCAAGCTTCCCGCGACCTACAAGAAGTAAATGAGAATCAAGTGCAGATATAATGTAGAATTGAAAAACACACTAAAATAAAATGAAAAGAGGACTTATCATGTCTACGGGGATAGAAACATACCTATGCTAGCACTCCAACCCTACAAAACACACACACTCAAAATAGAGTTAGAACATGTTATATATATCTAAAATAACTATTTCTAGAAATCATTTTCACTCACTCACTTAGAGGTTTTTGAGCTCTGAATCACCTATGATGGTTTCGTAAGTAAGTACAGTCAAATTGAAGAGCACTCAGATGTGATGGCAGCCCAACCAACGGGAGGAGAAACAGGTCAGGAAGTGGTGAGTAATTTACATTTGTTTATTTTAACCTTAAAATGTGAAAATGTGAAAAACATAGCTTAGGGGGATTTTTACTAATTTTGCAATTAAAATTTTCACTAGGGGGTGCAAAATGGGATGTGGCTTTTATTTCATCGAAAATGGTCAAAATTTGTCTTTTTTTGCATTTTGTGGGGCCTAGGGTATGACCCAATTTCTGTGGACACAACCACAATGGTGATTGTACAACTCATCGCTCTACAGAGGGGTGGTTGCGTAACCATCACGTCGGTTTTGTAACCATCAAGGCTTAAAGTATTAAGGTGGAATTTCAGTGGTGGTTATGCAAATACCACTCTATGTGGAGGGGTGGTTATGCAACTGCCACTCTACATAAAGGGGCGGTTGTGCAATTGCCGAGATAGATTTAGAATTTTACTAAGTATGATAAAAAAAATTGATTTTTGAATGTTTTTATGATGTTTTTGATGAGCTTATTTTTCACTAAGAGGTTCTAACTTACTCTTTTCTTGATGCTTGTGAATGTAGGGTCAATATGTTAGGTGGAGCAGGGCTAGAGACTGTGATTGGCTCCCTCCCATTTTGGATTCACTATCTCATGAGGAGAGAGATCTGTTGCATAGGGCCAAGATATGGAGGATATCCTAGACTCAATTGGTGGTACCTATTGGGCACTTTTTATATGATTTATTGACTTATTGGGATGTTTACTGAACTACTTTCCAATTTCCTGGAGCTAGGGAGAGTGGACCATCACTCTTGAGGATGTTTATAGGATTCTTGGAGTTCCTGTCACTGAAAGAAGTTGAATATCTCTAGAGAGTGCAGGGTTAGTGGTGTATCTCATCAGTTGGGCTAGCTATATGGGAGATGGGTTAGGCACCATACTGGTGCCAAACATGGGATGAGGTTATTATCAGTTTCCTCTACTCCTATCCCTTCCTTGCACAAGGCCATTATTGGCATCTTGGCTTCGCACTTGGTTAGGGACAAGGTTAGGGACTAGATACTCTATTGTTGGGCCCCCATTATTTAGAGTATAGAGAAGCATGTCTGCACATATGCATGGGGTGTTGATATCTTGGGCACCACATACCATGATCTATATCAAGTTTTTATACTGAATGGATTAGTGATTTTTTGGGTCTATGAGCGCATCATTCCTTATCAAAGGGGAGTTGGGACTACAGACCTCGGGGCAATCAGAGCCTTGAGATGGACAGTCATGGTTCCACTCAAGGGGTGACACCAGTTGGTCGCCTCACTTACTACTGATGAGTTTTTCATGTGGCCCTACCAGGGGATGGTATGTTCATGGGGTGATGAGAGGTTTATTATGGTGGCCTGGAGTACCACTCTAAAGTTAGTGGATCAAGACCAACAGGGTTGAGATCCACCCAGTGGACAAAGTACCACAATAACTTTGGACTCCTTACATTGATTCCTTCCAACATTCCAAATAGTTTAAAGGGGAATTAGAGATGCTAGAGCTATCCCAAAGGGGGAGCTCAAGTGGACTATCATCACACCTGGAGTATCGATTGGTAGTTCATAAGGTTGTACAAGACCCTGCCAGACCCAGGTTGATCCTACAGATAGAGGCAAAACCACGTCACAGTGGGGAGGAAGAGGAGGAGGCTGAGGTAGAGACCAAGGAGGAGGGAGATGAGGAGACTAATAGGGGGAGAGTGGAGAGCCACTAAGGAGGTTTCCATTATAGAGAGATTAAGGTTGAGGCCGAGGCTGAGACATTGTTCACAGAGAAGACCTCTCTCACTATCCAAGAGGAGGAGGGGATGAGGAGTCAGTATTTGGACAATGGATGGCTATGGAGGAGGTTAGAGGAGAGGAGATTAGAGTAGCGGAGGTTCCCAGAGTAGATCCACCACCACCACCAGCATCGGTAGACCCCTGAATAGCTAGGAGATCCAAGTAAGTAAAATACTCTTCCCTCGACTCTACTACTTAGACTAGAATTGTTAGTGAATTACGCATTATATGTTTTTTTTTGGTTTTCAAAACTTTTTCTAACTTTCACCATTGTTTTCTCTTGTATTTTTCAGCCACTACTAATGGTTGGCGAGACTTTATTCTTTGGATCTTGGTTGACACTTTGCTCCTTCCCACGGGAAGACATGAGAGAGTTTCTTGCATATACGGGGTAGCCATAGATGGCCAAATGCCATACTGATGTATTTAGCACTATTTGGTGAGTTACAGAGGTTATGACCACAATGAGGAATGAGCTCACAGGATATCAACTGGCCGAGATGAGATAGTGGTGAGGCCATTCTCGCAGCGAGACTACCACTGGAAGATCACCTACCCATCTCATGGTCAATCTCACCATTTTCAGTACATGGAGGCTCCCACTCATACCATAGGATTCGTAGTAGGAGCACTCATCGTGCACCTTCATCCGGATCCCATAGAGAGGGATAGGCTACATGCCTTTATTGCTTTGTTGACATTTTTGAGACACATATATCGATTGTTTTTATTTTTGTGCTCATTGTGAGTGTTTTGACCACACTTGTAAGAGTGTGATGACATTGTATACAAACTTGAATTATTATAGATATATACATATATGTTTCTTTTTGGTTTCAGATATTCTTGTGTAAGATTTTACTCGTTCATGACTTGCCTCATCTGTGTACTCTTAGATGTGTAGAATCTCCTATGAATTTTTTATATGCTTTTATGAATGTATGTATGGATGATGATGATGATGATGTGTAATGTAAACATTGAATGATTTCTTTCTTTTTTTGTTTTTTATATATATGTGATGCATATGAGGATGAATTGAGAACTTAAAACTTTGGTTTTCAAGCAATATTTGATATTCTTATGCTTTGTTGGAAAATTTGATGAAAGTGATATAATAATAAAATGAACCCACTCCATTCTTAACTCCACATAACCAGTAAGATTCAAGGGCTCAACATCGAGAGCCAAGAAGGATGAGTTATATGACTTTTGATGAATGAAAGTGGCAATATGAAGATAAGATTTTGACAAAGACCCAACATAGGAAACTACAACTCAACTCTAGGCAAGGCTAACTATCTAGTTTAGAATGTAGTTTTCTTGCAAGTTTAACTAGACTTAGACCCATAGATGGCCTCCTGATTGACAAAATATAGTTTTATGGATTAACTCTCTTATAACTTATACATCTAACTCATTTTTTGATGATTTCAAAGGACTCAAAGAACTTTTTAGTTGTTAACTTGTTTACAACTTATTGATTTATTTGAAAGGACCCCCTATGTCTTGCCCCATGCTACCAGTAAGAATCATGGGCTCATCACCAAGGATAAGGCATAGGTAAGTAAGGGAACTTCCCTCCTTTCCCAACCTCATGCTACCTATAGGAAGCATGGGCTCATCACTAAAGATTGGTAGGGAAAGGAAGTGTGGTATTATTTTGTAAAAGAAAGAATTTTGTATTTATATTTATTATTTGATATTATATATGTGTATATATATATTGACTTTGACTTGTGATTTTGGGAGGGAAAACTTTCCCCTAACCTCAACCCCACGCAACCAATAGGATACGAGGGCTCACCACCGAGGGCTGAAGCAGGTGAACAAGAAATACGCGTGGAATGTTTTAGACCAATTTTTTATGAGAGAGATTTTTAGGGAAAGATGTGACACCAAGAAGCTTCTAGTACAGACTATGGGAAAAACACCTAAGCTAGAAGCAGTCATGAATAGAACTAAGTGTGTAGGTATTGGTAGGATCAATGTCAAAACTTCATCTACTAGGATAATAAAGAGATTGAATAGTTTAGAGATGATATAATGAATAGTTGGAGAAGTATGATTAAATGTTTTGCCAATTCTCATAAATTTTGAAATTCACTTGAAAAATAAGTTTCTTGTTTCACAATGTTACGATATGATTATGCAAATGATATGCAGTGTGGATGCAGTAGTGTACATGTGGAAATGCAAATGAACTATGTGTAGAAGCATTTAAGGTGAAGTGAATTGACTGATTCACCAAACTCCTCACCTTCTAAAGTACACAGATGATACACACCATTCTTATAGTCCTCCATGACCTAATATGGACCTAACCACTTTGGTCTAAACTTTCATCCTTCACTGGTATTTTTGTCGATCCAACTATCCAGTCTTAAAACTAGGTCTCCTACCTGTATTTATCATTCATAGACCTTTTTATTATACTGACGACACATCATGTCAGCATAGACATGATGACATTGTCTCATATCTAAGTTGAGCTTCATCTAGAGTTTCAAGTTGAACCATCTAGGCTTCTCGATACCCATCTTCACCTAAGATACCTTGCAAAGATATGTGAAGACTAGGTATTTCAACTTCCAGTGGTAAGACCACTTCAGATCCAAAGACCAAAGAATAAGGGGTTTCCCCCATAGGCATCCATACCGACATCCTATAGGCCCATAAGGCCAGAAATAGCTTTAAATGCTAGTCACGCTTATTCTCCTTGACCTTTTTTTAGGAGTATGGACTTCAATGTTTTATTTGTAACCTCGGCCTAGCCATTGGCCTAAGGGTAATACAAAGAGGCTTGTGATGTGATATTTTGAATTATGAGCACAACTCATGCACCTCTTCATTCTTGAATGACGTGTCATTATTGAGATAATGACCTGTGGGACTCCATACCTATAGATGATCTGATTCAAAATGAACTTGGATCATAGACCCAGGCACAAGTAGTGAGAGGAATGTCCTCAACACACTTTATAAAATATTTAGGTGTCATAATGATAAAGTTATGGCCATCTGTTGATGAGGGAGAAAACTTCCCTATCAAATCTAGACCCCAAGTAGAAAATGGCCAGGGTGTCACAATTGGTTGTAGAGCCTGAGTAGGGATGTGTATCTCATGCAATAATTCTTGACATTTATGGCACCTACGTATATATTCTACAACATCATGCTCTAAGGTGGGCCAGAAATAACCCATTCGATGAATTTTCTGAGAATTATCATGCCCTCTGAAGTGTCCCCCATAGAATCCATTGTGGGCTTCAAAGAGAATATTTTCCATCTGTTCTTCATCCACACACCTCAAAACCATGTCATCAAAGGCTCTGCGATAGAGAACTTCTTCTATAATTACATACTTGGCAGCTATGACACGTAGCCACCACCTTTGTTTATGAGGTTTACTCCCTCAGGATACACATGATCCATAATATGATTAATAATATCAGAGTACCATAGACATGACACAATGGGAGGATTTTACTCCACATAAATACATACTCATCAAGGAAATATAGGTTTGCTAGGTCTCTATAATATATCAGGTTGTCCGCCAACCAATCAATAATAATTTTTCCTTTGATGGACTTTTGGTTAATGAATGTGAGTTCGAATTCACCCATAAATGTAAGAAAATTTCCAACTTTTTTGGATAAGGCACCTTGAGTCAAAAAAATTTGCAGTTGATCGTATTTGACTATCACCCTAGTCTATTGGTTAAGCATATAATTTTGTAACCTCTTGGTTACAAAAACTACTTTTAGACATTCTTTCTTTGCCTATGTATAACGTGTCTCGTAGTCAAGTAGAGTGCAACTAATGAAGTAAACAGAACGCTCATGGTTATCATCATCTTCATGTGCCAACATGCAAGCTAGCAAGACCTCAGTGGCTCGAGAGTATAATATCAGAGGACGGTCAGCTTTGGGTGGCATGAGTGTAGGTTGTGACATGAGAAAATGTTTTGACTAACTCAAATGCCTTCATGACATTTAGAATTCCATTATTTATCTACACTCCTTCTTCAACAATTTGTTAATGGGATGGACGTCGCAAGTTAGATCAAGAATAAACCTATGGATTGCCCGAAGTTTACCCAGAAAAGACCTAATGCTTGATTCATCTGAAGGTGGAGTCATCTCCAGAACCACCCTGAATATTTGTTGGATCTACATCAATTCCTTGAGAAGAAATGATATACCCCAAAAAATTTCAACTCTGAATTCCTCCAGATTCAATCACTATTCAATGAATACACACTTTTCCCTTAGATTCAATGATACACCATATTTGATAAGATGAGAGAGGATAATGTGAAAGGTTCACCTTAGGGTGATCTCAACATTTCTTGGCCTTATCATCAATGTAAATCATCGATGTAATCGTTTGGATTCCACAATATTATGAATAAGATCATGGAAGATGTATGTCATAGCTCATTGGTAGGTGGCTCTGCTGGTTTTAAAATCCAAATGGCATGACTACGTAGTAAAAGGTCCCCCAAGGAGTAGTAAAGGTAGTCTTGGTTTGATCCTCCTCAGAGATCCTTATCTGATTGTAGCCAGAGAATCCATCCATAAGTGACAACAACTCATAACCATTCATTGCATCTACAATGACATCGATGGAAGGAAATGGAAATTCATCCTTAGGACAGGCTTTGTTGATGTCTCTAAATTTGATACAAATGTGTATCTTCCCATTATTTTTAAGGACCAGGATGATGTTAGACACCCACATGGAATAGTCCACTAGTTTAATGAAACCCACCTAAAGAAGATTCATTACTTCTTCTTTAACCATTAAAGCCACCTTTTGCTTCATGGGTCATGACTTTTACTGCACGAGGTTGGCATTGGACCTCGTGATGAGGTTGTGAACCACCACATTAGGAGTGATTCTCATCATTTCCTTGTAACTAAAGGTGAAGGATTTTGAATGTTCTTTGAGCACCTTCATATGCACTTTTATCTCATTCTGAAGTCAAAGAAGAACCAATCTTCAAGATCTTGGGATCCTCCTCTGTCCCTATATTGATATCTATGGTTCCTTCAATCAAAGAGGTGTTACCCTCTTCGAACTCAGGTGGGGATGGAGGTAGTTCCAATTCTTCTTCCTCTATCTCATAGATCTCATGACCCTCTGATGAGGAAGGATACAACGTGTGATCTCTAAAGTAGGAGGAAGAGTGAGGTATGAGAGAAAATCCCCTCTTATGGTGTGCGGGATGAAGATCTGTATAAGCATTGAGGAATCCTAGGATTCTCTCATCATTCTCCACGAAATCCATGGTGGCAGGCTCATTCTCAGCCTCAACATATGCCAAGATCACGTTAGTTGGCACTTTTCAAACTAAGGGTTTGGATTGAACTGAGACCGTAAACTTAGTTTCCTTCAAGTCCTTACTCATAAAAAACCATGAGGAAGACTTGGCCATGGAATCGGTAAGTTGATTATGCTCTCTAGGTATGGATTCAATAGAAATGAAATCAAAAATCTTGCAAAGTTTTAGTACGGTGGATTTGTAGAGTTGCAGGTGCTCAGCTCTAGTCTCATAGACTTCAGATACTTGGTTAGCAATAAGTTGGGAGTCACCCAAAACTCTCACATTGTTGACACCCATCCTCTTGGCTACAATGATACCAAGAAGAAGAGCCTCATACTCTATGGCATTGTTTTTACATTCAAAGTTTAACCTAAAGGAAAAAGGCATGACCCTCCCCTCTAGAGAAGTAAGGATCACCCCTGCCCTAGTGTCGTAGGGACACTTTACACCATCATAGTTTAGAGTCCAATAATCATTAGGGAATATAGAAGTGTGATCATTCATGGAATCTTCCTCTTTGACTTCCGAAACCTCAACCATGCAAATATTTTCAAATCCATCGGCCGGAAGAGTAGCGATTCTAAGAGCATGGCCTATGCCCAAGGAATCAAAAGGAAGAATGATAGGCAAATCATTCTCCAGAAGCTTAACTATCTCAGTTGTAGTTCTTTTAATACAGTTTCTACTATAGCAGCTTTGTTTTTATCAGGATTTACCCCTTCAATTGCCTTAGGCACTTCCAAATCAGTTGTAGGGACAAGCTGGGACTCAATTTTTGAACCCTAAGGCTTGTTCAACTTATTTTTCAGGAGATTAAACTCAGTATGAATCCTGGGTTTCTTCTTTAGATTAGCGAAATGGATGTCAAATGGCTTTGGGTCACCCTGAGCTACAAAAACCTTACCCAGGTGCAAGAATCTGACCCCTTAGAACAACGTGGAAGGGATTTCCTTCATTCTATGAATCCAACTAAGAATCATATTATAGTTGGTTTCTTGATCTATAATAGAAAACTCATTCAACACATTCTTTGGTCCAAGAGTAACTGGAAGCATTATAGTTCCAATAGAAGATTCTTTAAGGCTATCATAGCCTCTTAGCATGTTTCACATTGAAGAATAATTGGTTTCTCCATATCCTAGCTTCTCAAGAAATGAGAAAGAAACCCTATCGTCTATCATTGCATGCTTAACATAGTTATTATACATCCAAACCCAGAGGTACAATGTAGGATCACCTCTCCATGTGCAAACTCAATGTCAGTAGGCATCTTGCTAATGTCAAACACAAAACCAACATTTCTCTTGGGTTGCCTCGAGGGATAAACATAAAATTCTATGTGATTGATTTGGGTCTCTGGAGGAGGATTGACATGGATAAGATTTCCAATACCCAATTCATCCAATAAATCTGATCTATGCGTGGGAGAATTCTTCAACAAATCCAAGAAGGAAATGTGGGAGAAGGTCTTAGTCAAGTCCGTAATCAAATCATAAGCTCCTACTGGCTTGGGAGCCACTGGCGTATCATCTGACATAGAAGGATAGAAGGGAAGAGGTTGTGAAGAATAATCTCGGGTACTAGTTGTTGCGTTAACTTCGGGTTTAGTTTCTAGCTCCACTAAACAATCTTAGTTTGATTTCTGACTGTTTAAAGGGGGAGTGACTAGAGGGTTTGTAGATGTATACACCTCATAATTTTTGTTTCCAACAAGCGTCCCCTTATTAGTACCATGAGGATTGAACTTTCCATTCTCAGGGAGTATTGGAAGGGGGTCTCTATAAACCCCAAGAGTAGAATATTGAGGGGAAATGGGTCCCATGTGATAATTTTGTGCCGGTGTCTCAGGATTAGCCAAAAACATCTCAAAAAAGAGTTACCTTTGGTCCTTCGTAAGTCTTTGTATAAATTTGTTGCAATCACGGCACGTAAGAGCGTCATGTCCTCTAACCCTAAGAAAACCACAATATAAATTAGGATCATAGTCATGTCTTTGATTCTAGTTTTTTTGCGGTCCATAGTTCCTATTGTTGTTCTTTTTTTGGTTGTTATAATTGAAGTTCGGAGGCCTCTGGCCTTGGTTTTGATACTGATTTTGGAATTGATTCAGATACTGGTTCGAGTATTGAACCGAACCCTGGGCCTGGACCTACTATGGAGGTGGAGGAGGGTGACTAAATTCCACCACATTAATAGAAGGAGTAAAATTGTTACTCCTTTGGTTGTTCACATTGGCATTGTTGTTACCATTATTCATATTGTTGGTGTTAACAACATTCAGATTCTTGGATTGGTCAGTTACACCATCCATCATAGTAGCACCATGGTTCTTATTGAGGACTTTGGGTCCTTGATTATTATTTTTTTAAACCATTTGGGTAGTTTGAATTACCCTGAGAGGGAGTGACCAGTCTCCCATTTGAGCCATAGGTCTTTTGGTCACTATTAATTGTCTCTTTGTCAATGCGGAGAGAACCCTCTAAGACCTCCTCATAGCTCCTAAGAGGGACCTTTTTCTAATCCTCCTTGGTTTCTCAGTTAAGGGAATGAAGTAACAAGTCACAAAGCTGTATTTCGTCCATGTTTGGAGCAATAGCCGAGGAGTAGAGGACCTTCCACCATCTCTAAATGAAATGGGTGGCATATTCATTATGCTCTTGCTTAATATGAAGGAATTATCTGATTCTTGTTCTTAAAAGTTTGTTCATATCAAAATCCTTTATGAACTCTGAAATGAGTTGCTTGAATGAATGAATCGAGGCTTCTGTATCCTGTAGTACCAGTCAAGAGAAATCCCCTCCAAGGTCTTGGGGAAAATCTTAGCTACAACCACATGTCCCATGGGAGTAGCTCTCTGATGGAAGTCACATGCTTTGATATGTGCATTTGGGTCCCCCTCCCCTTTGAACTTTGGCAAGTTAGGAAGTGGTCGTGGAAGCATTACACTTTGTATGGTAAATTCAAGGGGCTCCTTGAGATATTCAGCATATGTGCCCAATGCATAAGACTCTACCATGGATGACCCTTGATGGGGAGGTGGGGGAGGAATAAGAGGCTGATATGGTGTTGCATAAGCATTTGCAGGGGCGTAAGGCATCCCCTAAGGCTGAGCATATGAGCCAGGAAAGGAAAACATGTCCCCCTACGGTGATTTAGAATACATGTGGAGGTACGGGGGAACATTATTTTGGTACATAGTAGTAGGTGTGAAACCAGGGAAAGTCGTATTACCAGTTGGAATGGAATTTGAGAACGCACTTCTGGTTGGTGCCTATGTGGAGGATACTCATATGAAGTGTGAGAGGGCATACCTAACGTGCCCAATCCAGTAAGAAGGTCTCCAAGGTTAGGGACACCCATGTAAACTGGAGGAGGTGAAGGTGTTGAGGGCACATAACCAAAAAAATTTGTATGGTGGGGGATCTTTCCTTGCCCTGTAAAATTTATAGCACAAGAAGGTTAGGAAAGCTCTAGTTCCCTAACTCTATCCACCAATGTTGAAATTACATCACCCGAAGATGGTGTTGCATTTGACTTAGGCATATTCTGGGTCTAGTTTGGAAGCAAAGGCACATGATGTCCTGTTATGGATTGATCTATGGGAGGCCACCCCTCTTTAGATGTATTATCCTATTTTAGGAGGAGGGGTAGTGAAAGTTGTTTGAAGAAGAACATCAGTGTACTCTTGCATCTGGTCCAAGGACTAGTCTATTGCATTAAGACGCTCATCACTTTGGGAAAAGCATGCCAGGAGTTCATCATTTGGAAATAGGTAAGATGGGAGTGAACTAGATTGCATGTTGATTTGTGGTCTTGACAAGACATGAGGATGGAACCCCTAATCTCCCATGAATGTCATGTTATTTGAGTCAGAGAGCTTAGGTTGTGGGTTGTGCATAGGTTGATCAATATCCTCAATCCTGACTGATGAACCATTGTTGGCACCTTGAGGAGGAGGAGTGTGAGGGGAAGGTAAATTGGATGAGTAATTATCAACCCACCCAGATAGTGAGGGTGACTATTGCATACCCATATGGTAATAATACGCTTCAAGACCCAAAATGGGCCTTTCGTATTCCTGACCTGACATATTCAGGGGTATATAAATACCCACAGAATAATGGGAGAGGAGAAGGATGGATGAAAGAAGGAAGAAATAGAGGAAATGAAAAGGAACTAGTCCTTCACATCGGGTTCACCAATTTTTTACGTCTTAAAATCAACACATGATCTTAAGTGCATGCGACCTCCCAAGGTCATGTCGGGACAGCCACAATGGAATGGATAGATGGCTATGTGATGGGTAAATAAGGTGGATAGGTAGAATGTATGAAAATGGATGAAAGTGGTTAATAAGCGATCAAGGCAATCGAATGTCCTCAACGGACACTATGGGAATCTGCTCATCTAAAGCAATGAATGCTTGCCTCACTTGGGCGGGTGAAATGGAGCGATCGAGGAGAATGGACACATGAAGGATTCTATCAATGTCAGTGTCACCAAAAACCCTCTGAACTGGTTGTGGAATGTGGGGGAACTATCTTGTGTTTTCCTCATAGAAGTCTCCAGACAAGGTCATGGAGGTGTGGGAGGAAACGTGTGGATAGGAAAAATGGGTGAATTATGGGATTAATCTTACCTGGTTGATTTTACTAGAACTCGTAAGCACTGTCTACTTCAACGTTCAAGGATCTTTCAACTGTGAGATGATAACAGGTGGAAGTGGGGTGGTTTGGAAAAAAGGTGTCTAAGGCTTTGGTCAATATCTAGTCAATTACGGTGCTAGGTTTGGTTTGATGGCACTCGTGGGATCACACACCAAATCTCTATTGTTATCTAGGGCCTTGAATGGTCATGAATGATGTGTGAACTATTAAAACAAAGAAACAATCAAACTCAAAGGAAAAGTAATCCATCAACTAGGGAAGGTTGATGTGTTAAACCTATGTGCCAAATAAGAACATGTGAAACAATTGTATTTAAATAAAAATAATTCAATTGATTTCTAATTAATCTATGTACATGTTGCCAATTAACAAATGAAAGCAAGTAGATAAATTGAACAAAGGAAATAAACTAATCTATTTGTTTTTATGATTTTTGATGATTTTGAATAAAGGGAATAAAACAAATAAAAGTAAAATAATTAATCTAATCTAATATTTTTATATTTTATGTTTACTATAAAACAAAAGAAATACGCACAGACAATTAAACTTCTTCTAATTAATTGAAATTGCTTCTGTACTAAAATTAACATAACTAAACAAGAAAACAACTAGATGTGGCTATTTCCCTGTGTAGAGTGGATCTAATCTATTCTAATAAAACAAAAAAATTCTAATTTGTACTTTTGGATATACAACTTCCTCTGTTATTACCTCAGAGTCACGGGAAGAATGAAAATCTTCTCAGAAGCAATTCTTCCCCTGAAACTTCCCTGGTAGAAACAACAGGATCTATGGAAGCTTACAAAAATGAAGGGAAATTACAACTAACACTAAACATACAAAGAAGCCTCTTCCAAACAAACTTCTCATGCAAGCCCAAATGGATAGGCAAGCAAGCAGCTTTCAATAGAAGCTTTGTAAAAATAAATAAAATCTACATTAATTTTACTTATTTGAATTAATATACTCTAAAAAATTAAGGAATAAAATCTACTCAAACAAAGAAAACTTTAAGAATCCAAATACATTCCCAACCTGGAAGTGTATAATTGTGACAATTCCAATGTTGGTTTTGTTTTGATGTCCCCTCAACTTCTTTTCCAATTTGGTGTTCAAACAAGTCTAGGGAATTGTGTTGGCTTGTGTGGAAGAAATGATGAAGAAGTGCTAGAGTTGGAATGGCCTGCAATCAATCTGGTAGCAACACAGGAAAGAGAAATGAGCTTGCTTGTGTATTTCTTGACAGGATTACGGACAGCATAATAGTGAAATTCAAAACAATAATCTCCAACCAATGCTCTGAGTAGAAGCTTGGCTCTTGTATAAAAATGGAATTGAAATGGTCTAAGCCATTTAGAAGCCAAGAAATTTCACATCACTCAAAGAAGGGGTAGTTAACTCACAATTAACAGAAGGAAGGGAAGGAGAATTTTGTACGCATCTAACGAGCTCAAGAATAACTAATTTGGTTAAGAAACATGCGCTAAAAATGAGTTTAAAGAAGGTGACACGCATGTTCAAAATACGCTGTAAAGGCTCGAGAAAAGCACAGAACCCTCAGTCTGCGTAGATCAATGGTTATGAAATTATCGCAATTTTGCGACTACGCTCAAGGAAAACCGGTGGTTATGCAACCTTTGGGATGGTTCTGTAACTTAAAGCACAAAATCTAAGGAAATTTTGCAAAAATGATAAAGGAAAGCATGAAAGGATTGGAAATGGATAAGAGAAGAATTTAGGCTACAAATATATACTACAAATGAGAAATATGACTTGAACACCATTGGAATTGATAGTTTATCATCATTGGGGATTTTGAACTGTTCCGACAATGTAGCATGTGGAAAATCGGGTGCATACAGTGGCACATTTTACTATCTCGAATGTTCCAACTGTCTCAACTATCCTAAAAATACCAATTCTCCCTTTTATCCCTAAGATATTTGGGATAGTGGGGACAAGAAAATGTGCCCATCCCCTCCGAGCTCTTACTGTTGGTCCCTCATGTGACCTTCCCTCTTCCTGGAGGGGTGCTAAGCCTTTTTACATGTGAAATTGATAAGTTGCATCATCTAACCCAGGGTGCATTTTACTGTCCCAACTATCCCTGGGATAGTGGGGATAGTGGGGACATAAAATTGTGCCCCTCTCCATGCATATAACACCCTACTTCATGCCCTAGTTGTTGTCGCTTAAAATTTGACTTTCGAATCACCGTCGAAGCATGAAAATGCATAACTATCAAGTTTTTCATATAATACTTCATTTCAAAGTGTTTAAATCTCAAATAATCCATTGATGACTACCAAGATGCATCAATAAAAGGACAGTGAGGGTCATCTTCACTTCCTGACATTGTAGTGAGTGTAATCACTTGAAAACTAGAGGAAACAATCCTTAAAAACCTAGTTTCGTGTGAAGTAGTTTTCAAACCACGAAGACCCTGTTTTCTAGGGATATGGAGGACTATGTTTTTCATCATAATTCTAACTTCCTTGAAGAAATTTTCAAATTCCTAAATATCTAGCATGTAAAACCATCCGAAAAGCGAAGGGAAGGGTCTTCGAAAAATCTAGTTTCATTGAAACTAGTTTTTGCATGATGAAGTTACTGATTTTTTGAGATATCAAGGACTGGGATTTTCTCAGTATTCAGCCCCTTCACATACTAAAAATAGTAAAATACTCAAGATTTCAAGCTCCAATCTCCCAGAACAGTAAAAAATTGTGCAAAATGGAAAGCAGGGCAAAATTGGCAGTTTTCCCAAAATAGTAGGACCAAAAAAAGTAACCTGCTAAAAAAGCAAGGTATCATCAATGGAGGAGAGTGGAATGTGCCAGAAGGTTTAGAAGGTCATATTTGAGAGAAATAGGTGATATGTCCCATAATAGTAGGTCCTGGTTCTACTTGCTAAAAATAGAAAGTCTTCGTTTTGGATTCAGAAAGTTGTAATCAGCTCTGCTTTCACTCATCTTTCCACTTTTTGACATCTTCACATGGTTATAGGATGATCTCATAGCTCAAATAGAGGGATGAAACCTCCATAAGGTTTTTTGAAGCTTCATCCTAATCAAATTTTTGTTCAGGAACCAGGTAAAACCCAGGGAAATTGTGTAGTCAGAAGAGATTAAAAAAGAGTCAAATCCTGGTTGAAATCCAAGCTAGGATGTCACCATAGCTCATTGGTCAAGTTAGATCCATCATCATCTCTCAGTGAGCTGAGTGATTTGATCTCGGTTAGTTGGGTTTAAGTGATCTTATTGATTTGAGTTGATTAAGATAGCTGAGACAAGTGAGCTAGGAGTGAGCTAGGAAAGATCTCACATCTCTCAGAGCATAAAAGGAAAAGTTTGCAATCTTACAGCAAAGTGTGCAGGGTGGGGATATGAGCATCAAGAGGTTTGAGTATCGTGAATGATAATTGTGAAAAAATGAGTGAAAGAGTGACCCTCAATTTCATGGTGGATCAAATAGGGATCATCATAATAAATTCTTATGGTCATCTTAATCTCACATCAGGTGATCTCTCAACCAGTGTTTCTAAACACTCATTCAGCAACCCGAAGTGATTGTGCATTATGGGAAAGGAGGATATTATGATCATCATCGGAAATTTCTTCATGAAAAGGATCTTCCTCATCAGATTTTTCAAATATTTTTCCTTCCTTCTTCTCTCTTCCCCCCCCTTTCTTCTCTTTCCCTTTCTAATTCTTCGTTGAGTGTAGTCATGGCAATTTGTCTCATTCACTTAAGTGACTTCCCTAAAGTTGAATTGTAAAATTCCCTTTAATTTATAAAAAGGGAATTTGTTTCTCATATCCTAAGAAGATGTAAATTCATAAGTTAAATGTAGACATGAAGAGTCATGTGGGGGGGTAGATGAAGAGGCAATATTTAATGCTATAAAATGGAATGACTTCTCCATTCCAAAGGGATCCTGAAATCTTGAAAGTTTTTGTTCTTAGTAGAAATTGTGAATTGTTGCAGATTGACTAATGCTTGTATTCATTACTACACAAGAAATGAAAGCTACATTCTTCATTTTCATTTGTTCATGTTTCTTTTATTCTCTCTTTTCTAAAAATTTACAAGTATGGTGATCAAGAAGGAACTTGGTATCCTTGAAAAATGAACCTAAAGAACAGTGTGTCTCAAGTTTGTTTGTCTCACTAAATGCTTTATTTTTTTCCTCCAATTAAATTTTGAATGACTCTAGTTATTGGGTGTGAACTCTACTATTGTCTACTCACAACGAGAACCTCACCTCTCCTAATTCCTCTCCTTTATGCCTCATCGGTGCAAGTTCCTCCCTTATACCCCATACAAGAACTTTGCCACAGATTCAGTGAAGTGTATCCTGTGTGATCCCCAACCTATTTAGCCACCCTACAATAGTTAGATAGAATTATGATAGTTATATTTAATAATGGGAGTCTCCTCATACACAAGAAGGAGTGGTACAGCCCCATGAGCATTTGTGGAAACCCATAATTTTTCATACAACAAATTATTTCACCAACACACTCTTGTTGGCTTGGAATTCCTTTTGATCATGTGTGTTAGTAAGCACAAATTTGGATTGCTCTTTGGATGGTTGGTGATTTTTTTTTAAATATGTTAAACCCTAATTGCAAAGCCACGTAAGATAAATAAATGTTAACGTACATATTTGACACAAGAAATAAGCTAATATAAAACCCTAAGTGTGAAAGAGAGAGTACAGGACTTAGCATATTTTCAATATCCCTGGAATTGATTTGGACTGGAAAATTGATGGGCAAGAAGGGAAGATTGTTGGGAACGTTCACAATAGATTATGGGACTGTCATATAAGCTTAGACTAGGACACCTAGAATAGGTCAGGGGCGCCTAGGTGTCAGAGTCTTCTTTTGGGAACTTGTGTCTACACAAGATCTCGGAACCTGATTTTTTCTAGTGTCACAAGATGATCTTTAGTAGTCATTATAGGTCACTTGTATGTCATGCTATGATCACAGAATTCACGTATAACTTGCAAAGAGATGATGACCTATAAAACCCTCAATATACATCAAATCATAAAAATAAAAGATGCAATATGGGGAGTTATATTGACCCCGACGGTCACCCGACTGGGTGAACTTATGACCGAGCGCTACTCTACATATCACACTCCATGTAGTTCCTATGTGTGTGTGATAGAATTGTGCTCTAGGAAGCCCTTGTGCGAGTGCACATTATAGTGGGTAATAACTAGATGTACCAATGTAAATATATGTGTACATGGAAAAATGAACTTCCCCTTCCTATGAAGTGTATGCAAAAAATGAAGTCACTTGTCCCTTGTATGAGTGTTAGATGGATGCCTTTGATGCTCTTAGATGCCTTTGGATGTAACCTTATGTGATGATAATAGATGCTTAAAGTTTGGTCCTTTATTTTGGTTGCATAGCTTTGTATTTACATGATTCCCTTGGTTGAATTTTGTAATTGAACACTGGAAGGCCGACCCATAAGAAAATAAGATGCCCCAAAGATAAAATAATCCAAAAAATAACGAGTAAGGTGGAAATAGGTCAGGGGCACCCAGAGGGGGACAAGGGTGCTTGGGAACTGGCGTCTTGATTGGGCACTAGTTTCTAAAGACATAAAATATAAGAAAGTGAAGTACCAACTGGGATGTAGGGTGTAAAAGGCCATAAAGAAGACAAGAAACAAATCAAAGAGGGAAAAGATAACTGTCAATTACTATTTTTCTCCCTTAGGAATCATATGAACGAAAGTATGCTTTTAGGACCTAGAAATGTACCTAGAAATGTACCCAGGTGTGTGATTTTATGTCTATATTTTCCCCCACTTTATGTTGTTGAGTGAATACTCGATAACATAAATTAGATAAGAGATGCGTACATGATAACCATGTAGATTGTGATGGCGATAGTGTGTCAAGGATACAAGTGAAAGTGTGAAGTGATAAAAAATGAAGCGTGGAAGCTAAGAAAGAGGAAGTGACCCTAGGGGTGATGTGTATTGTGTTGTATCGTGTTGTACCTTTTTTGTACTTGATGTAGGGTTGATTTTTGTTATGTATTAAGGTCAAACCTACAAAAGAAGATCATAAGACTAATCAAATTCATATATTATGAAATATTTGTAAAAGTATGTAAATGTGTGAAAAAGTAGTAAAAGGAAAGTGTGCACATGATGAACATGAGTGTAAAAATATCGAAAATGTCCTGAAAATGTTGAAGAAGAGCGCTCTTTTTAGGTGATCTCATGCCAAGAGCAAGTTTTTTGGGGTGATCTCACACCAATAATGAGTTTTTTGGGCGATCTCACGCTAAGAATGGTTTCTTTGGGAAATCTCACATCGAGGGCAAGTTTTTTTGGGCAATTTCACGCCACGACAGAAGAGTATTGGGGAGAGAGGTCTAGTGTTACTCTCCTTCCATGATTGTTTCCTAAATTATACACCACTGCAGATGGTGTGATCCATGTTTAGTTTTGATCTATACCGTATTATTTTTGTATTTGTTCCATGTTGAAATGGAGAAATAATACATTCTACTTGCTGAAGGATTGTGCCTATAGATATAAAACTAAGCTGTGAACTGTTGAAAACTATGATGATCTAATAAAGTATTTGTATCTACCACCAGGAAATAGGTGCCTACGAGGGGTCAGGAGCATCTAGGTGCTAGTATCTATATCTGGGTTCCGGTATCTATGCTGAATTGAGGAGCCAAGTCATAATCTGAGTTGTTTCTGAAACTGTATCATGTGTTATTCATGTGCTAAAATGTAATGTGTTGTAACTCTAAGCTACTATATGGGGAAATTGATTCACCCAATATATGTCTCCCCTTGTTTGGGGTGCATGCAATGTGTTGGTGCTCCATTTAATTTTTCCCTGTTCATTCTCGAAATTCTTTAGTCTGCGGGCACTTTCATATTTTCTATTTCCCCAAATGGATGCGTGAAAGGTTTTCTTCATTTGTATGTTGTTAAAGATCCTTCTCCATGGTCATGGATCACATTTGGGCTTTGTATCATTTCCAAATTCTTTTTCCTTAAAAAAAATTCAATTCTGGGTGCAAATGGTGATTTCCCTGCATTTTACGGTTTGACGGGCGTGTTTTCCCCATCAAATTATATCCCAACATCCATGGAAACGTGGTCATTTTTTATTAGATGTGGCCCAACTGGTCTTTTTGGTGAAATTTTCAAATTTTGTCACAATTGTAAAAAATACCAAATTGGCCCTGCAACTCCAATAGTCTCTGATTGGCTATTTAGGCAAATATGATGCGGCAGGGAAAAAGTCTTACTTTGACCCCGAAGAAGGACACGTGGCAGTTTTTCATGTTACAATCAGGAAGGCGGGTCACCGGGGCATTTTGAAACTTTAAGGGCCACTTCAACTCAAATCTTGGAACACGTGGAGGGCCCACACTTTTTTAGGGTCTCCGCTTTGGGGCATCATATCAAAAAGTGCGCCAAAGAGACACGTGGAGGCTTCCACTAGCTCCTTTTTATACTGAGACTTCTTCAAAGGCCAAAAGGCAAGTTTCTTGGGCCTAGGGCATGTGGAGAGCTTGCACTCATTTTAGGTCCTGCCTCTAAACTTTTGTCTTTAAATTTGTGCCAAAAAAACACGTGGAAGGCCCTCGATCATTTGGTAACTTACCTATGTACTTCACCTTTGCAGTTGCACCAAGGAAATGTGTGGAAGCTTCCGTTGGCTCCTCTTTGCGCTTGGACAACTCAAACTCATAGCACATGTAATGTAGGATAATCTGTGTGTGGAAACTCATTTCTGAGAAGCACAAATGCAGGCATCCATGTGAGGGCACTCATGTCTCAAGGTGTTTCTTCGAGGGCAAAAAGGACTGCTTGTCAGATCCAACTATACAGAGCCACCTGAAAATGATTAAAAAGGGGGATTTCTCGCATGATAGAATAAAAGAATGATTAGAAGGACTATCAAAAGGCTATGGTGTGGCATCCCAGTTATGGTTGAAGGTCTGAGAATCGTGATCAGTTCATGATTTTTCCACCTGGAAACTTCAGGTGTAAATTTGTTAAATATCACTTTCTGAGACAAATTGATAACAAGCAAAGGATTCCTCGAATATTCTTCTTTTTGGGGGAAAATTTGGGATGAGTGAGCAATTGAGTTGTATAAATGCAATGAGAATACTCTTGCAAATGGTCAGGGGTTTAATTTTTACGAGAAAATTTGAGAAATCCCATCTTCCTGAGAGGCCATATGAGAAACCTATTATTCTCTTATGTTTTAAATTTCAATCATGTCAAGATGGTTGCGAGTGTACAGCCATTGACAAGCTCTAAGACTGTTCAAAAAAATTTTCCCTTCTGATAAATCTAATAGATCTCTAATTAATTTGTGTTGATCTTGGGAAAATTTGTGTCTGCTTTTATTTCAGAATGTTTTCAAATGGTTTTGATGTTCCTGTTGCAATCTTGTGTTAAAAAACCCTCAGAATCACACAGGATCTCATCCCTATTATAGTTTAGTGACATTTTCAATTTCATTATGAGAAGAGCCTTCATCCTGTGATGAGATAAATAATTTAAAATCACTTTACTGTCATTTTGTTGATAAAGATTGTCTGTAAGCCTTTGAGTGTATCTTAGGTGTGAGGAACCAGGGGTCTTTAATATTTAATTGAGTCTTTAGCTCGAGCCTTTGTGTTGAATTTTCAAAGATTATGTGAAACTGTGTAGATTTGGGCCTCCTTTGATGCACACCTTCTAGTTGAAGAAATATTTTAGCTATTCTGAGGCATTCTATCATTTAGTTTTCCAATTATTGTGAAGGTTCTCAAAGATCTGGAAAAATCAAGTTTATCCTGCTTAATCTCCCACAAAAAATTATTCAAAAAAAATCAATCCTACCTAAACTACCCATGTTTTGCCCTGTATGTCCACAAATGAATAAATTCTACTGCTAAAAATATGTAGAAGCAATCAGAATTCCATAATTTATTTAGTAACCTTAACCTTGTTTAGAAAATATCACCATTCTTTAGAAGTGACAACTCGTGATAGTTAAATTGTGGTGCATTGATCATATTTTCTCAAGGTTTCCTTTCAAATTTGTGCAAAGAAGGATATCTTCATTCTCCTTCACCAACAGAGGTTACAAAATGGGTCCTCTCACCCTGGTTGAAAGGCACAACCTCAAGTAGTGAGGATAGATCAAATCCTTTTGAAGGTGCTATCCATTTCTCTAACATCTGAGTGACAAAGAGCCAGCTGAATCACCTCCCCGGCTACAAAACAACATACATGATGATTTACTTGTCTCTAGGCTTCTTGTTAAAACTGTGATGCTACTCAACTTGCAAAGGATAATCAATTTAGATACCAACACAACGTCATTATGAGAATGTATCCAAAAGCATAGGACCTAAAATTGAGCTGAAGTGTAGGGGGGAGGGGAATGTGCATGGTGGAAACCAAGGAACATGCAAAAACGATGGCTATATATGTGTGTGTTAATAGAAAAAGAAGCAAGTGTGTCATATAAAAGCAGTGAAACAAGAAAATGGGCATGTTAGAAGCACAATGGACTAAGAGGGGGGTAAATGAGTACTTATAAAATTTTAATTATACTTCAGATCTGAAACTCAAAATACCATATGCATTCAATCACAATAACCACTTATTCAACTTTTAATGTGTGCACACCATAAACCATAAATAAGACATCTAACCATGAAAGCAAATAAACACCATGAGAACATAAGATTTTAAGTGGGAAACCCTCAAGGGAAAGAAACCCCACTGTAAAAAAATATCTTATATTGATATGTTTTTTTAATTTAGTGAGGGCACCAACCCCACAAGGAGCACCAACCCCATAATTTTGAAGCACCAACTCCATAAGGAAACTACAACCCCCCAAAAATGATCAAAAAACCCACTCAACCACCTTATAATTTGTATATATCATATTTTTTATTTCCAAAACTGATGGAGATCCATTATCCATCTCGCACTTCTTCACTCAAACCCTAGGTGAGCAATCTTCACAAAACAAGTTCTTCAATCACTCTAAAAATCATCAAACCATTGCTTTCATGTTCTCTAATTTTTCTCAACATTCAAAACTCTTAAATCAGCCTCAATTCATGTTCCAACACCTACAAAATAACATCCACCCTAGGTCGCTCCACCTTACACACACTTCACTAGTTCACAAAAGCACTACAAACATGTTTTTATATGCTTCTCCACCTTTCTAATCTCAAGAGGTCAGTCCCCCTTGATGAATTAGACCCAAAAACCTCTATAAAATTCATAAATTTTAATTAAAATACATTTGACCCATATAGGTCGTCCTAGCTAAAACCATCATTTCATGTGCAAAAAATGGCATCAAAACCCCATAGGCACATTCTTAAAAATTCCCTAACATGAGTACCATACTTTTTCATGACCCATTAACCATTATACATGATTAAAAATATCATAAAATATTTGTAAATGGTCACAATTAATTCAAACCAATCAAATTATTTCATTACTGAGCCTAGTTCCCTTCACAAATCTTAGAACAGTTTGTTTCCTTCACCCTTCAACACCTTTGAGACTTCATATGATCACCATATCCCATATACTAAACCAAATCATGCCATGTGACCATGAAAAATAAATTTCAAAACCTATAGAAAAATTCTAAGTATATTATAAGCATGAAACATCCGTCACTTTCAAACCATAAAAACATTTACCTTCACCAAATCAACTAGTTAAAAAAACTTGTTTCCAATGTTAGCTCATAAAATCCATTATACATGCATTAAATATCTCCAAATGGATTATTCGATGCTAAATGCATCCTTTTCACTTTACATGTGATAGGAAACATCACACAATCTATATCATGCTTCAAACAACATCAAACTATAACAAAAGATATGGTTGTATGAACTGCCAAAAATATTCTTTCTGAAAGAATACCCTATAAACCTTGTAAATCACCTCATCAGGAGTAAATACATATATGAATGGAAATATATCTGAATCTAATTTCCAACACAACTTGAATCACCTCGAAATTCTACCTGTAGCTCATATTATGACCAAAACACTAGATCCTGCTATTTGAGACCCCAAAACTTCCCTTTGACCAGTCCAACCTGTTTGAGCCTCAAAAAACCATGAACATGCATATTTATGTCCTAAAACTTAATTTGAATCAATATGATAGCAAAATAAATATTTCATCAAATCAATTTTTCTTGTCCCAAATATCCCTGGGATAGTGGGATAGTTGGGGACAATAAAATTGTTCCCTCTCCATCATATAACCTACTTCCATGCCCTAGTTGTTGTCGTTAAAATTTGACTTTCGAATCACCGTCGAGCAGAAAATGCATAACCTATCAAGTTTTCATATAATACTTCATTTCAAAGTGTTTTAAATCTCAATATCCATTGATGACTACCAAGATGCCTCAATAAAAGGACAAGTGAAGGGTCTCTTCACTTTCCTGACATTGTAGTGGTGGTAATCACTTGAACACTAGAGGAACAATCCGTAAAAACCTAGTTTCGGTGAAGTAGTTTTCAAACCACGAGACCCCTGTTTTCTAGGGATATGGAGGACTATGTTTTTCATCATAATTCTAACTTCCTTGAAGAAATTTTCAAATTCCTAAATATCTAGCATGTAAAACCATCCGAAAAGCGAAGGGAAGGGTCTTCGAAAAATCTAGTTTCATTGAAACTAGTTTTTGCATGATGAAGTTACTGATTTTTTGAATATCAAGGACTGGGATTTTCAGTATTAAGTCCCCTTCACGATACTAAAAATAGTCAAATACTCAGATTTTCAAGCTCAATCTCCCAGAACAGTAAAAAATGGTCAAAATGGAAAGCTATGGGCGCAAAATTGGCAGTTTTTCCCAAATAGTAGGACCAAAAAATTACCTGCTAAAAAGCAAGGTATCATCAATGGAGGAGAGTGAATGTGCCAGAGGTTTATGAAGGTCAATTTGGAGAAATCAGGTGATATGTCCTAATAGTAGGTCCTGGTTCTACTTGCTAAAATAGCAATCTTCGTTTTGGATTAGAGTGTAATCAGCTCTGCTTTCACTCATCTTTCCACTTTTTTGACATCTTCACATGGTTATAGGAATGATCTCATAGCTCAAATAAGGGATGAAACCTCCATAAGGTTTTTTTGAAGCTTCATCCTATCAAATTTTTTGTCAGGAACAAGGTAAAACCCATGGGAAATTGTGTAGTCAGAAAGAGTTAAAAAGATTCAATCCTGGTTGAAATCCAAGCATGATTTCACCATAGCTCATTGGTCAAGTTAGATCCATCATCATCTCTCAGTGAGCGGAGTGGATTGATCGCGGTAGTTGGGTTTAAGTGATTCTTATTGATTTGAGTGATTAAATAGCTGAGACAAAGTGAGCTCGGATTGAGCAGAAAGATCTCACATCTCTCAGAGCATAAAAGAAAAGTTTTGCAATCTTACCAGCACAGTGTGTCAGGGTGGGATATGAAGCATCAAAGGTTTGAGTATCGTGAATGATAATTGTGAAAAATGAGTGAAAGAGTGACCCTCAATTTTCATGGTGGATCAATAGGGATACATCCATAAAATTTCTTATGGTCATCTTAATCTCACATCAGGTGATCTCTCCACCAGTGGTTTTCTAAACACTTCATTTCAGCAACCCGAGTGATTGTGTCATTTGGGAAAAGAGGATAGTATGATCAATCATCGGAATTTCTTTCTTCTTCATGAAACGGAGGGGCTCCTCATCAATTTTTCAAATATTTTTTCTTCCTTCGCTCTCTCTCTTCTCTTTTTTTCCCCCCCCTTTCTTCTCTTTTCCTTTCTAATTCTTCGTTGAGTGTAGTCCATGGCATTTGTCTCTTCACTTAAGTGACTTCCCCTAAAGTTGAATTGTAAAATTCCCCTTTAAATTTATAAAAGGGAATTTTGTTCGCTATCCTAAGAAGATGTAAATTCAGATTTAAATGTAGACTGAAGAGTCATGTGGGGGGGTAGATGAAGAGGCAATATTTAATGCTATAAAATGGAATGACTTCTCCATTCCAAAGGGATCCTGAAATCTTGAAAGTTTTTGTTCTTAGTAGAAATTGTGAATTGTTGCAGATTGACTAATGCTTGTATTCATTACTACACAAGAAATGAAAGCTACATTCTTCATTTTCATTTGTTCATGTTTCTTTTATTCTCTCTTTTCTAAAAATTTACAAGTATGGTGATCAAGAAGGAACTTGGTATCCTTGAAAAATGAACCTAAAGAACAGTGTGTCTCAAGTTTGTTTGTCTCACTAAATGCTTTATTTTTTTCCTCCAATTAAATTTTGAATGACTCTGGTTATTGGGTGTGAACTCTACTATTGTCTACTCACAACGAGAACCTCCCCTCTCCTAATTCCTCTCCTTTATCCCTCATCGTTACAAGTTCCTCCCTTATACCCCATACAAGAACTTTGCCACAAATTCAGTGAAGTGTTCCTGTGTGATCCCCAGCCTATTTGGCCACCCTACAACAATTAGATAGAATTATGATAGTTATATTTAATAATGGGAGTCTCCTCATACACAAGAAGGAGTGGTACAGCCCCATGAGCATTTGTGGAAACCCATAATTTTTCATACAACAAATTATTTCACCAACACACTCTTGTTGGCTTGGAATTCCTTTGATCATGTGTGTTAGTAAGCACAAATTTGGATTGCTCTTTGGATGGTTGGTTGAATTTTTTTTTAAATATGTTAAACCCTAATTGCAAGCACGTAAGATAAATAAATGTGTTAACGTACATATTTGACACAAGAAATAAGCTAATATAAAACCCTAAGTGTGAAAGAGAGAGTACAGGACTTAGCATATTTTCAATATCCCTGGAATTGATTTGGACTGGAAAATTGATGGGCAAGAAGGGAAGATTGTTGGGAATGTTAACAATAGATTATGGGACTGTCATATAAGCTTAGACTAGGTCAGGGGTGCCTAGGTGTCAGAGTCTTCTTTTGGGCACTTGTGTCTACACAAGATCTCGGAACCTAATTTTTCTAGTGTCACAAGATTATCTTTGGTAGTCATTATAGGTCACTTGTATTTCACGCTATGATCACAGAATTCACGTATAACTTGCAAAGAGATGATGACCTATAAAACCCTCAATATACATCAAATCATAAAAATAAAAGATGCAATCTGGGGAGCTAGATTGACCCCGACGGTCACCCGACTGGGTGAACTTATGACCGAGCGCTACTCTACATATCACACTCCATGTAGTTCCTATGTGTGTGTGATAGAATTGTGCTCTAGGAAGCCCTTGTGCGAGTGCACATTATAGTGGGTAATAACTAGATGTACCAATGTAAATATATGTGTACATGGAAAAATGAACTTCCCCTTCCTATGAAGTGTATGCCAAAAAATGAAGTCACTTGTCCCTTGTATGAGTGTTAGATGGATGCCTTTGATGCTCTTAGATGCCTTTGGATGTAACCTTATGTGATGATAATAGATGCTTAAAGTTTGGTCCTTTATTTTGGTTGCATAGCTTTGTATTTACATGATTCCCTTGGTTGAATTTTGTAATTGAACACTGGAAGGCCGACCCATAAGAAAATAAGATGCCCAAAAGATAAAAGAATCCAAAAAATAGTAAGGTGGAAAGAGGTCAGGGGCGCCCAGAGGGGACAAGGGTGCTTAGGCATTGGCGTCTTGATTGGGCACTAGTTTCTAAAGACATAAAATATAAGAAAGTGAAGTACCAACTGGGATGTAGGGTGTAAAAGGCTAGAAAGAAGACAAGAAACAAATCAAAGAGGGAAAAGATAACTGTCAATTACTATTTTTCTCCCTTAGGAATCATATGAACGAAAGTATGCTTTTAGGACCTAGAAATGTACCCAGGTGTGTGATTTTATGTCTATATTTTCCCCCACTTTATGTTGTTGAGTGAATACTCGATAACATAAAATAGATAAGAGATGCGTACATGATAACCATGTAGATTGTGATGGCGATAGTGTGTCAAGGATACAAGTGAAAGCGTGAAGTGATAAAAAATGAAGCGTGGAAGCTAAGAAAGAGGAAGTGACCCTAGGGGTGATGTGTATTGTGTTGTATAGTGTTGTACCTTTTTTGTACTTGATGTAGGGTTGATTTTTGTTATGTATTAAGGTCAAACCTACAAAAGAAGATCATAAGACTAATCAAATTCATATATTATGAAATATTTGTAAAAGTATGTAAATGTGTGAAAAAGTAGTAAAAGGAAAGTGTGCACATGATGAACATGAGTGTAAAAATATCGAAAATGTCCTGAAAATGTTGAAGAAGAGCGCTCTTTTTAGGCGATCTCATGCCAAGAGCGAGTTTTTTGGGCGATCTCACGCCAAGAATGAGTTTTTTGGGTGATCTCACGCCAAGAATGAGTTTTTTGGGAAATCTCACGTCGAGTGCAAGTTTTTTTGGGCAATTTCACGCCACGACAGAAGAGTATTGGGGAGAGAGGTCTAGTGTTACTCTCCTTCCATGATTGTTTCCTAAATTATACACCACTGCAGATGGTGTGATCCATGTTTAGTTGTGATCTATACCGTATTATTTTTGTATTTGTTCCATGTTGAAATGGAGAAATAATACATTCTACTTGCTGGAGGATTGTGCCTATACATATAAAACTAAGTTGTGAACTGTTGAAAACTATGATGATCTGAGAAAGTATTTGTATCTACCACCAGGAAATAGGTGCCTACGAGGGGTCAGGAGCACCCAGGTGCTAGTGTCTATATCTGGGTGCTGGTATCTATGCTAAATTGAGGACCCAAGTCAGATTTTGGGTTGTTTCTGAAATTGTATCATGTGTTATTCATGTGCTAAAATGTAATGTGTTGTAACTCTAAGCTACTATATGGGGTGACTAATTCACCCAATATATGTCTCCCCTTGTTTGGGGTGCATGCAATGTGTTGGTGCTCCATTTAATTTTGCCCTGTTCATTCTTGAAATTCTTCAGTCTGCGGGCTCTATCATATTTTCTATTTCCCCAAATGGATGCGTGAAAAGTTTTCTTCATTTTTATGTTGTTAAATATCCTTCTCCATGGTCATGGATCACATTTGGGCCTTATATCATTTCCAAATTCTTTTTCCTTAAAGAAAAATTCAATTCTGGGTGCAAATGGTGATTTCCCTGCATTTTATGGTTTGACGGGCATGCTTTCGCCATCAAATTATATCCCAACATCCATGGAAACGTGGTCATTTCTGATTAGATGTGGCCTAGCGGGTCTTTTTGGTGAAATTTTCCACTTTTGTCACAGTTGTAAAAAATACCAAATTGGCCCCGCAACTCCAATAGTCTCTAATTGGCTATTCAGCAAATATGATGCGGCAGGGAAAAAGTCTTACTTTGACCCCGAAGAAGGACACGTGGCAGTTTTTCATGTTACAAGCGGGAAGGTGGGTCACTGAGGCATTTTGAAACTTTAAGGCCCACTTCAACTCAAATCCTAGGACACGTGGAGGGCCCATACTTGTTTAGGGTCTCCGCTTTGGGGCATCATATCAAAAGTGTGCCGAAGAGACACGTGGAGGCTTCCACTAGCTCCTTTTAATACTGAGACTTCTTCAAAGGCCAAAAGGCAAGTTTCTTGGGCCTAGGGCACGTGGAGAGCTTACACTCATTTGAGGTCCTACCTCTAAACTTCATCTTTAAATTTGTGCCAAAAAAACATGTGGAAGGCCCGCAATCGTTCGGTAACTTACCTCTGTACTTCACCTTTGCAGTTGCACCAAGGAAATGTGTGGAAGCTTCTGTTGGCTCCTCTTTGCGCTTGGACAACTCGGACTCACAACGCAGGTAATGTAGGATAATCTATGTGTGGAAACTCATTTCTGAGAAGCACGAATACAGGCATCCATGTGAGAGCACTCATGTCTCAAGGTGTTTCTTCGAGGGAAAAAAGGATTGCTTGTCAGATCCAGCTATACAGAGCCACCTGAAAATGATTAAAAAGGGGATTTCTCGCATGACAGAATAAAAGAATGATTAGAAGGATTGTCAAAAGGCTATGGTGTGGCATCCCAGTCATGGTTGAAGGTATGAGAAATTTGATTAGTTCATGATTTTTCCACCTGGCAACTTCGGGTGTAAATTTGTTAAATATCACTTTCTGAGACAAATTGGTAACAAGCAAAGGATTCCTCAAATATTCTTATTTTTGGGGGAAAATTTGGGATGAGTGAGCGATTGAGTTGTATAAATGTAATGAGAATACTCTTGCAAATGGTCGGGGGTTTAATTTTTATGAGAAAATTTGAGAAAGCTCATCTTCCTGAGAGGCCATCTAAGAAACCTATTAATTTCTTGTGTTTTATATTTCAATCACGTCAAGATGGTTGCAAGTGTATAGCCATTGACAAGCTCTGAGACTGTTCAAGAAACTTTTCCCTTCTGATAAATCTAATAGATCTCTAATTAATCTGTGTTGATCTTGGGAAAATTTGTGTGTACTTTTATTTCAGAATGCTTTCAAATGGTTTTGATGTTCCTGTTGCAATATTGTGTTAAAAATCCCTCAGAATCACATAGGATCTCATCCCTGTGATAGTTTAGTGGCATTTGCAATTTCATTATGAGAAGATCCTTCATCCTGTGATGAGATAAATAATTTAAAATCACTTTACTACCATTTTGTTGATAAATATTGTCTGTAAACCTTTGAGTGTATCTTAGGTGTGAGGAACTAGGGGTCTTTAATATTTAATTGAGTCTTTACCTCGAGCCTTCATGTTGAATTTTCAAAGATTATGTGAAACTATGCAGATTTGGGCCTCCATTGATGCACACCTTCTGGTTAAAGGAATATTTTAGCTATTCTAAGGCATTCTATCATTTAGTTTTCCAATTATTGTGAAGGTTCTCAAAGATCTGGCAAAATCAAGTTTATCCTACTTAATCTCCCACCAAAAATTATTTTTAAAAAATCAATCCTACCTGAACTACCCATGTTTGCCCTATATGTCCACAAATGAATAAATTCTACTGCTAAAATATGCAGAAGCAATCAGGATTCCATAATTTCTTTAGTAACCTTAACCTTGTTTAGAAAATATCACCATTCTTTAGAAGTGACAAATCGTGAGAGTTAAATTGTGGTTCATTGATCATATTTTCTCAAGGTTTCCTTTCAAATTTGTGAAAAGAAGGATATATTCATTCTCCTTCACCAACAGAGGTTACAAAATGGGTCCTCTCAGCCTGGTTGAAAGGCACAACCTAAAGTAGTGAGGATAGATCAAATCCTTTTGAAGGTGCTATCCATTTCTCCAACATCTGAGTGACAAAGAGCCAGCTGAATCACCTCCCTAGCTACAAAACGACATACATGATGATTTATCTGTCTTTAGGCTTCTTGTTAAATCTGTGATGCTGCTCATCTTGCAAAGGAGAATTAATTTGGATACCAACACAACGTCATTATGAGAATCTAGCCAAAAGAAGAGGACCTAAAATTGAGCTGAAGTGTAGGGGGAGGGGAATGTGCATGGTGGGAAACCAAGGAACATGCAAAAACGATGGCTATATATGTGTTGTTAGTAGAAAAAGAAGCAAGTGTGTCATATAAAATCAGTGAAACAAGAAAATGGGCATGTTAGAAGCACACTGGACTAAGAGGGGGTGAATGAGTACTTATAAAATTTTAATTATGCTTCAGATCTGAAACTCAAAATATCATATGTATTCAATCACAATAACCACTTATTCAACTTTTAATGTGTGCACACCATAAACCATAAATAAGACATCTAACCATGAAAGAAAATAAACACCATAAGAACATAAGATTTTAAGTGGGAAACCCTCAAGGGGAAGAAACCCCACTGCAAAAAATATCTTATATTGATATGTTTTTGAATTTAATGAGGCACCAACCCCACAAGGAGTACCAACCCCTAATTTTGAAGCACCAACTCCATAAGGAGACTACAACCCCCCAAAATGATCAAAAACCAACTCAACCACCTTATAATTTGTATATATCATATTTTTTGTTTCCAAAACTGATGGAGATCCATTATCCATCTCGCACTTCTTCACTCAAACCCTAGGTGATCAATCTTCACAAAACAAGTTCTTCAATCACTCTAAAAATCATCAAACCATTACTTGCATGTTCTTTGATTTTTCTCAACATGTAAAACTCTTGAATCAGCCTCAATTCATGCTCCAACACCTGTAAATAACATCCACCTAGGTCATTCCACCTTGCACACACTTCACTAGTTCACAAAAGCACCAAAAGCATGCTTTTTATATGCTTCTCCACCATTCAAATCTCAAGAGGTCAGTCCCCCTTGATGAATTAGACCTAAACACCTCTATAACATTCATAAATTTTAATTACAATAGTTACATTTGACCCATATATGTCTTCCTATCTAAAACCATCATTTCATGTGCAAAAAATGGCTCAAAACCCCATAGGTGCATTCTTAAAAATTCCCTAACATGAGTACCATAATTTTTCATGCCCCATGAACCATTATACATGATTAAAATATCATAAAATATTTGTAAATGGTCACAATTAATATCAACCAATCAATATTATTTCATTTACTGAGCCTAGTTCCCTTCACAATCTTAGAACAGTTGTTTCCTTCACCCTTCAACACCTTGGAGACTTCATATGATCACCATATCCCCATATACTAAACCAAATCATGCATGTGACCATGAAAAATAAATTTCAAAAACCTATAGAAAATTTCTAAGTAATTTATAAGTCATGAAACATCCTTCACTTCAAACCATTAAAAACATTTACCTTCACCAAATCAACTAGTTAAAAAACTTTGTTTCCAATGTTAGCTCATAAAATCCATTATACATGCATTAATATCTCCAAATGGATTAATTCGATGCTAAATGCATCCCTTTTCACTTTACATGTGATAGGAAACATCACACATCTATATCATGCTTCAAACCAACATCAAACTATAACAAAAATATATGTTGTTATGAACTGCCAAAAATATTCTTTCTGAAGAATACCCTATAACCTTGTAAATCACCTCATCAGGAGTAAATACATATATGAATGGAAATATATCTGAATCTAATTTCCAACACAACTTTAATCACCTCGAAATTCTACCTGTAGCTCATATTATGACCAAAACACTAGATCCTGCTATTTGAGACCCCAAAACTGCCCTTTGACCAGTCAACCTGTTTGAGCCTCAAAAAACCATGAACATGCATATTTATGTCCTAAAACTTAATTTTAATCAATATTATATCAAAATAATCTTTCCAAATCAATTTTTCTTGCTACTCCTTTGTATCATATTTCTCTATAACTTTCTTTCCCAGAAACTGTTATTTATAAGTGGGGCCCACTCATCACCATGACCTCAACCATACATTTATAGAAATCCTGAGAAGTTCAATATAACATACAATCCTCAAATTTTTTCTTTCCATCAAAATTGGTCATTATACTTCACCTTTTACAAACTACTCCTAGCTAGGGTTTAATTAGGGTTTTTGACCTCTTTACCTTCTTAACATTCGTTCATAAAAATGTGATGATCAATTGACCTCATTATTTTTCTTAAACATTCTAAACTTGTCTTATAATCATCCTTGAAAGCCACAATGTCCCGTGAAAATCACACTATTCACAACGATCATTACAAGTTCAAATTCAAGCTTGATTTTTACATGTTCTTGACCCTGTCTCACAAAATCAATCATATCTGGAAAACTATACTTCATGGAGACCTAAAAATTTTCTGAGAGCACTATGACTCATCCTTATAACATTTCAAATCATCATAATGATAACACCTAATATAAAAATCAATTTTAACTAGTAATTGTGCACACACTTAACTTTGATTGTATTGATTTTTGATATAAAGATTTGTTGGTCCAAATCAAGAATTAAATAACTCCATAATAGGAATCTACATACTATCCAAACTCATCAAAAACTGCTCCACCATGAAATTATATGAAACTGATCTCAAACTACCATGTCTGGTTTTAGCCTTTTTAGGTTTACATCAGTAGGGCACATAGGAAGACATGTTTCTTAAAATTTCTTAACTTAATCTTCCTGGAAATTTTCATTTCCATTTATTACACCTCCCAAGGTATCTGGAATAATTAGTCTTTCACCATGAAACCTTGAACTCATCTCTATACTAGCAAATATTATAAAAACTACCTAGTTTTTCTTTACCTTACCAGCTAACCTGGAGCATGAAAATACCACCAAAAGGAGCTTTGTAGAGTTCTCTGTAAGCATTAATAATCACATTAACCTTTCCATATCATTCAAGATGCATACCATGGCATATCTTACATCTGTAATCTCTCTGAAAGGATGGGAAAGTGCAAGCCAAAAATCTTCTTCTCTAACTGCATGGTTCATAAATGTCCGACTTGTCCATTTAACCTGCATTATTTTTCGATCAAGTCCATCTTGTAACTCCATGTACTTGTTGGTTTTCAAATAGGACTTTTCTCAGAACCAGAAAGCAGTTAGGGGACAAGAAGTCCCTCCTCTTTAATTGGATGAAGTAGGTTCCCATACCGTGATATCAAGTTCACGAACTTCATTTACAAACCTCCTGGCAGAATGTCATTTTATGGTTGCAACTTGGATACCACGAAAATAGTTTTCCACAAAGATCATCAGTTAACCCTTCGGAAATTGAGGAAAGAGGGTCTCGAAGATAAACTGCAGGCAATAGGCATACACTGGGTTGCCTTTGTGGGCGTCTATAGATGAGAATCCAGAATACCATTGCTTTACGATGCTGCGAGAGTATACATGCAGATATGAATTCATGGAACAAGACTTATTTGTATTAGCTGAACGTATGGATTAAAGACACAAAGTTCCGTCAAACGACCTTCTTGCAGATTCATTAATCAAAGACACAAAGTTGATATTCTTGTGTACCCTCGCACACCATCACTGATGATTTGGCAAATCCAGAAATCAGCGAGACTAACGAATGGTAGGTAGGCAAACCCATAATCCGAGCACAATACTATTAGGAAAACTGACAGAGGTACGTTGAAGATTGCTCGGATGAGAGAATTGAATGAGGCGGGAAAGCTCCCTTCTTAGGGTATTTAGCCAGGACGTTCGCCACTCGATGCTACTGTACAATTGTCGAGAGTATTGATCGAAGTTGGCTTGCGCTTGGGCTTCGGAAACAACTATGGCGTTGTCCAAGACCATTATCCTCAGAGCGGGCAGCAATTTCGGCAGCGTCTACGTCTTGGCGATGAGCTCCCCATGTACGTTTGTCCAATAAAGAATCAGTTAAGGCGATGCCGAAGTGACGCAATACGCATGCAACCAATGTATCATGCACACTGTACTGAAATTGGGAATCCTCGAGAAGTACGAGAAAGAAGGGGAAGGAATTGTCAGGTGAGCCAGTTTGAGAGGGATTTGCATCTTCCATCCTTGCCCAGAAAATTGCTGAAATCGAGATTTCGGGCCACGCTATCTGAGCCATTCCTGTTGCTTACGAAGCAGACACGAGTGGAGAAATCTGTTCTCATCCTTGAGATGATAATTGATATTCTTAGTCGAAAACTTCATGGGAACTGGCGTCTTGCAAATTCATCCTTCGTAACTGTGAATTACTTGAATTTGAGGAACGTGCGCAACTTTGTAAGCGGCAAGGGTTTGAGCACATTCGGGTAACAAGGAAGCATGTGAGAAAATGCTAAGTATGAATTGTTCATTAGGTATAGCACGTTTGGGGAGCGGATGTGAGATGCGAATGCGCGATTTAATTACGCGGCTCGGCCGATTCGGGTGAAACGGGTCCAAGTATGGACGACAAAAATGCACGCTTGGGACAGGTGGGACGCGAAAAAGAGCGAAGTGCGCGACTCGGCCGAGTTTCGGCCGAAAATGGGACAAGATTGCACTTTTTATGCATTGGGAACAAATCGGGACAAAAATGTTCCGAAGTACGCGACTCGGCCGTGTTTCGGGCGACATTGGATCAAAGCGTCCTTTTTGATTTGGGACATTTGGGATGAAAAAGATTCCGAAGTACGCGGTTTGATTCGGAATTTCGGTCGAAAATGGAAGCAACGTGCACAAAAAGTTTTGAGAATGGGACACTTCGGGGCGAAAACACGCGAAGGACGCGGTTCGGGCAAATTCCGGAACAGTTTGCATTTTTTTTTGATTTGGGACAAAAAGCTCTGAAATACGCGACAATTTCGGGAGGTTTCGGGCCGAAAATCGGGGAACAGAGTCGCACTTTTTGACTTTAGGTCATTTAGGACAGAAAAGTACGAAGTACGCGGGAAGGATGATTCGGCCGAAATAGGAACAACTCGCACAAAAGCTTTTTGGGACACATGGGACAAAATTTTCCGACGGGCCCGAAGAATGGGACAGTTTCGGGGATTTCGGCTGGTCGGAGAACAGGGTGCACTTTTGTACTTGGGACAGGTGGGACAAAAATATTCCGACAGGCCCGAAAATCACTTACAAAAGGACCCAAAACACAGATTCTTTCAGACTTCCAAGACTTTTTTCACACCACCAGCTTGACAGAAAAACCACTTCAGACTCAAAATTTTGAAAATTTTACTCTTATCAGAGCAGGAAATTTTGCACGTGGACAACAGCTGGCTCCTTCTGGGGATGACTTGGTGGTAAATTCATAGGAATGAGACAAGGCAAGAACTTAGATAACTCGGTGAAGCAGACCAGTGCCTTATCCCTTGGGCAAAAGGAGTCAAGGACAAACCAATACAAGGGCAACACACACAACAGCAGAAGGGAAACACACCAAAAGCAGAAAAGCAGAAACACTGTACATAATATACAAAGGGACTCCCTAGTCACCTAGGACTTGAACAACTTCAAATACTGCCCACTATAAGGAAGTGGGAGGGGGGAACCATCCATGTAATCAAGATAGAAAGAGTTCTTACCAGCAAAGTGTCTTATCTTGAAAGGTCCAAGCCACAGAGAATCAAATTTTCCATGTCTACCACGAGGTTCATGTCTTTTGTCCCACAACAGCACGGTATCACCAACTTGGAACTCTCTGCTCCTAGCTTTCTTATCAAACAAAATCTTCACCTTCTGCTGGTGGGCAGATATTCTGTCAGCAACCTCCAATCTATCCTCGTTCAGTTTGTGCAGGTACATGATCCTTTTGTCCAGAGCATCACTGAAACTAGTGTCTTCAATGGCCTTCATCAGGTGCAAGGCTGGTAGTTCCACTGTCACTGGCAATTGAGCCTCTACTCCATACACTACTTGAAAGGGGGACATTCCAATGGCTCTTTTAGGTGTGATCCTGTCTGCCCAAAGAGCATCATAAAGCTTCTTATGCCAGTTTCGCTGAGATTCGTTGACCAACTTCCTTATGATAGTCACCAGATTCTTGTTGGTAGATTCTGCTTGTCCATTTCCCTGGGGATAATAATCTGAAGAATGAGCCAGAGAGATGCCATACCCCGTAGCAGAAATCCAATATCTCAGTTGAGGAGAAGTTTGAGGCATTATCTGTTACAATCTTGTTAGGTACACCATACCTAACCAAGATGTTCTCTTTGATGAAGTTGCATACTACTTCAGAAGTGGTGCTCTTGACTGGAATAGCTTCCACCCATTTGGTGAAGTAGTCAGTAGCAGTTAGCACATGAGTGTGTCCAGCGCTAGAAATAGGGTTGAGTGCACCAACGAAGTCCAGACCCCATTGTTGAAATGGTTCCTCAATCACAACTGGCTTGAGAGGCAAAGAAGCCAATTTAGGTCTTCCCACGAAAGTCTGACAGGCCTCACATTTATCCACCCACTTGGATGCATCTTTGAACAAGGAAGGCCAGTAATACCCTCCACGGAGTATCTTATGAGCTGTGACTGTTGATGAATAGTGCCCTCCACATGCCTGATCATGAAAAGCTGAGAGCAACTTTCTCTGTTGTTCCTTGTCTACACACTTCAGAAATCTCCCGTCCAAACCACGCTTGAACAAGGCATTTTCCCACAATACATATTGTGCTGATCTCAATTTAACAATCCTCTTTTCTTTAGCAGTTAAATGAGAGGGGCATTCCCCGTAGGTGAGAAAATGGGCGATGTCAGCATACCATTCATCAACTGAACTCAGGAACAGAACAGTAGGAAGGTCAGCTTTCTTCTCCAATAACTCATGTTGGGCTCCTTCAGCAATGAGCTCGCAAAGAACCTTTTCCCCGAACCAGCTTGGTTGGCTTGATATCAAGGTCATACTCCTGGACCTTAGCCACCCAGTTTCCCCTCTTGGATCCAAATTCTTGTTGCGTGAGAATTGACTTTACAGTCATATCTGGGACCAGCACCGTAGAGTGAGAGTTGAGGATATAGAAACGGAACTGCTTGACAGCTTTGACTACTGCAAAGGCATGCTTCTCCATCATGGTGTACTTTAGCTCATGGTTCTTCAAGATATAGCTCATGAAGGCAATTGGTAGCTCATGTTTATCAGAATCTTCCTGGGTTAAGACAGCAGCCAGAGTACTATCTGTAGCGTAGCAATAGATAATGAAATCCTTGCTGAAATCAGGGCAGGCCAAAACTGGAGTTTTAGCAATAGCTTTCTTGATACCCTCAAAGGATTCCTTTCCTTCAGAAGACCAACCAAATGCTTGCTTTCCTTTCATCATCTGAGAAATATTCAAAGTTAATTCAAGCAAAATCAGGGATGAATCTTCTTAGAAAATTGATCTTACCGAAAAAGGAATGCACGCCCTTTTTACTAGTAGGGAGAGGAATCTGTTGGATGGCTTGAACTCGTTCAGGATCAATCTTGATGCCATCCTTTGAGACAATGTGTCCTAATAGCTTTCCCTCTGTAACACAGAAGACAGATTTTTTAGGATTCAGGGAGATTCCATGCTCTCTACATCTCTGCAGAACTGTTTCCAGGTGATCGAAATGATCTACTCTTGTCTTTGAAAACACTGTCAGGTCATCAAGGTATATGACAATACATTTCCCTTTCAAGCTCCCAAAAGCCAGATCCATAGCTCTCTGGAAAGTGGCACCCGGCATTAATCAGCCCAAAAGGCATTCTCTTGTAGGCGAAGGTACCCCAAGGAGTTGTGAAGGCTGTCTTATGTTGATCAGCAGTATCAACCTCTACCTGATTGTATCCAGAAAAACCATCAAGCATAGATAACATCTCAGAGCCTGTTACCGCTTGCAAAATCTGATCCATCATAGGAAGAGGGTGGTAGTTATCTTTCAGAGAGGCCTGATTCAGGTTCCTGAAATCAACACAGATGCGGATCTCACCATTCTTCTTCCTAACAGGTACAATGTTTGCAATCCAAGTCGAATGGTGAATGGGAAAGATGATTTTAGCCTTCAGCAGTTTCTGAATCTCCTGAAATATGGTGTCAGCTATCTTTGGGTTGTAACTGCCTCTGCTTCTGCTTGAAAGGCTTGATTCCTGGCTTGAGAGGGATAGAGTGCTGCATTTCTTTTGGCTTGAAGGCTTTTAGATCTTCATAAGAATAAGCAAGCACATCCTTATATTTCCTTAGAAGGTCAATTGCTCTTCTCCTTTCATCTGATGTGCAACACTTCCCGATATTTACCAGCTTCGGGCCATCAAAACTCCCAATATCAATCTTATCATACTCAGCTGATTGCTGAGGTCCAGTGGAAGCTTTAGATCTCACGTATCTGTCATGTTTATCAAACAACTCCTCCAAACTCACCAAACCTTTGGGAATCTTATTTCCTTTGAGCTTAATGCACCCTTCCTGATCAGTTTCTTCTCCTTGGGTGACGGCTTGGTCAGAAGACACGCTCTCACGAGGCAGGTTGTCACTTCCTTCGAAATACAGTTGTTTAAAATTGCCCTTGAGCTCCAGGAAGGAAAGCAAATGCTGGTCGTCGTTGAAGTCTTGCCAGTTATTAGTATTGTCAGGGACACTAGGTCGGTGGACCATCTCAATAATGAACTTATCCTGAGAGAATTCAGGATGAGGAATCAACAGTGACCCTGAGACAAGCCAGTGAATCAGCTCTGCTGTTCTCTTCTCTGGGAATTGCTTCAATGGAGAAGGCATCAAGGAATTCAATTGAATCCCAAACCTGATTCCGATAATGCTTCAGCCTCCCGTTCTTTACCCTGAAACAGGCTTCTGACTTGGTTCACTATCAGCTCTGCATCACCACGAGCCAAAAGATTTTTAACACCTCGTTCTTTGGCCACTTGCAGTCCAAGGATGAGAGCCTCATACTCTGCTATGTTGTTAGTGTTCTCGAACTACAATTTAAATGAAAAGGGGTGCAGGCATCCTTCAGGTGATATTAGCAGAACACCAGCTCCAGAGCCAGCCGAGGAACAACTGCCATCGAATTCTAAAATCCAGACACCATTGGGATCTTTAGGTGATATTTTGCAGGGTCGGATTTCATCAGGGGACAAAATCATGTAATTACCATGGCCCCTGTCCTCATAGAGTATTTGTGCCTTGGGATCATCTGTCTTCTGCACAATGTACTCGGACTGCTTCTCAGGTAGTAGCTTCTTCATTTGTCCATTGACAGGTATGAGAGCGTGTGACCAATCCATTTGAATCTCTCCACCCACATCTTTACAGAAGTTTCTGCTTAGCAACATTCCATAGGAAGGAGGAATGTCGGCTACTAGTATGGTAGCCAAGACTTTCTTTTCAGGTAAAGCAGCAAAAGCCACTTGTGCATCTTTAATCCTTCCCACCAAAGGTACTTCCTTACTTTCCATGGAGTAGCAAGATCCATAAGTACGAGTAAGGGTCAAGCCTAAAGCATGAGCTACTTTAGTGGGCATCACATTATCTGAGGCTCCGGAATCTATGACACAGTTACTGAGCCTGTGGCCAGCTATAAGGAGTGTTACATAGAAAGGCTTGATTTTGTCACCAGGCGAGGTGACAGCAGCTACTAGACTAGGCTGTGGTGCAGAAGGAGGTGTGGGCAAAAGGCCTTTGGAGGTGGTCTTGGAATGGGAATTCACAAATTGGATCATCTTGGCAAAAGCTTTTGGATGGGGTTTGGTAATAGTCAGCCTCTGAAATTTGAACTTTGGTCCTTTTTAGATGATCTACAATGTCAAAGGATCCAGAGGTGGATGGTCCATCATCATTTGGAATCTTAAGCTTATCAACCCTAGGAGAAAAAGAAGAAGAAGCAACTTTGGGGGCAGGATTGGCAGGTACTTACCTTTGGTGAGATGAGGTAGGAATAGGAGATCCTCTTCTGGCAATTACAGGAATAGTTGCAGGTTGCTCTTTGGACTTCTTCAGGGGTTGCGTCACCTTTTCCCTCTGATGTGTCTGTTCCCGAGTCATGACAGTGAAGGATTCGCTGTTCATATCTGCTACCACTTCATCATAGTCATCTGCATCATCAATGCCTTCAGTGGTAAAGAAATTGACTCGAGATCCCTCGGGTTCTTCTGCCTCATCATCGAATTCCTCCAGGAACTCCTCACAAGCTTCGTTATCATCTTCTGGCTCTTCAACCTCGCAAGTTGCATTCACAGGAACTTTGACGGGAGGTCCTTCAAGTGCCAGTCTTGTGTGGGGAGCTGGCAAACTGTTTTTGGGTTGAAAATTTCTTCTCGGAACATCTGCATACGGTGCATGCTGAGCTAATTGTTTCTTTATAGCTACTAGATCATCTTGCAAGTTTCTGGACTAATGGATCAGTATTGGGTCCAGAGGGTGGAAGAGGAAGAAGCAGCAGATTTAGATTTGGGAGGATCTCTCTTCAACTTCCCTGACATGATTAGGTCATCCTCGACACTAACAGCCAGTTCTTGATCTAGAATTAACGTTCCAAGATTAGCCCTTCTTAGAGCATAACTGACTTTAGGCGTTTGGGCATTCAAAAAGAAACATTTTTGGATTTGATCAACCCGGTCGAGTATTCACAGGAATTTTGTTGATCAGTCTGTTGAATCGTGCCACAAATTCTCTCATGGGTTCCGATGGATCTTTCTTTATTTGAGAAATTTGGGCAAGCAGTGCATGCACATCTTCTGCCGGCTTGAAACGGCTTTCGAACTAAGTTCTCATGGTATTCCAGTCGATGATGGCACCAGCCGGAAGGTGATAGAAACCAGTCAGCAGCATTGTCCTGTAACATCTCGACGAACAGTCTTACTGAGACGTCTTCATGTTCAAACCCCCAAGACTCCACACGCAACTATGAAGGCTGCAATATGTTCATCAGGTTGGCATCGAGTTTGCAAGAGGATCTATTCAACGTAGCGTGGTTGGGGATTCTCGTAATTTGGGTGTTGCCGAGGGTTTCAAAATGACTATTGCAGGCAACAAAAATAATCACACAACCGTTGTCATGGCTTCCCTTATTAGCACGAGGTTTTCTTAGTCAGTTGTTTATGTTAATGTTATCTTGTAATACAACACATTGCATGTTATCCATGTATGTCCCTTATGTGGGACACAACAAGATCTCAGGGTAAATCAACATTTTCCAAAATTCAAGGATGCCCAACACTTCTAACATCATATGGGTGGGTGATGTGTAATATCCACCTATAACGGCCACGCCCATAAGGACCCATGTAAATTACACCTGCATGAACAATAGGAGTTAGATGAAGAGGATAAAATGGAGCAAAAAATAAATCAACAATTCCCTTAGAGTTGTTGATACATTTTCCCTCCCATAGAAACTTATCTTCTTATATAACAAATCAAACACTATTCAATCATAAACCTTGACATCATTTGCGGTTGGGTTTTGACCCTAAAAATTATTGGATTTTCCCCGTCGCCTTTGAATTTGGGGAAGTTCTTTCGGTTGCCTCTAGGTAACTCATGCAAAGGCTGAGTGAGGGCCAGGGGCCCGACACGTTGACCCCATGGTACTTGTGCCATTCTTCTTGGAAATACGGTTCGGAGGGGAACTGTAACACCAACAAGGATTAAAGCTTGTAGATTAGGACTAGCAGGTTCTGAAGGAACGCCACACGTAGGACTTCTTTCTCGAACAGGTGGAGTGCTTGTTGAACGAGTTCTTCTATTTGAAGGGAAAGGAAAACCCTGTTGCTCTAAAAGCTGAAACTGAGAATCTTCGATACCAAGGGCCCTTCTCCCTCGAGTGAAACGCGGAATCGCCAGAACAAAGGATGATCGAAAAATTATAGTACTGGAATGCGATTTTCCCCAGCGGAGTCGCCAAAAAACTGTTGGTCGTCAAATAGGACTTTTTAGAGAGCAACAGACAGGGGACGAAAAGTCCCTCCTCACTTTAATGGGAGAGGTTCCCTTATTCTGAAACGAACTTATTTACAAATATACAGAACATTATTTTATGGTTAAACTTGGATATTACGAAAGTGCTTTCCACCAGGATCATCAGTTACGCAAGGACTGAGGAAAAAGAATAAGAAGATGAGCAAAACAGCAACATTCAGAATTATAGATAGCAGAATAATTCTTCGTGTATGCGAAGCTTCAAAGGATTTAAGACAAGATCATTTGAATGAGATTAAATTTAAAGACACAAAGTTCCATAAATAACCTTCTTCGGATTTATTAGTCAAGGACACAAAGTTCCTTCTTGGTTGTACAAGATCGCTGTATTTGCAAAACTGGACAGTATGCAATCAGAGAGACCAAACGAGTTAAGAACAAAATGATCTTCACAATATTAAAGGAAAACACAGAGACAACAAGAATCAGATAGACAAAGAACGGAAAGCCCTTTTTGTATTGATTTCTTTTAAGATCTATTTACACTTTCAGAAAATATCCAAGTTCTTCCTCCTTTCAAAATGGCGTGGAAAGGCCATTATATAGCTTACAAGCCGGTTACTCTTCGTAACCGTTTCTTTTAACTAAGAATAGTTAAGTACCGCCAATTGCAATATCCTTAACTAATTACGAAGGAATACAAAAAGAAAGGAAAGAAGAGGAAAGGAAGGAAGAAGAGGAGACAGGTGGCCGGCTACTGGGAGGGACCCACTGTCTTCAGAATCCGCTGCCTGAACTTATTCAATGACTCAGCTATATCTCTGCCACGAGGGACTGATGTGTTAGTTGCAGACTGAGTCCAAAATCCCAGGCATTTCTCCATCTCTTTATCAAACTCAACGTGAGTATGATAGTCTTTATTTGCTTCTTCAATGGCAGACTGAAGGGAACAAATTTCCTTTATCTTGTCCTTAGAGATGGAGCTCTTCCTTGAAAAGATTATCTTTGACAAAAGCTCTGAACTGAGCTTTGATTTCTTGCAAGGACAAGGGAACGCACCAGAGTTTTCATCCTGAAGATGACAATGCATATCTTTGAAAGCAGCGAGCTGTCTAGCGCTCTTGAAAGCTTCTCCCTTTTGCCAGCTATTCTTCATTTCTACCTACAGCTTCTTCCAGGACTCTGATTTTCCACTCTACGCTGTAGACCCAGGACTTTGATAGATTATCTTTGGCATCATCGAAAATCTTATTTGCAAGTAAGATGTTCTCATCTGTTTGTCCCATGAGGCGGAGGTCTACTATGCAACTGCTCCAGATTTTGAGTTCTTTATCCATGGTATTGATAGTGGAGGAGAGCTTCAGTTGCATATTACTCACCTTTTCATAGAGCTTGAAAGCTTCATCGATGAAGTTTAACCCAGCAACAAGCATGTCATCCACCATGGCTTCGATAGCTCTGCCATAAACAGAATACTTGTGCATATCTTTTATACTTTGCACTTCATCTTGGCTTAGTATTACAGGAGGAGGTAGAGCAGTCAAAGGGGTGGGATCCAAAACTTTGTCCTTAGATAGAAGAGACTTGATGAAACCTGTAAGAACTCGGGCTTGCTCTTCCAGCTGTTCGATAGTTTGCTGTCCTTTTTCCACTCGCCCAATAACTCTTGTGACTGTTTCCTGGAGGTTATGGATCTCGCCTTCAGGGGTAGATTCTCCCATTGGGATTCTCAGTAGCTCCAAGTCAGATACTTGCAAGTCCTGTTCTGATTTGTCCATTGCAGGCTTGGCAATCTCCAGGAATTGCTGACCTCGAGTATCAGATACTATTCTGGAGGTGGTTCTTGCTTTCTTGGCACGGGAAGGCGTGGTGCCCAACATGGCTGCAACAGCATCAAAATTTGGTCCCAAGTTTTGGGAGGATGGTTTTCTCTTCCTTTTGTCAACCAAGGGTTGCACCCATGCAAAAGAGGAAGAAGAATCTGCAGGAGAAGCAAGGGGACCAAGAGACAGGGAGCTCATGACACTCAGGGTCTGTGCAGCTGTTGACTCAAGCTGGGATGTGGAAGGAGCACTGGAGACAATGGCAGTAGAAGAATCAATAGCACCTGGAAGTTCAGTGCTCTGGACCTCCTTGTCTTTATCTGTTGGGTCCTCAGGAACATTTGTAGGAGTTGGCCTCTCACTTTCTTCACTTTCACTGAGGATGATGATGTTCTCTGGTCCGATAGGCAATTCTGCCTGTTTCTCCTGAAGATCTCTTTCCACCGGTTCCTTCTTTACTTCCTTGAGCTTCTTCTTATATACCTGAGTGGATGGAGAAGGAGTAGATTCCACAGGTCCCTGAGCTGCTGAGGCAGGAGGGGTTTTCTTTGGTGTTTCGGACCTTGGAACTGGTGCTTCTCTTATTGGTGTCGATTCATCCCTGGAGGAGGATTCTCCTGAGTGCCTCCTGAATTCTCGGACCTTCTTATTGAACCAAACCTTAGTCCTGACTAAGACTGGAGCAAGGATTTCAGCCAAATCATCCCTCTCTTTTCTGTTCCAATCCAGGTCCTCCAGAGGGGTGTGCTTGATCACATTTTCATACTCGTATGAGTATAGCTCAGAATTATCATCTTCGAGGCCTTCAGGAACTTGGTACAGACCGAGTTCTTGAATCAATTGTAAGGAGAACCTGCCATAATGCCTTCTTCTGGCCTCAAAGTCGTCTGCACAGTCAGCCCAGTAGTCTTCTGCATCTGCCACATGGTGATAGGCTATCTTGATATTCTGTTCAATAAACTTCTTCAAGTCAAAGCAGGTTCTTGGCTTGAAGAAATGAACGGTGATAGGGACCAAAGTTCTTTCTATATTCTGGGCATCCAGGGCTGTTTTACATGTGTAATTTCCCAGAGAGATGGGAAAGTGCAAGCCAGAAATCTTCTTGTCTCTGCAAGTTCTGTGCAACTTGTCCAGTTGCCTGCATATTTCGATCAAGGCCATCTTGTCATTGCAGAACATGGGAAGCCGCAGAGGAGTACTTTCATAACCAGCAAGCCTGATGTATGAGAACTTCCTGAATTGGATGAAGTAGGCCCCATACCGTGATATCAAGTTCATGGCTTCATCTGAAAACCTCCTGGCGGTGTCACCCTCGAGCAATCGGACCACGTACATAGTGAAAGCATCATTAACCCTTCTGAAATTGCGGTTGCTGGTCTCCAAGGTAAACTGCGGGCAATAGGCATACACTGGGTTGCCTTTTTGGGCGTCTATATATGAGAATCCAAACCATTGCCTTGATGCTGCTAGAGTATACATCAGATATGAAGTCATGAAAAACTTCTTTGTTTGCAGCACGTTGGATAGCTGCTCCGTCAGATTCATGCTGATGATCTCAGCCCAGTTGATATTTTGCGTACCCTCGCACACCATACTGATGAGCGGGCACATCCAGAAATGGAACTCGCTGGTGGAAGGCAAACCCATGACCCGAGCCAGCAGTATTATGAAATCTGACAGTTCTTCATTGAAGTCTGCTCGGATGAGGGTTTTGGTGAGGCGGGAAGCTCCCTTCTTAGGGTTTTTTAGCCAGGACTTCGCCACTCGTGCTCTGTACTTGTCACTGTCTTGATCGAACATGGCTTGTGCTTGGGCTTGGGAAACAACTATGGCATTGTCCAATTCCGGGATCCTCAGAGCGGCAGCAATGGCGGGCAGCGTCTAGCCTGGCGATGAGCTCCCCATGTACGTTTGTCAATTCACTTGAGGCGGGGTCGAAGTGAGCTCCGCATGCAAGCACTGTATCAGCACACTGTACTGAAATTGGGAATCCTCCAGCGTACGCCAAACCACTGTCATGAATTGTCTGAGCCATCGGTGAGGGATTTGCATCTTCCATCCTTGCCCAAAAATCGCTGAAATCGAGATGTCGGGCCTCGCTATCTCCAATGTTGCTTACAGCAGACTCAAGTGGAGAAATCTGTTCTTGTCCTTGAAATTTGATCTTCATGTCGATAGTTTCAGGGGAACAAGGTTGTAAACTAGACTTGGAATGGAATTACAGAAGCAGAAGAACGTGCGTAAGTTTGTAAGCGGCAAGGGTTTGAGCAAAGGATAACAAGGAAGATGTGAGAAAATACGAAGGGGGAATGTTCATTATATAGCCGTTTGGGGAGCGGAGTGAATTCAATGCGCATTTAATTACGCAACCACCAATTTGAAAAGCGTCTAAGTATGGATGACACTAGGCACGCTTGGGACATGTGAGACGCGAATGCGCGAAACACGCGGCTCGGGCGAAGTGGAGAGAGAATGCACAAAAAGCTTTTGGAACAATTGGGACGAAAATGTGCGAGGTACGCGGTTCGGACATTTCGACCGAAATTGGAACAGCGGGCCCGTTTGGACTTGGGACTTTTGGGACAGAAAGTTCCGGAGTACGCGGTTTGACCGGCTCGGCCGAAAATGAAGCGGGGCGCATTTTTTCGGTTTGGGACAAAGAATTTTGAAGTACGCGACTAGGAAGCTTCGGCCGAAAAAAAGAAAGCTCGTACTTTTGACTTTGGGATATTTGGGACAAAAAGGTGCGAAGTACGCGGTTCGGGTGGTTTGGCCGAAATTGGAATGACTTGCACAAAAGCTTCGGGACACTTGGAACAAAAACTTCCGACGGGCCCGAAGATAGGACAATTTCGGGGATTTCGGCCGATCGGGAAACAACTTGCACTTTGGAACTTGGGACAGTCGGGACAAAAATGTCCGACAGGCCCGAAATACATGCGAGAAAGGCCCAATACTTGGATTTCTTCAATTTTATGACTTAGGTACCTCAGAGAAAAGCACTTAGACTCAAAAATTTCAAAATTTGCTCTTGTTAGAGAGGGGAATTTTGAGTAGACAACAGACTGGCGTCGGTTTAGGTCTGATCAGCATCCGTTAAGGTTTGATTCCCTAGGTTTACTAAAATGGGAAAATCTTTCTAATTTCTTGGACCAAGTTGGTTTGTTGTCGCGGATCAGAATGGAAGCTTCCCTTCTAATGAGTGGGCATGTGGTTAGAGAAATCTTAGGCATTGATTTTACAGTTAGACGAAATCATAGTTCATTAATGCAAGTAACACTTAGTTATTTTTAGTTATGGAAACATGCCAAGAATAGGTCTAGGGTGAGGTGGTTGGATGAGGTGTCTAGGTGAGGGGGAAATTAGGTCAATTAAGGTAATAAAATAATGGATATTGTGAGGATGGGTATTTAATTTAATTAAATTAATTATTAATTTGGGGTGAAAGGGGGCCATGGTTAGGTCCCATGTTTAAGTTGGTTATCCGATCAGGGGCTAAGGGGAATGTAACTAAATTTAGGTGTCTACAAAGAGCTAGAAAATCCTCTCAAAGTGGTCTAGCTGGTGATCCTCCACTCAAAGCCTATGACAACCCACTCTAAACTAACCTAGGAGAATGTGAAGTGCATGTAACTAGTGTCGGGAGATATACACAGGCCCACTTATAAGCCTGTCTATGTTCTCAAGAAAATGCGAAGCATAAAAAACCATCTTAGGACGAATTACCATCCAGAGGGCTGATTTAAGTATGCTTGATGAACTGCCTGTTTATGTCTTCTCTGATAATTATATACAAATCCTAGTTACCCAGAATGAGGTGTACAAGTACATCTAGGGAGTAACTGTAAGGGGGAAGATTGTCCATCTGAATCCCGAAAGACCCGAGAATACGTAATACTCTAGTATACCAGCAATGCATGTGACCGAAATGGTTAGAAAGAACAATAGCCTCAGAAGAATGGTAGGTGAGGTAGAGATACATATCCTTTCTTGCGGAAGACAAAGAGTCCCTGAATGCGATGGTAAAGTGAGACCAGGCCAAATATAGTCTCTAATCTAAAGGGATGAGCTTCAAACTCGACCAAAATGATATTATGTGGAACTGTCTCTCTGCACCTGATGATGCGTCTGACCATGAGGATCTGGACTGTTGACACTAAAAATTTCCTCCGTAATTTCTATTTCATTAATGTATGTATGAGGAATAGGATGTTGTTAAGTATAATTAGTAGTAGCATCTGATAGAAGATAACGGTGCTACTGGTAAAATGCCGCCAATAATGTAGAGTACGGTAATAGTCAAAAGTACAATAGGAATGTTGTGGTAAAAATTAAATATTTTTCGTAAGTGGTCTGGTAATTTTAAAATGTCAAAATTGGGGTAAGTAGAGAAGTAGGGTCTACATGATTAGGAATTAAAAATATTATATTTGTTAATAAGGACAAGGAGTGAGGTCATAAATATTTTGTGAATTTTATTTGTAAAAAGTCTAAAAATGTGGAACCCATGTAAAATGATAAGGTTTGTCTTATCTTAAAAAATAAGCTTACATGTACAGATAAGAGTTAAGGTATGTAATATGATTCGTCGGAGTGAGATTTCCTATCCTATCTTAGAGATAAGATGGATAAGCCTGGAAGTTCCTATAAATAAAGAGGCCACCCCCTCTCATTTAGCATAGAAGGAAGTAGTGAGAAATATTGTATGAGTAAGTGTGTAAAGGAAGCCATCATTTAGAAGGTGTGTTAAAGAATCCATTGTGAAGTTTTCTCCCATAGTTATTGTTGGAAGGCAAGTGAAGTCAGTAACACTTGAAGTACCTCATGGGTGAGATTGTAACAATTTCATGTTGATATTATAATTTACACCTGATATTTCAGATTTGTCATCATTCCTTCGTATCATAGTCTATGGTATTCTTGTGTTATGTTTGTTGTTGTGTTTCCAGATTACATCCACCAAACTAAAAGTTGTGCATTAGTAAATAATCATAGCACGAGGAGTTCCCGGTGAAGAATTATCATAGTGCCGGATTGGTGTTGACATTTTGGTTCCATTGCCGGGACCATTCCTCGTTGGTGGATTTTCTAGAGAGATATTCCCACTTAGTCAAAAATCATTTGGAGGGTAACCTTGTTTTTACTGTGCATAGTAGTTACCATGGTAAAGTCACTTTTTGCCGTGAATAGTATTTACCGCAGTAAAGTCACTTTTTACCGTGAATAGTATTTACCACAGTAACTTCACTTTTTACTGTGAATAGTGTTTACCACAGTAAAGTCAGTTTTTACCGCAGTAAGTCAAGTTTTACCATAGTTTACCATGGTCATTTCTATTTTCTATTATAGTGATTCCAATTATTTGTGCACATAAGTCTTGTTGATTGTACTTATGGGTTGGTATTTCACTGTGGTTACTTTTGGAAATGGGGAAGATTCTTGTTTTTTCAGCCCAATCTAATGAAGATGCTTCCTCTTTCATTCAAGAGTTTAAACGATCTTGTATTTGTAATGGCCTTATAAGAAGGGAACAATGGACTGAATTTTTTCCTACCTTTTTGGATGGTTCAGCTCTTAGGTGGTTTGAAACACTAGGTGATAATGTGAAAAACTCATGGGATTTATTAACTGAAAGTTTTCTTGAAGAATTTGGTGAACAACAGAAATATGCAGATCTCATGATCGATATCACAAAGCTATCCCAAGGAGAGAAGGAGAAGATAAGGGATTATCATGCTCATGTTCTAGAGCTAAGGAGGAAGCTCGATGCCCAGATCCGAAAGGAAGGATTAGCGGATGGGTTGATGAATGGCATGGATAATCTCCTCTGTAAGCACTTCATTCTTGGGATGAAGCCAGAGATCAGACAACGAGTGAAGTATGACCGCCCAGCTACCATTGAACAAGCAAAGGAGATTACAAGAAGGTAAGAAGAAAGCATGGAAGAGGAGCCCAAAGAAATTGTTGCCAAAAAGTAGAGCCTACACCAGCACCTTTGGTCCAAAATCCACAACCACTCTCGGTGAGCACAAATATTTCTCCTAGTACATCTATTGAGTATGAAGATAAGCTCAAGAAGATGGGTCAGTTAACTATTAATCTTCTTCAAGGAAAAGAATTTAGTTCTCAGGGAGGAGATAGAGGTCCAAAAAGAAATATTTTTGAAGTTGTATGTTATGGTTGTTATAAAAAGGGTCATTATAAGTATAATTGTCTAGATAGAGCTTCTACATCTGGTACAAGAGATAATGATAAAGGAAAAGCACCTGTGAATTCTTTTGATGTAGTAGATAAGAGCATAAATAATGAAGTAGATGTGTTTATAACAAAAAGAAAGAAAGAAAAAGATAATCAAGATGGAAATGATCCTAAGAAGATGAAAGGAGAAACTAGTAAGAAACATAGGAGAAGAAAGTTGGGTGTGCAGGATTTTCTGATTTCACTGGGGCAAGGACCATACTCCATCTTAGAAGATCTGTCCAAAAGGCCTGCAAATATTACATATGGTCAACTCTTGGCTATGTCTTCTGAGAAGAGGCGGGAGCTGCGAAGTGGACTCAATGTTCAATGAAGGAAGGAGGTTGAGGTCCCTATTTTGGAGGCAGAGGCGGATCCCTACGCTCCACAAGCTGAGGTATTATGTAATGGTATTTCAATTCATGATGTCTTAGTTGATGGAGGTGCTGCAGTTAATGTAATGACCGAGTCTGTAATGAATATGTTGGGTTTAAAAATTGATCGCCCTCAACACTTATGTTAAGGTCATTAAATAAGGGAAAAACTAAACCAGAAGGTGTAGTTTCAAATGTGGCAATATCTGTTATGGGTGTTGTATGTGTGGTAGACTTTCAGGTGATGAAAAATGGTACTGTTACGTACCCTATGTTGTTGGGAAGACCATGGCTAAGGAGAGTTCATGCAAGAAACTACTGGAATGAAGGCTTCATGACACTTGGACGTGGTAGAGAGAGGGTGAAGATAAACGTGATCCCTCGGCATCATAAGGCAGAACCTGTGGATTCAAGTGATGAAACTGATGATTGGACATCCTCTGATTACTCTAGTACTAGTGAAGTGGACACAGAAGATGAAGAAAGTGAGGTTGATGTTTCGGTCATGGATATCCTTCCAGTCACACCGACTCATGAACCCATAAAATTATCTGAAGAAGAAATTGATGATCGTCTCCAACAAATAAAGATTGGTGATGCTGTGATGGAGAGTGAGAAGGAATCCTACCTCCAGCTCTTTCGAAGGTACATACACCTATTCACTTTTGATTACAAGGAACTCCATCAAGTAAGTTGGGTAGAACATTCTATTGAGCTGGTAGATGGTGCTAAGCCCATAAAGCAAATGCCATATAGAATGAATCCTAATTTTTCCAAGACTGTAAAAGAAGAAATAGATAAGTTATTTGATGCAGGATTCATATTTGCTGTGGAGAATTTAGAATGGGTTTCTCCCATTGTGATCTCAATAAAAAATAATGGAAAGCTACGCATTTGTGTTGATTATAGGAAGCTCAATAAGGCAACAAAGAAGGATCATTACCCTCTTCCATTCTCAGATCAGATCTTGGACGAAGTAGCTGGCCAGGAGTGCTATAGTTTTGCTGATGGATATAGCAGATACAACCAAGTTCGTATAGCGGAGAAAGATCAGCTGAAGACCACGTTCACCACTCCTTGGGGAACATTTTCTTATAGAGTTATGCCTTTTGGGTTGTGTAATGCTCCGGAAACGTTCCAGCACTTGATGAATAGGGTGTTTGAACCCTACATTGGGAACTTCATCAGAGTATTTCTGGATGATTTTTGCATCTATGGGAGCAAGATGGACCACCTGCACCAGATGGAGACAACATTTCAAAGGTTAGATGAAGCACAAGCCTCACTAAACCCTACAAAGTGTGTCTTTGGATGTTCTAAAGGTGTTTTGTTAGGGCATGTTGTATCCAGAGATGGTATTGGTACTGATCCTGATAAAGTTTCAAAAATCAAAGAGTTACCATTTCCTATGAATAGAAGTAAGTTGAGATCATTTTTAGGCCATGTGGGTTACTATAGAAGGTTCATCAAGAATTTCTCAAAGATTGCACAGCCACTAACCTAGTTCTTGAAGAAGGATGTTACTTATGAACCAGGAAATAAGGCGCATGAAGCTTTTGAACAACTGAAGGAAGCCCTAGTGTCTTCACCTGTGTTTTAAAGAATCCAGATTGAAGCAAGCCATTCATTGTGTATACTGATGCCTCAGATGCAGCACTAGGAAGTACTCTGAGCCAAAAAAATGAAAATGGGAATGAACATCCAGTTTACTTTGGGAGCAGACAAATGAGCAGTGCTGAGGTAAATTATACTGTAACTGAAAAAGAGGCTCTAGCTATCATTTTTGCTATAAAGAAGTTTAGAAATTACTTGCTATGGCAAAAATTTATAGTTGTAACAGATCATCAGGCTCTAAAATATATTGTAAATAAGCCTAACCCATCAGGGAGGATAGCAAGATGGATAATTTTGCTACAAGAATTTGAATTTGATATTATAGATAGGCCAGGAAAGAAGCATGTCAATGCAGATGCACTCTCTCGAGCCTATGATGGTTTAGGTTCATCTTGTGATGATGATGATTTCCCAGATGCAGCATTGTTATCCCTTGACACAATCCCTAGTGAATACATAGATATTTGGAATTATCTGAATGAATTCAAGTTTCCTGATGGTGCCAATGCAAAGACTAAGAGGAAGATTACTCAAGCCAGTCGTCCATATTCTATTCTGCATGGAGTATTATTTCGAATAGGACCTGATGGACAGTACAAGAGGGCAGTTGGACGTGATCAAGGGAAGGAGATGATAGAAGAATTCCACAATGGTACATGTGGAGGACACTTCTCTAGACAACTTACAGCAAGAAGGATCTTGGATGCAGGTTATCACTGGCCCACTCTTTTTAGAGATTGTTATCATTATTGTAAGACATGTGATATTTGTCAAACACATGGTAACCGTAAGACTTCATCAGCTCCATTATGCCCTATTCTTCCACTTGGTCCCTTTGAAAAGTGGGGAATAGACATTGTAGGTCCACTTCCAACTACCCCACGCTAAAATAAGTATATTGTAGTTGCCACATATTATTTAACCAAGTGGGTTAAAGCTAGGCCATTGAAAACAACTTCCATGGATGAAGTGGCAAGGTTCATATATGAACGCATTGTCACCAGATTTGATTTTCCATTAGAAATTGTAATAGATCAAGGAAGTCGCTTCATTAATGAGGTGGTAGAAGCCCTAGTCAATAAGTTTTCTATTAAGCATAGGAAGGCAACAACATACAAGCCAAGCACAAATGGACAGGTGGAACAAACAAATTTTGTGTTGTGTCAAATTCTAGAAAAAGATGCAGCCTTGCAGGTACATAAGTGGGATAAAAGGATTCATGCAGCATTGTGGGCATATAGGGCAACATCAAAGTCAGTAACAGGATACTCCCCATTTCAGTTGGCTTATGGCATTGATCTAGTTCTTCCTATTGAGTTTGATATTCCCACTGTGAGAGTTATGAAAAATGAAAGGATGGATGAAAGTGATTCAGTAAAAAAGGTTGGTACATCTTCATTTTCTAGAGGAAATGAGGGAAATAGCGAAGGATACAAGCTATAAGAAGAAAATGAAGCAGAAGGAATACTTTGATCAAAAAATCCGTTGGTCTCCATTTCATGTGAATGACTTGGTTCTAGTATATGATTCCAGATACAAAAAAAGAAGACAGAGAAAATTTCTTCCAAAATGGATGGGGCCCTACAAAATAGTAGCTGTACATGAAAATGGTACATACCGACTGGAGGAATTGGATGGCACTCCTATTACGAAATGGGTCAACCATGACAATTTAAATATTTTTCAAGCACCATAATCTACTCCGAGGACGGAGTAGAAGCTAGGAAGGGGGGAAGATGTCGACACTAAAATTTTCCTCCGTAATTTCTATTTTATTAGGAATAGGATGTTGTTAAGTATGATTATTAGTGGCATCTGATAGAAGATAATGGCACCATCAGTACGATGCCACCAATAAATTAGAGTACGGTAACAGTCAAAGTACAATAGGAATGTTGTGGTAAAAAGTAAATATTTGTCGTAAGTGGTCCGGTAATGTTAAAATGTCAAAGTTGGGGTAAGTAGAGAAGTAGGGTCTACATGATTAGGAATTAGAAATATTATATTTGTAATAAGGACAAAGAGTGATGTCATGAATATTTTGTGTATTTTATTTGTGGAAAAGTCTAAAAAGGTGGAACCCATGTGAGATGATAAGGTTTATCTTATCTTAGAAGATAAGCCTACATGTAAAGGCAAGAGTTTAGGCATGGAATATGATTGGCCGGAAGATATTTCCTATCCTATCTTAGAGATAGGGTGGATAAGCCTAAATTCCTATAAATAAAGAGGCCACCCCCCTCATTTAGCATAGAGGGAAGTAGTGAGATATATTGTATGAGTAAGTGTGTAAAGGAAGCCATCATTTAGAAGGTGTGTTAAAGAATCCATTGTAAAGTTTCTCCCATAGTTATTGTTGGAAGGCAAGTGAAGTCAGTAACACTTAAAGTACCTCATGGGTGAGATTGTAACAATTTCATGTTGATATTATAATTTACACCTATATTTTCAGATTTGTCATCATTCCTTCGTATCATAGTCTATGGTATTCTTGTGTTATGTTTGTTGTTGTGTTTCCAGATTACATCCACCAAACTAAAGGATGTGCATTAGTAAATAATCATAGCATGAGGAGTTCCCGGTGGAGAATTATCATAGTGCCGGATTGGTGATGACAGATCCTTTGGATCATTCCTCCCCACTGAGAAACTTTTGGACCCCAAAATTCAACTTAATTGGTGAATAGGTGAGGGTATTTCTCCCTCACCTTTCCAGTTTCCATCCATTTAGCCTTGTTTGGATGCATGCCTTTAAACCCAACACAAATATACTCAATATCACCCCTTCGCAAAGTTTTGACCTTCCTGTCCAAAATTATGTCTTCCTACAACTCATCAAGATACTCAGGAGAAAAATCATCAATGGAAGGCATTATGTTAGCATCATCATGATCAACAATCATAGGTAGTTCATACAATCTTAAATTCTCAACATTAACAACTGAGTAGATTTGCATATATGGAGGCAAATCTAACCGAAAAGCGTTGTTACCAATTTTTTCCAATATTTGGAATGGACCATACCTTATAGGTTTCAATTTTTTACCTTCACCTATCAGTCTTACCCTGCTAATGTGAAGCCAAACTGAATCACCAACTTTAAACTTGTGATCAGTTCTATATTTATCATGCCTGGCTTTGTACTTAACCTGATTTTTCTCCAATTGTTCACGAACATACTAATGAACCTATTGAATTCTCTGAACAAATATTTTAGCCCTGTTAGAATCACTTGAACCATTAACAACAGTTTCATGTCCATAATATACATCTAAAGGAGAATTAGGTAGATATTCATAACAAGTCTCAAATGGAGACTTCAAAGTAGAAGAATGTAAGGCACAATTATAAGCATGTTGCTCATAGTATATATGTTCATCCCATAACTTAGGATGTTTTCCACAATAGCCCCTAAGCAAATATACTACTGTGCGGTTTACAACCTCTGTTTGACCATCAGTCTGTGAATGAAAAGCAGTGCTCTTTTTCAATTTTGTGTCCATTAACCCCTACAATGTTGACCGAAATTCCCCAAGAAATATAGAATCCCAATCAGATATAATTGAAGTAGGTAATCCAAAAATGAACCCAAACAAACTGAAAAAATAGATGTGCAGTTCCCTCACCAGTTATTTGTTTAGTACATGGAACCAACACACACATTTTGCTAAATTTTTCCACTACCACATATAAGTAATCATGTTTCTTCCGTGTCATGGGCAAGCCTCCTACAAAGTCCATGGAAACACTTTCCCAAGGCCTTGTCAGAATAGGAAGAGGAGTGTAAAGTCCTAATTTCCTGTTACTTGGCTTGTTTGTGGCACAAAGAACACATCCTTTAATATACCTGTTTACATGTTCATGCATTCTAGGCCAATAAAAATATTTCTGTAAATGTGCAACTGTCTTACTAACACCAAAATGCCCTAAAATAAGAGAAGTATGTGCTTCCCTAATCATATGCACACATTCATTTTGTGGAATACAAATTTTACCATAATGATATAACAATCCTTCATGCAAATGATAATATTTTTCTCCTACTTGTTTCCCACTTACTAGATCCTCATACACTTCTCTAAAATCAACATCATTTACATATTGTTCCTTGTAACTAACATGAGCCAAAGAACTATGTTGTAAAAGAATAGATGTTACTACCACTGGTGGTCTAGATAACATGTCGGCAACCATGTTTTGAATACATTTTTTATACCTTATTACAAGATGAAATTATTGCAAAAATCCCATCCACCTGAAATGTCTAGACTGCTGCAATTTGGTTTGTGTTTGTAAGTACTAAAGCGGTTGATGGTCAATATGTATAATTGTTTCTTTTCCCATTAAATAATGCTTCCACTTTTTAACACTTTGAACCAAAGCATACAACTCTTTATCATAAGTTGGATAGTTTCTTACCACACTTGTAAAGGTTTATGAATGGTAACACAAAGATCATTTGTTTTCCATCAAAACTGCCCCTATTGCGTAATCGCTAGCATCTGTCTCAATCTCAAATGAATGCTACAAATTTGGAAGTGCCAAGATCGGAGTGGTACTTATCTTATCTTTCAGTGTATCAAAGGCTTTATGTTTCTTTCCTCCCATAATAATTGGTGAACCACATGGGGATGTACTTGAATGAATTATACCTCGAGCCAAAAGTTCCATTACCTGTCTCTTGATTTCTTCATTCTCTATTACTCACAACTTGTAAATTCCAATATTGGGAAGAGGTGCATCCTGAAGCAACTATATCTCATTTTGAACCCATCTTTTTGGAGGTAGACCTTGTGGATCCTAAAAAACATCTTCAAAATTAGAAACAATTTTTACCAATTCATCCTTATGTTTTAGATAACAAGCCTCAAAATCCATCTCATGTTCTTTCTCTTTGGCTTTGACCACCATGAGCACAAAAAAAATTCTTGAATTTACCAGCCTTTTCATTTGACCTGCAATTACCAAGGATAGATTATTCTTTTCACGGTGAGCTCTAACAATAAATTCAATTCCATCCTTTACAAGCAAATATTTATTTTCTTCCTGATAGAATATTTCTTTACGATCATACAAATAAGGACTTCCTAAAACAACCCCAAAAATATCCAAAGGAACTACATCTAATTCAACCTCATCTATAAACTTGTCTGTAATGGCAAATCTTAAAGTACAAGTTTTAGTTACCTGCAGTTTTGCATCATCACAAACCCAGCCCAAAGGATAAGGCGTAGGATGTGGATTAGTTTTGAGTCCTAATTTCTTTACAACCTCCTCAGAAATCAGATTAGCTTGAGATCCACTATCAAAAAGAGTATCAATTTTCGTATGTTTTGAAATCACTCTAATGTGGAAAAGATCATTCCTTTTCTTATCATCATGTATAGTTTGTTTACTAGAAGAAGATGCAACATTTGTAGTACTATTGTTAGAAATTGAAAGTTTTGATTTACCTTGAAAACTCATAGCTGTGATCTTGGTTTCATCACCTGAATCTGACCCAAGATCATGAACTGCAGTGTTTATTTTCTTTTCCTTTCCTTTCTTAACCATCATTTAGGTTTTAATTCAAGATGTAATTTCCAACCTTTAGACTCATCATGGTTCTTTTTACAATGATTACGAAATAGTTTTTCATCTTCCTTCTTAACATTAGAGTTTGTCTTATGCTTACCCTTTCCTTTTCCTTGTTCTTTCGAACCTTTTCCTTTAGATTGCTTGTTCTTTTGTTTAAAAGAACAGAAAGAGGACTCCTTTTTCATTTTTCCTCGTACTTCCGAATGGGTTGCTTGAAAACATACTGCATCAAGATTAGCAGGACCTAAAACAAGTATCATATGCCTTAGATAACTATGCAATCCACCAATATATTTAAGCAGTGTTTCTTCTGTGTTTAGGGAAATTCTCAAAATTATAGCCCTTTTCCTAAATTTCTATGTGTATTCTTGAACACTTTTTCCTTTAGTTTGCCTTAATGTTTTCCAATCCATCATAGCTTGTTTCTTATACCCAAGAGGATAAAATTGTTTCCTAAGATTTGAAACAAATTCAAACCAAGAAGTGATTTCTATACCTTTGGTTTCTTCCACTTCCTAAAGCTTACTCTCCCACCAAATGAGTGTTGTGCCACCCATTCAAAGAGTTGCCAAATGAATATTTGCTTCATCATCAACAATTCTCTGAACCCTGCAATATACTTCTATCTGCTTGACCCAGTTATCCAACTTCTCTGCATTTAGCTCTCCAATATACATAGGCAATTCAAACTTGATATCTAACTTTAATGAAGGAAAATCAGATTTCAAAGGGTCTCTTTTAGGATTATTAGAACTAGAGCTTTCTTCTTTCTTACCTTCTCTAGTTCCCTTTTCCCTTTGTCTATCTTGGTACATTTCTTCCACCATTTCCTTCATCTGTAGGAATGATTGACAAAAGTTTTCTTCCTCTCGATCTGCCATTGTGGGACTTCAAGATCGTCTGGTACCAATTTTAGGATCTCCTTTGACTAATTCTCCTTCACCCTTCTTAGATCGAGACATTGTTAACATCCAACACACAACTTGCAATCCAAAAACCGTTAATCTGAACCAAAAATCAGTCAAAACCAGCTCTAATACCAGTGATCTAAAAATCAATTTTAACTAGTAATTGTGCACACACTTAACTTTGCTTTGTATTGATTTTTGATATAAAAATTGACTATTATATCCTTTTGTATTTTTAATAAAAGAAATAAAACTAAAAGTACTGTGTAAAAACATAAAATAAAGAGATGAATCACTAGCAATTTGACACAAGAATTGATAACGGAGTTTGGCACTTGTGGCCTATGTCTCTGGGTCCGGTTGAATGGGACCGATCTATTAAAATTTTGAAAATAAATCTTTAAAAATATTTCTACAATAATATTATCTTCTCATCACGTTCCTCTACCAAAAATAATAGGAGTCATTTTTTACTTCATCTCAAAATTCCACTCCTAGCTCAAGTTATGAGCATTTCAATAATTTACACATTCCTGAATGCCTGTACATATACAAAATAGCTCCTTTTATAATGTTTCTTCTCCTATGGCATGGCAGTCAAGGCATATATTTTTGATGGAAGGGATCACAGTTCAAATCCCACCTCCTATGCTGCCTCCCATGGGATTTATCCCACATTCCTAGCTTGGTGGATATGTAGGCACTTTTTAAGGTAAGGTTTAGGCACTTTTGCATTATAAGGTGGCTTTTAAGGGATAAGGTTTGTTTAAATATGGAGGTAATATAGTATGTAATCCGTGGCATTTAGAAGATAGTATATAATTTAAATTTGGTAATTTGGATAAATTATGTATGTGCAAATTTAATGGGATTTGGTATTATCCTTTAACAAATTCAAATATGAATAATCCCACATGTATCCCGTATTTACAAATTGAAGCAAATATATACAGAAACTCTGCAATATAGATGTGAAGTAAAGGAGGCTAAGACTATTCCAAAAGCCACATTTTTATGTCACCCATATTTTCCACATGGCAAATGTTGATTGGTCCACATGTACATGCATCATCTCTACACATAGTATTGAATTCGCCAGTTGCCCGAAAATTTTAGAAGGCTATAACTTTTGCAAACGAGCTCAGTTTCCTGCAAACGAGATATCAACGGAATCGTATAATTTTTTTCCATGCTTAAAAAATGACTGCAACTTATTCTGAGAAGATCTTAAATTGGTGTTTCTCAGTGAGGATCCTCTGGATCAACACCATAGCCCAAACTCTCCAGTCACTAAGACTTACCTATGCATGCATGTTAGATCCTCATACTAACAACTAGTGCCAATCGAAATAACTCAATAACGCAACATGAAACCTCTAAAAATGACCAAAAATACCTCATATGTCATGATACACATAATAGCATGCATCCATGATCTCAAATGGCTCCAATTCACTATGTCACACCTCCAAGCAAGCATACCTGCTCCCAATGAGCACTTGTAACATAGAGAATCACATGTACTTGCATTATGCCACTATTGTGAGTGCTCAAGACTCTCAAAATATTCTATCCAAATTTTCAACATGCTTCCCAAGCCATCAAAAACCTCACACTCTCAAGCTACACCTCCTAGGCACCTATATGGACTTGCTAGAGCAAGCATGCATCATTGAATCTCAATGTAACAACTGATAAGCATCTAAACCATCATGTTAACACCACATACATCATCATGACATCATCCTACATCATCCACTTTTTCATTAATGTTGTTTTTCATCAATGACAACACCTACTAGGACACCATGCCAAGAATCTCTCCCTTTGTCGTTGATGGAAAACACAATGAACTTCTCCCCCTTTTTACATTAATGACAAAGGATAACATGTTACTCACCTCATTCACCTTCTTCAGCATCATACCTCCATGCTTTGGTTGGAAACATCAACCGAAGCTCTCAATTTTCTCCATTTTCTTGATTTTTTCTTAAAATTTGAATTTTCCCTCATTCAAGCATGTAAGTAATCATGCTCCTCCTGGAAATAACACTTCCTAAAGCTGAATAACATTAGTACACCATGAAAAACATAATGTTTACCTTGTTATGGGGTACACACATCATTATCCATCTCTTGAGCATGCAAACGACCAATTTTTCTCCCATATCCTTATTTTTATCCTTCTTAATATTATTGTAGCAGTCTTGGGACAGTGGTGGTATTACCATTTGCATGCCAACAATGATATGAAAAACCATGTAACATCATTATTCTATCAGTTTATATTTGAAACCATAATTTCTAGGGCCTAAATATGCAAATCAAAGCATATTCATTCTTCTACATACCATGCCAATGGAGTGAGACCAAAAGAGACCCTTTAGTGAAAATTAGGCCAACTTAGACATCCTCCTACATGACCACCATGATTAGAATTCACTAAACACTAATCCCCTAGGATTAAATCACTTATCTCTAGCTTCTTGGGCACAAAAATCATCATTTATCCTTGAAATGATACCTTGGAAACATTCTTACAACTTGTTGTTTTCCCTAAACAACTTTTTCAGTCACCTTGAGCCATTTCAAGCTGAGATGAGCAGTAACATACCTTTGCAAGCTTGAGCAAGGAGTAAACACAATTTCCTTTCCTTGAAATATCTTGAGAATCTCATTTCAACTTCAATAGGAGATAACCAAGTGCTCCCCCTAACGTTAAGAGCATTCATACACCTTCTTATCAGTCAAACCCATGTTCTACACCATTGTAACTTTGTCACAATCAACATATGAAGGATTAGACCTAGTATAAGGCCTAATATTGATTAATCCACTCATGAATAAACCACTTTCCCATGTATCCATCAAGAAAATTTCATGCAAAATACCAATAACCCATCTTATGACTTCATGCCCACTAACATCATGCAAAGGAAGCTTCTACAAACCTATAGCATGCAATTTTTGGGTAACACACAGTTTTCATCCTTCTATACTCCCAATACTATCTTCATGTACCCTTACATTACTAATCATGAGAAATTAACTAAAACATATCTTTCAAGCAAGTATTGAGCTTTAAACAAGCATGTCATACCTTTTCTATTGTGCATTTTTGCCTTCCATACCTATAGGTCATCATTCTCAACTTTGAAGCATCGTTAGGCTCATACACACATTGACTGAGATCATCAACTAAATAGGTTCCAAGAATCATGAAGGTATTTTTACAGGCACTAACACCTCAGGAAAAACATGTCTATATTGAAGGAAGACACCATTCATTACACTAACACAGTCAACTTTTATATAGTGCAGTGACATGTATAATCAAGCACGAAACATGGTGAACCTCAACCAAACTCTTTTGAAACAATTTATGCCATGTCAAATACATTTAATACATCATGAATTCCAATTACAATTATAAGTCACCTTGCAAGATCTTGAGGATATCCAACCATTAGGGTTTTGAAGACAAAACGCTCACCACTGTGAACGATGAACTAACACTCAACTCTTTAATGCATATCTAGATAAAGACACATACCTAGAGCTTCAAACTTATATCTCTTCTAGCCCCATGAGACTAGGTGAATTTTTCAAAAATTCAGACAAAAATTCAATCATTTGGCCACTTAAAACCAAGTTTCCTTGCATACCGCTCTTAAGGACTGAGAAAACACAACTAGGGGCCAGGGAAGTAGCATTTTGACAAAAAAAAATTGCTCTTATCTTCTTCATACCAGCATCCACACCTTGTAAAAACTTATTTGAACTTACTAAGCATATCGTTCAATAACATTTCATTATGAGCTATCACTTCACATACATGTAGCCTTCATTTTGGTTGTATGAACATGATTTTGAGCATCTTTACTCACTATGATTCATTTACACCATAAGTACTTATCAAGTTGGAACTTGATCACCTTTTCCATCTTTATTTTGATACTCCAGCTAATTAGACTGATGAAGAGACCTGAGGAGAACATTATTGTAGCCCAAAAATATTTTCATGGCCCTAAACATAGACACAAACCTCTAAGGACAGACTACACACATAATATGAATGTTAGACACCCTTTTTATGCAATGACACAAGCTTGAGACTTCATACACATGAATGACACTAAGACACAGCTACTAGGACCATTTGAAGCTCATCACAACTCCACTAAATCATCTTATGACTTAGACTTTGGTAGAGAAGACCCTCACAGACCAGTGATACAACCAAGACCAACACATGCATTCAAATGATATGAGCATGAAACTTAAGACCAATGAAACCTTTTAGAATCTTAGGGGGGATATGTTAAGATGACTCTAGACCAAATACGACTCACTTCAAATTAATTACACACCATTAGGGCTCATAAACAAACCATATAGACTACTTGTAAGTTTAACTCAGATATGTAAGACTAAATGACAAGACAAATGCATAATAACCATCAAAATGAACCAACCAAGACTATGAGGAGTAAACACACACATACCTTGACCTTTATAGTATAATGACATGGACTACTCCCCCTCACCTATATGCTTCGTTTGCAATGGTATACCTTCAAGAAGCATAGTGAAGGTATACGTGATCCATGGAGACCTAAAAGAAGGTCTTGAAGAGGTCCCAGGCCTTCTTGGGCACCTGCAATACAATATCATCTTTTCTCTTCTGATTTGAACATTGATATTCACTCCTTATTCCACTAAGATCTACACTTGAGGATGCACCAAGATCTCTACTAGGTTCTCAAGCCCTTCTAGGGGCATACTCATGCATTCTAGCCCTCTGAACACCAAAATTTTACACTCTAGGACCTTAGTAACCTCTTATTTGACATGATGAAACTTGGAAAAAAATATTTTCCACATGCCCAACCTTGTTACATTTATAACATATTGTTGTATTTCTTTTGTTTTACTCATAAAAGTGTCTAGATGAATCAATCATACACTCACTAACTAAGTGACCTAGTTGATTGTATTTTAAACATTCAACCTTCTTGTCATTATCATCTCTAATGTTTCTCCATGACTAAGAGTCTCTAGGAGCTCTCCTACACTCCTTAGCCCTATGACCAAAATCATTACATAAATAACAAACACCATTGAAGGATCTTTCATACCTTGAAGCTTGGGGTTGTCTAACTTGCTTTCTTTTCTCCATGTCCTTGACTTGAGACTCTTTCTTTTCTTCCTTGGTGCTTGATTTTCCCACTTCTATGCATGAGATCAAATCTACTTTCACTTCTTTATTGCTCTTGACTTCAGATTTGAATCCTAAACTAATTCTATCATAGGCATCCTTTTGAATTATTAAGAGATCATCAAGTGCTTTTCTACTTTCCTCAAAATTTTCATAGGTTTTTACCTTGCTTGTAGCCTATATAAGTTCCTTCTTTAGTGTCTTTACTTCCTCCTATTTGGATTGAAGGCTAAGAGTCATGTTACTCATCTGCAATTCTAGCCTTCTCACTGATTCTTCAAGTTTTTCAAAAATTTCCCAATGTTTCCCTTCAAGCTCTTATATTTTAGTCTCATAATCCTTGACTTGGGCTACCAAATTTTTGTTTTTATTCTCAACATGTTCAAGTTGAAATTGTAAACGTGCCAATTCAACTCTTAAAACATCATCCTCTCCTTCTTCTTCCTTGCAATAATCAAGCAAAATTTCACCCCAAGGAATTTATCCACCACTAGAAGATCGCATAGCCTCCTTAGTCATGAATAGAACTTCATCCCCAACATCATTGTGATCAGATTCAATCTCAGAATTAGATCTCTCTTCTTCACTCTCAAATTCTTCTTTTTTAGTGTAGAGACGTTTCTTGCTCTTGTTCAAGAATTCATTTTTCTTGAACCCCTTCTTTTTCTTATCAAAATTTGTATTCTTCTTCTCATTATCACTATCATGATCATCATTATTTTTCTTATTATGTCTATGAGGACACTTGGCAGAAAAATGACCAATTTTACCACATGAAAAAAACTTAAACGGTATCTTACCCTTGTACTTACCAGTCACAAGTGTCATTCTTCTAGAAACCATAGAAAATAGCTCCTCATCATCAAGCTCTAGAGTAGAATCTTCTAATTTCCCTTTCTTATCTTTAGCCACTTTTTCCAACTTGAAGGATATATCCTTCTTAGCATGCTTGGAATCCATCACCCTCATCTCATAGGTTGTTATTGTGTCATGTAATTCATCCATGTTTAACTTGGTAAGATCCTTAGCTTCCTCTATAGCTAATACTTTTGAATCAAAATTAGGAGTCAAAGATCTTAATACATTTTGGACAATAACTTCATTTTTTAGTTCTTCTTCTATCCCTTTCATAATATTAACTATCTTATCTACTCTAAGAAGATAGGCTCCAATGTTTTCATCATCATTCATATTAAGGGATTCAAAATGATTTCTGAAAGTTTGAAGCTTACAAATTTTTACCTTTGAGTCTCCTTTATAGAGCACTTTGAGTTTCTCCCATGCATCCTTTACATTCTTGCAATGCATCAATTTTCCCATTTCATATTCTCCAAGACCACCTAAGATAGCATTGAAAGCCTTTGAGTTGTTAGTGTATCCCTTCTTCTCTTCATCAGTGAGAGTGGAAGAAGTTGGAACAATATATCATCTTTCAATAGTGTTCCAAACTTCAAACCCTAGAGCCATGATATAGGCCTTCATTCTCATTCTCCAAAAGATTTAATTCACTCCATCAAACATTGGTGGTTTTCCATGCACAGCGTTTCCCACCATTTTTGTGCTTCAAGGATCTCCTTTCAAGTTGTTATACTTCAGCAAAAGGACCAGATCTGATACCAATTGTTATAAGCACAATGGACTGAGAGGGGGGTGAATCAGTCCTTATAAAATTTTAATTATACTTCAGATATAAAACTCAAAATACCATATGCATTCAATCACAATAACCATTTATTCAACTTTTAATGTGCGCACACCTTAAACCATCAATAAATGATATAATCATGAAAGCAAAGAAACACCATAAGAACACAAGATTGTAAGTGGGAAACACTCAAGGGGAAGAAAACCCACTACAAAAATATCTTATATTGATATGTTTCTAAGTTTAGTGAGGCACCAACCCCACATGGAGCACCAACCCCTAGTTTAGTAGAGCACTAACCCTACAAGGAGAACCAACCCCTAATTTTGTGAAGCACCAACTCCGAAAGGAGGCTACAACCCCCCAAGATGATTGAGCACCCACTCAAACACATTATAATGTGTAGATATTATATGTTTTGTTGCCACAACTGATGGAGATCCAATATTCATCTCACACTTCTTCACTCAAACCCTAGGTGATTAATCTTCACAAAACAAGCTCTTCAATCACTCTAAAAATCATCCAACCATTGCTTTCATGTTCTCTGATTTTTCTTAACCTACAACACACTTGAATCATCCTTAATTCATGCTCCAATACCTATAAATAACATCCACCTAGGTCACTCCACCTTGCACACACTTCACTAGTTCACAAAAGCACCAAAAACATGCTTTTTATATGCTTCTCCACCTTTATAGTCTCAAAAGGTCAGTCCCCCTTGATGAATTCGACCTACATACCTCTAGAGCATTCATAAATTTGAATTACAATAGTTACATTTGACCAATATAGGTCAGTCTAGCTAAAACCATCATTTCATGTGCAAAAAATGGCTCAAAACCCCATAGGCACATTCTTAAAAATTCCCTAACATAAGTACCATACTTTTTCATGACCCGTGAATACTTATACATGATTAAAATATCATAAAACATTCATACATGGTCACAATTAATATCAACCAATCAAATTATTTCATTTACTAGGCCCAGTTCCCTTCACAAATCTCAAAACAGTTGTTTCCTTCACCCTTCAGCATCATGATTCCCAAATCCTAGAAGAAGGGGAATACTTCAAAATGATTCCTAAGTGCCAAGGACCATGAAATTACTTATTTTTCTTCAAATTCATCACTGAAATTTTTCCAACTGCCAAGTCCACATTTATCCTAGTTGCTCATATTTCTGCAAGGGTGCAAAAATAAACAACATTTTAGTGAATCATAGGGGCCATTTGCCTACTAGATGAGCTGATTAGTATTATAAAGCATCCATTGGGCATGGATTCAATCTATAAAACATGGAAACTACTATGAAACCTTGGAAATCTGCCCTTAAGCCACCTAAAGTATTGTATGAACCTTGGAGCTGATTTGTTTCTTGAACTTCCCATTTTTATAAGAAATTATTTGAGTTTAGATCGAGTGGAAAATTGTTTTGAATTTAAAATATCACTTTTTTCCCACTACAATCAATGAAGAAAATGAAACAAACAGCAATTCCACCTCAAATGCATATCAATTGGCCTAAAATTTGCAACCGATCTTATTGAAGCCGAGTAGATAAACTGCCCCAAAACTAGCTTTAGTTACTCTACATTTGATTTTCATGAACTTCTGTGACTGATCCCTGACACTTTAAAACCCCTTATCACATAATCTTCTCCTGAAGTCATGGTGAAAATTTTGCAACAAGAGCATCCACAAGAAACAAAACTATGCAAAGCACTTAGGGAAAAGAAACCTATTCTACCAACAACAATGTGTTGAAAGCACTTAAAGGAATTTAAATCCTAAACTACTATGTGCAAGATGAAATGAACAACTTAATGAGATTGTTTGAGATAAATCCCATTTACTAGTATTTGTAATGCATCTCCATTAATATCTAACAACTCAAAATATTTGGCCTCTTTGCAAACAGAAACAATATATGGTTCACTCCATATTGCATCAAATTTGGATTGCCTTCCCGGTTTAGCTATGCCTACATCCCATTTTAAGACTAGATCTCCAACCCTGAATGCCTAATCCCTAGTCTTAATGTCAACCCAATGTTTGGTTGATTTCTGATGTTGTTCCAGTCTGATCATGGGGGAATTTCTCAACTCCTCAAGCTCCACTAATTCTACCATTATGATATCCCTTTGGTTTGCCCCTTCAAATTCAATTTGTTGGGCCAATTCAAGTGAGGAAAACTCGAGTGACAAAGGAATCCTAGCTTATTTTTCATATACAAGCTTATAAGGGGAATTATCAATTTCCTTTTTCACTGTAATCATGTCCGCCCAGAGAGAATTTCTCACCTTTGTGTACCATTTCCTTTGATTGATGTCCATTGTTCTCTTCATGATCCTAATCAGATTCTTGTTAGTAGACTCTGTCAATCCATTACCTTGGGGGTAGTAATTAGAAGAATTATTAAGATAAATCCCTAGCCCAAGAGCCCAATCAGAAATTTTGGATCCCAAGAAAGCTTTTTCATTATCAGAAATTATGGTCTGAGTGATACCAAACCTTGTAAAAATTTCTTCAAGAAAGTCAAGGATAACTGCTTCAGTAGCTTCCTTCAATGGCACAACTTTTGTCCACCTGGTAAAGTAATTTGTTATGTTAAAACCCACTTGTGACCTAAATTTTATGGAGGATTAATCATACCAATGAAATCTATACCCCATTGACCAAATAGTTGATCCGCTTGGATTGGATAAGTGGTACGGCAGCCAATCTTTTCTTTCCAGTGAATAGAGCGCATTCCTTGCAATTTCTCACCCATTTGTGAGCATCCGTAAATAAATTGGGCCAAAAATAACCTGCTCTTATAATATTCATGGTCGTGGCTCTAGCAAAAAGTGTCCATCAGATAATCCATCATGGAATTCTGTTAAAAATTTTCCACATTGCTCACCCTCAATGCACCTAAGTAACACTCCATCAATATGCCTTTTGAACAATATTCCATCAACTAGAGCATATGGAATAGATTGTAACCTTAGGTTTCTTCTTTTTGCTTTGTTTAATCTAAAAGGATAAGCTCGCGTAGACAAAAATTTAGCCATATCAGTAATCTAGCTATGATCAGAGATTAAATCTCCTTCATCCTGTTGAAAATCAGCATCATATGGCAGTTCTTCATTCATGAATGAGGTATTTTGGCCATTATGAGCATCTGAATCCAGTTGTTTACAAATTCCTCTACCTCTTATGATCTTTGTAGCCTTAGTATCCACGTCATACTCCATGATTTTAGTCAACCCGACCAGCTCTTTTCTCATTGATTTCTGCTCCCATGATAAAATTTCTAACAATGGAATATGAAACTAGAACTTTGATGTGATTGATAGCAATCATACTCTTGAATTTCTTAAGAGATTTCATAATATAAAATACATGTTTCTCGATGTGATTGTACTTTAGTTCATAATATTTCATTATTTGACTAAAAAGGCTCCTGGTTGCTCAATTTATTGGTCACTCTACTGAGTTAGAACAACTAGAAGACTGGATTCAGCGCCATAAGCATATAGAATAAAATCCTTGGCATAATATGAGTTGATCAATGTAGGAGATTGAGCAATCTCTTGTTTGATCCTATCAAAGTTGTCCTTCCCTTCAATTGTCCGTTTGAAAACTGAATCCTTCTTGAGCATGAGAGTAATAGGCCTGACAAGTTCTGCAGAACTTGGAATGAATCTTTGAAAAAAATTAATCTTCCCCAAGAATGATTGCAATGACTTCTTGTTATCTAGAAAAGAGAGAGAGATATGATAGGGGATATTCTTTTCAGATCAATAGCAATACCTTCCTTAAACACAATGTGGTCCAATAGCTTTCCTCTAGGAACTGAAAAATTACATTTCTTAGGATTGAGAGACACTCCAAATTCCATGCATCTCTCAAATACTTTCTCAAGGTGGATGATATGATCATGACTGTACTTTGAGAAAATAGTAATATCATCAAGATAGACAAGGATAAACTCATTGATATATCCCTTAAAATTTATATCCATTACTCTCTAGAAAGTAGCACTTGTGTTTGAAAAGCCAAAGGAAATTTTTTGATATGTATGTGTTCCCCATTTGGTTATGAACACAATTTTATATTGATCTTCTTCTTTCACTTTGATCTAATTAAATCCTGAATGGCCATCAAGCATGAAATACCTCTTATCTCCTGCTACAGTTTGCAAAATCTGCTCCATGGAAGGTAAAGGATAATGATCCTTTAGAGATGACTCGTTCAAATCCCAGAAATCTACACAAACTCTTATTTCCCCATTTATATTTCTTACTAAAACCATATTTTCCATCCAAAGAGTACTTGATAGGATAAAATATCTGTACATGAATGAGTTTGGACAATTTCTTCCTCATGAGGGGTTCTATCTTGGGGTTGACTAGCCTCTGCTTCTATCTAGTTGGCTTAATGTTGGGATCAAGATCAATAGAATGTTGAACTATATATCGATTAAATTATTTTAAATCCTCATAGTCCCATGATAACACATCAATTAACTTCTGACATAAGGAAATAAAATTTTATTTTTCATGCTCGTCACATACCTTCCCAAGTAGAAGTTCCTTGCCTGGTGCAATTGTGACTGGTTGATAATCTTCCTGTCTTGTTGCTATGTTTTTCTCTGTGCCTTTGAATTTTTCATCTGAGTTGAATATTTTCTCCAAAGTGGTCAATCCCTTTGGCAAATTTTTTATTTTCAGCTGAATGATCTCATCATCATAAACTTCTTGCAAATCATATTGTATTTTTTATGAGAATTCCGCTGCATTTTGTATAAATTAAACAATTTGCTCATCGTTGTCAAAAAATTTCTAGCTGGTCTGATCATCTGGAATTGAAGGTCTAACTACCATCTTAATATGTTATACATTTCCCTTGATCAAATCCTTAGTAAATATACAAATATCCCTTCTTCTTTTGATCTAGATTGTGTCTATATTTTTCTCATGAACTTGAGGCACTTTTACTACTGCTACCAGTTGATTAAAAAGTTGGAGTCCCCAGATGTGTAGAAATGAGCCTCAAAAGGCTAGAAATTACTAAACCACACACCAAAACTTAGTAAAATACTGAAATAAAGCTTACAAACTGGTCCCACCGAGCGTGCCAAAACTATTGGAGCTCAAAATTACACCCCGGATATGATCATTGAGGATCATGAATTTTGAGGTAACATGGGATTGTCTCTTAGTTGTGGGACTTGTGAACTGAGATAGACCTCTGGAGAAGGTCGGCTTCCTCTTCCTATTTATAATGCTACACTACGCCTATTACTGGAAATGAAGTTATATAATCCTAAACTAACTCTCCAAGGGACCATGGATAGAAGGAATTGCATAAGTTAAATCCTACACTATAGAAGGTGATCCACCAAAAGGAGGGTGGAGAGACACTATAAATTGGAAAATGAAGGAAAAATAACAAGGAGAGAGTAGACATGGATGCCACAATCCCAAAAAAAATTACAAACTTCAATTCCTTGCAACACAGTAGATTTGAACCTTGCACAATGAAGAGAAGATGCACAAATACCTGTAAAATAATGAGAGGCAAGAAAATACAAGTTAGGATAGATTTAGAGTCAAAAAACCAGCATTTTATTGCTTTGGATGAATGCACAGTAAATTATAATGCAAATGTTAGGAAATATTCGACATGAATACATTCAAATATGAGGTTTGAGACCAATAATACAAAAACATCTTCTTAGGAGAGAATACACAGGTATTACAACAGTGTCCAACTCTCTTTCAAAATGAGATCTCCTTACAATATATCGAAGTTGGAAAAGAGAGAGAGGAGGGAAAATCAAGTTCTAATTCAACCACCAATAGAAGGCATGAAATGGTTTACAAATATCATGGAGAAATTGTCAAATCCCATTCCTTCATCACCTTTTTGCTTATAGAAGAAGAAACTTGATCTTATACCTTCAATAATGCTTCGTTTTTTATCTGGAGGTGTTTATCTAGAACTGAGGAATTTTTTCATGTTTTTGGGCCACCAACTCCACCTACTTCTCATTTTTAATGATTTTTGAGTGTGGATCTTAAGAAAAGGAATCCAACAAGTATAATTTTGTTAGATTTGGTGCTCGTGGGAAAAATTTATGAGGATGTGGGTCTCGAGGCGTCATGGTTGCTTATTTCAAATATTTTGGGTCATGTTCCTGAGTTCATCACACAGTCTGCAATACACTTGGCCACCATTTCCTTTTATTTCTATGCATTGCAGATGTTTCGGGTGTTTCAAGCACTTCAATCCTTGGATGAACTCGTGGAAATGGGTTGTGAGGGGCTTGGATCTTCGCATTCAGCACATTACTGCATTCTCCTTGGCCTCCCTTTGTTTTGTAAATTTATCAATCGATCGGGGAATTCACATCCCCCGACCTTTGTTCCTCACAGGCCTTGTGATCCTACATCATCTGCATCATGCCCTATTAACTCATTCTGTTTGGTCCCTCTGGGCCCAAAATCTCCACTTCATCAAAAACCCAAAGCCCTGGCCTGATGAACGTTGGTTGAATTGACCAATCGAGGCATCAGTGACCTAAAGGAATGAGTATCATGTGTTCCTTTGGTGGTTGAACCTTCTGCATTAAACTAGATCCACCAAACTCCCTTTAAAAATCATTCAAATTTTCAAATCAAAGAACTGACGACCTGATGGAACAATTCCCTCTAGGCCTCCAAAAGCCAATTTAGTCACAATACACTAGAAATATGTCTATTTTCCCATTTTTTCTAACTTATCCAATTTTTCATGAATCTTCTTTGACCAAGGGAGTTAGAAAAATATAATGAAGTACCCCAAAAGTCAAATTTCCTCAAAATATCCATTTTTTCACTGGATATTTGGCAAGTATAGGATTTCCAAAGCCTGGAAGAAGGGGAATACCTCACAATGGTTCCCAAGTGCCTAGGACCATGAAATCACCTATTTTTCTTCAAATTCATCACTGAAACTATCCAACTGCCAAGTCCACATTTATCGTAGTTACTCAATTTTTGAAAGGGTGTAAAAATAGACAACAGTAAGAAAAGTGCATCATGTAAGTATAATCAAGAAAGAGTAATTGCAACCAAGATATGCAATATGATGTGAATGAGTGTGATGGAATGGAATGAAAACTATGAAGGTGGAAGGATCAGTGTGCCCCTCAGCGAATGTGTATGAGTATGAGATGAGGTTCATTTTAAAAATACCCCTCAACAATCAAGAATGAACCATAGAACAAGAGTGCGTCATTGGGAAATGGTTTGATAAATGTGCTAGAAATATGTGACATGAAGCTCAAAGTGTAGAGTGTAGAAGAGGTGAGGTTCATTTCAGATTTAAACCCTCAGCAATCGAGTATGAACCATGGAACTAGAGGGCGTTATAGGGTAGTATGATGTGTGAGAATTGAATGCTAGAAAGATGTATCGTGAAGCCTAGAGCATGAAATGTGTAGTGTGTGAGGTTCATGGATGTAGTATGCCCTCAAGAGTCAAGTCTGAACATTAGCACAAGAGTGTGTCATAGGGTGGTGACGATAAAAAGTGTATCACATTGTGTAAGACGAATGCTTAGAAATAGGAAGTATGAAGCATAGAGCGTAAGAGTAGAAATGGTACACACCTGAAGATGCTAGAAGGGGGAAGAAGTAAGCATGATTCCCCCTAAGTGTATGATGATGAGTGAGTTATCCAATGAAGGTGAAAGGCAAGGGTCCTCCACCCAATGTCTAAGGAAATAAAGGTGTGTGACTATGTCATAAGATCGATGGAGAATGAGACTGACGTTGTATATATGAAGGAGACCTAGGTGGTGAACACCTATGTGAAGTAGTTCTATGAGGTGATGATTAGACCGATGAGAACGAGTAGGTCATGTGTGAATAGATACGAAAGATGCAAAAGATGCCTTAGGTTTGTGAGGCCTAGGGGGCCTAGATGATTTAGCTAGTGTAATGGCAACTGTAAGAGGAGGTTGAGGCCATGATGTGCATGGGAAAACAACTTTGATATTGATAAGTTGCTTATTGTGAATTAATTTTAGACATAAGTGGTTTATGGAAATGATAGCTTGAGTAGCACATAACCAAGGAAGACCTAAGAGCATGTCACAACCTTTGACGGTAGGTGCCACAGCGAATGGCATAAGCATGGTGAGAGGCCCAACTTTAACTAGAAGCTTGGTGTACAACCATAATATTTAGGATCTGGATATGAAATATGAGATAGTGGGTAGTTTATAATGATGAGGAGTATAATAGAGCACACACTCATATGAACCGATGGATCGATCATTGTGTTATTGATAGTATGAGGTCTAATAGAAGCATTGATATGTAATGCATTATAAGAGAATGTAACATGTTAATCATTATTATATAATGTAATGAATGGTGGAGATGCATCAACATTAGCAACTATAAAATTAAGGGGCCTCGACAAAGGAGGAGGCACAACATGATATATATGATTGACCGAAGAGTCAGTAGTTTGTTTGTCATGCTTAGGGAGAGGAACATTAAATATTTTGAGCTTTTTGTTTTCATTGACCGGCGTAGATGTTGAAGGCTCATGGAGCTCAATTGCATTGTGGTCATGATGCATAGGCATCTTCAAATAACTTAAACTAAAGAAAATTCCCATGGTTATGAGGTCAAGGAGGTAAAATTGGGTATATGGAGTCAAGAGGGAGTGAGTTTAGGTGGTCTAAAGTCTGGAATTTCAAAAAGGGATATTTCCCTCCAAAACATGTAATTCAAGGTTTCAAGCTTGAAAAAGTGAATTCTAAGTTTGCTAAGTGGGTAGAATAGCCTAGGATGTGCTGTAGACATTCTAGAAGGGGTCTTAAGTTACAAAATGTTAAAAATGATGACAAAGAGACCATCTTCCTAAGAATAACATAAGGAAGGTCATTATTAAGCTTAGAATGGAAGTTACACAAAGAAGGGGTAGTTACATGCATGAAGGAGTTCGAATATAGGGGTGAAGGGAGTTAGTATATGTCATTCCTCCATGATGGAACGAGGATGAAGGAGAGAAACTCAATGTATATAATGTAATAGAGATGGAGGACTTTGTTTTTAGGCTCATTTAGAATGTAGTATTGAATGATTTTGAGTTTGATAAGTAATGGTTATTGATTATTGCTAAAGTAATATGAGGTGTGCATTGAATTATAGGAAAGAGCACATAAAGGAAATTTCTTGGGTTTTCATGAAAGAGTAAATGTGGATTTATGTCTTTATAGACACCTAAATTCTGCTTTTGCAATCTTATTACCAAAACACGTGCAAATTACTCTCGTTCTTGCCAATTCCACTATAATTAGTGATTTTCACTAATTTACTGACGTTTCTTACCACTTTAGCCTATTAATAATGCTTTGTTGGTTATCCACCATTTTCCACATTCAGGATGCCAATCAACATCAAATCGTAAGTTGTTATCCTCTTCAAGGCAAGAATTAGCGTTATTAGCTAATTAAGCCTATTTTGCCCTTGATTTAGTCAATATGCTCTAATATTGGCTCAAACCCCTCTTATGATCACTCAAAATAACCCCATTCACCTCCACAATGTTTCAGCAAGCTTCAAAAGCTTATCCTATCCTCCTAGATGACCCTAAGTGGTTGAGTAGGGCTTCACACCTCTTAATCACTTAGTAGTTCACTAATTTTGATTAGCAAGGCCTAATCATGATTATAAATTCTAATCTAATTTGGGGATTTTAGTCCCACGTGCACCAAAATACAAGTTTCTCCCAAAAGGAAAACTATAAAAAGAGTGCACCTCATTCCTTTATACTTTACACCATGCTTTGATTTTCATCTCATATAATAAATATGATATATAGCCAAGTCCAATCCTTGCTTAAAACCTTCAATAAGGTTAGTAGATGAATAATCTAGAGTGACTTAACAAGTCATTTGGAGAGGTCACTTCACCATTGTTTAGAGTAGCAACCATAACAATTTTGTTCCCTCTTAGGTCTATTTAGGCCCTGTTAACGCAAAATCATAGCACCCCCAAATGAGTTCTACAGATCTAATTTTCTAAGGTAGAGTCATTTGGTGTGATTGCGTAACATTGAACTTTCCCCAAGGTGTGGGACCTTGCAAAATGGGAAAGCTCTCCAGATTGAAGGTTGGTTCCTTATTCCTCTGTTTAGGTGCATACGTAGAAACTTGCAGAGGATTTGTTCTTAATCCTAATCTAAAACTTTACCAAGGAGACAGGGATAGAAGGAATACAGAAATTAAAACAAAGCTAAACTACGAGGTGATGCACCAAAGGAATGATAAACACTTGTTTTGCTAATAGACACAAACTAACAAAATGCATACAATAAACAAGCACAGATAGCCAGATATATAATGGGAGACCAAACGAAAGTAAAAGAGACAAGAGAGGATATAAAATCAATCACAGACATGTTTTATTGCTTTGTAGATTGATATAGTACATTACAAAGTAGCCAAGAGGCAGAAATGTATTGCAAATTTTTGATGGAAGGCCTGAACCCCAGAAATCCTTTTTCTAAGAGGATAAGGGATCATGTAAAACAAATAATTCCCAACCCTTTACAATGAATCCTGCCCCCATTTTTATAGATTCAATCAGAGAGAATAAAGAGAGAGAGGGAAGCGGGAAAAATGGGTCAAATTCAACCACTACTGTTAATGCTTCTGATAAAATCTGCCCCCCAAATCTGTTTTATTGCTCTGTAGATTGATACAGTCCATTACAAAGTAGCCAAGAGGTAAAAACATATTACAAATTTTTGATGGAAGGCTTGAACCCCATAAATCCTTTTTCTAAGAGGAGAAGGGAGCTTGAATGGAGAGCTGCCTGTAGATCTCTTGGGCATTATTCTATCAGCCCATAAGGCCGTTTTGAGCTTTGTGTTCCAAGTCCTCTGATTCTCATCAAGATTTCTTCTGATGGTCTTTAGCAGGTTCTTGTTTGTGGACTCATCCTGGCCATTACTTTTGAGGGTAATAGTTTAATGAAGTACTTAAATAAGTCCCATTCTTAATAGGCCATCCTATGATCTTGGAGCCTATGAATGCTAATGCATTGTATGATATGATGGTGGTTGGTACTGCCTAATCTGTTCACTATCCCTTCATAGAAATCCAGGATACTAGACTCATTTGCTTCCTTGAGTGCCACTACCTCAGTCCATTTGGTGAAATAATTTGTCACTATCAGGATCCATTTGTGACCTTGGCTTGAGTTTGGATTGATGACTCCAATGAAGTCCAATCCCCATTGCATGAAAGGTTGGTCGACTAAGATTGGATGCAATGGAAGTACTGCTAGCCTTTCCTTTCCTTTGAAGAATGCACAATTCTTGCACCTTTTGATCCATGTGTAGCAGTCACTAAACACTCTGGGCCAATAATATCCTGCTTTCATGATTTTGAGTGTTGTCACCCTTGGAGAAAAATGGCCTCCAGCTACTTCAACATGGAATTGTTGTAGCACTCTCTCCACCTTATATATCTCAATGCATCTCAGAAGAATGTCATTAATGTCCCTCTTAAACAATACACCATCAATAAGAATAGATGGGATAACATGTAGCCTAAAATTCCTTCTTTTTTCTTTACTCATCCCATGAAGACACATGCTTGTCTGAAGGAATGTACACCATGTCTTGGGTCCAGCAAGGAGTAGGTACATCATCTCTCCCTTCTTCTTGATCATCTTGTAGAACAAAAACAAGCCTCATTTTCACTGTCTGTTTCATCTTATTGACCTGAGGCTAGTTTTTCACATAACCCCTTCCCACGTACCAGCTTGGTGACCTTGATCTTAATGTCATATTCCATGACACGAGTGATCCATCCTGCATGCTTTTCATTTAGGTCCTTGCTAAGAAGGAATTCTTTAACTCCTGCATGGGAGACCAATAGTTGGATTTTTTTATTTGAAACCAAATGCTTAAAATTCTTCAATCCTCTAATCACCGCCAGGACCTGCCTCTTAATGAAGGAGTACCTCACCTCATAATATTCCAGACTTTGAATGAAGAAAGCAATTGGCTATTCTGTAATTTCTTTGTTTTGTTGCACCAAGATTGCAAAAATTGTGTTTCTGCCACCAAATGCGTATAGTATGAAATATTTGGAAAAATATGGGTTCACAAGAGTTGGGGCTTGTGATATGGCTTCTTTGATAGCCTCAAAACTTTCTTTTCCCTCAACATTCCACCTGAATGTCAAGCTCTTCTTCAGCATCAACATTATTGGCTTAACAAGGGCAGTAAATTTTTGAACAAACCTGTGGAAAAAATTGAATTTTTCCCAAGAAGATTTGAAGATCCTTCTTGTGACTTGGCAATGGCAATGCTCTTATTTCTTGAACTCTTTCTGGGTCAATTGCCAATCCTTCCTTTAATATTATATGGCCTAGAAGTTTGCCTTCATGGGCCAAGAATATGCATTTTGGGGGGTTCAGTGACACCCCAAAACTCTTGCATCGTTGGAACACATGCCTTAGGTGGAAGAGATGATCTGTTGCATTTTTGTAAAACACTATTATGTCATCTAGATAGATCAACACTACTTTGTTGATTATCCCCTTAAATGCCATATCCATTTCCCTTTGAAAAGTGGCTCCGGCATTAGATAATCCAAATGGCATTTTCCTGTAGGCATAGGTACCCCATTTAGTAGTGAAATTAGTTTTGAACTGATCATCTTCTTTCACCATGATCTAGTTGTACCCTAAGTAGCCATCTAGGAGGGAGAACCTTTCTGACCCAGACACTACTTGCAAGATCTGCTCCATTGAAGGGAGTGGGTAGTGGTCTTTGAGGGAGGCTCTGTTTAAATCTTTGAAGTCAACACATAACCTGATTTCTCAATTTTTCTTTCTGATTGGGACCAGATTCGCAACCCAGCTTGAGTGTTTGATTGGAAATATGATGCTTGCCTCTATCAGCTTGTTTAGCTCCTTCTTCATTAGAGGCTCTATATGTGGGTTGACTAGTCTTTGTTTCTGCCTAATGGGTTGAGCAGCTGGATCCAGTTTGATTGTGTGTTGTGCTAGTTTTGGATTGAACCCTCTTAGGTCCTCATAACTCCAAGCAAACACATCAGGGAATTCTTGGAAAAGTTGTATGAATTCATACCTTTCTTGTTTGGTGGTAACTTTTCCAATTTGAAGTGTCTTGTCTTCTCTAACTGGGATTGACCATGAATCTTCTCCTTTGATTTGCATGTTAACCTTCTCTTTTTTGAACTAATCATTAGGATTGAAAATAGATTACAGCGTCACTAAGCCTTTAGGAATTTTATTTGTATACAATTTTACTATCTGATTCCCGTACTGATGCTCTAGTCTACTCTAGTTTATATCTAAGAATTTAGCTTCTTCTTGTAGAAATTTAATGATTTGTTGATCATTCTCAAACACCTACCAACATGTATTATTATCAGGCACTATTGGCCTCACAACCACATGGATATGTGGTTGTTCTCTATCCCTCTTGATGTTATAAACCACATCAAACATTTCTCTAACTGCTAAAATTCTATCAACAGATTCATTCTCATTCCTAAGTATGGACACAATACTGAAGGCCTTGAAATCCTCCATGAGATCCCATATCCTACTCTTGTAGGTTTTGAGAAAGTCATTTTTGACAACATTAATTCCTCTGACCTGATTGACAACCAATTCACTATCACAGAATACTTTCAAGTTCTTGATTCCTAGCTTCCTTTCCCAATGAAGACCTTGGACTAAAGCCTCATATTCAACAGTGTTATTTGAGAAAGTGAACTGGAATATGAAGGTTGAATAATATCTCATACCTATGGGGGACACAATTATGGCTCCTCCTCCAGCTCCTTGTCTACTCCTTGAGCCATCAAAGAATAATTGACATACCTCATTGTCATCCTTGTATTCTGGCTTGATTAGGTTAGGAAGAAGTTGATTCTCTTCATGTAGGTAGTAGACACCTAGTTTAGATTCCTCCATCTTTTCATAGGGGTCAAAAGCATGGTTTTTGTTGGCCCACTCATCTAGGCTCAAGTCTGGGATACATCCCACCTTGGTATTTGTTTCATTAGTGTTTAGGAGGTCTTCTTGATAAAAAGTTGAGAAGTTGGCATTGATTGGGCTAGGCACATAGGATTCAATATGATAATCAGTAATAGGTTCAGATATAATTGTGGCCTTCACTCCATACCTTGTCCTAAAGATCATATGTGACCAATCAGCAGATAGGTAGCCTCCAATTTTGGTAGTGAAGTCCCTGGACAGACACATAAAAATGTGGCGGCAAGTCTATGATTGACACGTTTTGCAAAACAGTCACATTAGGGCAAGCATGTAGAGTGATACTCATATCCTTGATTATTCCCACAGTAGTCATTGTTGTCCCATCTAATTGGAATATTCCTCTAGAGATGACCTCATATTAGAGACCCAACTGATCAGCTATTTGTTTGGGCATCACATTAATTCTATCCCCAGAATCAATCATACAATTGTGTATTAATTTGTCTCCAATAATTAATGAGACATAGAAAGGAGGAGGTCTCATGTTTTTACCTTGTTGTTCTCCATGGTTCCTCCCAGGCTGAACTGCATTGACAAGCAATTTCTCTTGCTGGTCAGGGGGGTGATTTGAACTTGACCAATTCTGTATGATAGTCTACAACAAATCCCTCTTCCCTAGAATGGCCAATGACTCCCATAATGAAATGTTCACACTTGTCTTTTTCATCTGTTCAATAATATTGAATGTGTTGTCCTTTTGATACCCCTTCCCAGACACATTTCTTTCTTGCACATGGGTTGTTACAACTGGTGTTTGACTGGGCTTGGGAGGTGGCTTGGATTGGTTCTGTATGTTTGGAGTTGCACTTGGAACACTAGGACCTTATGGAGTGATGGAAGATTGAGGGTCACTTGAATTCAGTGGCCGGCCCTCTCCAATACTTCTCTTTTTGGACCATGTATTGGAAGCTACACTTTGAGAAGGGAACTGATTCATCCCAAAGATTCCTTCATCCTGTCAGTTGACAAGCATAGTCTTGTTTGGGGGGGACCTTGTTGAGCTCCTTGTTGCTGATCTTCCTCTTGGCCAAGTTCTTGTGGCACCGTATTGGTTTACACCATCAAGGCCTGATTTAGAGTACCATTAAAGCATGTTGATTGGTTGTGTGGTTGACTGCATAGAAAACACCAATCATATTCATGTGCCATATTGTTTTTTGTAAGAACCAATGCCCTTAATGTTGAATTTGTGTTAGGATCATATGGCCTGTAAGGTCTAGTTGTTTGGGGTTGTCCTTTGTTCTGGCTCTGGTTTACAGTCTGAGTTGGTGGCTTATTCTGCTGATACTAGGGTCTAGCTTGATATTGAGCCTGGGGCTGGTATCACCTAGAACTCTAAGTTTTTTGTCTTTTGATGGTCACTAGCTCATTCCCAAAGTTCTGAAGTTTCTTCATCACCGCTTCCTGAAACTCTTTATAGGTATTAGATGATGAAGTGGAAGCTTCAGCTGAGCTTTTACTCCTAGGGGTGGGTATAGGAGCTAATATAGGTGCTTGGCTAGTATTTGGGCTTCCTAACTCATGGTACAGAGGCATGGATGGCCTAGGAGTGATTTTTTCAGCTTGAATAAAATGGTTCTCAGCCCCTATGGAGAGGCTATAGGCTACAGGTAATGTAGTGCCCCCCATTGACTGAATCATCAGAGAAATATCAGAATTTAAAGCCCTAAGAAAGTATAAGAAGGCACCTTCATCAGTGGGCTTTACTATTATTGGAATCCTATCCCAGGTCTGTTGGAATCTCAGGTTGAAGTCTGTCAGCTTCTCATTCAGGGCTCTCTTGATTGTTGTTAGTTTCTCTAAAAAAGATAAGTTATCATCTTTTTCCCCAAAGTGATTGTGAAGGGCCATGCACAGCTAGTTCTAGTTCTGGATAGAGCCTGCTTCAAGACTCCTGAACCATTGTGAAGCTTTCCATTTGAATGAAGAGGTGAGAAGATTGACTATGATGTCCATCTCATGGATCTCGTGGATTGTACAGACATTTTCAATATCTTGGACATGGTCACCAGGAGAAATTTGATTTTCCCCAGTGAAATGTGGGATGCTCTTTAATGCTGTAATCGAAACTGGGTTTTGTGCAATCAAGGCAAGTGGACTACTACCGATGAAGTTGACATATGGATTTGGTTGCGCCATTTGTATTAGCCTAAGAATCCTTGCAGATTGAAAGAAAGGCCTTGCAGGTGGAGGTGTTGACAAGGTTCTGCTTGGTGGAGATGGAGACCTCTGAATTCTTCTTCCTCTCTTTTCTCTGATTGGGGATAGACACAAGTATTCAAATATACCTTCTTTCCTTTCTCTAGACCAGGTTTTTTCTCATGAATCTCCCAAGCTTGGGCTACTGAAACTAGTAGATTTGTTTCTTTTAGAGTCACCAGATGTATAATTTTAAGGCTTCTTAAAAGCTAGAATCACAGTAAGTGTACATAAATCCCTACTGTAATAAGATGGAGACTTCTTAGTCCCACCAAGCATGCCAAAACTATTAACTTGAAATCAAAGCACCCCCAAATGAGTTCTACAGATCTACTTTTATAATGCAGAGTCATTTAGTGTGATTACGTAACATTGAACTTTCCCCAAAGTGTGGGACCTTGCAAAATGGGAAAGCTCTCCAGATTGAAGGTTGAATCCTTATTCCTCTATTTATGTGCATACGTAGAAACTTTCAGAGGATATGTTCTTAATCCTAATCTAAACTTTACCAAGGAGACAGGGATAGAAGGAATACAGAAATTAAAACAAAGCTAAACTATGAGGTGATGCACCAAAGGAATGACGAACACTTGTTTTGCTAATATACACAAACCAACAAAATGCATACAATAAACAAGCACTGATATCTAGATATATAAAGGGAGACTAGATGAAAGAAAAAGAGACAAGAAAGGATCTAAAATCGATCACAAATGTTTTTTATTACTCTGTAGATTGATACAGTCCATTACAAAGTAGCCAAGAGGCATAAACATATTGCAAATTTTTTATGGAAGACTTGAACCCCACAAATCCTTTTGCTAAGAGGAGAAGGGATCCTAAAAAACAAAGAATGCCCAACCCTTTACAATGAATCCTGCCCCCATTTTTATAGATTCAATCAGAGAGAAGAAAGAGAGAGGGGGAAGTAGGAAAAGGGGGTCGAACTCAACCACTATTGTTAATGCTTCTGATAAAATCAACCCCCCAAATCTATCTTTATTGCATTAAACCTTGATTTGGCACCTTGAAGGAAGAGGAAATGGTGAAACAGATCAAATCTAATCTATTTGTTGAGGCGAGAAGATCCCACATTGAAATCCCAGAGACGTTTTATCTATTTTCTTCACCTAACCTCCTTAAAAATAAATTCTCAGACCTCCATGGCGTGGGCGAGACCGAGATATTTTAAATGGCATCAGATTTGCAATATTTCAAGCCCTGAGTCGAAAGATATGCCCCTTTGAATTTTGTATTGGGTCCGTACAGGAGGGTGGGAAAACAACTTGAAAAATGGGTCCCCTTTTGATATGGGACACGTGGCAACTAGATTGGAACAAAAATCGGGCCTATGGGTCCGCAATTTATCTTTTGCCCCTTTATTCTGATTCTTACTTTGGCTTTGACTTGGGCCCAGATACTGACTTTTTCCTTAGGCAGAATTACGGGCCATTTTGCAACTTTTACCCCTTTAAACAATGTCAGACTGACACTTGACATTCTCTGCTTTGGCCTTTATACTTAGCGGAGTTGCGGGCCATTTTGCATTTCATTTTTTTCATACTAGTTAAGCATTCTTTTAAGCTTCTATCTTAATGTTACATTCCTAGACTTAGAACCTTGACTAGATGGATGGAAATGGTGTTAGATTTCCTTGTTTAGTCATGCAATTTACTTTGTAAAGTTTATGGCACTTTCATTTGGCACGCCCGGTGGGACAATACCCCATTGCATTCAATTTTTAAAAATTTTTTAATCTTAGTTTCAAAGTTTTGCATTTCGAGTTTTAAATTCGTTTCAAATTTCCTAGATTAATTTCAATTTTTCTAGTTTACTTTCAAGCTTTCTAGAGCACTTTCAAGATTTTTAGATTAATTTCTCAAGCTTTTTAAATTAATTTCAAAGTTTTAGAGTAATTTTCAAAGTTTAATAGATCAATTTCCATTTTTTAAAAGTTGTTTCAACTAGACTAGTGGTAGAAGTTGTGTTTTTTATGTTTTTTTACAGGATATTGTTAGGAAATCATATATAGTGCTCACATTATTCATATATATGGATGAATAATATTATGTAATATATTATGAGTTGTAATAAACAAACTCATAATATCAGGTTAGTATATTATATACGTGAGTTGTTTGGGAGTTATAACAACTCACATATATATAGATTTGCGGTTGAATTGTTTCCTACTTAATAGGAAACTATCTTTCTATATATTTGCATCTTGTTCATTATGTAATAATCCCGTATGAATTGAATATAGTTGATTATATTCATCTGCAAATCTGTCTATACCATTTTATTTGGTATCGACCATGGAGGATTAGAATATTAAAGGGAAAATTGCTTGTGCCTTGAGCTATGATATTCGACGCATGCATTGATGTATCCATTCATCGACTCTCTCCTGCGTATAGTTTTTCTCCTTGCTGTAGATCTGTTCAAAGGATATATTGGTTAGTGTATGACACGGATTGTGTTCAACACATGCAGTTTTTTATATGACAGATCCTTCTATCAACGTGCCACTGTATCACTATTTTTGTTTGCGTTGCGTGGTAGATTTGTGGATCTCCGTGAAAGTTTTAGCAGGCCTGATTTTGGTTCCACGTGGCTCATCAATTTATAACTCGATCTAATTCATATTGTCAACATTTATGTGTTTTTAGATCAACTTTAATGATTTTGGCATAACAATCAGCCGCTGGAAGTGGGCAATATGTCTGAGTAGTATTTGTGATAGATCTAAGGAGCGAATGTTGTGAAGGGACAAGACAAATTATTTGCATCGGATCCACCATGTGTATTTCCCCAACTTGATAGATGCATTCAGAAAAGAGGACTTCAACAGCTTGTGAATCTGTTTGCTGACCAAATCTTGACAATCTACATGTTGAAATTGTCACGCATGAAGTCGACTGCATTGGCTTTGAAGAATTGACACTGTACAACCAATTTGTTTTTTGGTTCACATCTAGTGTTTTCACTCAAAAGTTTGTGCACGTTTCAGCGTGCTTGCATTCTAACCTGCCATCCATGTTTGCCCACGTGTTTCTTTAGATCACCATTCCAAGCATATGTTCTGCATACACACATGAGCATCAGAATGACTGCAAGTGCCTCATAGACAACCACGGTTAATGGTGGAGTGATTATAGTTTTTCAGTTCGCCACTCTCGCCATGCATTTTATCCAAAAATGTGTTCACTACCTTGCATGTCAACCATGTCACAGCTTCCAATAAATTGGGTATATTATATGTTTCTAGAAGATTTTCATTTGTTTTTTAAGTAGGCACTTTATAGGTAGACCTTAAGTGTCAATGTTATTCAAAAAGTCAGTCTTATTTTGTACTTATTCATGTTTAGTTTCTAAAATTTTGATTATAAAGTCTAGTGTTTGTTTATTATTCAGTCAATAGTTGTAAGGTATTAAAAAGTAATTTTCTATTACTTTTTTAAATAGGTTGTTTACTAATCAATACTTTTGGTGTCTAAACCATAAGATACATTGTGTATAAGTATTATCGGGTCCTTATTTCATTTAGGTTTCATAGTCATAAAATTAAATATTTGAGTCATCAAAATATTGTATTGAAGGTAAAGTCAATTTGGTCACAGTGTCAAGTCAAAATAAGGTGTATTGTTAGTCTTTATTCATTTTATAGTCCTCATGGTTATAATTTTTTATAACTTAATCCGCATTCAAGTTTTTAGTATTTTGGTCTATGCTAATGGTAAAGTGGTAGTTCCCACTCAAAGTTAAACAAAAAATAAAGTGTCGTTATTTATTGTCAGTCTGTCTAGGTAAATAATTTTGTAAAAAAGGGTGCATTTTTGGTTGTATCCGACACCTATCTCACAATGGTCAAGAAAAGAAGTCTGAGCACATTTCTCTGACCTAAGCAATATGTATAACTGGAGGATGGAGGCACAGGAGGCTGGAGGTCATTCAACAACCTCTCGTCAGTCACCAACGACGGGGCTGCACGAAGCTGTGGTGATAGTGTGTGTGTGAGTTTGCTTTCTTTTCAAAGTTGCAGTTGATTCCAGTTGTGTGCAGCGTAATTTTTTCTCAGTGTTCGTATTATGGCTTGAATAAGTGAAATGTTCACATTGAGGGGGGGAACATGATCTCAATGTTCCATTTTCTCTTTTCATATTTGTAATTAGTGAGTGATATTTCCTACATAATTCCCTGAAGGAAAAGCATTGTGGACAGATGAAAGCACAAAAGAAAAGCAGCATCATGATATTGAGGTTGTTGGTTGTCCTGTAAAACCATCCCTGTTGAGGTTGTTGGTTGTCCTTTAAAACCATCCCTTGTTGAGGTTGTTTGTTGTCCTATAAAACCATCCATGTTGAGGTTGTTGGCTGTCCTGTAAAACCATCTAGATCATGAGCACGCACGGGCGGCACGCTGCAGAAGGAAGTGCAATTGTTTTTCTCCCATGTTCGCACTAAGGGGGGAATGTTAGGAAATCATATATAGTGCTCACATTATTCATATATATGGATGAATAATATTATGTAATATATTATGAGTTGTAATAAACAAACTCATAATATCAGGTTAGTATATTATATACGTGAGTTGTTTGGGAGTTATAACAACTCACATATATATAGATTTGCGGTTGAATTGTTTCCTACTTAATAGGAAACTATCTTTCTATATATTTGCAGCTTGTTCATTATGTAATAATCCCGTATGAATTGAATATAGTTGATTATATTCATCTGCAAATCTGTCTATACCATTTTAGATATGAGGAGTTGAAGCCCAGTCAAAATTGCCTCAAAATATCAAAGATTGGAACTTTTTGAAGAATTTTTTTTCAAAATTCAGATTTTTTTGACCTACAGGAAAATTTTGCACATGTGCATTGAAGAGTGCACTTGTGTATTGAGGAGTGCATCTATGCATCCAAAGGCATGCCTATGCATTAAAACTTTCACCTATGCATCAGCAAGTGTGCATGTGCCTCTCTAGTTGTGCATGTGCAACACTGCAAATTTTGGTCTCTGAGTAAAGGTTGCGCTTACGCCTCTCTAGTCGTGCTTGTGCACTACTAACTAGGTAAATATTAAAAAGTTACACCTATGTGCCTATGTTTCTATGGGTGCGCCTATGCTTCAAAACTTGTGCATGTGCACTAAGGCCTGCACCTGTGCATTCAGGTAATTTTTTTTCATTTTTTAGGGTTTATATCATTTTTGTTTAAGGTTTTTAGTTGTTGTTTTTGTCAATTTCCTAATTTTAGAGCAATGTTCCTAACAAAATTCAATTAGGATTTGATACATAATTTTTCATGCTTTATTTGAGTTTGGAATAGGGTGTGTATGTTCTTCCCTTGCACTTAGTGTGATCTTGGGAATCAAAAGCACTTCTAGACCACTTTTTTGGTATTTTAGAGTAAGTAAGAAAAATCATCATTCATTGATATGTTTGATCTTTTAGTTTAAAGAGATTTTTCACTTAATAAAGAATCAAGACTAAACATTTATCTATGCTCTTCCCTTGCACCTAGTGTGATCTTGGGAACCAAAAGTAATTTTTAGTCTCTCATTAAGAAGCACTTTGATTAATTGGTAATAAACCTTACTTTTGTAAATGTTTATGGTAGTTAGTTAATTTACAAGCTTTTCATTTCTATTTAGTTGGATTATTTATTGAGTATGTTCTTCTCTTGCACCTAGTGTGATCTTGAGAAACAAAAAAAACACTTAATCCTCTTTCTATGTTATTGTGAACCTTTTTAAAACTACTAATCAATTGTGTGAAGGACCAAAAATGCTTGTCAAAGAAAGAAGGGCTCTCTTTAAAACCAAAATCTAATATTCACGTGTGTTGTAGGTTACCATTTGTGGTCTAAATGAAATTTCTTAATCCAAAAGATAAAAAATACACCAACTCACCATTCAAAACACCGTATTACAGGTTTCGATTAAGAGCTACGGCTCGTCATCTCAACTAGGACATAACCCCTTTGGCATAAGCCTTAAGCTACAATAATAGGGATGGTTCTAGGAACCCTAAAGTAGTTCACGCAAGAGGGAACCTTGTGAACGAAACACGAAAGTGCTCCACACTTCCAACTTTACTAGTACATCTTGGTGAGATTAAAGTCAAAGATATCCATATTGCAACCCCAATGAAAGTATAACTAGACTCACTTCAGTGCTCATTATACTGAAGTGGGTAAAGTAAATCTAAGATACTCCTTGGGAAACCTTGGTAAATCGAGCTCTCTCCTAGATATCTTGTGACACCTAGAGAGAGAATCACCTAGGAAGTTTGCTAGCTTGGAGCCATTGTTTTTGTCTTAGTTGTTATACTTGAGAGCTCTCACAAAGTGACAACTTTGTTAGATTTAAACTCTTGTTTTTCAAACAAGGAAAATAATCCCTTAAATTTGAAATTGCGTTATTTTCATCACAAAATCTACTTAGTGTCATTTTTTCCTAGTTTTTCACTTATCCTAAGACAAGGCAAAACTCTACCAAAATAACACCAAGTTTATTTCAACACTACTTGGTCTACACCCTTGTTTTCTTGTTGCCCATTTTTGGAAAAAAGGAAACAACATATATGGATATCGCTAGATATTGTGTGTCCACCACTTTTTTATTCTACTTGCACAATTAGGTTGTAATGTTGGAGCGCAAGTGTTGAAAGTGTGCATGGTACGTACTCATGATCTAGTAGGGCACCTTGTCTCAAAAATCCATATTTGAGACTTATTATCCTCGTAGTTAGGTGATTTCATCCTTTTCTTCTTTTGAATTGTTACGCTACCCACATTATAACCATACAATTGAGATATTTATGCCTTGTTTCCATTGTGAAACTAGGCCTAAATCTCTATATTGTAGTGTTACATTGCTCTCTTGTTATACTTAGACGTAGTTTTTACACCCTAGCTTTGTCTTGAGTTTTGTGAGTGTTGAGGATACATTGTTAGCATCGCGATAACATCATTTTGACACTAAAAATATTTCTTTCCTAAAATCTTAGTTCACGTGTCCAAATAGTGTCATTATGCTACTCACGTTGGTATCATCCATTTTACAAGACTTAGACTTGGTTAGTGTCTAGAAACTGGTTTTTAGTATATCTTGTCAGAAGATTGCGTCAACATCCTCTTATCATTTAGGTCTTGCTTATTGCAAAATTGACCTAACTGATAATATTGTGTTATCATTATTTGGTGTTAAAACCTATTTAGACGCGTCTTAGAGTATAAACTATTTGGTGTAACTAAATTTTGAGTGTTGTACATCATAATAGTAGTCTGAGGAAAACTTGTGTCATATTTTACTTTGCTAGGGTGGCTTGTTCACTATTATTTAGTTAATATGTTTTCTTTGATCTATCAATTTTGTGGCTATTCTATAGTCACATTGCTTTGGCAATTTAACATCGTTACGCTGCAAAAAAATTGACTAAGGTCCTTTTTTAATAAACCTTAGTGGAAATTCTTCGTGTTGTATTTCCTATCTCGAGTATGCATACTACGAGGATGGGATCCCGAAGATTAGGAATGGATATATTTGGAGGTGACAACCCTCTCTTAGAGGATAATCTCATGGTTGACCATAGTGGTAGAGAGGAAGAGTCTCCTCGTATGAGTATAGAGCATCCTCCTATCAATTTTGACAATTACATTTTTCAAAACAAACATGAAATTCTATGTGTGTCATGGAACTAAGAGCTAGGTTACCTCCCATGGTGGACCCTTCTCTCATTTCCACAATGGTTTGAGGGGAAGAGGAATTGGAACATCCTCATCGCCATATAGATGACATATTAAACCCAAGTCACACTTCTACTTCTGCATGACAAAATAATGAGGAAGTACCTTTCAAAAATGACGGAGACTATCACTTACCTCCTATTAAAATTCATTGCAAATACCATGAAGAACATGTTCATCATGCACAACTCCCCCTAATAAATATCATAATGAAATACCCATTCAAGAGGTTACGTTAGAACAACAAGTCCAAGCCCTCACTCACCAATTACCAAGTTTGGCTTCGCATATACAAAAGGAACAACCAAAAGTTGTGAAACAAGCCATACCAAATGTAAAACCTAAGGCTTCATTTCACAAGTTCCCAATAAACACTCCTCGACAAGAGACATGAAAGGATCCTTTTGAGGAATTTTTCACTGAAAATGGGGGTGGGCATACACCTAAGCTTAACCCTTTGTATAGACCCATGTTACCACCCATGCAAGACCATCTCTTCCACCAAGAATGGTCTACTCTAAAGAACACCCTTCAAAAGTTACAAGAGGTCCAAACCGGTGGCAATAACAATAAATATCGGTTTGATGATTTATGTCCTTACCCATTCGACAAAGCCATGCTATATGTACCTTCCCCAAGACACTTTGATTTTCCAAAAATTGGACAAAGATAATGGAAAAGGTGACCCTCGTGACCATATTAAATATTTTTATATGGCATGTCAAGAGGTAGCATTTAGCAACAATTATCTGATGCGCCTCTTTTTATGAAGTTTGGGAGCAATGGTGCTAGAATGGTTTGTTCACATCCCTAAAGGATCCATATCAACATGGCCAGAAATAGCAAAAATTTTTGTAAGATAATTCTCTTTTAACATAGAGAATTATGTCACCATGTTGGATCTCTACAACACCAAACAAAGAAACAATGAAAGCTTCATTGTATTTTTACAAAAATGGAGAGGATTAGCTAGCCGCTTTCCTTGCTCCATACCCAAAAAATAGTTGATAGGCATATTTTTTTCCCAACATCCCTCTGAACATTACTTTTCACCTACAAATGCATTGTGGCAACACATTCGAAGAGGTAATCGAAAAAGGGAGTCAAATTGAAAAGGCATTGCTAGCTTGGGGGACACTAAAACCTTTCTCCCACGATCAAAATGATTCTAAATCTAATGATAAACCTAATTTTGTTCATAATAAAAACAAAAACAACATTGGTGATGGGATAGTAGATTTTAAGAAGGTACAAGCTGTTCAGAACCACACACCCTTGAAGGTTACAAAGGGCAATCCACCTATTGAGTATAAAGAACGTATTTTTACTCCTCTATCTAAATCCATATCATCCATACTAAAATAGTTAGAGTCCGTAAACATGGTAAAGTACCCTGAAACACAACCCTACATGGACAATGTACCTAAACCATCATGGTTTTGAAAGAATGAATTATGCAGGTTTCACCGCGTGAAGGGTCATAAAACAAACAAGTGTTTAAGATTAAAACACTACATTAAACACCTAGTTGGCAATGGCGATATTGAAGTAGACTTTGCTGCCATCGCAAAATCTCCAAACGAAAGCTTAGGGATCTTCAAAGAGATTTTTCCCAATCATGAAGAGAAGAAAATTCCATATCAGGCACAATCATCTTAGAATAAAAATGCCAACTATATGTCGAACAAAGATCACTTTGATGCCTTGATAGGTTGTGTTGACCCACTCATTGAGAAAATCAATATAATTAGTATTAAAACAAGATAGTGTGTCATGGCAACACGATGAGCTCACCTTATTATAAATTTTGAACCTGCTCCCCCTCCTCCTCAATAGAGTCATTATGATCTGTTAGATCAACTAGAGAAAACTACAACTAAGATTTCAATCTTAGACCTTCTAAAAAAATTTAACGTTCATAAGGATATACTTTGCAAAACCTTATAGGGATCAGGAGTATCTATTGATGTTGACCCTTCACATTTACAAGCCATGGTAGCACAAATCACTCTCGCAAAACACATAACCTTCATTCTGATAGAAGCCTTAACTAAAAATCCCTCCCATAACCTACCCTTACATATCAAGGTAATAATCAAGCGTAAGAAGGTCAAGAGAGTGTTTTTGGATGGCGGGTTAGGTCTTAAAATTTGTACTCTTACATTAGTTCGTCAATTGGTAGCACAAAAGCTGATCTGGAGACAAAATTCATCACCATAAAGGCCTATGACAATGAAGAAAGATAATCAACTTGGATGATCACTTTCTCATTAAAATTTGGTCACATCACTCATGATACGAAGTTGTTACACCCTTAATTATATATCTTACAGGGGATGGATATAGCCGACTTGTTGCTATCATAACTTAATATCATGATGTATCTCTTTTATATATGATCTATTATCATTGGTTGGTCGGCCTTGCTGATGGCCATAACATAGGAATAGTATAAATAGGGGCTATAGGTAGTGGATGATCATTATGTTGAGTATTTGAGTCTTATTATATGTTCTAGAGGTTGCCCCCTCGAAGTGGCCAAGCTATTGTACTTTCATATTGAGAGAATTTATCTGTAATATTGTGTTATTCGGTGTTTTATTGCTGGTGATAACCATAATTAATCAAGCAATTTCATTACAAGTGGTATCAAAGCTTGATCTCAGCCAGGATGGTGTCAAACCCTAATTCTAAAGGTTTGGATATATCTCAAGATTGGTAGTGAATTTTTCTACAATTGTTTTTGTGGTGAGGTGAAATAAGTCAAGTAAGCTTCTCTCCAAATTTTAATAAGTTTTGACTTGTTTTGCAAAAGTTATTACGGTTCTATATTTATTCATAATTTGGCTTCCTATGGTGTAATTATTGGAAATTTTCAAATTTTGTATATTTTCAGAAACCCATTCAAAAAATAGTTAGGGTTTCTATTTTATAAATTCCTATATTCAGCCAAAAAAAATATGAAACCCTAAACCCTAAAATTCTTCCCTATTAAGTCTACCCCTAGGCCCACATCCTTCGTCATGGTTGGTAGATCTACCCGAGGCCAAGGAAAAGGACAAGCAACTCCAGGAATGACCCCAAATAAGGAAGATATGGCTTCAGATTCTACTGGTTCGGGAGTATCTGAGGTGGTCATCTAACTTCAAGAAAGGGTAAACAATATGGTGAGTAAGGATGACCTTAATGTTGAGCTTCATCAACTAAAAGGTAGCCTTAGGATTGAGATTCAGAAGGATTTTCATGCAATGCAGTAGGAGTTGTTGAATGCTATTTCTAATACAACTTCCAATGCTAGTCATATGGGTTCTACTAGAAATGGTCACACAAATCCAAATCACTCAAATCAGGGAGGATCATTTAATCATTCAAGTGGATCTTCTAACCAATGGAGGGGCATGATTCCAAAAGTTGAAATGTGTAAATTTGATGGAAAGGATCCACTCAATTGGATTACCCAAATGGAAAATTTCTTTGATCTCCATTAGATCCCAGGAGGACAAAAGGTAACTGTGGCATCCTTATACCTAGAACCTGATCAATTTGTTTGGTATCGTTGGTTATGTGCTCAAAGGAAAAAGAATGGCCTAAATGTCACCTGGACAGTGTTCATTGAAGAGCTTCAATTACACTATAGTTCTATTTTTTTTTAGAATTACTTCAGCCAATTAGCAAATTTACGCCAAACTGGTTCAGTTAAGGAGTATGTCCATCAATTCCAAACTTTGTCCTTGCATGTGGAGGATATTACAGAAGAGTATTTGAATGACCTATTTCTTGGGGGTCTTAAGGACCTCATTGAGCATAAGGTGTGCATGTTTAACCCACTCAAGGTTTTTTATTCTATTATCATGGCACGTCAGGTAGAGGAAAAATTTCTTTCCAGTAGAAGGCAGACCTTTTCTAGCATAAAAGATCGTAACACCTTGTCTCCTTCTTACCCAAGGCCAATTCAGTTGACACCTCAACAAATTGAAGAAAAAAGAGCCAAAGGGTTATGCTTTAACTGCGATAGCAAATATGGACCAAATCATAAATGTTTTGAGAAAAAATTGTTCTACATTGAAGGATCTGGTGATGAGGAAGAATATGAGGCAACATCAATAGAGGAATTTGGAAAAATTAGAGGAAGAATCTAGAGATCCTCAGCCCACTATTTCATGCCATGCTCTATCAAGTATTAGTACTCCACAAACCCTTCAAGTTGTGGGTTATCTTAAGAAGCAGAAGGTAACAGTCTTGATTGATTCAGGGTGCACATATAATTTCATCAATCATAATTTAGCAACAAGACTAAATTGTTTCATCTACCCAACACCTGAATTTCAAGTAATGATTACAGATGGTGGCACAATCCAATGTTTAGGTAATTTCCATAAATTCAAAATCATGATGGGTGATTACACATTAGAATCTATGATGTTTGTTATTCCCATGGGTGGAGATGATATTGTCATAGGTGTTTAGTGGCTCACTACCTTGGGCACCATAGAGATAAATTTCCAGGAATTGTTCATGTGCTTTCATTCTAAGGGTAAAACATTTGAACTTTGAGGTCTACAAGCTAAAGATCCTCTAGTGGTGAGTTCTCACCAAATGCAGAAGATTCTTAAAAAGGGCTCTGAAGGTTTTGTAGCACGATTATTCTCTATAGAATTCCAACCGCAAATGAAGGTATTACATCCTGATCTTCAAAAGGTTATTAATCAACATGTAGTTTGTCTTCAAGGAACCAAGAGGATTGCCACCTAAAAGAGAGCATGATCATGCTATTCAGTTGATTCTGGGAATCCAACCCCTTAACATCAGGCCTTATAGATATCCATATGTGCAAAAGAGTGAGATTGAAAAGATGGTGGAGGAAATGTTGGAAATGGGTATTATTCATCATAGTTAAAGTGCCTATTCTACTCCCGTGGTGATGGTGTGTCACAAGGATGGAAGATGGCACATGTGTCCAAATTACAAAGAGCTTAACAAGTTCACCATCAAAGATAAGTTTCTTATTCTCATCATTGATGATTTATTAGATGAGTTACATGGTTCCATTTATTTTACAAAACTAGATCTGTGTTTTGGGTATCATTAAATTAGAGTCAAGAAATAAGATATTCATAAGATAGCTTTCAGAACTCATCAAGGCCATTATGAATTCCTAGTGATGCCATTTGACCTTACCAATGCTCCATCCACATTCCAAATCTTGATGAATTTATTATTTAGATCATTCCTAAGAAATTTTGTCTTAGTATTTTTTGATGATATACTCATCTACAACAAATCATGGGAGAAATAGATACATCACGTCAATATTATCTTAGAAGTCTTAGAGAAACATCAAATTTATGCCAAGCCTTCAAAGTTTTCTTGTGGGGTGTAGGAAGTGGAATACTTGGGCCATATTATTTCTCATAAAGGTGTTAAGGTGGACCCTCACAAGATCCAGGCCATGGTGGAATGGGAAACCCCAAGAACCCTCAAACAATTATGAGGTTTCTTAGGTCTCACAGGGTATTATTGTAGATTTGTCAAAAACTATGGCAGTATAGCAGCACCACTAACAAAATTATTGAAGAAGGACTCCTTTCAGTGGAATGAGGAATCATCTAGGGCATTTCAAAAATTTAAGTTAGTTATGTGCACCTCTCCAGTATTAGCAACCCCGGATTTCTCCAAAACTTTCGTAGTTGAATGCGATGCTTCAGGAAATGGACTCAGAAGCAATACTAATGCAATAAGTACACCCCATTTCTTTTGAGAGCTGCCAACTAAGATGAAAATAATTTTTTTAAAACCCACATATGAAAAGGAAATGATGGCAATACTACATGCAGTCAAACAATGGAGACCATACTTGATGGGTAGACATTTTAAGGTAAAAACGGATCATGATAGTTTGAAATATTTCTGTTAGAACAATGCCTATCTTCAAAAGAACAACAAAAATGGGTCACTAATATGTTGGGATATGGACTTTGAGATTTTTTATAAGAAAAGAAAGGAAAATTTTGGTCGTTGATGCTCTTTCTAGGAGGGATGAGTCCGTCAAAGCATTGTTATGTGCCATCTCTATACTACATGCAGATTGGGTAGATCAAGCATGAGAAGAATGGAAGAAAGATGCAACCACACATACTCTCATTCAAAATCTCTAGGAAGATCCATCCATATTAGATTAATTTATATGGAAGGGGGATACATTGTGGTATAAAGATTGGTTTATATCTATGTACGAACTTTACACTTAAACACCATGTTCTTTCAGAGCTACATTCTTCTCCAATAGGTGGCCATGTTGGGGTCCTGAAAACATATCATAGAGTTAAGAAGGATTTATTTTGGGAGGGGTTGAAAGGAGATGTTCAAAAAAATTTGGCAGAATGTTTGGTTTGCCAAAAAAATAAGGGCGAGACCATTAAGACACCTGGTCTTCTCCAACCTCTGTCTATTCCTAGTGAGAGATGGGAAGAGGTATCAATGGATTTCATCATAGGATTACCTAACTCATAAGGGAAAAGTGTCATCATGTTCGTGGTCGATAGATTTACCAAATATGCTCATTTTTGTGACATGGCTCATCCTTTCACAACTAGTAACATTGCCATCTCTTTTATGGATACAGTTCAAAAGCTCCATGGCACGCCAAAAATTATAGTAAGTGATCATGATCCAATATTTACAAGTAACTTTTGGACTGATATGTTCTCTTGTCTAGGTACCCAACTAGCCTAGAGTTCCTCTTATCATCCCCAATCAGATGGGAAAACTGAGGTGGTAAATAAATGTTTAGAGGGATATCTTTGATGTTTTACTTCAGATAAACAAGAACGTTGGGTGCAATGGTTGCCACTGGCAGAATGGTGGTACAATACTTCATTTCATACCTCCTCCAAAATTTCTCCATTTCTGGAACTTTATGGGTACCATCCTCCATCACTCATATCTAGCTTGAAGGTCAAACCAAAGGTGAGAGTAGTCAAAGATCACATTCAGCATCAACATGAGGTACTCTCTAGTCTTAGAGAAAATTTGGCACGAGCACAAAACCGTATGAAGCAACAGGTTGATCAACATAGGAGTGAGTGACACTTTGAAGAGGGAGACTTTGTTTTTGTAAGGTTACAGCCATATAAGCAATTATCCTTGAAACAACAGAAAAAGAATAATAAGCTTACTCCTAAATACTATGGTCCTTACCAAGTTTTGCAGAAAATTGGTAGTGTGGCATATAAGCTAGAGCTCCCTCCAAGAAGTAGAATACATCTACTCTTCCATGTTTCTTGCTTAAAGAAAGTTATTGGGCAGCACATTTCCACCCAATCAGTGCTTCCAGAACTATAAGAGGAAGGAAGGATCATATTAGAACCTGAAGGCATTCTTCAAACACGCACCAAAAGACTAAGGACCATAGTCATTACCGAGTACCTGATCAAGTGGAAGAATATGAATATTGAGGATGCATCATGGGAAGATGAAGCATTCATGTAGCAGCATCTAGGGATTCCCAACATTGGGGACAATGTTTCTTTGAAGGGGAGGGGCATGTTATGCCCTTAATTATATATCTTACATGGGATGGATATAGCCGACTTGTTGCTATCATAACTTAATATCATGATGTATCTCTTTTATATATGATCTATTATCATTGCTTGGTCAGCCTTGCTGATGGCCATAGTATAGGAATAGTATAAATAGGGGTTATCTAAGTAGTGGATGATCATTATGTTGAGTATTTAAGTCTTATTATATGTTTTGGAGGTTGCCGCCTCGAAGTGGCCAAGCTATTATACTTTCATATTGAGAGAATTTATCTACAATTGGTGTTCTATTGCTGGTGATAATCATAATTAATCAAGTAATTTCATTACAGAAGTACCATGGCTTGGACCTAGAGCTCCCCTACAACATCTTTCTCGGTCGCTCATGGATTCATGGCATGCAAGTGGTGCCATCTACGTATCATCAATGTTTAGAGTTTTACTATGAAGGATAGACACTTACTATACAAGGGGATCCCTAACCCTTTGCTCATTACAGAGCATTGTTAGGGTATTTTCCCACTATTTACAAGTGTTCATCTATAGAAATTGTTGTCCATGTTCATTCGAAGGTCCTCGCTTCATGAGTGGATCCAAACACCCTGACTCCCAGTGACAAGGGTACAGCTAAATTGGAATATTATTTTGCTACGTTGGAGATGAAGGTCATAAACAATGACTGTGGAGAGTATAATCTTCAGCAAGCCCTTATGATTCAAAAGATTCCTCTATCAGCCCAAGCACGTGGTAGACCATGTTAAAAATTCTAGTGATCAAGAGATAATTTCCCCTTCGACAATTTCATTTCAGGTGGTTTGCTAGAAGATGAAAGAATTATCAACAACATTATATTCCATCCTCAAGATGATGAAATGGCTTCGTGTTACAATTCATCTAGATATGTTATTCCTAACAGAATAATGCTTACTATGAGATATCAAAGATGTGGTTACGGCTGCTACGAGAAAGGTTCATTAGAAGCTCTTCTAACACCTCATCACATAGTGGGTAAATTAGGTATTGGCATCCATTTTTATGAATCCCACCCTTCAAATAACGAGTATGTCTCTTCTAAGAGTGAGGATATTTTTTCTGAAAAATGAAAGTGAAAAATATTCTCGATGTATTCTTTACGAAGATCTCGCCTCTACGAACCTATTCTCTAACATGGCTATCCTTACCATAACCCCTGTTGCACCCAACGTATCTCCTATAAATCAAATATTAACTCTCATCTACCCATCACTAGTGAATTGGGATCAACAACAACACGTACCTATTGACGTGTTTCAAAATGATGAAGCTATTGGTGAGTTCTTAGGCATCAGAGACAACATTCTAAGAAATGATCACAAGAAGGGGTTCTCCATTCAGCTTAATGCATGTGTGTATTTTGGAGAGGAAGTAGAGTTATCCAGACACTTAAGTAAAAAAGAAAGCAAGGGAAAGAGTTCCAAAGAAAAGCCTTGTGGAAATAAAAAGGGGAAGTCCTATAGCAGAAACCTCTTTAAGGCGCTTGTGGACAAAAAAGTAGAATAATGTATGGAAAAGGTATTGTACCCATATAAAGATGATAATCACCTCCCTGAACCAGTTTTTGAAGAGGAGGATCTTAATCTCCCTCCTGATCCTACACACATGGGGGATGAGTCAAAGTTGCTAATGGAAGATATAATATATGTTAACATCGGCATAGAGGAGTTGTCTAGGATAGTTAAGATAGGAGCTTCACTCTCATCCAAAGAATAGAAAACATTCACAAGACTATTGAGAGAGTATGCAGGCATCTTCACTTGGTCTTATGTTGATATTCCATGACTAAATCCTGCATTAGTATTACACAACCTTGTGGTGCACCCAAATTCCAAGCCCATCAAACAAAATATCTGAAAGATGCATCCTCACATCACCTTATTGGTAAAGGTAGAGCTAGAAAAGTTATTAGAAGTAGGATTCATTAGGCCTATTGACTACTCAAAGTGGATTTATAATGTGGTACCAATTCAAAAAAATCTAGTTGGTATCAGAGTGTGTACTGATTTTAGAGATATTAACAAAGCTTGTCCCAAGGATGAATTTCCTCTCCCTAACATTGACATGATCATCGATTCTACTGCTGGTTATGATATGCTATCATTCATGGATGAATTCTAAGGTTATAATCAGATAAATATTGTAGTGGAAGATCAATACAAGAAGGCTTTCACCACCCCATAGGGCACGTTCTATTACCAAGTTATACCCTTTGGCCTTAAAAATGCATGTGCTACATATCAAAGGGTGATGACTATAATCTTCCACGAGATGATAAGTGACATTATAGAAGATTACATCGATGATATATTGGCTAAATTTAGAACTCAAGAAGAGCACCCAGAGATTTTATGGCGTATCTTTCAGTGCCTAAGGGACTACAAAGTCCACCTTAACCCAAAGAATTCAGTGTGTTATTTGGGAAATTACTAGGAGTAATTGTATCAAGGAGAGGAATAGAGGTGGATCCTATAAAGGTCGTGGCTATTATAGAAATGCATCCTCTTAAGAATATTAGATAGTTGCATAGCTTACAAGGAAAAATTTAGTCCATTAGAAGGTTTATTTCACAACTAGCAGACAAGTGTCATACGCTCAAACATCTTATTAAAAAGGATTTTAATTTCACCTAGGGTCCAGAACAACAACAATCATTTACTCTACTAAAATAATACTTAGTTAAACCCCCCATTTTCATGTCTCCCATGGTTGGAGAACCCTTGTTTTTGTACATATCTACTACAAATTATGTGATTGGGGCACTATTGGCCATGTATGATCAAGAGCAGAGAGAAAAGGTTGTATACTACTTGAGCAGAACATTGATAGCATATGAGCTCAACTATCCACAGATCGAAAAGGCTTGCCTAGCCGTAGTATTTACTTTTTAGAAGCTATGCCATTATTTTCTCAACCACAAAGTCAAGCTTATTTCAAAGGTCAACCCACTAAAGTACTTATTGTCTAAACCATCACTAACTGGAAAGATGGCTAACTGGATCATCTTATTAAGTGAGTTTGACAATGAGTACATTCATCAAAATTCAGTAAAATGAATGGTCTTAGCATATCAGTTAGTAGAAGCTCCACTACCAAGTACCAAACCCTTGAGTATAGAGCTACCATATGCATCCATCATGTACCTTAAGGAATCTAGCATTTGGAAATTGTACTTCGATGACTCCTTTACTTTACATGGTTCAGGTGTTGAAGTTGTATGAATTACTCCTACGTGAGACTTGATTCCCTAAGAATTTCGACTCAGGTTCCCCTACATGAATAATACAGTAGAGTATGAAGCTTTCATTATAGGGATGAAGTTAGCCATCAAATGGGATATCAGAAGAGTTAAATGCATTGGTGATTCAATACTTATTATCAAACGGGTCACAGATGAATACACGGTCAAGGATGAAAAGTTACTACCATACAAAAGAATGGTCGACTCCTTGAAATAATTCTTTGAGAAGATAACATTTGAGCATATACCAAGATCCCAAAACAGAGTAGCAGATGTCATGTTTACGATAGGATCTATGTTAAGCATTTCGACAGGGAACAATGACATGTCATTCTTCATTGAAAATCTCATAACAACAGCATATGACATATCAGACTCTTGTTTGGTGTACGAGGTTATTGGTCCCTTTTCACCATGGTACGCTGAAATATTTAATTACCTTCATGATGGAACATTTCCCACTAACATTTCTTGTGCTAAAAATTGCACCCTTATCCAACGTATAGCCCGCTATACCCTACTTGGGGACACCCTCTTCCACCAAGGCTACAATAGGAATCTGTTGCGATGTTTAAATTCAGAATAATCTATTCACGTGAATAAGGAGGTGCATGTAGGCATCTGTAGGGCTCACACTAATGGGATTTTCCTTACAAAGAAAATTCTTAAAGTAGGCTATTATTGGCCTACCATGGAGCATGACTGTTGTAACCATGTGAAGAAATGCATGGATTGTCAAAAATAGTTCAACTTGATACATGCATCGGCTCAATCTTTGCATCTTGTCATAACCCCTTGGTCATTCCCAAAGTGGTATCTCGATCTAATAAGGAAACTTAACCATATCTCTTTATACAGTCATAAATTCATCATTACTACAACTGAGTACTTTACAAAGTGGGTAGAGGTTGTTCCTCTCACCTATGTTGAAGGTGCCCAGATCTCTAAATTTATCATGAACCATATCATCTGTCGATATGGTATCCCTTTTGTTATTATCACTGGTAATGGTAAACCATTCAACAATAAAACTGTGGAAGCACTCTGTAAACACTTTCAAATCTCCCTAAAGTTCTCAACCCCCTATTACCCTCAAGGTAATGGGAAAGTTGAGGCTTCCAATAAGGCCTTAATTCACATCATGGAGAATATGGTGAACAATATAGGTCATGACTGGCATTTACAAATTCACTGTGCCCTTTGGACATTCATAACTTCTATCTATACCCCCACAGGGGAAACTGCATACTCCTCAATATTTTGTGCTAAAGGCATACTCTCTTTAGAGATTGAGATCCCTTCTTTGTGTATCAAGATAAGGGACTACCTGAATGAAGAGGAAGACTAAAGGGTAGCTCGGATGACATAGTTAGAGCTATTAGACGAGAAACACTCTCAATCACCTAAAAGTGTATCAGGATTGAGTGCAGAAAAGTTACAATAAAATATTCATACCTCGTCAATTTGAGGTAGGAGATTTGGTGTTAAAAGAGAATCATAAGAACACCAATAAGGATCGTGAAAATAAAGGGAAATTTGAACCCAATTGGCTGGGACCATATGTTGTGATTACCAAGTTCGGTTCAGGTGCCTATAAGCTAGCCCATGCATATGGTCAAGAGCTTCGAGAACCCATGAATGCAATGCATCTTAAGTGCTTCTATGCTTAAGTATGGGGTCTCTAGAGTATCAAGAAAATCAAAAAAGTATAAAAATATAAAAAGATAAAGATAAATAAATAGGTATGTACAAGTGTGAAAACCATGCATTGGTGGCACTTTGGACAATTCCTTTGGTGAAAACTGGTTTCTAGCACCAAGGGAGGGTATGTTGTTCACAAGCATTTCAGGTTTAGGTGACAACTTTTTCCTAAGCTAGTTGTTTTTTTCCTTCGTCTAAATCCTTTGTGAGCCTATCCTTCTTGGCCCTGATCCAGCTAATCTTACATTTTGAATGCAAAGAATTTAACTTTGAATGAACCCATCTAACATTGGGGGAAAACTTTACAGCATCACTTCTAGCTTATAATGTGTGGAATTTTATCCTTGTACATCCTATCTAACACTAGGGGCATCCACGTTTCTTCATTTCCTTGAACGTTTGCTTTGGAAAACTATTGAGAAAACATAAAATAAACATTTGTATAGATTTCAAAAACCCCAAAACATGCAGATATGTCATTTGGAAAATATAAAAAATATTCGTATAACTTTCGAAAACCCCAAAACATTCAGATATGTCCTTTGGAAAAATCAAAACATTCAGATACTTTCGTAGAAAACTCCAAAACAATAGAAAATTGTCTTAGAGATAAGCCCAAAAAAAGTGAAAAACATTCCAAAGCTGGCTTGCAAAAATAAAGTAGTAGTTTGCTTACTTGTAGTTGTTGGTTTGTGTGGTTGTTAGTTAAATTATTGTTTCATGTTGTGTGCTTTATATTGAATTCACCGGTTTACGTAGATTGAATTCACCAGTTTACTTAGATTGAATGTTGTTTAATCTGTAGTTCATTACTTTGAGTTCATTTTATCTTGCATGCTTGTAAATAAATGTGTTTCTTCGATTAGATTTGTTTAAACTTGTGCTTGTTAATTTTTACTTGTACATTGTATTATCACATAAAATCATCACATCTATACATCATATATCAAAAAATGCTAAGTTTACATCATATGTGTATGTTAAAGATAATCATCACATATCTTATCATCAATGGGGCAAGAGGGGTTGCCCATGATCACAAATATATCCCCCCACACCAATATCAAAAATATAAACATGGTTTACTCAAAATTATCTCATCAACATGTAATATGACATCAATTAAGGCTATCTCATAAATTAACAAACATGTGATACAAACAAAAAACATATAGATTAAGCATGATATCTCATAAATAATATGTGGTACATCGGTAATCCATCTATCATCATACATCATCAAATATAAATGTCCGTATGCAAAACAGTGTGTCTCAAAATTGCATCTGATACAATGGGCCATCATGGGCATCTATACAAAAAATGTGCCTTCATCACGAGGCATGATAAAAAATAATACATATCATACATCTGTACAAAAAAGTACCTTCATCATGAGGCATGATAAAAAATAGTACATATACATCCATACAAAATTATGCCTTCATAATCGAAGTGATACACCAAAAATATATGTGTAAGTACATCAAATCAATAAAATTCAGCCATGACTCAAGCCCTCTTCAAGACTACCTAGTGCAGATCTACCACTATGCGACAACATCTTGGAGGCTAGATGTGTAGAAGGTGTTGTACCATGTTGTACAGACCCATGCTGCTCTAAAGCCTATTGTCTAGAAGGACCCTATACAAATCATGTTGATTATGACTGCCTTTGTGATCTGGCATGAGACAAGCTACCGACTATCTGACTATACTCAAGAACTCTTAGATCGGTCAGTACAGCCACATAATATTGCATCTTGTAGTATGTTTCCTAACCTACCACCATAACACTATTTATAATCAACTATTCTAAACCTGAGGCAATGTCGGCCTGCTGCAATGCATCACATTCTACTCTTATACTGGCCAATTGAATCTACAATTGATCTCACTTTGTGATAGCCTAGCCCCTCTCTGCTTATAGCTGTAGGCTATCTACAATCACTTGATCTCAATCTAGCATAGGCTATATCTCTCTACCCTGGCCTAGTCTCGCTCGATAATGAGCTAATCTCTCTCAGTGATAACCAAGTCTCTCTTAGCTATGGCCTGGAGTTGTAGGGTTACTACCTATTGTAGCTTTTGTTGCAAGGTGTCTGCCTATCCACCAGCCAGTATATCTTGAATATCCTCATCCATGGGCTGCTTATCTACCTGCTCATCAGCTAGTATGCCATCCTCCATATGTCATTCTCCACCCCCGTCATCTCCTCCATCTCTCAGTGGACTATGGGGTGGAATTGTGCGAGGGGGGGTGATAGAGGTGCCTACAAAGGTGCCCATAGTGGAGCCTATTGGGGTATATCTAGTGCCAATATATGTCGTCACACTACTACCTGTTGCTGCACTAAAACCCATTGTTGAATAAATACATGTTGTATAAGCTCTTGTTATTGTCCTCCCTGTGGATCTATCTGCCCCAGTGTCAGTTCCCTAAGAGGTGGGCCCTATGCCTGTGCCCTAGGAAGTGGGCCTTGAAATCCCTATGCTGATGTATCTAATACCTCCTACAGAATAGTCAAGCATCGAGGTAATAATGTGGTATACCAACCTGCATAGTCTTGTGTAGTACCAAGATCAGCTACCTGTGCACGGTGCACCTAAGGATGGAAACCCACATGTAAAAAGTTGTCTCAAGCTTGGCCTACCCTGATATGAGGTAAAGACCTCTCTATATCTTCGAGCATACCACATCTCAACCCCAGGAATCCCCTAAATAAGTCCAAACTGATGTTGAATCCGGTCTACTCTTTACCACTCCATAATGTGGCTCTTGCTCCCAAGAAGGAAATGATTTTCCATTGCAGTTACCAGCTCAATAGCATCCTTAGGCCACTAATATAACCTATATGTCCATCATGTAATCATATGGGGTCGTAACTCATCAAACTCACGACTGTAATAATCAATATCTCCTATGTGGCCACCTACATCCTCCCCAATTTGAACCCAAACCATAAAAGAAGGCTCTCTAATGACCCAGGCTCTCAAAGCACCTGCAGGGAGGTTAATCGCAATATAATCCCAATCCCATATCTACAGCAGAGTTTCAGGACCCATAGACTTATGTCCGTGGCAAGATATCAGATGAAGATCTGTGTATAAGTGAACCAGTATACACTAAATCTAATAGTAAACCTCTCCCTATAGTCGTGAATAACTCCAATGAGGCCAAGGGGAAACCGAGCACCAGTCTTGTCAGGAAATAGTATGCTGATGAGGCCATAAATTGGCCATAAATTACCATTATTTTGTCCTTCCAAGTTACCTTTGAAAGTGGATTTAAATGCAATATTGGAACTTATAGTTTTCTTAAGATAAAATATAGGATATAGATCTTTTTCATTCTTTAGAAATATTTTGTTATCTATTTTTTTGACCAATCCTATTGATTATTTGGGAAAAGATTCATTGTGTATGTAGGCCATAAAGGAAAGATAATGCTAGTTTTGGGGAAAATGGAACTGATCATGAATATTATATCTTAACTCAAATATGATTTCATATCTAGATTCCTCTCAAAAAATTATTCAAGTTCAAAAAAAGAATCATCGCAATCCAAGATCACATGCAAAAGTTATAGTTGTTTTAGTTAGCTCCAGAACTTGCAACGTTAGCTCCGGAACCATTGGAGTTAGCTCCGGAACCTGCAACGTTAGCTCCAGAACCATTGGAGTTATCTCTAAATCCTATAACGTTAGCTTTGGAACCATTATATTTATCTCTAGAACTTGAATCAATATAGTAACGTTAGCTCCGGAACCTGCATCAATAGAGTAACGTTAGCTCCGGAACCTGCATCAACGGAATGATAGTTTTTGAGGAATTGTGAATAACCAGAGAATCTAATGGGAAATATGAGAGAGGTTTTTGTTTATAGAAATGTGTTTAATAAAAAAATTATTCATATTTTCTACATGTTTAACCAATGAAGAGAAATCAAACTTTTAGTGAGCTACAGTCCAAGGAAAAAGTGTATCAAATGAGCACTAAAAGTTCCATAAACAGAAACAGAAAAGTCAAATGGAAAATATGAGAATGGTTTTTATCTGTAGCAATATGTTTAGCAAAAACCTCATTCGGTTTTTCTACTGGTTTTACCAATGAAGAGAAATCTAAATTTTAGCAAGTTGCAGTCTAAGGAAAAAGTGTGTTAGACAAGTGTCAAAAGTTCCACAATCAAAAACAGCAAAGTCAAATGGAAAATCCGAGAAAGGTATTTGGTCAAAATAATCTTTTGAGGAAAAACCTCCTTCCAATAATGTAGGAGAATAAAATCATTGTGATTTTTGTTACCAAAAATCAAGGAGAAGATTTGGGAGCAAATCTTCCTAAAACAACGAGATAAAACTTTGACTCCAATCCTATATCTCTCTCCATATTTTGTGGAGATGGATATCTTAGTTGTTAGGATTGGAATAAAGATAAGATCAGATTTTATTTCCTAAAATAAGGAGTTGGTTGGATGCATGAATTATCAATGCAACCTTCCACACTGAGATATGTAATTTTTCTCCCAAGGAATAAAGATTCGTTCTTTCTTTCCAATCTTCTAAGTGAAATCATTCTGCAAGTTTTTAATTAAAAGTATGAATTAAGCCCTCTTCTAAGGAATGAGTTGGCCACTCATTCCAAGGAATATGGATCGATGTGTTATGGTAATTTATTTTATTTTTTTCATTCTCCTTTGTTGTAAACTTCTTATTTCATGTTATGTGATCCTTCTTCAGTACAATTTCTGTTGTGAACCTGCAGGTGTCTTTTTTATCTTTTAGTTATTTTTAATTTAGAAATTTCATTTACACAAGTTTGATTTCTTTCATGCAAGCTTTATTTATTCAAGTGTGTTTATATTTCTACAAGTGTGCCTTTAAATTTTTACATGTGTGATTTATTTTATGCAAGTTTAGATTGTGTTTAAAGGAGTTGCTTTCCAAGATCTTCTTCTCTTAATACATACAGCCTTTGGACACTAGCCCTGAATTGACATTATTAATGAAGCAGATTGACGACCCTCATCATATGCCACTGAAAAAATCTAGTAAGAACATAGAGACTCAACCTAGTTTTTTATCAGCCATGCATCTCCTAACCATAACTGACATACCTTGGTAGGGTAATCTGTCACTCCAGAAGTCATGGTTGTATAGTGCTAAATCCAGTCTGGACAACCATTATAAGTAATCAAACATACCTAGATAGGAACCCATAATATCTATCACATATCCTCTAAAGTAATGCTCATCTATCCAGTAGGTAGTTAGAATGTATGGCTCTCACTCCACCATCTCTCGGCTAAGGTTGTGAGCAGGTCGTGGTCTATGGTAATCTGGGGCATATGAGCTATGTGTGTTAGCCTAGTCACCTCTAAAGTGATCTCCAAAAAAATTTGGTCACATCAGCTAAAGGTCTCCCCGTAGGCCTGAAGCCGCACATGTCGCTATCACACCTCTAACCTGTATAGGTCCTCCTGCAAAACCAATCAGGTCATTTAATTATGATCATATTCTTCTATTATAATATGTCATTTATTCATCTACTCTATCATGTAATTTTTCTAGTTTACCACATTATTCTTCTATTTTTATACAAATATCATCTTCTCCTAACAACTAGGGTTTGCTAAAACCTAGGTTTCCTTCTGAAAATACATCTAAAAGTGACTTTTGTGCACTGGCGCACCCCTAGCAGTAGCAATGCACCCCTGGCAGCAGCACCGCACCCCTAGGGCTACGCCTGCACATTTTTGGCACCAAACTACCCTAACTATACTCTAAAAATGCATGAAAAATAACCCAAATTAAATACTGATAAATCACAAGAGGGAGAAAGAGCTTCATGTACATGGGTTCCATCTGTTAGGAGCCTCATGTACTCTCTCACATGATCCGCATAGTGTTTTCAGCTTCACACCCTCGCCATCTTATCTCGTGGTTTAAAGCTCTGACCAGCGGTAAATGGTAAGTGAATGTAGTAAATGAGTTGGCCGCGACAGCTTATATAACCGTTTTTACCTCCCGTGATGCATTTCTCACCCCTAGGGTACCCTAAAACCATTGTGGTTCTTATAATTTCTTCTAATACTAGCCGTGATGATTATTTTTAATAAATAATTATTTTGACACCTATTTGATTACCTTAGAGCATGTTTTTGCATCCCGAAAACCTTTTCTACTACCCAGGGCATAGTTTTGCCTCACGGTCACTATTAACGTTGTCTCACAACTTCATTATTTCTTCTATAATACTTTCAAAAAAAATAATTAAATCATTAAAAATCCAAAAAAATGTAAAAATTCAAAAATTAGTAAATAGCATGCATATAGCTGAAACCCTGTAGCATTGGCATTGTCCTCAAACATTGAAATTGGTCCTACAAAACCATCTTTCTAACGTTCTTTCTTGTTCTGGTCTCAAATGACTTGCGAATCATCATGATCTACCTTCATTAACAAAAGCTCGGTTGCATGCTACATTCGTACTCCCATGCAATAGTGAGTTGCCATAGACTGTGTCGTAGTGCACAAAAGATTTTCCATGGGACTACTTGTTTCCTCCATTTTTCCCTTGCATGTTTTATTGTTTGGGGCATCATTTTTAACCCTTTTCGTTACAACACGAACAATTGGGAACTGCTACTTGTTAACAAAAACATTGGTGTAATTATCTTAAACATTGTTTGTTTGAGCACATGTGATTGTGTTGGTTTCTCTATTAGGTTAGTTGGTTTAATTTCTCATATTGCATTCCATATTCTATGTTGCATGGAGCTAAATATCATTTTACTTTCTCCTATTGCATTGCATAATGTATTTTGCATGGAGTTATGTATTTTTAACAGTAAACAATTGTTAATAATTTAGTTTTTCATGTTATCTTACACTTTGTTTATTTTAAATAAAGTTCGATGATGTAGACCTAGGGAAAAAATGATATAAACAAGTTTCTTATTGAAAGGTTGGATGCAAATATTGGGCTTATCCTATAGTCTCCATTAATTATTTTTTATCACTTATCGTTTATTACCATTACTAATTTTTCTTCCAAATCACCTGAGGTAATAAACAACTATGCTTATCCCTATCCTTATTCATTCTCAATACCTAAGGGTTTTGCACCCATTTTCTTTTATCCATTTCAATCATATTTTTTACCATGGATTGACTTCTTCTATCACCCCATCGACACTCAAGAGGCATCCTTCATCCTACTAATTTTTCTTCAAAAATTTACTTGTTTATGCTTGTCTACTATATTTGAAGTGAAATCACTAACTTCACCTTAAACGGGGGAAAATGTAGACACCTAAATCCCACTTTTGCAATCTTATTGCCAAAATGCACGCAAATTACTCTCATTCTTGCCAATGCCACTATAATTAGTGATTTTCACTAATTTACTAATGTTTCTTACCACTTTAGCTAATTAACAAAGATTTGTTGATCATCCACACTTTTCCACATTCAGGATGCCAATCGACATTAAATCATAAGTTGTTATCCTCTTCCAGGAAATAATTAGCATTATTAGCTAATTAAGCCTATTTTTCCCTTGATTTGGCCAATATGCTCTAATATTGGCTCAAACCCCTCTTATTGTTTCATCGTTTTCTTTACGTTTTCAAAATGATGAAACAGATAAGGGTAAGTGCTAGGAGGAATACCTATTTATGTTGGGTTGGTAGATGGTTGTTGTGTGTGTTTTGACTTACTTGATCCAATGCCAATTGTAAGATCTTCCTTTTGGCTAGGAGGTACTACCTGTAATAGAAAAACAAGACCACGAAAAATATAGTTAAATGATATATGACAGTGGACTGCCTAGCGTATGCTAGTTCCAGGAAGTGTGATACTTCCTCGATGGTTTTCAATCCACTGTTTAAAACAAATTTAATTCTGAGAAACGAAATAAATTCCTACAGTAGATGATATGGTTTAGGTTTCTCATTCAAGTACTATAAGAAAATCTTAACATAATAGGCTAGGCTATGGTCAGATCACAATAAGGTAGGTAGGTTGTCAAGGTTGTTGGAACCGGTCAGGGTCTAAGTTATGGGTTGTTTAGGTCAACTAGTGAGATGATTGTTGGGTATATTCTTGGTCAAGGTATAAAACGTAGAGATCGACATCGGTCAGGTATTACTGATGTCTGGCTTTAGGTAGAACGAATGATGGTTATGGATAACCGGCATCAATATGGTCGATATAAAAGAAACTCGAATAGATCAAATCGAAGGGGCTGATCTGAGGTTAAATGAGGTTGGGAGAGTAGATGAGAAGGTCTGTGGAGATCTCAGGTATGCTCAGAAATGGATATTAGGTCAAAATGGTGATTCGGTGGTGTCGGTAAGGGAAATGGTTGAATTACAAGCTAATAAGCAATGGAGGAATGAACATGCAAAGGACAAACTAATAACAAGAATGAAAAAAGTTAACTATGCTGAAATAAACAATGCTGGTAGAGATGTACTTACTGTGATGCAGGTTTTTCATGGATGAATGAAGGTGGCTATTTATTTGAAGAATAGCATTGGATATTGTATCAGTGGCTCCCAGAATGATTATGTGAGTGAAATTCCTCTAAAATCTATCTTGGTGATGGCCCTAGATGTTTGGATGCGTGGAAGGATGCTCATTCTAATTACATGCAGCTCTGTTTCTTTTCCTTTGCTCTCAGAATGTGCCAACCCAAAAATAATGTTGTTTAGATGAATAAATGGTAACTGACAATGGTTTCAGGTTGACCGGACATCGGTTTAGGGGTGACCGGCGTTGGTTAAGGAAGGATTCCCTAGGTTTAATAAAATGGGCAGATCTTTCCGATTACTATTGGACCAAGTTGGTGTGTTCTTCATGCAGATTATAATGGAAGTTTCCCTTCTAATAAGTGTAGGAATGTGGTTAGAGATATCTTATCGCATTGATTTTAGGGCTGGAACAAATCTTAGCTCATTAAGGCAAGTAATATTAGGTCTTAGTTAGTTATGGAAACATGTCAAGAATAGGTCTAGGGTGAGGTGGCTAGATGAGGTGTCTAAGTGAGGTGGAAATTAGGTCAATTAATGTAATTAAATGATGAATATTTTGAGGATGGGTGTTAATTAAATTAAATTAATATTAATGTGGTGTGGAGGGGACTGTGGTTAAGTGACAATATGTTTGGGTTGGTTATTCGACGGGGCATACCAAGGGGAGTGTGACCCAATTTTGGTGTCTATATTTTGTCCCGTTTTGTTGCATAGCTTGTATTGGTAAGCGACACTGACAAAAATATAGATGCGGTTGCCCCATGTGTGGGTAAAAGTGACCCCCCTCAAACTAGGAACTGATGAGGTAGAAGACATAGTTAGTGAGTGGTTTGATAAAGGTGGATGTGATGAAGAGGAAGGTGGGCAAAAAGGGTAATGGGGTAAAGGTCCAATCAGGTAATCAAGGTAAATGGCTAGTTTCAAAGGTAGAGACAGTCGAACGCATGCACACGTATAAGATGCGTCATGGTACCAGGTTGAAGAGCATGTAAAATCTACATCATCCAAGGTCGATAGGTTTATCTAAACAAGGTTGAGGTGATTCCAGTATCCAACGTGTAGGATATGGTGTGGAAACACATCGCAAGTCATGTGTGGGAACATTTAGGTATGTTCTAGTACACTAAAGGTTGGGTCTAGATAAATGGCACGACAATAGGCAAGGTAAGGTCATTAGGTCAAACAACAGGGGTAACTGTGTCTCAAGGTATAATGAGCACATGATTTCATAGGTCATTAATAATGTTCCAGGTTCAAGTAGCAAGGTCACGACATGGGTAGGGCCAAGGTACGGGTAAAATAACAAGTCCCTAAATGTAATTAAGGACAGGGATAGGTAATGTAGGCTTGGAGGTAGGTTGCAATAAGGGGGGTGAGGTCAAACTGTGGCCAGTTTGCTTAAGTGTTGGTCAAAAATGGGGAAAGGGTATGGGCAAGAGTATGACGGGTAACCGATGTTAGTCATATGTAACCGGTGATGGTCTAGGTAAGCCGATCACGGTTTATTAGGGCAAATGACCGATGTCAGTTTGGGTATAACTGACCACGATGTGCTAGGGCATAGGACCGATGTCAGTTTAGCTATAACTGACGTCGGTCAGGTCTACGTGGGTATATAAAAAGAAAAAAGCCGTATAATATGGATTCATTTGTATGTTTTGGCTTTTGTGAAAATGACAGAGCGCTGAACAAGTTGTGCTTTGTTGGGAGGAAAGGATGAGGGATGATATCCCACTAAGGTTGAGATATCCAGTTGGTTAGAGGAGCCAGGTAGACGGGTCCACGAGCACAGGGGAATCAATTGTGATTGGGTGGAGGTCAGGAGGATTGGATTTGGTAATTAGAAATGGCAGAGGTGTGAGATGTTTCAGGTGGTCCACCGGCATAGTGGCCAAACGTGCCACCGCTTCGATGGCACCAAGATTAGGTAGGATTCTATCTGATCCTATGTTTTTTATTGAAATAGGCCGTTTGAATGGGGTTGGGTGAAAATTTTGGTGTAAGTTTATTATTGGGAATGTATGGGTAAGAAGGAAGGAAATGAGGGGTGGGAAGGTCCAATGTATGTGAAATAGGATTGGGAATAAAGCTAGGCTAGGTTTGGGTAGGTTAGAGTGGAGGATTAGGATAGATTTTGGGAATTTTTTAAAAGTAGGCTAGGGGTTTGTGGCTGTTGATGTTGCGACAGTGACCGACGTTGGTCAAGTGTTAGCCGACGTCGGTGGTATTTGGCCGGCATCGGTCAAGTAATGGGTGACCGATGTCAGTTACACATGATCGATAACGGTCATTGTTGACCGGTGTCGGCTGGCTATATGGGAAAAAAAGGGTAGTAGAGAGCAAGGGTAAGAGGTAAGGATATGTCAGGATATGTAAGGGTAGGTTTCATGAGAGAAAAATAAGGGAGTAGGTATAAATGGAATGAATATATTGGTCTAGCGAGGGGTAAGTGGTTGGGTGGGTACAATAAGAAGTGAGGGTTGGATACAAGGTTTATGAGGTAAGGGGTGTGTTTGGTAGCATAAGGTTTTGACAATAGTGTGTTTTGTTGGGTGTAAGCGAGGGACCAATTATGGATGTGGGATAGGGTACCTCCCTTGCTTGTGGAGGTGTAAGGGGGTGTGACAACTAAGGACTAGCACCATGTTGTAGAGATTGGCCTTATTGGGGTCAGATGCTACCAGCACGTGGTCTAGGAGCCGAGTTTGATGGTAACTCTCATCAACAGATGGGACTCAGCAACCAATACATTCCATTTACCGACAGGTGAGATCACAATCACCCTGGAGGATGTGTACTGGATCCTATGTCTATCGATAATGGGGACACAGGTGTACTCTATTTCCTCATAGGCCTCTGAGGAGTTAATGTTGACTGTGTTTGGTGAGGGGTTGGTAGAGTTGAGGTTCCATAGTTCTAGTATGAGCTATGGTGATATGTACTGGGCCCATCCTGAGGAGATGAGGCTGGCAGTGTTGTTGATGGAGGCAATCTGCTACTTTGCACTGCTGAATGCAGAGGGTGGGAAATTTTGAAGATCCTTGATGGGGGTTCTGCACGACATGGTGGAGGACATGACCCATTTTTCCTGGGTGCCCGCATTCCTAGTACAGTTGTACAGAGATTTATGGGCTTATGGGCGGCTATGGAGGTTTAGCCCATTATGTACTTTCCTACTTCATGTCTAGGCATATGAGCACATTATATGTGTGTGTGTCGAGTTGGTATGCCCCGAGTTGATGCATTTAAGTTGGGTTTTGTTCGAGTGGGCTTCAGGAGATGGGTTCCTGTGATTGGGGAGTGCCGAGCTACTAAAGCTACACATTATGTATCCTATTACAAGTGATTATTAGAGGGGTTATCTGGCATGGACATCATTTGGAGGCCCTATGTGGGTTTTCCATCATATGGGTGGATGGCAGAGGAGCTACAGGAGCTATAGCTGCTCCGGTGGATAGAGGGGTGACATGCAGGAGAGCACAAGATGATACCTATGGACAGGGTTAGACAGTAGTTTGGGTTGCTTCAGGATATAGTGCCACCTTTCCCACTTTACAGGAGGGATGATGTGGAGAGGCCTCTGCCTCTACCACAGCCGATAGTGCTGATAGGATAGGAGGAGGAGGTGATAGATCGGAGGATTGATGATGTCGGGGTGACTGATAGATATAAGCAGTGGTGGGCTGCACATTTACAAGCAGTACTGCCAAGACCGGGGCAGCCGGATTTAGCCACCATCAAAGTGCAGAGGGACGCCCTACAAGGGTAGGTGGCTACCTTGGTTACACAGTTGGGGATAATGTAGGGGTAGTTGATAGGATCAGAGGCACAGGTGGTGACTCTATAGGCATAGGTAGCATAGGGATAAGTACCTGCATAAGGTGCAGATTGGGATGGGGTGCAGGTGGCTGCCCTACAGGCACAAATTATAGGTTTGCATGGCTAGTTTGCCACTGCACAGGTGCAGGTTGCAGCCCTTTAGGCCCAGATATAGGCACAGGTACAGGTTCCCATAAGACAAGCACATGCACAGGGACAAGGTCCCTCTTTATAGGTACAAGCGGGGCAAGGTCCCGAGAGACATGCATAGGGGCTAAGACCGATGGTTCCACCACATAGACAGTAATGATAGGAAGGTTAAGGTATTCCTTAGGTGCAAGTTTAGGTATTATCAGGATATTATTGATGGACACATAGGGATAGATTTTCTATCATATGGAAAATATCAGAGCACAATAGGCCTCCAGTGAGAGGACCATATCGTGCATACCCATAGTGCGGAAAGCACAAGGGGTCATTGAGCTCTGAGAAAGGGTCAGTGGAATGGCCACTAGTTCACGATAGGCCAGCCCTAGGTGAGGTACCAACAAAGATTCGACTAGGACTGATGGTGGGTGGTGAGATGCTAGCTGGACATTGTGTGGGGGCAGAGGAGGAGGAGGATATAGGTGATACAAATATGGAGAATACCCATCAGGGTGATCTCAGATAGCCATATGAACCCCATGTTTTTTAAAGTTCGTTTATTTTTTATATATACCAGACTGCATGCCGAAGAGAGTGAGGATGTAGATAATATTTTTTGTTATTTTGATCATATACCGGCTTACATGCTGAAGATGGTGAGGCTGTATATGAGTGATTTGATATGATTGTGATTATTATTGGGATATATGTTCACATGTATTTTTATACATACTATATGATTTATAGATGATGGTGTTTATAGTATGGATGGTATACATGTGTTAATTTTCATTGTTATATATATATATATATGTGTGTGTGTGTGTATATAGGTAGAAATCAAGTGGATTAGGCATGATAGAGTCAAGGTCATGTAGGCATGGTGGAGTTAGGTCAGTTGGCATGATTAGGTCATGGATGGAAGTCAATTGAGTTAGGCATGGATTGAGTTAGGTTGAGTCACGTTAGGCATGGATTGAGTCAGGTTGAGTTAGGCATGGTTGAGTTAGAGGTTGGTTAGGTATGGGTGAGTTTCTAATTCATTAATTTGTGCAATTAATGATGATGTGGATCATGTTAAGATGATTTGTAGGGAAATGTATTATTATGGTAAAGAAATTGTAGACAAGATGAAATGAATGTGTAAGTTATGATGGTAAAGATGTTAAGCAATTGTTGTTTGTTTGGTTTAATTTCCAATTATTGATATAAAAAGGAAACTAACTAGGGTAGAATGTGAATAGGAAAGGGGAAGAGGGAATTGGTTAGGGTAGAGAGTGGTTGAGCTAACCTCTAAGGGCCCCATGCCCTCAAAGTGCTTCCTACATAGTCCCGTTGAATAGGACCTCAGGCTGATGTAGTTCTCCCATAAGCTAGGGAAGATTAGGATGAAGTAAAGGAATGGATTGATAGGTGTTAGGCATGGGTGAATGTAGGTCATAGGCATGGTTGAGTTCAGGTTCATAGGCCTGATTGAGTTGTTTTAAATATAAGTGTCGATGAGCATGGTCCTTGTTATAGGATAATTAATAGGTGATAAAAAGAAGGTAGAAAGGTAAGAGGTGGAAAAAGAACCACCTAATTGATAAGAACCCTAATGAGTCTACCATACCCCGGATGGGCTTATGAATGTAAGACCCTATAGGCCTTGCATAATGGGCTATTCTAAGGGTGAAGAAAAGTCACATGATCATGAAATGTCACGGTTGTGGCGAGTCCCTTGAGTAGAGAGGGAGTTAGGATAAGAAGGTAAATGAGGTGAGAATGGGTGGTTTAGTGTAACTTAGTGTATGATAGGATGTGTTTTTCGGAACAAGAAACCCATAATCCAAAATAGGCAAGTCCATGACAAAAATTTCATCTTTTTCTTTATTTGTTTGTTTTTAATAGACTGATCGATGCGGGAAGTCTATATGGGATGGGTATATTATCTCCTTGAGGTCTTCGTGAAGCTGATCGATGTGGGAAGCTTTATGGATATTTATTATATTTTTGTAATGACTTTATATAGTTGTCCTTCAAGGGAGAAATCTATTTATAGTGGTAGAATAGAAAGAAGAGATGTCCTTTTTGAGGGAGTTATCTTTTGCTAGAAGTTTGACTCAAGGAGTGGTATCCCATTTTTGTTTTTATACGTTTAAGTCATGGATAAGACTATAGAGGAAGATTAGGTTCTTGTTTAGAAGACAAGAACAATAGCACACAAATATTAACTGTGGAAGAGGTGGTTTTGAGTGATGAACAACCATGGGATTCCATCTTGAAGAAGATGAAAAGTATCCATGAGAATCATGCTATGAGTAGAGTCGTGGTACTCATATTGAAGACAAGGCTAAAAGGTGACAGGTAATCACATGATTCTTGTTTAGTCGTGGATCCTCAAAATGGGTAATATGGAAGGTGAACAACGCTCAAGGGACGAGCGATCAACTGATAGAAAGTGATATAGGACTTGATATCAACAATAGAATGGTCAAAGATGCAAGGCATTAAGGGGCTCAGGTTTAGGTTTACCTTTGAGTGAAGACAAACGATAAGCACCTGATCCATAGGCATGGGTAACTATATAGGGTCCGAGCCAATTAGGAGAAAACTTTCCCTGTTTACTTTTCTCCTCTTTGGTTACATGTTGATTTTCCTTCAGGATGAGGTCACCAACTGAAAGGTTCATTTGTGAACACGTTTGTCATAGGCATGTTTGATACATTTTTGGTAGATTTGGAGATGGTCAAGAGCATTGAGATGACATTCATCTAATAACTCAAGTTACGCCAAATGATCCTGGAGTGAAAGTCATCGTCGTTGAGCATGTCTTGTAGTGAGATGTGGAGAGATGGAATCTGGACTTTGAGAGGTAAGAAAACCTCAGTACCATAGACTAGAGAAAAAGGCGTGGCAATAGTTGAAGTGTGAATACTAGTGTGATAAGCCCACAAGGTGAAAGGAATGTGCGTATGCCAATATTTACCTGTATCATTGACTACCTTCATAAGAATTTTTTTCAAGGTTTTATTGGTTTATTCGGCTTGACCATTGGTTTGCAGGTAATAAGGTGATGAGAAACTAAGTTGGATGTCAAAAGCATCGCATAGTTTGTGTAGGGTTTTGTTTTTGAATTGTTTTCTGTTATTAGTGATAATGCGGTGAGGGACACCAAAATGACAAATGATGTGATGGTTGATGAATTCACATATTTTCTCATCTTTGGTGGAAATGAGGGGAATGGCTTCTACCCATTTAGTGTAATATTCAGTAGTGGTTATGATCCATTGGTGGCATTGTGAAGAATGGGGGTTGATCTCACCGACAAGATCCAAACCCCATTGAGAGAAAGGCCAAAGGTCTCGCGTGACCCTGTAAGGCATGACTAGGAGTGTGATGAAGATTAGCATGTTGTTGGAATTTTACACAACGCGTGACATAATGACAACAATCTTGGTTTATGTTTGGCCAATAATAGCCTAGGTGAAGAATGCAATTTGCGACAGCTAAACCACTAAAGTGACCTCCACAAATTCCATCATGGACTTCCTTAATGGTGTAGGGAATTTCAGAACTCGTAAGACATTGTAAGAGAATGCCATTGAAGCCACACTTGTAAAGAAGACCATCCATGAGGACATAATGGGAGACACTTTTGAGAAAAGCACATTGTCCATTACGACTGAGATCAGCGGGTAGAATGGAAAGGGAAAGATAGTCTACATATTGCTTATACCAAAGGTCACATGGGTCAGGGGAAATAGTTCAGACGGAGTAAACTTCATGAGGTAAATAAGAGGGTGATTGTAGCCTTTGTATAGTGACAAATATTTTAGAGTCAGCGAGAGAAGCAGGTATTTGGGAAGCCAAGCAGGTCATGGTATCCATAAATTTATTGGTAGAACGTGGGGTGGTTTGAAGTGCATAATGATCAAAGGTGGTCAAAAGTATGTCTATGTGATGCTTATACTTTTTAAGTATCTCATTACAACACTTGGTATATACCATTGAATTGGTTTATGACCAACTGAGAATCACCGAAGATGTTGATTGACTTAACATCTAAGGCATAAGCATACCTTAGAGACCCAATACGAGTGCTTCATATTCAACAATATTGTTTGTACAATCAAAATCAAGTTTGAAAGACAAAGGCATAGGTTCACCATTAAGCGGAATGAGGATAACACCAGCCCCACCCCCATGCTGACACTTGGAGCCATCAAAGAAGAGTGTCATTTGGTAAGTGGGTTTGTCTAGGGAAAGGGTAGCTATAGACTCATCTGGGAAGTCAAAGTTAGAGGGTTGATTCCCAGAAATTAGGTGTGTTGGCCAATTGGTTGGCAATAGCCTGGCCCTTGATGGAATTTTGATGGATTAATTCAAGGTCAAGGTTTGGCCAGAAGCATAAGCCAACGTGTGGCATGTTGATTTTGATAAGGTTTGGCATACATATAGTGTAATGGGTCAGTATTAGTAATGAGGAAGGTTTTTTGGTTGAGTAGGTAATGGCGTGGAGTTTGGTGGTGACGAAAACTAAGGCTAGGAAAAGTTTTTTGGTGTGGGTATATCTAGTTTCGTAGTCAAGAAGGGTATGGATTATGTAATAAACTGCTTTCTCTTAGTGTTGGTCGTTGCGATGAGCGAGCATGACACCTATAGAATGGTCAGTGGTGGAAATATATAGGTAGAAGGGTTGGTCATCCTTAGGAGGAATGAGCACTGGTTAGTTGAAGGAGGTATTGTTTCAAGGCTTTGAAGGATTTATGGCATTCATCATCCCATTTGAATGAAACGTATTTCTTGAGAAGATGATGGAATGGTTGACAATGGTCGGAAAGCTGTAAGATAAAACAATGAATTGATTGCAAATTTCCTTGTAGGCTGCGAAGTTGACAGAGATTAGTGGGTGGAAGGATTTCAAGAATAGCCTTGACTTTCACAGGATCGACTTCTATGCCACACAAAGAAATGATGAAACCTAGGAGTTTTCTAGAAAAGTACAGCAAAGACACTTCTTTGGTTGAAGACAAACACAATACTTGATGAGGTGGTCAAAGATGACTTTAAGAATGGGTAGGTGTTTGGTTCGATGCTTGGATTTGGCAAGAAGATCATCTATGTATATCTTCTAATATGCGATGCATGATGTCATGGAAGATGTAAGTCATGGCTCGCTGATATGTAGCACCAACATTTTTAGGCCAAAAGGGCATGACTCGATAGCAAGAAAGTCCCCTAAGGGGTGATGAAGGCAGTCTTGTGTTGATCCTCAGGAGCTAGTAATATTTGATTGTAGCCTCGAGAAACCTGTCCATGAGTGATAACATTTCATGGCCAGAGGTGAGATCAACTAGTTGGTCAATGCCTAGTAGTGGGAAATCATCTTTGGGACAGGTGAGGTTGAGGTCATGGAAATCTATGCAAATGTGGAGTCTCCATGTTGCTTTTGTGACAGGAACAATGTTAGAAATCCATTGGGGATAATCAATGGGTAGAATGAAGGAAACTGAGAGAAGGCACTGAAGCTCTTCTTTGACCAGAAGAGCAATGTGAGGATGCATTTTCTGCAGCTTTTGTTTGATGGGTTTGGCATCAGGAATGGTTACAATATTGTGAACCATGATTTTTGGGTCAATACCGGCCATATCGGCATAGGACCAGGAAAATGCATTGTTATGGTCCCGAAGGAAAGAGGTGAAGGCTTCCTATTCAGTAGCGTCTAAGGATTGACCGATCTTTAGAATGTGTGGGTCGTCCTGGGTATTAATGTTAATTTCGATGGTCGATTCATTCAACATGGTTTACGTCTCAGAGGGTAATGACTGATGAATATAAGAGTCTTATGAACCAAGGTAGGTGAGGATGGACTCATCATACTAACATTGAATGACATTAATTGAAGGTGTATCGTCATTGATCATGTCAGGATATAGGAATGGAGAGAAGAGGGAGCCTTGCCATCACGTTGATAGGTCAGTAGGTCCCAGGGAAATGGTGTTTATGAAAAAAAAGTTAGGAGGAATAGATTTAGGATCTATGGACTCTAGTGGGTGAAGATGGTAATGTGGGTGAATGAGAGGGGGGAGTTTTCTCATCTTGGATAAGGTCGATGTGAACCTTCTTGGAGGGTGGAGCATCAAAACCAATGCCACTATGGTCATTGTGTTTACGAGAGGTACAAGAAATGACAGTATGGTGGCCTTGTTCATAAAAACGAAACCAAATCCTTTCCACGTGCACCGGTGGAGGAAAGTGTGAGCAAAGTAGTGGTTAGTGAGGGAGTGTAGGTTAGACAAAAATGGTTGGGCTTGGGATGGAGGTTTAGGTTTATAGGTGGCAATATCAAGTCCCCCCATATGTTAGGTTGGTGCGAAGGTGGGGAGGGCATAAGGGAAAACGTCACCAATGTGGATGTTGTAGATGGGGTGTTGATGCAGATTCCCATACTCTTGTGGGGTGAGGAAGGTGTTAATATTATATAGGAAGTATTCCCCCAGAGTGAGGCATTGAAAAACACCTTCTAAGGGATCAGTAGTTGGTATGTTGGTAGTAGGTATAGATGGCTCACTAGATGTTGGGGAAACAAAGGTGCCAACGGTAGAGGCTACAACCATAACTGTAGTAGGGATAGCAAGGTTAGATGTAGCAGAAGTAGTGGAAATGTTGGTGGATGGGCTCGTGGGTGAAGGTGAAGTGGTGACAGTGGCAGATGCCTTGACTGACACAAGCACATCATTGGGCTGATATAGCATGTTACAGGTCTTGAAAGGTGAGGGGTCAATAGGGATGGTGTAATTATGTCCCTCATGTTCAAATTTGAGGCATCGATGTAAAGTCAAAGGGACACAACCCATAACATGGATCCAAGGTTAGCTGAGTAGCAAGTTATATTGGAACTCCCCTTCTAGAACATAGAAAAGTTCTGGGACAGTGCGGCAGCCCACATGGACATGGAGAACAATGGTACCCAGGGTAGAGGTCATGACATCATTGAAGGAACACAACATAACAGGGTTACCATGCATGTAATTAGCAGGTATCCGCATTTGGTCATATGCATGGGAGGAGATGATAGTAATGCTAGCACCACCATCAATCATAACACATCGTATGCGTATATTATCTATAAAGATGGAGATGAAAAGAGCGGGGTCGGGGTAGGGGTCAGGGTCGTCAGACTAGAAGGGAGAAATCTCTTCATCTGAAAAGATGAGGGCAGCCACTTGGTGAGTAGGTGGAGGTGTAGAGGAAGGCAAAGACCTAGTGAGAGAGGCCACGTGGTGAGGGGTAATGATGGAGGCTACGGGTGTGGGGTCATTTGGTAAGACTTCAATAGATTGAAGGACCTCCATGAGGGCTTGACGATGTGATTTTGAGGTTTGGATGAGGTCATATAAAGACATTTTGAGGGGGGATTGGTGTAGTTATTTTAGCATTGTGTGATGTGTGACCCCATCAGAAATAGGATATGCAGGACCTCGAATGATGACTTTGGGTATGGGTGTGGATGGTATGTTGGGTACAGGGTTGGTTGATGGGCTAGTTGCTTTTTCCTTACCCTTGTCTTTCTGAGCATGGGTGGCAATGTTTGATCATGTTAATGAGGGGAGGGGGTAAATGGAGAAGGTGTAGGATGAGTGGTATAATGGCATGATGGGAAGAAACCTACCGGGGGAGAAAAGCCTTATGAAGTGAGCTACGTGCAACAACATTTGGGTGGTGATTTATCCAACTCTCTTATATAAACCATGTTGATCTCGAATCTCAGGTGTGGATCAAAGAGTTGTGGGGGTGGATATTTTGGTCGTTGAGTAGGGAATGGGGGAAGATCTATGGAAATTGGTGAAGGTGAAATGGGGTCCTCATCAAGAAGATCGTCATCATCAAAATTTTCTTTGGGAGGACATAGATGGACTAGGGCAGTTTTTAAGGCCTTACAGTTCTCTACATCATGTCCTAGCACATGATGGTAGGCACAAATTTTGGTTTCGTAAAACCCTTTTGGTTTGGGTTTGAGTGGGTTGTAAGGTCTAAGAGGTGGTAATGTGATGACAGAATTTTCGAGGAGATTGGTTAAGATTTTGGCGTAGGACCCTGCTAGTGGATCACAATGGGAGGTGAATGTGGGTTTGGGTATAGGTACAGCTGATTGTGGAGAAAGAGGCTTGATAGGAGAGGGAATGGGTTGGTTCACTAGTTTGGTGTGTGGAGTGGTCTTAGGTCTTGGTTGCATCTGCTTGGGTAGGGGCAAGGTAGAAGAACTGGCGATGGAAGGTTTGGTTGGTTTAACTACCTTATTGGAGGGTAGTGGATTTTTAGCTTTAGGTTACATATTTTTGGGCAAAGGTGACACATGTGTATGAGATGTAGAGGGAAAATCTGATGGTGGAAGAGGATGGGTTACCCATGGGGGTAATCGAGGTGCTGATGGAGGTAGGTGGTGTAGGTTGGGTAAGAGGCATGAAGTGAAAGAGAAGAAAATGTTATGGGTAGTGAAGCAGTTATGAATGGTAGTGGTGGTATGGGTGGTAAGAAGGTTACGGGTGACGGTGGAGGTTGTGTGGGTCTCTTGGGTACATTAGAGGTTCGTGATGAGGAGGTGGGTTGTTGCATTCTTGGTTTACTGGTGGATGGGGGTTGTTTTGCCAGGTCGAGGGGTGAGGTCCTAGGATGGACGAAGGGGTGAAGGTGATAATGGTGTGGTAGGAGAGGTTGGTGTATGAGGTCTAGGAGGTTGGGTCTTCTTTTTAGGGGTTGGGGTGAGTTTAGTGTCAGTTTTGGAGGATGTGGCTAAATCTAATTTGATGGGTGGGTGAGTAAGGCTAGCTGTCGGTATGACCCCTAAGGTAGTGATAGGTTTAGGTAAGGGAGATGAAATAGGCATGGGTAGGTGTTTGGGTGTAGATGTATGTTGGGCTATGGCTAGAGGTGTGAGTTGGGCCATGGGTGGTGATGTGGAAGGTATTGTAATAGTTATGATTGTGTTTGGTTTGGTTGCTTGAAACACTTTTGGATAGATAGTGGAGGTGTCAAGTGAGCGACAACTGCATTTGTGTTGAAACAGGAAGTAAAAGGTGTCCCAAAAGTAAGGCTCTATTGACATAGTCTAGGTAATCAACCAAGCATGAGAATGGTACTTACGTAGGCGGGGTTGACATGGATCAAGTGGAAATCCCCGTAAAATGTGTTTGAGATACAGGGAAATGGCTAGCCTCAGACTCTGTGGGTAAGAGAGCCGAAAGAAGATCAGTGGGATCTTGAAAGTCCGATGGTGAATGGTCATCTAAAGATAGTGGTATTTCTATAGTATCCTCCATGGGTAGAGGAGAGGATGGGCCAGATGAAGTGGACTCTTCTTGTGTTGGTGTAGGTGGTGGACTTGCATCTTCTATGAGTAGGAGAGGTGCCACTGACAACTGCTCGGAATTTTGAGGGGTCAAAGGCGGCGTGCTAATTATGGGATCTTCCATAGATGAAGAAGAAAATGAAGGGGGTGCCTTTGTGGGTGGAGGAGTAGATGAAATAGGTTCTTGTGTAGGTAAGGGAGCTCGGGCTAAGATTTCATCTATGGAAGGCACATGAGGCAATTAGGAAGCAACTGGTATGTCATCAAAAATAGTGTGGACCTCACGGACATTGCTATCATTGTTTGAGGTGTCACCAGCTTGGTTGGAAGATGGGGCATGATTAGGGAATGGATTCTTGAAGATATGTAGGTTTTGGTTAGTGGGTGCATTTGGGCTATCCAAGACTAGATCTCCATTGTCTAACATTTCTTGGATGATATTCTTGAAGGTGATGTAGTTATTGTCACTATGACCTTTGAACATGATGATAGTTGCAAAATTCATGTTCCTTATACCATGAGGGCATGGGTCACTCAGGGTCAAAACTAGTATGTGGTTTTATAGGTGGAAGGGTAATGACACCAGCCTTAACAAGATTTTCCAAAATAGAAGAGTAAGATTCTCCTATCGAAGTGTACTTTCGTTGTTCTCGTCTGAACTAGAAAGCTTGGACAGGGGAGAGATTAAAAGGAGTTTTGGCTAGGTTTAATTGATGAGGGGGGACAACTTTGAGAATTATGGTGTTGGCAGACTCTTTAGGTTTTGAATAGTTGTTTTAGGGTTTCTAAGATGAAGAAGCATAATTGGATTTGCATGTGATGTTCTTGTTACGAAGTTGAATCTTCTTTTCTTTGATAGCATGAATTTCCAATTTCCATGCCATGGTGAATGCCTCATCAAAAGTGTGAAAGGTTTGCACCTACAGGGTTGGTGAGATGTGTCTAGCACAAGCCTGAGTAAATAGCTCTATAAGCTCAGTTTGAGGTAGCTGGAATGTGAGTTGATTAATTAAACTACGCCAACGAGTGACAAAGTTAGTGATAGACTCGTCATTGTACTGTCGAGTGGAATAAAGATCAGTCATGGTAACCTTCTTGACAATATTAATCAAGAAGTGGTCTAAGAAGGCTTGGGCTAGTTGATTGAATGAGTAGATGGAATGTCTTGGTAGCCCACTGTACCAGTCTAATGCAGGTCCTGTCAGGGACATTGGGAAAGTCCTCAAAAGTAAAGCATCATCATGGGTAATTAGGTAACACCCATGTTTAAAGGACCACAAATGTTGTTGTGGATCTTCTTTGCTTATTGAAGTGGTTGAATTTTGGCATTTCCCAATGTATGGGGTATGGTCGAATAGGAATGGATGGGTGAATAGGCTCATTACAAATTTCATCATAGGTGAGGGAATTGCATGAGTCGGAAACCGATGCTTCTAGTGTCTACATCTTTTCCATCATCAACTTGATGAGGTCATTGGTAGGTTGTGATGGGGAGACACCTCCTGTGGCATAAGGGGGCGGATATTGAACCTGATAGGGAGGTTGAGAATAGGGCACCGACATAGAAGGAACATATCCTGAATGGGTGACAGATGAGATAGGGGGTGGTTGATAGTATGTGTATGTAGGTGGGATGGTCGTGGTGACTCTAGTAGCGATTGGGGCCAATGTTTGTAGGATGGAGAGGACAAGATTCTAGAATGGGGTAGGGGTCACCAACACCATGGGAGGTTGTGTTGTAATGGGTATTTATGAGACAATGGGTGCAGACTGGGCTAAAGTCTGAATGGTCGATGAGGGAACAACAGATATGACAAGCGTGAGTGATATTGCAGATGCAGGGGTCATGTCGAGTATGGGTCCTATCTGCGAAACTATTAGGGGTGAAGCAGGTGAGGGTAACGCCACATTATTAAGGGCTGATGCAGAAGTGGGAATAAGGGCATGAGAGATGGATACTGGCATGTTGTATATCAACTAACCTGAGGAGTCTTGGGTGGAAGAGTGGGAAAGGTAGAACTGTAAGGCCGCGGGATTCTAGTCAAGGAGTCGTGCAAATTCTTCGTCACCTACAGACAATGGTGATAGGTTGAGTAGGATCCATGGGTGACAGGATGGAAGGTGGTGAGGGACTAGGTGGGAGTGGTTGATGACTAGCATGGAATATGAGGGCATTAGTCTGGCTGCGAGTCAGCACCATGTGAACAAGTGTTGACTTAGTAAGACTGTATTCTGTATATGACATAGAAAGCACGGGACAGAAAAGAATGAATAAAACAAGTGTCTATAGGTATATTTGGTTAATATATCATTTGATGTTCAATATAGGGTAACTGATGGTTAAGGTTGACAGTTAAGGGGTAACCGAGGTCGATTACTTATGAAACAGGAATAATTTTATCAAATGAAGCAAAGATTGTTGATGGTTAGATGAACAAGTTGAATGATGACTATTGACCAAAGCAGAGAGAGTACAGGGACTCACAGGAACTCTGATACTGAAGAAAATGAAATAAGGGCTCTTTTAGGAAATTTAACCCAAAAGAACAACAAACCAATTTCGGTTAAGATAAAACTGATGCCGGTCAGGGGTAACCGATGCCAGTTACTATGAAAATTGGAAAGATGTAGAAATATGGATTGTTATGAGTTTTTAATGAGATAAACCACCAACCCAGAGGTCTGGAGATGATGCAATGAAGTCCTAACACACTCAGAGGAAGTCAGAATACTCCAACTATGATTGTGGAGTGTGTAAGGCAACAAAATAAAAAAATGGAGAAGCGTATCCTCACACCTCAAAATGCACGTCAATCAAACACTAAAAACATGCTCCTAACAAGTGATTTTTAATGTATTGAGCTTATGCTATTTATAAGACTGACTCATGAATTTTAGAATAGAGTTTTTGGTGAGGAAGGCTTCCTATGAAGAAAGATATCTAAAAGGAGAGGTTTCAGGTATGTTATGGCGGGGGTGGGCCATCCTCTGAGATGATGACTCGACAGAGGCAACGAGCTGGGGAGTACCTACCAATCTGATTGTGTGATCACGAACAGATGTTCCCAGGTAAGATGTTGTTTAAGAAAGATGTGTATATTCTAATTTTATGCAAGTTTGGTAAGACACAGAGCGAGAGAGAACGTGCTTTCTACGATTCTTTGTGTCAACCATCAATTGGGCATGACTTCCAGCATATAGGTTGCCCTCATTTTAATGTGAGCTAAATGTAGCAAATCAGAATGTAATGCAACCAATTTTAAGCCCAAATCGAAAGATTATGTTCGATGACACAAAAAGATGAATAAGGAGAGGGTATGCTCTTTCACTAAATGCAAAAATCAAGAAGAATGGTTCTTTTTAAATGCACCAAAAGAAAATGTATCCTTTAGAGCAATTAGAAAGAAGAGAAGATTACCAGGGAAGAAGATTAATGTGTAATCTTTTATGAAGGGAAACAAACACATAACCTTTGCCTAAGAATGAAGAAAATGCAATAGAACCCCTGATGGGTCCCACCAGGTGTGCCAAAAAGTTTCACCATTTTCTTTACGTTTTTGAAATGATGAAACAGATGAAGGTAAGGGCTAGGAGGAATACCTGTTAAATGGATTGGTTGATGGTTATTGTGTGTGTTCTTACTTCTTGATCCAATGCCAATTGCAAGAACTTCCTTTTTGCTAGGAGGAACTCCCTGTAATAGAAAACAAGACCATAAAAAGATAGTTAAATGATATATGATAGAGGACTTCCTAGCATGTACTAGACCCAAGAAGTATGATACTCCCTAGATGGCTGTCAATCCACTATTTTGTTATCCTGCGAAATTGACAAGGGCAATTTAGGTAACCATGCCAAAAATTCTGTTTTGGCCCCCCAAAGGAGTTTGACAATGTTTGAAGAAGCCCAAAACTTCCTTCCAAAAATCAAGATATTATAAGACTTAGCCATTTTCTACTTATCCTTCGGCGCACTCATCTTCATGTCAACATGACTAAAGTTGTGCCCCTTTTTGCACTGGGCACAATTTTTGGAGTGTCGACACACCAAAACCTGCGCCCCCTCTAAAATCCTTTGGCGTAGTCATTGTTATGTCAACATCACTAAAATTTTGCCCCTTTAAATCCTTTGGCGCTGGAAATATCATGTCAACATCATGAAATGTGCCTAAGCATTTTGCTTAGGTGCTGAAAATGTTGTGTCAACATTGGTAAATTTGTGCTAAGGTGCATTTTTCTTTGTGTCGACACTCCCAAAAGCACGCCAAAGGTGGTTGGTGAGATAATAAATGCCAATTTTTCTATAAATATGCGCTCAACACCTGTCATTTTCACGAATTGAAAATTACGAAAAGTGTTTTCTCTATGCCTGTCAGCCATCCTTGTCACCCCTCGCGTGCCATTTTTTGAGCTTGTGGACCCCACGTCATTCTTCGTCTTTTATAAATCCTAGGTAAGTGGCTCCTCTCCTGGTTGTTGTTTTTGTCTTGTTTGTATTAGGTATTAGGGTTGGTATAAAAGATAAAATCTAAAGAAACACACCTAACAAACTTATCAAACCAACTGAAGCCCTTTTACCTCTCCTTCCAGATCTGCAAATCTGGAAGACCCCTACCTCTGAAGAAACCAAAAACCCATCTTTCCCTGCTTGTTGCCTTGCCAAACAAACCCTCTCTTTGCCATCTAACAAATCCAAAAGAGATAGGAAGAGAAATCAAGAGGAAATTGCCAAAATTATCAACTGTTAAACCATTGGCACATTGTTCTTCCTTGTAACACCTCCCAAAGTTACGCCTTGGCACACTTTGCACCCATGCAACACTACCTTTTTTGTGCCCAGTTAAAAGAGCACTTAGCAGTTTTTATGGGGCGCAGGTGCCACTTGCACAACATCAACATAAGATGTTGTGTGTTGTTATTCCGCGTCAAGCACTTTTTCCCTTGGCGCATTGATTTTCCTTGCAACATCTTCCAAAGTTGCACCTGGGCACACTTTAAACACCTGCAACACAAACTTTTCCTGCGCCCAGCCAAAGCTGATTTCTCCTAAGGCGCAGGCACAACTTCTTTAACATCAACATAACATGTTACATGTTGGAAATCTGCACCCCACGCTTTATCCTTGGTGCTGAAACTTTTCATGCAACACCTCTCAAAATTGTGCCCTTTCTAAACTTGTGGTGCAAAACTTTTTTCATGTCGACATCTTCCCAAGTGCACTGAGAAATAAAAATCCTCTACAGCCTGTTGTGAACCTGCGCCTTGCGCCCTAAGCCTTATAATTTCTCATTCTTCATTCTTCAAGATTTTCATTATGAATAACATGATGGTTGACATGGCTCTTCTGTGTTGGACCTCCTTGATTCTTCTTGCAGAACAACAACATCCATCCTTGAGCTCACACATGTCTTCATCAAGCAAGAAATCAACTAAAGCTAAAGCTAAAGCTAAGCAGTCGGAACAAGAGATGAAGTATAAGTATCAGAGAGTCAAAATGCCTGACTCATATGTAGAGTGCAACCTCGACATCAGAGACTCTGAGCTAGGACATATTGACATGGATGATTTCTGGGCTGAGGACAAACCAGGAAAGCAGTGGCCTGTGGATGAACAAATTAGTGGGTAGTGGATTACACTTTGCAGCTGAGGCTTCCAGTAAGTGCCGTAAATAACAAGTTCATCATGTTGGTTGCTCGATGCTATAAAAAAGACACTAGATGTGTCTAAGACAAAGAACACAAGATGATCATCGACCTCACAGCTCGTCACTTTGAACTGACCCTGGGCATTCCTCATCACAGGCAATATGTAGAAATAAGCATCAAAGACTGCAAGAAGACTTGGGATGATAATGAGGATAAATGCATGCAGATGATGAACGAGCTTTATCTAAAGAACAAGAAGTCGGTGAGCATATGGACACAAACCATCCACCGTAGTGACTTCAATGAAGAGTTGAGTGATATAATCACCTTCTTAAACAAAGTGTTTGGGCTCCCTGATGCCCATTATTTCCACAAATGGATGTTGAGGTACCTAGACACCATGAGCAAGAATGCCCCTAATCAACATTTCGGCTGGGGCGAGATCATCAGTGACACCATCTCCCAGCAGCTTCAACAAGTTCTAACAACTGGGAAGTTCTACATGAATTTCTACGTTGTATACGCTGTTGCGTCGGCAAGGGATTTCGCAGGGTTAGCTCAAAATGGGGTATGGCCCCAGGTCAATATATACAAGTTCTACCCAGAGCTAAAAGCTCAAGGCCAGCATCTCCCAGTTCTCTAAAATTAATGATGCCTTCTTCTATGAGGTAATATGCTTGTTGAGGCCAAACATGAGACATGGTCAGACCAGCCCGAGTGTGATTGCTGCTACAAAGAAATGGGGAGCGTTGTTCACACAATTCCCCACATTCACATACCTTAGAGCTGTGAATTTCGAGGGAGAACCAATGAAGCTGCCAAGGTTTGCAAGGCTGAAGCTGATCCTGCTAGAATTGTCAAGGTATCTAATCACTTATCATGAGAAGTGCATGAAAAGAAAGGAGGAACTCCGCTCCCCCTTACAGATTGTCGATACACCTGCCCCACACTTGCCAAAGCACGGGAGATGTATGCTGAGCTGGTGCTGCTAAATTTGAAGCACAACTTCCTAGCAAGGCCGAAATTCGACTATCGGAGTTGCCTCCCAAAGGAAAAAATTGATCCCATCCATGTTCCTGAGATCAAGGAAATTTGGATTGACCTAACACATGAGATAGACATCAGGCGAAAGGATCACTCCTGACTGGCTCTGGAGGAGATCATCCACTATGGCGTTGCCATTGTCCCAAAGGAATTCCAAGAGACTGATCAAGAAATTGATCAGGTTTACCTTGACACAGATGGGGACGATTGGCCATTCCCGGAGATCGATAGATCCAAAGCACTGAAAACCATTCAGGAAAGGGTTAAGCCCACATTGCAGTGCACCGAACATTGGTGCAAACAGAATGGTCTCACCTACCTTGGAGTTGATTTCACTACTTCTCCTTCAGGTAGAGCACCTCCAAGACTAGCCCATGTGCCAAAAGGAAAAGGAAAGGACAAGGAGGGCGAATCAAGCAGATAAGAAGGAACTCATAAAGTCCTTCCTTATACTTTTGAGAAGCAAGTGGTCGACCTGGTGTCTCTAGCTAAAGAAGAAACAACAGAGGTTTCAATGGATACATCCACCCAGGATGTTATCACAACTACAACTGCAGAGGTACCCAGTGTTCCTTCTTCCATTTCTTCTCCTCCTCCTGTCATTGAAACATCTATTCCTATGGATGTGTCTTCTCCTCTCCCTTCCTCCCTTCCATCTCCCACCTCTTCCATCTTCTCCTCTCTCACGGATCTGTCACCCAGTGTTCCCTCCATCCAATTGCAGATCCCTTCCATTTCCATGTCCTTCTCTTCCCCTGTAGTAACTCCAGGCCCCACAAGCAGTGGTGCATTGGATTCCTTGTCAATGCCACCACCAAGTGTTTTGACATACTTCCCTGAGGCCTCTACAGTTTCTCCCCCTTTCACTCTTGTTTCTTCTTCTATTTCCTCTACTCCCACTCCCATAAGTCCTAGTTGGATTTCTGACCATCTGGGCCAGCATAAGAGAAAGTTCCCATTGCAGCCATGGATTTCTCTGTCATTCCGAAGAAGGGTACCAAGAAGCAGAAAATGATAACTTACTTTTCTAAAAGTACTTTAGGGGAGAGAGTCATGGAGATAGCTTACCCAGACCCCACCAAGAAAAAGGAGGATCTATCTCCCACAGACTTCACAGTGACTCAAGTCACAATGGGGACCTCATCTAAAAGCCTACAAGGGGAAGCCTTGTCTATTGTGGATGCTCTCTGCAAGAAGCTTCAAGAAGCAAAATAGGAGAAAAGAATACTCAAGGAACAAAACAAACATCTCCTACAAAGCATTGCAGAAAATGGGCAACGCTCCTCCAGTAACTACCGCCGAACCCATTCAAGTTCCCAGTCAGGATAAAATAAATGAATATGGTAAGATTGGTGAACAAGGCACGATACAGTATCATCCTGGATCGAGTGAATCCTCAGAGATGGTCAAGAAATGATTGGGAAATTCACAGTGCTCTATCAGGATATAACCCAAGCAAATAAGGAGATACAAGCAGTAGTAAGTTCACCTCTATCTGAAGAGTTGGATAATGCCAGGTTGCAACATGAAACATTCCAAACCATGGTTGACTACTCAGCTGATGACCTATTAAAGGTCAGCGTTATCGATCACCCACGTGCACATAACAAATCTCTCATCGCTTTAGATTACTGGGTTGATCAAATGGAATATATCCTGGAGAGAATAGATAAAATCAAAGATGAATCCCTTGACGCACGATACAACATGGAGCAGACAATTACAAAAAATGTCTCTAGGGATGCTCAGTGAATCGTATAACTTGAGAGAAGCAGATGATACATTCCAGCGCTTCAAAGCTATCGTCACTCAAGGTTTGGCACCAGAGGTCACTTTCGACTGAGATTCAATCAATAACCTCTTGGCTTGCCACGACTTCATTGGCTTTTTGATCGATGCATGTGAAACTTTCGCCGAGTTACCTGACAAGCTCAAGAATGAGAAAGAAACTTGTGAAGTCATTGGTGACCATTTCAAAGGTCCAGATCATGATCAACTTCAAGCAATGATCAGCAAGTTTATGGAATATCGAGCGCAGTGTCACATCGACTCTCCTGATCAAAAGCAAGACACCAAGTTTGAGCAAAGAGATGATGAGGAGTAGTTTCTCCTCTTGGTGTATTCATTGATCATTTTTGTAAAATATTTAAAAAGCATGTTGGCATTTACGATGACATCATCCATGTTGCACCATGGGATGTTGTCCATCCAAAAACTTGCCCAAAGTCAACCTTTGAATTTTTAGATATTTTGTAAATATCTTGTAAGATATTTTATAAATAGTTGTTGGTTTGCTTTTGTCTTCTTTCCTCTTCTCCTTCTATAAATACTTGAATACTTGTTGTATTCAAGGTGGACATTTTTTGTATGAAAAGAGAAGTGAGGAGAGAAAGACTTTGTGTTTTCTTGTAACAGAAGAAATATTAATACATATGTTTAGACTTTGTGCTTAATGTATGTGTTATTTGCATCAGATCTTTCTTAAGTTAGATCTATGTTTTTATTCTGTTGGATTCATTCCTACTATTGTCATATGTTCATCAGTATTGCTTTATTTGTTTATGCAAGTAAGTTTGGCTCTATTTACTACCATCCCAAAGCATAAACCTTCTGACCTTTCCGTCTTGGAATTCATTTCTTTTCTTCCTTCAGATCTACCCTCCTCTATTCCTTCCCTCCTACCTTTCTGTTTGTAGTTGGAACTACCTCTACTGGGATGAGATCCCAAACCCCTTGAAGTTAGAATAGTGTAGATTTGCACAGATTCCTGCTTGATAGATTAGCAATAAACCAGTTTCACTTTGTTGTCTCAAAGAGGGGCTATGCCCTGCACACTGTTGGCATGTTTCCCCATGACCTGCCTAACCAAAAGATTTTTTGGACCAACAGTTTTTGGCGACTCTGCTGGGGACCAAACTAAGGAAATAACTAAAAAACTGTAAAACTCGCTACCAGATTGCAAATTTTAACTCTTTGTTAAAAATTAACATTTTTTGCAGAAGTGATTGAAACTGAAAAATTTCCTTTGGCAAATCCATAGATCGGGGCCAGATAGACACTTTTAGTTCGCTAAGTTTTTACAAAAATTTGTATATTTCAGTAGATCTAAGATTTTGACATATTATGATATTTTCAAAACCTTGCAAAATTCAGGTCAAAGATCTGAAAATCAGCTTTCTAAATTGACCCACTTTTTATCCTTATTAATCTTTGTTAGAAAACTGCAGTTGGTTGTTGTAAAAGAGGATAAAATTAAATATTGAAAAAGTACATGCTGCTGATTTTTGCTAGAAAAATCGAAAAATCAGCAAAGTATAAACAAAAAGATTGTTGTAAATCTGCTCCTGATTGTTGCAGATCTGAATGGATACACTGGTAGGTGAACCATTTACTCGTAGCAGAAGGGCTCATGGAGAAGTTGATCCAATTTTCTATCTACTTAGAAGGCACAATTTCAGTATCATTCCAACACGATTCACATCGTTGAGTTCAGCTGATCGATCAGCCAGAAGTGCCTCACCTCCATGAAAGAGCCAAATTTCACAAGGTGCCTCGACATCGACTTACAGTACTCTTTTGCTAAGTGGAACCACACTCCCTACTCGTGTTCTTTTTCCCACTTTTCAAATGGCAGTTAATCTGCATGTACCATGGGGAAACGCCATGGGTCCTCTAGCACTATCGTATCTAGTACACCCCCTCCCCAGCAAAAATCACAAGAATTTCTTGAAATTTGATGAGAGCGGAAATCAAAGCACAAACGCGCATATAGCTATGTTTATTATGTCATGCAGTATTCTAGACGTGACTCATGAAGACGTATCGGTACGTTTCTTTCTTAAGACCTTGCAAGGGCCTGCATCAGAATGGTTCTAGCATTTACCAGCCAGATCCATCACCAGTTGGGCCACATTACGGACTGCATTTGAAGACAGATACAAGCCTTCAGAAGACGCATTCACATTATTGTCGTGAATCACTCACATGAAGGAGGCCAATGAAACCATGCGCGATTTCACTACTTCTCCTTCAAGTAGAGCACCTCCAAGACTGGCCCATGTGCTGAAAGGAAAAGGGAAGGACAAGGAGGGAGAATCAAGGCAACAAGAAGAAGCTCCCCAAATCCCTCCTTCTACTTCTGAGAAACAAGTGGTCAACCTGGTGTCTCCAGGTAAAGAAGAAGAGACCACTAAAGTTCCAATGGATACATCCACCTAGGATGTTATCACGGCTACAACTACTAAGGTACCCACCCTTCCTTCTTCCGCCCCTTCTCCTCCCCCTGTCGTTGAAGCATTTATTCCTATGGATGTGTCTTCTTCTCTCCCTTCCTCCCTTCCATCTCCCACCTCTTCCATCTTCTCCTCCCTCACGGATCTGTCGCCCAGTGTTCCCTCCATCCAATTACAGATCCCTTCCGTTTCCATGTCCTTCTCTTCTATTGTAGTAACTCCAGGCCCCACAAGCAGTGGTGCATTGGATTCCTTGTCAATGCCACCACCAAGTGTTTTGACATACTTCCCTGAGGCCTCTACAGTTGCTACCCCTCTCACTCCCGTTTCTTCTTCTATTTCCTCTACTCCCACTCCCATAAGTCCTAGTTGGATTTCTGACCATTTGGACCAGCATAAGAGGAAAGTTCCCATTGCAACCATGGATTTCTCCATCATTCCAAATAAGGGTACCAAGAAGTAGAAAGGGATAACTCACTTTTCTAAAATCATTTCAGGGGAGAGAGTCATGGAGATAGCTTACCCGGACCCCACCAAGAAAAATGAGGATCTGTCTCCCACAGACTTCACAGTGACTCAAGTCACAATGGGGGCCTGCAAGGGGAAGCCTTGTCTGTTGTGGATGCTCTCCATAAGAAGCTCCAAGAAGAAAAAGAGGAGAAAATAATACTCAAGGAACAAAAAAAACATCTCCTTCAAGCATTGCAGAAAATGGGCAACGCTCCTCCAGTAACTGTCGTTGAACTTATTCAAGTTCCCAGTCAAGAGAAAATAAATGAATATGGTAAGATTGGTGAATAAGGCACAGCAATATCATCCTGGATCGAGTGAATCCTCATATATGGTGAAGAAATGATTGTGAAATTCACAGTGCTCTATCAGGATATAACTCAAGTAAATAAAGAGCTGCAAGCAGTAGTAAGCACCCTATATGAAGAGTTGGATAATGTCAGGTTGCAACATGAAACATTCCAAACCATGGCTAACTACTTAGTTGATGACCTATTGAAGGTTGGCGTTATCAATCACCCACATGCACATAACAAATCTCTCATCGCTTTAGATTACCGGGTTGATCAAATAGAATATATCTTGGAGAGAATAGATAAAATCAAAGATGAAACCCTGGACGCACAATACAACATAGAGCAGACAATTAAAAAAATGTCTCTAGGGATGCTCAGTGAATCATATAACTTGAGGGAAACAGATGATACATTCTAGTGCTTCAAAGCTATCGTCACTCAAGCTTTGGCACCAGAGGTCACTTTCAACCAAGAGTCAATCAATAACCTCTTGGCTTGCCATGACTTCATTGGCTTTTTGATCGACGCATGCGAAACTTTCACCAAGTTACCTGACAAGCTCAAGAATGAGAAAGAAACTTGCGAAGTCATTGGTAACCATTTTAAAGGTCCAAATCATGATCAACTTCAAGCGATGATCAGCAATTTTATGGAATATCAAGCACAGTGTCACATCGACTCTCCTAATCAAAAGCAAGACACCAAGTTCGAACAAAGAGATGATGAGGAGTAGTTTCTCCTCTGGTGTATGCGTTGATCATTTTTATAAAATGTTTAAAAAGCATGTTGGCATTTATGATGACCTCATCCATGTTACACCATGGGATGTTGTCATCCAAAAACTTGCCCAAAGTCAACTTTTGACTTTTTAGATATTTTGTAAATATCTTGTAAGATATTTTGTAAGTAGTGGTTGGTTTGCTTTTGTCTTCTTTCATCTTCTCCTTCTATAAATACTTGAATACTTGTTGTATTCAAGGTGGACATTTTTGTATGAAAAAAATAAGTGAGGAGAGAAAGGCTTTGTGTTTTCTTGTAAAAGAAGAAATATTAATACATATGTTTAGACTTTGTGCTTAATGTATGTGTTATTTGCATCAGATCTTTCTTAAGTTAGATCTATGTTTTATTCTGTTGGATTCATTCCTACCATTGTCATATGTTCATCAGTATTACTTTAATAGTTTATGTAAGTTTGGCTCTGTTTACTACCAGCCCAAAGCATAAACATTCTTACCTTTGCATCTTGGAATCCATTTCTTTTCTTCCTTGTGATTTACCCTCCTCTGTTCCTTCTCTCCTACCTTTCTATTCATTGTTGGAACTACCTCTACTGGGATGAGATCCCAAACCCCCTGAAGTTAGAATAGTGTAGATTTGCACAGATTCCTGCTTGATAGATTAGCAATAAACCAGTTTCACTTTGTTGTCTCAAAGAGGGGCTATGCCCTGCACATTGTTGGCCTGTTTCCCCATGACCTGCCTAACCGATAGTTTTTCAGACCAACATGTTTAAAATAAATTAATACAAGAAACGAGTTAAGTCCTATTATAGTTGATATGATTTAGGTATCTCATTCAAATACAATAAGAAAATCTTAACATAACAAGCTAGGCTATGGTCAGATCAGAATAATAAGTAGGTGTTAGGTTGCTGGAACTGGTCAGGGTCAGGTTCTGGGTTTTTTAGATCAACTGGTGAGATGATTGTTGGGTATTTTCTTGGTCAAGGTATAAAATAGAGAGACCGATGTCGATCGGGTATGATGGATAGTGGTTTAGGTAGAACCGATGATAGTTGTGGATAACCGGTGTCAGTATGGTCAAGATAAAAGAAACTCAAATAGATCAAATGGCAGGGGCTGGTCTGCAGTCAAATGAAGTTGGGAGAGTGGATGAGAAGGTTTGTGGAGCTCTCAGGTATGCTTAGAAATGGATATTAGGTCAGAATGGTGATTTGGTGGTGTAGGTAAGGGAATGGTTGAATTACAAGCTAATAAGCAATGGAGGAATGAACATGCAAAGTAAAAACTAATGACAAGAATAAAAAAAGTTAACTATGATGAAATAGACAATGCTAGTAGAGATGTACTTACTATGATGCAGGTTTTGATGGTTTAATGGAGGTGGTTGTTGATTAGAAGAATAGCGTTGGATATCATAGTAGTGGCTCCCAGAATGATTCTATGAGTGCAATGCTTCCAAAATCTGTTCTGGTGATGGCTCTGGATGTCTGGATGCATGGAAGGATGCTCATTCTGCTTGCATGCAGCTTTGTTTCTTTTCCATTGCTCTCAGAATGTGCCAACCCAAAAACAAGGTTTCTTAGATGAATAAATGGTAACTGATGATGGTTCCTTCTTGACCGGTGTCAGTTTAGGTATGACCGACATCGGTTAAGGTAAGATTCCCTAGGTTTACTAAAATGGGCAGATCTTTCTAATTTCTTTTGGCCTAGTTTGTTTCTTCACACAGATCAGAAAAGAATCTTCCCTTCTAATGGGCAGGAATGTGGTTAGAGAGATTTTAGGGATTCATTTTAGGGTTGGACCAAATATTAGCTCATTAAGGCAAGTAAGATTAGGTCTTAATTAGTTATGGAAACATGTTAAGAATAGGTCTAGGGTGAGGTGGTTGGATGAGGTGTCTAGGTGAGGTGGAAATTAGGTCAATTAATGTAATTAAATGATGAATATTGTGAGGATGGGTATTAATTTAATTTAATTAATATTAATGTTTTGTGGAGGGGGCCGTGGTTAGGACAATATGTTTAGGTTGGTTATTTGAAGGGGCACAAAGGGGAGTGTGACCCAATTTTGGTGTCTACACTTATGACCACTCAAAATCACCCCATTCACCTCCACAATGTTTCAGCAAGCTTCAAAAGGTTATCCTAGCCTCCTAGTTGACCCTAAGCGGTTGATTAGGGATTCATACCTCTTAATCACTATATAACTCACTAATTGTGATTAGCAAGACCTAATCATGATTAGAAATTCTAATCTTATTTGGGGATTTTAGTCCCACATGCACCAAAATACAAGTTTCTCCCAAAAGGAAAACTATAAAAAGAGTGCACCTCATTCCTTTATACTTTACACCATGCTTTGATTTGCATCTCATATAATAAATATGATATATAGCCAAGTTCAATCCTTGTATAAAGCCTTCAACAAGGTTAGTAGATGAATAATCTAAAGTGACTTAACAAGTCATTTCGAGAGGTCATTTCACCATTTTTTGGAGTAGCAACCATAACCTTTTGATTTCCCTTTTAGGTCTATTCAGTCCCATGTTAGGTAATTCAAGCATATTAGTAGGCATGTTTAATTAGATCTTACATTGTTTTCATACTAGTTAAGCATTCTTGTAAGCTTCTATCTTAATGTTACATTCCTAGACTTAGAACCTTGACTAGATGGATGGAAATGGTGTTAGCTTTCCTTGTTTAGTCATGCATTTTTCTTTGTAAATTTTAGGGTGCTTTCACTCTTATCTACCCTATTTAGTAAGATAAGAAATTATGGTTAAGAATTTATTTATTGGACTGTATTAATACTAGTTCTTAATGTGGTTGCTTGGGAATTTGATGACAAGACTTGTGAATACCAAAACATGTTATAGGAGTGAGTGAAAGTTCATAGCATGCATTAAAAGTAATCCCCCTTGTGATACTCCATAGCAAGTTGACAAATTAGCTAAAATATGTATTGTAATTGTGTGTTATCATTTGAATAAGTTAAAGACCATTGTAGTGAATAAAGTGTATGCATGTAGTGAGGAAGAATTCTAGGTACTATGATTCAAACACGAATGAAGGATTTATAAAGTAAAGAACTCAAACTCTCCTTCATTGTTGATCATGAGGGTTTCATACCTTGTTCTAATGAGTAAAAGAGAGAGCTTTCACATGAAGGAAGACATTGAGATTGTTTGTCATGAATTTTTGGTAATATCATCACTTGCACACCATTAATAAAGACCACCATTAATTATTTTTTGCTTTGAATCGATCCCTAGTGAAATTTATAGCAAGATAAGCCTTCTCAGGCCTACATAGGTCACAGTAAGGGTTTCAAAAGGAAAGGTGGATTAAAAACCTCAAAACTTACATTTTAGCTCTAAAATTAGGAAGAACTGATGTTGAGGAGACCCTTAATGAGATAGAAGAAGATTTTTAGCTTTTTAGGCGTGGAATATTGATAATTCTATGACATTCTCCAAGAGAGGATGATGCATAGTCACAAAGGCTAATTGTGAGGGCCTTCTAACAAAGGAAGTTGTTTCCCCTTTGATTCTAATCATGAAAGTTTGCATGCATGTCAATGGGATAAATGGGTACCCAAAAATACTAATATTATGCCTTGAAACCTTTTGTGAAGGAATTTATAGGGAAAACCTGTCTGTCCCACTCTACTAAATCTAGGACAAGCTAAAATTGAAAAGTTGTGATAATGGGAGAGGTGAAAGGAGTTGGCATTTGAAATTTGGCATGCTTTATGTTGATGGTAAAGGGGACCTAAATATTTTTTCATCTTGATCCATGTGTCCTTTAAATTATCCCAACCATAACCAAGCAAATTTCTTGGATATAAGACCTCTAGGAGACAATTTACAAGTTCTGGTAAAAGCTTTACCTTCTAAGGTGTTTGTATCATTAAGTGATTAGTATAACCTTGACTTGGAGTGGTTGAATAGGGGATATGGTTGAAGGAGGAAAGTAGATGACTAAAGACCAAAAATTTCTTTGTAAGAGTAGAGAAGCTTGAGAGAAGATGAAGGTCAACTTTGTGTAAGGTGAGAGTTGTTGTTTTCATGAAATAATCTCAATTTGGTCAATGCAGGGACATTAGAGTGGGATCTCAAATGCACTATTTCTCTTTCAACTGGGACATTCATCATAACTTCTACTTCCATCTCAAACTTTGCACTTCACCCCACACTAAAATGATGCCCAGTCCTCTACACATACACAACCCTCAAAAAGTAATGTGGTTATCCGCGTATAAGGCACAAAACAAAACAACAAAAAGGAACAAACAACGAGAAAGGGGAAACACAAGAAAATAAATGCATTAAAGAAAATTCTACTCTAACTAGAAATATTGATTTATTTACAAACACCAAGAAGACTTATTTACAGTAGGGCTTCAACCTACTTCCATTGAAATGGCTAGAAATATAGTCCCATCCAGCACTTTTAACTAGACGTGTCTGAATCAGGGATTTTCAAGATGATATAGGGCCCCAACCTATTGGGCACCTAAAATATTGGCTAAGTACTACAAAGGGCGCATGGGCGAGCAAGGCTTAGGTTGAAGGATGGGTGCGTAAGGAGAAGGAACACACATGGAAGGGTTCAAGTAGGGTTTTGGTAGAAATCGAGATGCGCGCCTGCAGAGTAGAATCTAGGACTTAGCCATTTTTGACCTATCGGGAAGGACACGAGAGAAAGCAATGTGCACATGCGGAGTGGATAAGGTGCCATCCTGGTGATAGGGTGGCCTAGAAGGAATATGCCCTACGATAGAAGCTTCTAGAAGGACCATCATGTGCAAGGAGTGGTGAGCTCGGAGCCTAGAGGAGCATGCACCCATGGAGGACCACATTTCAGACACTTGGTGACAATAGATCTGAGGCTGCAAAAGAATGAGTTGGTAGTTTGGGAAGGCTATATATACAAGTGCCTAGAATAAAAGGGATAAACAGATAGAGGATAGATGGAAAGATGATATAGAGGAGTCATTCGAGAGCTCTACAGAAATAATGCAAGGGATTCATGTTAGCTTGGGTAAATAATTATAGGAAAGGATGTATCAAGGGTTTGGGAATTATAAATTTTATTTTGAGGGCCTAGTTATATGAATCTAGTTATAATGCATGACTTTGGTCTGCCATTCTGTGACATTCTGTAATGGGCCTAATGAATGTAATGAGGTTACCCATTTATGTTAATATGAACATTAATGGTTATGATGCATACATCCTTCTTCATAGTTCTTTTTGATTTATGTTTATGAACTAAGTATGAATTCTCATACAACTTCCTTTCTATTTTGGTGTAATTTCTATAATATGTTAAGCTCTTTTCTATCTTGAATGACTGCAATGATCTAGAATCCATTCTGATCTCTATGGTGCTTGTATGTCTTATTTCCTCTCAAATCTCTTAAACTTGGATCATAGATGATGTTCCCCACTAAAATCACATAAAAGAGAGACTCGGAACCCGCGCGTGCCTCAGGTGAGCACCCAACACCCATTGGGTGATAGGTCGACATGCATGGGATTTCTTTCCTTTGTGATGGGTGTAAAAATGACTACATCTTGGTTTCATTGCCAGGACCTCTTTTTGAAGTTATAGTGGGAAATGACATACATCATGATCTATGTAATGAGTAATGACAGAGCATTTAACTTTGGAAAGTGTTGAATCATGGTTCAAGAGCAAAGAGGATGAATTTTCTTAGAGATTAAACACTGGATCCGAGTTTAATGCACATAGATGGGTAGAAGAGAACCTCTACCATGATTTATATGAATTTTTTTCTATTGCTTCCTAGTAGAAGTGTATGAATGGCTCTTAGCATATGCAATCTAGATCAAGCTGGTATTATAGATCATGCACTGTCTAGACCAAGAAGAATACTAGAGGCTGCAGGATGCAGATCTGATGTGGACTTGTGCTATGGATCATTGGTGGAAAGGTGTGTTGGCTAGCTACACTATGGAGTACACTATTTCTACATATTCTTGTCTAGAAGTTGCTGAGTTTGAATTTCTATGTGAGCCCAGAGGATCATTTCTACGTGTTATCCCTCTGGAAATGAAGATATTGATTGTTACCTTGAGTTTAGAGGCATTTCCAATGGCCAGATAAACCGTTCTGAGTGCTGGGTGAGGAAGCTAGCGTGGAGGAAGATGGCAGATATTATGAAAGAGAAAGAAAGGGAGGAGAGACAAATCAAGTATAGTGAAGCACATGAAAGGGATATTACTAGACAACGTGAGGTTGTAAGTGTGATGGATCTATGGAGGAAGACGTTGCAGGAAGGAGTTGAGGTTCACGCAAAGGATGTGGAACCTGAGCAGTCTGTACTACCCCATCTTGGAAAGTGCATAAGAGATAACCCTTTGAATTTTGATGAGAGTTCATCATGTGGAGAGAGAAGAGTCATTGGCACGTATCTGAACCCACCTAGTGACCAAACCTTGGCACTTGGTTTTCCAGATCAAGGAAGGAGTATCGTTGACCCAGTTGGTATCAGTGGAAGTGACAGATCTGCACCCAGGAGATACAATTTTTCATTTCCCACTTCTATGGCTATGCATATTCTAGTATTTAGAGGAATTTTTGGACAAGGAGCAAGTACACAAGCCTTTGGTCTTACATCTAGGAGTGGCACGGGGTACACTAGTGGTAGTGGGGCATTATCACAAACCATTGGTGCATAGTTCAGTGGAACCTTGGGGACACTTGGCATGACCACTACAGGACCTAGTGGATCTGGTGGGTCAGGAGGAACAAGACCTGGTGGACCTGGTGGATCTAGTGGGTTAAGAGGAATAGGACCTGGTGGGTCTGATGGATCTGGTGGCATTAGGAGGCACACCTGGTGGATCTAGAGGTAGGAAACACTAAGGGAACTCTAGGCTCTGAGATAAGAAGGAAAAGGGCCCCAGCCACCCCCTCAAGTCTTCTTTGAAATGTATTTACATTCACCAGATTATAGAGGTATTGAAGATGCTACAAAACATGTTCACAAGTGTGAATTGTTATAGCGCACAAAGGGGATCACAACCCCAGAGTAGAAGGCTAGTCATTTTACAATGTTGTTGCAGGGGTGCACACATGACTAATATAGGAAGTATGACCCTCATCAAATGGTGGTGGATTATACTACTTTAAAGAATTACACTTCTTGGTAGAATTCCACATCCCTGAGTTTGAACAGAAGAGCATCAGCGCCCTGAAGGACGATTCAATAGGGAATGGCAGAGAGTGTGCGGGAGTATGATGCATGCTTTTAAAACTCTCTTGTCTAAGTTATCATATGATATTCACCCTTCACAGCATGCTTTGGTTTGTTAGAGGGTTGATCACACCTTTTAGAAGGGCCTTTATCTCATAAAACTTTCACAGACCCACACGAGGCATTAGAAGTAGCTCTACGCATCAAGGCTATTGGAAGTGTTGATACTAGTGTTAGCCCATTATTAGAGGCTAAAATTGTTGTTATGGCTAAGCAGCTAGAGAAGTTGTCTACGCACTCAGCCCATGAGACTCGCAATGGTATAAGGTGTACAGATTGTGAAGTAGAGGGGCATGTTAAGGATAGTTGCCCTCGGAGGACAGTACACACCATGACAGTAGATTATGAAATTTTTCATGGGGACCATGATGCAAGTAGATGTCCCTTGTTACAGCGTGTAATTCGGAAGAATGTGTCTTGCTACTGTAAGATCTGTACCTCTACAACCCATGATACTAAGGATTGTAGGCTTATTGACCAGATCCATGAGGCCATTGATCATGGGGTGCGCCAGACCAACATTGCCAGTAGTTCTAAAGGTGATTATCACCGTTATGAGGAGCACGCAGATGTGAAGGCATGCACACAACAGGATTTTGCAGAGGATTCTATGGTCATGGTAACCGTGATGGAGGAAGAAGTGAGTTCCCACGTGGAACCTTTTTTAATTGTGGGTCTACAGAGCATTACAAATGAGAGTTCCCAGACCTATTGCAGTGCTCATGGTGTGGGAAGAAACATAAGTATGAGGAGTGCCCTGAGTTGTTTGAGCACATGAATCAGCAGCAATGGAAAGACAAGGGCACTGTAATGGTAAGCATTAATAAGACAAACACACAATGGATGCCATGGGTAACACGTGATGTAAGTTTAGAACCTGTTTTGGTAACAATAAGAGCAGGGCCATGCTTGTAAAGGAAATACCAAGGAAGAGGACTCTGGTTTCAAGAGAAGAAGTGGTACATGGAAAGTACCTAGATCCTTCTCATCAAAAAGAGGTATATCAAGATATCATGGACATCATTCAGATTTTACAAGGAGATATCCAGTGTCTAAAGGAGAATTCTAGGAGGGAGGAGCAAAGAAGGAAGGTCGAGGTGCCAAGAGATGACCTGGATGAGGTCAGGGAGGTATGTAAAATGCTAAGGAAAGAGAATGTTATTCCCTTGCTAGGGGCATGGTTGAGAGAGAAGGTACCACGTGCCGGAGAAGAGTGTGAGAGGCAGGTCCTACATGCAAACCTTCCCCCTCATAACCTTGACTATGATAGGGAGGTCATGTTAAATGCAGTGGTGGATGGATGGCTACTGAGTAATATCCTCATTGACACAGTCATGGAGGTAAATGTTCTAACATTGGATGCATGGAATTAGATGGGAAGACCTACATTACAGCCATCTTCAAATGTGCTGTATATAGAAAAAAAATGAAGGCAATTCCCATTGGTGTCTTAAAGGATGCAACTATCACCATTCATGGAGCTAAGTTTACTGGGGACTTTGAAGTCTTGGTGCTCTTGTTGAAGGCAGACAACTTCCTAGCACTGCTTGGGTGTCCATGGTGCTATAAGAACAATGTGGATCTTCAGTTCAACAAGGGGTACATCAGCTTTGAAAATGAGGAGGAACGAGTCATCATACCCCTGGCTGATGGGAAGTCAACACCCTATACTGAACCTTTGGGAGAAGAGGTCCTGGATAGAATATATGTGTGCTCAATCAGGGATACAGAGATAATCCATCCTACCGATGGAGTTATCCAGTTTGAGGATGCTTAGTCGGTAAGTGACACCACTAGTCTAGCATGTGATAATTGGGCACATGGGACCTACGAATTGATTGAACAACATTTAAGAGGATTGGTGGAAAATGTGACAAAGGTGCGCATAGTCCGGTGCTTAGGAGGAAAAGAGCTACCTAAGTACTCAGGAGGAGCCTCCCCTAAGGTCTTTTTGTAGAAAATGGAAGCTCAGTGGAAGGAGGAAAATGAAATAAGGGGGATGTTAAGTTACGTCCTACTAGGAACTGCTGCGCGCTGGTGGGCAACACATCGGGATAATCTCTTGGAATGGTGCGAAGTGAGAATTGCCTTCTCTGTTCATTTCTCTAGAAGAAATGCACCCACCACCATCAAGGACTACCATGGTAAGGAGCCCACCTCTTTCCATGTCCAAGCCTATGAGAGAACCTAGAGGGAAGGTGCGAAAGCTTTGCCACCATCCCTCTGGGTGCACAAATTGTATTCTACACTTCAGGGTTACATGAACGCATGGTACATACATTCTGAGACATGCCGCCTAGATAGGGAATTGGCAAGAGCTAGTGGCTGACCTCGTTCAAACATTTGAGTATCAAAGTACCAACCCATCAGTTGATAAGGCATTGTAGGTTGTCAAGCACCTTACCATGGGGGATAGTGCCATGATAGAATATAGGCTGTTGGAATTGCTTAGTGGACCAGGTTTGGAGGAGAACTTTGAAGAAGAGGAAACAGAGGAGGTTCAACTTGAGTGTGCATGTGTGAAAAAGGAGAAAGGAAAGCTTGTATATGTGATTAATGGGGAGGAAGTAGAAAGCTTGGATGTTAACCATTCTGTAGGGACGTGCGAGGTAGTGGATAGTGGTGATACTCATGCATGTGCCTACCATGAACCTTTAAAAATTAAAAAGGTTAACATCAGCTCAGGAGAAGAACCTAAGGAAGCTATCATTGGAGATTATTGGTTGGAGAAGGAAGTATCTAAGATCATTGATCTTTTGTGTGAGTTTGAGGATTTATTTACCACGTGGGTACTATGAGCTCAAAGGAATCCACCATTCCTTGGGGGAGATGAGGATAAAGTGAAGGATGGTGCGCATGCCTAGTCAGGAAGAGACCCTACCAGATGAATCCCAATTTACGCGTGAAGGTAAAGGAAGAGTTAGAAAAAATGATAGCATCTGGGATCATTGAAGTTGTTGAAGAATTGGAGTGGATAAGTCCAATGGTAATCAACATCAAGAAGGATGGGTGGATTAGGATCTGCGTGGATTATAGGGAGCTGAATGCAGTTTGTGTCATCAATCCTTTTCCAACCCCCTTCACTGAATAAATCTTGGAGGGAGTCGCTAGGTGTGAAATATATTCCTTTACGGATGGATTTTCGGGGTACCACCAAGTCTAGATTGCAAAGGAAGACCAGGAGAAGAAAAAATTTACCACTGAATGGGGAAGTTTTGCATACACAGTCATGCCCTTTGGGTTGAATAATGTGCGTACTGTTTTCTCGCGCATAGTAGTACAAGTGTTCCAGGACTTCATCCATAAATTTCTCCATGTTTATCTAGATGATTGGACGGTGTATGGGCTAGTAAAAGACCATTGTGATAATTTGAGGTTGATGTTTGAGAGGTGTCAATAGTTGAGGATATCCCTCAACATTAAGAAGTGTGTCTTTGCTACCCCCCTTTAGAACGTTATTGGGGCATATCATATGTAAGGAGGGCTTGCTAGAAAATTTTGCCAAGGTTGCAATTATTGTGGGATTGGGGGAGCCTACTAGCCAAAGCGCAGTGCACGTGTGGTTTCTTGGACACATGGGCTACTATCAAAAGTTCATTAAGGGGTATGCCAAGGTCATCATGCATTTAGAAGAATTGCTAAGACATAAAATTAACTTCCATTAGGGAAAGGCGCATCAGAGGGTGTTCGACACATTAAAGGATAGGCTTGTCACCATGCCTATATTACATTTTCCCTCTTGGGATAAGCTCTTCCATTTTCATGTAAATGCCTCTGAAATGGCCATTGGGGTAGTACTTGCATATCCTGGTGAGGGAATTGTTGATCAACCCCTATGCTTTGCAAGAAGGAAGTTGACACTAGTAAAGTAGAATTATACTACTACCGAGCGTGAAGCATTGTCAATGATCTACATGCTTCACAAGTTCAGGAAGTATCTACTTGCAACTCCATTTATCTTCTACACTGACCACATGGCATTAAAGTATTTGGTGAACAAGCCCGTTCTACAAGGGCACATATGTCGGTGGGTGCTGTTATTTCAAGAGTTTGAGTTCACGGTAGTTGTGAAGCCTGGAAAGAGTAATTGTGGACCTGATCATTTGTCAAGAATTGATTCAGGGGAGGACACGTAGAGCATTGAAGAGACTATGCCAAATGCGTAACTATTTAGGTTGCGATGCGCACCCTCGGATTTGGAGGAAATTGCAGTATTTCTAAAGGAAGGTGTGGCACCGGAAGGGATGAAGACATTAGAGAAAAAGCAACTAGCCATATGTGCCGCACCCTACATGTTGATCAGTGGGGACTTATACAAATTAGGGCATGATGAAGTTTTACGCAGGTGTGTACTAGAGCATGAGTGCCTCGCCATCATAGAGGAAGCACATGAAGGAAGTGCAAGTGGACATTATGCAGGTGATGCCACCGCATGTAAAATATTAATGGTAGGATTATGGTGGGAAACTTTGTATAACAACTATGAGGATTATTGTAAAGCGTGTGACCATTGTCAGTGTGTTGGCAAGCTAGGATGGAGAGATGAAATGCCTTTGTGCCCTATCCCTACCACTAAACCTTTTGAGAAATGGGCAATAGACTTTGTAGGCCCTATTACACTAGCATCACGTAGGACTAGATCACGCTACATAATCACTTGCATGGACTATTTGACAAGGTGGGCAGAGGCAGCCCCAACTAAAGACTGCACAACAACTACGGCAGCAAGATTTTTGTGGGAGAACATTATCACAAGGTATGGATGCCCTTTAAGTTTAACCAGCGATAGGGGTACACATTTCTTGAATGAGACCGTGAGGATCCTATTAGCAGAGTTCATGGTGGCTCATCACAAGACTACACCTTATCACCCACAAGCAAATGGAACCGTGGAAGCATTTAACAAAATACTGAGTCATACCCTGACAAAAATTTGTGATGTCAGAAGACAAGATTGGGATGACAAGGTATCAGCCATATTATGGGCTTATAGGACAACTTATAAAAGGCTGAGCAAAGCCACACCATTTCAATTGGTGTTTAGCGTAGAAGTTGTTCTACCTATTGAGTTCATGTTACCTTCTCTGTGAATAGCGTGCACAGAAGGGTTAGCTGATGAGAAAGCATTGGAAGAAAGAATTGATGAATTGATGAAGCTGGATGAAAGATGATCACTCGCCAGGTGGAGCCAAATAGCAGAAAAAGCAAAGTAAAAAGCATGGCATAATCACCACATTAGAAACAAGAAGTTTGAGGTTGGTCAGATGGTCTTACTATCTGATTCTAAGTTTATGTGCCACCCCGGGAAGTTAAAGGTCCATTGGTTAGGTCCCTATATAATCTCGTACATACTTGATTCAGGTGTGTACCAGTTACAAGCGCTGGATGGAACGAAATTTCTTGGACAGTTCAATGGGAGTAGGTTGAAGTCCTACTATAAATAAGGCTTCTTGATGTTTGTAAATAAGGTAGTTTTGTGAGATAGTTTAAAATTTCCTTTATGCATTTCCTTTCTTGTGTTTCCCTTTTGCGTTGTTGTTTTATTTTGCGCCTTGGGCACCAGTAACCTTGTTACTTTTTGAGGTTTTTGAATGCACAGAGGACCGCACATCATTTTAAGTGTGGGGTGGAGTTATGTGAAGGAAAGCGTGGGTAAAGTGCTAAGGAGGATTGTGTTGAAAAGACCAATTGAATGGTCCTATTGAAAAATGTGCATGAAAGGAAAGGTAGAAAAGAATGGTTAGTGTAAAGATAAGGCTACTTTAAGATCCCATGTACAGAGGAGGAAGAAGTGCATAAACAACATGAAGTAGGCGAGAGAAAAAATCATGACAGAAGAAGTGCCTTCGGCACTGGTTACATGTGCGTAAGAGTCTCTTGTCAGGATGGATTGGTTGCACGCTAGAAGGTTGGAAGATTGTCCGCGCGTGGGTTAGGGTGTAAAAGTCGGTCTTTGTTCGAAAAAACTACATTAAACATTAAAAGTACAGTGGTCACTGAAATAGCATTTAATGCTTAAAAATGGGAAAAACTATAAATAAAGGTTTAGACATTTCTTTTTTTTCACTTTGCGTATACAAAGAGGAAATTTTACGAACTAGGGTTTCTAGAGTTGATCCATGCGGAGAAAAATTGCAAGAATTTGAGCGTGAGTGACCATTTTGGAGTTACAAACCAGAAAGGAAGTGATTCACGGGCGTGGGAAGAGTTGTGGAGAAGCATCGTCTGGTGAAAAGAGGTTCTAGTTACGGTTTGACATCTAGGGCATAGGTCGAAAAAGAGTTTCTTCGCCAGTTTGAGATCTAAACTTGGAAAGGGGCGGCAAAACAAAGAAAGTGAAAGAAGTTGAAGTGTTAACATAAATAATGGAACCCAAGAAACCAATTGGCACACCTAAGAAGGGAAAGGGAAAGAGTAAGCAACAAGACACTGTCGTGGGTACAAATGAAGAGTGGTACGCAGAAATGCGATACCCAGACGGAGCATTGCTTGGGCACGAGTGGGAGTCACATTTAAGAAATATGTCGGTAAATGATTACAATCATCGTTTGAGCACAATCGAAAAGGAAATGGCACTGGATTAGTGCACCTGATGAATAAAAGGACACCAGAGGGTTTGCCCATCTATAAAGATGATGCAAAAGTGAAGATGAAGAAGTCAGGATTATTGTAACTCTTTGAGTTGCCCTACTTCAGGAATCCTGAGTGCCTATATCAATGGTTGATGTCGCGCGTGGACGAAGATTAATTTCACTTCGCAGGGTGTAAGATACGCATTACGCCTTAGCTTGTTTCACATTTCACAGGCCTCATCTATGAAGGAGAGAGTTTGGAGGATGATCTAAGCGACAAGAAGGCAATTAAGGAAATTTTCGCTGCTTATGTGTACAAAAAGGGGTCAAGGTACTTTGATATCATGGACATTAAGGACCCGGTGATGAAAATGGCTGCGTACCTTGTGACAAAGTTAAATGGCCAAGAGAGATGGACCTAGGCAAACAAGGCCTGGTTGAATGTTTACAGGAGGATTTCAGAGGGCACCATATACAACTTGTCTACAGTCATCGTGGATGAGATTGTCAGCAGCGTGAAGGAAGGTGATAGAATCCTTTTTGGTAATTTCTCGTTAACCATTGTATTCGTAGATATTGGGGTGTTGGATGCAGTGGAAAAATTTATGTGGGAGTACCCTTCTGAAGACCCTTTACCCACAAAGAGGTTTGAGAAGTACACCTATGATAGTATGACAGCCATGCATAAGGCACACCTGGAGAAGTGGTACACGCACCTAAGAAACATGTTTGGGGCAGAATGGAGAATCCATAAACAACTGTCAATGACCACTGAGGGAGAAGCCAAGTTTGTTGTGTACCAACATTTCTGCCTTGGCAAATTTAAATTGATGGATGATACATGGAGCCCATGGTTCACGCTGCCTTTTGCATTCACAGCTCAACACTTCCAAAGGGGAGTGAACAGGTTTAAATAATCCAAGAAGTTGAACTTGGACCTTGGTAATCTAGACTAGGATCACAGAGAAATGCGCAAAGGGTTGGTCTACCCCAACAAGTGCACATACATGGAGAAGTACGTGTCGCATGAGGTTCAAATGACGAGACCCATGAATTTTCCCATTTCAGGAGGGACCGCAGTGCAAGTATACCTCCGCATAAGATCCAAATTTGAGAAGGGCACATATCTGGAGAATGAGATATCAATACTTGAGGACCCAACTAGCAGGAAGAGACCTGCACCCAGGTAGAAGGAAAAAGAACCAAAGGAGAAAGTACCAAGTGTAGTGAATACACAGGCAATAGGTACCCCTTGGGACAAGCGCCAAAACAAGTATGTATTCGCGCAAGAAAAATTCCATAGTCAAATAGAAGACTCCGGATCCAGAGGGGTCATTAGATAAGGAGTCATCAGTAGAAGAAGAGACAGAGTCACCTGCGTCGGAATCCCCGGTTGGAAAGAAGAAGAAGATGACGGAGGAGTCATATTTTGAGTACACTGAGAGCTTGGGGGCCTACCAGGGTGAAAGGGATGATGATGAGGAAGATAAGCTTGAGGTAAACCAAGAACCTGTGTTTAGTGTACATGACTCATAGGAGGGAGAAAGAGAGAAGAATGAGTATACCTTCACGCAGAGAGAGGGCAACCAGAAGGGGGAAGGCACCCAGGACAAAGAAGGGAGAGAAGAGGTAAACAAGGAGGCAGAAAAAGAGGTTTATAGGGTCATTGATACCTTAGTAGAAAAGGGGTTGGAATGCAACGCTGAGCTGGTAATGAATGAGGATAAGGAGGAGAGTGGGGAAAAGGACCACGATAGCACTGGAGGTCCCACTTTAATTGTAAATATTCCTAAGGGCACGCGCACTGGAGAAAAGTGTGTGGAGGAGGAGAGGTCATGGATGGGTTATGTTGATGACCCCAAAAAAGTGTTGCACGGATGGTTCCAAAGCACGGTTCTAGCAAAGGGGCTCCTGGTAATGTCATCTTTTGATAAGGAGGCTGCATACCCGTGTATAAGGAAGATGCTCTCATGGGAATTTGAGTCCCATCTTGATGAGCCAGAATTCGAAGTAAGCCACAAGGCAATAATAACATTTCCGAAATCAAAAGGAGACAACCCATTGGTGAATGCTCAGCAGCTCTCAGATGAACAACTGTGCAACGCACTCAACAAGGTCTTCGTTGAGGTCGAAGCTAGACTCTTTGGGTGGAATGATGGAATTAAAGATCTGGAGGATGAACTAGAGAAGAAAGAGGAAGAGCTAGCTGCGGGGACAAAGGAGTTGAGTCAAGAAAAGTTGATCAACGCCCAGTTACAGTGTGAGTTAAGGGACGAGAAGGCAAGAGTATGCAAAGTATACAAAACGGTATAGTCTATTACAGATGTAATAGTGTTAAAGCATCTGGAACTAGCTCCTCCTGTGCTGAAGTATGCATCTGCCCTAGAATGCCTGGAGGACTGAACAAGAATCCTCACCATGGAGAGGCAGCCGCTAGCCTTGGAATCTACAGAAGAAGTTGCCGCGTGTTTAGAAAAGGAGGATAAATTGAAGGTCATGGCGCTCATAGCTTAATACAGCAAGGTCCTTGTTGATGTAAAGATTGCTTCTTGGACTATTGAGGCTGCATACAACAACTACATGGACAGAGACAAAGTGGCAAGCATGCTGGTCACCAACGATGAAGAAGAACTTAAAGATTTCCAAGAGAAGAACAAGGGGAATAGAGAGGAGCGAGAAAAGATCCTAGCCAAGGTAGAAAATAAATCAAAAGATATTGAGGCTTTACGTGGCTCAATTAAAAACTGGCTAAAGGAACTATACCTGCAGATTACACGAAGGATGGATGCGCTAGAGGATATAGGCAAGGAGTTAGAGAAAATTGTTGACACCATGACTGCCCAACGGGATGGGCTAGGTTTTTATTAAGTGAGCTCCTTAGTAGGTGATCTTTGCCAGAGAGCATAGAATGAGGTTGATTCCTGGAACAATCTAGATGCCAACTTGTAGAAGAACTTTCCTCTCTTATTGCTTTAAGTAGCATCATTCCCCATTCTTCTTTATTTTCCTATTATGTGTCCCCTTTATTGTGTATTTCTTTATTCTTTGAGGAAGTTTCTGAGGGCATAGAACATGTAAAGTGTGGGGTGATGTTGGGCCCCTGGAATATCAACTAAGTCTAAAAAGGGTGCATAGGCGTGCATGGTTGAACAAAGCACACAAGATAAAGCGCATAAGGAAGGGTTCAAGTAGGGTTTTGGTAGAACCCAGGATGCACGTCCGCAGAGCAGAATTCGGGACTTAGCCATTTTCAAACTTTTAGGTAGGACGCAAGAAAAATGTGACCCAGATGGATAATGTGTTAGTCTGACGATAGGGTGGCCTAAAAGGAATATGCCCTACGATAGAAGCTTTTAGAAGGACATCATGGTAAGGAGTGGTGAGCTCAGGCCTGAAGGAACATACACCCATGGAGGACCACTCTCAGACACTTGGAAACATATCTGACGCCGTAGATGAATGAGTTAGTAGTTCAGGAAGGCTATATATACAAGTGCTTACAGAAGCAAAGTGAGATGAAATGGATAGAGGGCGGAGCTCTACAAAAATACTACAATGACTCTGTTAGCTTGGGTAGATAAGTATAGGAAAGGATGTATCAAGGGTTTGGGAGCTATAAATTTTCTTTTTAAGGGCCTAGTTATATAAATCCAGTTATAATGCATGACTACGGTCTTCCTTTCTGTGACATTCTCTAATGGGCCTAATGAATATAATGAGGTTACCAGTTTATGTGAATATGAACATTAATGGTTCTGATACATACATCCTTCTTCATATCTCTTTTTCATTTATATTTATGAACTAAGTATGAATGTTTGTACAACTTCCTTTCTATTTTGGTGTAAGTTCTATAATATGTTAAGTTCTTTTCTATCTGGAATGACTACAAGGATCTAGAACCCGTTCTGAGCTCTATGGTGCTTGTATGTCTTATTCCCTCTCAAATCTCTTAAACTCATATCATAGATGATGTTTCCCAGTAAACTCAATAAAAGAGAGACTCGGCGCCTGCACATGCCTCAGGTGAGGGCCCAGCACCCGCTGTGTGATAGGCCGGCGTGCATGGGATTCCTTTCCTTTGTGATGGGTGTAAAATTGAATATAATAAGATATTGAATAAGATGTCAGCATTTGAAATATCAATTAATAGGATGCCTAATGCATTGATGATATTACATCTAGTATTTTCGTCATAATTATAACCTTTAGGGCGAGATGGATCTAGATTCAGCGGTGGTGGAAGTGTAATAAGATTGCTTTCGATAAGTTGTGGCTATAAAATACATAGAGCACAAGGTAATTTTTTGAATGTACGTTTTGGAGGTTATCATTGGAGCTTTTAGGAGTGGAAACAAAGTTAATAGTAGATTTTTCTTCAGTGGGCTTAGGAGACAACTTGAAATTGGATTTGCTTTGAAATTGATTAGAAAACGAAGAGGAAGCATGATAATGATACTTGAGTTTACAAATAGAGATAAGATCACCTTCATGTAATTTAAGAGTATAACATAGTTGATCAAATGAAGGAGATGCTTCAAAGATGACACTCTCTTGTAGATGTGGTAATATAATTTGGACAAATAAATCTTGAAGTTCTGAGTCAACGAGCACAATGGTAATCCTAGCTAGGTTGTTCTTATAACGTAATACATAGGTTGTTGGATGTTCATTAGATCCTTGTTTGATTTGTGCAAGTTGAGCATACGATATCTTAGAACTGATATTGATTGAAAAAGGAGAAGGAAAAGCATCAGCTAGATGTGTGAATGATGTTACCGAATGAACATGTAGATCATAAAACCAACATATAGCATAATCTTTGATGCCTCTAGGAAAGAACTTTGCTAGTAAAGTATGATCATCTACATAATCAAGACATGCCACATTAAAATATTTGAGATGCTCTTGAGGGTCACCATGGCCTTTGAAGGTAGGTAGCTTAGGGGTGACAAACTTTGGAGGAAGTGCATTAGTGGAAATGACGGATGCGAAAGGAGTATGAATAAGTAAGGTGGAATCAAGAGACGAAGAGGCACAAGAAGTATCCTATTGAAGTTGATAGATTTAAACTTGGAGATTCGGATAGAGAGATCATAGGTCTTGAATCCTAGTGGAAGAGACTTGTTGTATGTGACAAATAAGAGGCAGAGTGAAGTGGTTGGTAGGAGTCAGAACAAATACGAGAACATTAGAAGTAAGTGGAAGGGTACAATTAGGGGGTTGAGTAGCAATCGGCATAGAAGTAGTAGTAGATGTAGGAACATTAAGCCCAACAAGATTGGTGGCCTCCTCACAAGAAATGAATAAGAGTAGATCTAGATCTCAGGGATGTTTGGAAAGATGAGAATTCAGCTCTTGTAGGTGGTCTTCAGTAAAGGATTCATAAGATTGAGCCATGATAAAAATATTGCAAAAATATCTAGAAGTAAGGTTGGGTCCAAACAAATGGGTTCAATAAATTATTTAACAAAAATAGTATGTTAAACCCTAATTGTAAATTCATGTATGATAAATAAATGTTAAAGTATAGTTTTGACACAAGCAATAAGCTAATATAAAACCCTAAGTGTAAAAGAGAGAGTAAAGGACTTAGCTGATTTGTGTTATCCCTAGAGCTGATCTGCACTAGAAAATTGATGAACATGAAGGGAAGAATGTCACAACTGTGCACAATAAATTCTAAGACTTTCGAATAAGCTTGGATTAGGGCACCTAGACTAGGTCAAGGGTGCCTATGCACCAGAGTCTTCTTCTAGGTGCATATTTCTGTGTAGGAGCTCAAAACCTAATTTTTTTGGTGTCACAAGATGGTTGCTGGAAGTCACCTGTATGTCAAATTATAATCGCATACTTCTCCTATAACCTATAAATATATGATGACCTGTAAATCCCTCAAACTACATTGAATCCCAAAAAGAAAAGATGCGATATGGGGAGTTTGACTAACCACGACGGTCACCCATTTGAGTGAACTTACAACTGCGCATTGCACTACATCTCAAACTCCATGTAGTTGTGTGTGTGTGTGATAGAATCGTGCCCTAATAAACCCTTGTACGAGAGCACGTGATAGTGGGTGATAGCTAGATGTACCAATGTAAATAGATATGTGGATGAAAAAATGAACTTCCCCTTCCTATGAAGTGTATGCAAAAAATGTAGTCCCTCGTCCCTTGTATAAGTGCTAGATGGATGCCTTTTATGCTCTTAAATGACTTGGATGCAACCTTAGCTGATGATGATATATGTTTAGAATTTAGTCCTTTATTTTGGTCACATAGCTTTATATTTATATGATTCCCTTGGTTTAATTTCATAATTGGCAACTGGAAGGTTGACCCATAAGAAAATAAGATGCCCAAAAGATAAAAGAAGCCCAAAAAGAGTGAGTAACGTGGAAAGAGGTTAGGGGCGCGTAAAGGGGATGAGGGCGCCTGGGCGTTGGTGTCCACAGCCATATAAGATAAGAAAGTGAAGTATCGATTCAGATGTATGGTGTAAAAGGCCAAAAAGAAGACAAGAAATAAAGCAAAGAGGCCAAAGATAGTTGTCGATTAATAGTTTTCTCGCTTAGGAATCATATGAACGCAAGTATGATTTTAGGACCTAGAAATATACCCAAGTGTGTGGTTTTCTATCTACAGTTGGCTAGAAAGGCTAATATTAGACAAAGCTTCTTGCAAAATATCTTTTTGACTCAGAAGAGACAAAGAATCCTACATTGTCATGTTAACCTTAGTTTGTTTCATATGATCAAGAATATTGAAAGAAGCAATTTTAACCTTCTATTATACTTTACTAACAATGGTACCTTCTTGCATTGGTGGTGTCAAAATTGGAGTTTCTTGATGATATTGAATTTTTGTAGACTAATTTTTCTAAGTTCCTTGCTAATTTGAAACTGGAACAACACTTTGTAATATTGCAGAAGGCTGAGAATTACTCTTACCAGTTGGTTGATCCTCTTCTATTGCCCTTTTCTTAGACCTTGTAATCATTGCTACTGTAGGAAAACTTTGATGTTTTTTATTGTCCAACTAATTTGCTCCACAAAATCCATTCACTTGCCAATTTAGGAATGTAGCATCATTCTACACCAATTCTCGAGGAACTTCATGTTGTGGTGGGGTTTCAGTTAATGAATTTTGATCCATAGAAGTAACTTTCACCATAAGAGTTTGGTTTAGAGCACAATTGGAACAAGAATTATGGTTATGTGCCATATTACAAGGATAACACCACTCACGGTCTTGTATTAGATTATTTTGGACAGGTACTGTTAAAATCAGAGAGCCTCATAGGGGGGATGAATCCTTCTTATAAATCTTTTATTGAATTCACCATAACATACATTTATCATTCAAATCAACCATTCAACATACATCATCAACTGTGAGTTTATTAAGTGTGTATCAACCATTCACAAGTGGGAAAGATAAAAGAAAACACATAGACAACAGATATGAAGTGGGAAACCCTCAAAGGGAAGAAAACCCACTAAAACTTTTGAATATATTATTCAATCCAAAAGACTCATGTGAATATTACACATCACACAAGATTTGTTTAATGAAGCACCCACTTCACAAAGAGCACCCACCCCTATTTAGTATAACACCCACTATACAAGGAGGCTGCAACCCCTAAGATGATCAAACACACACTCAAGCACCTAATAATTAATACCACTTAAGTATTGTTTCTCCCACAAAAAATTGTGATCACAATTCCAGCTTCATGCTCATCAAACCCTCTCAAACAATCCTCTCTTCTTACTCGCTCAATCTCACTCCTGCATAAGTTGATTAGGTCAAGTGACCTTTAATACCTAATCCCCACTTCTTCTCAACCCTTCATTATTCTTATTATCTTTGATCTTGACCCCTCTATACTCTTCTTTCACCTCCTCTAGCTCACTCACATCCCCATTCTCACAACTACTCATACTGAGAAAATATAACACACTTATATACATGACTCGTGCTTACAAATACCTTAGGTAGACCATTACCATTAAGGCTGGTCATTACAACTAAAAAACACACCTACAATATCATACGAGTCACTTAGAAAGACCAAGTAGGTCGGAAAATATCACACCATCAATAACTAGCTCAAGGCTTCTCAAATAGGCCTAAAACAAGGTCTTCATCTCCAACGAATTAAAATTGAATTTCTCAAGCACATAGAAGTTACACCATGAATATAATATCTACACACATATAAGGAATATCCTCTATACACCATTAATAAGTGCAAGAAGCTATGTACTAACTAACTTAACCATGATACACTTCAAGAAGCAAGTAACTTCGTCTAGGTCTTAAGCACCTAAAAATCACCCTCCAAAAGAAAATAAATTAGAATACCAAAAATCATCACCATGATTCAAATGAAACATACAAAGGAATATATTGATGTCACCTAACTCATTAAAACCTTCAAATCATGTCACAAGACCCAAAAAATGGCTCCTTCGCTAACACTTCTCAAACTAGCTTCAAGACCTCAAAACTAGGTCTTCAAAATTGATTTGTTTCACACCTCTAAACTCTTCATCAAGGCAAAAATATCATATCACTAGAAATCACATGAAGTATTCTAACTGAAACAACTCATTTTATTTACCAAATCATGACACAAGTAGTTCAAACAAGCTAATCTTTGAAGCTTCTCAGCCAGAATATAAGGACTCAAGAACCAGTCTTAAGAAAACAAGCTCAAATCACCTTAAATGCAACTTCCAAGCTCAACCAACACATGGAACACATCACTCAGGGATCCACCAAAATTCTCAATGACACAGAACTCTATGTCATATGGAGAAAACCTCATATGCATACATGTTCCAACTAGCTTATTAGCAATCATAATAGGGTTGATTAGGCCATTAAGGCTTAACTAAGAAACCACCTCATCTGGAAAAACCAAGTACATAAGCACATCATAATATGTCATTATCAATTGGTCATGCCCACAAAATACTGCTACACTATGCAAAACATCTCACACACCTTCATACCATAAGACTGGTTTTTGCACTTTAAGTCCTTTAGCGGTAGGCTCGCAATGATGAAATATTTCACCCACTTCTTGCATGAATCATGTCTAAATCACTAAGCACTAAGTACACTTCCTAAGCTAGATCCCACATCAAGATTTGTACCATCAGACCTGCTACATATGACTGTAGTATCAAATTCCTTCAAAATAGAGTTATTTTTGAACCTTACCAGCTATCTTGAAGCATGTCACCAGTACCAAACTAAACTAGGAAAATTCCTCTTCATTACAAAACCATCAAACTAGAAAATCCATGCCATTTCATGCCCGTACACTTCATATTTCTCCTATCTCTCTAGGTCTAGGGTTATAGCAAGGGGTTTGACATGTTTACCTTCTTAGCAATGGTTCATAAAAACTTAGCATCCATTTGAGCTCATTATTTTTTCTAAAGACTCTTAACTCAATGTATTAACATCCCTAAAAGCCTTATGTTCCTATGAAGATCTCACATGTGTGGGTGAGCAAAATAAGATGGCCTTCGAGCTGGTTTTTGCCTTCTTAAGAACCCGATATCACCAAAAACTTATTTTCTTGCTTTGTCTTGATCCTCTTGACCTAAAATTTTCCCCAAAGCACCATAACAACCTCCTATGAGCTTTAAAACTCTCATTTTTATTTGAACCTATATGAAACTCTCCAAAAAATCTCATTTGCACATGCATACTAGTTTTTTTCTCAAGAAACTTGCTTCAATGGACCTTAAACATGCATTAAACCTCTTAATACTAACCTTGGATATTTTCCACACATCATATGTAGTTTTACAACACACCTACCATGATTAAGCAAGGCAACCCTACTATGTGTCTCATGTCACTATCTCATCCTGCTTGTGTTAGGTCTAAGACTAGGCCTAGAATGGTGTGACTCAACACATAAGTATCACACACAGATCATGTTGTCCTCTTACAGACTCATTATCACCTTTGACTCATCATATTGGCCATGCTTGACCTCATGAAGACCTCATACAACCTTTAGAGAAAACCTTCAATCACTAGACTCGTGCACACACCCATGCAAGCTAACCAAGACATCATGACATGACTCCAAGATTGGACACTAATAATCAACCTTTAAGCTTGACTTTGATTTACACCTGATACTGACAACAATGGCACCTAGACACCCTTTTCCACCAATGACTTGACATCAATGACAACATCATGACACAATGTCCAACAATCTCTCCCTTTTTCATTGATGACAACCACAAATGCAAACACCTGCAAGACTTCTAACTTCTTATTTGTAAAGATACTCTCCCCCTTTGACATCTATGAAAAAGGCACTATTTCACAACTTAACATGAAAAGTAATGACAACAAACAATGATGACAATAAATCAACTTGCTTACTTGACTTCATATGATGATGATTCATGGACCTTATGAGAACTTGCATGAATCTTCCTGAGATGATACATTCTGCCTCTGTTTCAATTCTTACTTCATCAACTTGTCTCCCTGATTTTGATTCTTCAAAAATTACATCTTCATGTCACTCGGCTTGTCTTTTTAATGTAAACCTTCATTATCATGCTTTCAATACTAAGATCATGTGCTAAATAATTGAATCCCAGACTTCCATAAGAGACTAAACCAATAGAGCTTTGTATACTAGATTGACACCTTTCTTAGATGATCCGAAAACAGGTGTTTTATTTTTTCCATTTTTAAACGCTTTCAAGGATCTTCAATTTTAATCAACTTAAAAGGATTGTATACTTCCAAAAACTGATCAAAATATGATTTAGGACTGAATTCAAACTGAAATTAAGTTTACAATTTACTCAAAATTTCACTGTTTGATCGAAGCCCCAAAAATCATTGTTTCTTGATTTAATTAATTTCCCAATTTTATCAATTACTGATTATAGTTACATCCATATTCATATTTTGAATTTAAATTACTTGCAAATATCAGAAACTGAAAATAAAATCAGAACACAACACCCAAATTGTTTACGGGGTTCGGAATTCCTACGTCCCCGGGTTCGTGGTGAACTGATCCATTAATAATGTTAAAAAAATGTAAATACAATAACCTTTACATTAACCAATAATGAATCAAAAACCTGAAAAATTGTGTTTCAGACCTTTGAAGGATGTTAATGGAGCTCAGCCTCTGTCCTTCACCTTCCTGATCCACTTGTACTGGTGTCTCCCTTTGGTTCTATGCCTTTGTGTGACTTTAACAGAAAATAACTCTATCACAAAAGCTCCAAATCAGAAAAATGATCACACCATCGTGATTGTCTCGAAATTATGAATAACTTTCATATATAACTCAAGATCTGGTTTTGAGTGGAAGTGCCTCAAAATTGCATTTTTCCAAAAGTACCTGCTATTCTACCTTGACACTAGACCTGACACTTGTCCTTGTATAAATTGCAGTGAGCTCATTTATACCACTTACAAGTGAGCCACTTGGGTGGGTTGGTAAGTGGATTGGCCTTTTTAGAATTATGAGTTCAGGGTTCAAATCCCCCTCCATACGAGGCGCCTTTTAGCCATTGACCGCGGCTTTTGTTCCGAAAGTGGGATAAGCTTTTAAATACATTTTGTCCACAAAATTCCTTGGCCTTATGGACACAGGGAGAGCTTTTATAGGTAAGGAGATCCTTCCCATATACATTTTTTGGTTGGATTGTCAAAACCATGGAGGTTAGTGTTCAATACTTGGTGTGTTTATGTGGAGGGGTTGTTTGGACCATGGAAATATTGCCGTGCGCATAGTGGAGATAGGTGTCTAATTGGGTTTGTCGGATAATCCTATGTGAGCTTGGCCATGATTTGATAATTTGTGGAAAATCATAACTTCTTAGATCAAAGCCAGCGTGGTGAGTTGTTGATATTATGCAAATTGTGTGGGTGGAAAAGGAAGTTAAAATATAATGTGCATTGTTTGCAAATGCATCCAAATAAAGTTGTTGGATATGTAAATGGATAACATCTATGAAGCTGGCCAATGTGGAGGGTAGCCATATAGTGACATGAATTTACATGGTGAGCAATTACACAAGTAATATAAAATTCGACCATAATGTAATATGATATTCCAATAATGAAATATGGCAAAGAAATATGAAGACCACTTTTGATCCTCGATAGGAAAATTTAACTTGGTGGCAAGCCACGTGGTGGCTTGAGGACCCACCACGTCGATGATGATATAATCATCCTCACGGCAGGCTGGGCTCCCCTCTATAACAAAAGTTGAGCCTCTTGATTCAACGAACAACTTTTATGCGACCAATGAAGACTGGAGGTTAAAAACCAATACTTCATTTTTTCCTCTTTTTCCTTTTTCCACTTTTCCACTTGCCGAATGAGCCACTTGGCCAATTGTGCACATGTACATGTCACCTTGGACCTGTTGACCAATGTTGACCTTCTAGTTGACCAAACTTTGACTGGACATATCTTGATCTCATAGTGTCTGTTGTTCACATTCTTATAGTCATCGGAAAGCTCTCTGAAGGCTCTAATGCACTAGTATGGTTTAGGGAAGTTTAGGGAAATTTTGACACTGAAAAATATCCCCTGATCACTCCTCCCTACTGAGAAGGCTTTTTGTCCACAAAAAGTTGTGTATCAACCCACAAAACATGTTATCTCTTCCTACATTGCAAAAATACATACAAGAACCTGAAATAACATTATAGGTTAATAAAATGCAAATATTTGATTAGCTAATTACATAATTGATTAGATAATAACACCCAATTAAGCTAGTGTTCAATTGAAACACTGCAACCCTGTCAACTCTGCACACAACTATGAACTGTCATACCCCACTATAATGCCATCATAAATAACTAACCAAATAATAACACCCATTCTATTACAGAAAGCTAGTGTTCAACTGTCACTTTGTGATACGACCAATTACTTAAATTACAATTTCATAACACAGATCAGTATACCAGACATCTAAACTGCCCACAATTAGGCTAGTGCCCACTATCCATCTGAAACTGTAACAATTGCAAGTATTCACTATCCAGAATAAAATAGACTATCAATGCCCAAAAATAGCTATAGTCAACAACTGAATCCATGTGAATCTACCAAAACATTGTATCACCATCACAAATAATAAGTCAGATAATAACACCCGTCTATAATGGAAGCTAGTGTTTAACTGACACTTTTTTATTATGTTGATTACAATTGTAAATATTCACTATCCAGAATAATTAAACCATCAACTCCCAAAATGGCTATAGTCAAAATCTGAATCAACATGAATATGTAAATATTCTATCCATACACTGAACTGTAAAGGGATAGATTATAAATTATATGCTTACCCAAATTGGTGAACTACCATAATTTGTAAAATGATCACCTGGTGCCTTTGAAAACCAGTTTTTAAGTGTAATAAATTTACACCCTAATTGCAACCACATCTGATAGTTACAAAAATCAAATTTTCCCAAAATGAGGGGCTTATAAATTAGTGCAAATAACACATGTGGATACAATTTTTTTTCTATTTATTACAATATCAAATAGGTGCCCAAATGGGTCTTATAAGCATCCATAATATTTGCACAAATGACAACACTATAAAACTGCAAGTTTCAAAATAGACATTCTGATGATGCCCATATCCCTACATATTGTTGTCAGAAATGGAATAACCAACCAAAATGTGAGAAGATGAATATGAGTATGATGAACCTATCACTCAAATCTTCTCTACGGCTGCTTCCAAATTATTTCAAAGCTAAATATAAACATAGGATCAAATCCCTAAAATATAGCTTTGAAAATGTTTGCATACTATCACCAGTTACTGCAATGCAAACATAAAGTTGAGGAATGTTTTACCCATCCAATTACTTGGATTTTTCCATTTAGGTGGTTTTACTTCCCCAATACCAGAATGAGCATTTACATGAGTTAGATCAACAAATTTTGGTTTGACATTATTTTCCTTTTTAACAACTTTCCAATGTTGCACTGAAGGAACATACCAACACATCTTAACATCATGACCATTCCTTTTACAATGGGAAAAAAATTTAACTTCCCTATTTTTAGGAGTCTTACCCATTTTTCCATTCCCCGAACTTTGTCTAGGAGAATGATTCCTCTGTTTAGGAGAGGTAACCTTTTTTCCATTTCTCACCTTACCAGGGAGAGATTGGTCTTTAGCACTTGCCTTATCATTCACAAAAGGCATTAACTTCTTAACCATTGTTTTCCTCTTCCAACAATATGCTGCAGAATGATTAGTACCTTCACAAAACATGCAAGGAAACACATACTTCTGTCTACCAAAGCTATATTGTTCAAACTGAAAGAGTGTTTTAGAAGTCTTAGGATTTAATTTCCCCTTAGTGCTATTTTTAGTGTAAGTGGGAGGAGGTGGAATTTCATTACCTCGTTTACCTGTTTTCTTACACCTTTCATTGTTCCTCTTGATGGCAGAATCCTGCAATTCTAGTGGCGTAGATCCTTGGCTGTTGGAAGCTTGTCTTCCTTCAGCTTCTTTGGAACTTTCTCCAATTTCCATTTTCCCACTAGAATAACCCAAACCTGCAAACCGAGGTTGATCCTCTACCTGTATTGGGTTAACATCACCTTGTTCATTTTTACCAAGGCCTTTTCCATTATATCCCATCTTAACCATTAGTTTAGACCCAATTCCCTTAGTGTGTTTTTCAAACTGACCCAAAGGAATATCTGAAACTGAATGAGAGGAAGAATTAAAATGTGAACAACTTACAGTGCATTCTGTCATAGTACCTGCATCTGATTTGGAAGGAATTTCCTTCTTGTGTTCACCTTGTTGCAATTTTTCCAAGAGGGACATCCTTGGTCCGTATTTCTTCCTGCAACTCTTTAACAAAAACCATCAACTTCTTGCTCTCTACAAGCATCTCATTGACATACTCCTCTTTCTTGGTTATAGAGGATTGTGGCTCATATTTTAACCACACTATTTCCTCTTCCAAGGAATAAAAATTAGCTCTTAGGAAAGAGTTTTCTTCCTAGAGTTGGTGGTTTATGGCTTCAAGCTCATCCAGTTGCTCCTGTTTGGATGACTTGCCCATGATTCCTTGTTCCTGCAAACACAACATGTACTTCCAAAACTGCACACTGCAAAAGAAGATTAACAAGCCCCAAAATGTCTGCACACTAAAAACTGAAATCAATACTGAAACTGAAGCCAAATTTTCAAACACAATTAGAAGCTAATCCGGCAATCTAAATGCTCTGATACCAAACTTGATCCGAAAACAGGTGTTTGAAACTAACACTTTTAATCATTTCAAAGGATCTTCAATTTTAATCAACTTAAAAGGATTTTAGACTTCCAAAAACTTATTAAAATCTGATTTAGGACTGAATTCAAACTGAAATTAAGTTTTCAATTTACTCAAAATTTCATTGTTTGATCGAAGCCCCAAAAATCATTGTTTCAGATTTAATTGATTTCCCAATTTTATCAATTACTGATTATAGTTGCATCCATATTCATATTTTGAATTTAAATTACTTGCAAATATCATAAACTAAAAATAAAATCAGAACACAACACCCAAATTGTTTACGGGGTTCGGAATTCCTACGTCCCCAGGTTCGTGGTGAACCGATCCATTAATAATGTTAAAAATGTAAATACAATAACCTTTACATTAACCAATAATGAATCAAAAACCTGGGAAAACTGTGTTTCAGACCTTCGAAGGACATTAATGGAGCTCATCCTCTGTCCTTCACCTTCCTGATCCACTTGCAGCAGTGTCTCCCTTTGGTTCTACGCCTTTGTGTGACTTTAACAGAAAATAACTCTGTCACAAAAGCTCCAAATTAGAAAAATTATCACACCATCGCGATCATCTCAAAATTCTGAGCAACTTTCATATATAACTTGAGATCTGGTTTTGAGTGGAAGTGCCTCAAAATTGCATTTTTCCAAAACTGTTTGCTTATTGGCTTGACACAGACCTGACACTTGTCCATTACAAATACAAGTGAGCTTTACTTATACCACTTACAAGAGGGTGGCGGGTTGGTAAGGCCTCTTATATTTTTAGATGAGGTGTTGGGTTCAAATTCCCCTTCCATAGGTTTAGGCGCCCAATTTAGCCATTGACCCCACATTTGGTGGGAAAGGGATAGGATAAGCTTTTAAACAACTTTTTGTCCACAAAATCTTCCTTGACCCTACCTTCTCAACACAGAGCTTAGAGCTCTTTATAGACAAACGAGCTCTTTTCCATCTCATCCGAGCTCCTAGCTGGGTTGGTCGGGTTGATGTGTCTTGTTGCGGTGAGGTTGCGTGTTCAATACCCGACGGTGTGTTTTTTATGCAGAGGGTTTTGTTTGGAGCGTGGAAATAGTCCCACACTGCCAGCGGAGATAGTGGAGATAGGGTCTAACTTGGGCTTGCTCTCCCTAATCCTATGTGACTTCATCCATGCTTGCCCCTTTTGTTGGGCTCACCACTTCTTCCGAGTTGTCCAAGCCACTTCGTAGTGAGCTGGTGTTGGTTTTAATGCCCATTGTGTGGGTTGTGGTGGATGGAAGACCTGCCTTGGTAAGTGGGATAAAATATGATCTCGTGCATTGTTTGAAATGCCCGTAATATGGGCCGAGTTGTTGGATATTTAAATGACCCAATCATTATGAAGCTGACCCAATAAATGTGGGTAATCCACCGAGTTGTTAGGTCTATCCCAATTTGTGTGGCAATAACACCAAGCAAAGATAGTAATGAACTCGGTCGATCCAAAATGTATGACTTGGAACCATATGGCAATACATGATGAATAATTACCAAAGAAATATGAAATTCAACCACACAATAATATGATACTTCAATAATGAAATATGGAAAAGTGGTGGCAAGCCACGTGGTGGTTTGAGGACCCACCACGTCGGCGATGATATAATCATCCTCACGGTGGTCGAGCTCCCCTTCGTAACAAAAGTTGAGCCTCTTGTTTCAACGAACAACTTTTTTTACCCGACGAAGACTGGAGGTCACAAACCAATACTTTGTTTTTGTCCTTTTTCTCCTTTTGCCACTTGTCCACTTCCGAATGAGCCACTTGGCCAAATGTGCACATGTACACGTCACCTTGGACCTGTTGACCAATGTTGACCTTCTGGTTGACCAAACTTTGACTGGACATATCTTGAGCTCAGAGTGTCCGTTTTTCACGTTCTTATAGTCGTTGGAAAGCTCTATGAAGGCTCTACTGTACTAAAATGGTTTAGGGAACTTTAGGGAACTTTAAATACTAAAAAATATCCCTGATAATTAGACCTCTTCATTACTATAGCTTTCAATTTTTATCACTCCTTTAAGAACACATAAAGATAATGCACAGAGCAACCAATATAAACCTTACTAGCTTGCCTTAACATAGAATGGATCACTTTCTTTAATACCATGGAGATATTACTGACAAAATTATTCTCTACCCTATGTTAGGTGATACAAACCTAATCATCTTAAAACATTCTTTAATCCAAGCCCACTTCATTTTGATTTTCATTCTTGTTGTGGACCTATTTCACCTGCACATATATCATGGGATGACACAGACTCCATGACACAGTTGTCAACAATCATGACTTAAAATGCATTCATAACTCAGAGCATCCTGATTGTCATACTTGTAAATATTGATTGGAGGTTTAAAGCATACCTTGGTTCATCAATTTACCTACTTCTTCTTATAACTCAAACTCGTGTTTATCCAAACTACCCCTAAATTAGTGCTTTCTTCAAGTATGAAATCCTTGGACATTTTCATTATTTCTCCATCCTGTCATGGTGATGTGCAATAGATTTTATCCTCCTGAGATGAAATTTTTCTTTTGAGCCACTTTGATGCTTCATGAAATGTTATCATAGAGCACACAACTGAAACAATCTTCTTACTTGCATTTTGATAGATCAACAACTCTTCAAGCAATCTCATCTTCTTGCAATAAAAACTCAAAGCACTGGAATTTGAGCATTATCACCAAGATATAAACTTTTACATGTAATATTGAAGTCTTTATACTTGTCAAAAGAGCTTGTTTTCATTGTGATAACTCACCTTCAACTCTAGACCTTAAGAGCTCAAACTACTTTCTACTCAAGCATGAAATAACCTCAACTAGACCCAGATGGGCAATATTGACTTTTGGATGTTCTTTTACCAATCAACATATTTTCATGACGCATTATAACTTCTTGACATGACTCAGAATGAATCACAAGACATACCTCATAGGAATAGTCAATCTTGATAGCCTACTAGCTTCCCCTGGAATAAACAATACCTCATAACTACTTGGAACAACTTTACAAACTCAAAATACCTAGTTTATAATTCATGTATCCTTCACAGAGTTGTCATAACCTTCTTATGACCTTGAGCACATAGACAACTTTTCATAGTTTGCATACTACAAACTGATCAAACATACCTTGACATGATTAAACCAGAAAATTCAAACAACTTCTAAGAGTAAATAATATATACCTTGTACATTCATAAGTCAAGAAAAACACACTCGTGCTTCCTTTGATATATGAATGTCTTCAAGAAGCCCAGTGAAGAAACTTCATTCTCCTTAGATCACTAGAAAAGTATGAAATCATCAAATGAGCCCAAAGACTCCACTTATTCCTTCCTTCTTGACTTCTTGGATGACTTTTCAAGTATCATAACATCCTCATTTGCTGACATGTTTTCAATTAGGGCTAACTATCCACTTTTGATTGTAATCATATCATGATTAGGCTTGAAAGACTTGATTCCCTCCTTCTTGATCTTGTCATCAATATTTGACACTTGATTGAGATTGACTCTCCTTCGATTGGCTTTGATGTCTTTGATTATTTATCCTTTACAACTTTGTCAATGGATTTGGACACAATTTTTGCAAACACTTCACCTTTGCTGGTAAATGGATTTAAAGTATACACTAGATGGTTTTTTTGTCTTCCTTCTTGATGTTTATGATAGAATTTGGCTCTTCTGTCTTGTCATCATGCTTAGGGTCATCCTTATTATCCACAGAATCAAAAATGACTTTTTTAGACTCATTCTTGGGATCAGTCTTCCTTTTGAACACTTTCCTATCTTTCCTTTTAAAAGCTTGAAACCTATTGTTGTACACATGATATTTGTTTTGATAGTAGAATCTAGCAACATGACCTGATTTATGACAATTGTAGCAAAATACATTATTCTTGTCTCTTGAATGATATGAGCTGAGATTCCATCCACAATCCATATCCTTGTGACCATATTCATTACATGTATAACAATAGCCTTTAAAATAACTTTCATAATTCCATGCATACTCACTCCTTGAGAAATTTCTTCTACAATTTCTAGTTATATGACCAAATTCATTGCATGTATAATAATATCCATTGAAAGAGTGACGATACCTCATTGAATTTGGTTGTATAACAAAGTTAGACCTTATTGATTTTGTCTTCTTGGTCTCTTATATGTTTTCTTGTGTACATGGTCCAGCCTTGTTATCTTCACAATTACCCACATGCTCTCCTTTGAAGCCTAAACATGTCTTATCACTAGTTTCCATTTGATTGCTCAATATATCATCTAGGGCTTCATAAAATTTCTCTAACCTCTCATAGGTCTTTAATCTGCTAGTAGCTTGTTCCAATTCTGATTTCAGGGATCTCAGCTCATCTTCATATCTAATACAAACTTCTTCTTTGACCTCTAGGGCTTTTCTCACACTCTTAACTTGAGATTCCAACACTTTGATAGATTGAACATGCTCAACCTCCATACGATTGATTTTCTCTTGTAATCCATGGATTTAGGACTTTGCAATTTCATACTTCTTTCTCAAAGTCACTGTTATCCAAAATTCCCCTCTTTATGTATTTTTGATAAATTACATTTCCATTTAGATTTGGGTAGGCATAAACTAATAAAAAAGGAGAAAATCAATATTGGGAACATTCCTTTCCTCCTTTCCTAGCCCCTCATTTCCATACTTAGCCAAAAAATCAAAAAATTGGGTCTTTTGGGTGTATTGCGGATAAATCGGGCATGGGAGGAACAGACGTAATAATTCCCATGTTCCTTGAGTTCTCCGCATTCCTGCATTGTCTGCAATAAAATAAGATGACAATGTATTGCAGATAAATCAACTTTTTTGGGCACAGGCAGAACAATTCTGGCGGGTCGGCAATTCTCCGCATCGCTAATTTGGCCATATAAAAGGTTGGGAGTGGAGTCTTGTGGGTAAAGTGGGTCTCGACATAACAGTCCAAACAATTCCATTGGGGCATCAATTCTCCGATCGACCACATCGGCCGAATAAGCAGCAGAGGGAACAAATTGGGGAGACAGAGTTGCGGGCACCAATAGAGCTGGTGGAACTATCTCACAATTCCACCCTGAACCTAAATCTCCGCCACACACATGAAATAATGGCCAATGCGGAAAATGTGGGTCTGACAGGCACAAATGGAATGGTTCTATCCTTCCATGATTTCCCCGATTAGTTGAATTTCCTACACAAGGAATAAAGGGGTTTAATGTAGACTATAGCATCACGACCATCACGAGCCCCAAACTTCAAATGGCCATAACTTTTGCCTTGTTACTCCAAATTTCACAAACTTGGTACCATTGGAAAGCTCTTAGCATGTAGTGCACCAAAAAATTGGTTTTATTAATTTAGATGAGGTTAGGTAGGTGAAAAAATAAGAAATACATCCCATCATTAAAAGATGCAGTTCCGAGTAGCTCAACCACCACATTTGATCAAGCATGGTGCCCATTTCTTCTTTTACAAGCAAAATACCAAGGGGAAATGGGCTTGGAAGGGTGGCCATGCCTATTTTCATACATTTAATGCATGTTATTAGTGGTTAAAGGTGGAAACATGAGTTTCCCTCTCTTTTCCTCCTCTCTCTTTCCCATCTTCTATATAATGTAACATCTCTCATTTGTAAAAGGAGGATGTTATAAAATGTAAAGGAACTTTGTCAAAATTGTTCCTGAGCAGTTGTGAGTTATAGACCTTATTTGAGCTTGGTAATGTGTTCTTATGCCTTCTTATTCACATGTAATGGTCTGTGCATACTTTGAAAGAAATAAAATCTTTGATTTGTGGTGTTTCTAAACCCTGACTTATATTTCCTTGCATTTCCATTTTTATTGTTGTATTTTGTGAATGCTTTATCACTTACAGGTTCATCTTGTTATGTCTCATGGAGAATAGATGATAAATGAATTCTTTGGTTTGTTTCACCTCTATTTGGACTCTCTCTTTTCCCTCGTTAGATTGTTTTCACCCTTTTCCTTGGTGTTATCGCCTCCCTTTAGCTTGGGATTTCCATTTTTATGCATTTCCCTCTCTCCTTGGTCCCTATGGACATTATCGTAGGATCATATAGTTGCATTTCTAGCAGTAGGAGTAGTTTAGTATTAGGAATAGGTAGAGGAACCAAACTTCTATGGATTTTTGTCTCAAGTAGAAAATACCACAACTTGAGATACAATCCCATGTTACCCAAACCATTTATTGCTCATCTATCCATTCATGAAAAAATCAGAGGGTGTTGTTTTTAGGAGATAACAGTCATCCAATGAAGTCTTAACTTTAGATGGTTTGCCCATTGTGCTTCAAGGATCTCCTCCAAGTGATTAAACTTGCTTCAAAAGGACTTTGCTCTAATACCAATTATTAGAAACATAAAGACTAAGATGAGGTGAATTAGTCTTACAAATATTTTATTTCTTTTACCATAACATACGTTCATCATTTAAATCAACCATTCAACACGCATGATCAAATATGAGCTTATTAAGTGTGTATCAACCATTCACAAGTGAAAAAGATAATAGAAAACATGTAGACACTAGATATGAAGTGGGAAACCCTCGAGTGGGAGAAACCCCACTCAAACTTTTGAGTATATTACTCAATCTAAAATACTCATGTGAATATTACACATCACACGAGATTTGTTTAGTGAAGCACTCACTTCACAAGGAGCACCCACCCCTATTTAGTATAACACATACTGTATAAGGAGGCTAAAACCCCTAAGATGATCAATCACCCACTCAAATACTTGATAATGAAGATCACTTAAGTATTGTCACTCTTACAACAGATTGTGATCACAATTTCAACTCCATACTCATGAAACCCTCTCAAACATTCCTCTCTTCTTACTCACTCAATCTTGCTCCTTCATAAGTTGATTATGTCAAGTGACATTTAATACCTAATCCTAACTTCTTATCAAATATTCATTCTTCTTCTTATCTTTTCCCTTGACCCCTCTATACTCTTCTTTCACCTCCTTTATCTCGTTAACATCCCCATTCTCACAAGTACTCATAATGAACAAATATAACACACTTATATACATGAATCATGCTTACAAACACCTTAGGTCAGCCAAGAACTTTAAGGTTATTCATTACAACTCAAAAATGCATCTACAACATCATACAAGTCACTTAGAAAGACCAAGTAGGTCAACAAATATCACACTATCAAGAACTAGCTCAAGGCTTCTCAAATAAGCCTTAAATAAGGTCTTCATCTCCAACAAATAGAACTTGAATTTATCAAGCAAATAAAAGCTAAACCATGAATCCAACAACTCCACACATATCAATAATATCCTCTAGACACCATCAATAATCACAAGAAGCTTTGTACCAACTAACTTCACCATGATACGCTCCGAGAAGCAGGAAACTCCATTTAGGTCTTAAGCACTTAAAAATCACCCTCCAAAAGTGAATAACTTGGAATACAAAAAATCATCACCATGACACAAATGACACATATACTGGAATATATTGATGTCACCTAACTCATGTAACTCATTAGAACCTTTAAATCATGGCATAAGATCCCAAAATAGATCCTTCTTTAACACTACTCAAACTGGCTTCAATACCTCAAAACAAGGTCTTCAAAATTGAGCTGGTTCACATATCTAAACTCTTCATCAAGGAACAAGTATCATATCACTAGAAATAACATGAATTATTATAACTGAAACATCTCATTTTATTTACCAAATCAGGACACAAGTTATTTAAACAAACCAGTCTTTGAAACTGCTCAACTAGGCTATAAGGACTCAAGAACCAATCTTAAGAAAACAAGCTCAAATAACCTTAAATGCTACTTCCAAGCTCAACCAATGCATGGAACACATCACCAAGGACTCCACCAACATGCTCAAGCACACAAAAATGTATGTCACGTGGAGGAAACCTCATATGCATACATGTTCCAGTTAGCTTCTTAATAAGCCTAATAGGCCTAATTAGGCCATTAGAGATTAAGAAAGAAACCACCTCATATGACCAAACCAAGTGCATAATCACATCATACCAAGTCACTATCAACTGTTCATGCCCATAAATGATTGCTACACTATGAAAAACATCTCACCCGCCTTCATACCATAAGACTAGTTTTTGCACTTTAATTCATTTAGTGAGAGGATAACAAGGATGAAAGATTTCACTCACTTATTGCACGAATAATGTTTGAATCACTTCCTAATCACTAAGTGCACTTCTTGAGCTATCTCCCACATTAGGATTTGTACCATGAAACCTGTTACATATGATTGTACTATCAATTTCCTTTAAAACAGAGTTATTTCTAAACCTTACCAGTTGTCCTGAAGTATGCCACCAATGCCAAACTGAACTAGGAAGAGTCCTCTTCATCAAAAAACCATAAAAATAGCAAACCCAGGTCATTGCATTCCCATACACTTCATATTGATCCTATTACTCTAGGTCTAGGGTTTTACCAATGGTTTTGACACGTTTACCTTCTTACCAATGGTTCATAAAAACCTGACGTCTATTTGAGCTCATTATTTTTGATAAAGACTCTTAACTAAGTGTATTAACATACCTAAAATTATTAGGTTCCCATGCAGATCTCACACATCTAGGTGAGCACAAGAAGATGAACTTTGAGTTGGTTTTTTCCTTCTTAAGAACTTGATATGACCAAAAACTCATTTTCTTACTTTGTCTTGATCCTCTTGACCTAAAATTTTTCCCAAAGCACCATACTAACCTCCTTCAAGATTTATAACTCTCATTTTTATCTACACCTATTTAAAACTCTCCAAGTAATCTCATTTGCACATGCATACTAGCCTCGTTCTCGAGAAACTTGCTTCAGTGGACCTTGAACATGCACTAAACCTTTGAATACCAACCTTGGATGTCTTTAACACTTCATATGCAGTGTCACAACACACCTACCATATTAAAAAGGATTTCCTTACTCCATATCTCATGCCACTATCTCATCTTGTTTGTGTTAGGTCTAGGACTATGCCTAAAATGGCTTGACTCAACACATAATTCTAATGAGCTGATCATATTGACCTCTTATAGACTCATCAACACCTTTGAATCGTCATATTAACCATTTTTGACCTCATGAAGACCTCATACAACCTTTGGAGCACACCTTCAATCACTAGACTCATGCACACACCCATGCAAGCCAACCAAGACATCATGACATGACTACAAGATTGGACACTACCAATCAACCTTCAAGCTTGACTTTGATTTACACCTCATACTGACAATAATGGAACCTAGACACCCTTTTCCATCAATGGTTTGACATCAATGACAACATAATGACACAATGTCCAACAGGTAAAATTTATTTTGAGGTGTTAGCTACATTGGGGTTGAATGATTGGGTTGGATTTGCATTGGAAAGATGTTTTTAGCTTTGCAAACATGGTTGGAAAGGTGGATAGTAGGGTCTATAATTTTGATTTTGTTTTCTTTTGAGGGCAACTATCTCATTCCCCAACTCTTTCATCCCATTCCCAAACTCTTTCGTCATGCTCCTCAACTCTTTTAAGTCATTTGATTAGCTCGGGGTTGTATTAATTTGACTTAAAGGTTGAGTAATGGGCGTTGGAATTGGAGCTATTACATGTATTTGAAAGGAAGTGGGATGATGAATTTCTTGAAAAATGGGCATAGTAGACCTCGGTTCTATTTTTCCTACTTGTATAAGATTGTTTTGAACTACAATTGCTATATCATAAGCATTATGAAGTGTCCTTTCACCCATTGATTGTATCATCATAAAAATATCAGAATTCAAAGCCCTTAGATAATACAAAAGTAGACTTGGAGGTAGGCCTTACCAGTTGTGGAATTCTATCCCAAGTTCTTTGAAATTTGAAATTGAAATCACACATGAACTCTTGTGGTGCTCTCTTGATAGTATTCAATTGTTCTACTAGTGAAAGATGATATGATTTGTCCTCAAATTTTCTACAAAAAAACATCTCCCAGTTGATCCCATGTAGTGATAGAATTTAGTGCCAATCCCCTATACCATTGTAATGCTTTTTAATTGAAAGAGGCTGCCAATAATCTGATTACACATTGTCTTGAGTAACATTATTGTAGACACCAAAATTGGGTCACACTCCCCTTCGTCCCCTTTCGAATAACCAACTTAAACACTTTTACCTAACCATGACCCTTACATCACACATTAATATTAATTTAATCAATTTAATTAAATTAATACTCATCCTCACTTTATTCATTATTTAATTATCTTAACTAACCCAATTTCCACCTTACCTAGACACCTCACCCCACCACCTCACCTAGACACCTCATTCTAAACCTATTTTTAGTATCTATCTACTCACCATAACTAACTAAGACTTAATTCAACCCTAAAACTCAATGCCTATTATTCCTCTAACCACATTCCCACTCATTAAAAGATAACATCCATTTTGATCCGCGATAAATGGACACACCTGACCCAAAGGATTATAAGATCTGTCATTTTTAGCAAACCTAGGGAATCCCGCCTTAACCGACACTGGTCATCCCGAAACTGACACCAATCAACATGAAACCATCGTTGATTACCATTTATTCACCTTGGCAACCTTGTTTGAGGGGTTGGCCACATTCCTGATTTTTTTGGAGCAAAAGGAGATCTGCATACAAGTAAGAACCAAAGATATTTTGCACATCTAGGCAGACATAGCCAGCATAAAGACAGATCCAAAGGTATCGCTCTCATGGTAGCATTCCAGGAAGCACTACCGCAGCACTGAGAACTATTCCACCGATCAACCACCATCACCACCCAACCATTGGACCTGTTATATCGATAAGTGTGTTTATCACCTATGTCATTCCATATGTATTCTATTTATAAGGTTTTGTCATCTCTATTGTTATTTGTGACTTACATTCCCATTCCCCCACTATTCATCTTTCTGTAAACTCAACCATTCCTCCACCCACACCATAAAACAACCTATACCCGACTTCTACATATCTCTGAGTGTTCCTAAGATACCCACATACCTCGTCATTCCCTCTATCACCTCTTTCTGACCTTAGCTCAAACCCCACAACTAGATCTCATTGAGTTTTTATCAGCCCGCCTCTACCGACGCCGGTCTTTATATTTGGCCATCTTATCAATAACAAAACCTAAGAATCTTTATCCAAGCAACCTAAGTGACCCAGAACCTGAAACTGACCTATTCCAGCACTTTGACCCCTTACCCTACCTCCGGATCTGATCATAACCTAGAATGTTATATTTGATTTGCTTATTGTATTTGAATGAGATACCTAAATCATATCAACTACAATAGGACTTTGTTTATTTACGTTATTTATCACATTAAGTTGTATTAAACAGTAGATTGACAACCATCTAGGAAGTATCACACTTCTCGGATCTAGCACTCGCTAGGCAGTCCACTATCATATATTATTTAACACTTCTTTTGTGGTCTTATTTTCCATTTCAGGTAGTTCCTCCTAGCCAAAAGGAAGCTCTCACACTCAGCATCAGATCGAGAAGTCAGAACACACACACAACCTTCAAACCAACTATTGCAACAAGTATTCCTCCTCATCCCATAACATTATTTGTTTCGTCACATTCAAAACGTAAAGAAAACGATGAAACAACTATAAATAGAGCATATATTATCCAAATATTTGATATGTTTTATGGTTATAACTTGGTTTTCCTGATGAAAAATGGGATGCTCTTAAGGGTAGACATGAGGATGTCATCATGACGAGAAATTTGTAGTGGGATTCCATCATTAAAAGGATCAAATTCCAGATTTCTTAGAATGGCCATATTCAGATTTAGACTGGGTATGGGAAAATTGAGAAATGAACTTGGTTTTTGTGGAGTGGGAGGAGATCTAAGATGTGGTTTGGACTTAAAAAATTTGTCACTCTTTGTTGAATTCAAAGGTAACTCAATGAAATCAAATGGAATACCTTTTGTAGATGATCTAGTTATAGCTTTTGGCAAGAAACACACACTAATATGATACCAAGATGTGATTTTGAACTTACAAAGCCACCCGATGCTTGATGAATGTGTCTTCAACAGTGCTACTTGCCAAGAACAACATCAAATCTTTTGAAAATTCTTTTTTTTCATCCCACTAGGCATGCCAAACCCTGTTATCACTTTAAAATGTACCCTTTAGAGAGTGGTGTAGAATCTCTCATTTCAATTGAAAAGAAACATTCCTAGGTTTTGGGTGACATGTATGTTGGAATGAGTATCTAAAGAGGTTTGGTTCCCATAGTGTAACACCTATGACTACTCTACCTGCTAAAATAACGAGGAAAAGGGAGAAGGAATTAAGGGGAAAAACTGAAAAAGATGGTGATACACCAGAAATTTTTAGGATCTTAGACTGATTTGACTCACAAATATGAACCACAGGAACCACACACACCCTACACAACTCACAATGAATATGTTAATGCAAAAGTGCTTCAAAGAAAGGTTTACATTTGTGAAAAAATTAAGAAGGGAGATGAATGGATTTTAAAGGCAATTTGGTAAATTCCACAACAAAATCTTGCACAAAACTAGAATAAGCACAATATATCCTACAAATTAACATATAATTGTATGAAGGTATGTGATTTAAACTGTAAATCAAGGATAAACAAGTATCACAAAATAAAATCAGTTTAAAAACATGTAATTAGACAAGACATAAGTTGTGAGAAGGTAAAAATGATTCCTTTATTGCTCCAAGAGGTGAAACTAGTACAAAGAATATCTCATGACCCTTGCTCCTTCACTCAAAATGAAGAAAAAACTACAAAAATGAATAAAACTTGTAGATATATCTTTACAATGAATGTTGGGCATTTTTATAGAAAATTTTGAGAGAGAAGAAGGAAAACATAGGCATGCAATTCTAGTCGTTAATAACAAATTAAAAAATGTTTGGTATGCATGATAAAATCTAAAATTCACTCTAAGAAAAATTTACATGCCAAAAATATCAAAATGCATCTAAATCTGGCCAAAACATGCCTGAAAAGTCAAAACACGATTTTGAAATAGATCCTCATTTGCAAGCTTTATTTTGATTTCATCCATCCATGCATGGTCTAAAAATGGTCTTCATTCTTGTTTTAGCCCTTGCATGCTTTTAAAAATTACTTTTTGATTGAAATTTGAAAGCTCAAAGTAGTTTTTGTCATTTTTCTTTGCGTGAAATTTTTTAGTGTTACGTGGCTTCGCTATATTTTTTGCTTATTATGCGGATTTACCAGTGTTACACGGACTTTGTTTACCATTCCCTTTGTTACACTCAAGTGTACAAAGTACAAATTAATCCCACCTTTTGGCCACCTTTTTCTTATCTTTTATTTCGTCTTTCCTGCATATTTCCCAATACCTATCAGCCCATTTCATGACCTTTCTGACATTCTATCCTGAAATCAGGGTGCCCCAACCTGTACTAGGGCACTTCGGGGCACCCTGGTCCCATTCTAGGTGCCCCGGTCTATGCACAACCTCTTCCACTTATTTTTGGGTCACTTCTAGCTGTTGGTCATCCTTATCTTCTTCTCAGTCGGCCTTGTCAAGATTAATTACAAAATTAAGCTTGAGAGCCCTATAAATATAAAGTTATAAGACCATATTGAGGGTCCTAGGTCATTGCATCTTATCACTACTATCACTCCATCTAGGGATGCATCCATTGCATCACTTGCATCCACATAGTGTCATGCATTCAAGCTAGGATATTTGCATCACACACACTTCATAGGGGGAGGGATTCCATTCTATTCCATGCACACATGCTACTTACATTTCTATAGCTACATTATTACTCGCTACTTCACAAAGTGCGACTGACACGAGAGCACCTAGGGCACAACACACACACACACACCAGAACTACATCAGGGTCTGTAATGTAGTGCAACGCTCAGTGATAAGTCCACTAACTTGGTGGCTGAGGTCAGTTGACCCATTCATATGCATCTTTAATTTTTCTAGGGTTTGATACTTCTCCTTACATTATGGGTCATTCTCCAGTTCATCAGATGAATGCAACGTGACTAAAAAAAGTACTCAGAGATATTGAGTGACCATACTAGATTCAGCTTTTGAGGATTTACAGTGTTCCGAATGCCCAAATTGCAGACCAGGGCACCCCAGTACACTCCCAAGTGCCTGTGTCATCTCAGACAGTCCAGATCTACCCTTCGCAGGGTCTCTGAGGGTTCATCTGCACTTCCAGATTTTATTTCTAGATCTGCGACACTGTGCGACAGTCTTCTATTATCAGCTGAGTCTTTTCCTTACTCTTCTCTTACACATTAGGGTTTCATTTCATCTAGAGTAGTTTATTTACATTTATTTCATATTGCTTTAGTTCATTTACAATGTTTTAGTCCTCCTAACTAGATTAACATTAATACCCTAGATATCCCCTTAGGCCATCTAGGTAAATCCTTATTTTTGTTAATCATTTTGGTGAACCTAACGTCTCTTTCTACCACCTTCTAGGGATTTTTCATTCCACCATCATGAATATCTCTATCACTGAATACCTACTTACCCACCCTGATTTGTTTCATCATGTTCAAACCCTCTTTGCTACTACCGATGTTTCTACCGACATGCATCTAGATTCCCTGTATGACACATTTGTCAAGGCCTTTTCTCAACATATAGCATTCTGGGGAAATCCTCCCACTGACATTCACCCTTTTGACAATGACCCACCACTTTACATCATGTCTCGTATCTACAATGTTGTTGTCAAGCGTACTCTTATCGATAATGGCTCTAAGCTTAATCTATGCCCTATGTCCTTTCTCCAAGCCATAGGTTTGTCTGCTCATGACATTAGCCCTTCTTCCATTTCACTTTGTGCTTATGATGGTTATGTTCATCCATGTCTAGGCCACATTACCTTTCCTTTAACTGTAGGTCCTAAGACCCTCCCTACTATTTTCTTCGTCATTGATTTCCCTGTCTCATATAATTTCTTATTAGGTAGACCATGGCTCCATGCCATGCAAGTTGTTTCTTCTACCATCCACCATTGCATCAAATTCTTACATGAGCATGTTGAGTATACCGTCTTCTGAGATCATGATCCATTCCAATATTGTGTCCATGACCCTCATACTAGCATTCCTATTCCTCGCATTGACACTACCAATGAACCTTAACCTTTGGATGATCAACCACATTTACCACCGCTTGAGGGAGATATTTTTTTACTAGATGTAATTCCCCCTCCATCACCCATCCCTACCACCATAGTTCCATATCAGCCACCCCCTCCATATATGAACAATATCATCCCATATTTTCCATTATCACCCACGCACCCACCCTTCACATGTACACTCTTTATCCATGACTCATTTTGGGACCATGTTCCATTTGATCCCACCCATGATGAAACCATATGTTCCCCTGCTGGCCTCACTCATCTTGGTTTCACTTTTGAGGACCTTCAGCCTTCCACCCATGCTCCACACTTATATTATGGCTTTATCACTGTTACAACTACTTATGGCTTAAGTATCTTCCATCTCCTTGTCTACTTACCACGTACACCTTGTTCCTTTCCACTCACACTAGGATATTCTTGGATTACCTACATTGGTGGCACTTTGGACCCTAGTCACACTGATATTTCATTCCCTATGTTGTTTGGTCATGTCCTAATCTGAAATAGTTCCTTCCTTGGCTATTCACCTAACTACACTCGCTGGTATGCCCACAGCTGCCCACATCCCCCTTTCACTGATGAAGAATACGCTATGGGCAATGTATAGTCTACGCCTTACTGGATCATTACATGATCAACCTCACACTATAGCCTACCATGTTACTAATCCCAAGCCATTTGAATTTGACCCAGAGGAAAAAAATCTCCTTGATGAGTTCACATAGCCTCTTCTCACACTACTACTGGGGGGCATATCACATGACATACTACCCCCCCTCGCTTCACATACTTGTACCCTTTTACATCCTACACTTCATCTCTATCACTTATCATCATCACATATCCACATATCCCTTCACGTCTTATCATACCCTTGTTACCCAATGACACACTCTAGTGCTTCGGTTCACACTAGACTGTTGAGGGATTACCATTACACTGAACCCCACACACTACACTACAGGACCTATACATTTACATGTTATCATCCTACATTATATCTTCATGGCATACACTACACTAGTCATCATTGTATATGAGCCTAGTTTTGCATTCCATCCTCTCATTCTACATTTATGCTAGGTCACATTGTATATGAGTCTAGATTTATCTTTTACCATCACTACATATTATACCTACACCTATTATCATATCTTCCACAGTACATATATACTACACACACACATTACATTCATACACCTTACCTATCCTACATTTACACTAGATTACATTACACATGGGTCTAGTTACCACCTATCATCCTTCCATCCTTCCATTTCTATACATTACTATCATTGCATTCATACATCACATCTATTCCACATCCTACACTATATTTCCTTATACTTGGGTCTAGTTTTACCTATCATCATTACACATTCTATTTCTACCTACATATTTATTACATTACATTTCATACCCATCACACACTCTACATTACATTTCCTACACTACACATCCACATACCTTGGTCATTTACACTTTGTTGTCTTCTACGCGCTGCACTCACCACCCTATGACGCACTCTAGTTCCTCAGTCCATACTCACTGCCGAGGATTTCCCAATCAAATGGACCTTACCTACATGTGACATGTCATCATACCACATTCATCAGACTAGTGACCGATGCTCTAGGCTATATCGTCACCCACACACATCATCACATACCATAGTGGTATACACCTTAGGTTAAATCTTTTCACACTTCTACTCTTATTACATATCATCTTCTATTATATCATCCTATTACATTTATCTCTTTTCTCAATTCCACACTAGTCCATTACATTATCACACCTTCAATCATCGCATAGTGGTATACACCCTAGGTTAAATCACCACTCTCTTCATCAATTTCTCATTATCCTCTTACATCCTATCATCACACATTCTATTATCCTATTCTACGTCATTCTATTACATCATCATTTATCCTACTCATCACTTAGTGGTATACACTTTAGGCTAAATCACCACCCTCACCTTATTCATCACATAGTGGTCCACACTTAGTGCTAAAATCACCACCTTCCATTATCCACCATATACTCATATACGCTTCATATGCCCTCATCACCCATCTCATAGTGACATACGTTATAGGCTAAATCATCACCTTCTTCTTCCATCATGTAGTGATATATGCTTAGGGCTAAATCATCACTCACCTATTCAACAAAGTCATGATATACACTTAGGCTATAGGGTCCACACATTTGTCTTTCCATATATTCATTCACCATACACTCCTCCTATAGTGATATACTTAGGGATAAATCATCACTCCTTCTATTCAACAAAGTCATGGTATACGCTTGAACTATAGGGTCCACACACATCTTTTCCCCATGTCACATTTCATCACCACTCACATACACATTCATCACAGCGCACTAGACACAACCAACACTACTCAACCATTTCCTATGAAGCACTCTCGTTTATGGTTCATTCTTGATTGTTGAGGGGGAAAAAAAATGAACCTCACTACATACACTTCCATACACTCGGGGGGCACGTTGCTCCTATCATTCCATCTTGCATTCCATTCCATCCATCCACAACATATTGCATTGTCTTGGTAGCATTTACTCTTGCTTACTAGTGTTTTACATGATCATTTTACTACACATGTTAGATTTTTTTCTTCTATTTCATTATCATACACACATGTGCATTCACACCTTTGTCTAGTGTGATCACAGATATAGGACTATACACGTGGCATGGATGCTTTCCTTCTACCCTTCCTATACCGATCACTGGGGGCATCAACATTCATATGATCTAGGTGTTATTGTTTCATTTTGTACTTAGCATATTTTACTACTTGTTCATACATTCTTTGACATATTGGTTATCACTCTAACATGTTAATGGGTGTTCCATGTGCAACACTTGTTTTACATGACTACATGTTTGTTTTTACTTGTCTATGTTTTTGCCATTATCTGTGGGATTTTCCCTTTGCTTGTGTGCACACTTGACTATTGTTTGTGGCCATGATGGCCTTGCATGTGTCTTGCGACATCATGAGTGATGTCCCATGTTTGAAACCCACTTTGTGTGGTCTTCTTGTTTTCTTGCATGTTTACACTACTTTGCTTAGTAGTTTTACATTATCTGTGTATTTTACACTTGTCTTATTTTACATGCATGTGTTTGGACTAACACTTGTATTGGCTAGCCATCCCCTTTTGTGTGTGCCTTGGTATCTACCAAGAGTTTCCCTTTCCCCCTACAGGGAAGAGTTCTACAGGTTAGAGTGTGGTTGGTCCTCTTTTGGGGCCACATTCTCCTTCCAGGGTCATCGCATGTGCCCCAAAGAGGGGGGAAATCATTGAGGGTTTTCTACTAACACAACGTATCTACACTAGTTCACACACAACGAGTGAGTTCAGACCAGTCTACGAACTCCATACACAACAGCCTTAATAGGACATGGTGTCCTTCAACAATTTTGCAGAGTGGTTACAAGCTCAGGGGTTACAGTGGGTGTGCCTCTCTACACTTCTCCATCCAGTGGTGTCAGATCACCCAAAAAACCACAACAATACAAAGATCTCTTCAAACATTTCAGCAGAAGTGGTTAAAGGTTGGAGGATATAACATGGTTCCTCCCTATACTTCTTCAGCCAAGGTGGCGTGAGATCACCCAAAAAACTCGCGACACTACAGGATATCCTTCTACACCCTTTTTCTCGACATGGATCAGGTGCACATGTTCCATTTTTCCATTTACACTTTCTATTCTAGCATATTTTACATTTGCGTATTTTACACAACATTTTTACATACATACATATTTGACTACTTGATCATTTTCTCCTTGCAGGTATGCAGTATGAGAAACAAGCAGTCAAATTGGGGGAACAATAACAACGATGACGATGACGACAATGACAACACATCATGGTAGGTACTTTTCCATACTACCCATGCAGGTACACTACACACCATAATATCTACACATGTGTTCTTCCCTAGGTTCACTCTCATCACTTTTTATACACATTTTTCATCTTTAGAATCCACGCTCCTCCACATTTTTCTTTTTTTCATTCCATGCTTGAGTCTAGTCCATCGGCACATCTTCTTCTACACTCTACATGGTTATCAGGTACGCATCTCTATCTACTTTATGTTACCGAGCTTTCCACTCACCAACATAAAGTGGGGGAAAATGTAGACACAAATATTGCACATTAGACAATATTTAGCCCAGTCTTATACTACTATTTAGAAGGTTCTCAAGTGTACAAAGTACTAATTAATCCCACCTTTTGGCCACCTTTTTCTTATCTTTTGTTTCGTCTTTCCCATGTATTTCCCGATACCTATCAACCCATTTCATGACCTTTTCAACATTCTAGCCTGAAATCAGGGCACCCCAACCTATACTGGGGTGCCCCGAGGTGCCCTGGTCCCACTCCAAGCACCCCGGTCTATGTACAACCTCTTCCACTTCTTTTTGGGTCACTTCTAGTTGTTGGTCATCCTTATCTTCTTCTCAATCGGCCTTTTCAGGATTAATTATGAAATTAAGCTTGAGAGCCCTATAAATATAAAGTTATAAGACCATAATAAGGGTCCTAGGTCATTGCATCTTATCACTAATATCACTCCATCTATAGGGTTAGCATCCATTGCATCACTTGCATCCACATAGTGCCATGCATTCAAGCTAGGAGATCTACATCACACACACTTCATAGGGGGAGGGATTCCATTCTATTCCATGCACACATGCTACTTACATTTCTATAGCTACTATTTCTCGCTACTTCACAAAGTGTGACTGACACGAGAGCACCTAGGGAATAACACAACACACACACACACACACAGAACTACATCAAGGTTTGTAATGTAGTGCAACGCTCAGTGATAAGTCCACTAGCTTGGCGGTTGAGGTCAATCCAACCCATTCATATGCATCTTTCATTTTTCTAGGGTTTGATACTTCTCCTTACATTACAGGTCATTCTCTAGTTCATCCGACGAATCCAGCGTGACAGACGGGAAGTACTCAAAGACACTTAGTGACCATACCAAATTCAGATTCTGAGGATTTACAGTGTTCTGAGTGCCCAGATTGCAAACTAGGGTGCCTTGGGTGCCCCAGTACACTCCCAGACACTTGTGTCATCTCAAACAGTCAACATCTACCCTTCACAGGGTCCTTGAGGGTTCGTTTGCACTTCTAGATTTTATTTCCAGATCCACGACACTTTACGATAGTCTTCTATTATCAGTTGAGTCTTTTCCTTACTCTTCTCTTACACATTAGGGTTTCATTTCATCTAGAATAGTTTATTTACATTTATTTCATACTGCTTTAGTTCATTTACAATGTTTTAGTCCTCCTAACTAGATTAACATTAATACCCTAGATATCCCCTTAGGTCATCTAGGCAAAATCCTTATTTTTGTTAATCACATACCTTCAGGATTCTACAGCTTCATCTTATGGTCATGGAACACTTGTGACCTCCATGGCTAATTGTCTTGCGTTGAGGCTTCCGTGGCATGCTTTAAGACCTCCGTGGAGCTACCAAAGACTTCTGCAGCTTGTGTACACACTCGCAAAATAATGAAGCTCAAAAAACCATTGTTCAGTGACATTACCCTATCCACATAACACTGCAAAGACTTATGTGGATTACATACACACCCACAAAATAAAGAAGCTCAAAAAACTTTGTTCTCCAACACCACCCTATCCGCGAAACACTACAAATATTTCTATGATATATTTATACCCATGGAACACTGTAAAGACCTCCACAACATGTTTATACCCACGAAGCACTTCAATTATAACTTCCCTTGTACCACGGAGTTCCAAAAATTAAGACTTGCATAGTTTTTTCTCATTGCTGTGCGGCCTTGCACGACTACCTTTCCATGCATGATGGCATTTGTACTTGCTCCCATACCCTTTTTGGATGATTTTGATAACTTTGAAAATTTTCCCTCTTCCTCCAAGTTCACGAAACACTGCACATTGGGTTTTTGGATCCTCCATCCAAATTTTTCTAAGTATGGAACTTGTATAAGTGATCAAAATAAGAACAGGTGAACTATGGATGGTACGAATTTGACAGCCCTAAGCCAAGGGAGTCGTAAGACCATTTCACAATGCACAACTATATACTCAACAATGAATGGCACAAAGATAGTGAGAGGCCCGACAATGATATGAAGATTAACATGCTCATGAGAAGTAGGAGACAGATGGGTCATCTAAGATAATGGAAATCCGGCAGGTTGCGAGAAAGATAGTGAACATGCATTGCACTTATAAGTAGGATGTATCATAACATTGTTAATAGTATGAGGACTAACATAAGCATAAATGTGTAGTCTATGCAATGAAAAAGTGGCATAAAAACCATCATCAATAAAATAAATGACAAGTGGAGGAAGATCAATAGTACCAACAAGAAATCTAAGAGGAAGATCTAAAGATGAAAGAGGAGGAACATCATGATATGCATAATTTAAAGAGGGTTCAAGAGCTTATTTTTTATGTTTAAGTAAAGGGTCATTGAATATTTTAAGCTTTTCATTGTCATTGGTAGATTTTGGAATAGAAACAATAGACTCAAGAAACACAATGTCATGATTGTCAACTAGATCTTGGATTATATGTCTAAGCTTAGAAACATGTATAAATAGAATGACCATTACATCTATGGTAATCAAAATGTGTATTTTCATCAAATTTGTTGCCACAGGGTCTATTAGGATTGAGCTCAAGAGGAATCAGAAGAAAAATCTGATTGCTTTCTAGGAGTTGAGATAACAACATACGTGGTGGATATGGAAATTTAGTAAAATTATGATGTGTAGACTGCAATTAGAGCTTCGTAGGTTGAGATACAACATTGACAGTAGGCTTAGGCTCACTAGGATTGCTTTTAAAGGCTAATTTGTTTGGGAACTTGTTAGTAGGAACATCATAAACATTAACACCGTATTTAAGTTTTCCCAAAGAAAGTAACTTGATCTCCCAACTTTTCAAAGTATGACATAACTGATCAAAAGAGTGAAAAGAATCAAAGAGTAAAAACTCTTGTAAAGGAGGTAATAGGCTTTGGATGAAAATATCTTACAATTTAGATTCAGTTAAGACATTGTTCATTTTATAAAGGTTAGTCTTGATTAAACTAAAATGTGATATTATAGCCTAATCTGATGTTATGCAAAGCAGTAAATGAAATCTAAATAAATAAAGGAACCGACCCAAACAACTAAGTAAATAGAAATGTGAAACCCTAATGTGTAAGAGAGGGTTAAGAATTCCCTAACTGATTCGATGAAGGCGATGGACTGTGTCACAATGTAAACTAGGTAAACAGGAGGAGGAAACGACCACACAAAATCCTGAGAAACTGTAGATCTGAGCTCTATAACTAGACTGGGGCACTTGGAAAGGGATAGGGATGCTTGTGGGTGCCCTGGTTTGAGATCTCTATGGTTTGCGGAAATGGCCTAAAAACCTCATCTAAGGTGTCGCTGGATATTCGCCTGTATTTGCTTCTTGTCGCACTGATGTTGTTGAACTGCGCCAAATGTCACTATAAGACCTATAATAAGGAATCACCTGCAAAACCCCAAACAAAACATCAAAACCCTAAAAAAGAAAGATGCATATGAAGGGGTTAGATTGTCCTCAGCGGCCACAATGATGAACTTACTAACTGAGCGCTGCACTACATATCATACTCAATGTAGTTCTAGGTGTTGCATGTGTGTGTGTAAATCGTGCCCTAGGTTGCTCTTGTACCAGTCACACTTTGTGAAGTAACGAACAAATAAATAGATGTAGAATGTAGTAAATGTGAGCATGGAAACAATAGACTCTCCACCTATGAAGTGTGATGCATATGAACCAATCTTGTGTGCCTTGTGATGGAGCTAGATGGATGCAAATATAGCTTTAGGTGCCTTTGATGGATGCAACTCTAGACAGTGATAGTAGATGCTTAGTGCTTGGTCCCTCATTATGGTCTCATAACTTTATATTTATATGGTTCTCTTATTCTCATTTCGTAATTAACACCGAAAAGACCGACCATCAAAAAGATAAAAAGCTCAAACAACTAGAAAATTCCCAAAAGGTGAGAGTAAAGTGCAAAGAGGATCAGGGCGTCCCATAGGGGACCAGGGCACCTGGGGCGCTTCAGTCCTGGTTGGCTGCCCCAGTTAGAAATAGGAAGAACACAAAATGATAATACAGACTAGGCAAGTACAAGTGCAAGATCGAAAATATGACATCAATCAATGTAAAAATGGCCAAAGACATGGGTTAATTATTATTCTTTTCACTTAAGAACCATATGAATAGTAGTATGAGACCGAGACTAAATAATGACTCAAGGTGCGTGATTTAGTGACTACAAGTCTTATAGCACAACATATAGTCACTGAGATGCTTATTAGTTCCTTGTCTCATTTTGGCCATTTGTTCATGTGGCATCTTTGTGTCAATATTCATAGAAAAAAGCTAAAAATAGATTTACAAGAGGAGTAAAGGATCGAGTGGAATGCAAAGGCAAATTGTAAAACCATCGCATGGTATAGTCCTGTAAACTCCTAGGGAACAACTTGGTTAAGAGTGTGTCATCACAAGCATAATCCAAACATGTAACATGAAATGATCTAAGGTGCTCTTGGGTAGCTCCATGGCCATCGAAGAGAGGAAACTTAGGTGAGGAAAAATTGGGAGGATGTGGATAAGAAGAAACCTCAGGTGCAAGAGGACTATGAAGAAGAAGTGAAGAATCAAGAGATGGAGAAAAAAAGAGGCCTGTTGCAATTGACGAATTTGAGACTGTAAATTGCGATACAAAAACTCTAAGGCATGGGTGCCTAAAGAAGTGTTGGGTTGGATATGAGAAATGAGAGGAGAAGAAAGATGAGTGTTAGGTGCACAAATATGACTATGGCTAGTAGAAGCTCCCACATTGATAAGAGGGGAGGAAAGTGGAATATAAGATATGGCGACCATAGTGGGGATAACGGGGGTATTCAAAGGGGCAGAGGCAGAGATCCGCTGGGATTCTTCACAAGCAACAAAGAGTAAGAGATCGAGATTTTCAGGATGATCATCAAGGTAGGTATTTAGGCCATTAAGATTTATAGTTGTAAACTCATGAGAGGCATTAGCCATCATAGATATAAAGATCTAAGAATGGGAGTGCAAGGATCAAGTTCACCAAATGATTTAATCTACGTATCTTGGAATGATTTCTCTAACTTCAAAATGATCATATTTACATAAAAATTTAATCACACAAATAGCTACATAAAAACTTAATCTTACATTGGTTGCAAGACTTTGTCCATGACAATATATAAATTCAATATATTAGGGTCTTTATACTAATCGAGTGATGCCACAATGGAAGTGGCCCTCCTACTTTTACTAGTACCAATATCTTAAGTACATCTATTTGAAATATGTTGTGAGATATAAATATGAAGGCGTTTATCTTAGATTTGACATATGCCGTATTGATTACTAGCTCCATTATCTTCTCCACTAATTTCCCACTTACCAGTGATGGATGGCCTCAATCTAGTTGTGTCGTTATATAGGGTTCAAAAACATCTTTAAGGTAAAAACACGGGGTTCAAACTCCACCACATTGTTAAGATATTACTATTTTTAGATCCACTTTTCCAAGAATAAAGAGAAAACTTCTAAATGATGGTCAAATGGATTTCAATTTTACGGTGGGAACTTCCAGGTGATAGCCAAATAAACATCAAATTTGAGATAGGCCATTAATGGTTAACAATTCACTGACATTACAATCTACCATTACAATCTACCATTACAACTAACCCCTTCTCTCATTGTAAAACACTTCTTAGTGTAATAATAGTAGTTTGGTTGTAGATGGACATGTTTCCTTCCATACTTCCCTCTTCTACCACCATGTACTTTCGGCATATATGTTTTTTTATTTTCATCCGGTATAACTTGCACCTCATGTGCAATTGCTAGTTAATTGTAAATGAAAATGTTTACTTACTCGACCTATAAAATTTTGACGCTCATTAAATGGTAAAAAAGATTTGAGGCGTAAATCGTTCTTCCTTTTACCTATACCTATCTATTTGCAAATTTCAACTTCGCGTTTTCATAAAATAGCGGAAATCCTTTGCACCATAAGAGCCTGGCATGCACAAATAGAGCTCAAATTGGAGCACCCAAAACAGCACGAGTATGAGCAATTTGAAGGCTATGAGCAATTTGAGGATGATAGGTAATAATTCTTTCTTCAGAGTCTACACCATATCAAAAATTCTCCACCATTCAACAAACAGATTTTTCTTTGAGCTATTTGGAACTGCAGTTCAAGAAACTAGGCAGGAACTTGGGTTTTGACCTTGTTAAGTTTTGCTTAATCTTGTTTATCTGCTGGGTACGTTGTCTGCAGATATTGCTGCCAATCTCACAGGTAAGAGATCTTACGAGTAGTATCCATTACATTTTCCTTCATATATTCTTTAAAGGAACTTAAAGGCTATTCTATCGAGTAATTCGTCTGTTTTTTTTATTACACAGATGACATGTTTAAAGGGATCTACAATGGGAAGCAATACCACACAGGGGATATCGCGGAGGTTTTGAAGAGGGCATGGGAAGCTGGAGTTGACAGAATCATTGTAAGTATAGCAAATGCAAATCATTTATTCTTTTATAAGTACAGGATCATCTGCAATATTTTAGCCGATTTCAACACTTGACATTCGCACATTTTATCATATAACACTAGACAGATTCGAACATAAGTATCTACTATGAAAGCGCAGATGATTTACTCTTGAGCTCATCCCATTTTAGGGTCATCTGCATTCTTAATGTGTAGTTGGTGTAAATTTTTCTGAGTGCGTGTTTGGTTTATTTCTAAATAGGTGACTGGCGGATCCCTGAAGGAATCCAAGGATGCACTTGCCATCGCGGAAACAGATGGTATTTATTCTTGGCACTAATCTATTTTGGGCCTCAGAGGCTTTTGATTAAACGAGTAGGAATGATTTTAATAATGTCCACAAGACCATAAGGTCTATGGGACCATCACATAAAAACCAAAAGGAAGCAAACATTAAGGAGTCCCTAACATCTGTGAGCAATAACCAAATTCTGCATAGCAGAAAGCCATCGATTTGATGAGGCTGGATCTCTTACTAAGTTATTATCGAATTTGATGAGGCAGTCAAAGAGTCTACTGCCAGTGTGTTTCTGTATTTGATTCTAATGACTCAATGGGCCGAGCATTCCATAACGTAATGCCACTTCTTCATTATCCCCTAGCTACAAAATATGCACATGCTCTCTTTGCACTCTTCCTTTGATGTTGTCCATCTACTTGCCTCACAAGTCACACCTAAGCTGACGAGAGCTAGCATTCAACTGAGCTATCAGCATTTTGTTTTCCACTTGATTTCTGCCCCTATGTAGTTTTGTTGATCGTGCTCATATGTAGGGTTCAATTTATTGATATAGTATTCTCTCTTCCTGCATAGCTTCTACATCTATATGCTTAGTCTGATTTTTTGTTTTGCATTTCTTTTATTTTGTTGAACATGCAGGAGCCAAAATTCATCCTAGCCATTACATACGAACTACAGTTCATCTCAGCTTTTACTTCTCAATTCTCTGTTCTGCCAAATTTGCTTCTGAGGCATGAAAAACTGAAAAGCAGTAATCATTTGCCATTTATACTAATGAATTTATTTTTACAGGTCGACTTTTTTGTACAGTGGGTGTACATCCCACAAGATGCAATGTAAGTGGATCTCAGTTATTCAATATTCTGTTTTAACTTTTAACTTTTTTTTCCAGATTATATCCATGTGTTACACATAGATGAACGTTCTCCATTTCACAAATGAGTTTGGTCTGTACTCTAAAAGGTACATATCCAATTGAAGGTAACCATGTTATAGTCACCATAAGGGCAGACAGCAGACAGTACACAACAGACCAGTAGTGGACCATGTGAAGTGGTTGTACCTATAAAGCTTAGGTTACCACAGATGCCTTTCTTTTTTCTTCTGGTTTTCTGTTTTTTAGATTCTGTCAACGAGGACCCCATCACAAACATGCCCCAAGTTAGAAGTGGGCTTGGCCTGTTTTGTAGGAGTTGCATACCCACATTCCAATGGAAGGTAATAACTTGTTACTTTTTAAGTTTATAGTTATTATAAGTGCAGAAAGCATACGGCACCCGTAACATAATGTGAAACCGGTCATGAACCCTGTGAAGTGGCTGTATCTAGAAACCTTTGGATGCCACAGATTCCTTTTTTTGGTATTCTTTTATTTCTGATTCTGTCAATGGGAATTTCCCTTTTTTGATATTCTTTTATTTCTGATTCCGTCAATAGGAATCCCAGTCATGAACATTCCCCATCTTAGTCTAAATAGGTTTGGTCTGATTCTTAGGAGTTGCATGTATAATTGAACATAACTACTTCATTGTCATAAATACTTATAAGTGCACATAACATATGACACTGCCAACACAATATGCAACTGGTAGTGGGCCATGTGAAGTGACTGTACCTAAAATACTTAGGTTGCCACATATACTCTTTTTCTGGTGTTTTGTTTTTTTTCAATTTCTGTTAATGAGAACCCCATTACTTAACATCCCTCATCTCATAAATGTTTTAGGTTGGTCCACAGATATCTTTTGTGGTACTTTCTCATGAAATTGAAATAATGGCTGATGGGGTGGTATTTGTTTCTGGCAGGAATTTGAAGAAAGTGGAAACCCAGAGCAACACTTTGAGGAGCTTGTTTCTTTGGCCAAGGAAGGCGTGCAAAGAGGAAAGGTTTGAATCATTTCTGACACCATATCGCTCTTTGATATATTGATTTATTTGGAAAAATTTGAAAAGCATGTTCTAAATGTTCAGTTCTATGACATGACAATTGATAAGTGATTGAGTATTTTTAGGCTATGAGGAAGTTTTTCCTTTGAAAATTTTAGATTTTTTCATTTATTGTATTTGAAGTGTCAAAACCCCAGAGAATACTTTTAGCATTCTATTTCGAATATGTGGCTATTTAATTTTTTTTCCAGCTATGTCTAAACTTTTCCAAGCCAGCCGATCTGAGAACCCTAACGAATGGTTCTGAATCTTGCTTTATTATGTACCATTGAGGCCTACTGTCAGATCAGCATTAGACGGAGGAGATGCTTTCCAGAGTTTGCTAGTGCATGATAAATTCATATTCATTGTTGCGGAGGAGGGGTGACAAAAGATGGAAGTGTTGTTTTCCTTGTTCAGGTGCTTCCAAAGATCTCATATCTGCTTTGTTGGCCTGGAATCTGCATCCAGTGTTGTAAAGTACACTCAAAAGAAAATCTAAACTTTACCTCTTGTACTTTGAAAGGGTAACCGACCTGGAAATCCAATTCCAAAGAGTGAATACCACGAGAAATGTGATTCCTGTTGAGGTATATAGAGGCAAATCTTTGGTACTTAGTTTGAAGGGTTGAAAAACTCAAACACACAATTACACAAAGATATGAAATAGAATTGATATTCAATGGAAGAGCACTATAAAACTATCAGAAAGGCATTGCTGTCTCAAATGGCTGTTTCTAGGTCATCTCTCACGTCCTTTTGTGCAAGAAATTCCAGCCATAACATTCTGTTGTTGTGGGTTGTTTCCTGGATGTTTCAGGCTGCAGAACTGTTTCTGCAAGATGAAATTGCCAGAAAACTACCCACAACAGCAGGAAGTGGCTCTGCTGAAATGGTTACATTTCTTGTGGCTGAAAAAATGAAGAATACAAAAAGTAACTAAAAACAAAAAAGAAAACATTATTGAACCCAAAAAAACTTAAACAAAATGTTTTTTCGACTCTAATTCTATCTTAACTTTTCCAAGACAGCTAGCTGATCCTAGGACTTTGTTAAACAGTTCTGAGTGTCACTGTTTAATGTACCATTGAGGTCTATGTTTCTGATGATAGATTAGCTTAAGATACATGAGATGCCATGTTGACAATGTTTGCAATTGCATCGTAAATTCAGATCCATTGTTGTGAAGTAAGGTGTGGCAAAATATGGAATTCTTGTTTTCCATGTTCAGGTGCCTCCAAAGATCATATCTGCTTTCTTGTCCTGGAATCTCCCTCCAGTGTTGTAAGGTACACTCAAAAGAAAATCTAAACTTCATCACTTGTGCTTTGAAAGGGTTAGAGGCTTGGAAAGCCAACTTGAAAGAGTGAATACCATGAGAAATATGATTCCTGTTGAGATATATAAAGGACAAACTTTGATACTTTGTTGGAAGGGCATTAGCACTCAATCACACAAGATATGAACTAAAATTAATATTTGAAAAGATTAGCACTATACACCTATGTTGCAATAATTCAAGCAGGCTTGGAAAGCCAACTTGAAAGAGTGAATACCATGAGAAATATGATTCCTGTTGAGATATATAAAAGAAAAGCGTTGATACTTTGTTGGAACTTGGAAGTATTGAAAAGCATTTTCACACAATTGCAGTAGATATGAAATAAATTAATCTTCAAACAGAATAGCACAATACAATTATATTGCAATAAATGCCAAGTTTTAGCAAAATTGTGGTTTCTTGCTTCAAGAAACATGTTGCTGTCCCAAATGTCTGTTTCTTGATCATTGGTCATGTTTCTCAGTGCAAGAAACTATGGCTGCAACAATCTGCTGCTGTGGCTCTTCTCCTAGCTGTTTCAGCCTGCAGAACTGTTTCTGCAGGTCAAAATGACCAGGAAACTACCACAATGGTTGGAAATGGCCGCTGAAATGGCTATGTTTCTCATGTTGCCAAAAGAATGAAGAATAAACAAAGTAACTAAAAAACAAAAAGACATTGCTGAACCCGAAAAAACTAGACAAAAGGTTCTTTTGAGTCCAAAAACATAATGCCCCGCATCCATCATCACCTAGCCCTTGCTTCAATATTTCATGACTCTTTGGAGGAGAGAATACTGAAGGAAGACGATTACATGGTTTGTCAGCTGTGCACAACCACTAAAAATGGTAAACTTTTAGTGCCTTTTCCAGATTTAAAGAAATCTTACCTGAGTTTGCACCTGAATTTGTCTCCTTTTGATTTAGCACACATCGAGGAGGAAAAATGGCGGGTTCCTCTTCTGCCTCTCTATACCACAGGAAAAATGCTCCACAATTTTGAGCAAAAATCACAGAACACCAATTATAGAAATTATCAATTTTTGCTTTCATCGTTGTAAAAATATAAACCTCAAGTATCATATATATACATATTTTTTTCTTTGTTCAATCTTTTATGATGCTTGAACCATTAACAATGCGCGTGATTGATTGATCTGGATCTCAGGAGATATCCAGTGGATAACAGTCTAAATTGCAAGAATTTAGATATGTTAAAGGCAGAAGCAACTTATAAACAAGAAATCAGAAGCAGAAATATCATTAACGATATAAAGAATTGTAACAGAATTTTATCAATAGAAATGTTTTGTACGCGACATTCCCTCTAAGGGGATGAAAATCCATCTGTATCCTTCTTTAACTCAAGCTATGTATGTACATATGTATAACGATGCTACAAAAGGCAAGGAACCATTATGCAAGATAAAATCATTGTTCATGTGGACATGTGACCCTATTTCTTCTGGTGGTTATGATTGAGCTTTATCAATTAGTAACAGTCGATCAGTAGGGCATTGCACTGCACCCTGCAAGGGAAACCCCATGAGCTAGAAGGGGCTCTACCCTAGAAGGAAAAGGGGGTAAAGTTAATGCCGAGGAGATCTAGCACCAGCGCCATCGAGCGCAAATGGAAATGTTGAATTTATGTTTCTCTGAGTTTCTGGTATGTGGGGATAGGGAAACGACACTTTATATAAATATAAATATATGAAATACAAGGAAAAAAAGTATGACTGTAACTATCCTCCTTGATATTGGTAAAGAATTGAGTCATAACCCTTAAAGCATTGTTGCATGGAAATGGATATAGTATCGGATACTGAAAATTTTCAAGACACCCTGATATGGATACATCATTTATTAAAAAAACATGTATATTATAGTATTATACATCAAAACGCATATACCATAATGTCAATATATATATTGTTGTTGTTTTGATATTTTATTTTTAACTTTTATTTTTCTACGTTATTTATAGTTTTTGTCATTTAAATTTATAAGTATGTTTACAACAATATTATTTAATGTCAGTTTTTTGCTGTAATTGAATTTTTCCATAACCCTAAACCATTTATGACCCCGGATGACCTGGTACTGTAGCCATATATATTGGATACGACCTAGATAAGGGCACATATTCAGTTACATCTGGATATTGTATCTATATCTGATATGCAGCTACGTGTATTTCGGTAGTAGAGAAGTATCTGACAACTTTTCCAAAAAGTCAGTCAAATTCATTAGTGTAAAATTAAAAAATATCAACTTTGACACCTTGCACATATTTATGTTAGTAAGAATGTGCTAAACTTTCTTATAGTTTTCCTACCATAGAGTGTTTTCAACATGAGCTTTTGTTTTCCTTATAATCTCCTTCAGAATCTCAAAGTATGGATGCCACTCATGTTTATAACCATTCCCGCTCATCAAGAAAAATCACTTATCATCATCCACAAAGCACATGCACATTACCAAAATCCAATTAAGAAAAGCATATAGGATCAACCCTTCCACACATCAGCAATTGAGACAACAACATCAAGGGTTAAGTGTTCTTATAAAGTTGCTGGCAATTTTCACCTACGAGTACTAGTTATCATATGTATATCTTTCATCATGAAAAGTTTGTGTTCTGCTATCCATAAACCCGTATTATCGTGTCAACTATCATTAGCAACCAAAAATTAACTTATTGACTCTCCACTTATTGATCTTTGGAGAGGGTCATATACGCATTATATACAACAAATGTGTTACAGGTGAAACAATTTAAATTCAATTCCCAGGGTCCCCTCTATGTCGCTCTACGCTTGTGTGCCTATTCGCTTGCTTCTAAGGTAGAAGAAGTATACCTACCTTCTAGTTTGTTTTATAATGTTTATAACTCTAATGGCCGTTGGGATATCCCAACATCCTTGGGGTTGTAGATTGATGTCCTAGCATCCATGGTGTAGTTGAGGGATGTCTTGACATTCCACACACAAGTGAGAGACAAAAGGACATCACTGGTAGTTGGGTATGAACCTGAAACATTTCATAAATGCCAGGATTGCCCCAAAATTTGAGAAAAATAGGGGACGTCCCAAAGATGGCCCCCTGAGGGGTCGAAACATTTTGGGAATGGCGAGGGGAGAGGGAAAATGGTGGAGACCATGGGGACGTTTTGTCCCCTTCCCACGTATCCAAAACGACATGTGACATCCCTTTTGCCTCCGAAGGGTAGAGGGTGCATTACTGTGGAACACTATGTTTATATGTCAATTGATGTAGGAGTAATAGATCATGATTGAGTAGGAGATTGGTTCTGGTGTTGACGTTGGTCATAGGTTTGGGTTTATCATTAATGTCAGACATAGAATTAGAGCGGCTAATTGGATCATTAATGAATCTTTAAACAAAATAAAAATTCCATAAATATAGACAGGCTACGTTGCACTGAAACGCCTTCCCCCCATTGTTTCTACTTGGAAACGTAACAGAAACAGTACACATTATGAAATGGCTCTGAAATGTCCCTGAAATGCCATCCTTGCTTGGGTACATGCCGGGAATGGTACGGAAATGGCAATGCTGTTTCTGGCACATATCCTGACGTTTCCTGGCCATGTTTGGTAGCACAAGTCTATCAAAAAGCCCATAAAAACCTAAAACAACCTTCAACTTCTAGAACATACTAAGTTAAACCTTACATGCTACATTTAAAAAGTGCTTTTTTTACATATATTCATACTGTTTATAATATATTGTACGGACGTTTCTGATCTGTTTTGTACCCAAGGGTTTTTTGAAAATCAGTATTTCCAGGTTTCGGGCATCTTTCCATTTCATGGCAACGTATTATACATGTATTCATACGTTTATGACACTGAAACCTTCCCAATTCCGTTTCTTAATGTTTTCATTTTCATTACATTCCCTGTTATTCAGTTATGGCAATATGACAATATGGCAATACAATGATAGGAGACATTGCCTTAAGACTGTGATACTATCGAATAGATAATGCAATGCTAACATACAATACAATGAAAGCACACATTTGAATGTGGAAAATGCAATGAGAGATATAACCAATGTACCACTCTCGGAAAATAATATCTGTATGATATTTTATTCATAAATAAAGAGGATATTTATACATTGCATTGTTTATTTATGTATGATATTTGATACGATCCTATTATCTAGGATATATTCCCTTATCAAAGCTTATTCCCAACTACAACAACCACTGGACGACTGCTAATTATAACATAGTATATTATAAACATTATATTATAGTGTAATAGTAATCCTAACATTGCCCCCCATTACATCGTAGTCCCAAGATTGTGGGTGAATAAACTTCACTTGCAAACTTGGCTATACATAGAATCCAACATACTTACGATCAATTAAAGAATCAGGATACGCTCATCAGTTCATTGAAAGATAATAAAACGGCTAGGGCACACTATTTAATCTATACATACATTTGTATGAAAAAGGGACACACTCAACCGTCCATAACAGTTCATTACACACACTTCTGTAACCAGGGGCACATTCAACTGTCTACAACATAGCACTAGGTGTGGATAGGGATACACTCAATTATTCGCCAAAAACGGTAGTCAGACTTGGCCTTATAGGCTTCCTCATTTGGAATTGGGCCTCATTGAAATCTTCTTTAGAAGGAACTGGGCCTCACGAAACAACACTGATCTCATCTTCAGTGAGAGCCGGGCCTCACTGAATAACAACAGGACAAGTTCACAGTTTAATTTATTAAATATATTCCTCCTCAATATCTTTGTGGGAGGGGTTTTCATTGTGTGTATCAAGAGCACAGTATTCATCAATGCATTCATTGATGAGCAGCATCTTATCTTACTTCAGTGTTCAAACAACATCTGCTTTAGATTCTTCTTTGCATTGGTGGCTTGCTATGTGTGGAAATTTTGGCCATCAATTTTTCCGACAATTGTTTTCTTTATGGATAGGCTTCCCTGATGCAGGAGCATCTACAAGGACAGTCATGTATATAGCAAATTTTGGGTTTATATCATGCTTTGAGAGTCTTCATAGGGTCCTAGCTAGGTAGCTGGTACACGGTACAGCACGAGTATGAGTACAAGGATCCGGTATGCTGATATGGCATTTTTTTGGGGGCCCCGGGTACGGCACTTGGGTACAGCTGTACAATATATGTATATGAAAAATATTTTAAAAAAAACCAAATAAGCAAAATTCCAGCCTTACACATGCATAGAGTAAACAAATTATTAAATAAGTGAAATATCCATAAAACATAAGTGAACATAGCCACAAAATGTATTGACAATTCAATGCATTTTTGTCATGATATTCATTGTTCAAATTTACAAGCAGTTCATTGTTCAAATGTTACAATGTAAACACAAAAATGAAGATACATCAACATTCTAATAGTCTAATTATAATCATAATCAAATGGCTTTGCCTCTTCCTCCAATGTCTTCAATGAGAGCATCACCACCATCATGTGGTGCATTAGAACCAAAAGCATCAGGAGTACAACCAGAACCATCAACAATGCCGCTCCCGCTAGCCCCACTTTGTAGGTCATGCAAAGTACTCTCTAGGTCCGGGTTTGGCAATGAAAGTTGAGCAATGGAAGCATCTAAGTTTGGATTTTTTGGGGTCTATATCCCAACACTTTGTTGGCCCTTGCTTGTACTCATCCTTCTTATGTGACAAAAGGCGCAAGTTAGACTACGCGAAGACCAAATCCTCAACGTTTTTTTGCTCCCAACTTGTTGCGGTTAACCGAGTGGATAAATGAGTATGTACCCCAATTCCTCTCAGCTGAAGAAGAACTCGCAACCTATTGAGGCAAGCCGCAAAGTCAATGCAAAATTAAAATTTATAAAATTGCAAGTGGCATCAAATGTAAAAACAGAAAGAGTTAAGAAATAAAGTAAAAATTAAAATCTTACTTGCTGATAAAACTTTTATTGCAAGTGTCTAGCATGAGGTATAGTGTATAACTTGTCCATGGAGGTACCACCTGCGAATAAAGCATCCATTTTGTATTTGTCACGAAAAAGCAAGAGATGCTAATGGAGTGATCATCTTGGAGGATATGAAATTCACAAACTCTGCTCTAACCATGTCTTCTACTTCTGGATCCGGGAAAAGTCTTAGCAAATGTTGCCTTATACCCTTGCACTAACTTCAACATCCCTATATGGTGGGACCCAAAAAAAATCCTTGGCAAAGAAAGGATCTCAACGCTATAGTATTTTAAAAAACATGGAGTCAAGGAAAAAGCAAGAAGATGCAATGGAGTAGTCATTTTGTTCCACCTTTCAATGAGATGTGACTGCACTTCCTCGAAGAAAGTCTCTGTAGGATCTTGCTCTTTGGCATTTATGATGGTCTTAATTGGCTCAGTCATTGAGTCAATTCTATCATAAATCTCACCCATACATGGATGATCCATATCAACAAATCTCAACATACTCACGATGGGCTTGGTAAAACTGAGCAAGTACTCCACACGATCCCACCATGCATCATCAAGGATCAACAATTTCACATTTCTAGCCCTCTCACTATTTGCTTGCCTCCATACACTCCAAAGGTTGCTGATAACCATGCCACTCAATGCCGCTCGCACCTTCACAAGTCATCTCAAGACGAGCGTGTGCGAGGCAAATCGAGTCTCAACAAAACCTAATAAGAAATCAAAACAAATAAAATTAAGACAAGTAAATTTAAAACATTCAAAAATCAAAATTCTACAAATTACAAACTTATAAAATTAATTTAATGAATTTGTAAGAATAAAATTTAAAAATTAATAATTATTTTAAAAAAAGAATGTTACGGGTTACCTTTAATAGCTGCAATGTCGAGAATCTACGAAAGATGGCTTGGGACATGTGGTGGTTGTTGACGAACATTTGAATCTCACTTGCCTCCTCATAGACTTGTTTGATCCAAGCAATTTTTGTGCCCAATTTTTGTAACATTAAGTTGAGGGAATGAACCGCACAAGGTGTCCAGAATATGTGTCCATACCTTGCCTCAACCAACAACCCTGTAACTCTACAATTTTTTGCATTGTTTCGTTGGACAACGTTTTGAGACCCCACTCAATAGATTCTATGACAATGAATTGGGCATCCTTCACCTGCCCCTCACAATCAATAGCCCTCAGAAAGATTGCCCCTTTAGGACACACTGCAACCAACATTGATCAATGGCCTATTTGCTATATCTTTCCATCCGTCAGAAACGATGGACACCCCTATTTCGAGCCATTGATTCTTGATGGGCAACAATGCCTCTTCAACTTTTTTTCTTTCTTTTGATAATAACGTGGTGCACACCTTTTCATACCCTGGGCTATTGTACCCTCTAGGGGCTTCATTAATACATCTCACCATATCTTGCCAGTATGGTATCTAACAACATTAAATGGGACACCACATGCATAAATAAAGTCGCCCAATACCTTGGTTAGCTATGTCCTTGCTTTCATTTTGGAATGCCCTTTCCAATGGGCTTGTATCTTTTGTTCTTTTGTGAGAAAGAGATGAATCCTCTTCCCCTTCGGCTGTAACAGATGTAGACAAAACGAGTGATCTAGGGCCACAACATCAACAAAAGGAGAAACAGGTGGCTTGTTATTTGATCTTCCTTTTTTTTTGCCATAGGATGCTTGGATTTTAGGGCAGTTGCTGCATTTGCTTCCTCTTGCTCTTTGATGTATGCAAGGGTCTTTGCACGTGGCAACCCCTTTCCATCCAACCCTCCACATGTTCTAATTCCGTCGGACCGATAGCCCCACACAAATGGGCTTTCACCCTATTGTAGGAGCTCTTAAATTGCATGTTACATTGTGAGCAAACCCAAATAAAGCCCCCTCCACCTGGTATTTGTTCTAGCTGTGTGACATGCCTCTAAAGGGAGAAGTATGGATCGAATTTGTAAGGGAGACCTTTAATACCTTGACCCACAGAAATAGAACTCGCAACCATTTTAACTGCATAATGCATTTTAAAAAAAAATGAAAACAATTTAGTGTTGAGAGAATGTTTAAAATTAAATGAAAGCAAATGTTGAAAAATGAAGCTTAAAACAAAAAAAAAAAACAATTACAAAATATTATATACAATTATGCAAACTAAAATACTTTTAAAAAATCACAAAATACTTACCTCAAATCACCAAACACCTTTGTTGCAAGCTCCTTGAACTCCTTGGCACTTATTGCAAGCTCCTTGAACTATATGGCACTTGAAATCAGCCCTAAGCAATTGAAATTAAAGAAAAAATGAAGGTGAGATTCAAGTATGCAAATAAGAGACAAGTATGCAAATGTGAGGCTAATGTGTTGTTATTGTTGTAGTTATAGAGTTTAGGAGCACTTTTTAGGGTTTAAAATACTTATTAAATATTTAAAAATCGACTCCCAGCTAATGGCTGCATTCTTTGTTGCATTTGTAGATCCTTCATTGCCTTGGTTCCAAGTCGGCGAGATGGCTAAATGCGTTTGTTGGCAGCGGGTATGCTAGGGTAAATCCAGGGTTCCTCTTAAAGTGCCCGGGTACATCTCAAGACGTACCCGGACACTGCAGGAGGTACCCTGGACGTACCCCCTACGTACCGTACCCATATTACGTACTAGGTACGGTACATAATGGTATCCATACCCTGCAGGGTACGTACCGGCTACGTAGGGTGCTAGGAAGTTTGTTCAAGTCTTCATGTTGCTTCGTTTTCAAATTTTGATGTTTCTGTACTTTCCTGCCTAAAGTGTGTTTTTGAATTTTAAAACCTTCTTTGGGCAAATTTTGGCTTGTTGAAGTGATCTAGGGGTCTAGGTGTGTGTCTTAGAAGTTTTAGACTTCTTGTTATGTTACTTGATGCTCCTTAGGATGTTCATGTTAGTCTTATAGCTCTAATAATGTTTTGGATTCCTCATTCAATATGTAGTAAAACCCCTCCATTTGGCAAAAATAGTTAGTGAAGGAGGGATTCGATGAAAAGGAGATGGGGGATGCAAAATAAAAGTTAGTTACCTGCTTGGTTCGAAAAACTTTGTATAAGGAATGAAAAGAATAGACAGTAATAAGACAAGAAGATTCTCTGCTCTGTTTTGGCTTGGAATATATTGTGTTCTTGACTAGCTTGATAGATGCAAATCATCGTTTTGTTTGCTTACTTACCCATTTCCTGTATGAAGGCACCTGTAGAGTGTAATGAGGCAGATTAGAGGGCAAACCATCGAGATTTGAAGGTACAGTCTCCAAATTTGGGAAGTTTTGAGTAAATGTTGTCAAAAACCCTGTCTCCCAGGCAGGACAGGTAAGAAAAAGAAGAGAATTTGAATTTATGCAAGTCCTTTGAGTTTCTGACAGTGCAGGCATGTGGGTAAGGTCAATACAGACCTGTAGAGTGAATTTCAAGTTCTAATATTAAGAAATGTTCATTTTGAAGAGTTTTCAGTCCTCTCGGTCTGAGTAGAAACCCTCACTAGGGTTTTAGAGGGTTAGGAATTTGGGGAAGTAATTCCATTATCCAATGCTTGAAACTTGGTACTAATAGTCTAAGGAGTATTTGTCAATAGGTTTTCAAAGTTAGGAATCTTGATTCTCAACCAAAACTGCCCAATTAATGACAGTCTCTTCAGAGGACTGTACTAATAGTCTAAGGAGTATTTGTCAATAGGTTTTCAAAGTTAGGAATCTTGATTCTCAACCAAAATTGCCCAATTCATGACAGTCTCTTCAGAGGACTGTACTTGCAATAGGGAGGCCTAATTGCCAAAACAGAGGTTTGGCTTTTAGAGATTGAACACTGTTTTGAGAACTAAGATTTATCCCAGAGTAAGAACCCTAAAAAGGATATCCAAAAAGCATTTTAGTTTCCTGAGGTCAATTGCCAGTCTTCCTCGACATTAAGGTTTAGAGATTTTGAGGGCTACAAGCTGTTGAGGACAGTTTTACTAAAACAGTAGAAAGAAAAGAAATTTGATCTAATTTTTCTTGAGACCCTGCATCATTCCCCCCAATCAAAAGCCGTTTGTAAGGGTGTCGGATGCCACTGATAATGCATCCCTTTACAAAACTCAACTGGTGGGTTCAAAACAGGTGACATTCAATGAAACTTTTATGGAAGAAAAACAGTTTAATTTCATTCTTTGTAAGATCTGAAGCAAAAACCAATTAATTCTATTTACAGTCTAATAGTGATATTTTTGTTTTAATTTTTTGGAATGTTTTAAACTATATGAAGTTGAACTATTATAAAGCTCTATAGGCTCAAATTAAAAAAAAGGTATAAAATAAAAATAAAAATAAATGTACTGTTATAAAACTCCATAGGCTCAAATTTAAAAATAAAGTATAAAATAAAAATAAAAAATAAATGTATGATGCACCTCTTTCATGCCACACTCAGGCTGCCTTCTATCTGCTGGGATGCTTCCTTATTTAGCTGCATCCATTGTCTATTCATTGCCTCTGTGGATGGAATGGCCATCATCTTAATCAAACACTGCTGGCGTGCCTTGGTCAGTCTGTGCACCTCTTATGTTGGCCCTGTTGAAATGCCTCACAGACTTCCTTCAGTAATTAGGAATCCTGTTTTCAAGCAAAATACCAAGTGCCTTTTACTTTTGTGTGAAGATTCAAGATTGGTGATATTCCGGTAAGGGCAAGACTCAGCAATGAAAAGAGCCTTGTGGAGAAGGTGCTGCCGGCTGTCAGATTTGGTATGCATTCACCGTGGTGCTCTCAACAATGGTTTTTCTCTTACACTGGCCTTCAAATTGTATCCATCTTTATTCTTGTCTAATCAGAGAACTGTATAAATATAACAACTAATCTGTGGGCAAAAGAATCTCACATCCTTTTTAGCATATCATCTTCCCTTCCACTCAAGTGTTATTGTATTTCTTTGTTTCAGTCGCAACTTATATGCACTCCTTCATTTTCACTTCGCCACCATAGGGAATGAATTTTAATTACTCGCCACATTTCTCATTAGTGTGCTCAAGAAATCATATGACTATGCTTTATACCAAAAGGAAGTGCTCGGTCAAATTTTATGCACTTCTCCTTTTTCGCAATGCAATGGACTGCACACTCTGCAGGTCGCGTGGATCTTCTTATCACTTTCCCGCACCTCTATGATGGTGCTCTATCAATGCAATCTTTATTGCACAAGATTTTATGTGCACAAGTATTGTATGCTGAGGCTTCACAGTCGAGCTTTATGCAAATATTCCATTTTGAGAGCAATCATTATTCAGCTCGAGCATTTTTCTGGACTGCGAATCAGACTCTTCCTAAAAAATTAACTTTTATTGAAGAAAACTCTCTAACGCTTTCTTCTTGCACACAAAAAGATTTTCTAAATCCCTCACATGCTCCCGCTGAATTGGCCTTGCTTTGATACTGAATGTTGGATTTTTATGCACTTATCCTTTTTCACAATGTGATGGACTGCACACTCTGCAGGTCATGCGGATCTTCTTATCACTTTTCCGCACCTCTATGATGGTGCTCTATCAATGCAATATTTATTGCATAAGATTTGATGTGCACAAGTATTGTATGCTGACTCGCTGAAGCTTCACAGTCAAGCTTGCTGCAAATATTCCATTTTGAGAGCAATCATTATTCAGCCCAAGCATTTTTCTGGGCTGCAGATCAGACTCTTCATAAAAAATTCACTTTTATTGAAGAAAACTCTCTAGCGCTATCTTCTTGCACACAAAAATATTTTCTAAATCCCTCCAATGCTCCCACTGAATTGGCCTTGATTTGATACTGAATGTTGGATTTTTTTTGGATGAAATAGTAGCTATAGTACCAAAAATAGAATAGTACGACTCATAGTAGGAATACTCGCCAAATCCAAATACTCGGCAGACCCCAAAAAAAAACTCGGCAAAAACTCGGCAATATTCGGCCAATACTCGGGAATACTTGGCAACTTAAAAAATACTCAAATTTCTTTAAAAAACATTCATTTTAAGCAACACATAGCTACAAAATGTATCAAATGAGCCCATAAAATGTTGAAGTGTTTTCTATTAGATTTGAATACAAATACAAAACAAAATTGCATCGTCATGCGAATACAACAACCGGCTGATAAGTAATATGAATTTATGATGATCGACATTGAAAAATATCATCATAAATTTCATATCTATGCAAGTTACAATATACAATAAATTACATTTTCCTCTTCCCCAATCTAGAGAAATATTGGGGAGAGGGTCTAGTGCCTCTACTAGTCCCCACACTTGGCTGCATCTCCACGCTTCTCCTAGAAGGCTGTGAATCTGGCTCGATCCTGGAACTAGATGGTGATGCTGGTGGCTCCTCTGCTGCATGTTGGAGATCACCTCCAAAGATGTCATCCAATCCAATATCTCCTCAGAGTCCTACTAGTGCTTCTCCCTCCATAGCCTCCCTCTCAAAAGAAGCAATCTCGTCCGCTGTGAACGCAGGGTTTTCCTCTTCTTGCCCAATCCACTCACTGTATGGATCTATCTCATCCAAATCAATGAGCTCCTTTGATGTGGCCTCAACTTTTTTTGTGCGAAGCCGGGAGATTATATTGCACAAAAACCAAGTCATTGAGCCTTTTTTGAGTCAACTTGTTGCGCTTCTTCGTGTGATTATCATTAAAATAGCAAAAAAACTCTTAAAATAGCAAAAAAAAAACCTACTCATGTGTTGATATGTGACGTTAACATTTGAATAAGTAGGTTGCGACCAAGTTGGTAGGTGGGACAATTAGTCCGAGCAAGGGAGAATACTCGTTGAGTTTTGGAAAGCTATCTAGTATTTTTAATTACTAATCTGTCTGCAGGCGATCAAAGCTCATGATTCTTTCAGAAGATTGCAAGAAGTTGCTTGGTCCAAAAAGGTGCAAAAATGAATTTTATGAAAATAAGAAAATATTGCCATCAACGCGTAGAGCTTGAGAAAATATGCACTTTTAGAGAAAACGACACCTGAAACGGAGCCACAAAATGAAAGTTATGGCACATGCAAGTTTTTGCTGCTACATCTTCTCGGACCCTTTCCAAAAATGGCAAATTTTATTCACTTGTGTTTTCTTCACGAAAAATCCAAAAAATGAAAGAAATGCCAAAAAAGGAAAGAAATGCTGTCTTTGGCAAGTTTTCTGGCGGTTTATTCGTTTGCATGTTTTTGGCAAGTTTTTAAGAACTCGGTGAGTATTCCAACTATGGTACGACTATTCACAAAAAAGATGGCGGTATGGTAGCACGCCATGGAAATGACACACTCGGCCAACGGCCTAGGAACAGTTCACAAAAACACTATAATAACCAATTAAAAGGCAAATACATTAAGCAACAGTTGCGAAGATGCCAACAAGAGGCAAGCCTTGATTATTAGGCTTGCCCCAACCGCCATCTGGAAGGTCAATTCTGTTTGGAATAGACTCCCAGCTAGTGCTACATTCTTTGTGGCATTTGTAGATCCTTCATTGCCGTGGTTCCAAGTCGGCGAGATGGCTAAAGACTTTTGGGGAACTTTGTCCGATGTAGATGGAGGGGCCCAATTGTTGTGGTGTGGTGGTGGTGAACCCCACCCCCATGCTAAGGCAGTGGAAGAGAGTGGCGGCGATGCAAAGAGCCCCACCCAGAGTGGTTGTGAGGCCCGATGCGATAGTGACCCTTGCCTCTAGGAGACAACTTACGAGAAGTAGGCGGAGCTACAGTACAAGGAGTATTGCCCCAATGATCGAGAAGGGTGTGGAGACATGGCCACCTCCAAAGCCACCTTCCGGGCTGGAACTTGAAGCTGTAAAAAGACATTGGAAACAATCATAGCTTTGTTATAAGTTGAGAGATTACAATCAACAACTACATGAGAAAAAATAGCTCCATTTTTCTCTTTCCAAATGAAAAACAAAATTTCTTCTCTTAAAGCATGCCAAATTTGGGTAAAATCCATTGAGAGAGAAGGTCAATCTCATAAGAGGATGTGCTGCCAGACAAATGGTTTTGGTCTAAAGGGTTTAAAAAAATCATGAATACAAGACCAAACTATTTGAGCTTTTTAGCATAACTAGAAGAGGTGCATAAGAGTCTCTATGTGACCACAAAAAGGGCTCTGGGGCCTAAATGGATAAGCCTTCGGCCAAGAGGCAAGCCTTGATAAATCAAACACCAAGCAAAGTGTTCAAGCTTGGGCTCGACAATGGCATTCCATATTGTATTTAACTCGCGGCTCCAACAATGTGCAAAAGAATGAATAGACCAACGAACATTAAGCTTATCCACCATAGGCAACTTTGGTGAAAGCAATTCATAGCCTTTGCTAGGCGAATAATTTTGAAATGGTGCTTCAGGGTACCATTTCCAGTCTTTCCACTATGGTCGGGAAGAAAGCACTCCAATTTTACGGAGCATTTCCATGGGGATAAAATCCAAGATTTCTTGGATGGATTCTTGGTCCTTGTTAGTCAACATAAACTTACCTTTGGTCTTCGGCCAAGAGAGTAGTCTCCTGGAATGCATGCATAATACATCCTATACTATGTGAATCCCTCATTTGAAAAGCTCGAGAGCATGTATCTAAGGCACCTGAACAAGAGGGACATTGTGAAAAATGATAACTAAAGACCACCAAATCGAATGATGATTGATGGAAAGGCCATTTCTGAATCCATCCCCATCCCACAGAAGCCATGGTCTGATCTTCTCCCATGCCTTCCAGATGCTCTTGATGACGAAGGAGCCAAACACTTTCACTATAGCTTTAATAATGAGAAGGTTATGAAAGCCAAGCCCTTTCCAAATTTTATGCCCCAATGCTGTTCCTTTTGTGTTGCAATTACGTAGAAGAACCTTTTAGGTTTCCTATCCTTCACTAGCCTGAATGATCCATTTTGCACAAAGGGCAGTGCCTTGACGCCTAATGTCAAGCAATTTGAGACCTCCATAATTCGTGGGGAGGCAACAAAATTCCTAAGCAATCTTGTGAAACCCTTTTCCAAATTCAGAACTAGCCCATAAAAATATCTGAGCAGCTTATCAAGCTTTTTATAAGAAGCTTAAGAAGGAGCCTAACAAGACGAGTAATAAATATGGGTGGTAGAAAGGACTTTGGAGAAAATTTGGTATTTGCTCACTAGCGAGAGGGGCTTAGTGATCTAGTCAGAATGCTTCTTCTCAACTTTGTCAACTACATATTGCCATAGGTGAGGGGGTTACTTGGAATGCAAAATGGATGCCTAGGAACAAGAAAATTTCTCCATGCTGAATTCAATTCCATTGAAAGGTGTTTAACCAAGAAGGGGGAGGCAGAAAGGATTGCCTATAACACTGAGTTTTTCGCCATTGGATATTAGAGCCGTTAGTTAAACAATAGCCATCTAGGCAATGCATAACTTGTTGAATATTGTCCTCTTCTTCAATTAAGGTAAGGAATGAATCATCAACAAAGTGCCTATTAACTAACTGTGCAAGTATCGTTCCTAGAAGGGAGATACCTTTGACCAAACCTCGTTGAATGGTATTCACCAGAAGATAGCCAAATCCCTCAGCAACTATAAGACATAAAGCATAGGGACATCCTTGGCGAATAGAGCGAAAGAGATGAAACTGCTCAGAGTTGACTCCATTGATGAAAAGGTAAGCCAAAGCATATGCAAAAAGCATTTGCATAGAGCGAACAATGGTAGGCCCAAATCCTAATGAATTGAGCATAGCCAAAATAAAGTGCCACTCTATATGGTCACAAGATTTTTCAGAGTCAATCTTTATAAACAAGGCTTTTTGTTGAGAGTGACGAGCCCATTCCATACCTTCCCCAACTGCAATAATATTGTCAAGAATATACTTTCTTTAACTGAATCTTGTTTGTTTTGGGCTAACAATCACAAGAAGGATGTGGCGGATACGTAGGGATAAAGCTTTGGTGATGATCTTGTAGGAGACATTTGACAAAGTAATTGGTCTCCAATTGCAGATAAGCTTTGGGTCCCCAATTTTTGGTATGAATTTGATGTGGCTCTGGTTTATAAATTGACCCAAAGATTGGCGTCATAAGCCTCTGTATGAACTTGGAAGACGTTATTACTTATAGTATCCCACAAAGCTTTATAAAATTTGCATGTCAGGCTATCTTGACCATAGCCTTATTATTAGCCATTTGTGAGACAACTTCGTGGAGATCATCCATGGAAAGAAGCTGATCACAAGCAATCCTTTGGGCTTGAGAAAGCTTTCAAAGGACAATTGCAATCCATTGACCAAGAGTTGCTTGGTGCTCAAGGGAGGGATGGTGAGCTTTGAAAACCTGTTGGTAATGGCAGACAAAGGCTTGTGCCATTTTAGGTAATTCAATAATCCGTTGATTGACATCACAAATAGCTTTGATATGCTGGTGCAAGTCTTTGGCTTTTAGCATCTGAAAAAATTCTTTATATGTTTTGTTGCCCACTTTGAGCCAGTGAAGTCTGGCTTTGATTTGTGCACCCCAGTCATTGCAAGCATTTGCAATTTGGAGGCATTGCCTAAGGTCTACCACCTGTCTTTGTAAAGGCTCGTAGAATGGCATTTGTTCAAGAGTGGTTAATGAGTGGCTCAGCTTAGAGGTGGCAATGGAATAGGATCACCGCCAGATGCAAGCAAGCTGATGGCCAAAAGTGCAGAGGAAACATGTAAGCTGAGTGATGGTGTCTTTCCACCATGCAATCCAGCTGATAGAACTAGCTAGCATGGGAACCGAATTCCACAGTTGCTTGATATAGTGCATGGTGGGCCCATGAAAAAGCAAAGTGGTAGTTAGAAAAATTGAGTTTTTTGTAAATTCGGCCATCTGAAAAGCCATTCAATCCATAAGCATATGGGCAGGTGATCCAAAAGAACAATATTTGGCAGCACTTCCGCCGGCAACTGAAAACAACTGGCAAAGGAGAAATATGGTTGCGTGGAAAGCATGGCACAATCTAGTTGCTTGAATACTCTATTAGGCCCCTGGCGAAAATTTGACCAAGTGTGTGCCAAATGACCAAGTCAGAGTGGATCATTGTATTAGGGTCATAAAACCCAAATTCATTGTGCATGTACATCCAAGCTGTTCTTTTGCCAACTATCCAATGCATGGGTAGGTGACCTATCTTGTCGATTGCCATCTCAACCATATTAAAGTCACCACACATCATCTAATGCGCGTTAAGGAGGTCATTTGCAATCCAACACCAAAGCACCATTCTTTTAGCCGGATCATTGGATGCATAAACATTAATTACCCCAAAAGAGTGGTTATTAATGTTGAATAGCACCCACGAGACACAATTTTCCGGGTCACATCCATGAATGACATGATAGGGCAGCTATTTAGAAGTGACGAAAGTGGCAACTCCTCAACAACCTGGCTCATTATTACTAGTTAGAGCTATACTATATGGCTAGATTACTTTACTTACGGTTGAAAGAAAAAACTTGCCATCTTATCTTCTTGCAGGAAAAGGATGTCCATCTCAGGAAAGCGCTTTTGAAATTCTTGCATTGTGTATTTGTGAGTGGAGTCAGTTAGACCCCTAACATTCCATGAAAAGCAATTCATGAGGTACCTGCATCAAGGGTCATATCCTATGAATCAAGTTTGATGTTGCTTTTGCCCAATTACTAGGTTCAACATTTAAATCACTTCAAATCGGCTATGGTCAACTCTTGAATCAATAATATTCAGAGTGGGGGTCTTTAACAGGGTATATGCTCGAATCATTAATGAGATGGGCAAATAATCAAGAGTTTTGATGAGTTTGTGAGTTGAAGAGAAGAGGATACATGGTTGTGGTTAAGGCTTAAAATAGTCATGGGTTTTTAATCCCACATGTATTAGAATGAGTGTTGAGATAGGTTTTACATAGAAAAACATTTGTTTGGTTAATGTGGGAAAAGAGGGAGTCACATAACTCGATAAATAGACATATAATTTTAAGTGGAGGTCAATCGCTTGGTAGTGGTATGAGATTATGACACTTGGCAAAGTCCCCGATGTTTAGGTTGACTTTAAATCACGATGAGATGTAGCATAAAATTGTGTAGTCAAGTTTCACAGGTTCTTGGGTTTGGCAAAGGGAATGATTGATTTACGAGTTACGACTACGGGACACATGGCCCAATAACGTGTGATCAGTTACAGGTGATACAATGCACCCACGTGGACCAATGTCAGGCTTGCAATCTTCGGCCAATGACAGACTCTTGGGCTCATGGGGATGCAAAAGTGTCAATGCTTAGTGTATGTTGAGGGATTACCCAAAATGGAGATGCATGTCGCCAATGACGGGTGATCGAGTTCGGATAACGTGAGGTGAACTTGGGTCATGAAACAACTTCCGGGAATGAGATAATCCGGGATGTTGACACTTGTCAATGTTTCAGATCTTTGATCTAGTATACATCGAGACTTAAGACAGTGACAAGTGGCAACGGTTACGGGTCAACACAATTTGGTCTTGAATGTGATGGATTGGGATTTTGCCATGTGGCAAAATCTTTGAGATGCGGTTTAACTCAGTTTAGCCAATCACATGATAAGAAGCATTTGACTTAGAGACAAGTGGACCAATAGGAATTCAACTGTGTGTTTTATTAAATTAACTGCTAAAATAATGAATATAACAAGCATTTTTGGAGGTTGACATGGGGACTAGTTAAAAACGGCCGCACACTTTTATGTTGAGCAATACAAAGTATAAATTTGGAGCAAAGTGTACAAAGACCATTTATATAGTGTTTAACAGGTTAATTCTTAGAGAATATATGTGAATAAAGTTCTTTCTTTAATCTTTTACACACATATATCTGGATCATGAATTAAAGCTTCAACTACAATTAATAGTGAGATTTAATTGAACAAATGCATAATTATATCAATATAAAGGTTATTTAAGTTATAGAGAGCAAATATAGAGCTTTATAACAGTGAATAATCATCCAAACACAAAATTATATTAATGCAAAGAACATTTCCATTTACAGAGATCAGAATATTGTGTGTTATAAGAATAGAATACATATCTTTTATCAAGGATTAATCAAACTCTTTTTTTTATGTTGTGTGTAAGGGATCCAACACATTGAGTTACGACTGCTTATCTATGGAGGAGAAATATCACATAAATCATACCTTGCCCTTGCCAGGAACCATCCAAGGTTGTACTTTGTACCCTTGGTTAGGACGCATGAGATGCCCCTCCAAGAGCTCACCACTTCCTTTACACACGCGAGATGTCTACAAATGTATTACAAGATTAAGATGATGACCCATTTCAAAATTTATTGCTTCACCTTTTATAGGCTTTTCCCCTTGTAGTTTGCAAACCAACACACCTGCTCATAACAATTTGTTTTTTACACTCCCATTAGTGGGTCACATTAATATTTTTCATCCCCTTTAAACAAGGGGTGCTTCATAACACTCCCTTAATAAGAGTCAATTAATTGTTTACACTCTTTTTAACACAGGTCAACAATAAAGCGTCTGCTTTATTTCCTGTCTATAAATTATTTATAATAGGGATTTTATCACATAACATCAAGCATCAAGGGCGTCATAGCTTTTCTGCAAAAACTGCTGTTGGTTAGAATGGAGAAAATCAAGTTTAAACTGACACCTAAACTCAAGAAGAATCTTGCCTTCCTTTAGATGACGTGTAGCTGTTAAAATATAATAGCATTATATAGTGTTCCTGATCGGTTATGCAGTTATACTTGCCTCTAACTACCGACTGTTTGTAACCACCTCTATCTAAATAAATATACTCTACTAGCATCCATTTTGGGCAGTGACCAGATTTGCCTTCTTTGTTTTCTTTCTTCTTGCTTATGCCAACATTGGTATCAGAGCGAGATTCACAGTTCGAGGAAGAAAGAAGCCTGTGGAGGTTGTGATTTGCAGGAATCTAGGGCACGCTGTGTGTGCTGTCTTTTTCTACAGTCGAGAGGGCAAAGATGAAGGCAGGAGTCATCATTTCGAGGGCAAAGGTCGACATTTCAAGGACAGAGATTGCAGTTTATACAGTCACATGAAGGAAAAATACAGCCGTGTTTTAAGATAGTACACGTATTGAAGGAAATACAGTCGCAAAAGCAATCACATTTGAAGAAAATACAGCCGCAGAAGTCGCAAAGGGTTTTGAAGGGCATTTTTACCATTTTATTGCAATCGCGATTTCCAGTATGCCTGTTTTATGCTGTTTTTAGCAGTCGTGATTTACTGAGGGAATTCCTTTGATATCTATTTCCATCTCTACAGGAGCAGTCGTGAGAGCATTTGCTGGATTGGCTGTTTTTCACACTTGCTAGGGCACTTGCTAGGGCATTTGCTGGACAATCTCTGTTTACAATAGTGAAGGTCATGTCAATATTCCCGAAGGTTATGAAACTTGTTTCATGCTTATAATGCTTGTGATTTCAAGAGGGTATATTTAGTCTTTGCTATTTGTTACATCTATAACACATTTGAATAATACGCATTATATTTATTTGAGCGGGCAAGACATTATTTATTATTTCCGTTGTTTTGGAGTAATAAATGGCGAATATCTCTAACCTCACTTTGTCGGAGACACAGAAATTGACGGGCACAAATTTCAATGTATGGAGCCATAAAATTCTGACACTTGCAGAATTTTGAGATTGTGATAAAATAATCATAGGTGGCGAAGGCAGACCTGCTGTGAACTTCACTGATTTCGATAAACGTCATAAGGAGGCTCTATTACTTCGCAAGTTATCAGTTTCAGATGATATGATACCGGAAGTGCGGAATGCCACTGTGGCAAGCACATTGTGGACTAGTCTGAGGGATAAATATCAGACGTCAGAAAAGAGTCGCGTTTTATATGTGAAGAACATGCTCTTTTCTGTAAAGTTACAAGAAGATGGATCATTGTCTGAGCACCTACTTCGGATGAAAGACCTCCGAGACTAGTTATCTTCCATCAACAAAAAGGTGGACAATGATGATATGGTGGCTCTGGTTCTGAACAACTTACCTTCTTCGTATGAGTCATTTGTGGAGGTACTCCATTTAATGGCCGAAAGTCAAACTCTCACGTTTGACAAGGTGAGTTCCTACTTGTTGCAAAAGGAGCAAAGACAAATTCAGGGAGAATCTAGTTGTGATCAATCAGAGAGTGCTCTTGTCACACAATCAAAAGGAAAGTGGAGATGTCATTCTGGCGAGCCCTCCACTGGTATCAGGTCACATGCTATTACTATCACAAGGTTGGGCACCTTAAGAAGGATTGTTGGAAGTAGAAGTATGATCTTTTGCAACAGAACAAAAAGCCATGTGATGAGGAACATGTGGCAGAAGTTGCAGAAGAACGGGATTTGGATGAAGGGCATGCTCTTTATTGTCTTATGACATCATGTTCGCATGACAGTGGTACTAGTTATTGGATCATTGACTCTGGCACATCTACACACTTTTCATGTTGCAGGGACTGGTATGTTTCATTTACTGCAAATATATGTTTTGAATCAGTAGTACTAGTTGATGGAGAATCACTTGCAATTGAAGGGATAGGAGATATATGCATTGTATTGAATAATGCTCATAAATTGTTAGTACGGAATGTTAGATATGTACCTTCTTTACAAAAGAATCTTCTATCTATTCGTCAATCAATTGAAAACCCCAATATTTTTGTGGATTTCTGTGGGAAGAAGTGTGTTGTTTTTGATATGAAACAAAGACAAATGATTGCCCTTGGTATTGGACAAGGTGGCCAATATCGGCTTGTTGATCTTGCTACGTTCAACATGAATGCACGTGTGGAGGACAACTCCACCATACAGGATGTATGGGAGGCTGACATACCTTGGGAAGATGGATTTCCTCATTCTGAAGAACAATTTGTTGTGGATGGAGACTCCATTATTCCAGATGCACTGAAGGGGCATGGTGAGATGGCATGCCAAGCCACTCATTCAGCGGTTCTTGCTCGAAGGACAGTCGAGCGTGAATAGTTTGCTCATTGTGTTGTGAAAGACCTTTCCTAACAGAGGGGGATAAATGACAAATAAATGAGACAAAGGAGTTGGTTCTCACTCCTACCACTGCGGAGATGGTTATTTCTCCCACTTTTGAGACGGATATGTTTGTTTCTCCTACTATCTCGGAGTTGGTTCTAACTTCCATTGCACAGATGGTCACGTTTCTCTCCTTAGCAACTCAATTTGATTGGAAGGCGCTTCATCATGCTTTCCTGAAAAGGTTGGATAAGAACTACATGGTGTTGCAAGGGCATGATCGAGGTGACTTTGATTGTAGACTGAGTCTCTGTATAGACTCTAGCAGGCTACACAAGCCTAGAACAAATTTCTCACTCAACCTCTCCGACTTTTTGATTCCACCACTCTGGAGATAGGGCTGACACTCTCAGTCATTGACTATTCATCACTGGTCAATGAATCACGTAATGAAGAATCAGTGGACCACTTGCCATATCCTTTGTTCACATGATCAAATTCTTGTTTTGCGGTCCTCCATTCGACAACCGCAACACAACAATGGACAGCTGATTTTGAAGTATCACCTATGGCACAATCTATAGATCTAATCACTAAACATATGAGCTTCAAAACATTTGTAAAATTTTGGGACAAACTTGGTATTGTTTCCGGTTTAGTCATTAAGAGGGGGTGTTAAAATATAAGAGCAATATATAGTGTTACTGATCGGTTATGCAGCTATACCTGCCTCTAACTCCCATCTGTTTGTAAACAGTTTGTAACCACCTCTCTCTAAATAATTATACCCTGTTGCGTCCATTTTGGACAGTGTGCAGATTTGCCTTTTTTGATTTCTTTCTTCTTGCATATGCCAATAGTAGCGACCCCTTGGCAGGGGACCTGAAAATACATTGGATTTTTTTTTGTAACCGGAATTTTCAATCACACTCACCACCAAAGACGGAAATTGATGCCTCTCAATTTCCTAGTCCTACGCATAACATTCAACATACACATGCAAGAAGCTAATAACATAAAACATGATTTATTTAGAGTTATGACTAAGTTGTTTTGTCATGCATTCTTACTTAACATAAAGATGAAATTAATTGTACGAAACCCAAAGTATGAGTACTTGTGTTTTTGCATATTATTTGTTCACCCAATTAACTAAGGCACTGCAGATTTATTTCCTTAAGCATGTTAATTAAATATTCATTCCTTCATTATAAACAAGAGCAATACATGAATATAAAAGCGATAATAAATTCCTTCTTCATTTGTTCAATATGCATCCCATTATTCATCCATAACTTATGATTTCATTATTGGATAAATGCATTGTCTATAATCTTGGGCAATTCGTATAATCCCATTAAGCATAATATTTCTATAATTTGCATCATATTCATCCATTAAGTTAACCATTAAGAAGTAATCTAAAAGTAAATTTACATCTATTCATTAATGTTCAAGTGTTACAATATCACATGGAAGAAAGATAGTTAAAGAAAAAAACATAGGTAAGGTTCAACAAAATAACACAAACAGATTAGCAACTCTACAATCAGAAGAAGCAGAGGAAGATATGGAAGAAGTGTAGGAAACCCAAGTCTTAGAAACTCAAAATGCTCAGCCACCTCAACAGGTTCAGGTGAATCTTCATCTCCAGTCAGTATCTAAAGCATTGGTGGTGAACCAAGCATACACGGGAGAAATGAAAAGTTACCAAAGGAAACATAAGCTTGTAGAGGAACAAAGGAAGGAAGAAGGGGGAAATGATCTGAATCATATCTTACTGTTACTGCCTTCCTCGGCAGATATACCCCCTCTTAAGAACCACCTTCTGGGGAATAACCTCTCAGGAATTCAACAAGAAAAGCAAAAAGAATTGCGGATGGATTCTACTATGAGAGCAGGAAGGAAAACTAATCAACTTCGTATCCAGAAAGCGGGACAACAACTAACGAGAAGTGGTAAAGTTGGGGATTTGGCTTTCATCTTTAAAGAAACACCACAATGAAGTTGATCACTTGGAATATTTGAGGGCTCAAAGGCAACCCTTCTAAAGTGAATGAGGTTAAACGTATTTTACAGCAACATCACCCTCATATGCTACTTCTTCAGGTAACTAAAGCTTCTATAGAATTCATTGCAGCAGTGATCCCAAATATTCACAAAAAACTACAAGTTGTCTCTTTAAGCTCATAGGGAGCATCTGGAGGCATGACATGCATATGGGATCCATAACAAGTTCACTATATAGATAGTGGAGGACACCAGGGTGTTCTTTATATGGTGGTTAGATACGTTCCTCAAAACCAAATTACTTTAATATTGAACATTTATGCCCCCTACAGGTGGAAGCAAAAAACGGCCAATGGAAGATTATTCAGAATATTGTAGCAACATATCTTGGAATACCTGTCATTATAGGGGGAGACTTCAATACAGTCCTCTTGTCTCATTAGAAACAGGGGGGAACTCTACTTTGGATGCCTTTGCTGTTATTATGGTGGATTTTATACAAAGGATGAATTTGGTTGATATTCAAACCCAAAATGGACGAATGACATGGTCCAATAGAAGAGTAGGAGAGAATTGTATACTGGAACGGTTGGATAGATTTTTGATTTCTGAAGAATGGTTTGAAAAACATTATACTGACTGCTAATGTTCTAGAAAACTCAAGATCTGATCATTAGCTAGTCTTGTTGGAATTGGGTAAATCACAACCGTTCAGAGCTCCACTTAGATTTCAATTGATGTGGCTAAGAGATGAACATCTTCCTTCCTTAATTGAGAAATGGTGGAAGGAGGGCCAACCCAAACATGTCACTATAATGTTTTGCTTTACTAGAAGAATGTAGCATCTCACTAACCAACTCAAGAAGTGGAATGCTTCGGACTTTGGAAATGTCCATGGGAAAAAACGAGAAATTTTGGAAGTCTTACATGAGGTATACCATCAAGTAAGACTGCAAGGGTACTCAAAGGACCTACAAACTAAGGAAATCCTCCTCAAACAAGCATTAACGGAATGGGAATTAAGAGAAAAAATATTCTGGAAATAGAAAGCCAGAATTAAGTCGTTGAAAGAGGGAGATAAAAACACCTCTTTCTTCCATAAATCTCCTTTAGCTCATTGCTCTTATCATCGCATTGCTTACCTTGATAAAGAGGATGGTACCCGGGCTAATGCACAAGAAGAAATCCAACACTTAGCTATAGAATACTTTTTTGAAATCTTTACTGCAACTAATTTGGATAGGTATGCCCAAGAACAATTGCTTAATATTATTCCTACTCTGGTTAGTGAGGCAGACAATATGTTCCTTTTGAAGCCAGTTTCAGAAAAGGAACTTCAAACTGTTGTATGGACCATGAAAAAGGGAAAACACCAGGAGCTGATGGCTTTCCAATAGAATTCTATCAGGGGTTCTGGGACATTATTAAAAAAGATTTTCTGAAAGTGGTGGAAGAGTGCACACAAGTAAAGACTGTTCTTAAGGTCATAAACCACACCTATATTGCTTTGGTTCCTAAGAAAGAGGAGGCTTCTACCCTTACGAAATATCGCCCCATAGCTCTCTGTAATGTGCTCTACAAAATAATTACAAAAGTTATAGCTGAAAGGCTGAAATCTATCATTGACAAAGTAATATCTCCTGAACAAGGTGGATTTGTACCCTATCGACAAATTTTTGATGATATTGTTTTGGCTCAAGAAGCCCTCCATTCCATGTGGCATGGACATTCAAAAGAAACCAGCTATGTTTTTAAGGCTTGATTTGTCTAAAGCTTATGATAAGGTAAGCTGGTCCTTCCTTAGGGACATCCTCCTGCGTTTTGGGTTTTCCCCCCTTTGGGTTCAGTGGATACAAGCATGCATTTGATCGGTTTCTTACTCAATTTTGGTCAATGGAACTCCTACAACTAGATAATATGCAACCCGAGTTATAAGAAAGAAGATCCTTTATCCCCGTTTTTGTTCATTATAGTTGCAGAATCTTTTGGTAGACTCTTCTCCACAACAAGAGTCTAGAGGAAGTTGAGGGGTATTAAATTGGCTACATAGGTGGACCCACTGTCCCATTTGCAGTTTGTTGATGATTCTTCTATCATGGGAGAAGCGTTTTTGAAAGAAGCTACTCAAATCCATAAAATTTTTGGAGCTCTTTTCAAAGGCTACTGGTCAGGATATCAATAGGCACAAAGACAAATTATTTTATTCCATTGCTCTCCTAGGCTGGAACAGGACATTCTGATGAAATAAAATAAAGATAGATACGGTCAACGACGACTTGGATGTGTTGGCAGTGACTGGGGATTGGCAGAACAAATCTGAGGAGACAAAACTTGGATTTCAAAAGGGCACACTACCTCTTAAATACTTGGGTATCCCATTGGACTCTAAAAGATTAATTGATTGGGGGTGGTTACCTGCCAAGATTCATCAAAAATTTAGTAACTGGACTAATAGATGGTTATCCTCAGGGGGAAGAATAACTTTGATTAAAGCTGTGTTGCAAGCTATTCCTATCTATTTTGCTTCTCTCTTGAACATCCCTGCAAAAGTTTTGCACCAATTAGATTTTATTAGTCAAAAATTTTTGAGGTCAGGTACTCAACAGGCTCGGATATGGCATCTCGTGAAATGGAAAACCTTATGTTTGCCAAAGAAAGAGGGAGGTTTGGGTTTTAAATCTAGTGCACTAAATAATAAAGCCTTGTCAGCAAAGTTATATTGGAGATTGCTGCAAAATCTGGACCAGCTGTGGAGTATCAATATTAGAGCAAAATATACACAGGGCATGAGGCCTAACGAACTAGTACGACACTCTTTACCTTCTCGGGGCTCACCCTTTCTCTCAGTTCTCAGAATAGGTGAAGAAATCATCAAAAAACACTTGTTTTGGAAAATTGGGAAAGGAGATCATGTAAATTTCTGGACTGATTCGTGGGATGGTCACCCACCTTTGATTTAACTGTATTCGGATCTTAGACATATTATGGATACTCTTCAGGGACAAGGAAAGCAAAAGGTGAGTCATTATCTAAAGTCAACATATCAAGGGAGTGAATGGATTTCTCCATCCTTGTGGCAGATCAACTTGACTAATGATCAAGTTTATTTTTTTCAAACAATCCCACAAAACAAGATCCTTCCTATCACATTTGAACCAGATACCCTGGCACAGGGAAAAGAGTCGGATGGAAAGTACTTAGTAGTTGATAGTTATAGCTCTTTGGTACCTCCTCAGCCACATCCCTGGAAGGATATTTTTGTGGATCTTTGGCAACCTGCCCTATGGCCTGAGGTGAGATTCTTTATCTGACTTTTAATCTATAAAGGGTTCTTACAGGAAATAATTTGATGAAAAAAGGGATGGTTGGACCCCTTTGGTGTCCTTTATGCAAAGATGCAGAAGAGACCCTGAGTCATCTCTTTTTTCAATGCCCTTTCACTCTGTCTCTGTGGTATACACTGGCTGATTGTCTATCTGTTACTTGGAACTCTTCAATGAATATAGTGGATACTATTAGAGGCTGGAAACATTATGTTAGGGATACCCAGGACTTTACCAAAGGAATCTGGCTTGCTATCTCTCTCATGTTGTGGAATGTTTGGAAGGAAAGAAACAGACACATTTTCAAATAAGAAAGTAGAGACAGCTGGTATGTTATGGAACTAACTAGAAGTAATATTGGAGAAACTATAGTGCACAATCTGAAAATTCCATCCCCATCACCTGCAAAGTGGAAAGTTTTGTTGCAAAAACTCAATCTGGGCAATAGGCAAGTATAGACAAATCAGTCTACTAAACAAAGGATGCCTTCTGGTCTCAAAACATGGAAAACACCTCCATTCGGATTCGTAAAATTAAACACTGATGGAGCAGCTAGAGGCAACCCGGGTCCAGCTAGTCTGGGAGGGATAGCCCATGATTCTTTGGGAACTCGCCTCTTTTTCTTTGCTCATCAGTTGGGACACTGCACCAATAATGTGGGTGAAATCATGGCTATCCAATGCACTCTTCTGGAGGCAACTAAATTGGGGTGTCCTAGTATTATAGTGGAATATGACTCCAAGGTGATTGTTAACCTGTTACAAGCTCCAAAGCAACATCCCTCCAATAATTGGCTTATTGCCAGAATTCAGGATAATATTAATGTCATAGCTAGACAGTTTCAAACAATCACATATCACCATGTGCCTAGGGGTCAGAACAAGATGGCTAACGCTTTGGCCAATTGGGTATTAGATCATTTTAATCTGATCAACTTTGGCCCTGTACCTTTGACCTGGTCTCCGGAAAAACGGCAATAGATTGAGCAGATCCTTTGTTTGAAATCGCATGATGGATAAATTGCAGATATGCTATCTCTCTACTCTTATTTGTTATTGGAAATCTAAGGATATTTCCTCGAGTATGAGTATAACTGCTTGGCATTGTAATTTGTACTTTATACTTCTTTTAATATAAATATGGTGGTTTTTTTTTTTTAAATATCACATGGTTTACATCATAATATAAGTACACAAATCCATTGTACGTAATGGATTTCCATAGTTTTCATTAAAGCATGTAAAGGTTACATCTCATTTGCCTCAATAACACAAGTCTTTAACTTTCATAACAAATATGTTACATTTTGAGGTATTCAATTTACAATAATTATAAGTACACAGGTTTAGAACCAATTGTCTTCAATACAAAATATATATCAAGAATACATTAGCACATCTACGTTCACGACACCTTGTCACTGTTCACCAGAGATTCATCATGAAGTCCACTGCGCCATGGGAGAAAGAGTATCATCGGAACGCTTTATCTCCAATCATGAGCCCTTCAGTTCCCTACACACCTCTCACGAAGCAAGAGTGGCCCTTCCCTTCACGAGAAGGAAGAAGCAAGAAATCAATACAATAAGAGAGAATACCATGTGTAAAATCCAGTCACCAAAAACAATAGACAAATGAACAAGGTAGGAGTAAATATCTCCTCGAAATAATGATAAGTAATAATAATGCTTTTGGCCAAAAAGACTTAGGATACCAAAAGGTACCCCCTTACTGAAATCCAACAACGAACCGGGGCATGTTAAGTCCTACCTGACTCCACATGAGGGAAGACCTTGAGTCTATCTGCAATCCGCCTCTACCCCCCAACACTTGTCATATGTGATCCATTACATTAGGTTACCCACCCATCTATACAGGTCACTCCCTAGTTCATGTACACATCTCTCAAGTTACACCCTTTTTCCCATAAGTGGTTTACTACATGACATCTCTATCTCCATAATAAAAATAATGTGGGCAAACTAGAAATAGAACACAAATAACATTTAACCTTTTTGAGTGTTCCATACCACCCGTTCACATTAATGTTTTAAGGATTCTAATCCTAGTTTGAAAACCCCAAACAACACAACACAAACCATGAATAGGATGCAAACAATCCTAACTTTCTTGTGCATCCCATACCACCCAAGGAGGTCATTATTGCAAGAATTCTAAACTAGGTTTGCAATCACTTACAAGGGACTATATAATGTCCATAATAGTTTTCATGCACATGTATTTCAGTTTTACATGTTCTATGGTTTAACAATACTTTATATAAGCTTTATAATGATAATAAACAATATACAACCATGTATAATCGATAAAGCGTAAAGGCATATTATTTCATAATCTATATAGATACATAATCAGATCTTACTTATGATCTGGTTTATAAGTCTGACTAAGTTGACATTTCATTCTGTATCATGACAGTAGTTTAATTCATAACTCTAAAGGTTAAAGTAAAGTTTATGGTCTCTCCAAACATTGTTTTCCACCAAGTCAACATGTGACATTTACAATTTTCACTAAAATGACTATTCATTTATTCCCTATGGTTTAGTAATCAGAAGTCATCATAACTATTGTTATTCCCTTTTATGTTCTGCTAAACTTTATCTCTTGACTGATTGTTGACAGTATAAACAACAGATATCCAGTGTTAAACCCATTGCTTGATCTTGACAAGTTAAACATTATTTCTCATAGACTCAAGTGTAATTATTGTTATCTCATTTCATGGTTGACAGTTTACTCTTCATTCTCTTTAAAAGTCAATCATGTGTCTTAACTAGTAAAACTATTTCCACCATATGTTTTGACTGTATTGTATGGTTCAGTTTATTCACTGCTGCTATTTATAAGATTTAGTACGTCTGTTAAAAGTAATCTTTATAATGAACCCTCATATAATGTCATGGTTAAACTATAGGCATATAAATTGCAGTCCCGACTTTTTGTCCTGACAGACCTTGGGAAGTTTTCTGTTCAAACCGGGTTAATTTATTGTTTGCAAACTAACTTTCTGTCCTGACAGACCTTACGCAGTTTTCTGACTAAACCGAGTTAATTTATTATTTGCAAACTATCTTCGCTGTTAACTATAACAATCTCTATTTTCTCCTTGCTTTCTTAAGTTCCCAACATATGTCAAAGTGTTTCCCGAATTTTGGAAAATAACAGAAGGGTTAAAAAAGAGATCGATCCTAGACTTTAAATTCATAATCTTAGCCATTTTCCCCTGTCAGTTTTCCTTGTTGCCTTGACACAATCAATGTTTTAATCTGGTTTGAGTCCATATTTCCAAGTTACTGTGAAAAGAGAGAATGAAATTAACTCAGAGCTGGTTTCCTCTAGTATCTTGCTCTAAATCATTTGGCTGGACTGGCATGGGACATTTTAAGTGACTTGGTTAAAAGCTCAACCTAAGCTGATTCTCAGTGAACTAACAAAACTTATTACAACGTTTAAAGTCTACAAAGACAAAAGTGATAGTCTAATCCAAGGTTGTTCAGCTCTTAGCTAAGTGGCTTAATCATTATGCCCAGAAAAACCCAGTTAAATCAGACAGAGTTTAACTACTGTGTTATTCTACCCAAATGGTTTATTAGTGAGACTGAGGGTATTCAAACACTTTACTAACCAGTTATAACTAGAGACTAACTGACACATTGTTTCCCAAACACAACGATTTACAGAAACAAATACAAAGATAAAAAAGAACCTGGTTACACCAATAGGTGTTCCTACAGTGGCAGGCAAGAATTGTAATGGTGCACGTTGTTTGGAAAAACTCTTTATTTCCTGACTAATGTTTGATGGTTAAAATAATATATATAATATTATAATGCCGACTCGTGCTTAATACATAAAATTAAATATATAATATATATTTATGCACGCAAATGTAATTTATTTTACAAGTGTGGAAGATCATTAGTGCGGAATGAATAATAAGTGAAGAAGTGTGAAGATCATTACGGCAAACACAATCAATAAGTAACTATATTAATTCTTATTGATGTATATTATTTATTGCACATATTATTATCACTATATATTATTATTTCAAACCCTAAATCAACTATGCACAACACATATATCTATACACTATAAATATTTAGGTTAATTTTTACTTATATAGAATCTATGTTAAGATATTTTAGATGTATCCGGGTAAAATATTTAGGTTAGTTTTTACTTATATAGAATATGCTAAGAAATTTTAGATGTATCCGGGTAAATAATTTTTATATTTATAAATACAACTCCATATTTAAAAATAAATACAAAGTATATTTAGCTCATAAAAAACAAATATTCAAATAAACTAATTAAACTCAAGGTGCCTATCTAATATGAATTAGTGATGTATTTAATATATCTATGCTAGTAGTGATGTTAGATATCAAATAAGCTAATTAAACAACGAGAGATATCAATCTCAAGGTGCCTAAACTGGAGGATGGAGGCACAGGAGGTTGGGGGTTGATTAACGACCTCTCGTCAATCGTCAACGACGGGGCTGCGTATCAATTGTGGTGACATTTTTGTGGTGTGAGTATGTGATTTTCAGTTGTGCAGTGTGTTTCTTTTCAATTTTTTGCTTTGCATGGTTTGTATTAGATGCTGGAAAACAATTGTATTGGAGAGCAGATGACTGCAGAGATCCTTTGACTGCGGTGATCCTTTGATTGTCGTACTTCGTTGGAAGATGATCAGTCCATGAATACGTTCACTGGCGATGGTGATCATGTGCAACAAGATCCAGACATTAGTATGCAGTATGGTGCAATTTTCTTTTCAGTGTTCTTGGTTGTGTCAATAAATGGAAATTTCACATTGTGGGGGGGGGGGGGGAACATGACACCAATGTTCCATTTCCATTTTGTGCAAAACTGGCTAAAGTCAAGGGCAACTTCGAGTGGCAATGGCAATTTTATTTGCTATTCGAGATCGAGTGACAGTGATCGACAATAGTGGTTGCAATTAAGAACATTGTGATTCTTATAAGATTTAATGTGAAATCTTTCCAGTATGTGTTCTATTGTTCAGTTTTGTAATAAGCGAGTTGTGATTCCTATATACTGCCTTGATGTACAAGCATAATAGCGAACAAAAGCACCAGAGTAAGTCAGTTCATAGATTTTGAAAGGGTTTGTGGGACGATCTAGAAAACCACATGAGGTGGACAATTAATGGGCCCTTTTCACGTCAAGGTTTGTGGTAAGCCTGTTTAAAACCATGGAAGGAGAGAGCCTTTCTTTTGGATCAAGATCACTAGTCACATAATAGGAGATGCTTCACAGGGGTGAGCATACTGCAGATGAGTGTGTGAATGTTTTTCTACCACGTTCGCACTAAGGGCGGGAATGTTAGGAATTCTTATATTAATGCTCATGGAATAAAATAATTATATGAGTTATTGTATGCGTTATAAACAACTCATATAATTAAGTTTAGTTTGTGAGTTGCCCGGTTGTTGAACTAACTCACATTATTAGAATTTGTTGGGAGAGGGATTTCTTGGAGTACATTTCCTATAAATATGTATATTGACGGGTGTATGAGTTAATAGAAAAGAATTATTCTCTGTGTTAAAATCTGCTCTTGCTCTTGCATGCAATTGGTGGAGCGTTCTCTCAGTCAATTTCCCTCTGCCTCTGGTTCTCTTTCTTCCTGTGCTCACAAACTCAAACTATTTTCTTCCCACAGTCGATGCACTCTCACAAACTCCCTTTTTTAGTCTTCTCTCCTGTTCTCCTGTGTTCTCTGTGTGACTATTTAGATCTATACTTTGCTTTTTATAATTGATTGCCCACTCCTACCACTTTGATGGCTTCGTGATTTCCAGTTTGAGGCCGAGGGATTCATTCCATTGTCTCCTATTAATTTTTAACCGTTTTCTAAAAAAAGCTCTTTGCTTTAACTCGTTTTGAGGTTGTTTTGAGACATGACTATATTCTAGCCTGCTCTTTGGTTTAGGGTGTTTCCATTGAGCTTAAAAGGCTCCTAGTTAAAGGTCTTTCATGGCAGCCACGACTGTGCGAGTCTACGAGCTCAACAAACTCTTCCTTGTTCGCATTATAATCCCACATGTATAGTGAGATAAACGGTTAAACAGTTTATTTTAAAACAAGACAATTAACTAGTTAAATGCCCACACGTTGACATGTGTCTCAACAGGGTTGGTCGTTGGTTTAAAATATGTCTTCGTTCATAGGCATCACATGCCCTAACCGGAGGGATTGTTAGCTAATTCGAGGGGCCACCGATTGACGCCACGTGTGGCCCATCAGTCCCTCGGTACAACTTCTTGTCACTAAAAACTATGCGGAGCGAGGGGTTACTGATTGGCACCACGCGGCACCAATCGGTGCCTTCCCGCACTACTCTCATAAGTCTTGGACCTTATAAGCCCATTGTAAGACCATGTCGATGTGTGCCATGTGGCACACATTGGTGCCTCAAAGCTATGGCCTTTTTGTGGTTTAATCTGTAATGTCTCTTTTTGGGGATTATCTGGAAACTATGCAAAGCTGAGAATAAACAGCACTTTTCAGATTTTTAGCAGGCTGTTAATGACTGAAATAAACATGTAGAAACCCTTATTAACTGCCAGCAAACCTTCTCCTAGGGAAGCGATCCCCTTGGAGACTTCAAGCTCGCTTTTGGGCCTTCAAACACCGCTAAAAATTTCACCTTTTGGTTTTTAAAATTATAATAAATGTCCAACAATCACATCATGCAAGAAAACTGATTTTTGTAAGCTTGAAAGTAAGAGATCTCATTTTTAGTTGAAACCCTCAGACTGCAGGAATTAATTAATTATTCCAGAACTGTAACTAACTGCCATGAGCTTGGAAAAATAACAAAACACCCCCAAAATTAATGAAACTTCAGAACTTGGCCTTTAAAAAAATGAAGAACATTATTCTAACCTCAGAATCATGAAATTACTGCAAGTACTGAATTTATTGCTCCCCTAGGTGGGTCGTTCCACTTAGAACAACCAATAAACATGCAAAGATACTCCGCAAAGTAGATTGCTCCACCTCCAAATAAGCAATTATGCATGCACAATCAGAAATAGGGCAAAGATTCTTCAATTGTTAGCCAAATAACACCTTAGGGCAATTCGCCTAGGGCTGGAAATAAATATTATAGCTGTAAAAGATCCCTCAGGGGGTGGAGACTCCCATGTTGAAGTCTTCCCTAGACTTGGTGAAGGGTTTCATCCTCACACAAGACTCTTTAAGGGTTTTCGTCCTTAGGAGAGGGAGAGATGCTTCTCAAACAATCTTTCCAAAAGAGATAATAGAATTCACATAATAATCGATTGGCCAAACAACCTCCTTTTATATCATAAGGGGTGATACAGTTCAATAATGACCGATCTCATAAAGTCCTTTAATAATCTCTTATAACTTGAGCCTACAGGCTCACCTCACTAACTAATTAATTAATTAAGTCCCTCTATTGGAGCGCTTGGCTTCCCAATAGGAATACATAATAATAATAAAAACACTCTCCAAATTAGCATCAAATATCTTCATAAATGGGATAAGGTCTTCATATCCGCTAGTCTCCAAAAAGTGATATGACATAGTCCCACATTCACAATGGGGAAACATAGTTAAGGGTTTATATTGTTTTTGGCTTGCTTATTAATTACCTTACAAGGCATCTTGCATTTGGCTTGCTTAGTTAATTACCTTACAAGGCATCTTTCACTTTGCGTAACTCAACTACCTCGGTGAGTTGGCTAAGTGAGCACTCAGCTCGGGTACGAGCTCGGTAGGGAGACAAAGTGGTAACTTAGTGATAGTTCTCAAGCTTGACACGTTTAATACAATGCAACTTGATGATGGTTCCCGAGCTTAGCTTGGTTAATGTGGCTAAATGGTAACTTAGTTACGAGCTTGGCTCGATTATTGCTACTCGGTTAAAATGACAAACAAAGAAACTCGATGAGGTTGCTCAGCTCGGATGGTAAACAATGCAAGGTAAGCTTGAGCTCTGCAAATAGCTCGATAAGTAACTCAACAAGTTACAAGTAGCTCGACTAGGCTTGAGCTTGGTTTGAAGGCAATGTAGCTTGAATCCGACTTGGTAATGAGCTCGACATAAATCATGACATTGGTGAGCTCTGTAACAATACAAATCATGCAACATTGGGTTGGCTCGCCGAGGAGCTCGGCGAGCTCAACCCCCATTCAAAACTATGTTAGCATATAAATATAAGATTACTTCTACACTATGGTAGAGTCATGGCTACAATCATGCCCACCTAAGGCTGGTCTGAGTTGGGAGGTAGTAAGAACATAGGGCATCTTAACAACCATGCTAGAGCTGGAGAGGTAAACATGATCATAGGGCTTGGAGGAGAAAGTTAAACTTAGATGCACAAGGCCAACTAGAACCCATAAGCCAAGTAACCCCCTGTAACAAAACATCCTTTTGCTGCAATTAAGTTTAATTGAACTATTGGCTAATTATAGTTTTCTTACTCTTTTTCTTTTTCTCTTTTCCTTTAATAAAGACAAGGTTATCATACAAAAATTAATATAGTCAAATCATATCATGAGAGGGCCATTGTCGTAAGGTGACAATGTGCCACCTGACTAAACTCAAAAAGAGATGTTGCCTGTCTTGCTGTAGTGAGGGTGCACAACACTATCTCATTGTCGCAAAGCGGCTAAAATCAACTTGTCGCATAAAGCGACACTCAAATATACATCTATATATAAAACAAGGCTAAATCACAACAAAGGGTTCTATAACCTCAACTTATGGTTTGACATCGTTTCTCATGTACTAAACACACTTGGCAATTTTCTCTTATCCAAACCCATCTTTAGCATCTTTCCGTCTCTCCTTGATGATACCCTTTCTTGTAGCTGGAGAATATCTGCACACAAGTAGACAAAAATACCCAATGCATTATCCATTCTAATATAATCAAATCAATTGATATGAACTATAGTCATTATATATATAAACAGTAATCTGAATCAAATCATCATTTACTGCTAATCAAATTAATGACAATTAACTGTTTCAATCCCAAAACATGTCATACATGATAACTGAATCAAATCAAAACGATATTTCATATGTTGTATCATTGTGGCACAACCACGAAATCATCCAAAAGTCTCAAAAATGATAATGTGTAAATATGGGATGTGACATGACAAGGATGTCTACGAGATCAATGTCCCTAGATTGTGAGGAGAAATTACACAAACATTCAAAAGATAATTATGAGCAATATCCTAAAATTCAGTTTGAGGAACAATGAGAACACTTGTTATTGGGAGTGGGCTACTACCTTGTGTTTGCGCAACATCATTGGAAGTTGAGGTAATAGTTTGCATTTGCACAACCGGGATAGACACTGAAGAGTTACCTACGTTTTGTGGAGTGGGGGTTGAGCTAGTGTTCATTTTAACATTTTTTGAAACACCCGCAAAGGGGTTGGTGGGAGTGGCTTTGTTACAATTGTCTTTCTATCCATCATGGTCCAACCATCTTTGCCATTGTCTTGAGGAATCTCAGCAATTGGCTTTGAAAGAACTTTGTTATGCATGGCTAAAAGTGAACAATCCCAAATCTTGTGTTCATAAGATTGACATTTGAAGCAAGTGTTTAGCAGGTTGATATAGAGCACCCTTTGGGTATAATAGGAGTCACCTACTTCAATGTCAATAGACTCCTTAAGGTCTCGGGAAAGGTCAACTTCCACACAAGCATGCTTTTGCAGTCATGCAAAATAAAACTTAGAGGGATCTTTGCATATGACTCGGTGTATTGAGGAGGCTATCTAGTCTACAAAGCGACAACATGGCATGGGAAGACTATAGAACTCTACCCAAACTGGGACTTAAAGGGTGGTATGTTCAGAAACCACAAAATCTTGTGTCCATGGGATAATGTGAGAAGCGAGCTCTGAACATACTAGGTCGAGGATTTCTACAGTATGATTGCAACATGCGTTGGATTGGCAAAACGAATCAAAAAAAGATTTTGGTCATATTCCATTGAACCCAGCTTTATGCCGTGTTGGGTCCATGCAGATTGAACCCATGTTTTATGCATGCTTTCAGAGGGAATCCTCCCAACAAAATAACCTATTAAACTAAACTGTTCACGCCATTTCCAAGCAACATCAAATTTATAAACAGGTAAAATGACATCCGAAGAAGTGGTACTACCTCATGGAATACCTTTGGAACAAACTGACATGGTTGCTTCCTTGGAGGCATCATCACAATTCGTCGCAGTTTTAATAACTGGAATTTGGATGCGGGCAGTCATATAAAAATGCTAACCGAGAGCAAGGTTTCCGAAAAGGACTCAATAAATGAAAAAGCATGTGAAAAAATATCTCACAGCAATGACAAGCAGCATGATCCCAGAGCTGAATGCTACACTATGGCGGTGATACATAAAACCCAAGCTGACTGCTCTCACCTTCCTCCTCTAACTAACGTTGGAAAATATTATCTGTATCATATTTTATTCATACATCAAGGGGATATTTATACATTGCAGAGTCAATTGATATATAACAAACCTTTGGTTTTTTTTTTTATCGCGAAATTTGTGGGATTCAATTGGTCCCCACACCCTTTGAGAAATTTTGGAAGAACAATGAAACTAAGAACATGAAGACGAGAAGAGGACAACAATTAAATCCATAAACAGTCAATACAAAAGCTGCTAAAAACAAAGCATCTAGGCCTAAGAATAGGCCAGCAAGAAGCTCGTGAAGAAACCATAGAGCAGCAGAAGGGGCTTTGCTTGCAGGAGGATCTGAAACTGCCTTGGCAATAAGTGGAGAAATGCTAAGCCTCCTCTTAGGCTGAAAAAGGTGCCAACTACTCCACCATTCCACCCAATGAATACCACCATCTAACCAAGATGCATTTCCAGCAGGCTCCCATGAAATACAGCAGCAAAAAGACCAAGATATATGCTTAACTGACACTAGAAAGGCACATGCTCATGGCAAGGATTGCTTTCCAAACTTACCAACAAGCTTGGAAGAAAACATTTGGAAGACTTTTTTCAGGAACTACCTCTATACACAGCCTAGAGGAGGCTGCTCCCAAAGAGGAGAATTGAAAGCCCAAATACATTCCAAGGAGGAAAAGTAGAGACAGGTTCTAAGAATAGAGGAGAAGAGAAGAAAAGAAGTCCAAGCCGGGAACAGAGTGGGGGAAACAAGCCTCCATGCATGACACAACGCCCATCCAGAACCAAAGCCCATCTTGAGAGAAAAGGCGATTTTCCTCTACAGAAGAACACGCCCGAAAGTTGAAGCTTTTTGGAGAGATGAGAGAGTAAACCACCATACTTTCAAAGAAAGAACTTTGCTGCCAGAAAAATGCCAAGACAACCTGAGAGACAAAAATGAAGGGTGCCACTGGAAGAATTTCACCATCAAGAAGAGAACAACATTTTCCCCTTAAAATTCACACTATCCAAACTAGAAGATTTTTGAGACAACCCGGTGCTGTAAAGTGGCATGTTTAAAAAAAATCCCTTACAGACCCAGATCCCTTGAGCCAGATTACAAATAGAGGAACGTTTTTGAAGACTACCATTGAAAACAATTTGGGAACATGGCTGCTTCAGGGGGTAGAAATGAAAACCGAAAGCAACTCTGAAGAAGAAGAGGGAGACAAAGAATGGTAGAGAAAACGGGAGAAGCAGGAACCCCACCCAAGAAAAAGAGAAATAAGTCTCAAGGAGGGGTCCAAGATGGAGACCACGTTACAAACAAAATCCAGAGCTCGACCAGAACTATGGCTCATCTGAAAAATAAGGATACTGAGCTTGTTTGCAGCACACAGCTGTCATGGCCTAGTCCATCTAGAACCAAAGCTTATCAAAGAGAAGGAAGAAGCAACCTTTGCAGCTTTACATACTAGAGGAAGATCAACCAAAACCCAGTGGCTTCCCTAAAATCCCTAGATAATTGAAGTTGTTTGAAAATCAAAAGCACCTCCATAGGGGGGATGCATGACAACATCCACATGGAAGTGACCCGAAGAGACAAAGTAGCAAAAGGTGGAAGTGCATAGGAGCCATTGTTCACCCGAGGAGAACCTTGGAGAGAAGGTGAGCCAGAGAAAGATAGGAAAGCAAAGAAAAGAGGCAGTGCAAGTAGGACTGTAGAAGATGATGCTGCCACAAAACCCACAACCTCAGCATAAAAGAGAGGACCCCACACCGCTGTTTTTAGCAGACCAAGGAGACGACCCAAGCACATAGACAAGCTGTGGAAGCAGAGAAGCCTTCAAATCTGCAAAGACAAGTCCAGCAAAAGCAATAGGGGTGGTAGCAAGAAGAACAGCAGCATCAATGCAACGACACAAAGAAAGAGGTGAAGAACGCAACACACACACCCAGGGCTGCAAAGGAGGATATAATAGCACACCACCAACCAGCAAAAGCAATAGGGGAGATCATAAGAAGAACAACATCAATGCAATGACACAAAGAAAGAGGCCAGGAGAGCAACACACACACCCAAGGCCGCAAAGCAGGAGAAAGTAGCACACCACCAACCACCAACAGAGAGCTCATAAGAGTAGAGAAACGGGGGAGAGAAGATCATTGGAGCACTAGGAAACCATGGCTCAAGGGAGCCATCCTAGCATCTACTTGATGCTATCTTATAAGATTCAAGGTCTTATCGACAAGAACATGATCCAAATAGATATTAGCAACACACCAATGAATGAATCAGTTGCACAACCTAATTAACTCTTAAAGATGTATATGGATCTTCTCCCAAATCATAATACGAATTCTCTCTCAAATCATAATACACAAGAAACCCAAAAAAAAACAAAAGTTCATATGACTTATCACACAGCCTTCTCTCACTACATTAAAATTTGGGGTAAATTTTAGGGCAGGGATCAAAGTGTATGTGGTTGGGCTTGAATTTGTAATATCAAAGAGTGTGTTCCTTGTGGTTCACATTGAGAAGTTTGACCCCTACTTCCAAGTTTCCCCGTGGCCACTTTGAGGTCCCCAGGAGCTAGTGGGAATGGAACCTTGGTAAATGGTGTGAAACTTATTGTTTCCCACCACTAGCTCCAAACAGTTTGGGAAAATTTGGGGTAAATTTCAGGGTAGAGCTTGAATTGCACATGGGGTTGGGCTTGGATCCATAATATCAGAGAGTGTTATGTGTGGTTCACATTGAGAAGTTTGACCTTTACCTCCAGGTGTCCCCATGGCCACTTTGAGGTGCCTTGGAGCCCTTGGGAATGTAACCTTAGTAAATGGTGTGAAACTCCTTGTTTCCCAACACTAGTGCCAAACTCTTTGGGCTAAAATTTGGGGTGAGTTTTAAGGCAGAGCTCGAGGTGTACATGACATTGGGCTTGGGTTTGTAATATGAACGAGTGTTTTTTGTGTGGTTAACATTAAAATTTGACCCCTACCTTTAGGTGTCCCTATGGCCACTTTGAGGTGTCTTGGAACTTGTGGGAATGGAGCCTCGATTAATACTGGGAAAGTCACCACTAGCTCCAAACCCTTTAGACATATAACAAACCTTTCTTATGATCCTTATTATCTAGGATATATCCTCTCAAAAGCATATCACCAATCCTATCTACATGGGTGTTACAACAACCACTAATAATAAGCAAATTATAAATAATATACTATGGTGTAATACTTACTAATCCTAACAACCATGGGGACATGTCCCAGACATTTTCAAGTTTTCCCACGTTGTTTTACAAGAAAAATTGCTAAGGCAATTTGGGGACCTGAAAATATCCCCAATGTGCAAAGGGGTATCCCCTACACACTAGGGACACCACTTGACTGTCTCAGGGATGCCTGGACATCCCCAAATTTGAAATATTGTGAACTTTATTAAAGATATATAAATTTAAAATATTTTTAAATTTATTTAGTTATATATTCGTAATTGTCAAATGTGTGTGTGAACTATTAGCCATCCCCCAACCATCCCCAAAATCTGGAAGTTCTTTGGTTGTCTTAGAAACTCGGAGAAACATACGATATAGCCCTTAGCCACTCTAATAAAGCTACCCATAGCACTGACTGAGGTTGAACCTTTTTGCTTCATCTTGGAATGCTCCTTAATCTTGGCGGCATGTTGATAGGCTTGCCCAAAGGTATCTCAATATTGGAATTTTATGGCGGTATGTATGTAATAGTGAACCCTCCTATGTACTTCAGGACTTTGTGAAGGTCTCTTTTGTTAATGTTCAGGTGTATTTGTGTAATCTTGTACCAATTGATCTCTTGTTTGCCTTAATAACTTAAACTTCTTGTGCACATTGTTTTAGACTGTGTTGCAGGGAAACATCCCCCAACCCCCCGTACCGTAATACAAATGTATCGGAAATGTCCTAGACGTTTTCGGTATGTTTCCACTTCTTTTGCAAGTTTAACACTCAAAAAACATTAAAAAAAACTGATTTTTTGACATTTATTACTTCTAAACCTAATCTACCCACCCACCCTTCCCAAAGACACTTCCTAAAAGCTATATAATGACATCTTTAGTCCATTCTAAATCACTCTTTTTTTTCTCTTGCTGAATTCAGTTTTTTTAAACTAACATTTAGCATTGTGAAGAGCAAAGAGACATCAAGTGTAGGAATAAATGAATAAGACTTCCCCCTTTTTATAAGTGTTTTGTATGGTTATGCGGTTGTAACCGCTAACTAGTTTTGTAACCGTCTTTGCATAATAAATACCCGGACACACAACTCATTTGTACAGTGTGCATTCCGGTTTCTCTTCATTCCATCTTTGTACATTCTATTCTTTCTTTTTCCTCTCTCCGCATATTCTAACAGTGGTATTAGAGCGTGGGGCAAGCATAGAGAGGAAGTGAGATATTTTCGTGACAGTCCCATTAGGGCACGTGAAAGAAATCAAAACTTTTCATGAAGCTCAAAAACGAATCATAGACTTCCGCATTCATCTTTGTCATTACTAGCGATCTGAAGATAAAATAGAGGCGCAAGGGCATAACGAAGACTGAAGAAAAATCGCGGGTTTTTTATTGACGGATTTTAGAAACGACAGCATAGAAAAATCTGTAGTCGGAAATCAAGGGCGCGCCATGTAGGGCACGAAAAAACACGCTGTACAGTCGCAAATCAGAAGAATTACACTCGCGTTTTTCTGAAAAAAAAAAAAAAGTCCCGAAAATATAGTCGCGAATGCAGTCGCGAATTGCACGTTTTTCAGGAATTAACAGTATTTTCGAGCACGAAAATACAATCGCGATTTGCGCTAATATGCTGCATTTTACAGTCACAAATTGCTAGGGCACAAATATTTTTCAAAGACATTGAAGCAAAAAGACTCCCTACGCTAGGGCACGAAACTGTGCAAGGAGCAACATGAAGGAAGGGTTTAGGAGGTGTTACTAAGAGCTAAGAGCATCAATGAGGAGTTTAAAAGAAGATTTGGAAGGAGGGATTAACTTCAAGGAGGAAAAACCATGCACACATCATTCGTGAACATTGATCATGATATCGAAATGTAGTTTTAATTTATTAATTTTTAAACTTTATATAAAGAAAATAAAATATAACATTTCGTTTGCATTTTTAAAATCAAAACTATATGTTGTTTTTTTAATTAAAAGTATCATCCAAACTCTGTGTATGCTCTCACCTCGCACCTGTACGGTGAACTTGGTGATCAAAAGCAAAATAGGATGCGTTGGGTTTAATTCTTTTTGCTATTTTTAAAAAGTTTTTTTTTGCTTTTTTAAAATTAAAAAATCTGAATTTTGTGTATGCTTTCACCTCACACCTATACTGTGAATTTGGTGACCAAAAGTAGAATATTAAAGTAAAATTCTTATACTATTTAATAAAACAATCCCATTTTCTTGTTTTAAATTAAAAAATCTGAACTTTGTGTATGCTCTCACCTCACACCTATACAACGAACTTCGTGATCAAAAGAAGAATAGGATGCGTAGGGTTTAAACTCCATTTTTTTCTAATTTAATGAATATGCTGATTTTCTAAACTTTTGTGTTTAAATTAAAAAATTTGCCAAACATCCTTGTGATGAAAAACAGAACATCCTTTCCCCAAGTATGTTAGCGGTGTAGTTTTACTTATTGTTTTCTAGGTTTCTGTTTTTATTTTTCATTGTAGGTTTGAACTTCGAGATATACATTATAAATGGCATCCAGTTCAACTTCAGGGGGAGGGCATTGGGGAGCTAGGCAAAGGGAGGGTGTGGATCCCACAAAACAAGATCCTAAAGCTCCTCTTTAGAGACATGTGCAAGTATTGGAGTATCTTGTTAGCGGTGGCACTCGATCTTGGATATGCAATCATTGCAATATGCATTTCAAGTCCTCATATGCCTGACACGAAGCTCATTTAATGGGGCTAGCGAGAACAAGGATTAGAAAATGTTCCAAGGTTGAAAAGACACAAATTTTGGTGTATATGAAAGAGCAAGAGAAGGCTGACTTGCAAGCTGCAAGAGTTAGATCTAAAACCATTCCTTTGCAAAGGAGGGGTTCAAGAAAACCGCCCACCCCATCAAACCATCCTTTCATTCAAACTCCAAACCAACCACTTGAAGTTGAAACTCCGCTAAAGGAAGAGAGCTCCTCATGAAAGAGAATAAAAGGTCCATTAGAACAAGCATTTGCAAATGAGAAAAGGGAAATTGTTGATGAACTGGTTGCTCGATGCATTTATGCATGTGGACTGTCCTTCAATGTGTTGCGGTCACCATATTGGCAACAAATGGTGAGAGGTATTAAGGAGGCACCAAAAGGGTACAATAGCCCTGGTTATGAGAAGATTAGAACATCATCGTTGGTGAAAGAAGTGGACCATATGCATACTTATTTGTTGCCAATTAGGGATTCATGGAAGGACTCTGGGGTTTCTATTATGTTAGATGGATGGAAAGATGCTCGAAATAGACCTCTAATCAACATTGTTACAGTGCGCCGTAAAGGGGCAATGTTCTTTAAGGCCATCGATTGTGAGGGCGAAGTGAAAGATGCACAATTTATTGCTAATATTTTGATTGAGGCTATTGAGTTTGTGGGCCTTTAGAATGTTGTCCGAGTCATCACGGACAATGCACAAAATTGTAGAGCAATAGGGTTGATTGTAGAGGGGAGATATGAGTACATATTTTGGACATCTTGTGCAATACACTCCTTGAATTTGATGTTGCAGAAGATTGGCAAAATCCCATGGATAGAGGAGATTTATATGGAGGCAAATGAGGATCAGATGTTTGTCACAAATCATCATATGTCCCAGGCTATCTTTAGGAGGTTCTCAAGGTTGGACTTGTTGAAGGTAAGGGAACAATTTACTAGTTTCTAATTTTTATTTTCTAACTTTCTATGAAATTCAAATTATTAATTGAATTTCTTTTAAATTTAAATTTATACTTTATTAATTTGTTTTAATTTATTTGAATAAGTTGTTGAAACAAGATTTGCCTCTCACACGCTCGTTTTGAGACTTGTGAAGGTAAAACAAGCCTTAAGTAGTATGGTGAGTGATGATGTTTGGTCCGTGTGGAGGCAAAGAAACATAGAACGAACCATCAAGATAAAATCATTGATACTTGATGATGATTGGTGGGCAAAGGTTGAATACTTGCTTAGTTTTATTGAGCCTATTTTATCCATGATTAGATATGCAGACAAAGGTCACGCTTGCATAGGGGAAATCTATGATGGCATTAACATTATGCTTGAAAAAATTAGAGACATCATACAAAAGAAAGAGCAAAATCCTCAAGAAATTTTTTACAATCAAGTTAAAAGCGCGATTATGGGAAGGTGAAATAAAATGACCACCCCATTACATTTCCTTGCCTATGCCCTGAATCCCAAATATTATAGCAGTGAAATACTTGGGCTATTTGATAGGCAACCACCATATAATGACTAAGAAGTTGCAAATGGAACTAAGGCAACATTCCGGATGCTTTTTCTTCATCCAACTGTAGCTAGTGCGGTCTGCTATGAAATGGAGATCTTTGTCTCTGCATCTAATTGTAGCATGGGTGAAATGGAGGCATTATGTGACAAGTACACCATGACCCCAGTCATGTGGTGGTATGTACATGGCTATGATGCCAAGTACCTACGATTTGTTGCCATTAACATCCTTTCACAGGTATAAAATATTAATATGCAGATTGGAATTTTATACATTCACGGCGACTTGCATAGGAGATTCAAAATTGATGCAAGAATATTTCAGTCAAACAACTCAACAAATATTGCAAATTGGAAAGCATAAGCAATACCTTCGTTCTTCAAAATAGGCTGATTTTATTTTATAAAAAAAACTGTAGTACAATGTCCTTCAGACACTCACGAAAAGGAACAAGTTGCAGCCAAAAATTATGCATGTTGGATGATTTGACGGTTTGACATGTACGTTCAAATTTCAAGGCTACATGGGATCAAACAACCTCTTTTACACTGAATAAAGGTCCCTTGAAATTCTTTGGGAATCTGAACTGAGTAATGCTCCCAAATAGAAACTAGGGCTGGATCTTTCACCAACCAAAGAGTGGTCTTGCTAGCTAAGAGTGTATCTCTACACCATCGATAGCTAGGAGTTCCTGTAAGTGGACTTCCAGTGGCATAGTTCGCATACTCGTACTCGATTACCAAAGACCAAGCAAAAATTACTCGGCAATTTCTCATTGCAATAAATGGCCAACTTAAAAAATATGCTAATCGCCCCCTGGGAAAAATCCACATGATAATTTTAAGAAATAAGCTACAAGTGACTTTATCATTTATGAGTGCCATAAAATGTTGCACTTAAGTCACCCCAACAAAGAATTAGAATACAATATTACCATACAAAATCGCATCAACACTATTGTCAATGACAAGAATATGATACAGTAAAACAAGGTGGTATGATCATTGACATCTGATACCCAATAGCCTCATAAATGTCGTATCTATGCAAGTTACGGGTATGACCAATAAGTTACAATTTAAGCCTCTTCCCCGTTCTGGAGAAATATTGGGGAGAGGGTCTAGTGCCTCTACTAGTCCCCATCTCGGCCCTCCATTGCTCCTCCTGAAGGCTGTGACTCTGGATCCAACTCCTGGACAGTAGATCTTGGTGGCTCCTTTGCATGCGTAGGTGGAGATCACCTCCAAAGACTTGTCCAATCCCAATATTCTTCCAGTCTTTTGCTTCTCCCTCCATAGCTTCCGCAAATCTCAAAAGAAGCAATTTCGTCCTCAGATAGAATGGGAGGATTTCCTCTTCTCGCCCAGTCCACTTGTAATGGATCTATCTCATCCAAATCAATAAGATTCTCTGATGTGGCCTCCACTTTTTTTGTGCGAAGCTGGAGATTGTATTGCACAAAAACTTGAAAGTCGTTGAGTCGTTTTTTGACCAACTAGTTGTGCTTCTTCGTGTGAATGGCTTAAACAACAATTCCAGTTGTGTTCACATTCAGGGCAGCATACTACCAAATGGTTGAGATAGAATTATGAGGGCTAGCTTTTGAAGATAGGGGTATTTGATCTTGGAACAAACCTGAAACCAATGAACCTACAAACAAGATAATTTTGTATTTTTAAGTAATTAATAAAATCAAATATGTAACTAATAAGTAACTTTCGTAAACATTCTAAATTTTATTACTTGGTGTCTGTGTGGTTCACCCACGAAATAACTACACACTGAAGAAAAGAAGCCTCCCCATATGAAAGAATTTATAATTTTGTAGCTCTAAAATGACCAGGTCCCTCGTTTCAACATTTGGTAGGTCGCTACCTCTCAGGAGAGTGCCTGAAAATCTCTACAAAACCCCAGTAGCCCTTCTTCGACCAAACCCTAGCTGAAAATCTGCAAAATCAATATTCTTTGAAGCTCCTTGGAAACCTCGGGATGAAGAATCTGCAATGGATTGAAGAGTTTTTGTTCTTCAATCAAACAAGGAAGGTTTTCGTCCTCACTTGTTGGCCACACAAGAGGGTTTTCATCTTCAAGTGGAAATAGTCAAGCAATCAACACAAAAACCATGCAAAGTTATTAGTAGACAAGATGATCCACAAATGTGCCAAGTGGCCTCCATATATAGGCAATTGGTGGCACAAAAATAATATAAGACTTCCCCAAATGGGTCACCCAACTTGGGATTTTGAATTAATTGTCCCCTTCTTTTCCCCCCACACCACATTGACAGTTCCCTTATATAGAGAGGGGACCACTCGGGAGGCCATTCCCCTGCCCCTATCTATGGGAGAAGGCCTATATCCATGCCCTATATATAGATAGGGCCCCAACATTAAAATTAAAAATGAAAATAGGGCCAATCAGCCGTTGGTCCATTGGTGAAGTTGTTAGGCTCACAAAGAGCCCACCAGGGATCAATTCTTGTTGCGTGCAAACTGCAAAGGCCTAGGCAACATCATAAGGGATGAGGCCGGATCGTGCCCCGGGCGACTTTGGCGGAATGTATACCCCTTAGACCTGGCATCTAAGCTAAAGGAAACTAGATTAATTCCAAGCCTTAAACAAAAAAAATGAAAATTTTATTTCTAATTTTTTTGGGGGTTAGAATGTCCGGTGGAAGGAAAAAAAAGGGCCATTTCTATTTGCAATCATATTCGTAAAGGGAATGGTGGAATCACAACTGTCCTCTAAGAAATACTCAAATATCTAATTACTCACTCATGTGTCGAGGCAAGGAAAAAAGAGGGCCATCAATAATCACAAGATTTCAATATAATTACTCATCATTTGTCGACATCTAATTTCCATAAAATAATTATTTTTAATGCATTTTACATATTGCATTATATATATTTCACTAAATTTTTCACACACACACACATATATATATTGATATCTCTCCGTACCCGTCTCCTAACTTTTTGAAAAATGGTGAACCCATACCCATACCCTGGCAACTATGATTTCAGCTTATAACAGTCCATTAAACACATAATTTTAGAAAAGTTGGATTGGGCCAAATATAATCCCATATTGCTCACAAGCAAAGGAGTCAATGCACTGCCTCTTCCTTGCATGCCTTTTTGGATTAGAAAATTGGAGGGGAATAGCCGTCTTTTTAATATCTTAACACTACTTACAATTAAGGAAAATCAAAATTTAGGTGAATTGCATACAACACATGCACACTATCACGTCATGATTTGTTTTTTGATTCTTATGGTGTGAGAGAAATGCTTGCATTTTTTAAAATAGTAAGCGAAATCCTGATCAAATATGCACAAAAATATTTTTTAAAATAAAACTCCAGATTAGATTCGCTACGTACTCTCAGTTCTCATAAAGGTAAAACAAATTATTTTGAATCTACCAACATGTGGACTGCTAGATGGCACGTATTTGGAGTATTCCCTTTCCTTATAAGTATCATTACTTCAAAGTCCTCTCCAAACTCAACTGGGCCCTGCTGCGACTCATAAGCTACATGATTAACTTTGACAAGGCTTCAAAAGGAAACACGGGGAAAGTAGGAATAGGAGACATCATCAGGGATTACTATGGAACACCCCTATTTGGTTAGATCCTATTCGGTTATACACAAAAATGACTTTGCAGAATTCCTTGCATTATATAGTGAGTTGCCCTTGCAACAAAACATGGCATTTGCCATTTAAAAAATAGAGGGTGATTCCCAAATGATCATCAACCTACTCTTATATTGGCTTGGTGTCCCCAGATTTCACCCTGAAATTTGAGACTACCCCATGTAAAAATTTTCGTACTTTTAAAATAATGGGTCGTTTTGTGTTTTTATTGCCAGAAAATGTTTGTATTGTGTCAAGATATTCCTAGAGAGTCATATAAGCCAATTTTGCCAAATACCCAGATGCCCAAACTCGTTATATTCTGTCGCTGGGGTTTGCCTGCGGGAAATTTTTATTTAATTATTTTAAGCCCCGTTTGAGGTAAATTGTGCTCCGGTTTAACCCTGTTGAGGTTTTACATGTCAATATTCCCATATACCAGTAGGGTTTCCACCAGGAATGAATCCTGGGCTTTATTTGTGACTTCTGGCAACGTTTTGTGTTTTTTGTGTTTTTCTCTGTGAAATTTCCCTAGGTCTATTCCTTCACCGGTTCAGCCTGTTTTCTTGCCTGGAATATCTGGAAATCATCTACGTACATCATGCCAGAAGGAATTTGCCACAGGAGGTCTGGTTCTCTCTAAAAAGACGAAGTCATGCATAAAAAAGGCCTCTTCTGGGCAAGTCGCATTTTTGGGAAAGGAAGGTTTTAAGCTGCAATGGGATTTTTGGTAGCAGCAGGCAGGTGGGAATTTTGTACCTGCCTAGCAAGGTACTTTTTCCCATGGAAGCAAAGTCACTTAAGTCATGATGGGAAAATTAGAGGCAACAGGCAGGCGGAATTTCTTAACTGCCTTGCAGGGTGAAAATTCCCATTGTGAAATAAAAGAAAATCACTTAAGGCATTGATGAGAATTTCTTACCTGCCTTGCAGGGTAAAAAATCCCATTATGAAAGTCAAACAACTTAAGTGGATCATGGGATTTTTGGAGCTGTGGTGCAGGGTGAATAATCCCATTGGAAATTGACTTTTAAAAATAGAAATCAGCCATGTCAAAAAGTGCGACCCCTTTTGGAATAGAAGGATAACTTTAATTGCATTTATTAATTGTTTCTATTCCTAATTTTGGCGCCCAAGCATGAGGAAAAGTCAACACAGGATGAGAGGATAAAGGAAATTGGAAATAGAATTCTAAAATTAAATAAATTTAATTTATTTAATGCAGCCCTCTATCATGCAAAAAAGTGCGACCCACCTAGAGGAGAAATAATACTTTTTAAAGTATTTATTGATGGAATTAATTCCTATTTTTGGAGCATGAGGTCAAATCATATTGTGAAGTCAATGTAGACTGGAAGTAGAAAGCTAAAATTAAATAAATTTAATTTATTTAATGGCAGCCATGAGCATGCACAAAATAGGCGCCCAAATTGAAGAGAAAAACATGTTTATTAATTAATTAATTGCTAGGAATAGGAGAGGCAATTATTAATTATAGAATGATGAAGGTTATATAAGCATGGGCTGCCATATTAATGAAGTAATTAATTCTTTAGCAAAGGAGTGCAGCCCAGGCAATTTTGGCGCCCAAAGGAGGAATTTTGCTTAGAAAAAGGTGTTTTCACTGCCGGAAAGCTTCAAAGTTTGGTGCCTAGGTTTGAAGGAGCTTGATTTAAGTCTGATTAATTGTCTGCATAGTATTACAGGTGCCCAGGTGAAGTTGACAAATATTCATGCTTGCTTTGCATGCAAACAAAGCCTCAAATTTTAGGGCAGCGGGCTTTATATATGCAGATTTTTATGATAAAAATCAAGTGTTCATGTTCCGGTTGCCGTCTTTGTTTGAATTAATTGCAGGTATTCATTACAGGTGCTTATATAATTGAAAGGGAGCTTAAATCAATGTCAGATACATTGAATATATCCTCCGAATCTGAAGAAATTCCCAGATCTGCACCAGTTGTAAAGAATTCCGGCCGAATAAAGAGAAAAAGAGTTGCTCAGACAAAGATAGATCCGGCCATGGCAAAGTGGGATGAAAGAGAAAGCTCAGCAGAATCATGCATTACTTCCAAGTTTGCTAACATCGGAGACAGATCTAGGTCCAGAACCTCTTTCCGAATTGATTGACAGATCCAGAGCTGGAAAGACTTCTCTCATGCATGCAGTCAAAAGCAGTGGAATCATTCGAGCTTCAGCATTCCCATTCACAGCCCAGTTGCCAGAATTCGTCATGGAGTGTGCAAGGTCTTACCACCCACTATCTAGATCAGTCCGAGATGCTGCAGGGAAGACAATAATCCAGATAGACGCACAGTTCATCAATTATTGTCTGAAGATTCCAGCACGACAGGTGGTGACTACTATTAGCATACTGGATGCCGGCAACAAATGGGAAAAGCATAAAGTCGACTGTGTGGGCATAATGAACAACAGGTACATGAAGAAGCCCAGATCTCCATCCAAGTTCCCGAGGACTCTTCCACGATCCAATCTGGTGCAGGAGGTGGATGACATTACCAAATTGTTATGCAGGATAAATGGCGAAGCTAACGCTCACAACTTCCGCTCATGGATGTATGCCTTCATCAGGACCATTGAAATCAACAAAGCAGATTCTATAATCAATTGGTCGGAAATCATTAGTGACAACATCGGTGAGAAGCTCCGGAATGTGAGGCGGACTTACAACTTCAAGATGACTTCGTATTTGGTATATGTAGCAGCTTCACAAGGTATCTTCTCCAAGCTGGATAGACGTGGTGTGCTCTCCAAGGATCCTATTTTTGAGTGCTATCCGCAGCTTACTGTGCCTGCATGCAATAAAGATTATAAGGTGGTCAACGATGGATTCTTCTACGGATTCATTTGCAGGCTGAACGGTGACCTAAAGGCCAACAGGGTAAGCAAGGAAGCTTGGGAAGCTGTGTCCCAGATTGGTAGTATCTTCATCCAGTTTGCGGACTTTACATACCTCAGGGTCACCGGCTTTTCGGGAGAACCAGTCAAGTTGCCCAGATATCCAAGCGACAGATTGGTCATCATGGAGTTGAGCAGACAACTCGTGGAGATGCATGACCTACAGTCGAAACGACACAAGTCTATAGGCTTTTTCCTGATCACAGTGGGCTATTACAGCTGCTAGAGCATTCATAAAGCCAGAGGAATTGAAGCGGAGATGTTCTCTGAGTATGAGCATGAGTTCTTCCCAGCACGGCTGAACTTCGATCCATATGGGGTGGCAAGGAAGACAATCTCCCAGGAGTACGCGCATGTGCCTTCGTTAGAAGATTTCTGGATGAAGTGCAGAAGCGAGTACGAAGTTAGAAAGAAATATTTTCGCAAGTTATCAGCACGACAAGTGTTTGACTTTGGATTAGCACGGATACCTGCGGATCTTAAAGATGATGGGCCTGTGTTACTTGACGCATACCATCAGATGGGAGGAGATAGAGCTGTACTTCAGGAGAGCATAGGTGGCTGCCACACGATCGAGGAAAGGTCTGCCGCCGTTCTGGTCAATACTTCAAACTGGTTGTTGACAAAGGGATATTGCCTTGATGAAGCTTTGATGAATCAGATCACAGGCAACCTCAGCACAGGAGATTCCCTCAAAAGGAAGCACGAGGGAGAAAGCAACAGAAGGCCTGAAAAGATTAAAGTGCACAGAAAGTCTCATTCAAGGGAAAAGATCACTTCTACGGCTATGGTGTTAGTTCCGACTTCTCTAGCATCAAGTACTTCACCAACTGTTGCACCTCAGCAAGATACTGCCGTTCCTCCGTTGAATCCGGCAACATTTGTCTTTTCTCCTCAGCCACTCCGATCAACACCTCTTCCTGAAGAAACATTGAAGTTGCAAATGGCAGAATTTGAAAGAGCTTTGTCTTTGGACAATACAGAGGACGGTAGCCACAACACTGTAGCAGTTTCAGATGGAGAGGAACCAGAGCACGAGATGGTGGTACACTCAGCAACTTCTCATTCTCCGAGAAGTAATTTCTCATAATGGTTGGCTTCACAGTTGGTCCCAGAGGCTAAAGAGGAGATCAACTTGGAGGAACATGACTTGCAGCTGCTCCTGAGTCTGGGCGGAAAAGACAGAAAACCTAAAGTTGCTAAGGTAACTTCGAGGTTGATTATTGAGGAGTCAGGGCAGAAGTTCGCTGAGATGTCAGTTCCAGCAGAAGGAAAGAAGAAGGATGAGCTCACGGCAGTGGATATAACAGTGACCAAAGTACCCATAGGTCAAGCCACTACAGAAGGACTGAAGCAAGACACACAGACATTGATAAATGCTTTATTCCTTAGGCTTGACAAAGAAAAGGCGGAGAAAGTTGAACTTCAGAAGCAGGTGTCTCAGTTGTGCGAGATTATTGCCAAAGTTGCCAAATCTTCCGCTAAGCCAATTTCAGCACATAAGCAGGTGAGTGATCATCTGATGCAGGAAGTGGAAGATGCAGGTAACCAGGTTAAAGCTATTGACGAATGGAAGAGTCTAATCATTCGCCGAGCTTTTGTACAACTCGGGGAGGTGCCAGCCCGTCTAAAGGTTATGAAAGATGCATCGGTTCAGCTGAAACAACTGGTGACGAGCACGATTGACATGAACACAGTAGCTGAAAGTAACCTGAGTACTTTGGTCGAAATAAATAAGTTGCCGAGGGAGGTGTTGATTGCAGAATGAATTGTGCCCGATGGATCAGTTGAGAAAGGGAAGCAACTTGAGTTTGCAGTATCTTTCCGCTTGGAGATCTTCAGAATCATGCTGAAAAGGATGCGGGCACTTGAAAGTATGGCATCATCACTACCAGACAATGTCATTGCTTTCACCAATGAGGAAGTGGTTGGGAACGTTTCTTCATACACAAGGACCATTCCTAGCAAAGTGCCTGATTCCTTGGAGGGATCTCTTCTGATGGTGCAAGAGAGGATTGATGGAGCTGTTAGGCCTTTCACGATGGATTCCATCAGTAAGCTGGTAACGCTGCAGTCAGATATTGAGAAGTTTGGGCCTAGCTTGAAGGATGTGGAAGCGTGCATCGGGGTTTTGAACGAAGGCTTGCTGCAATTCAGGACAGAAAAAGAAGTTGTGGCTAAAACAAATGGGAAGTTGTTGAATTACATGTTCGACAAGTATATTCAGTATCAAAACAAAAAGAAGATGTAGATGTTACAGCTGGCGAATCTTTCTTCTTCTACTATTTCTTCTTCTATTTTCCACATTCCCGGATGTAATTGTAAAACTTTAAAGTTGTTGGTTTTAAAACCATTACTTTAAGTTATGTGGAACGATTCTATAAGTTAAGTGACAAATGTGTATAATTTTGACTATAGATCCGGATGCATGTCACTTGGAGAGGAATTAGAGGAAGATGATTGCCAGATGTTATCTTTACTTCTTGTTTATGTTCTAGTTCAGTTAAGTTTCCCATTTGTAATTTCCCTTCTACATTCTATAAGTAGAGGAAGAACCTTCGGGTTAAGGATCAGAATTTGTAAGTAGCATTCTTGTGTTCCAGACTTTGTGCTGAAACCCCTGATAGCTATTTGAAGCAAAGGAATAGAAAGGAGTAGATTTTCGGAGAACTTTGTGTCACGGTGCATTTTGTTTCTAACTTTTTGTCTTAGATCTACTTATAAACTTTGTGTTATTTTAGATCTAGATCTAAAAGCTGCCTTTGCTTATAATTCTGTGTGTTAATATCTATTGGTTTTGTCTATGTGCATGCAATCAACTCTGTAATCTATTGATTGGGTTGCACATCTTCCCTCTTTCTTTCCTGTGTTTATATTATTTCCTTCTTCACCGGATATTTCCTTTCTTTAACAACTACTTGTTGCAAAATTATACAGCTATGGTTCATGAGCTGCATGGTTAAAGTAATACCCCCATATAGATACTAGCATATTTAATTGACAAATCTTACACGGAAGCCTCACCGGAGATTTATCTCATGACTGCCTAGGTTTTTAGCTATGTAGAAAATCTAGCCAACAACTTAATTAAATTAAAAAAAACGTGCTTGAATAACCATATTTCACCGTAATTTAATAAAAATGATACACCTACGGTTGCAAATGAGTATTAAAAATTTAAAATGATTCGCAATCACATTGAACGCATTTAAAATTACAAAACATAATCAATGAATCGATTACAATACGTATACATAAAATTTAAATAGTTTAGAACAAATTTGCGTAAAAATATAAAAAAATACATACCTCTGGCTGCAAATGACTATAAAAAAATTATAAGCATTCGATTTTACATTACACGTATTTAGAAGTACAATATGAATCGATTACAATATGCATCCATAAAATTAAAATAGTTTAGAACGAATATGCGTAAAATATATATATACCTCTGGCTACAAATGATTATAAAAAATTACAAGCATTCGATTCTACATTGCACGTATTTAGAATTACAATATGAATCTATAAAACATAAATAATATACACAAAATTTGAAAAAACTTGAAAGAATTAAAAAAAAAACTTACCTCCAAATGCAATTCTCCAAATTCTCTCTTCGAATTCGCTCCAAAATCCGCTCAACACAAGCAATGCAAGCTCAAATGGTTGTGTGAGTGAAAATGATGTAGTGTAGGGCCTTAAAAAGAGAAAAAACCGTGTATTTTCAGCGTTGTTTGAGTGTCAAAACTGTGTTTCCACGTATGAGCAGCGTCTGACAATTAAATACACGGACTTGTCGAGTTGTGGCGAGTACGCACCGAGTTAACTTGGCGATTACTCCCCAACTCGGTGAGTACTCGCTGAGTTTTCCTACTATGGTTAGTGGTATTCATGGAGATGATTATGAGGAAAATTTAGATGATATATTTTAGAATCTAGATTATAATCATGTATATAAGAAACATTGAAATTGTAACAATGTTGAATGATGGATCTTGTAATGTCCCTTTTTCCCACTTAGGAGCTGAAACTTGGTCTTCTTGCCATCCCTTCTTCATGGCAAAGAAGAAGAAATGAAGGAGAAGACCCTTGAGCATCTTTCTAATATATTTTATCTAATATTATTATATTTTCTTTAGTGTTTTCTTGCATTATACAGGTTGGCCTTGTCTAATTAAGTTTTGGTGCCAAAAAGGAAGATATAAAAGAAATTTAGAGGCATCATTTGGATCTAGTCTTGGCGCATTTTATTATACTTGGGCAAAGAGAGCTAGTTGCTCCTTGGCCATCCACTTGACGACGAAACCCTCTTGCGAGGCCTCATTGAAGGACGAAAACCCTTCATGTGGCTTAGGTGAAGGACGAAAACCCTTCATCATCCTTTGGTATTGATGAGAAGAGCTGATTTGAAGATCTTTATGTAATTTCCAGCCATTATTGTAATTATTTTGGGTGGAGCGACCTACCTTGGGTAGGGTATGGAAACATTGAAGAGAAATTTGATAAATCTGAGTTTGTAATCTGATTTGCACTATTTTTGAAGGCCAGAATACGAAGTTTGGTAATTTTTGGGGTTTCTATGTCCTATATATCTAATTTTTCTTATGGCTGCAATTTCCAGATTATATTTAATTTCTAGCAGTGTATTCTTAAGTATTTCTTTGTGATTTTGGCTTCTAAAATTCCGTAAAATACATATAAAATTATGGCGAGTTAATTCAATGTGTTTCATGGTGTCTTTTGGCATATATCATGGTAGATGAAATCGCTGATTTTGTATTTTTCAGTCTGCTGCCTTTTAAAATTAGATTTACATATTATTGTGTGTTGTTAAAACTCTCAAAAGGGACATTACAGATCTTTAGAACTTCAATGAATACAAAATATTTTGAGTTTGAGTGTTTTATCTCTTATGGTCCATGGACTATAATTTTGAAAATGAGTACTATGCATATATCTATATATATATATATATAAATCTAAATTTTTAATTTTTTTATAATATATTGTACAGATGTTTACGTAATGTTTCGTACCCATGGTTTTTTTGAAAATTGGCGTTTCCACGTTTCGGACCCGTACCCGTACCCGTTTCCTGGCAACATGGGTTTTAGAGTTTGAGAGGATACTTTTCTTTGCATAAGGCGACGGCGAACATAGACCACGCATGAATATGATCTTAATTTTCCCATGCTTTGCGTTGCAGGCTCCCACCAGTGGAACACTGGTTGGAATATCTTAAGTGCTGCGAAGGTGATCTTGTCAGCGTCTATGAAATGATTGATGGTGGAGTATGCCTCCGATTGTTATGGTCAGTCATCCAATGCCTCAACGTTGATTTTGCCTTGCCTCGATGTTGATTTTTCCGTGGAACATTGAGTTGTAAACTGTTAAGATTGACTTGCACCTTGAATGGACTTTGGTGCTGGAATGAGGAATGGTGGTAGTTGAAGGTGTTGAGGGATCTAGTTGGAGCATTAGGTCTCAAAACTACACAAAATGTGTCTTTCTTTGCTACTCGTGTTCCCTGAATGACCTTCTGGACATTGATTGATTGAGGCTTTGATTGTTGCCCTTTCGGATAATTGGAGACAAAACCGGGTTGAGTGTCTTCTTTGAAATTGTGAACAAGTAACATGCAGTGAAAGAACCAATGGAGTTGTTGAAGGACTAATTGACAGGAGTAGAACTGCCATCAAGATAGAGTGCTCTAATACCAGTGATCTGTGCTAGGCCCAATAGTAGCACAAAGGACAACTTGCAAACTCACTAGCAGATGAATCTACCTAATAGACTAATACAACTAAAAGTTATAATTGAACGTGCAATAAAAACGAAACAGAGTACAGTAGAGTTTTCACAGTTTCTATGTTGCAGACTCTGCACACAGTTAATACTAGAAAAATTATAATTCAAACTGACTCTCTTGGTTTGTTACATTGTTTGGTTGTAAAACGAAAGTATTGTCTTTTGAAACCTTAAAGATAGCTTTTTCTCAGCTTATTTGTTTCTTTTACTTCAGGTGGTAGCCATTGGTGAATGTGGGTTGGACTATGATCGTCTTCAATTTTGTCCTGCTAATGTTCAGAGACAGTAAGGATTTTTCAAAGGCATTTTGCACATATTTTCAATGCACTTCATACTTTGAAACTTGTAGTATTAGAAATTGTTTATATTATTATCTATAAAATTTGCTTACAAAGATTGATTCAAGTGCTAAATAAGGTGTTTCTCTTTTTTGAACTTTAGGTATTTTGAAAAGCAATTCGAACTCGCTGATGCATTAAAACTTCCTATGTTTCTTCATATGCGTGCAGCTTGCAAGGATTTTTGTGATATCTTAGAGAAAAATAGGCACCGGTAAGTTTTCTGAGTAAGTAATAAGCTTCTTGTGTTGAGATTATAGTGCTATTGATCATTCTTCTCTGCCAGTACTGAAACTTACTCTCTGAACATCCTTCCAAGACTTGATCTTTGTGCATGGCACTAATGCACAGTGTGCTATGTGTCATGCCCTTTTTAGCACACTGAGGATCTTATTACCTTCGAAAATAATTGTGAGGGGAGGGGCTGCTATAAACTATTTTTATGGAATGCTAAGTATGGTATTTCTATGGTTGTTTGTCAGCTATGATACTTAATATTTTTGTCTAGGAAGTGGAAGGAAAGCCATATGTATGTGCAAAGGGATGACAAAATGAGGATTGAGATGAGTATTTACCTATAGTATAACTCTCCCTGATAAACGACTTCCCATGCTGACCTAAGATAGTTGCTTGCATATTATATTTTTCCTTGCTTTTGCAGCTGTAATTACATGGATTGGTTAGTTGATAGTAGATGCAGAGGAACATGAATGAAAGGAAAAAGAGAATGTTTGACTCTTATACTGTAAGAAACTAAAATAAATTTATTCTCTTTTGTATGGCAGATTTCTTTCAGGGGTCGCACACTCTTTCACCGGATCTGCAGAAGAACGTGATCAACTTCTTAAGTTTGATAATTTATCTATAGGTGAGTTCATGGGCTTTGCCCTTGTCTCAGGTTAGCGGGCAAGTTTCCCATGATGCCAAAAACATTTTTGTCCTATTCATACTTAAGGTTGAGAGCAAGCCGTGTGTATCAGATACCTTTTTAAAAAATCATTCTTGTGATAAACTCGCATTGACTATTTCCATTGCTATGAGCCACATGTGCTTGTTCCTGTTTTTGAGGATTGTGATCCTGTATTTGAGGATTGTGACCCTGGTTCCCTCTGCTACAAAGATTTGTTCTTCATTTTTTCATTTAGTTTATGTTTGAAATAAACAATAAAGCATCTTCTCCCAATTGAGATCCAGGGCCTTGACTAACTTGGCCCTTGGCACCTTCTGCCATTGAGCCTGGGTGTATTCGTAAAGTAATTCTTCATATTTGATCATTTTTTAGAATGGTATCTTGGCAAAAATGATTTCTAAAATAATTTGGGAGCTTCAATGGGTGGTTCTCCATTTGTTTACTGTGGTAGGGTACGAAGTTATGAGTTTCAATTTCCCAGCCTTTTGTTGGTCATTATACACACTTTCAGGCTTTTGCAGGTATTAATGGATGTTCTCTGAAGACAACTGAGAATCTTCAAGTTCTAGCAGATATTCCTCTAGAGAGGATGGTGATAGAGACAGATGCTCCTTACTGTGAGATAAGAAGTACTCATGCAGGAGCCTATTATACAAAATCAATATTGCCTTGCAAGAAGAAAGAAAAGTATGATCCTAATTGCACTGTTAAAAATCGTAACGAGCCTTGCTATATCAGGTAAAATAGACGATCCTCTATATGTGTATATGAAGCAGTTTGGTAGGTCCACACTGCTTGTAATATAATACTTACCCTTGCTCTGTTGTAATTATCTTTTATTTAGGTCCTGAATTACTCTATTTGAAATGTACTTTTGAAATCCCTACTAAGCTTTAGGAACAAAATTGTAGCCAAATATTGTTAGTTATTCTTGAGCATATTTTGTCTATAAGTTAATGAGGTCTGTATTAAATATAAATTTTTTTGTCTGTGCAAAATCAAATGAGAAATTATAATTTGTAATGAACTTTTTTAGTGTATGCCTTTATTTGGGCTCTTTGCTTAAATATGAAACAAATTGTTTTATAAGATTTAAACTAACCAGTCAAAATACTAGATTTAGGAATTTTGATAAGTGGAATCTTCCTACAGAGAGATAGAGTAAGAAAGAGATTAAATGGGTGGATATTATCCTGGGTTGTAGGGCCATTATTTGTGACTCCCTTCCTAGGTGGGCATGCCCTAGACCGTCAACTTGACAATGGGCTTTGGTTTTTGTGGGTGGTTGCGGTGATATCTCCGTTGCTTGTTGGAATGACAATGGTACGAGATGGTCTTCTCCACTTACTTTCCAAGTTGTTATTGCTTTCTGACATCTCATCTTCCTCATTAAGACCCATGAGATCCCCAAACAGACCCTCCCTCCAGTCATGGGGTACTTGTGGGTTTCAACTTCTCATCATGACATCTACAAATGAAGTGTTGTCCGTGGTTCATGTTGTATGGCTTGCCTCATTCGGAATAGCCTAAAGTCCAAAAGTGTCATTGATGGCTTCAGATACATGTGATTACAGGTTCAGAGGGGTACTCCTATTTGGGATGTCTTCATAGCTATATGCTACTTCCACCCTGCCACATCTCCATTTGTCATTCATGTTGATGGGGACATGTGCCTTGACCTCTATCAAGAGATTTTTTAGTGCTCCATTGTTGGTGCTATCTTTCTATTGGGTGATTTTAATGCCCGTATGGGGAACCACCAAATGCCTATTCATGATCTTGCCTGGGATGAGTTATGTCTTCATGAGTTGGATCTAGAGGAGTTTGGTTTACAAAGAGTTTTTGCTGACAAGAATTCTATAGATACTGCTTATGGGAGACACCTCCGGTTGGGTGAATCTCAAAGCCTCCACATTCTCAACAAGGTTTCTCACTTCCCTGACTTTGGTAGATTGACGTGTTTTTGCCATGGTGCGAGCATTGTGGACTATGTTCTCACCAGCAAATCCCTTATCCCCCACTTTTGTGGCTACCTTAATTCTCCTCAGCTCTCACTTATTGACCATGGCATCTTGATGTTCGCCCTCCATACTAGCTCTCACCCCTCTCCTCCCTCTCATCCCACCATGCGCCAACCACTAGACATACCACAATCCACTTTGATGATGACTATACCATTGTCTATGTTGGCTGTCCCTCTCTTTTTGTTTGGATTTTACTTCATCTCTCTTTTCACCATTGATTTCGTGTACGAGTTCTTATGTCAAACCATTTGGTATGTCGCCCTTGACTCTTGTCCCCTCACTATACATTACTTGAGATCCTCTACTTGCCACAGATCTTGCCTTATGAACCGGTGGTATGATGATGAGTGTAAATCCCTTAATCAAAGACTTAAGTTTTCCCCAACCCATGACCTTGCCTCCATACCCACCCTCCATAGGGAATACCCTTGTCTTCTATGATGTAAGAAACAAGAGTTTCTTGTGCCTAGATGGCTCGCACTCCTTACTGATCTCCACCTCACACCTAAGACCTTTTTGGTGTACTCTTCTCCTGAGAAAAACCGTAGTTTTTGACACACCCTTGAAGCACAGGTCTATTATGCTAGCTCTGTCAATAATGTTCAATACCATCCTGTTGTCATTAATCCGACTCTATCCTCCTCTATTTTCTCCATTACTTACATCAAGAGAGCTATTTTGAAGTTGTGCACCAACAAAGTAGCTACTTGCAAAGGTCTCCAAGCCGAGTTTATCAATTATGGTGTGGATTCGCTTGCCTTTTCTCATGCCACACTCTTTGATGAGGAAGTGTGTCAAAGTCTTCCTCAATCGCGGTCCCAACACATCATTCACCCTATTCGTAAGTCTAGGGATCTCTCTACCCGTGGCAACTACATGACCATTATGATTAGGCATGCATTTGCCAACCATGGTGTTTGTTATGCAACTGTCAGAGTGCTTGGAAAGGAATAATATTAGAGCTAAGGGGCAAGTTGGCTTCAAGAGGGACTACCAAATTATTGACCACATCTCTACACTTTGGGCTATTATTGAGGAGGCTCATCATAAATAATCCAAAGTTTTTTTGTTGTTTTGTCGACTTCAGGAAGGCCTCTGTCTTGATTCCGAGACACTTCTTGAGAAGTTAAGAAATATTAGCATCCCAAATTCTTTGATTACTGCCACTTGGAGGTTTTATGACACAGTCTCTGAGTAGTTTCATGCTTCTCAAGGTCTATATGACTTTGTGAAGAGTACCTTTGTGGTCAAGCAAGGATGTCCTCTCTCAATGACCCCATTCAACATTTACATTGATGAGCTAGAGGAGTTTCTTCGACAACATACCCATATGGATGACTAGTGTATTTTGCATGAGGTGCTTATAACTATCCTTCATTTTGGGAAGAGTACCTTTGTGGTCAAGCAAGGATGTCCTCTCTCAATGACCCCATTCAACATTTACATTGATGAACTAGAGGAGTTTCTTCGACAACATACCCATATGGATGACTAGTGTATTTTGCATGAGGTGCTTATAACTATCCTTCATTTTGTTGACGATGTTGTCCTCTCACACTCTGCCAAGGCCTTACAATGACAACTTGATGCCCTTGCTTGTATCTGTGAACTTCAACAACTTGCGGTCAACTTTATTAAAATTAAGGTCATGATTTTTCAATATTTCCAAGTGCTCTCTCTCTAGATTCCAGTTTTTTTGCAAAAGGGAACTTCTAGATATCACATCAGTGTATGCGTATGTGGGGATCCAATTCTCTAATCCATCCGTTAGCATGAAGTTTGGCTCTCACATGTGCTTTTGCAAGGGGTATGCCTTTCTTTCTGTCTTAAATATTTTATGTTTTTAGATCCACTTCTAGGAGGTCTCCTTCAATTTATGCCTTTTTGATACAATCATCAAGGCTATAGCTTTTATATAGTTCAAAGGTTTGGGGACTATGCATAGGAAAAATGACACGACTGACCTATGCACTTGACTTCTTGAGGTCGGGTCGAGACAACTAAAATGTGAGAAGATGATGCAAAGATGGGGATCAGGGATGGTGATGAAAATTATGGATAATGGTAAATACTATAAAAGTGTAGATGACTAATGATTGGGATGAGGTAGGTAAGAGATCCTTTGCCAATAGATTTGCTAGTGCACGGCGTGTTGATGTAAGGAAGTGAAACTCCTTATCTCTTCACGAGAGATATTGCGATCAAGGATAATGGAGACACAAATCTCTTGATCTATGTCAATGCTGTGTAAAAAGTTATTACTAGGCTGTAAGATCCTCAGAAAATGTCTGTCTCTCTCAAGATTCTCCTCTCTGAAGACGGTCATACAACTAGGAAAATGAAATGGGGACAATGAACTATGGATCTGGACCTCTAGGTGGGTGCACTTGCTCAAACCAAAATTGTTCGGCATCGTTAAGATGTTTGTTTAATGCCTCTAAGTGGTTGATAATCAATAGGGGTGAAGGAGTAGGGCGAAAGACTAATGTGCGTAGTCCCAAGTCAGTCTCCTTGATATCGGTCAATGTCAGGAGGATTGATGATTGGTTTAAAGATTCTTCTGTGAGGTTGGTTCGGACCGGTAATGGTCATGTGTAGACCCCAACTCACGAGTAAAGGAGAAACAAAGGCTAAGCTTGGGTAGCGTGAGTTCCTAATAGCTAAGTTTTGATGTTTTTGCCTTTTGGTTGATTTAATTAATGCTAAATTTATTTAAATCAAAAGAATTCAAAGACATGCTTTTAATTCAATTAAATTGCATTGAACTACTCATTCAATGAATAAATAAAATCTGTTCTAGCTTCATTCTTTTTATTTTTCAGAAAGTAGCTCTTAGGTGAAATAAAAGTGAACTAAGTACTAATTAATATTTTTGTGATATTCAAGTGTCTGGGAAGTAATTAACACAATTAACATAGCTAACAAAAAATAAATAAAAGAAATTAATCTATTGCACTCTTTTAAAATGATATGAGAAGTAAATAGAGGATAACCAGGTATAGTTACCTCTCTATTGCGCAATATTAAACTAAATAAGTATGGAAGCTTTCGGTGAAATAAATGCAATCTCAATTTTTAAAGCAAAGCTTCCTACAATGATTTTTTTTACCTCTGGGGTTATGTCAGGATGGGAAGCTTTTCAAAAGCTTTTTCCTTCAACTTGAGCAAATTGTCCCTTGTAAAATTCCCTTTTGAAATGTAAGATAAAAGAATTTAAATCCCTCTTTCCCCACTTCCAATATTTTCCCAAAAAAATCTACAAAAGAAAAAGTTGGGGATTTGATTATCAATAGTGAGGATTTCTTCAAGACAAATGTAGTCAAGATAACTGAGGAGAGGAAATGTTTATATAAGCCTTTTCTAACTTAAATGTCGATGCAAACAAACTTCTACAAGCATGATAGAAGAGTCTAAATGAAAAAGCTTTCAAAGATCGTTAACAACTATTTTAACAAAACCAATGAAAACCAAACACATCCCCCAATTTGGTCACTGCAGTGCTGTGACAGGTTTGTTCCAAGTTTGTTGTGATGATTTGATGTCTCCTCAAAATGGATGCTCCTTATAGATTGTCGAGTTCAATATGATCCAGGTGAGAAGAAGTGAAAGTAGTAACAATAGCAATCAAAGATCCAAAAGAGCTGGTTGGTTTGATACAAGGTAATGGCTGGAATGTAGATAGAATAAGCTTAAACAATGTACTAGTTGTTTGTAGAAAAATTTGTCAGAAAAAGTCAGTAACATAACCCCTCTCAAAATAAAAAAATCCAACCCGTGAATAAACTGGAAGTGAGTTATTTGTAAGTTGCTGGAAGTGAAAAAATCAAACCTGTACTCTAACTTTGGTAAGGATGACTCAACTAATGCATGAAGAAATCAATGGACTAAATATAGTTAAATGGAATAGACAAGTAAGAGATGAATTCAATGAGCCTAAATTCTTAGTAAATTTGACAAAGTAATCAAGGTGGAAATCAAATTGTAATTGATCTAGGCAATAAAATCATGCGTTTTAAATTTGAATTTAACTGTGGTAGTGACAGAATCATACCAATGACTGGTCAGCAGTTGCTGAATCGCCTATTTAAGTTCTTGACCAGTGATTTTGCTTCACCAATGAAACTACTGAACTTCAAAGCCTGGAAAACATTAAAATGGAGCTTTTAGAGCAACAAAGGAGATATAAGGGATTTTGCAAAGGGAAATAGAAGGGACATGGACTCCGTTTTGGCCTGGAAGGAATTTTATCATCACTATAGACGTGTTTTCTAAATGTTGCACCATGCTAATTTTGGGTGCATATATATTGCTCCCTTGGGATACTGTTTCTACCACTAATTGGCCAAAACGTGAATTCTGACTATGGTGGATCCTGAAATAGGAAAGTTAGAAGTTACCTAACCCACTTCCGTGATGAGGCGAAGCCAACTGAGACAGTCCGTCACCTACAACCAAGATGGGAATCAAGTGTAAAATATATAATAAAATCGGAAATAATTGAAACGAAAAGATAAGATTACTTACCATCCGCGTAAGGAAGAAAAGACCACCTTATTCATTTGGCTAGTGCAACAAAACTCACACAAGTGTTAAAATAGTGAAAATACATTATTTGTGTTTGAAACATCATATAAATATAGAACCATTTTTATTTTTGGAAATCATTTTCTACTCAAGACTTTGCTATATTTGTGACTCTAGATTTTGGGTGACCATTTCGCACGCATAGAGATAGTCAGAATTGAAGAGTGCTTAGAGACGATGGCAACGGATCCAGCAGAGCCAATTGGCGAGCCACAGGGACATGTGAGTTATGAGATGTTTTTCTCTTCTTGCCCATAGGTTTTAGATTTTTGCTTGAAAAATGGCATGGGGGATGGTTTTTCATAAAATTGTTTAAAATGTTTTTTAGGGGATAGGGATGTAGCTTGTATATATAAATTTGATGTAATTTTTGTGAAATTTGTTTATTTGTAAGTTATTTTTTTGAAGCCATTTAATGAATCATATGTAGGATAGCTGCACAACCAGTGATCCAACAAATTGGTAGTCATCGCAATTGTGCATGAGTTTCGTGGCAGTTGTGCAACCTCTACCTGAAGGGCATGAAATTTTCGCTTATTTGATTGATTACACTTTTTTTTTGAGTTTTTTCATAGCTATGAGATCTAACAGCCTTGCTTTTTTGGTGATGTAGGAAGATTATGTTAGATGGAGCAGAGATAGAAAGTAGGATTGGTTGGCTAGCATGTTATGCCTACTTTTGACAGAAATCAGAGATTGACTCATCTGGAGAGGGTTGGATATGGAGGGTAACACATAGATAGAGCATGTTGGTTCGTACATGTACGAGTTACTATGTGATTTCTTGACCTATTGGGATGTTGATCAGAACATATTCTAATTCCCTTGAGGTCTCATGGAGAGTGGACCATCACACTAGAGGATGTTTACAAGATTCTTGGGGTGTCAATTATAGGGTAGAAGATGACTCTTTAGAGGGTCTAGCTCACCAGATGAGGATCCATAGATGGGATACTTATTATGGAGATGGTGGGGCACCCGATGTGGGTGCCAAATAAGGTATCAGATTGGTGGATGTGGAGCATAGTCCCTATCCCCAACTTGCTGCAAGGTCATTATTGGTATATTGGCCTCATGTTTGGTTGGCGATAAGGGTAGGGACAGGTTTCCATATTGCTGGGTTCCTATTGTTAAGAGTATAGAGAGTTATGGTAGAGTATGCATGGGGCTACGATATTTTGGCCACTACCCATCATGATTTATATAGGATTGTCAGATGTCGCTCATTGGCATTGAGCCACCCCCACCTTGGTCACGTTGTGGGTTTATGAGAGAGTGACCCCCTACCAGAGGGTTATCGAGGTTGCAGATCTCATTGCTATCAGGGCTGCAAGGTAGGTAGATATGGATCCTATTAGGGATGTACCTCAGGATGGCAAGCACATTGACTATTGCTGACATGATAACACAATCGTGTATTGACATGCTTGGTCTTTGGGCAGAAGAGGGGGTATCTTAGCTACTTGCTGAGGTACTACATAGTTGATTGATAGAGAAGGGTGAAGAGAGGTGCACCCAATGGCATGGGTGCCTTAACAATTTGGGCTTCCATATGTTGATCCTCTCCCTAGCTGTGCAAACAATTTACAAAGGGACTAGGGAGATTAAAGGACAACAAGGATGCAAAGACTACTATGGTGGAGACCTTGTGGTACTTGGGGTGCCAATAGGTCATCCTCCATGTGCATTGAGATAGGATGCACCCGAGTGAAGGTGAGGATAAGGAGGATCCCCTTAGATTGAGGGGCAGCCACATGGAGGGGATGATTCCCCAGGCGAGGAGAGTGAGGAGATAGGAAGAGGAGTGAGAAGGATCAGAGGCTCATGGTGAGGACAACCTTAATTGGTAAGAGGGTGACCTAGTGAATAGCTCCTTGATTTCCTCTCTTCCTTATACTAGATTTAGTTGGTTAGTTGTTAGTATGATTTTTTTAATTTGTGTTGTGTGTGTATGTGTAATGTAGGCATCATAGACACTTCAAAGTGGAGAGAGCTCATACGGCGGAGCACTCTTGATTTGTTCACATTTCCTTTTGGTATGAATTGAGATGACTCTTCTTATGGATCCATAGACTACCACACAGTAGAAGGGCCGCCATACTAATGTATTTTCTCTAGCATGGCATGGTGTGATTGAGCTATATTGATAACTATCTAGTGCACCAACACACTAACATTGTAGAGAATGCTTCCCTATGCGTCACTCAACATTCAGATCTATTAGGGATGCTTGCAGAGAGGAGGGAGATCATAGTAGGAGCAGGAGTACCAAAATTGGTAGATCTCGTGTAACATTCTCATTGTTTAGTACACAAAGGTTTCTAGGCTAGTAAGGGAAAACAGTGACATAGGAGCCGCAGTAGGAGCCCTCGACCCACTGCCTCGCAATGGTCTCGAATGGATTCTTAGGCCTCTTATTGCTTAGTTTTGTTGCATATATGTTTTTTTTGACTCATAGATGAGTGTTTAGACCACATCCGTGCTTTGGTGTGATGGCAATGTACTAAACTTGACAATATAGACAAACACATATACACACACATTCTCACACATGGCTACACACACTCGACATTAACATTCATTGACTTACAATTTTTTCATCGCTTTTAGCATATTGATTTTACAATGTGCAGTTCTTGGTCATGCACTTTGAAGGGTTAGGAATGTTTGCTGTTTTACAGTTTTTGGATGAATGCTATAGAATTGATTCAAATGACAAAAAAATAGAAATTAATGTGAATGATATACTAACACATACAAGTACTTAGAAAATTACTTTTTAGATAATTTCAATACATTTTATTCCTTTGGCAAAACCTGGTGATAGTGATGATAATGAGGAGAGGAAATGCGCCTTACTCCATTGTCAACCCCATGCACAACTAGTGATATGTGAGGGCTCGACACCGCAAGCTAAGAAGGACATAGGACATACGAATATATGTGTAAGGTATGAATAAGAAATAATTGTGCAGCTCTTGAGACAAGTAGGAGTTTAATGATGATTCGATGAAGCTTGTAATTTTTCTTTACAGGGTCTTTATAACCAGGTTCATACAATTACAATTTATAGGCTTACTCTTGACTTAGATCCATGGATGGCCAATTAACTCCACGACAATCTGAGTTTAGATGACGATGGCTTTTTCCACCATCGAGCTTCTAAACAAGGATGTAGGATTTTATGTTTAATAGCACTGTGTTTCATAGGTATTGAATTCAAGAAATGATTGTGTGGATCTTGACACAAGTACAAGGTTAATGCTGAGTCAATGAAACTTGTAATTTTGCTTTGAAGGTTATCTTCGTAACCAAGATCAAGTAAGCACACTTTATGGGCTTTTTCTAGACTTAGATTCATGGATGACCAACTAATTGAACAAAATCTAGTTTTTGGGATGAGTTCTCTTTTTCATAGCATAGGCTTCTGAGACAACCTTTTGGGATTTCATGTTTTTAAGCACTATGCATCCATATTACTATTGACTTTAAAACTCTTGTATTGACCCCCTATACTCCTTGCCCCTTGCTACTAGGAATAAACAAGGGCTCATCGGCGAAGGCAAGATGTAGGCGAGTAAGGGCATCTTTCTCCTATCCCAAATTTAGACCACTGGTAAGAGGTGCGGGCTCATCGCCAAAAACTAGGAAGGACAAGAGATGTAGATGTTTATTTGTGGGTTGTTTCCTTTTTATTTTTCTTTTTTCCTTTGTGTTATATATATATATATATATATAATATATATATATATATATATATATATATATTTATATATGTTTTTTTTGTGCTTGTTGCGGAGGAAACCCTTGCTATCCAACCATGGCCCCCACACAACTAGTGAGATGCAAGGGCTTGTCATCTAAGACCAAGATTGGCGGGCAAAAATATCCGTGTTAAAGATGTTAGAACTTTTGCCTTATAGAGAACTTATGTGAAGGGAATATTCGTCATCAAAAAGCTTCTAGATTAAGCTGTAGATAAAAATGTTTGAAATAAAGGGGATTTTGTGAAGAAATAAGGTGTATACGTTTTACTAGAATCAACATTAAAATTTTGCTTAGAAACAAGAATCCATGCCATAGACCTGTAAGGCAGTATGGGTATGACGAGGTTGTACAGAATGTAGAGGGTATGAGATGCTTTGCCAATGTATGAATGGTTAAAGGTAGTATCACCTATGAAGATTTTGAATTACCAGACTAGACAAAATGACAACGATGAAACAACGAGCTTGTGAAAATGTAGAGAGGGCAGTGTGGGTAGAAAATGCTTATATATGTAGAAACTGTTTAAGGTGGAGCGAGGTGACAGGATTTGCCAACACTCCTCAAATTCCAAAGTGCATAAATGGAACGCTCCGTTCTTAAAATCCTTCAGTAACTTGATAGGGCCCGAAGCCCTTTAGGTCTAAATTTTCGACACTTCGCCCACTTTCTTAGCCATTCAATTGTCAAGTCTTAGCACCAAGTCACCTTCTTGGATTGGACATTCGTGGACCTTTTTGTTATATTGGCGACACATTCTCTTTGTGTAGACTTGATGATGTTGTCCGACTCTAAGCCTCTTTGTTCTATCACTCGCACATTTTTATACTCACCTTCGTCTAGTATACCTTGGAGGGATATGCAGAGACTAGGGAATTCTACTCTAAGGGAAATACAATCTTTGAACCAAAGACTAAGGGGAATGGGGTTGTTCCCATTGGCGTGCGAATAGAGGTTATGTAGGCCCACAATGCTGGAAACAAATTCAAATGCCAATCCCTTTTGTTTTCCTTAACAATTTTAAGGAGAATGGACTTCAAAGTCTTGTTTGTAGCCTCAACCTGCCCATTGGCTTGAGGGTAATATAAGGAGGTGTAATGTCCCCTTTTGGACATTTTTGACCCAAGTTGGATTTTAGGCCATTCCCTTGCCACAAAGTTAACTCATGAAGAATATTTCAGAATTTATTAAGGCAAATCAGATTTCTATAAGGAAAGTGCGACTGGGATTTTTCATTAAACTCATGTAAAGCAAGCAATATTTGATAATCTTCTTTTTCCAAAATAATGTGCAGATTTTTATTTGCCCAAATCAGATCCTAAGGTGATGTATGTGACCATACAAAACCCTGTTTAACTGCTGCAAATAACTACTAAAATTGGTGACTAGGTTTATAGAAGAAACCCACACAAAATAACCCCCAATTCTATATATTCTTGTTATAAACTGATCTCAGAATTTTTTAACAGTCCAGAATGGAGAAAAATCTGTTTTTTAGGAATGTATTCAGACTGGAAAACAACTCAGAAATCTGCACCTAAATGGGACTGGAAAAGCACTATAAAACCTTCCCAAAAATTCTGTAAATACTTTATTTTGATCACCAAAAATCAGTACAATAGATGGTAATACTATGCAGACCTGGAATGTTTCTTGTGCAACACAAATCAGTCCAAAACTAGGTCGCTCCACCTTGTACAATGAACACACCAACTGCTGCAATTTTCTTCTACCAAACTCTGCTGTAAAACACTGCTGGAAGTAACTAGAAATCTTTGCAAGCTCTATGGAAAATCTTGTGTAGAAATTCCCCAATTGCTCTAAGAGGGTTTTCGTCCTCTAGAGGAAAATACTAAGGGTTTTCGTGTTTAGAATATTTTTGCAAAAACTCAAGGCTTCAAATGCAAATCAAAAATTATAAAAATGATCATAGAATGCCTTCCCCTCAAGTCGACTTTTCCTTATAAAGGAAAAAGAGCCCCAAAACAACCTCCAAAATATCCAATCAACATGTAATGATTTTCTCTATGCAATTTCTACCCTCCATTTTCCTTCCTAGGAAAAGTCACATTTTTCCATAGGGAGGATACAAAATTACAATGTTTTTTGATCTTTTCTAAGTTCCCCTAATCCTTCCTCAAAGCAAGTCGCCATTCTCCCTTAGGGAGAATGCAAAATGTATTTGGACCGCTAATAATTCCCCCAAGGCTAGTAGTACCTTCCTATAGGGATTACAAATTTTATAAGTGCTTTTTCTTTCTACATTTATATAATTAAGTTAAATAAATTAATATAAATGCTTTATTATTATTTTCTTTTCTTTTGGCACTTATAATAATTTATTGTAACTTAAGCCACCCTATGATCACCCTTTGGCCGTCAGGTTGATAAAATAGGCCAAAGGTCTTCAATTGGGAAGGGGATCTTACAGGAGGCGACGTGATGTGAATTTTTAATTTTTCGCACATAACTCACACACCTTGTTAGTCTTAAACGAAGAGCCATTATTTGAGATAATGACTTGGGGGACTTTGTACCTATAAATTATTTGATTTAAAATACATTTCGCGATAACAAATCCCAGGAATGTGGTTAAAGGCATTGCCTCTACCCACTTTGTGAAATATTATGGGGCTGTGATAATGAAATTATGGCCGTCAGTGGAGGCAGGGGTGAACTTACCTATTAACTCTATAAGCCCCACGTGGAAAATGGCCATGACGTGACAATGGGCTGCAAGGCCTCAACTGCGATGTGTATGGCGTGTGAAAACTCCTGGCATTTTTGGCACCTATGTACATACTCAACAATGTCACGCTCAAGCATGGGCCAAAAGTAACCCATGCTATGAATCTTTCGGGTGGTTTAATGCCGACCGAAATGTTCGCCACAAACGCCGCTGTGGGCTTCAAAGTGAATATTTTCGGCCTCATCAACACATCTAAGCAACATGCCATCGAAAGCCTTTCGATACAAGACTTCTTCAATGATAGCATATTCAACGGATATGACACAGAGTCGTCGTCTTTGTTGAGATTTGGCCTCTTCACAGTAAGTTATACTAACTCTATGGTTTATTATATCAGTGTACCATGGACACGAAGCGATTGTCGGTTTATTAATGTAACATATGCACTTGTCAGGAAAATCAAGGTTGGCTGGTTCACCACAATCCAATGGGTTATCGGCTGACCAGTCCGTAATAGTTTGCCCCTTAATTGATTTTTGATTCACATAAGTTAATTCAAACTCACTCGTGAGAATTATAAAATGACTGACCTTCTTGGATAAAGCCGCTTGGGTGAGAAACGTGCGTGATTTCATAGATTTGATGCTAACCCTTGTTTCTTAATTAAGCATGTAGTGTCTTAGATGTTTGGTGGCGAAAACAATTGCGGGACACTCTTTCTCTAGTTGATTATATCTAGTTTCATAGTCGACAAGGACACGACTAATAAAGTAAACATCACACTCTTGGTCGTCGTCGTCGTCGTCGTCTTGGGCTAACATGCATGCAAGAGATACCTTTGTGACCCTTGAGTAAAGGATCAAGGGCTGGTCAGACTTGGGTGGCATAAGAATAGGTGGAGATAATGGAAAATGTTTAATAGTCTCGAAAGCGTCATGGCACTCTTTTGTCCATATGTTACAAGTTTTCTTGAGCAACCCGTTAAGAGGATGTATAACATAAATGAGATCGAGAACAAATCTCCAAATTGTCTCGAGTTTTCCAAGGAATGACCTAGTGCGAGATTCGTCAGTAGGTGGAGTCATTTTAAGGATTGCACGTATCTTTGCAAGATCTACATCAATTCCTGGGGAGGAATAATATACCAGAAGAGTTTTTCTCCTGTCACCCCAAAAATGCATTTTTCAGGGTTTAAGGTAACACCATACTCGATTCGACGAGAGAGATTGATATGAAGCACTTCAGGGTGATCACCTCTTTTCTTAGCCTTTGCTAGAAGATCATCCACTTAGGTCTCAACAATCTTGTGGATGAGGTTGTGAAAAATATGAGTCATATCCTGTTGATAAGTCACACTAGCATTTTTCAAACCAAAAGGCTTGATCACCTAGCAAAAGGTTCCCCAAGAGTTGTTAAGGTTGTCTTGGTTTGGTCCTCTTCTAAGATCCTAATTTGGTTATAACTTGAGAATCCATCCATGAGGGATAACAACTCATATCCAGTTGTTGCGCCAACAATGAGATCTATGGAAGGTAAGGGAAAATTGTCCTTTGAGCATTTCTATTTATATCTTGAAAATCGATGCAGATTCTGATCTTGCCATTCGTTTTAAGGACCAAGACAATTTTGGACAGCCACATGGAATAATCTATTAGTTTGATGAATCCCACTTGGAGGAGTTTCATAACTTCCTCTTTAATCAGGGTGACCTTGAGTTTCATAGGTCTTCATTTTTGTTTAATGGGCTTGGCGGTGGGCGTAGTCATTAAGTTATGGACGACTACTTCAGGGTCCACTCCAGACATATCTTTGAAGGAGAACGTGAAAGCGCGTACGTGCTCTTTAAGGATCTTAGTGTGTTCTTCTACTTCCTCGGGGGAAAGTGTAGAAACCCAACTTCAAGATATTAGGGTCTTTGTGTGTGCCAATGTTAATGTCAATAGTATCCTCTATTAGAGATGTGAGATGTGTTTCCTTCTTCAAAATTTGGAGGAGCAAGAGGGAGCTTGAGAGGTTTGTCTTCTACTTTGAAATCTTCCAATTCCTTTGTGGAAGAACTAGAACTCTCCTTAATACCAAGATAAGTCGAGCAGTGGGGAATGAGAGGGAAGCCTCTATTGTGATGTGTTGAAGGGAGATCATCATACAACCCTAGGAATTCTAGGATTGCCTCATCGTTCTTAGCAAAGTTCATGGTGATAGGCTTCTCCTTGTTATCTACATAGGCCAGGATTGTTGTGCTTGTTGTCCTTTGTATGAAAGGCTTTGGTCTTATAGACATGACAAACTCAATCTCGAGTAAATCTATATCAGGGGAAAACCATGAACAGGAGGAAGCCATTGAATCTATGAGCCGATTTCTCTCCCTAGGAATGGTTTCGATGGAGATGAAATCGAAATCCTTGACCAACTCACACACAACAATTTTATATAGTTGCGAGTGTTCAACTCTAGTATTGTAGACTTCAGAAACCTAATTGGCAACTAATTGCTAGTCTCCAAGGACTTTGAGGTTTCAAATTTCTAACCTTCTTGCAACAGTGGGACCCAAAAGCAACACCTCATATTCATCACCATTCTTGGTGCACTTGAAATCTAGTTTAAGTCGTTAAGGCATGATCCTCCCCTCTGAAGAAGTTAAAATCACAAGTGCACTTGCACCATATTGACATATCACCCGTCATAATGGAGTGTCCACAAGTTAGCAAGTAAAGAGCTCTATGATTCCTTAGTAGATTCCTCTTGAAGTTTTGATACCTCACCATGCTTATGTCTATCAGATCATCTACTGGTAGGGAGGCTAAACCTAAACGACTACCACTCGCATGAGGATTAAAGGAGAGAGTGATAGGTGAATCATTTTCTAAGATTTTTACAATTTGAGTTGTGGCTTTTGTGGAAACCGCCTCCACAGTAGCAATCTTTTCATTGACCTTTTCTAAGGTTTCTACCCAGGGTTCTTCTACCGTTTTGGTTTATATGCATTTGCTTTGGGGACCCATTTGGTTGTCACAACTGACTCTTTTGAAGAAGTTGGCTTATCCAGTTGATTTGTCGGAAGTTCATACTCAACATGAATTCCAGGCTTCCTCTCGAGGTTTGCTAAATGTATATCAAATGGCCTAGGATCACCTTTTGCAACATATACCTTTCCTAGATGCAAAAATCTGACTTCATGATACAAGGTTGAAGGAATAGCCTTCATCCCATGTATCTAAGGTCTTCCTAATGACATGCAGTTCATTTCTTTATCTATGATGTAGAATTCGATCAAGATAGTTTTTGGTCCAAGAGAAACATGGAGAACTATGGTCTTGATGGACATTGCTTTGAGATTGTCATAACCTTGTATTGTGTTTCTATTCGATAAGCTAGTGGTCTCCCCATAACCCAGTCTTTACAAGAAGGAGAAAGGAACTATATTCACGGAAACACCATCATCAATCATGGCTCTTTTAACATAATTGTTGTATACCCATACTTGTCGATACAAAGTGGGGTCTCCTCTCTTGGATATTGCGACATCAGATGGCATGATCTTTATGTTGAAGAAATACCCAGCGTCTTTATCATTTTGTCTAGGAGGGTGTATGTCAAAATCAATATGATTGATTTGGGCCTCTGGAGGAGGGGTAACGTTGATTAAGTGACCTAGGCCAAGCATGTCAAGAAGAGCAGAACAACAAGTGGAAGAATTCTTCAACAAATCGAGAAAAGAAATGTGGGAGAATGTTTTAGTTAAATCCATGATTAAATCATACGCTCCTACTGGTTTGGGGACAACATTAACATCGTTTCGGAAAACAACAAAGATAGGGGAAGATTGTGAAGGATACGCTCTAGTTCGAGTCGTTATATTTACCTCGGGTTTCATTCAAGCTTGAATAAGCCTATAGTTTTCGTTTTTTTTTGTTTTGGTTTAAGTTTGGAGCTACATCACGGTTTTCAAAAGTAGAGGCCTCAACATCATTGGTTCTTATAGCCATAGGTATCCCTTGATTGACATTGGGAAAGCTTGTTTTTTGTCTACTAGATGCCTAGGAAAAGGATCTTGGTATATACCATAGTTACGCGGGGACGCCCCCCCCCCCCCCCCCCCCCCCAAAAAAAATCCTGAAGTCCGAGACGTCTCTGGACGTTTTGGCGACATCGGAACGGGGGAAACGTTTCCCCCACGTTTCCCATAGGCCAAGGAAAAAAGGAAACGTCCCTGAGACATTCGAAGAGGAGGAGAAACATCCTAGAGACATATGGGACATTTGGGGGACGACGGGGATGGCTGGACGTCTCCGAAACATTTCGGGGAAGTCCCCAAAATGTTTCGAGGACTTTTGGTTTTGTATTTTTGAATTTAATTTAAAAAAAAAATAAATTTAATTTGTTTATTGTTTTCTTTTTATAAATGTTTACCCGTTAACCATAACCTGATTGTATTGTATTACAAAGACATATTAAGAAACAAGAGTGATATATGAATACAGAAATTTTCGAGCACAAATGCACATGGACTTTAACAACATGCTATGAAAACCGGCAGCATACAATATTAATAAAAAGTTATATAGACATATAACATTAGTATAGCTATATGTATGCTGTGAGTTTTTAATATGGACATCTGAATGTGGACTGTATGCACATGGTGGACTGATATATAAATATGAATTGCTATTCATAAATTTTTAAAAATTTATTTGTATATTTTTAATATTTATAATTTTATATATTATTTTAGTAGCTGTCCCCTTGCACTGTCTCGAAAGCTTGGATTTTTTTTGCCGTCTCTGAAACTCTGTCGCCTCGTCCTGCCATCCTCGAAGTCTTAGGTAACTATGATTCCAATTGATAGATGTGTGACACTTTGTACCTTCGATTCAAAAATCGCGATAAATCGTGTTCTTCTAGCAAAACGATTAAACTTCTTAAAAATCGCGATTTTTGTAATCTGATAAATCGCCGATAAATCGCGGTCAAAAACCCTGCAAAAATTGTTGAAAATCGCGGCTGAAATCGGGGGGAAAAATGCGGCCTAGGGTATAACACGAAAATAGACTAAATCTTTTTTTTTTTATCCTCTTTTGTCTTTCCACGACTTCGTTTTTGCAACAGCGACTTGCATTTACTACTGCAAGGGCATTTGACTTTCATTTTTGCGATTGCGAGGCCATTTCCGACAGATCCGTGGCTCATTACCATCAGTTCATGGCTCCAGTTTGTGGCTCCATTTCGTGGCATTTACCAGTTCGTGGCTCCAGTTCAGTCATTTCGTGCCCATTTCCAGCGGCAGCAGGTAAAAATTAAACTACTGTATATTTATTATTAAGTATTGATATTAATACTGTATATTATTATTAATATTAATAGTGTATAACTTAATAGTAATAGTAAATAGTATATTAATATTTATTATTAATACTGTATAATATATATTATAAATAGTAAAACTAAATACTGTAAGTGTAATTGTAAATTACTAAATACTGTATAGTGTACAGTGTATACAGTGTATAGTGCACTGTATACTGTAATATTAATATTAAATTTTAATAAATACTATAAGTATTAATATTAATATTAAGTATTATACTATTAACTATTAAGTATAAATTCTGTATATTCTATATATTAATAATAGTATATTCAAGAATCAATATTGTATAACGATTTTAAAAATATGGCATTCTATAGAGTCACTTCTCGCATCATTTAACATTGTTTTTACATTTAATTTAAGTATATTTTATGAATTTAAATGTTTTTAAAAGTTGCCGATTTTTGCCGATTTTTTGCCGATTCCCGATTTTTGATTCAAAATTTGGCCTGCCGATTAATCCCGATTTATGATTTTTTGAACTATGCTTTGTACCATATAGAGCTTCAAAGGATGCCATTTCCAAGGTAAGTGTTAGGTTTTATTGTATGCAAATTCGACTAGAGGAAGGTACTCCACTCATTTGTACTGCTGGTCCATGTAGCACATTCTCAGCATGTCTTCTATGATCTGACCGACCCTCTCAGTTTGCCCATCTGTCTTTGGGTGGCATGTGGAACTAAAGTTTATATTTATTCCCAAGGCCGCATAAAGTGTTTGCCAAAACTCGGATGTCCTACGGGTATCTGTATTTGAGATGATCCATTCCAGTACTCCATGTAGTTTGAAGACTTCTTGCACAAATCTTCTCATTAAAGCCGGTGAGTCATCCTTCAAGTTGCATGGTATGAAGTGGGCAACTTTTGTAAGATTATCCACCATGAAAAATATTACCTAATGCCTATTCTTAAACATCGGTAGTCCTTGAATGAAATCTATGCCGATCACATGCCATTTCCATTCAGGTATCTCATGTGGATATAATAGTCCTGCTGGGTGCACATGTTCGGCCTTAACTTGCTGACATTCTAGGCATCGAGCTAGAAATTCTTTGGTTTCCCTCTTTTATCCATTGTGGAAATAAAGTGGCTTCATATCGGCTAACAACTTAGTCACTCCAAGGTGACCAGAATAAGGGGCACTGTTAAATTCTTCAAGCACTGTAGTAAGCAAATTGCCAGACTTAGGTGCATAAATTCTACCTTTATACCTCAATAGCCCTTCTTGTTCAAACTTGTATCCATCATACCGATGATCTTGAGCATTTGCTGCAAATGCTTCCTTTATCTTGCTGATAGAATTTGTCCTCAGGCAATTGTTGCAATTTCCTTTAATGTATCTAAAGTCAAAGTCATACTTTGATGAAAACTCTAACCAATGCCACTGCCTAGCATTGAGATTAGGTTGCGTGAAGATGTATTTAAGTCCCAAGTGGCTTATCTTCAAGTCAAAGGGCTTCCCAAGTAAGAAGTGTCTTCAAATTTGCAATTCATGCACTATGGCTGCTAGCTCAAGGTCGCGAGGAGAATAATTCAGATCATAAGGCTTGAGCTTCTGGGACTCATAGGCCACTACTTGGCTGTCCTGCATAAGCACTCTCCCAAAACCTTCACCTGAGGCATCTGTTACTACCACAAAATGACCATTAGGATCTGGTACTTGAAGCGCTGGGGCCCAGTTTTACTTCTCTTTGAACAGATTGAATGCTGTTTTATACTTTTCAGGCCACTTAAAATTCTTGCCTTTCTGAGGTAATTGGATTAGTAATTTCTGAAAATCCCAAGACGAATTTCCTGTAATATCCCACCAAACCCATGAAAATGCCAGCCTCATAAACGATCTCGAGGTGTTGGCCATTCCACAATTACCTGAATTTTAGCTGGATCGACTTAAATACCCTCTGTAAAAAATAATGTGGCTAAGTATTGAACTCTTTTATAAAAGAAAACACACTTAGACAACTTTGCATACAACCTGTGTTGTCTTAAACTTTGCATTACCACATGTAGATGCTGATTATGCTCTTCCTTGGTCTTAGAGTAGATAAGAATATAATGTAAAAAATGAGGACAAATTTATCCAAATAATCTCTAAAAACACTGTTCATGAGATTAATGAAATCTGCTGGTGCATTTGTAAGCCCAGAAAGTAAAACCGTGAACTCGTAATTCCCGTAACGAGTCTTGAAAGCAGTTTTTGGGACATCTTGCTCCTTTATTCGCAATGGCTGATACCCTGCTCTCAAATCTATTTTGGAAAACACAGTGGCTCCTCGCATTTACTTGAAAGCATTTGTAAGCCCAGAAAGTAAAACCGTGAACTCGTAGTTCCCATAACGAGTCTTGAAAGCAGTTTTTGGGATATCTTGCTCCTTTATTCACAATGGCTGATACCCTGCTCTCAAATCTATTTTGGAAAACACAGTGGCTCATCGCAGTTGCTTGAAAAGATTATCAATGCATGGCAATGGATACCTATTTTTCACCATTGCCTTGTTCAACATTCTATAATCAACACAAAGGCAAAGAGTCTCATCCTTTTTGACAAAGATGGGCACACTTGGACAAATTAATCCCTTAGAGAGCAATTCTTGTAGTTGTGCCTTTAATCCACCAGTTCTCTAGTAGTCATTTTGTAAGGTGCTTTAGAGATAGGTTCCGACCCTGGAACAATGTCTTGAGAAATCAAATTCTCGCTTAGGATGGAGCCCAAGAAATTTATCTAGAAAACATCGCGGAGTCTTCGTAGGTGGGTTATTTCATTCCACCCATATCATCTATATGTATTGCATACATGATGCACCCCTTTCGATGTCCCTTCTTAAGTTGCATGACTAAAATTTGCCTTAGGCCAATCCCTCTCTTCACCCCTTGGATACTCACAAGTTGTCCTAAGTCATCAAAGGCAATCTACTTTCTATGCAAAACAGTCTATTTGTCCTTGTGCTGCCATAGCCAGTTCACCTCTAATATTAGATCATATGATCCTAGTGGGTCAACATATAGGTTGGCTTCAGTAGAGAACTCGAGAAATTTCAACTTTGCCTCAATTTGACATTGATCTACACTTCATTCAACTCGGTTACCATATTGCATGGTTCATGAGTTTGCCATATATCCAGCTTTTCTAGACATTTTAGCTAAAACTTTGGGAGATACAAAGCATGAAGTGGCTCCCATGTCCATTAAAACTGGAATTGGAAAAATAAACAAAGTACTTGTGGCTTCAACTAGCATGGTTTGATGCTTTACTTGGTGGTTGTTCACTACTGCATGAATCCTTAAATGAAATGCTTTCTGCTGTGTAGGCAGAGGAGGGCATTGTCGATTGTTTTCATGGCCTCTTTGTGGACAATTGTTAGCCTAATGGTCACCCCCACACAAAGCATCCTCTAGGAGGTCCTCTTAGCCCTGCTGGTTTTCCCCGACTATTGCCTTTCCCATTACTTCTCTTGGGCCCACTGTCTTGTTTCCTGAAACCGGAAGAGTTCCTTGCATTCCCTATTCTAAAGTTCCTGCCATTTATCGAACCCTTCTAGATTCTATTCTTCCTCCATGGTTTCTTCTTGAAAGAGGACGAGGAAGGTGTTGGGGGAGATTGTGAGCCTTTAAACTTCTTCCTTTACTCCTCTCGAGCAAGAGTAACACTTTTTTCAGCTTTGACTCTTGTTTTATAAGTTGCATGACCTAGGGTATTCTCAATGTCATGATTAGAGGTAGGTCAAATATTATGTTAATCAAATAAGACTGATGCATTAGGGTCTATATGCCCTTTGAAAATCAAATGAATGACTTGGTCCACAAGAGGTATATTCCCAAGGCTTCACCAATCTTTAATTGGTGACTAAATGCGATGTGGCCCAAGTTAATAGATGTCTCAAAGGCATGTTTAGGTCTAGGTATAAATCTCAACCTAACACCATTGTAAAGTTAAGTTATAGTTGACAAGTGACTAAGAAGTAGAGATATAAGTTATTACTTAGGAGGGATTGGGTAATCAATGTGGCACATGCTACCGGGGTTATCCTAAGTGGCGAGTAACCCAAGTAGTGGGTGTCACTATTTGTACTTCAAGGTGCGATGACTTGCATAACATCAAAACAGGTAAATATGACACAAGCACAAGACATAGTACATACACAAAATCATACCGACACCAATCAATAAACAAGTGATGGATGAACACTAGTAAGCAATAGCCACCACTAGATATGTCGTGAGTGTGTGAGATTCTCAAATTCTCATTTGTGGAAGTGTCCACCTCAATTTGTTACCTTCTCCCCGTTGATGCCCTCTCTCTAGGTATCCAAGCTTCAACGAGGGGGTCATGTCCTGCATTATTGTTATCCATTAAGCATGATCATTAAAATCTTATAATCAACGATCCAAAACATAAACATCATCGGATTTATTCATAAAGCCAATTATTACATAATAAAATGTCATTCTGTCACAAATACTCAAACGGGGCGACATACGTAGAACCATCATTCAATTGGCAGATGATTTTAAAATGATCTCATTGTAATGCTTCTGCTTCTCTATGCATGATATCTTGGGCATCTAATTAATTTCCACGACGTGCCTTGTTCGTACACCACAAGTTATGATTGTTGAATGTGGCCACTTTGGATGTAGGTTGATTGGTAATATCTGATTTACTCCGAGCTTTTTCACGTGATCAAAACCTAGGGGTGCCAAATTTGAACAAAATATAAGGTAAATGGAAAGAAATGCTTTTCGAGGCTTTCGCAACCGGGGATCTCATATGACATAAGATAGGAGAGTCATGTGTATGAGTTGGTAATCTAACTACCCTAAGGATATTCAGGACATAAATACACGTCATTTAATGTAAAAGATTGGGAAACGATAATAGTACAATTTTTTTATTCTCTCCGCATTTTGCTCTTTGATTTTCAAATGCTCCATTGTCTTTGATTTCCTCTATTTAGTGGCTTTGTGTCCTCTTTGAGAATAAATTAAGATATCTAGATTTGCTTGGGGATCCATCTCGATGTGTCCCTTCAACATTCGTTCTCCATCTTAGGGTTGTGAAGGGGTAGGCTGCGAGGTGGTCCACCCATACTTATATTGGAAGTGTTGCAAGTTCTTGATGTTCTAAATGACTAGAACAGTTTTGTTTGTGCCATTGCACATTTTCTTAAACAAGTTGATGGTGTATATCTTCATCTTTTCAAAGTCAAAATTAATTAAAGATATTATAATACTTTAATTGAGTAGGACCAACAACAAACTTGCCTGCGAAAATTATAGCATGGCGTTATTTTCCCCCATTTTGTGTAAAGGACTTGGATTTATCATCTAAATTTCATATTACTTGATCTCCATCTTTCCATTATATTAGCTAAGAAGTAAAATGGCATTAGAAGGTGACTTCATGAGGTAAAAATGTCAGCTGGCTTCCTGATTAGAAGATGTCATGTATATTTATGCCAGTTGACTTCCCCTGTTTAATTGAGTTTTTGAATATAGTTTAATCCGATTGACTTTAATCCAATAGGTTTGTCAAAGGCTCATTTTTTACTTTGAAGGAATCTTATGTTTTTCGTTTTTTTATTCTCTCACCACAAGCTAAAAAGGAGGGTTTCTCTAAGTAAAATGTTTCTTTTGAATAAAGTTATACAATTTTATTATTATTATTATTATTATTATACCACATATATATAGAACTAGGTTTGATTAGCCTCAAACCAGGGGAAATTTTCCAGTCACAAACCAGACGGTTGAACCAAACCATAGGTCCTGGTCAAAGGGAAATGAGTCCTTGTTGGATCTAGTACCAGTTGTTATGTACCTACTAGGTACGCATACTAAATATATAATACTTACCTATTGAATAGTAAAATAAGAATATAAGTACTAGATAGGTAAGTAGATCGGATATGACCGTTAGGTTGTATATACAAGTTGAGGGACATGTATGTGTTAGTGTAGGATATATATTTTCCTTGTATTTGTTTATTAATTTGGAACTTTCCTACACTCATGGGATATGCTTGCTTAGGTGTACAAGTTGTGTCGAGTTAGCTTACCAATTGTGTTAAGTTAGCTTACTAGTTGTGTAGAGACAACTCTACTTCTAATAGCAGTTAGTGAGAGTTATTCCCACTGATCTAGGAGTAGGTTACACATTCACCTCCTATATGTACATCACTTGCATCAATATATCCTATCGAATATATGGAGGATCGTATTGAGTTGGAGCTATTTCTGTGTTATTGCAAATATCTCTCTTGTATTTTCGTAATTTGCAGTCTTGTATGCTTGCACTGTTTTGTCTTGGAACAATTTACGTCTCACATCATTCACTTGTGCATTCTTCGAACCAGTAGATCTGTGGCACTTCATCGATAGTATGTTAATTTGTGCCCCTAGGAAGTGATAGATTGCATCTCTTGATTGCGACCCCTCATAACTATTTATGATTAATTAGGCCGATAATAGAAGATGACAAAAACAATCATATAGAAAATCAAAAACTTTCCATCTAGATCTAATGCATTTGTTTCATTCAAAAGATTAATAGAATCTAAAAACCACCACACCTTTTTATTGGCTTAAAAAATAACTACCTCCAACCATTTCTCAAATAACTGGGTAAAACCCATCACGGGTCTTTCATTAATTTACTTTAGTCTTCTATAATTGTCAAATGCCCCAGCTGAAAATGCAATACGGCATTTGCTAGTGGTGTACTAATGTTTTTGCAATTTCAATGGCGTGGCTCTCTTTTGCTATTGTAGATGTTCCTTTATGCTATTTTAGATAGTCGGGCCTGTTAGGTTGTTTTAGTTGTGCTTGGATAGTATTGAGCTCAAAAATTAATCTAATCCATTCAGGCAAGTGTTGGAGGTGGTTGCTGGGCAAAGGGGCACTGAAGACATTACTAGCTTGGCGAAGATATTGTATGAGAATACCTGCAGGTACTTAACATTCTTTTGTTCTGAAATTAGTTTAGGGAGTCTAATACAATAGAAAAACAAGAATAAGCTAGTTACAAATTACACAAATGTTTTGTTAAGACCCTGCTGAACTGATGATGCTCTGTGTTGACATAAGCTTTTCCCAGGCGTGTCTGGTGTCTTTCTTGTATCCTATTCAAATTGTGATTTTCCTTATTTTTGTAGGATATGGAAAAAAGGACTACTTCCTGCTTAAGTGCAAAATTGCCATCAGTTCCATCTGCTTGATTATTTTGGTCTAAGCTTCAGCTGCTCTTCTAATTGCATCTTGTTATCCAGCTGAAATATACAATTTACACATAGAATAAAGCAATATGTCCTGCATTTCTGTTACACTTCTACATGTTGCCATATAATGTAGCAATCGGTATGAATTTGTGTGCAAACACATAAGATGGAACCCCAATTTGTTACAGCAATAACACCAGAAAACTTTTCTGTTCTAATTTCTTAATTGTTTTTGTGCTTTGTAGGGTGTTCTTCCCACAAGACTTGGATACCATGGCGGGTGCTGTCCTTGCAGAAGATCACAATAAAAACAAATGAGTATTGCACCATCAATTTTTTTGAAATGGATATCAATTGTTTGTTAATTTGTTGTTTTATTGGATTGGATTTGATAAAAAAATCCGAAACCCCTAAAAATGTAAGTTGAATGGCACTTGATTGTAAAACTGATTTTACAAAAACTTTATTAGTTCATCTCTGTCCCAACTCATCGAGTTGCATAATTTTAAATTTAATTTCAAACACTCACATGTTTAAATTTGTATGATGAAAAACAATGTTTAGACATTCAGCAGTGTACTCTTATCTTAACCAAGTATAGTTAGTCAGTCAGGTAGCAATCGTTGGTTCAAATTAAATTTTAATGTTAATAAAACATTGATTTATAAATTGTGAGCTTATAGTAGAAAAAAGAAATTGGTATAGTATCATAACAGAGTCATGTCTACTTTCAGTGGTGTTCTTGGATTGGAACCTTTGCCAAATGGTATTCACACCTAATGGAAGGTGTTTTTAATCTAATAATGCCTACACGTGAACAAATTCTGCACACTTTTTTCATGGACAATTAGTATCAAAAACAATATATGTATATGGATCCCCACACACTCTCTATCAGAGGAATAAAAATAGAAAATATGGGAAGGAAAATAGTAAACAATTCGACAGTGGCAGTTATGTGGCCTTTTCTAGCCTATGCATTTGCACCATTTCTTTTGAAAAATTTGTTAAGGTGGCATTGGGCATAATCTCCGACGTTTGTTCTTTAATTACTTTAAAAAAAAAAATACTGCTTTGAATTCTCTTTCTAAACCGTCCTAAACCATTCCGTAAAAATATTACCATCCAACATGTTTATCAATCTTGTAATTTTACCGTTCGATCATATCACCCTTCAATCGTATTACAAACTTGAAGGGGCTTTGAGAAATTGTTCTTGAAGTTCACACTTTGTACAGGTTGGATTTTAACTCTTTTAGCGACATTGATTTGTCCTCTTTGTGAATTATATTTGAAGAGGTATTTAGGTAAGGAGATATCGATTCCACTGAAAGTGGTCTGTGAGTCCCTTTTCGAGCTTTAGTTTTTTTCCCCTCATTTTCTCTTCCCATTCGACATGCTAAGTTAGGCTTTTGATTTAATCCTAAGTTTTGAGAGAAGTTTTTACCAATCATAAGAGGAAAGAATGCCATTCAGGAAAAGGTGGCATACGCAATTTTAAAAAGTTTAATACTAGCAATCACATGAAAACAATGCAATGTAGACACCAAAAGGAATGCGTTAAATGACTTAGAACGTGAAGCATTGAACCATTGCAAGAGGAAGATGAGCGATAAAGATGACGATAGAGGGTGAACGAGTTTAGGGAAGGGAATATTGTGGGGAATGTATGGAAATCTCTTGTATCTTCCAAGAAGACATGTAAAACATGTGCATTTTTTGTCAACTGTTTGAAGGAGAAGGGGATGTGGGGCACATATCATTAATGCAATGTACTTTATAGATATATTAGAAAACAATTCCTTCTCGATCAATATTCGTAATGTCAATAGTTGCTATTTGCAATGTTAGACATTGTGTTTTTTGAATACTCAGAGCACATGGGAATTAAATACTAGCATCCTAGAATTTCGATATTAGGAATGTGTTTTCGATTCTTAGGTTATACAAGATCAAAATAGTGTATTGGATGCATCTTTGGCCTCACATTATTTTTTTGAATGTTGGAAATAAATAAGCGTAGACATTTCAATGAAATCAACTTTAGAGAACGATAAATTTCAAGGCACAAGATTTCAAAATTTACACTTCATTATATTTCTAATGAATTCTCTCACATGAAAAGAAGGTGCACACAATACAAGTGGAGTCAAAAGGATGCCAATAGATGAAGTTGTATGATATTGTCAACCCAATTAAACACATGTAATGGCTTAAATCCCTCCACCATCTATTGGAGACCACGTACGGACATAACCCTCAAGAGAATATATTAATGTGTAAACATACATGAACAAGAGATTAGGTCACATGCACATCAAATTAAACAAGTATATTGATAATAAATTTATGCATGTATCAACAAACCAATGAAAAAAATATGTCAAATTGTACGTAGAATTTTTTTTGATGTAATTGATGCCAATGCTAGACTATCTTAATTATTTAGCCTAAAAATTTGTGAAAAGTGTCTTTTTGTCTAGACTTCTTGAGCCATACGAAAACAAAACAAGATTTGAGACTCATCTTTGGGCTCATACAATTTTGTTGAATCAGGTTTTGCTTCGGGGTGGTGTCGATGTCGCCTCATGTGGCAGTGACAAGACAAATGTTTTCTTGGTGAATTGTATGTTCTACACAGGAATGGGAAGAGAGGAGCCATGAAAAAAAGTGAGTTACGCCAAGGTGGTGTCTATGTCGGCCAAGATGAAGTTAACGATACTTACCCTTCTAAAAAAGGTAGGCGTAATGGCCGATGCCCATGCTGGTCATGAGTTACGATTTCTTTGGCATGGGCACCCACTTCTCAAATAAAATATAAAAAGAAAAAGAAAAAGAAATTATATTTGGAGCAATTGATGGCATCTGAGACACATCTTCGGGCTCATACAATTGTATTAAATTGAGTCTTGCTTAGGGGCTTTGTCAATGCCTCTTAATGTAGTAGGGACAAGGTGATTGGTTTCTCAGTGAAATGCATGTCCTACGCAGGGATGGGAGGAGAGGAGCCATGAAAAATAGGTGAGCTATGCCAAGGTGGTGTCTATGCCTGCCAAAGATGAAGTTAACGATGTCCTAGAGAAACGTTTTGAAAAGGTAGGCCTAATGGCCAATGCCCATGTTGGTCATGCGTCGTGGTTTCTTTGGTATGAGCACCCACTTCTCAAATAAAATATACAAAGTTAAAGAAAAAGAAATTACATTTGGAGTAATCGATGGCATATGAGACTCATCTTTGGGCTCATATAGTTTTATTGAATTAGGTATTGCTTCGGGGCGATGGCAATGCTGCCTCATCTAGAAGTGACAAGATGAGTGGTTTCTTGGTGAATTGCATTTTTTACGTAGGGATGAGATGGGAGGAGACATGAAAAATAGGCGAGTTCTGCAAAGGTGGTGTCTATGTCGGTCAAGATGAAGTTAACGATATTGTCCTAGAGAAACTCCTCGAAAAAGTAGGCCTAATGACCAATGCCTATGGTAGTCGTGACTTGCAGTTTCTGTGACATGGACACCCACTTCTCAAATAAAATAGAAAAGGATAAGTATAAAGAAATTACATTTAGAGAAATCGATGGCATATGATATTCATCTTTGGGCTCATACAATTTTATTGAATCAGGGCTTGCTTAGAGGCGGTGTCGATGCCGCCTCATGTGGCAGTGACATGACGAGTGGTTTCTTGGTGAATTACATGTTCTTACCAGGGATGGGAGGAGAAGAGCCATGAAAAATAGGTGGGTTTGAAGTGACAAGATGATTAGACAAAATGAATTATGAAAGCTATTTATGCAGATACAATGTTTTTAATACTAGCAATCGCATGTGTACAATGCAATGTGAACGCCGAATGGTATATGTTATTAGATTTATAAATTCAGTTATTACTTTTGTAGTTGATGTTGATGAGGGGTGTGATTGACAATACTGATTTTCTATTAAAGCCAGAACAAATGTTGCGAAATACATTAGAAGGGATGCTAGATAACACTTAGTTGTGTAATATTTGAATACAAATTCAAGTGAGACATGTAAGTTTGCTAATACTCACTCTCAAGAATGTAGTGAATGTGAAGTCTTGCTATCAAAGTAGATTGAAAGAATGACTAAGTGCTTTAACATATTATCTCTCCATGAAACTAAAATGAGACACAATATGCAACTATATATTAAAAATTCTGAAATGGTTATGGTACATTCCAATTTTCTTTATTACGTCAATGAGTTTGAGTGCATCATTGTTAGAGCTATTTTTTGCATATCTTACAATCATAACATTCCATGAGACCACATTTCTTTGAGGCATTTTGCAAACAAAAAACGGTATATGTTATGTGTTATAGGGATAGTTTTTACTTTTGTAGTTCTTTTAAACTATGGGTGATTGATTTTGTATGTGTAGAAATATAGACGAGTCACTTCATTTAAAAAGCGCAAACATGAGGTCCAACCCTTTAAACTATTCAAAATGCAAAAAAGTCATATAATGTACAAATCTTTGGATGGAAACAACTATAATTTGCACTGTCCTTTCTCGGCATTTTAAATTTTTAGGTATTTGTGTGTAGATGAAGACATTAAAAATGTGTTGTTGTTGGTTAACATAAAGAAACATGCAACAATAAAAAGGAAAAATCGAACATGTATGTTGAAACGTGTAATTTTGTAATTGTTTGAACTCTTTTTTCATCTAAACCAGTCTACGAGCATAGTCGCAGATTGCTCCCTTATTTATCAGAAAATACTATTATGCGGGAACTGCACAGATGATCATCGGGAAAAAACTTCTTGCAAAGAGAGGAGATGAAGAAAGCCAAGGAGGAATAATATTCGACATTGGTAGTTCATATACATACTTCAAAAGACAAGCTTATAATTCTCTTGTCTCAGTAGTAACTGTTTGGAAACAACTTTAACCTCATGCCATTTTCATATATCTTCAATACATCTATTTGAAATCCACTTTGAGATATCAATTCCAAGGTTCTTGTCTTGAATTTTTCACATACCATATTGAGTAATAACTCTATTACATGCTCTGAAAATTTCCCGCTGATGTGTGAAAATGGCATTAATTTAGTTGCATGGTTATGTCGGTCTCAAGAAAAAATTTCAGAAAAAATAAGGCCCAACTCTACCATATGGCCAAGATATTAGTGTTTTGTGATTCTTCAAGCAAAAGGAAACAAAACCTTTGAAGTGATGGTCAAATGTACACAAATTAAGGTTGAAATTTCCTTATGACAGTCCAATGGACATCAAATTTAATATGGGGTTTTCATTAACATAATTTGGCAAAATAGCTTGTTTCGTAAATAAGGAGAAACAATTTATAATATCAAATTGTTAAAAATCGTTGAACATCTTACAAGCACACTCAACATTGATCATGTCTCTGATAATGTTACAAGTGCAGAACAGAAAAACCATCTACATATTTGTCACTTAGATATTGAATATTAGCATAACTGTAAGGGGAAGTCAACTTTAGATCCTCTGAAGACATCATTATCAAGCTCAATTCCAGGATAAGAAGCAACTTCAAATATGCAACAAATCTTTCTAGATTCATACTCAAAAAGAAAAAATTTAATACCTTGCTTTACATGGTCTAAAAGTCTCAACTTTGCTTTGGGCATACCAAACACCTTATATCGAAAACAATTAATTCTCTGTCTATCATTAGACATGAAAATGAGCCCCGCCAACTCGTCTCCAATAACACCATCTTGACGCTCTTCACAGATAAAATCATTCAGCCCATTAGATCTTAGACTATGAGATTCATGTTGAGCAATACTATCATATTTTTCCTTCAAAACTTGATTGCTGATCCTTTTTTGCTGTAGAACTGGACTTGTTTCTAATCTTTCAATTGACAAGTGGGGTTGAGTAGGCTTCTTTGGCCAATCATTAGACTCACTCTTGTGACCTCTGGTACTTAAAAGAATTTCAGAATCAGAATTAAATTGTGAATGGATATGTAAGCTCTTATCTAGCCTTTGAAGTGATATGAAAGCCATTAGAATGTGCATCGTCATCAGAGTCTCCACTACGAGCACTCCGTCTTAGATTCCTGGAAACCAAGAGTTTCTTACTTGAATCTCCAAATCCTGAGACTCTTACAATTATGCGGTGTGATGGCAATAGAACAACACCATTTTTCTCCAAGGATACTGTTGATAATTTCTTCTTGGACGCACAATGCATATAGGACATAATTTCCTCTACCTCTATCTTCTCGTCAACTGACACATACTTTCTCTTCAAGGTAGCTTTCACATAATCCTTTCTCTCTATCCCTGCCTTCAGAGTAGCCACTTTCATTTTACTTGAGTGTTGATTTGTAAGGGACTCAAATCTCCTACTACCAATTGAAGCTTGCCCATATAAAATCTCATGCAAATATGTAGTAGGGAGGTGGGGTTTCTTCACAGACTCGTCAAATGCTGGAAAATCCCGAGTTTTTAACATATTTAAATAGATGGAAAAACAAGAAATCTTTGAGATTATCCCTAAGTAGGAACAAAGTCATTGACGGAGTTTGAACTATAAATGGTAGTTGCTGAAGATTTTGAAAACATTAATTTTTCTCTCTTTTTGTGCCAAGCATTTTCTATAAAATCATTCATAAAATTTTCTGCATCCTGTTTGAAAAGGGAAATGTCCCATTGGTTTTGAACTGAACTGTCTACAAAGTTTTCTTTCTGTATGAGATCTGGAAAGCTTCTGCTCATGTTTGATGATTGTGAAGAAATATCTTCAGGTATTGGGGAATTTGTTCCATCCAACATGGAAATTGAGTTGAATTGTTTGGTCCATAACCTTGGGAAACCATAAATACGGATAAGGTGAATTTTTATTGAATTTAAAGAGTAGCATAACTACCCAGGCAAAACAATTTTGATACTTGTTTGCATAGAAAGATGCAGATTATAACATGATGATTTTGTAAAAGACAACTTTACTGTTTACCTTGTAAGAATCTGTTGTCGTGGAAGGCGTTTCTGCTCAGATTCTGCTGTAAGTTAACATCCAAACAAATTTTAATAGCCACAATCGGACTGGAATAAGAATTCACAAATAAAACACAAGCAGGAACTAAATGAACCACGGTAGTAGGTTTTGGGTGTCAATAATTACCATAATGTTCGTTGTCATTCTTGGTAGATCGGTACATCATAGCAGGAAGCGGATGAATAGGATGAAAGATCGGTGCAAATCATAAAAAACAGGTAAAAGCCCGTCAAATTTAATCAATTTGGAAAAACGTCCAAACGGCTGTCAAGACGTCAAATTTAGCATCGCTGCAAAAACGTTCGGAGGTCCTCTACCATAGGGAGAACGCTTATGGTAACGCCTTCGGCGTAATAAAAATGACTTGCCAACGTGACTCAAAAATACATTCGACTCTAAACACAACTAAACATTAATATCCCATTCTAGTTACAAGGACAAAATACGTGGCAAATCAAAACTAAACTTTTATGAAGATTTGACTCAAATACAAATGACAATAGAATTCCATAGACTACACATACCGTGAGAGTTTATGGTGATATATCTGTATGACCGATTACACATTGAAACTTGAATGAATAGAAAATATGTTGATCGCATTACCAATTTTCCATTCATAAGCATGTACTAGTGGAATAAACATTGATTTGCTTGGAATAGATATTCTCTTCGAAAGGCACTGCGTATTTGTCGGTGACATTTACCGCTCCGCGCGCACAGAGAAATCAAGTTACAGTTTGATGCCGAGATCACCTTTTGAGTGCATAATTGCGTGAGGCTGGGTGATACAGTGGTGACAATGGTGTACGCTCTACTACAGATGCAGGCTGCAGAGAATCAAGACGAATGATTATGAAATACATAGACCAGAAGAGTCAGAGATGGATACAATGATGATGAACAGAAACTCAATGCAGCAAACAAGAAATTCAAACCATGATGCTCGATCTAGCCATGGAACGACATGTGAGAACCCACGAACAGAATAAAAGACGTGTTGAAGCAATTGACTACGAGACACAAAGCTATGCAACATACACCTACTATTTACGCTATTTCATATTTCACTGAAAGTTACTCGCATGACTCTCATCAGCTGGGATAACCACACATTAATCAACAAATTTTCCCCATACAACACTCATGATCTCATTAAGCTCTGATACCGAATGAAATATTTGGTTCAGAATTACACAGCAGAAACAATATAATATAATATTCTTGTATATATCTGCAGCACATTAGAATGGCTATTTTATAGCCACAAAGGTAGTCAAACAACTTTCTAGGAAATAGGAAATAGGTAGGCAGCATAACAATTAATCCGCTAAGGTATAACAAGTAATCAGTACGTAATTATTCATTTAACAATAGTTACTCATTTAATATTAATAATGTGAACACTAATATTATTCCTAACAAAATAAAAGCCGTATATATCGAAATACAAGAGAAATTAATTCAACGTTACCTCTCGACACTTTTTCTGGTTAAACTCTATAGAAAGGAATCATGTTTTCTTCTTCTTAACAAAATAGAGAATAATAACATTATAAGGATAGAGGATTTCCATTTTTTAATTTGATGTCATAAAATATATATTGCACTTTTAAAGATTTGGAATCATGAAAGGTATATTGAACTTTTAAAGATTGGGAAAGATATATAGTTTCGTTGATTTTATTTTCTTATAAAGGAGGGACTAAGGGAGAGACGTGCCAGATTTGGCATCAAGAAACTTTTGGAAGGCCATGTCAATAGCGACCTGGACATTACACATCACCAGTGATTAGGACGACTTCCTCTTCAGACAATGCCTGCATGCAAGACAAAAAGAATGCGAAACAAGCCACCTCTCAATAGATTCCATGTGGAACCCATGGTTGCATTAGGTAGGACTTGAACCACTTCCCGTCAACAAGTTCCACCTAACACAATCAGATATGACGCCTAAAGTTTCCAAGGGCTGTCGTAAAAAAAAATAGGCAGTGCCCTTATAACAGCCTTCTTAAACCCCATTTTTGGGAGCCGAACTGCCATGTCATCCACCCCATTTGTCAGCTACAACACATGTCGCACTTCGTCAAGGAGTTGAGCCTGATGTCGCAAATAAGTGTGCACATGTGGATGACTTGGATTTGTAGGAGGTCGTTGATACGGTTCACGAGGTGGATGGTCGAGATCTTGACACAACATCTGACATAGTCAGAACCTATGCATGTTTCTACAAAGGTAAACACTTTTCGACGTAAAACATTCTTAGGAAACTAATTAGAAAATAAAAGCAGAGGTCTTAAAATAAATAAGAGGGAATAAGTTATAGCAAATTGTAGCAAATGTGATGTAGGAACATCATCATGCAAATATCAAATTTTTGGGTTTTAAGAAATTTTGGGTTGAATTAGATCTAGGTAGACATTTTTGATGTTTTTGAAAGCTCTCCCACCTTCTTAGGTCCCTCCATAGGTGTGAAGGGGTTATTTTGGGTTTTCCCTCCAAAATACACCCTTTTGAATATTTGAATATATAAGTTTGAATTAGGAGGTTTAATGCAATTATGAATTCATGTAATGAAGTGAGGGGACTAAAAAAAACCGTATGTGATGTAAATGATATGTTGTAAACTCATTTAATTAGGAGTTCACAAGTGTGGTCACCTTTTATGATAGTTAGGGTTTTATAAGCTTGTGTAACTACATCTTATTTTGGGCTTAAGAAAGAAAAGTATTCGAATGAAGACGATATGTTGGTGGAGAGAAGATAGATAAAGGTGAAAATAGGTGTGAGAGAGCCTTAGAAGGCTCCAAGAATATGTACATGCATTCACGGGGTTTATCATGATATTATTTCTTCTTAAAAACTTGTGAACTTGAGAATAAAGATGAATCAAAACTGAAATCAAGAGCTTCTTTGAATTCTTACCATTATGGTTTGATGTTGGTTGTTTTCATTTAAATGTATGACCATCATATGTTCTTGGAAATTCATGTTTATTTATGGTAAAGACTGCATTAGTGCCCACACTTTCTTCAGCTCAGTAGCTTGTTGTTTATTGGCTCATAGACATGTTTTGACAGTGATTGGTGATATCTTGGACATTATATTTAGATATTTGATTATATTAGTCATGTGTGACATTCAGGCGTATAACGCCAATTTAACCTAATTTCCTTATTGTCGCATTTTCTTGTTATGACATGGAAACTAATGAAATATGATGTGCTTGGAACCTAATTACATTGATGGATAGTTGTTGCATGATGGGATTATATGTCGTTTTATCATCTTGTCTAACTTTTGGAATATGGAATATAATTGTGCACGTTGTTACATCTGGATTTCAGTAGGATGTTAGGTTAGTTTAGCATGCATTGATATCTTACTATGTCATTTATATTGTATTGGACAGGTGCAGTTAATGTGTGCAATGAGTGTGCAGGTGACAGGTTTACAGGAGAACGTGGGATTCAGGCCAGTTACTCAAAACTTGCACAAGCAGCCCACGGGCTGAGTCCTAGCCATGTTCACTGTGTGAAGCCCTAGGATAGATGATTGTTAATTTTGGGCACTTTGAGTGACCCCAATGTATGTAAAGTATTTTGCTTTAATTTATTAATTTTTGTTTAGGGTTGTTAGTAGAGTTGTAAACTTGCTTAGGGAGTAAATAATTTCACTTTCTTTTAAATTGTTGATTTTGTTAATTAGTCTCTTAATCACAAGGGTTTAGGGTCACATGTGAGACCCTTGGGTGGTCCCCACACCCTCTACCCTTGTGCCAAAATGCAAAACCCGAAATTAGGGTATTTTGGGCATTTTTGGGGACCCCTTTGTAGCTTGGGAGTCCCCCTTTCACTAAAATGAGCCCTTGGACCCTACCTAATGGGTAGGGGGGCTTGTTTTCAAGGCTAGAGGGAGTTTTCCCTCCCTTTCTACCCTTGTTTTGTCACATCCATGTAAGGGATGTGGATTTGTGTGTTTTTCAAAAATGCAACTAGTTTTGTCTTGCTAACATTTGAGGAAATTTGGGAGAAGAGGGTAAAAAGATAATTTTACCCTTTCTCTCTTTTGTCTTAGCATCTTTGACCATGAGGAGGGAGAGGGGTGACACATGTCACCCCCTCATTTGTGAGGATGCTTGGTTCCTCCTCTTCATATTCTCATTCATGGAGAAAAAAAAAATGGACTTTTTGCTTGGATTTTCTTGCTTGGATGCTTGGGTGAATTGGAGCTTGGAATTTGCTTGGAGCTAGGGGTGGAAATCTTGAAGTTAGGAAGCTTTTTGGAAAGCTTTCCTTGAGGTAGGCTCTTGGATCTTGTAGTTGTGTTGCTTTATTTTAGTTATTAGATTGTTTGTTGAAATTGTTTATTTTTGAATGAAGCTTAGTGTTGTTTGTGTGTGTTTTTACTCCCTCCATCATATGGCATGATGGAGTTTGGAGTGTGGGGGAAGAGAGAGGGAATTTTCCCTCTCAACCCTCAAGGCTTGATGGCCAAGCCTTGTAGGGTCTTATTATTTTTTCCCCTCAATGGTTGAGGTGGGGAAGTGGATTCATTTGGCTTGAATCTCCTTCCCCATCCTTGGTAAGGAAACCCCCTTTTGGGGTTTGAAAATCCTTCCAAGGAGGACATGGAGAAAGGGGGAGGAATAAGGAGGGTTTGTTTTGACTATGGAGCAATAAGGAGGTTAAGAAGATGTGTTATGTGCATATAATGATGATGTTTTATTTTGGAGAACTTTCTCCTCTCTTCCCCATTTTTGGAGGATGAACATGGGTTCTCCTCCTTGTTTGTTGGAATCTTGTGTTGATTGTGAGTCTTAAGTTTGTGTGTTTGTTTCATTCTTGTCTACCCCTTTACCTTGTGCAAGTGTTGGTTAGCTATCCTCTTTCCCATGGGCTTGGGGGAGGCTAGCATGCATCCCAACCTTGGGATAGGCATGTGATGATGCCTAAAGGTTGGGTGGTTAAACAAGCCCTTTTCTCTTTGTGTTGGCCTTGAAAAGATTTTGGAGTTGGGAAGCTTTGGAAGATGCATGAAGACACTTGCCTACTTGGAACCTCTTCTTGTTTCCTTTCACCATTTTATGGACCTTCTCTTTCCTTGTATCTTGAAAAGAATGGTTTGTGTGAAAAAAATATTGTGTGAGCTTTCATTGTCTTGTATGACACTCTTTTGCATTTGGAGTTTGACATGCAAATCTTGTATTAAAATGGTTGATAAATCTTCCCTTAGCATTAGTATGTTACTTTGTATAATTTCCTTGAATATTTGAAATGTTATGAGTATGTTAGATTTTGTTGATGGAAGCTTAGATCCTTGGAAGAATTTGGAAACTTGAAATTTTCCCTTAATAAGAATGCGTGTCCTTCTTGAAGAAAATAGACATTTAGTATTTTTTTTGGATTGTTAAATTTTTTCTTTAAAAATAGTCTTTATATTGAAAGATGAATGTATGTTCTTGTTTTGGACTTCCTTGTAAATGTTATTTTGGTAAATGCATTGGCTTGAATATAGACATAAAACTGTATCATTTACCTATTCTGTGCATAGTCTTTCTATGGAATAATAATCTGCAATTTGCGATTATTATATCTAAAAATAAGTATACTTTTACATAAGTGTAAAACTTGTTCTTAGCTTCACTCTTATGGCTTTAGTGATAAGACAAAGTGTGCATTGTTAAGATCATATATATTCTTTAAGTGTAAAACTTGATAGTTTCCAAAGATCTCCTGTTAAATGAATATAGGTTGTCACAATCATTTGCTATGTTAAAATATATATATATATCATGCTATGTTTAAATATACCATTATTATATGGCAATTTTTATATATTTATATTCTATATATGCATACGCTGTTTGATATCGTATTTATATGAATAATATAAGATGGTATAAACAGAAAAATTATATATATATATATAATGTATAATATTTAAACGGATTGTAGTTTGTTTTAAAAAAAAAAAAAACCTAATTTAATGTGGGGGAGGTTAGGCCCCCTCCCCCGCAGCGACTGTATTAAAACAAAAAAAATATATATATATTTATAACAGGCGGGGGGGCCGAACCCCCCCCCCCCCGGCTCACCCCTTTTGAAAGCAGCCGTGGGGGCGCTGCCCCCACGGACCCCCCTCACCCCCCTCCAACGCGGCGCCAGCCGCACCCACCCCACCTGCTTCACCGGCCCCGCCCGACCTGCTGTCGCAAACCCTGTCCCCCTGTTCCGCCCCCCCGCCCTCTCTCCCCGCCGTCTCCTCAACCTGCCCCCTCTGCCTCACCCGGCCCCAGCACGCCGCCTGAACCTGCCGTTCCTCGGCCGCTGTCCCGGCCTCCCAGCTGCGCCGCGCCGCCTCTGCAGCCACTCGCCGCCCGACCCTCCTCCTCCTGCGGCCCTTCTTCCTCATTCCGCATATTAAAAATAAAACTAACCTAGTATATACTTCAAAAATAAAACTAACCTAATATATATTACAATCTTAAAACTAACCTAATATATATATATACGATGTGTGTAAAACTAACCTAATAGTGTGTATAAATGTATAAATACACAGTGTGTAAATATAAATATACATATATAATATGTGTATATAACATAGAATAAGTAGTGAAGGGTATACAAATGTATAAAAAATAAAATATGTTAATAAATAAATATAACGATAATAATAGTAATAGATAACCAAATAAACAAATACATAAACCTAACTAGGTGTAATAAAACGAAACAAAATAAATGAGTGTAAATATATATGTATTTTATACAAGGAAAATAAACAAGAAAATTATGTATGAAAGAACGTAAAATGAAGGAATGAGGTCTTTTAAAAAATAATAATAATAATAATAAATAAATAAATAAAATAAAATAAAAATAAATGGTATATCCTTAATAGTCACCAGGAAAAGATATAAAAGAGGTATTAGCTTTTAATTTAAACACTTTCAAAAAAAAAAAAAATTTACCTTAAAATTTTACCCTGTCTAGCGCGTTTCTCGGTGTCCCAGATGGGGCATTACAGTTGGTATCAGAGCTTGGGGTTCGCACTCGCGGACCACTGGGTAACAAATTAAGATAATTAATATCAATTTTAACAACACACAATTTACTGAACAAATAAAGATAAACAGTTAAAATAAGTCACCCCCTCTTCCATTAAATTTTAAATTAATAAATGGCTCGCTCACCTCGTGCGCAGGATGGCGCCTAAGCGAGGACGATCTGCCAGAGGTATGGGGCGTAGCGCATCTACGCAGGAGCCGACGACGCCCGATTTTGGGCCTCGGATATTAGAGGCCTTACGCCAGCTGATAGGCGTTGTGGAGCAGCGCCTACCACAGCCACAGGAGACGAGAGTGGAGGCATCTTTGGGAGACGAGGAGCCGATAGGCGTGGACGCGCATTCGGAGCCGCCAGAGCACGACACACCGAGGCGGGAGAGGTCACGCAGCCCTTCCGTTCATCACGAGAGGGCAGCCTCATTCCGTCGCAGCCGATCTCACAGTCTCGAGGGACCCTTCGAGGATAGGCGACTCCCTTCGCCTGTAGGACTACATCGCCAGGATCGAGATACAGGCAGTGTGATCCGGGATCTTCTTCGTTTGCAGCCGCCCACTTACACCGGCTCCACAGATGGCTTTGGGGCTGAGTCATGGCTCCTTAGCTTGGATAGTTGCTTTGGCTTGCACTCTTACGAGAGCAACGTCAAGGCGAGGTTCGCCATACACCTCCTCCGAGACGCAGCAGGCGTTTGGTGGAGGAATGAGGAGCGGAAGCTCCATCTGACCCGAGAGACAGTGACTTGGGAGTTGTTCGAGGAGCGTTTCAGGGCGCGATATATGTCAGAGCATTTTGTTCAGAAGAGGATCGACGAGTTTCACGACTTGCGACAGGGATCTGGCACAGTAGCGCAGTATGAGAGCAGGTTTTTGGATCTTCTTCAGTATGTGGATTACCTGCAAGATGAGAAACTGCAAGTTAACAGGTTCATTCGAGGGCTCAATGCAGATATAGCAGGAGCAGTTAGGATGCTATCTCCTCCCACTCTTGAGAAGGCCGTTGAGAAGGCCTACTTAGCTGAGGAGAACAGGACCAAAGCACAGGAGCATCGTGATAGGAACAAGAGCAAGTTTCAGGAGAGGATACAGGCATTTCAGAGTCAGAGGTCACGAGGTTCTGCACCACCCCCTAGAGGAGGATTTTGGCCTCCGCCAGCAGCCACGAGGGCTCCACCGCACCCACAGCGACAGACACAGCAGCAGAGCCACCCGCAGCAGGGGCTAGGCAGACACAGGGATTTCAGAGAGGTGTTTCTAGAGGTGGTTTTAGTGGAGCCAGAGATAGGAGGCAGGGAACTCAGCAGACACAGCCAGCTCGCACTCAGCAGTCTGCTAGGGTTGGACCAGCAGGATCAGTACACCAGAGTACAGGAGGGACCCCATCTCAGAGGGGTACAGGAGGTTGTTTTATTTGTGGATCTCCAGATCACTATGTGCGCATGTGCCCGCACAAACCCAATACCATGGATGCTCAGAGAGCTGCTAGATCCGAGCAGACGGTGGGTGACGTAGGACGCGCCCATCGTGTTTATGCAGCGGTTGACAACCGCCAGGCCGAGCATCAGGCCACGGTCATTGAGACGACAGGTACTATCAGGGGTATTTCTGTCTCAGTACTTTTTGATTCAGGTGCTTCAGATTCCTTTATATCACCTTCTATAGTGGACCAGTGTGGGCTAGTGGTGGCTAGGCAACCAGATAGTTGGCAGGTTGAGTTGGCCTCTGGAGCCAAACTCGCCGTGGACTCGTATGTGGAGAGTTGTGTACTTGATTTGGGAGTCTTCTCCACTACGCTTGACCTTCGAGTTATCCCTCTAGGTTCCTATCAGGTAGTTTTGGGTATGGATTGGCTCGAGTCTCATCGAGCTAAGGTGGATTGCAGAAATAAGGTCATTGAGTGTCAGGATGATCTTGGGAGTGCAGTTGTTATATCAGGGATGCAGAGACCTATCTCCTTGCGCATGATATCGGCTAAGCAACTCAAGCGGAGCATGCGTAAGGGTTGTCAGTTGTTTGCTATCACTATCAGTGATCGATCTGAGAGCATTCCAGAGCATTCACCTTTAGATGATCATGCAGTTTTGAGGGAGTATGCAGATGTTTTTCCAGGCGAGCTTCCAGGGTTACCACCCCGCAGAGAGGTGGATTTCACCATTGATTTAGTACCTGGATCAGCACCAGTTTCTAGGGCACCTTATCGGATGACGACACCAGAGCTTCATGAGCTCAAGATTCAGTTAGAGGAGTTGTTGGATAAGGGTCTCATTCGCCCTAGTGTATCTCCTTGGGGAGCGCCAGTCATATTTGTGAAAAAAGGACGGTTCTCTCAGGCTTTGTGTAGACTTCAGGCAGCTCAACAAAGTCACAATAAAGAACCGTTATCCGCTCCCTAGGATTGATGACTTGTTTGATCAGATGCGGGGAGCGAGAGTGTTCTCCAAAATTGATCTCAAGTCAGGGTATCATCAGTTGCGCATTTCAGATGCAGACATCCATAAGACAGCATTTCGCACACGATATGGGCATTATGAGTTCACAGTGGTCCCATTTGGTTTGACCAATGCCCCAGCTGTCTTCATGAGCCTCATGAATGGTGTATTCAGGACATTTCTGGATCGCTTTGTCTTAGTGTTCCTTGATGACATATTGATTTATTCTCGTTCCGAGGAGGAACACGAGGAGCATTTGAGGCAGGTACTTCAGGTTTTGAGAGAGCAGAAGTTGTATGGGAACTTGGAAAAGTGCAGCTTCTTTCAGACAGAGATTCAGTACTTGGGTCATATCATTTCAGGTGAGGGTATCTCTGTAGATCCCTCTAAGATACAGGCTATCTTGGACTGGCCAGCACCCACATCAGTTACTGAGGTGAGGAGTTTCATGGGTTTGGCAGGGTATTACCGCAGGTTTGTACAGGACTTTTCTAGGATTGCTCACCCTATCACTTCTCTTCAGAGGAAAGGGAAGAAGTTCGATTGGTCAGAAAAATGTGAGCAAGCCTTTCAGTTGCTTAAGGAGCGGTTAACCACGGCGCCCATCTTAGCAGTTCCAGACCCGACAGAGGATTTTGTTGTTTGTACAGATGCATCACTAGAGGGTTTGGGAGCAGTTCTTATGCAGGAGCGTCGGGTTATTGCTTTTGAGTCTCGTAAGCTCAAGGACTACGAGCTTAATTATCCTACTCATGACTTGGAGCTTGCAGCAGTTGTACATGCTCTAGTGCGTTGGCGACATTTCCTTTTGGGTAGGCCTTTCATTTTGAGGACAGACCATCGTAGTTTGCAGCATATCTTCTCACAGCCGAACCTCAACGCTTGTCAACGGCGATGGATGGAGTTCCTATGTGAGTATGACATGGAGGTTCAGTACATCAAAGGGAAGGAAAATGTTGTGGCAGATGCTCTTAGTAGACGACGACATGTGCTTGCTTCTTTGACACTTCAGTCAGATTTGAGAGGCAGGATTCTTGAGCACCTTCCAGAGGACAGATTTTATGAGGGAGCTAAACAGATGTTAGAGTCTCAGGGTTCTTTAGAGGGCAGATATTCTGGGTGTGTTTTAGAGACAGATGGTTTGCTTCGTTTCCACAGGCGCATCTACGTGCCTAAGTCTGGTGATTTGCGTAGCTTCATCCTCACAGAGGCTCATCGAGCCCCATATGCGGCTCATCTAGGAGTAAAGAAAATGCATGCCGATCTGAAGGAGTTATATTATTGGCTAGGTCTTCGACGGGACATAGCAGATTTTGTTACACGTTGCCTTGAGTGCCAGAGAGTCAAGGCAGAGCATTCTCATCCCGCAGGACTTTTACAGCCTCATGATATTCCCGAGTGGAAATGGGATGTGATCTCCATGGACTTCATAGTCGAACTTCCTATGTCATCTTATCGTCATGACGCCATTATGGTCACCGTGGATAAGTTGACTAAGGTTGCGCACTTTTCGCCAACCAAGGTCACCTATAATGCATAGGCCATTGCCAAAGTATTTATGGAGGACATTGTTAGGTTGCATGGGATTCCGAAGACCATCATTAATGACAAGGATACTATCTACACTTCAGTATTCTGGACTTCTTTTCAGGCAGCTTTGGGAACTCAGATCAATTTCAGTTCTGCTTATCACCCAGAGACAGATGGGCAGACAGAGAGGGTTAATCAGGTATTAGAAGACATGTTGAGGATGTATGTCATGGATCAACAGAGGAAATGGGAGGATTATTTGCATCTAGTTGAGTTTTCCTACAACGACAGTTATCATAGTTCCATTGGTATGGCTCCTTACCAGGTTTTGTATGGACGACCTTGGAGAACTCCTTTGAGTTGGGATAGACTAGATAACAAGATTATTCTGGGACCAGCCTACCTTCAAGATTTAGAGCAGCAGGTTGTTCTGATTAGACAGCGTCTTGAGCAGGCCAGAGCACGCCAAAAGGCGTATGCAGACACCAAGAGGATTGATCGTCACTTCTCAGTGGGTGACAAAGTCTTCTTGAGGGTTCATCCGCATAAGAGTCCGATCCGTTATGGAAAGGGGTCTAAGCTATCGCCTTGTTTTGTGGGGCCTTTTGATATTTTAGAGGTCATCGGTCCAGTTGCCTATCGCCTAGCTTTGCCACCACGCCTTGCACAGGCCCATGATGTTTTTCATGTTTTTGTACTACGTAGATATGTACCTGATGCTTCTCATGTCTTGGATTGGTCGGCATTACAGGTAGAGGACGGAGGACAGTGGAGATTGGAGCCCGTACGCATACTGGAGCACCGGAGGTTGGCCCTTCGGGGTCGAGACTTGGACCAGGTTAGAGTACAGTGGGACCGGTACGACGAGACAGCAGCTACTTGGGAGGATGCGATTCCTTTGAGGGCCAAATATCCCTACCTCTTTCAGTGACTTCCAGGAGGAAGTCTAATTTTAGTAGAGGGGGATGTAGTGCCCACATTTTCTTCAGCTCAGTAGCTTGTTGTTTATTTGCTCATAGACATGTGTTGACAGTGATTGGTGATATCTTGGACATTATATTTAGATATTTGATTATATTAGTCATGTGTGACATTCAGGCGTATAACGCCAATTTAACCTAATTTCCTTATTGTCACTTTTTGTTCTTGTTATGACATGGAAACTAATGAAATATGATGTGCTTGGAACCTAATTACATTGATGGATAGTTGTTGCATGATGGGATTGTATGTCGTTTTATCATCTTGTCTAACTTTTGGAATATGGAATATAATTGTGCACGTTGTTACATCGGGATTTCAGTAGGATGTTAGGTTAGTTTAGCATGCATGGATATCTTACTATGTCATTTATATTGTATTGGACAGGTGCAGTTAATGTGTGCAATGAGTGTGCAGGTGACAGGTTTACAGGAGAACGTGGGATTGAGGCCAGTTACTCAAAACTTGCACAAGCAGCCCACGGGCTGAGTCCTAGCCATGTTCACTGTGTGAAGCCCTAGGATAGATGATTATTAATTTTGGGCACTTTGAGTGACCCCAATGTATCTAAAGTATTTTGCTTTGATTTATTAATTTTTGTTTAGGGTTGTTAGTAGAGTTGTAAACTTGCTTAGGGAGTAAATAATTTCACTTTCTTTTTAATTGTTGATTTTGTTAATTAGTCTTTTAATCACAAGGGTTTAGGGTCACATGTGAGACCCTTGGGTGGTCCCCACACCCTCTACCCTTGTGCCAAAATGCAAAACCCGAAATTAGGGTATTTTGGGCATTTTTGGGGACCCCTTTGTAGCTTGGGAGTCCCCCTTTCACTAAAATGAGCCCTTGGACCCTACCTAATGGGTAGGGGGGCTTGTTTTCAAGGCTAGAGGGAGTTTTCCCTCCCTTCCTACCCTTGTTTTGTCACATCCATGTAAGGGATGTGGATTTGTGTGTTTTTCAAAAATGCAACTAGTTTTGTCTTGCTAACATTTGAGGAAATTTGGGAGAAGAGGGTAAAAAGATAATTTTACCCTTTCTCTCTTTTGTCTTAGCATCTTTGACCATGAGGAGGGAGAGGGGTGACACATGTCACCCCCTCATTTGTGAGGATGCTTGGTTCTTCCTCTTCATATTCTCATTCATGGAGAAAAAGATGGACTTTTTGCTTGGATTTTCTTGCTTGGATGCTTGGGTGAATTGGAGCTTGGGATTTGCTTGGAGCTAAGTGTGGAAATCTTGAAGTTAGGAAGCTTTTTGGAGAGCTTTCCTTGAGGTAGGCTCTTAGATCTTGTAGATGTGTTGCTTGATTTTAGTTGTTAGATTGGTTGAAATTTGTTTATTTTTGAATAAAATTTTAGTGTTGTTTGTGTGTGTTTTTACTCCCTCCATCATATGGCATGATGGAGTTTGGAGTGTGGGGGAAGAGGGAGGGAATTTTCCCTCTCAACCCTCAAGGCTTGATGGCCAAGCCTTGTAGGGTCATATTTATTTTTCCCCTCAATGGTTGAGGTGGGGAAGTGGATTCATTTGGCTTGAATCTCCTTCCCCATCCTTGGTAAGGAAACCCCCTTTTGGGGTTTGAAAATCCTTCCAAGGAGGACATGGAGAAAGGGGGAGGAATAAGGACGGTTTGTTTTGACTAAGGAGCAATAAGGAGGTTAAGAAGATGTGTTATGTGCATATAATGATGATGTTTTATTTTGGAGAACTTTCTCCTCTCTTCCCCATTTTTGGGGGATGAACATGGGTTCTCCTCCTTGTGGTTTTCTTTTGGAGTCTTGTTTTCTTGGTCCTAATTTTTCTTTGCATGTTTGTCTCTTTGTTGGTGCATCCTTTCCCTTGTGCAAGTTTTGGCAGCTATCCTCTTTCCCATGGGCTTGGGGGAGGCTAGCATGCATCCCAACCTTTGGGAAAGGCATGTGATGATGCCTAAAGGTTGGGTGGTTAAACAAGCTCTTTTCTCCTTGCATGGTTTGGGAAGACATAGAAGATGGCTTTCAAGTTGGATTGGTGGCAATATGGGTTCTTTTAGCTCTTATCCTTCCTTGTGATACTTCCTTGAAATGTAATCCCCTTTTAGAGGATAGAATGTGAGAGTTCACATCTCTTTGAAAATACTTCATTTTACACTTTTTTTGTATCACTTGTATATTTGATTTGATGCTACTTGGGTTTGAACATGCATTTAATCCCAAGCTTGTGGAGGTGAAGCAATGAAGTAATGAAGTAAATAATTCTATCTCCTTGAGTCTTGTGGGGGGGTTCGGCCCCCCCCACCCTGCACAGACCGCAAAAAAAAAGAGGAGAAAATGGGGGTGGGGGCGCTGCCCCCATCGCCCCCCCCGCACCACAGTTATAGCCGTGGGGGCGCTGCCCCCACGGACTCCCTCCCTCACCACCGCCCGCAGCTGCCGCTGCCCCTCAACCTCCGCCCCCACCTGTTCCTAGCCCGGCCCGGCCTGCACTGCCGCGGCACCCTCCGCCCACGCTGCCCCACGTCCCCCGCGCCTAGCCGCCCTGTTCTGGCTCCCTCCTGTCCCCTTCGCCGGCCTCCTCTCTCCCTGCCGTCGCCCAACCCTCCTCCACCTGCGGCCGCCCTCTTAAAACACACAACCTGATGTATACAACCGTAAAACTAACCTATTATATAAAAGTATGGATAAATATACATGTATGTATAAATAAATAAATAAATAAATATATATATATATATATATATGTGTGTGTGTGTGTGTGTGTGTGTGTGTGTGTGTACACATACATATATATATATATATATATATATATATATATATATATATATATATATATATATATATATATAGGTATTTAGAACAAAGAATAAGTTAGTGAGGGCATGTAAATCTAAATAAATAAATAAATACTTATAACGATAATAATAAATAATCAAATAACGAACATATAAATATAGATATAGGTGAATTGAAACGTAACAAAATAAATGCATAAGATATATATATATATATATATATATATATATATATATATATATATATATATGTAATTTATATAACGAAAAATAAACAAGAAGAATATGTATGGAAGAAAGAGATAATAAGAGAGAGAGGATATAGATATCTAGGGTAAACTTAGGTCAAAGAAAATTTAGGGTTGAGATTAGGCTTTTTGTAGGGCCACATGTTTTTCCTTCACACCTTTAGCCATGGAAATATTGTTGAAGAGGACAGATGAATTTTTAAAGGGGGCGTGGAGTTATTTATTATTGTTTATTCTTTCTTATGGGGGCACTAGCAAAATTAAAATGTAATTAATTAATTAACTTCGAGTTAGGGTTAGCAAACAAGTTAGAAAAAAAAAAAAATTTACCCTAAAATTTCTAGTCATTATTGATGTATTTTTTTCGATGTCCCTGGAAGGGGCATTACAGTTATAGTTATGATTTTACTAAAAAGAACGATAACTAGATCGTACAAAGCCAAGAACACAGATGCTAATCAAACACCACGATTTATAAGACGAAAACAATTCACCAGAATAACTTTACATAAAACCTTTGCAAACAAATGAGCAACAATATCATATATTATTATGGAACTCAATGAAATACAATGAGAATGAGCCTTGCTTATATAGGCAAGGAATAATAATCTAAGAACCAGTCAAGGTCGTAGATCAAACCATAAATCATGGAAAGAACTAGTCATCAAAGAACTAGTTAAGTCCATAGATTTATGAGAGAACTATACATCAAGGATCTAGTCAATACCATAGATCAAGGAAAGAAACTAGTCAATACCATAGATCAAGGAAAGAACTATACCTAACAACTAGATAATATCCCCCTAATATCTAAATAAATAAAAAGAAATATCCACACACATAAGTGAGTGAGGATAAATACAATAAAGGTAAATAAAGTACCTAGGTGAACATGAGCTAAGGTGAATACCTACTCTAACATTTACAGGAGGTGGAAAGGAATTAAGGAAAATCCAAGAATGGGGAACATGATTAAAATTATAAGGAAAACCAAAACCTTTCATTCATGAGTGTTGAGGTTAGCACACAGTTGTACAAATAATATATCATATCTAAGCATACATGCAAATAAAAACGGATATTCTACTAGAAGAAATACACAAAACAAGAGAAATAAATCAACACCAAATTTAACGTGGTTCACCCAGTGTGGGCTACGTCCACCAAGAAACAAGCCTATCTATTATCCAAATCTTTGACAAGATATACAATGAAGATTTACAGTCTTCCACATCTCTCAGATGTTCAATACTTTCTTCCTTCAAGCTTTCCTTTTTCTTTTCACCAAGAATTCTTTCTCACATAATTATATCTTGTGATTATGATCCACACCACCTTCTAAAAACCTAATTTTAACTTCATATAGTCATTTTAGCCCTTAGGGCACTTAGCCATGAAATTACAATTAATAAATCTATTTTAATGCTAAAAATAGATATAATTCCCGAGAGTTAATTAAAACTTTGTCACACAAGTAACCGACTCCAGTTCTACCTAACCGTCACTGGTTCCTACTTGCCCTTGACCGATGCCAGTCTTCCTTGACCGATGCCGGTTACTATGTTTTTCAGCAAGTTCCAATTGCATGCTAAAATGAAGTAATTGAGCTCCACAACTCAACAATCTCCCTCTTGGAGTTTAATTACTGCACCATACATGTACAACGTCATTCTTGGATCCTTCCTTAGCTTTGTTTCTTCCTCTTCAAGTCTCAAACTCGAAGACCAAAAAAAGTGGAGTGTAGCTCCAACTTCTCCTTTGCTAATGGCTTCGCTAGCATATCCGTAGGGTTCTTGCTTGTATGAATATTTTCCTGATTCAACTGTCCCACCTCCAATACCTGCCGTATGAAGTGATACCTCAATTGAATGTGTTTCGTTCTCGAATGAAACACGGAGTTCTTTGCCAAATGAATTGCACTCTTACTATCACTAAACGATTTACAATCACCTTGCTCCTTTCCCAACTCTTCTATGAACCTACTCATCCATATCATCTCCTTGCTAGCCTCTATAACTGCAACATACTCTACCTCTGTAGTAGACAAAGCCACAACCTTCTGCAATCTTGAAATTTAACTAACTGTCGTTCCACCTATTGTGAAAATATATCCAGTAGTGCTCCTCCTACCATCCAGATCTCCAGCCATATCCGAATCAACATAGCCACACAATGAAATATCTGAACCTCCATAGCATAACTGCATGCTAGGTGTCCCTTTCAAATACCTGAGTATCCATTGGACTGCTTCCAATGCTCTTTACCTGGACTGGCCATATATCTACTCACCACTCCCACTGCCTGTGCAATGTCTGGTCTGGTACAAACCATAGCATACATGAGATTCCCTACTGCTGAAGCATATGACACTCGTGTCATGTATTTGACCTCCTCTTGTGATGTAGGACATTGATATTTTCTCAATTTAAAGTGTCCGGCCAAAGGTGTACTAACAGGTTTTGCATTCTGCATGTTGAACCTTTCTACCACCTTATAGATATAATCCTCATGAGACAAATACAATTTCTTGTTCTTCCTATCTCTATGTATTTGCATGCCAAGGAATCTTTTTACAGCTCCTAAATCCTTCATAACAAATGTATGAGCTAGCTTTCCCTTAAGCTCACCAATGTCTTGCATACTAGATCATGCAATAAGCATATCATCCACATACAGTAACAAAATAATATAGCTCACATTTCCAAGTTTCTTGAAATAAACACAATGGTCAAATTCACATCTCAAGTAACCATGCTCATGTATAAAACTATCAAACTTCATGTATCATTGCCTTGGAGCTTGCTTGAGCCCATATAGACTTTTTTTAACCTGTACACTAATTTCTCCTTACCCTTGACTTCATACCCAAACGACTGCTACATATAAATTTCTTCATCCAAATCACCATGAAAAAAAGTCGTCTTCACATCTAGTTTCTCTAAATGCAAGTCTTCTACTGCAACTAAACTCAATACAGTATGAATATAAGTCATCTTAACAACAAGAAAAAATATTTCACCAAAATCAATACCTTCTTTCTGTGCAAATCCTTTTACTACAAGCCTTGCCTTGTACCTTTTCTATCCACCTTCTTCTTCCTTAATCCTGTAAACCCATTTGTTCTGCAATGTCCTCTTACCTATTGAAAAATTAACTAAATCCCAAGTCTGGTTTTGTTTCAAGGAGTCCATCTCCTCATCCATGCCATGCTCCCGCTGCACGTGGGTCTCATCTTGCATTACTTATTCAAAACTTTCCGGTTCACCATTATCAGTCAATAATAAATAAAATAGAGAAGGTGTAAATCTTTCTGGAAGTTTACTTACCCTTTGTGACCTTCTCACAGGAGTTTAAGGTAATGGAGGCTCTATCTAGGCCTCCTGAACATTAGTATCAACTTCTGACAGTGACCGACACCGGTCACCTCTAACCGATGTCAGTTCTGATAATCGATGCCGGTTAGGATCCTTTGTAACCGTCAACAGTTTATCTGACCGATGCCGGTCATGGCCTAACCGACCATGGTTACTGTTTATTTCTATAGGTGTTTCTTTCAAACCCGAGAGTTCATTTTCATCAATAAACTTCTCAATTTTCTCATCGTTGGGTACCAAAATTTGATCTCTCTACATTCTCTTTTCATTCCATTCAACATCATGACTCCTAACAATCTTAGAATTCTCTAAATCCTAAAAACGGAATCCAAAATCACTAGATCCATAACCAATAAAAGTGCATCTCTTGGATTTTATATCCAGTTTTTTCTATTTTCCTTGTCAACATACACAAAAGCTTCTGAACCAAAAACTTTAAGAAAAGAAAGATCTACGTCTTTTCCAGTCCAAGTTTCCTATGGTATTCCTCCATCTAGTGAACTTGAAGGACCATAGTTAATCAAATAAACCGTTGTATCAACTACTTCTACCCAAAAATTTAAGGGCAATCCAGAATGTATCCTCATACTTCTAGCACGTTCCATGATTGTCCTGTTCATTCTTTCTGCAACACCATTCTCTTGTGGTGTTCTTGGAACCATTCTTTCTCCACATATCCCATTCACTGAACAATAATCATTGAAAACCTTGCTACAGTATTCACCACCATTGTTAGATCTAAGGCACTTTAATTTTGAATTTGATTCATTCTCAACAAGGGCTTTCCATCTTTTAAAAGTTTCTAAAACATCATATTTATGTTTAATACAATAAACCCATACCTTTCTTGTAGCATCATCAATGAAAGTAACATAATATTGGGATCCTCCAAGAGAAGCTACCTGAGATGGTCCCCACACATTTGAGTGTACAAGCTCCAATTTTTGCTCCTTCTTAGTTGCCCCAACTTTGAGAAATCTCACTATCTTTTGCTTTCCAAAAATACAATGCTCACAAAAATCAATATCTAAATCTTTCAAATCTAACAACTTACCCTTAGCCTTTAAGATCTGCATTCCTTTTTGACTCATATGGCCCAACCGATTATGCCACATACCTGCATCTGAATCTGAAGTAGATAATGTAGAAAAATAATCAGCAACACAAGTAGATAAATATAAAGTTCTTACCTTCTTACCTCTTGCCACAACAAAAGCACCCTTGGTGACTTTCCAAGAGTCTCCTGGAAAGGTAACCATGCAACCGGATTCACCTAGTTTTTTTGCAGAACTAAGATTCCTCATAAGGTTTGGCACATGCCTCACATATTTCAATACCCATGTATTTCCATTTTGCAATTTAAGATGAACTTCCCCTTTTCCAGTAATACTGCAAGGTTCATCATCACCCAAATAAACATGCCCAAAATTGCCTGGACATAATTTCTAAAATAACCCTTATTGGGGGTTGCATGGAAAGAAACTCCTACATCTAAAACCCACGATTTAATTCTATTATTCAAAGAAAGAATAAGATCATCTTGCATTACCTCTGATGAAGCAAGATTCGCCTCTTTACCTTTGTCTGGATATTGATTCTCTTTATCCTTTGACCAACAATCTTTCTTTGCATGTCCTTTCTTTCCACATTTCCAACAAGTAATTCCCTTACTTCTGGATTTATATTTTCTATCCCTAGACTTCAATTTCCCATTACTCTTACTCTTGGATCTCTCCTTCTACCTACCCCTGCTTTCTACATTCAAAACATTTCCAGATGATGATTCCTCTGTACTCTTTTTGTGATTTTTTTAATTCAAGATTATACTAGCCACATCATCAAACTTCAAAACATTATTAACAGATGCTGTGTTACTAACAACCATTACCAAGTTATCCCGACTATCAGGCAAAGAACATAAGAATAAAAGTGCTTTCAATTATCATCAAATGGTATTGCAACCGATTTTAACTGATTTACTATAGATCTGAAATCATTCAAATGATTGGATGTGGATTCACCTTCATGCATCTTAGAACTAAATAATTTCTTCATCAAATAAACTTTATTTGAAGCACTAGGTTTTTCATATAAATTAGCAAGAGATTTCATTAAGTTTACCGTAGAAGTTGCTTCTGTTATATTGGAAGCCACAGATGTTGCCAAGCTCAATCTTATAGATCTTAGAGCCTTTCTATCAAGAATCTTCCATTCTTCATCAGTCATCTTCGTAGGACTAGACTTCTTAACCAACGGTAAATACAAATATTTTTGATATAGGTAATCCTCAATCTGCATCTTCCATAATTGATAATTTCGGCCATCAAACTTCTCTAACTTGTATTTGTTTTCTTCTGCCACTGTTGTAGCTCCCACTCAATTAGAAAACCCTCTGTGAGTAAATCTGTCAACACACAAAACCATCAAACAAAGCTCTGATACCAGTTGTTGGGGTTAGCACACCGGTTGTACAGATAATATATATTAGATCTCAGCATACATGCAAATAAAATTAGATATTCTACCAGAAGAAATACACAAACCAAGAGAAATAAATCAACACCAGATTTAACGTGGTTCATCCAGTGTGTGCTACGTCCACCAAGAAACAAGCCAATCTATTATCCAAAGCTTTGAAAAGATATACAATGAAGATTTATAGTCTTCCACATCTCTCATATGTTCATTACTTTCTTCCTTCAAGCTTTCCTTTTTCTTTTCACCAAGAATTCTCTCTCACATAATTATCTTGTGATTATGATCCACACCACCTTCTTAAAACCTAATTTTAACTTCACATAGTCATTTTTAGCCCTTAGGGCACTTAGTCATGCAATTACAATCAATAAATCTATTTCAATGCTAAAAATAGATATAATTCCCGAGAGTTAATTAAAACTTCGTCACACAGGTAACCGACGTCAGCTCTGCCTAACCGTCGCCGGTTCCTACTTGCCCTTGACCGATGCCGGTCTTCCCTGACCAAGGCCGGTTACTGTGTTTTCCAGCAAGTTCCAATTGCATGCTTAAATGAATTAATTGAGCTCCACAACTCAACAATGAGAAAATGAGAGGTTTGAACAAGTTCTTGTTGTTTTGATGTAATTAAAGGATAATTTGAAATGCATGATAGTTATCATTTTGAAGAAGTTTCAAATGGAGTGGATAGTAAGATATTTATTATCATTGAAAATAGGTGAGATAGAGTCTAAAGAGTAAAAAACCATTGACATTTGTTTGATAAAACAAGCTAGAGCATCTACTTGAAGACTCTTAAGAAAATATAGATTTTGGAGGGTTTCTTTCATGCAAACCTTATTGTTATGACTAATATATGCACTTTCAAAAAGTGAAGTAAAAAATATAAATTTTATGAATGTTATTAAAAAAAAATTAAAGTTGGTTTTATCTCATGAGGTGTTAATTTGTTCAAGATATCAATTTTTCTTTGCTTCTTGTCCTATTGCTGGCAATCCTAGGAATTCAATAGAAAAATGCCATAACTTGAGTTTTAGTGATGGAAACATTATGAAATTTTGTGAACATGTTCTTGGGATATAATAAGATAAAATATAAATTTTCAAGTCATTTGGATATGTTTTAGGCATGCAAAACTCAAATACTTAGACTGCAGACCTACAGGTGCTAAAAAAGTTTGTCTAGGATGGAGAAAATTTGCTCTATCTTGCATGTTTCTTAATGGAATGAATTAAAAGTTGGTAGATAAGGAATGATGGGGGCATTCTAGATTATTTTAATGGTTTGTATTTGAATGCAAACGTATGGACTCCATACTTGTTGACAGTCTCTTTGAACCATGCTTTGGCTTAAGACACCTAGTTGGAAGTTTAACAAAGAAGGAAAATTGTGTAAATCCTCCAAATGAACTGTCTAATAGATTTATCTATCACTTTATAAAGAAAGATGGGTATCAAAATATGTGATTAGTTTCTCATGGAAGTTGGTATATTGTTCTAGGCATCAAGGTTTGGTTAAAAACAAGGCTACTAGGGAAGGGCTAATAGAAACAGTAAACGAGGAATAACATTTGCTTGGCTTAGAGTTGGAACCTAAAATTTTGGGAAAAGCTTAAAGGCCTTAAAGGGTATCCAAAAAATTTGACAGTGAGGTAAAAAGAGGGCTACAAGCTAGAGAAATAGGTCTGTTGGTGCTCAAAATAGTCTCACCCTAGTTTACCTTTGAAAATCTATTGATTTGTGGCCTCTATCACGTTCTTTTTCCTGTGTTGTGCTTGGTTAATCTTTGTTGCCATTTTTAATATGTTCTTGGGTTGTAGATCACTTATGGGTCCATGGTTTTCTTCTTGTTTCTTTGTTCCCCTGGAAAAGGTCTGTAATTTGGGTCCTCCGTTCTCTGTTTGTCTAAAAACTCAGGTTCTCCCATATTTTCCGTTCTCCACGGTCGGGATTTGTCTTCCTTGTTGTTTCTGCCCTAAATATTTGAAGAAAAATGAATGGATGTATCTCTGAGAAACATATTTGAGCCTTGTAACATTTCTAAATTCTCTGTCCTTGGAGGAATTTTCATTTTCGGGCTCCAATGATCATTTTTCTGTATTTTACAGTTTGACGGGCGTTTCTCTCGGTCAAATTTACATCCTTACATCGACAAGGAACATGTCTTCTTTTGGTTGGACGTGGCTCAGCTGGGTATTTCAAAAATTTCATGAAAATCCTCAACTCAAAATTTTTCCACGTGGAGGAACAACGCTCATTTGGGGATGTACTTTTGGTTTGGCCTTGAAGTTGCACCGGGAGGACATGTGGAGGTTTCCGCTACTTTGCCCAAACTTAGAAAATTTTTATGCAGCTAAAACAATATGGTAGAAAACGGGGACACGTGTCGAGCCCGCGTTCATTCAGGGTCTCTGCTTTGGGCACCATTTTGAAATTACGCCATGGAGACACGTGGAGGCTTCCACCGGGCCTTCCCATACTTAGTCTTTTTCAAAGGGTTTTGGGAGGTCTGGGACATGTGGAGGAACCACGCATGTTTGGGGACCGGGCCTTGAGTTTCATTTTAAATAAGCACTAGGAGGACATGTGGAGGCCTCCGCTCACTTTGCATTTTGCTTAGACTTTTCAACGGCCAAAGGAAACTTCCTCAGAGCATGACACATGGCGCCTTCCGCTGAGCTTCAAGCATTTAGACAAACTTTGTCGGGCTAGGACACGTGGCGAGCCTACGCTCGTTCAAGGTATCAAATTTTTGGGACCATCTCAAGGTGTGCCATGGTGACACGTAGTAGTTTGAAAATTCAAAGGGGTGGGGAGGCAGACCATCGGGGGCAATTTGGATTTTTTGCCCCTTGAAATGCAAATGACTAAAAACATCAAAATGGCCCGCAGGCTTGATAAAGGAAAGGTCAAAGCTTGCTTCGGTCAATGGTGGAGGTGCGGACTCTCAGGGGAAATTTGGAAAAATTTCCTTTTGGGAGAAAAGAGTTAAAAGTAAAAGGGGAAGCACGGTTCCGCTGGAACCACATTGGGACATGTGTCGGGCCCATTTTTTAAGGGCGGAGCTGCGGGGAAAACTTGGACAATTTTCCTTTTTCCAAAAAGAGGGTCAAATGGTAGAATTTATCCACGGTTTCCTTTGGGACCCACCTTAGGACACATGTCAGGCTCATTTCCCAAGGGCGGAGGTGCAGAGAAAAATAGATTTTTTTTCCATTTTTCCAAAAGTTGTAAAAAGTTAGAGGAAGCCCCTGGGTTTGTTTTTAAGTTTGAATCTTCCACGTGGACGACCTAAATTCAAAGTAAAGATCAACGACAACTAAGAGTTTGAATCTGATTTTTCCCCCCATTTTACTGAAACACGCCTGGAAGTGCGAGTCTTCATGATTTCTTTGTATCTCCTACACGCCAGGCAGAGAAGGGAGTTAATGTTGATATCTAAGTTTGGTGGGGAGATCTGGAAGATGTCTTTCGCCATTAAAATGGTCTGACTATTGTGCTCGATCTGATTTTCCATTTTTCTTCTCCCAAACACGCAAGGAGCCAGATTTGACAGATTAGGGGTGGAAGTGGTTGGAAAATTGAAGAAAGAGTGATCTACAAGAGGAAGGAGTTGAATGCAGGAGATATTCGATGAGATATGCCCCCTCGAGGACTTGACAACTTTTTATAGATCTGATTCTGAGAATTGCGATCAAAATCATGGCGAGCACTGGTGCATTAAACATTTTTGTCTTTTGGGGAAGAAGGGGCTCTGTTGTGAATGTTATAAATGGCACAAATTTTTTGTGCAAATGGTTGGAGTGTTAGGTGTCGGGACTGAATTTTATAATAGAAAAATCTTGACAGAGCCCATCATTTTGAGAGGCCATTTGAGAAGCTTGTATATCTCTTTTGTATTAAATTTGATCATGTCAAGGTGGTTACAAGTGTACAACCATTGACAAGCTCTAAGACTGTTCTAGAAACTTTCCCCTACTGATAGATTTAATCAAATTCAAGTTATTATGTGTTGTCTTGAGTAAAATGTGTTTGTTTTATTTTTGAATGTATGTGAGTAGTTTTTCTTGTTTCTGTTGCAATCTTGTATTAAAATATGATTCAATCACACATGCCTCAATCCTTGTGACGGTTTAGTGGCATCTGCAATTTCATTCCTTAGAAGAGCTTTCATCTGGGATTGGAATAAACAATTTAAAATCACTTTTCTTCCATCTGTTGACATATATTTTCTGTAAGCCTTTGGGTGCACCTTAGGCGTGATTTGGCTTAGATCTTAATACTTTGTTGGGTTTCCTAACTCGATCCTTTGTGATAGAATCTCAAAGGTTGTGTGAAAAAGTGCTAATCTGGGCCTCCACCGAAGCACATATTCTGGTTAAAGAAACATTATAGCTGTCCTGTGGCATTCTGTTGGTTCAACCTTCCATTTTTTAAGACTCCTTAAGGATCTGGCGAGTCAAGTTCATCATGCCCCACCTCCCACCAAAAAATTCATTCAAAAGCAACCAACCCTACATGTACTACCCTTGTTTGTCCTATGTGCATACAAATGCAAAATCTCTATTACTAAAACATGCAAAAGCAATCATGGTCCCAAATGTCTTTAGTAACCTTTTCCTTGTTGTGAAAATATCTCCATGATTTGGAAGTGACAACTTGTGAGAGTCAGATTTGGTGTGTTGATCATATTTTCCCAAGGTCTTCTCTATAAAATTTATGCAAAAGAAGGATTTATCATTATTCTTCAATAACAAAGGTTACAAAATAGGTTCTCTTACCTTGGTTGAAAGGCACAACCTAAAATAGTTAGGATCAGATCACATCCTTTTAAGGTGCTACCCACTCCTTTTGAAACCTGAGTGCTAACAAGTCAGATAGATTGCTTCCTCGGATACAAAAAGCAATACATGATTATCTATCTGCCTCTGAGTGTCCTGTCAAAATCCATGATGCTGCTCGGTCTTTGAAGGAGATTAAATTTGGGTACCAACAAGGTCTTTAAGGTGAATGATGTAAAATGATGTTTTGAATCTTCTTGATGGTGTTAAACATGTTTGAATTATGATTTTGATCAGGTGAAAAATGTTCATATCCCTTGTTTTAGTTATAAGAGGTTCTTTTGGTGTTTGTATGCATATTAGCCTTCTTGAATTTTGAGCATGTTTTGATGGTTTGGAATACTAACTTGTTGAGATTGGTATGTTTTGGTTGAGATCTTGAACCCTCTTCCATCAACATGTAATGAAAAAAATTAGATGAAAATTTAAAATTTTATAGTGATGATATTTATATTATGTACAATTTCCTCTTTCTCTATATTTTGTTGGTGTTGGAATTCCCAAAAAAATATATTAAGAAATTATTAAAAAATAAGCCTCGGGAAAAGTATTTATAGATCATTGTTTAAGGTAATTTTCAGGTTAGTGCTATCAAATGTAGAAAGTACCTAAAACTCAAATGAATAGGGTTTACCGATACCCATGCCGACAATCGCAATGTTGGGATGATAGAACATGGACAATGTGAAGATTCTCCTCCTTTCACTGAGCGAGGAGACTTGTAAGCAAAGAAAACTAAACAAAAGATACTAGACAAATATAGTGAGACCTTGATACAATTAACTTGTAATGAAAAAAATTAACAAGTTAACTTCCTTTACGGGTGTTAACTTGTTTTGATACAATTAAGTTGCATTGATAATGATAATAAGAAAAATGATGACAAGGCTAAAAATCAAGGGGAATAGTGAGACCTTGTTCAACTTCGTAAGTGGCCCAGGCTAAGGTTGTGGTAAGCTCGAAGTCCTCAAAATAATCGTACCATAACTCAGTTGCTTCTCGTATTTCTTGGAGGATCTCGAATTGCTCTTCAATGTCCTCAAAGTTGGGTACAAATGCGATGGTGCACAAAGTGAGCTCGTGGAGGATGTAAAATTACTCCCACACAAATGACTATTTGATGATCAGAAGATTGTAAATGCTGATGATTGGGTGAGACACACCTAGAACAATCATTTACAGAACATACAAATGTTACAAAATTCATGTTTATAGTGTGAACATGAAGTGTTATTGGTTTGGGTTATTTAGATATTAGAGTTTTAATATTGTGAACATTATTATTATGTGTGTAATAATACTTTCTCATATTGAGAAGTATTAGTTGTATGTGAGTTTATCTCACCTTAGTAATAGGTGTGGTTGAGATAGTTTAGGAGGTGTGTGAGATATCCTAGGGATGTGTGAGAGATATGAGTGATAATGAAATAGGAGTTGACTCCTTCCTTATAGGAGCAATTTGCCTATATATTGTAAGCTCCTTACACAAATAAAAATACCCCGAATGATTTCTATTGAAAGATATATATATTATATTCGGTGTATTTGTTTTTATTCCTGTGCAAATCTTACCCAGATTCAACAACAAACTTGCAATTTGATTAGACAAGAATAGATTTGATAGAAATGATGATTATGACAATAAATGAAAAATTATTGAATATTTGACAGAGATTGTCAGCAATCCAAGGGGATTGTGGGTGATTAGACAGATCATTAGTGATCCTTGTAATATGTTATTTAGATAACAAAGATATTTAACATAAACAGAGACTAGAAATGATGATTTTGGTTCCTATCTGGTACGTAAATAGAATGAAAACAAATGAAATAATAATTTAATTACTTTGGATGTAAGAAATGAAGTGAGAAGACCTGTAGATGCTAGTAGGAGGTATGTAAGATATATTTTAGCTTGACATGAGTGTTGAGGAAATTTGGAGGCTGATGATAATGTTGCTTCATTCTCTAATGCAACTGGGATTCGCTACAACATTTTTGGATCTCAAAACAAGAGCTCTGTGGTTGTATTTATAATCACTGGTGATCTTGAAATTTCAGGGAAAACAACTTGGAAGTATTTTTAACCACTTCCAACTTGGGCTTTCATGGGTGGGGATGCGAGGTGAAGAGGTTAGGATGTTAGGGAGTTGGGTAATGGGGGTAAAAATGGGTTTAGATGGGCAGTAGATGGTTAGGGAGGTTAAAGGCAGGTTTACAGGGGGTAAAAATATGATTTTACGGGATGAGGGTAGTAACTTCGGTTATGTTTAGGATAATAGGTTTAATGATTTAATTGTGTGCGTGCGGGGTGTAGGAGGGTTACCTAAGGTGGCGAAAAATCGGTGTCTACATTCACCCTTTTTTGTTAAGTGGTTTGTGATGGACAAACTGTTAGACAAGAATGAGTGAGATAATTTGATTTGTGTTTGGATAGGTGGCCCCCCTCAAACTGGGGGTGATTGCGATGAAGTGCAATAATCACTGGTTTGAAATGTTTCTTTGATGAGATAGGTTTGTATGATGGTGTGTTTCGATTTAAGCTGCCCCAAGACTAGGCATGAAAACAAGTTTTCTATAAAGGTGGACTTACACTACCATGCAGTCAAATGATAGGGGAACCAAGGGGTTCACAACCTATAGACGTATGACTCATAAGAAGGAACTGCAGGAAATGATCCTAGTTGGATATACTATCCACGCAGGCTTAATAAAAGACATTTCCACTAAGGTGGGCTTTCAAGACCAGGAAGTCAAGTGATAGGGGAACCAACATGTTCATGTCCTATAGACATATGACTTACAAGTGATAAGGCCACGAGAGATCGAAGTGGATTTTTGATAAGAGCAGGATTTGATTGTTTGATGTTTTTAATTTTGAAAGGGGCTTGGGGCCCCAAAATGGAGGCTCATTATAGGGAAATGTGTTATTTTGCCAAGGGATGATGAAAATGATGGTTTGATGAGGTCAAAGGACCAAAAAATTGATGTTTCCACAAAGGTGGGATTACGCGACCTGGAAGTCAAGTGATAGGGGAACCAATGGGTTCATGTGCTATAGACATATGACTTAACGATGACAAGGAAAATGTTCTCATGATAGATGCAAAATCTAAAATGAATTTGATAAATGAAGACTTTGTATAGATTGTTGTTGCCACAAAGATGGGCTTACACGATCGGGAAGTCAAGTGATAGAGGAAATGTACACACCCAAAATTGCACGGTGCTACATTCATGGACACAATAAATCTCCAGTGATGAAATATTTCTTTTCCAGAACAATGATGAGATCCAGATCCTCTCCCTTTACCTTCAACATGCTTGTTTTGACACATTTGTATTTTTTTTCTAAGTTTCTAAGCTTGTCGTGTCTTCGCTAACCATTTTACCCTTTTTGCAATTGTTTTTAGTCTCAAGTTGTGGCAGTTACATGACCGCCGATATGCCTAAACAACGATGGTTGCGTAACCGCCAGTCTATGTAGACCGGTGGTTCGGTGTGCTTCCATCCGAGAGTTTAAATTACCTGTTTTGAATGCATGTTTCAAGTTCGTGAGTGCTTTTATCACCCGTCTATTGACCGTTTCACCTGATTTTGGCTTGTTGGATTCATATGGGAATCCTCTTCTTAGTTTAATATCTTTAAAATGTTGACTTCCTCTTTCCTCGATGATTTAGCACTTCTTGATTGCCATGTGTTCAAGACTTTTTCTTCTACATGTTTCTATAAAGCCCAAAAATTTTCCTAGATGATGGGTTTGAGATTTGAGATTTGATTTGCACTATTACTTTGTACAAAATCCTGCTAGGAACAACACAAACAACACAACACATTGCTTCTGTGGTGATCAGTTTGCTTGCAACCAACCAATGCTCTAACATTTTCTTGATTTCTTCCTTGTAACCAACCAACAATTACACATTGGATCATCTGGATTTCATCTCTGGAAAGGAAAAGAAGAAGAGGAGACAATAAAATCATCACTGCACTTGGGAAGCTATTTAGTAACTTGTTGGGGGTGTATTTTCATTTCAAGCTTTCAGTTAATTATTGTCGATTAGTGAAATACATTTTTTTAAAAGTGGTAGAATTTGTTGCTTCTTCATTACTAGTATTCTATGCATACAAACAAAATTCCATTGATATCTTCTTCCCTACCTATCCTTGTGGATTTGCAAGGGAAAGAAGTTGGAGGAAGGTTATGTGCCTACACTTCTTCATTTTTCTTCATTTTAAAACATCATGTACGTTTTATTTTTACTTTTGCTAGGGAAAGTTTCTGGGTAAATGAAGAAATTGCTTCTGATAAGCTTTCTTTCTTCCCGTGAATCTGAGATTATTGTGTTTTATAGAATAATAACCATAAGTACATTTCTCTATTTAAATTAGATTTAATTCCACAATCTTGCAATAGAGGTAATAACCTACATCCGACTCCCTGGAAGTAGTAGAATTTTAATATGTCTGTAGAAGTAGATTTATTTTGTTTTAATTAAATTAGAAAAGGTAAATGTTAGTGTTTTCTTAGTTAGCTACTTTCAATTCATTTCTTTCTCAAACAAATAGAGTAGATGTTTCATTTCGTTTTTATTTAATTAACTGGGAATGAGTTTGGTTAATAAAAAAGATTAAACACACTTGTCTTTTATTAAGTTGAATTTACTTTCTTTTATTTATTTAAAGTGAACTTTCAACGTAGTTTACCATTCACAATCAAACAATAGGGAATTATGCTACCCGTTCATAACCTCTATTTCCCCCTTTTCCAACTCAACAACACCCGTCCTTAGTCCTTGATTATCAGCTGCCCATCAACATCCCCTCAATCCTACACATTCTGGTTGTCTTAGCATGACCTTGAGAAGTCAATCAAAGACGTGTTGATTTTTCAGGCGTACAAAATTGGTGAACCCAATGTGAAGGATTAGTTCCTTCTTGTTTCTTTTTAGTTTCATTTCTCGGTCCATCCTCCCCCCTCTTTCCCCTATTTGGTATGTATTTTATACCTCCTCAAATATGTCTTGTAGAGAGTTTGGTTGGCCCTTTTGCTTTGATAGATACTATACCAATGTTCAATCACAACAATCCCCTTCCCTTTCAGGATGGGCTGACAACTATACAAACAATGTACATGCCTCCCCTAGCTATGTCTCAAATCCTACTAGTAACGTAAGAATAGAGGAGGTCGATCAACCCTTAAACATTTGCTACGGTCAATCCAATTCAAACAATATGACCTTTATGGGTGAAACCAATCCCTACCCCAAAGTCTTGTCAAGACCTCACATTAGCATGCAATCAAAAGAGGATGAAATTTTTACACGAATTGCTAATCCACTTCGCATAATAAATGAGTCCTTGGAAAGGATGAAGACTTCATACAAGATGTTCAACAATGATGTATCAACCACAAATGAAGGAAAACAAGAATACAACACTAAACAATTTATAACAGGGTATCACGTGTCCTCCCAACCAAACCCCACACAACATACACCCATACAAGGGGCTCAATCCTCACCAAATGATGTCATTTCTACCTTAGTAGGGAGGATTAGAGAACTAGAGAGTGCCCAACAACAACCAACTTATGCAATAGGGAAAAACATGGGGTATCATTGACAACAAAGGATACACCCCTACCAATTACAACTGATGCAACATCTGTGCAACAAGGTTATCCAATCCAATCAAACCCAGTGATCTTCTCACAGGGATCTGACACACTAGGGATGGGTCCTCATCCATCTCACTCTTTCCTACACAATCCATTCTCAAATGCTATTCCTCCGAGCAATGTGACGTTCCCTGACATCATTCCCACTAGCCCATATCCTAGTGTTGTTCCTCCTTACTTGCATATGTAGGGACACATATACTTTCCCTGCTCCTTTTACAAAATATTAAGGAGCTTCGTATGTCCCGACAAATGCTTACACTACAGCTTATCCAACTCCTCCTCCTCCTCCCCCTCATCAGGGATCTTCAATGGTAGAATATTATGTGATGGGAACTTATGCCGAATACTTGAAAGAACCCCTTAAATTCACCATATTGGGCTTCATGCTTTTGTGCATGTTTCCTGATATGCCTAAATTTAAAGGAGAAGGAGACCCAAATGCTCATATCAAGGCCTACACTACTGCAGTTAGGAAATTACTTACTTGGGATGCTGTAGTAGCTAAAATATTTCTAAAAAATCTTGAAGGAATCACTTTAGATTGTTATTATTAGATTCCAGAAGCTTCCATACATTCCTTTAAATAACTTTTTTACCCAATTCATGAGGAGTTTTGACATGAAAAAGTTGCTACGAATGAGGATTAGGGATTTTTTACACATTAGGTAGGAAAAAAATGAATCTTCCGCCCATTTCATCTTGAGATGGCATCAAGTTCTTTAGTCCTCTGCAAGTGCACCTAACATGGATCAAATAGAACTTTATGACCTCTTCTTCACTCACTTAACTGAGATACCAAGGAGGAAATCCAAAATTTTCCTTTCCGTAGTTATGAGAAAGTGTTGGAAGGTGCGCTCTGAATCGACCAAGCCGATATTGAATGAAGACGTAAGACATACGGTATTAATGGGAAATTCGTATCCCCTAACCAAAACAATGAAAAACATCAAAACAACGGAGCCAAAAACCAAGGACCAAAGGTCTTGAATAGCAATCGCAGTGCTACCACAGATGGTGTTACCGATCAAGAAAAGAATGTTGGTTTTACAAACAATGGTAACACTAACAATAACAACAATAACATGGGCAATCAAAGAGGTCCTTATTTAGTTTCTTCTATCAACACAGTTGATTTAAACAATCCCCCTCCTCGATAGGATAAAATCCAAGGACCAAACCAATATCTAAATCCTGGTCAAGGGGCAATGAATTACGGTTATAACAACCAGTTTCAAAACTACAACTGGGGTTATAATCAACAACAAAATTCAAATCAAAGACCGAGAGACTACGATCCCAATCTATATTGCGGTTTTCAATGTGTTGTTGGTCATGATGCTAGGTCTTGTAGGGATTGCAACAAGTTCATTCAAAGACTCCCTAAAACTCAAAGGAAACCCTTTGTGGACATGTTTCTAGCGAATCCTGAAGGAACTTCACAATTTGGTCATACAGGACCCATTGCACCTTAGAATGCAAACTTAGGCATCTACCACGACCCATTCCCTAAAAATCCTGAAGATGGTACAATAGGTCCTGAAAACATAAACAAGGGTATTCCTATTGGGAATAATGACCATGAAGCCTCAACTTCTGACAACTCTCGAGTTACCCCTAACCTAGACTCAAACGATAAGACAAATATTTTACGACTAATTGAGTTAGAGATTCAACCAAAAATTAATGCAACAACTCGGACAAGGAAATACACTTAAAAACCTCTTCTCACTTATTATTTCTCATAGGATGACACTCCTATAGTCCCAAATCCTGTAGGGGATTATGATTTGATTTTAGACTTAAACAAGACCTTTTTTCACATTTCATTTCTTAATTTGTTGAAGATTTCCCCACTGCATCATTGTACTTTGCTAGATGTATTGGGGATCGGTCACCTAACCCATGTTAAACCTCCACCCAAGACTCAAATCATCATATTTACTTTGACATACATCCTTCGGGAATAAATGATAGGGATATTGGGTTTGTGTTTGATATAAGCAAGATGCCCTCTGACCCTGAAATATCCCGAAGAGGAGATCCTACTTTATACCTGCAATTTGGGTCTCTAATAATTGCATTAAGAGATCCATGATTGACGACATGGATGCTGTGAATGTAGTCCTTTTTTATTTATTACAGAAGTATGGATATGGGGAGACCAATTTCTTCTTTACTAGGAACACATTGCGAGGGTATGATAGTCTCAAGGATACCTCAAATGAAACTATAGTATTTCATATCTCCCTTAGGCTAAAAACCATTATGAATAAGTTTTACATCATTGATAAAGAGATGAGATACAACATGCTCTTGGGAAGACCTTGGATCCACAGGATGAAGGCTATTCCTCCCACCTTGTTTTAGGAAGTTAGATTCCTCTATTTGGGAAAATTCTTCATTGCTCAAGGGGATCCCAAGCCCTTCGATATACATTTGGAGAACCTCAAGAAGAAACCTGAGATTAATTCTTAGTATGAACTCCCCATGAACCAGTTAAAAAAAGTTCTTCCCTCAAAATAATTGGTCACAACCACCAAGGGTATTCCAAAAGTTGAGGTTGATAAGCCAAAAACATTCAAAGTGGCAAAAACAGATAAGAGTATGGTTTGTCTATGTAGAAACCATATCCATAAAGAATACACCGGAGATTGTAAAACTCTTAGAGAGTGATTCACCTATCCTCCTTCCCATTGAACCACAAGGAGTCAATAATTTCCGTAGTCCAGCCTCTCTTCTTGCTGATGATCTCAGTCTAGATGTATGTATGCTAGAAGTGTCAGAGAGATAAGAGGATGTTGAGAGTGAAATGATACTCACCAAATACATCTCTAGGAATTCCTCCATTCCTAACCTTGTTCTAGATACAAACATGTCAAAAATGAAGCTTATCGTGGTCACATGACATGGCCCCATGGTGCAACAAGTGCCAGATGTGACCACACCTCCTAATGTAGAAATGAAAGTTGTAAAAAAACATTACGTTTATATGAACATAATATGACGAAGAGGTTTACGAATACCTCATTCAAACACATAATATTATGATGAGGTTAGATGTTTGGATGGATAGGATAATGGGAAAGGGTTGTAAGTTTGAACCTAAGGTGTTAGGCCCTTGTCAGGCGAATGAAAATTTCAAGAATCCTTCTTATCATCTATGTACCTTAGGAGGTGAGGAGTTTGATGAATCCATTGAATCACATCACCTGAAAAATTTATACATATAGTCATTTGCATTTCCACACTGTCCTTTATTGTATTCACAGTGTCTTGTTAATTGCATTATCATTTTGTTGAAATTATAAAATGGAAACTTTCTTTTCAAGTAAATTTTAAATTTTAAAATGTTGGAAAATATCTCAATCATATCTCTTCCACATTATTTTCACATATTCAAATTATATAATCCTTATCATCATTTCTATTCATGAGATTTTTTTTGACATTGATGCTACAAGGATTTACATGCTCAATCTTCTTCACGGATTCTTCCAATTCGAGTGTTTCTTACTCATAGTTTTCTCTAGAAGCTTCTTGATGATAAATCTTCTTCTAAAAATATCTCTCCATGAATTTTTTTAAACATTTCACTCGGAATATTTGTTCACCTATCTCAACCTTTGATGTTGATCCCTCACATCCTACTAGTTAGGGGAAAATGTTCCCTCCTAAAGCACAATCCAAAGTAAAACAAAAAAAAAAAATATAAAATAAATACAAATATAATTATTGCAAACAATTACACTTTTCATCCTTCTTAACCTTTGGTGATGAGCCCATGCTTCTTACTGGTAGCATGGGGCAAGATGTAGAGGGTCATATCAAAAACCAAAAATTTCTAAATAAGTTGAGAAATAAAAGTTCTTGAAAGGAAATTCCCATGAAAATGAATTAGATTCATATGTTACGAGAGACAATTATTCCTCAAACTAGATCTCATCAATCAACAGAATCATCTATGGATCTAACTCTAGTCAAAGCTTGCAACAAAAATTCATTTTCAACTGGCTAGTTAATCTTGATTAGGGTTGTGTTGTAATTTTCTAAATGGATCTTTGCCAAAGTTATTTTCTCGTGGTCATCATTCTTGTTCACATTTTTCAAATCACATACCTCATGTCCTTCTTGGATCTTGGTGATGAGGTCTCGCATCCTACTAGTTGTTTGGAGTTAAGAATGAAGTGGGTTTATCTTCTCCTCATACCATATTCAACACATTTTTCCAATGTAATGGAAATGTTAAATATTACTTAAAAATAAAGTCTCCTAATTACAATTTATTACCATATGCATAGTCATATATATCATTTGTTTATCACATAGCATAATCATCCATAACATGCATTTAAAAACACAAAAACATCAGAAATTCCAAACCATATAAGACTAAAAAAATGAGATAAACCACATTGAAAAGGAATGCCTGGTGCAGAGCTCTAATACATTCCCATGCATTCCATGTGTTACTTACAGTCTGATAAGAACCTTGCATATCATAAATCAATAAATTACAGAAGATAACACAACACAAGAGATATGGGGGGGCAAGATGCCCTAATATCAATATATGCAGAATAATACCCTTAAGGTAGGGAAACACCATACAATGCTCCTTAAGGAAGGAGTAACTCCAAAATCTCCCAAGATGGGAATCCACTTCGAGGGGGACACCTCCAATATACCTCTACCAAGTAGAAGAATCAACTCATACATACATGACCCCCTCATAATGATACTCACATCCTTTAAATAGGATGGGTAACATCTAATTCCAATGTAGGCCGAACCATTACCCAATATAATTAATCCCTATGTGAGCCCATATAACTAACTAAGGGGATGTGTGCCACATGTCGGCATCTCCATCAACCCATATACATTATAATATTATATCCCATGTGAACCCATACATATAAATAAGGGGATGTGTGCCACATGTCGGCATCTCCATCATCCCATATACATTATAATATTATATCCCAAGGTACATAGCATTGCCTCCCTCTTTGACATGTTTCATCCCCTAAACATAAGAAGAAGCCATATAATGAGTGTGCTTTAAATTATTGCACACTTGTCACCAAGCTCGATCATCCAACCACCCATATGAAATCCTAGTGGGTGATAGCTTCTCATAAACCTTATTCCATATTCCATTGTGCTTGTCTGATTCCATCCTGGTCCATATGTGTTCCTTCTCGGCATCCATGCATATCCATAATGATTATTCCTGTGATTCCATGTCATACAATTATTGTTCCATTGATTCCATCTGTATAGCCAAAATTATTACTCCTCCAATTCCCTGTACATCCATATGGATTGCTAACCTCATGTGTCCGAACATGTCTCCATGATGTTTTCCTCTCATGATGATATGGGTGTCTATATGGTGCAACCTTAGTATGTGCAACCTTATCAATGTTTTCCTCTACTTTCTTTTCCTCTTCAAACTTGTTTGTTATTTATTTTTTCTCTTGAGTAGAGAAATTATTTTTTTCTTTTTCATCATCCTCTCCTTCTGATTCATCCTTATTCCCTTCTGCACCATCTTCAAATTCATCTTCATGATCCAATTTTACATTTTTTTTTCCCTTGCCAAGTGTGATATCTTGCAATGTAATTTTCTTTACGCTTGTACCATAATTTCATGAATTTCTTGTACACATTAATATTAATTATTCCCAATGTCTCTAACCAAAGATATCCAAGAACAATATCCATACCATCCATATCTAAAGCATACAAATATGAATGTAAAACATATTTATCCATAGAAAGCTTTAAATCTTCAAAAACTTGAATTTTCTGACCATCCATTTGAGATTCCTTGATATGCTTTGTTTGCACATGTAGATTGTGAGCTAAATCCATATTGATGAAGTTATATTTGCTACTAGGGTTTATGGAAACAATTACCTTTTTTCTTTGAATGCACCCTTCAAACTGAAATATTGAAGGTTCCTTCCTTGGAGATGCACTATCCTCAGATGTAGCAGCGTCATCATCAACATCTTCTTCTTCTTCTTCAAATTCTTCTGATGTTGCTTCTGCTTCTTCTGCTTCTTCTACTTGTTCTTATTACTTCTTTTTCTTCTTCTTCTTCTACTTCATCTTCTTCTTCTTTTTGTTTCCCATCTGTCCATGAAAACTTGATGACAATATGCTCCATATACCAATTAGAATTTTCCACTTCGAGGGGGCAACCTCAGAATACTAAATCTGTCGAGGGCCACTAACCTCCAAACCATACAATAACACTCCAATACTCAATGATGATCCTTAACTACAACCTTCTAACCCCTATATATGTTCCACCATTCTAACCTATGGCATCAATACTGAGGCCGACCTCCTAAGCATAAAAATCATACCATCCCCATGATATACATAAACTAAGGGGGATGTAGTGCCACATGTCGGCATCTCCATCAATACATATACATCATAACATTATATCCCATGTGAACCCATACATATCGGATAAGGGGATGTGTGCCACAAATGTTGGCATCTCCATCAACCCATATACATTATAATATTATATCTCAAGGTACATAGTAATATGCCCCCTAATTGTGTGCTCCATTTTTGGTTTGAGTTTTAACCCTTTGTTTAAGTGGAGTAGTTTTCATATTTTGATCTTGATGTATTCTTTAGAGCCCCATTTTATTCATGAAATCTTGTGTTTTATTATTACTCGATATTACTTTACATTGACCCACACCCATTTCCCACTTTTGTATGCTAGTACAAATTTTCCCCAAGTTGTTTGACTCCACAAACCGCATATACATTCTTTCCATTTCAAACATTTGACCACACAAGAAAGACCAAATAGAACTGATTTGAGTCATAGATAAAAAATCTTGTCGAGATGCAGGCATATTGAAGCCATAGAGATCCTCGTAGAATAGAGTAGGGGCATGATCAACATGTCCTTAACTATTTGTGGTTTATCTCTACTATGTTTCTTATTTTTCCATTGTGTTGGCATTGTTTTTCCATCATTCTTGGATTTGTGGGTTTTGAATATTTAGACCGAGTGTATGCAAAGTCATTTGGAAAAAGGAGATACATTGAAATCATTTTTTGTCCTATCTTTCTTGGATTTAAATATTTTTCCATCTCTTCTATAAAGTATGAAGCATTAAATAAGTGCAACCTTTTTCTATATTCATATTTTATTAATCATCATCAATTGAATCTACTGTTGTATATTGTATTAGACCTTGCCTTTCCTCTTAAACATGATAATTTTTTGCTCAATATTATTTTTCTGTCATAGTTCTAACTCCCCAATCTATTTAATAAATAAAATTTCAGGTTGACCAGCGAACAAGGCAGGTAAGCAGGGGATCTATGGAGGGGGGCACAACTTGACATGTCCAGTAAAATCCTCTCAGTTAATGTAGAATGGATCGGAGGTAAAAAACAAGAAAATTGGAATGGGTGAAGGGTAGGAGATTGCTAATACAGTTGAGAGTCGAGAGTCAAGGGTCGTGAGACAGGTTTTAGGAAACAAGGGTCTGGAGTCAAGAGTTGGGAAATAGGGCTCAGAAGTTAAGGGTCAGGACTCAATGGTCAGGAGTCAAGGATCAAGAGACATGTGTCAGGAAACAAGGTTTAGGAGTCAAGGGTCAAGAAATAGGGGTTGGGAGTCGATGATCGGGAGACAAGAGTCAAAATACATGATAAAATCGACTATTGCAAAGCTTGGCAGAGTTACAATGAAACACACAAATGGATCAAAGGGCACAATGTAACATTCAATATGAAGAGTAAGTTGGTAACAGAAATCCATAGTGCATGTGTTAAGGTCGAGTGGCCTAGACCAAATATTGCCTGTCGAGATCCTCCAAACCTTACCTTTTGCAACACACTTTTATAGCCTCCAAACATGATTTGAACCAAAGACTTTATGTCTGTGTCTGTGGTGTGGTAGGTAAGCATTAACTTTCCTCCAGAAATGAAGTGATGCCCGATGTTGATGCACTCTTACATATGAGAATTTGTTCACACTCCTAAAACTGTTGTTACTACGATTTGATATTCCCTGTCACTTTTTAAAATGTTTTTGTCAATAATAGAATTTCAAAATAAACTTACAAGTCCCGGTATTTGGAGTTACTATATTATACTGCATGGTTAGTTCTATTTATCAATGTAAAATTTATATTTTCGGAAAGCTTTTAAAATTTAAGTTAGGGTTTGTTTTTTTTTTTTTTATCCATCTGCCGAAATATTTTCGTAATTCCTAAACCTTAATCATGATCACGAGGATAACAAATTTTTATGGAAATGGTGAGATAGATGCTAAAGAATGGTGGATAAAATTTAAGAATATATATTTTTCATATTTCATGACAAGGAATAGGTTTTCACATTATCTTGGTGGTCCTACATGGATTTGGTTTTCTGAGTTAAAAAATGACAGGAAGGATTGGTCTTGGGAGGAAATGGAACAACTTTTGATGGATAGATGGGACCACAAAGAGGAAGAAGAGTCAAAGGAAAATGATGGGGAAGAATATATTGAAGAATCAAGAGAGAAAGAAGATGAAGAGGAAGGTGAAGAAGATTCAAGGGAAGATGATGGTGCAACATATATTGAAGAATCAAATGCAGAAGAAGTTGAAGAAGACTATGAAGACGAGGAAGAAAAACAACATATTGATGCAGAAGAAGATATTATAGCTCCCAAGAAGGAGGATACCATATTTCAGTTTCATGGATGCATTCAAAGGAATAAGATAATTGTTTCCATAAACCCTAACAACAAGTATAACTTCATCAACAAGGATATGGCTCAACATCTACATATTCAAGAAAGTAATATCAAAGAAGCTCAAGTGAATGGTAAGAAAATTCAAGTTTTGAAGATTTAAAACTTACTATGGACAAATATACTTTACATTCAGATTTTTTTGCCTTATATATGGATGGTTTAGATATTGTTCTTGGGTATCCTTGGTTAGAGACATTGGGGACAATTAATATTAATATGAAAAATAAGTTTATGAAGATTTGGGACAAAAAGAAGAAGGTCACCTTACATGATATTAGGCTTAATGGAAATAAAAGAAAATTCAATATAGACCATGAGGATGATTTAGAATATGGAGTAGAAGGGAATAAGGATGATTCAAAAGAGAAACATGAAGAAAAAGAAGGAAATGATGATTCATCTACTCAAGAGAAAAAAAAAATATCAAATGCAAAGGTGGAAGAAGAAAAGAAAGTTCAGAAACAGGTTGATAAGGTTGAGGATACTACAACTGCAGCATATGGAAATCCACGTCAACATGAGAGAAAAAAATCATGGAGATATCCCAGGGCACATCATATTTCCAACCAATATAGATATACAGGTAATTAGAGGAATAATCACTTTATTTATATAGGGGATCAATGAAGCAACAATTATGAAGCATGGAATCCTTATTATGGTTATAAATGGAATCCTTATTATGGTTATGCATTGAAACCTTATGTTGGTTATACATGGAATCCAAGGATGATAAAGTATGGTCACGAATGGAATTAGAGTAGCACAACGGAATATGGATATTAGTTTAGATATGTATCATCTACCAGGATCACATATGGATGGATGATCAATCATGACGCAAAGTGTGTAAACATTTACAACACACTCATTATATGGTTTCTTCTTATGTTTTGGGGACGAAACCTGTCAAGGAGGGAAGGAATGTTATGCACTTAGGGAAAGGATGTTATGATGTATATGTATTGATGAGATGCCGACATGTGGCACACATCCCCTTATCTTATTATATCATTCATTTATGATTTATTATGCTTAGGAGGTCGGCCTCAGTATTGGCCATTGGTTAGAATGGTATATATAGGGGTTAGAAGGTTGTAGTTAATCATCATATTGAGTATTGGAGTGTTATTGTATGGTTTGGAGGTTACCCCCTCGAAGTGGTATTGGAGGTTGCCCCCTCGAAGTGGAAAAGCTATTATATGAGAATATTATCATCATTTATCTATATTTTGGTGTTCTCTCATGTTATATTACTGTATATGTCTGATTTATACAAGTAATATCCTTACACAGTCAATAGTGCCCATTTGATCAATTCACCGTCTTGGGGCGTCTTGTTCTAGTGATCTATATTAGTTATAGTTTGAAATTTTTATCCTTTAGACTATAAACCACTCCCATAACACCATGCTATCTTCTAACCACCTCATGCACCCCCAATGTACCTATTAAGATGAACTAAAATAATGAACTTATCAAAGCTACTCACCTTACCTCCAATCTCTTTTATTGGCCTTCTTAAGGGTTTAGTACAACCAACCACATCTTGAATTTTCCTTCAAATCCCTCTTCCACTGCATATAACCTACTGCATAACCCAAACACATTGTTATTCAATCATCATGTGACTTTATATGGTCAAGATACATTACCTCTTCCTCATTTACTCCAAACTAACAAATTTGGGCCCTTAAGATCAATGTCACTGAATTAACCTTGATTGAAACCTCCTACAGAGACTAAGTAGGAAATGGTCACATATTTATATACCTTCCATCATGTCTTTTAAGTCCATAAAATTTCAAAACTCAATTCACAACTCTCTTCTTGAAGTCACACTCTCACTCTCTTGGCTTATAAGTTCAAACTAGCCCTTCCAACTATCATTCATATCTTTTGATTCACTTGTTTATGGAGCATGAGAAAACCATTTTAGAGCACCCATTTTATCATCTTCCTTTCCCTAAACTTACAAGGTTCAACTCAACTCCTAATCCCTGGTTCCTTTGTTAATGACTAATCCTTGTAGCCCCTTTAATCCTGATCATTGTATTCATCTGGAACTAGCAAGGAAATATCAGAAGTGAATAGATGTACACAAAATTTCCACTAAAACCCTTGACTAGAATTTATCACAGTGCTTTCTTACAAGTATCAAGATGGAATTTGATGATTTGATGGTTTAAATAGTAAACCCTAGTTACCCAATCTGGTTACCGTCCTTCAAAGAGAAAATTGTCATGTTTATCGAGAAATGGACAACATAATCACTCCAAATATTCATCAATAGTGTCTTTATGGTTCTAAGATGTCTTTTAGAAGATTTCAAGACTTCACAATGATCTAAAGGCTGCAAAGGAAGAACTCCAACCAAAACCTAAGTTTGGACCTTGAGACATCCCGTGTTGAGTGAAATTGCCTTCAAGGGAGAGCCACATCATTCTTAAGACTAAAAAATTTCTCTGTAGGGTTACTACAGTCAAAAAATCATGTACTTACTATTACATTTATACCACCAAGTATGTTATTTTATATATTGATTTCGCGTAAGAAAAGTATTCACTAATGGCTCATCCCCTAGTCCTGTAGTCAGTTAGCTGGTCGTCATTGCCATTTGTCTCACATAGTCATCAGTTGTTTGAACATTTATGGTTGTCTTTCAGAGAGTCTTAGTTGTTGTTATTTGGTCATCTATCATCTCTAGTCTCTGACTAGCGCACTTAGAAAGGTACTGGGGTGTCCGTCGGTGCCTGGTGCCCCGGTCCTCTTTTTTAGGTGCCTTGGTCCCAGTTGCACCTTATTATCATTTAGAGTTTCGAGGTCAGTCTTTATAATTTGTTTTCTCATTCCCCTAGGCTAGTTGGAATGTCGGGTCATTAGTGTCGAAATTTGAATAAGAGATCCATGTATAAACATAACATACTCACTATTCAAGGGTGGACTATCTACTATCAAGAGCTAGCTATCTACTAAGGAAAAAGACTGCATTTGGCCATCATTTACATATGCATCACACAAACATAGCGAGAAAGAGTTGTATTCATTCTATTCCATCAAACATTTGCATCTTATATCTAGTTATTTCCCCTACTTCTATGTCATTGACGCTAGGGCACCCTAGGCACACAATTGCACACACAAACACACATAACTTCATTGGGTCTGGAATGTAGTTGTAGTATTTTATTTTACCAAAAAATCCAAGGTGCGCTGACACATCACTTAGCCATAATTGAACGCTCACCTGAAGTGGGCAAGGGTACCAAGCCCCTCTTTTTTGGCAGCTTTGTCAAGGAGTTAGCATGATGAGGACATACATAAGTATATTCCAAATCCATAATAATAGTGCAGTAATAAACCATAAAGAGATCTAGATCATAACCATATGAAATAATAAATCATACAAAAATCAAGATTAGGTTTACCATAAAAGAACCAGTCACATAAATGTGAACAACCAATATCCAACCACAAATATCCATTGTATTAATTACTGCAAACCACAAAAGCTAAAAAAATACATAATAGTGACACCATAAGTCATGCACACTTATAAACCAACAACATAACTCTACTAAAACATGGATGAAGTCTCAATCGTGCAAATACATACATACATACATACATACATGTGTATGTGTGTGTGTGTGTGTGTGGGCGTGCGTGTGTGTGCCTATGCATCCTCAAAATAGGCTACATGCTAAGAATAGACATGCACCACTACAAGATAAATACAAAAGCATGCAAGCTCACTAATAATATAACTGTAGCCTAATCCTATTAATAGCTCTAGAACTATGCATGTCGCTTGGTCTTCCTTCACATGAGATCTATCCCAAAATAGAATTTAATTTAAACTATAGTCTTCATGCTCTATTTTTATCTCCAAAACCTTACTTGGATGCCACTCCAACTGTTCATCTTCCAGTTCTATCAAAATGCGGCTAAGTCTTAAACATGTTTAGCCCAAGCGCAAACCCTCACACGCTGTCTGTAATACTCTTGCACGTGCCTTTGCGCCTCAATCCTATGCGTTAAAATCCTTTGCAGTGCTTGTACTTAGCATCTTTTTAGGGGTCCAACATTACCCCACACTAGCTGGATTTCTACCCTTGGAAATTCTTCGTTCATAGGTACAACACCCCGAGATGGAAAATAAATTGCAAAACAAAAAAATTTCAAAATGAGTATCACACTAGAAAGAGATAAGGTGCTGGTAAGACATAAGAAAATTCTGCATCTACTTCACTTACTAGCTTCTTCCACTCCTCCAACTCCTTCAAAGCTTTCCCTAACGTAACCTCCACAATCCTTGGCACTTGGTTAGGAGTTATTTCATCTACCCTTCTGTTATCCAATTTTGCACACATGGAAAAATTGGACAACATGGTCTTGTTGAACTCCAGGTATTCACCAAAGGACTTAGGGGCCTAAAGGTTGTTAAAGCTCAATGTTTACTCAGAGCAAGGAAATCGACATTTGAGAGGCTCAATCTCAAATGACTCATGTAGAAATAATCAAAATCCATAAATCAGGTTTAAAAGGGTCTTATTGTGCTTACATTACCCCCTAGTTTCAAGAAATATCCTAATAAAGTCTCTTATCAGAGAAAAGTAACATTATGAGAAAATCCACATTAAGGGGGATATGAGCTTAAAACAGCTCGCCGAGCAGCTCGGTGAGCTGATCGGAAAGCTAAAGGTGAATTACGAGTTGTGGAGATCACGACAACTTGAAAATAACCTGGTGGTTCATGAGAATATGCAAAGGGACTCGGTGGTTGGAGGATTTCGAATCACGGACAACTGAGTGGCACAGTTCGATCAGGGGAAGAATAGCTCATATCATCGAGCTATAGTTTGAAAATAGTTCAAATGATTGATGGCTCGAGTTAGTGGTGGATGATCAATGTATATTATCGGAGCTTAGAGCATCCTAGTGAGTTAAGATATTTTTCAAAAAAGCAAACAACTCGGTGGTATAAGCGAGCCAGGGGCTTGGTAGACGAAAATCAAAGAGCTTGCCAAGGAGAACCGAGTTGTGGTGTTATAATGAGCTCGGTATCAAGATTCATTGTAGCTCAGCGAGCTAGGTATGAAAGAATGGGATAAAAAAATTTGTTAGTATGTTGAAATAGCTCGGCAAGAGAATGGAGAATTCATAAAATGGCTCAACAGTATGGTTTGGCTTGTTTCAGTGCAACATGCCGAGAAATATCACAACATGGCTTGATGGAACAAATGGGTGAAACTCATCCTAAAGACCTCGATTTTGGTCGAAAGTCAAATGAATTAAATCATAGGTGGTAAAGGATTTCCAATGAGTTCAATGTATAATTCAGAATTGGAACAGTCGGCAAAGTTGAGAGCATGGAGTTTCACCGACGGGAGCTTGGTCGATGGTTGAATGAAGAGTATGTTTGAGCCAGGTAAAAATATAATTTAGAGAGGAATGTAACCAAAATGAGCTCAATATCGAGCTCATCAGGTGAATGTGTAGTTACTCGAAGGGAGCTCAATCGACTTTGGGGAAGATGACTAGGCTCGTGTAAGGGCGTGTTTATGGGTGGCTCGTGATCGTAAAGTTGAGTTGGGGAACTTTGTGAGTCATGGGAGTTGAGACATAGCTCGGTCTCTGAGTCACGAGATAAAAATGATTTCAGGGGTCTGCGTGTTCTGATACTTAAAATTCCAAAAATGCGGGAATCATAGGAGCATTTTCGGGTGGAGAGGTTGACATGGTGAGCAAAGGAAAATATCCCACGTTGGGTAGGTTTCAGGAAAACATGGCCAAGTGGGATAAAACCATGGCAAACCATAATGGGATTTCCGCGAGTTGGAGAAATTAAAACCAATTTCCAGGTGAGGATTTTATAATGGAAAGCTATTGTAATAGTTCCGCATAGAGAAGAGGTCCAGGATGGTTTCCAAAAAACTAGGTGCATAATCAGGGGAGTTAAGGCATGATTGAATGGTCACAGACAAGATGGCGAGTCATTCAGCAAGTTATATGGGTGGTTATTGACAAGAACGGGAAAATCAGCTATGGTTGATGAAAATGGTACTATTTTTGATAGACTTGGCATAAACGAACTGAGTAGAACATAGTCAAGAATCCCGACGTCACAGGGGGTTTCTTCATTCTAAGTTTTATATGTTATCTTCATGAGTGGTGATAGCGAGTTACATTGATATGGAGGACTCGATCCAGTATCACACCTCGAAATATCAAGCTCTACTATGATGGTCATTGTGATTCATTTCTATGGACGAGTAAATGGGAACAACTTAGCTGACTCTGACTCGCTAGAGGGAGCTCAAAGTTCATACAGCCGAGTCATGCTCATCGATGTAAATGGATATTTGCTTGGTTGCACAAGATGAAGTTCAACTTGTGAAAATATCTAGACATGTCTGTAGGTGACAATGAGTCATTGGGAGATTGTTTCGAGCTAAGATGACGACGTGGGGATTGAATGTTGGACCATGCATGTTGATCAGTAAGTCGTTGAGTTTAGAAAGTGACCTCATCCATGGAACTTGTAGGATGAGCTCAGATCAAGCTCAAGAAGGATTGTAGGAGCTCATATGGGAAATGAGCCAAGATTGAAGTACAAAACATGCATGTGAACAACTATTGCCATATCGGTTTGGTTTTGGTAAGCGGCAGGAATAAAACTCGGAAGTGGTAAGTTCACAGGTCAGCCAAGTCGGTGGAAGAATATTTTTGGCTCATTAAACCATATGAATAGATCAATGATGTGAGCCTCGAATCGTGTAGGTGGAATGATCTGGTAATGGGATCAGATGAGCTCGAATTCCGGGAGGAATTGTTACGAGTAACAGTTTCTATAGCACGGAGGTAGTAACTCGGTTGACCGAGTCATGTCCAATTCACCTGGTAATAGAAATATGTAAAGTCAACATGTAAGATTGGCTCATCTCGTGGGGCCATGAAAACTAAGAAGATGTATTGAGACATTCATTAAGTTAATATCGAGCTTGTAGCAGATTATGTTGAAGATAAACATGTACTTGGAGTCAGGTCGCCAAGTCGAGTACACGAGAAACACGAAGCTCACGTCTAGGAAACATGGTAAGAGTCTTGGAATCAACTCATGCCTAGATTGAGGTCAATGGGATTATCGAATCACAGTCCCAATATGTGAGGAAACATTTAAGATATCCATTTCACTCATGAGCGTTGACTTAGCTCGGTCATGACGAGCTCGTAGATTGGTTCACCCAGAAAAATGCATGCTGGAGATCAGGAGAAGTGATGGGTAAATGCATCGAGCTAAGGATAAATGAGTATTTTTATATATGTGGCACAATATGTGAGCTTGATTTCACCCAACATGAACTTAATCGTGACATAGGTAGACTAGGTCAAGATGAGATGGGTTATCGGGTTTTGAGTTGAGAAAATCAGTTCGCTGCAAGAAAGAAAATATCACGAGGTGAGTGGCTTGCAGTAAAGTAGTAAGCAGAGTCCATACCAAGTTGATCTCTAGATTGTGGATGCCGAGTGGATCCTATCAACTTGGATCACTAACTCGAGTTAGAATTGAGTTGATCATCAGTGAGTTCATCTGTAAGGTCTCATCGGGTAAATTCCAAATCGAAGCCGAGTTCGCAGATAAACCGAATCAGGCAAGTCAAAAATGGTGAGCTCCAGATAACTCGGCAGCGAGTTCATGAAGTCCACAACGAGCTGGTGGAAAATCAAGGATCAGGTGCCATCCAGCCAAGTTAGTACATGAGCAAGTTGGCTTCTAAAATCTAGAAATCCACCACTATGGGACTTGCGGGTCCCTGCGTCATGGAAACCATGGCAAGTAAATCGGCGGTGAAAAGTGACATCCGGGCTCCCAAGGCGCTAGAACCAATATGGAGAGGTCTTTGAGGTATGATGAGAGTCAATCCCCGAGTTATCTAAATCATCGTGTTGGACCCAATGAGGAAAACTTTCAAAGAGGACATGGTTGATGGAGCACTCAGTTCTGTGGAGAATTTAACATAATAAGAACGTGGTGGGCCAATCATTCTGGGTCTATCACCAAGCTTGCAAAGATGAACCGGTGGAAGTTATAAGTGGTTGAGGCATCATTAAATATGGGCACCGCATGGTGGTTAGGTTGAAATCCATGAAGAGTGCCGAGCCTGGTCAAAGTGGTGAAAGGTGGCTCTCCGAGGCATTTCTAATGCAAAGCGGCCAAGCCAAGGTGATCGGTACTAATGAGGAACTCGCCAACCATCTCGCCGAGCTGGTTGGAAATTGTATCAACCGAGAAATGTTTAAACCCCCTTCCAAGGATAACTAAACCAAGTGGTCCCACTAGTTATTTTTAATTAATTTAATATTTTTATTTAAATATTTTAATAATAATATTTATTATTATTATTTAAGTATTTTATTTAAATATTCTTTTAATTAATTGAGAAGACTTGGTCAACTAGGCATTAATGACATATGATGGAACCTTCTAAAGTGGTTTAACAAATTGTAATAAATGAACCATCATGTGCTTTCAGTTTAGGAATGTAATTATGACCTTTCCTCTTCTCTCTCACATATTCTTCTAAAAATGTAAGTTGGAAGCTCATTCTAAGGGGTTCCAATAGGTCAGATAGGTTGGACAGTTAGACATCTTAGGCAAGTGCAATTTTTCAAGAGTCCTCTCTCTTCTACAAGTTGTCCTTGTGTGTTGAGAGAAATTTCAAGCCTCCTCTTCAAGACTGTAATGGAAACCATTGCCTCTTTTGAATGTATGATGCATTGTGCATGTTATTAAAGTAATAGAAGTGTGTGTTTTGTGACTAACATCGGTCCTTTCATCCTTTTATACTTCCTTGTGCCTTTTCTCATGATTAGAGGTACACTGTGCAAGTTCATGTTTCTATTGCAGGTTCTTGGAGTTCTGTTCTTATCGAGTGGTAGAGTATTGCATGTAGTTGAGTTGTGGTGTCTATTCACCCTTCTTAAGTTCATCCTTTTTCACTGGGAAACTGATATATTGCTCTGTCTGATCAATTTTAACAAAGGGAATGCATGTTTCTTAGTCTGTGGTATTTTGTACCCTCTCTAAGTTGTAATAGGTGAAGTTGACCTGTGGTGCACACACCCTCTTCAAATTAACCCTTCCTGAGTCTGGAAACACCCTTTATTTGGTGCATCACCATCCCTAGTATAGTTTAATTTATACAAATATATTTCTCTAAAACCCCATGAAAATGTTAGCATAGGACTAGATAGCCTTTTTATTGCACTAGGAGTAGTACAACACTTAGTTTAGGAAGAGGAAGTCAGCCTTCTCTGGAGGTTCACCTTGAGCCAAAGTCCCACATCTTGAGATGTGTTCCCATGTCTCTCAAATCACACCGAAGGTCCTATTCACATTTTGGCCATTTGGAGGGTGCGGTGATTTGGTGACAACACCTTATTTTTAGGTCTTTCATCACCACCTCTATTTATGTGCAAACGCCATCAATATTGTCCATGTGTTCCAGTATAGAGTTATGGAACTCACCAATTCTCTGTTCAAGATTCACATGCTTTGCCTTAACCTTATCTTTCTATGCCATGGTATCCAATATCAACTGAGTGCACTCTATTTTATTGGTTGGGGTGTTTTCTTGTATAGAATTTAGAGTTGCTTCCTCATCCACCAACCTCACATCAACATATGCTTTGCACTTCTTGCGCCTATTAAAGCCAATATCTGCTTTTGAATTTGCTTCCTTGAGCTGGTTGATCAAGTCCTCCAGCTCAGCGATCATGGATTCCACTGTAATTTTGTTATTCGTATTTTCTTCTGCAATCTCCTCTCTGTAGGTCCCACACGTTTGATGTTGACCAAGAGCATGCCAACCAGGTCCTCTAGGTATTCCATCTCGTCCCCATAGTTTTTCCTAGCCTAGATCACTAATGAAGGGTACTGTCATAACATTCGTTTGACCAACGCATCAGCCCTATCATATACCTCCTTAGTTCTATGTTGTTTACCCCATAACCCCTTGTGTAGTCAGTCTATCTCTTATTCCTTCTCCTTTTTATCAGCCACAAAGGTGTGTACAATAGCGCTTGAGTCAAAATTCTTCTTCACTACTTCTAAATCCAATTTGTTCAAGGAATCTGCTCATCAAAAGTGGTTAGGATTGATGGCCTTATACTTTTTTATGAGATTCTTCTGTAAAATCATCATTTCAATAGCGTGCTCACTGACTTCGAACTCTGAATCCTCTGCATGGGAATGTAGATTCCAAATTAACATTTTATTTGTTCTGGACACTCCTCCCTTTGGGTCTAGTGGCTCCCAATCATGTAATTTCTCTATAGGCAGGGTACTCTGGAAGCACGTGTAAAAACCTTTTGTAGGATCATCTATAAAATCCTTATGCGGCGACCTTGGAGTCGGCCGTCTCCTTTACGCCTTCATCTTTGTTCTTTGATTCTTTGGGGTGGGTGTGCTAGTCCATGTTCCCAGTCCTTTATCTTCTTTATTCATAAAGGAGTTCTCCCTTTTGCTTCTCACCTAGCTCGACAATCTGCACTGGTGAATTTTGTACTAGATTTTGTCTTACCTCATCAACAACTGATGCTTTACCTTTCTTGCGCACATCGGCCTCTACCTTTTCTTTCTCTTTGGCTCTTCTCTTAGCATGTTCCTTGAATTATTTCTCAATTTCTTCCCTGAGCGCAACATAGTCCTATTCTTCTTCAATCCCAACCTTTGTCTCTATGATATAGAATTCCTGCACCTTAGGGTGCTTCTCATGTTTGTGATCAATGCCACCTTGCTACGAGGTTCCCACACCCTCACTTCTACCTCTGTGTGTGTAATACTTTATCTTGTGAGAAATATCCAATTTACCTTTACTTTCTTCTTTCTCATCTTCATCTGCTGCCTCCACTTGTACCACCTTTATGGGAGGTATCCGTGCTTCTCTAGGCTTAGGGAAAGTGGAATCCATGACTTCTACCTCAACTTCCCCTTGTATCTTGGGGCGCATATGTAAAAATACTCTATGGATAAATCCCTTAATGGTCACATTGATATGTGGGTGCAGATCCAAGAATTCGGGCTCTAATACTTCGAGGGATGCAGTCTTGGAGTCATACCTTTAAGTGACATGAAGAGTGTGTACATCAGAATCTACCTTATTCACATCATAAGTCAATTTATGTGCATCCTTTATCCTGTTGATGGAGCAATTCAGATACATTGTGGTGAATGTAAATGGGAGTTTGTACCATAGCTCCATCTATCCATTCACCTATTTTAAGAAGCATTGCATTACTGCAAACTTCACTTGGTCCCCAACCACTATATAGATTTTTCGCGGAATGCATCATTCATTCTCAAAGGCCTCATGCAGTCTATCATACCATCTATCAATGCATGCCTTATATGCATTTAAAATGCTACCATCACAAGTGAATCCTGTAAATTACACGGTAGGCGATGGATCTATTGGTGGGTAAACCCACACATTCCCATCAGGTCCATCTAAGATGCCTACCTCCCAAAATATGATCAAAAGAAGGATGTAACCCCATGTGATTTTTTCTCCTTCTTCATTTTGCAAATGAACCTCCTCTATGATGCTGTTTGCAACATACTATTATGGGTTGTAATGTACCCTCTTCAAGATTATGTACACTTCATATAAAAACCTCTTGTTTATATCTGTCCAATGCTCTGATGTGCCCAAATTACAGCTCATGAGATCCAGAAGTGACCCTAAGTGCCGGATCATTCAAATGCTTCAATGGATATGTACCCTACCTCCCTTCTAATAGTTTAGTTTCTTGGAAAACTCCTCTATTTTAGTTGTGGCCTTCAAATCTAAGGACACATCCTCCTTTGTGCTTCTTAGCCCTACAAATCATTCAATAAATTCACTTATGAGACACATCCTTCTCCCCATGAAAGTAGAAGAAGTCCTTGTGTACCTACGACATCAGCCATTGAAACAAATGTGTGGGTTTTGCAAAGAATGGAAGCTCCCATAACTGTAAAACACCATATTTTTCCAACTCTCCTTGTACAGAGTCGTCAATTTGAGGGTTTCCAGCCTCGTCTACCCCTGGGAGTGTTTTTGTCAGGTCTTCCCTCATCTTCTTTTCATTATCCTCTGTGCGGTGGTTAAACTCACTAATTTTACAGGGAGTGAGCTTTGATTTCCACAACTCCACCCGCACAACACTAGGAGGGTATTGCATTTTAGAATATATTTCTTCTAAGGGCTCTTCTGCCACAAACTTGGGCTTCTTTATTCACACCCTTTTTGGTTTTTGTGCCATTTCACTTATCTCTCCATGCCCTAGGTGTTTTTTAATTTGAACCTTCTCTACTAGAGCCCGACGACTTCCAACTTCTATAAACATATGCAACCCATCACTTTGCTGCCAATTCCAACTCACCTCTCTGCAAGGATCTCTACGCAACTCACAAGCAATCTTGGTTTGTAAACATTTCACATCGCTTCTAAACTCTGTCACTCTCCAAACTGCTCGGTAGCTCTTCAATTTATTTGAAAGAAAGGTAGATAAATGACTACCCTAACCTCATATTTATACTTTTTCATGACCCTCCAACAGTCAGATTTGTACTTTTGACCCATGCTTTTAAGTTACTTTTCCCTTTCTAACTACTTTCACGAATTCACCTCGCACGATGCAGTTGTAACCTTCTAGTGCGTTAATATTACTTTTCTTCCACATACCTTCTTTGCGTGCCGCACTGTGCCGAAGTACAAACACTCTGTGTTATATCCCAAGTAGTTTCTCATGCCACTGCGTACCTCACATTACACTGCTTAATCAATTTATCCACATGGTCTTTAGTCATCTAATCCTTCTTCAGAACTCCGTTACCATAACACATATACCACCTCATATCCTTTTGCACCCACGTTCCAGGTGGAATCTCTAACTCCGCAAACCTATATCAAGGGGCGCCAAAATTTTTGCATCTCTCTACTTCAATCCACCTCGCACTAAATATATGTAGGGTCCTCTACACATGAACTTAATTAAATTTAATTAGCAACTGGTACACAAACACACTTATTACAACAAAACACTAAACTAAATTGACAAAGCATAACAACATTGAAAGGAAACACATATAAAGGAAAACTAATCTAAATGGAAATACTACCTTATTACAAACACTAAGAAGGCTTATTTATTGGAGGGCTCCAGGCTACTGCCGATGAAGTAACTGGGCAACCATGTCCTATCCAGTGCCTGTAACTGACAAACACATGAATCAAGTATATAAGTCACCACATACAGTCCCAACCAGTGCACTTTGAGATTTTCTAGGGTGGCACAAGAATTTTGAGTCATAAAGAAGAACCACCTGCCCAACTTCAAGTTTATTATCCTTGATATGCCTATCATGTCATGCTTTCTATCTGGCCTTTTCTGTCTTCTGAATCCATTTTAAAATGGTGTGCCTTTCATGCAACTGCATCAGTTTATCAATGTGCTCTTCAATTATTTGTTCATCATCCAAACCTCTTGCACACGTAATATGCAGAGATGGTAACATGAATTCCATGGGCAAAAAATCCTTCACGTCAAACACCAACTGAAATGGTGTGGATTTGTTCAATCGCTTGTATGTTGTCCTTTATGCCCAAAGTACAACAAATACTTTATCATCCCAGTATTTCTTTCCAACATCACAAATCTTATTCAATGTATGTCCCAATATCTTGTTGAAAGCCTCAACAATTTCATTTTCCTAAGGGTGATAGGGTGTTGTTTTATGGCGTGTCACCATAAATTCTGATAATAATATCATTATTGTCTCATTAACGAAATGAGTACCCCTATCACTTGTTAAACTCAGTGGGCATCCATACCTAATGATAATGTTCTCACAAAGAAACTTTACTACCATAGCTTCTGTGCAATCCTTTGTAGGCACTGCTTCTGCCCACTTTGTAAGATAATTTGTACAAGTTATAATGTAGTGCAATCCATTCCTGCCCGCAGGTGGGGAAATAGGACCCAAAAATTCAATTAACCAATTTTCAAAAGGTTCTGCACTAGTAATAGGCCTTAAAAGCATTTTGTCTCTATGCCTAGGATTTCCAAGGCATTGACAATAATCACACACTTTTCAATATTCTTTACAATCTTTATACAATGTTTCCCACCATAGGCCAACCAAAAAAATCTTGGGCGTGGTGGTATCTCTTTCATAATGTCCACATGTAGTCAAACCACGAGCTTCCTCCATAATAGCTTTGCGCTCATGCTCAAGTACACACTAGTGCAAAAATTCATCCCGACCTAGTTTGTATAAGTATCCAATAATCAACATATAAGGCACGGTGTGTATGGAAAGTTGTTTCTTCTCTAAACTATTCATCCCTTCAGGCACCGCATCAGTTCATAAAAAGACAACAATATCATCTAAGTCAGAGGGTGCACGGTTCAACCTGAACAATTCTGCATCCAACATTGTATCCTAAATGCTTTGTGGGTCCTCACCTAAATTAATCCTTGATTAATGATATGGTCTTGAATTGCTCTAGCCTGGCTTAACCACCGATATAAAGTCAAATTCCTAAAACAAAAAAATCCAATGGCATATGTATCCCTGCAAAATGGGATTGTTCACCAAGTACTTTAGTGCCATATGATTTGTATAGAAAATAACAGGTGTTGCCATCAAGTATTTTCTACAATTATGTAGCACGTAGAACATGTACAAGGCTTTGCGCTCTGTATTTATATAATTCTATTTAGTTGGGGTCAAATTCCTTCTTGCAAAAAAAGGATGATCAACAATACCTTCTCCAAGCTGGGATAATACCGCGCCAATGGCCATGCCAGAAGCATCCATGCACATGAAAGGGTTTGGACCATGAAGGAAAACATAGAATATGTGCTGTAGTAAGCCTTTCCTTCAATGTCTTAAACACGTGATGTTGCGCTTCACTCTAATGGAACTTACCTTTACTCTTTAGTAATTCTTCTAAGCGATCAACGACCTTGGCATAAACTTTGATGAAATTCTGGTAATATCCTGTGTGCCCCAAGAATCCACGTACCTCACTCTAGTTAGTAGGCTCCTATAAGCCCAAGATAACAATAACCTTAATAAGATCTACCAACAAGCCTTCTTTACAAATAATATGTCCCAAAAAATTCCTAAAGGGTGTAGCAAAAAAACACTTCTTAATGTTTAAGGATATGTTCAACTGTCGGAAACTCTCAAACATAAGCCTTAAATTGTCACAATGATATTTCACTAGCCCATAAACTATACAGTCATCCAAGTAAATCTGTAAAAACTTATGAATGAAGTCCTAAAATGCTTGCACAACAAAGTGTGAAAATATTGTAGGCATATTCTTTAATCCAAAAGGCATAACTGTGTATGCAAAAATTCCCCATTAAGTGGTGAATGTTGTCTTCTCTTGATCCTCTTTGGCAATCCTCACCTGATGATATCCAGAAAATCCATCAGTGAAGGAGTAGATCTCCCACCCTACAATGCTTTCCAGAATCTCTTTTGTAAAAGGTGTGGGAAAGGGATCTATTACACATGCAACATTCAAATCCCTATAATCCACACAAATTCTTATCCTTCCATCCTTATTAATACTTATCACCATATGTATAACCCACTTTGACTCGTCAATGGGCTCAATGATCCCAAATTTCAAAATCTTATCAATCTCATCCTTTACCTTGATGCGCAGATCAAGATTTATCCTATAAGGCCTCTTCCTAACTGGGCGCACACCTTCTTTTAACTTGATCCTCATCTCACCCAAAGAGTGATGCACCCATTTCAACTCATGATAGCCCCTAGGAAATAAGTCCTGGAAGTCACACAAAAAATCAATTATCTTTGCAACCTCAGAGTTAGACCAATAATCACCGATGATGGCCTCCTTAGGTTCAACATCAGTCCTGATGTTAACCTTATTCATTTTCATAGGCTCATGATACATGCATGCCTTCTCATCCACACTTTCTAAGACCTCACGCATACCCTCAATAAGCTCAACATCCAGATTCTCCACTTCTTCATCATCATTTACGTAGACCATCTTAACTTTTTATTTTTCTAGTTAGGTGCGCCCAAGTTGTTATGCATATTTCTCTTCTTCTTTAAAGCACGCCTCTAAATCTGACTCTCTTAGTAACTTCTGAATAAGTTCCCCAACCTTTGCATTATATCCCATAGTCAAGCGCTTCATAACTTGTAGCGCCTCATTCACTGGAGGTTTAGTAGAAAAATAGTCAAAGGTCTAAATCATACCTACAATCAATTTCTACCAATTCCTTATTTCTCTATTCAACTCTGCATAGACATATCATGCATGCACGTATCCTCGCAAGGTGAAGTAGAGCTTGTGCACTCATAGTGAAGGTGGTAAGGCCTCATGCCCCCTATCTAGAGTCTCTCACACTGCTAAACATGATGCGAAGAAGAATCCTTCCCATGGAATTCACATGTCTTGGTAGGCGCATTGCTCCGAAGAAATCTAGCAGAGAAAGTGATGCTCACTTCTTGCCACTCCAAAATACCATCTCTATGTACCATCCACCAATGTGATGCTATTCCACGCAAAGTATACACTATCATATTCCTTCTTTCCACTTATCCTGTCCATTGAACTTCTATAGTGCACATGAATACTTTAGGGTTTCCTTCACCAGTGTACTTCGGTACTTGGTTACTACCCAAATGCCTAACACAATGCGGCCTACTTACACATGTAACTGCACCCTTCATCTCATACCCAATCATGTCATAAGTCCCTTATGCCCAGTTGTCACATGAAATGATGGTTGTATCACTCATAGACTGTGCATCATCTTATTGGATAACTCCTTCCTTTGATGGCTCAATCACTTCAAGATCTCTAATGGTGTGCACATAAATTATGTTCAAATCCTCCTCACTCAACGGTTCTACATACGGTGCAACTTTTCTATTTGTCAAAGGAATGATGATGCACTCTTCCTTGTTCTCAAAACTGATATATCATTTATTAAAGAGAAAATAAACATTATCCGCATAACACCAAGGGCACCCAAGGAATTCTGGAATTTTTTTTTCCTCTACAAGTGCAAAGGAATCAAATTCCCCAGTAAACTTGGCCCTTTGTATAGTAACAACAACATCCTTCAAGATTCTAATTGACGTGGCTTTAGTCTTGTTTGCCATAAACAACACATTTGAAGTTGGCTGTAATGGTCGCCTCCCCATATGATTCCAAACGTCCAAGGTGAGTATATTCAATTCTACACATGTATCAATCAAAATGTTACTCAAAATCCATCCGTCAACAAATGCATTCAAAGTGATCTCTTTATCATAATCAATACTGTGAGGAGGTAAATTAGCATGTAAAATATGTCTCTCACACTCAACTCCATCGTGTGGTATTTTCTCTCTTAACCATTCTCCCAATAAAGGAATGTTGTTTTCTTCTCACAACTTCTGACAAACATCCTTCAGATCATCAAAATCCTTCCGGGGAAGCTCAACTACTTTTTCCTACTCCATCTTCCGCAACTGCTCCTTTAAGCATTGTATCTCACTCCATAAGTTTCTAATAACCTCCATGGTTTCTTGATAAATTTCCTTTTGATGAGTAGGGTCTGGATAATTTACATGAAATACCTCCTCTTTTGTAATAATAGGCTTATGATTTGGAACTTCCCTGTTGCACGCAACTTCAACACGTGTAGTGACCAACATAGGAAACATCTCAAGATCAGGCACTACCCTTAGTAGCCACTGATCTTCCACAACATGTTGTACTCCGACCATTCACCCTTATCATGCTTGTGATTGTTTCTCAAGTGCTCATATGAATATGGGAATTCTTCATAGTTGTGGTTCTTTCCGAAAAAGGAGCAAATCATATTCTGAGGGCATTCACACTTGTAATGATTAGGAGATCTGTATGTATAACATGTTCCATGAGGAACGTCACTTCTACCACCACCATGACCTCGGCCTTTGAATCCTCCATGGTAGCCTCTACCTCGACCTCCTCCATCAGAGTTCCCTTCATTGTGATTATGATTTTCACCTTGCTCCTTGAAATTATTTGCAACACTAGTCTAATGTACACTAGTATCAATGACATCATGAATCTAATCAATCAACCTACAATTCTTTGTATCATGAGTGGTAGACTTGTAAATCTTGTAGTAACAGGATACGTTATTTGTTATCACACGTTGCAATAATGGGCACCTACTTAAATCATGATCCAAGTGACAGATCTCATTATCCAAAAACATGGTGCACACTAACTTATGAGGGAAACTATCCTTGGTATGTCCCTTCACTTCACAATATGTGCACCAAATACCCCTACACGTCTCATGAGTTGATTTAGTGGGCAACTTATCTGATTGTTTTTCCATAGCTGCAATCTGAGCATCCAAAAATGGGCTAACTCTAGTGTCTACACTTCCAACTGCCTAAGCGTGCAGAGCTACCTCAAGCGCCTCGCACGGGTCTGTATACATCTTGTGTGAGATCCCCCTTCTAAAGGGTGTGATCAAACCTCCAACGAACCATTGAGCATGCTAACTCGGGTGAATGTCATAAGATAACTTTGATAACAGGGTTTTGAATCACATATCATACTCCCTAATTCTCTCAGCCATGCCCTACTTGATGTCTTTCAGCGTGCTGATGCTATTCTTCTCAAAGTCAAGTATATGAAACTCTGCTAAGAAAACATCATGCAACGCGGTATATTCCACACAAGTCTAGTTTGTATCATATTTCTTGTACAAACTATGCACGCACCCTTACAAAGTGGCATCAAATTGACTTGCTTTACACTCTAGAGATGTAATTCCCTCTATGCGCCATAGTATCTCACACATGCACATGATTAGATGCATATTCAATCCCTATGTATTCTAGGAGACGAAGAGACATCTCCCCATAAACTTGCTGGGGTTGGTGCAGACCGTGCTACCAAATCTAAAACATGTATTACCTCTTATGTTTCCTCTGCCTCTAGAACCACCTAATCTTGAACCACCTGATATTCCTGATCCCCCTCCTGTGATGAGAAACGGACCAAGGATGTATTTACTTGTGTCCCAATAGTTGTACTAAATTGAACTACCATAGTTTGTGAAGTTGTACTACTTCCAGACATGATACATATGTTCTGCGTGGCCACATTTTATGCCGACGACGCACAAGAAAATATACCTCCAACCGTACCTCCAAATAACACGGATGAAGACTATGCCACCATATATGAATGGGCTACTTGATTAACTCCTAAAATTACTAGAAAATGAAATCTACATGTTGCTACCGAAGCACCTACACTAGCCGAACTCTCAATAACTTTCTTAGGAACTGGAACACAAAGCATAAGGGTTAGGTCAGTAGGTAGGATCATATGCGAGCCCGTGGTTCTTAATATTTCCTCAGATGCACTCTCATCTAAAACCAAAGAGGGTTATTTTCCATGCTTTACCAAATGGGGGAGTTCCAGATGCTTTGGCTCCACGTCTTCTGGGTGAGCTCTCAATCCTTAACGATCCATCTCTCTCCGCAACACCATTCGTTCCACAATTTCAAGATGCTTTGCCAAGTCCCTCTCACGTGCTTCATTAAACTTAAGCCACCTTTCTTCTCTCTACCTCTCTTCCGCCAAGTCCACCATCTTTAATCGTACCTCCTCCCTCCCCCACGTGCGGTGGGGTTTAGCAATCCATAGGACGCCGTTTCAAATCCAGGGTCATGATCACGATCTTAATCACTATGTTAGCTATCACAAGCACTTAGAGGGGGGGTGAATCAATGCTTAACACAATTAACAATATTTTCAACCTTTCTATCTTGCTTAAATTGAAACAATAGCTAGACTATGAGCATAAGAACGAACTTGAAACACATAACTAAAATGAAGATGTCATAGGTTTATAGTGGGAAACCCAAGAAGGGAAAAACCCACTTTGAAATCATCCTTTTTGTGATGTGCCAAAATCCCCGATATAATATTGGTTAACAAATATATATATATATATATATATATATATATATATATATATATATATATATATATATATATATATATATATATCATGAGTACTTTGGAATATTGATGTGTAACTTCAAAATAATAAAAATGAGAAGGTTTAATTAGAGAGGAATTTGTTAGGACTTTATTATTTACATTAAACTAATTGTAAATTTGTAATTTTGAAGTTACCGTTGTAACCTTTGGTAATGAAACCAAATTGGAAAAAGTAATATTTAAATGGCTTGTAAGACTTGTTGAGGATCCGGGGGAAAAAGGAAAAAAGAAAAAGAAAAGATCTTTGGAAATTTCAAAGAATTTGTGGAAAATTTCCAAGAAAGCTAGGTTTGTAAGCAGGGTTGTGGGCAAGAGGGAGGTGCTCCTGAGGAGTCCTAATTGGGGGTACAGAGTACAACCCCAGATGGTTCCTGGCCAGGCCATCGGTTTGTGCTTTTAAACATATTTTCTTCCCCTTGTTAATGTTGCCATGGTTCTGGTGCTTACATCCAAGTGGACTGGGAATTGAGCATAGCAAAGTCCATTGCCAAATTGAGATAAGTTCCTAAAATTTGGAAAGAAATTAAATAAAAGAGTAAATTATTATGGTTCTTTTATTTATTTTGCTGGAATATATATTTAATTTAATTATGATATGAAACTATATTAATTGATTTCGAAATAAATAAATAAATAAATAAATTTACATAAGTGTTTTGTGGTTGGTTGATTTAAAATAAATAAAATTTTATATTAAAAATCAAACATTTACTTCAGTGAAAAATTATTAACTATTGTTTTATTTTTAAAAAATTATTAACTCTTGTTTTGTTTATTTTTACTTGTATAGTAAAATTAAATAAAATTCATGCATTTTAATAGTTTCCGAGAAAAATAATATGGTTTTATTAACAAATGCTTTTGGAAAAGGTTTAATATTTTTTTAATTTTTTTTAAAAATATGTATATTAAAATACTGTTATAAAATAGTTGAAGAGAATTTATTTAATTACGCCGAAAGGCGTGTTCTATGTGGGAAAGCCTCTTGCCTTCTGACAGTGAAGGAGACTGCAATGGTCCAGATGAATCGGTTGACGAAGCACGGCGCAAAACCAATTCTACACATGTCCTCCAAAAGTAGGAATATCAGAGACAGTGACATGCACAAGGTGAGCCATTCTGTGAGGGAGAAATGTAGGACAATTTCCGGAGTCCTGTGCAGGTGTGGGCATACTTCTTCCATCACGAACAACAGGCGAGTATGGTGGCTCCTTTCTTTGTCAGTACGTATGAGCCCGAGAATGATTTAAAAGATCAGATAAGGATCAAGAAGAGCATGCGGTATGATGGTGGTCATTTTGGATCTCTATGTTTTTAATTTTCATTTTTTGGTCTGTATGTTATGCAGGGCCCTGTTATGTTCTGTAGTGCTATGTTTGGTTTAATAGTTCTTTTTTGGTCCATTCGATGTTTTCATTTGTTTGTGTTTTTTTTTTCGTTTTGTTTATGTCCACCATCAGCAGCACAACGAAGGATAAATTTGGAAAAGGCTTCTTGTATTTTTTTCCATATATTTGGGGATTTCCTCATAAGCGAGATTGTAAATATCTTGGGATTTTTTGAGAACGGCTGAGCGATCGGGAAAGAATCTAAGCAAATGATATTTTATGCAGTGGAGATATACAGACAGGTCAGTTTATGTTGCTGTATTTTTTTTAATAATTAATCAATATGTTTACATTTATATATCATTTCCATTTTATCTTCTTTATCAAGAATGGCCTGATTTCTTTGCATTTTGTGGGTTTATGTGATATATCTTTCTAGTGATATTGTTTTTGACACTGAATAAATTAATGGTTGAGGATCAAGGGTTTATAAGACTGCTCCATAGGATGGGCCGTTTAAAGTTTTTTTTCATTAAATCGTTTGCCTCTGCAACAAAGCACGAGATGGGCAAAAATAAATCGCTGTAGGAAAAGGAAATGATAAAGAAATTTGTTAGCCGTAAAAGTTATTGATGGATTCAGATGTGTCAATAAGATGTCCATCTAGGGTTTCATTATTGAGTTTTTCTGATAATGTTCTAAACCCATCACTTCTTTCTATTTCTTTGCACGACACAGAAAAAGATGGAGAACTCTTTATTTCTTTCCATCTACTCGAATGTTCAACTGACGAGATATACTAGTATTTTATTCAGTCATAGACAGATATACGGCTAGGTCAGTTAACTTTTTGCTTAGATCATTCTTAGGATAGTCTGTTTAAAGGTTTTTTTCATCAAATCGGTTGTGTCTACAACAAAGCACTATGTGGACAAAACTGAAGCTATGTAGAAGGAACTGAATGGGGAAAAACTCTAGATGGTTGTATTATGTTGTTGTATCTTTCTTTTATTTTATAATTAATTGATTTGTTTGCATTTGCAAACCATTTACATATTATCTTATTTATCAGAAAGGATCCAATTTCAATTGCTTTCTGTGGTTTATCCAATTTATTTTTCCAGTAATATTTACGCCGAAAGGCGTGTTCTATGTTAGAAAGCCTAGCCCTTTCTGACAAATGACAAAGGCATCAACGAGTGAAAATTTTTGGTCGATGAAGTACAGACTTATATATGCCGTTCATGGTGTTGAACAGTTACGTAGGAGTGGTGGGTGTCTGAAAACTACCAGAAGCATGGCCTGGCCTATCCTGGCAGATAGAGGGACCTATTTGATTCGTACACATGTTTACATTTTTTTTTTCCAACGTTTGGTAAGGGAGACTCTACTTCATCTATCTGAATCAAATTTCATTGAGTTGCCATGGATGAGTTTTTGGGTTTACTGTGCTTAGATACGAGCTATGGCATTATTGATTCTGGGTTATGGTTAGCCGCCATGCCTGTTTTCTTGAGCTCTACTGGTTGTTGTTCTGGGTTTGCACCATTCTGCTCTATTATGTTCCATGGCTCTGCGTTTTTCTTTTCCTCAGTAGAGCTAAAGGTTCCTACTCGAGTCTTCATTATTGGCCGTTGTGGGTTTCATAGCTGGGATGAGCTTGTGAGATTTAACCTCCACAACTCACTAAGGATTTTACCAGGGTTTGTTGGCTCGTCCCTTACAAAATGTTCTTGCATTCAAAGCTTGACTTGGTTGATTCGTGTATGGCCCGATTGGGGTTTCACTGTAGGGATCTCAACTTGCCATTTGTGCATTTTTGCTTTGCCTGTAAAAGACGAGTTGGGGTGTGCCGTGTTCTTTAGTGGGTTTAAGTTGAGGCCACTTGGGAGCTCGCTGGTTGTGTCCCTGGGAGTTGTTTTGCATAGCCCAGCTGCATTGGATCATTGTGAACCTCACTGGCTCAGCCAACCCTTTACACCCAGCCTGGCCGTTGTTTGTGGCCTTCACTCTCCAACTCGACCCTTCCCAGCTCGTTGTGAGCTTCACTTGCTCCGCCAGTCTTTGGGGTAAGCCAGATTTCCTGAAGTTTTACTCTGTTACAACTGTTTAAACCGAAGAAGCTTGGAGTTTGTATTTCATACCCAGATTTACTTGCATATTGACTGTCATCTGCAATCTTGTGCCAAAATACTCATTCAGAGATCTGAAAAATCTTGTATTTCTCACTTCCAATGAGACTGTTAAATGATGAATATTAAAATTTAGTAGAAACTCTGTATGTATGCATTTATTCTTGGCCTGTAATATTTGTTTTGAGCATCTGTTTGGTGTGTTTAGAATACATTTGCAAGTTTATTTTGTTGGGCAGGGATCTTCCTCACCTCAACTATCTCTTAAATGTCTTTACAGGGATCAGACAAGAGATATGCTTGGCAATGGTGGTGACATAGTGCTGCAAAAGCATAAAATGGTATGCTATTTTTTTAATCCTGTAATTTAGGAGATGAAGTTGTGGTTGGGAATATCTATGGAATAAGTGTCTTATGCACATGCAGATTTTTTCAAGCTTTAAATTGCCATTTTCAACATTTTGGGCACATTCCTGACAGAAATAAGTTTATGGTATATGCAGAGAGGGTCATCACTGGCGCCAGCCCTAGCAAGAGAGGACAGAGGAATGAGTACTGAACGACATCGAGAATCTGAACCATCACATTTATCTCCTAGAGCTCAGGCAAAGAGAAAAGCTGATAGAGACGACTTTCAAATGAAGGATGGTCGGTACCCTACAGATGGAAAATTGGATTCCCAAGTCATCTCTGATGTTGAAGTGAACAAAACAATTAAGCCATGCTTTATGGGAAGGATGGATAAAAAGTAGAAGGGGGGTGTATTTTCATGGATAAGTTTTCCAGAAGATGTCCAAGTAAAGAAAAGAAATATCGGTTCTCAAGATGCTGCAAATGGTTTCAGGGAACGTGACAGCACAGTAAGGCTTTTGAACAGTAGCAAGGCACATTATGATGATAGCAATCCTGTTAAAAGGATTGTGAACGGGAGGAGATATATGTATGAAGATGATCTGAGTGACAATGAACAAAATTTCAAGCGGAAAATAACTTCTCACAGGTGTGAAATAAGTGAGGAATGGGATGAAGATAAGTATCCAGACAGCAGTGGATGCACATCAAAAAAATTTGAGAGATCGCAATCATCAGAATAAAGTTTAAGTAATCAATCTCCAAGATCCTATGGTTCCATAGGATGCCTTCAAGTAGCTGAGCCAATGTAAAATCTAGAAAAATACAGGATTCAAGAAAGAGGTTTGTACCCGGCAAATGCAAACATGATGGCTACAGGGAAGCAATTATACCAGCCAATGTCTAATTGCACGATGATGATGATCCTTGGATTGTAACATTAATGTTTCTAGTTGCTTCTTTCCTGGAAAGTGGCAATCTTGAAAAGATTCAACCTTTTATTGGCTGGAGTGTCACTTGAATCTGTGCGGCCTTTCCTACGGAACAGTTATTTTTTTGAGAATAATCTCATTTGCTTGTTTGGTATTCCGGCTCCAGTAACACAATTGCCACCTGCATTATGAGTTTTCATTTCTTGCTAAGATATTTGCTGTTTAAATGAAATTACTCTGATGCATTTCAGATATGTAAATATAACCTAATAAAATATCATTGTGCATCAAAGCACCTTCCATGGCTTTTGTTGACATTTGTAAATTCATATATCTTAATAATGGTTTACAATGTTGTTTTTGTATCAATCTTCAATGCAAAAAAACTAACTTGCTGTGACTGAATTTACTTGTCAATATGAATTAAAGTGTGAGTATTAGTTTTGCCATATGTTTACTGATTTCCTTTATTTACTCTGGATATATTCTGATCTTAGCATTCCTGCATTTATATTTCAGTTCGTTCGACATGGCATGTCTTTGTTTATAGAAGTTTTGTGATTTCTTCTGTTGATTGTAGCAATGGAGTTGTAGATTTGCATGTGCTTTTTAATTTTCATTGTAATATTAAATAAAAATGATATTTGAAATTATATTTGAAGTCCACGTATGATAGCCTAAAAGCCCAGGGAACCGTTAAAAGATGTGGAAAGTGGTTCTAGATACATAATTTAATTTGGCTCAACTATATGCTAACAAGCGCACATGAAATATACGACGGAATCGAAGGGGAACTTTTAAAGAAGTAAAATTGGAGGTAGAGAAACAACGGGAGAAGAAGAAGATTGAAGAAGGGGTTTGAGCGTGGAGGAAGTGTGAAAGTGGGAAAAATGGAATGGGGAAACAATGTGAAATTCAACTAACAATGTGAAATTCAACCCTCTAACAATGCAATACATGTGCCTAACTTTGTAGTTGTGATATCGCTTGGATTAGTCACATAAGCTTAAAGGGTTAAAAGTAAAAATTGGGGGAATAACAATAGGTTTCAGGTTCAAAACTTTAGCTACGAAGCTTTCTTCTTGTAGCATTTTACAGGCCTACTTTTTAGTTGTGAGTTCTAGTAAATACAACAAACAATTGATGTACAAAAATCCATCAATTCCACTTTTATAGTGTGGCATTCATTCACATTAATGACATGAGTGCAACTTCCAAGTAGATTTTATCTTCCAATCAAGTTTCGGTATCTTTTTATTTCACAGCATCAAGGTTTTCAATTGGACATTTTCTAATTCTATAGATAAGATGTAGACATAAATGGAATGTTGAAAATCAAAAGGTGTGAATTAAATACTTGCATGTACTGCATCCATTTCATGGATCATATTGTTCTCACCCAAATATTATCTACTATTTGTTCTCTATTTAAGCAATTTCAATGTCACAAAGAGGGGAAAAAATGGGGAAAGTCGATAAGGTTGAGGGTTCGAAGAGCAATACTAATGCTCGAGTCTTGTAGCTATTTGTAGCCTCTGTATCGAGTTGCAAGCTCGAGTAATTGTAGGAAAATAGGTTATGTGCGAACAACCATCGATAATTGAGGCCTTCAAATGATTGGATATATTACTGAAAGGTAAATTTTATTTGTCAATCAAGCTTGCTAATTTTTTTTATTTCATAGCTCCAAGGCTTATGATTGGAAAACATTTAATTTGATAGGTTAGTGGTAGACGTGAATGAAATCTTGGAAATTAAAAGGTGGGAATCAAATACTTGCATGTCTTGCACCTATTCGACAGATCAAATTGTTCCCACACAAATAATATCTGCTACATGTGCTTGACACATATAGATAAATATATGCCCACAACATGAATAAAGAATTACATAACAGGATTGATTAACATATACCTGCAAACAGTACATAATTACTATACATTGATAAAATCTTATAATTTTATAAAGGTTGGTTTTTTGGAATGGCTTCTTTGAGATTGCAATCTTTGACGTAGAAAATAGTAAATGAAATTCATGAAATTTTTCTTCCAACAAAGAATGGAGCTTCCAAAGCTACCTTAAGTAACTCGGTGTAGAAACAACGAGGTAGGCACAAATGTATAATACATCCAAATTCCTGATTTTGGAGCCATTCCCAGATATCTGTAAATGGTTTTCCAGACCTTGAAACATATTTTTTTTAAAATTTTGTTAGGATTCAGTGTAGGGAGCATTCTGGTTGAACTAACACACTTAAATAACTATACATATTTAACAGTAACTCACATGCGTTAGATTGTTGTATGAATAGTATATAAATGTAATGTCTCCTGATTTTTTTATAGAATCGGCTTACAACCTGCAATCTTCAAAATAAAAATAATGATTCAGATTTACAATAATGATTAAGATTTACAAAACATTTACATATACTAATTGATAAACAAGAGGAAACGTAGTCTTTGCAGCCAACAAAATGAATGTCACCAATTGTACAAGTTTGATATGCATGTGTAGGATGGAATTTACACCACTGATGAAGTGCACTTTGATGGCTGCATAGGCTATACAAGTGGCAGAGGTTGTTAAGCTACCTTAAGAATCATAGTGTATAAATAAAAGGAGTCATTAATATTATTCATAATCTTATACTTGTGAACTTAAAATGTGTCCGTAGGTCCTTATATACATTTAAAATGAGAATAATTTCCTACATGTATAGATTAGGACAAATTTACCAACTATGATTTTTATCAAATAAATATTAGGACTGATTTAGTACCTATGATTTTTATCAAATAGATAATAACATACAGAGATTTTCTATGTACTCGGCATGGATGATATAACTGTGAAAACCTACCAGAAATGAATAGCAGAAATTTTCAATTACCATAATGACTACATTGGTTAATATTAGAGGCTACAATGAAGTCTACAACACTCTCCTTGCAGCAAATGATGGGGTCACTAGAAAGAAACGTGAATTATATCAAATATGCTTCTAAATGACATTGGTAATCCTCAAGCATCCTCTACGCATCCCGCATGCCACTACATATACCAAAAGAAACAATTTAGACCTCACCATTCCACCCAAAGGTTTGGCATTGAATTCACTATACAATTGTGTTGTAAAAGAAGCATGAATTCGCTATAGAATTGTGTAGTGAAAAATGCATGGAGTATGACAAAAGAAAACAATTTTTTAATAGAATAATGCACCATAGTTTTGGGGTAAATGAGTAAATGAATAAGGGAATTATAGTAAATTATTAAGGTAATTATTTAGTTAAAGAAGCATGGGTATGACAAAAGAATACTGTAAACTTTGAATAGAAAAAATATACCATAATTTCAGGGTAAATGAGTAAATAAATAAGGGCATGTCTATATTGTATAAAAACTCGTCACCAGAAAATGTAAGTACAAGACAATCAAGTTTCTTGATAACTATGTAATATTATTAACAATAAATACATCCTTGTATATATTTCCCTATATAATTATTGAAGAAATAGGTGTAAAGGCAAGGATCTATTTATTCGTGAGGTTGGTTGCAAAGCTTCAAACCTTAAGAGGTAAAGAAATTGGAACATATACAAGAAAAGAGTGAAGGATAAAGTTTAAATCCACTTATACCCGTAAGAGGGCCTTGTGTGGTTTCCTAGGAACCTAAAAATTTAGCTTAACTTATTTAAATAGAGAGCTTTCTCTAATATTTTGAACCCTTTATTTAACATCAACAAATTTGTGTAATATGAAATTTTGAATCAAAATATACCTTTGAAGATCACACATTTCTGAACACTCCTCATCACAAAGAACAAGTAAATTACCTGAGCACTGTCACATCCAAGGCCTGTTTAATGGCAAGCTCGAGTCATCCGATTTTTGAATATCCCAAAAACCACCTTAAACCTGAGCATGCAAATGTTGCAGAAAGAGAAACAAAGAAGAATATGTTCGACTTAGAGCGGCGAGGACTGTAGCGACGACGACGGTTACAATAGAGGTGGTGTGAAGTCCACAAACATAGTCCTCTAAGCAGGAGAATTATTTTGAACGAGCCATGGTGATTACGTGTTAGCAACGAACGTAGAGCTTGCGCATTAAGAAAGCTGAAAAACAAGTTATTTTTAAGAGCAACCGACCATATTGACTTATGATAGGCTGATTATGGATCACTTGCAACATTACATTTTTCTCTGCGTCAACTAGAAATTCTTGCTTTCCATAAATTTATGCGTTCAAACTTGTCTTGTAAATGATGTTATTAAGTCTATCATCGACACTTTTTATGAAAATTTGTTCTGCCTGCCTAGTTTACCTTTATTTCTCTTCGTCGAATTCGATCGAACTACGATGCTTTGTTCTCCATTTCAATTTCCTTTTCTAATACTTGTGTTTATTATAGACTTATATTCATATTTATATTTAATTAGTTTGTTTTAGTGCTGGAAACACCTAGGGAAAACATCAAGTTACATAAGGTTTCTATGGGAGACAACTCTCCTTGAGAATAGTAAATCAATTTTTCCTATTGGTTTGTAATTTACTCTTGTTCCCCGTGTAAAATTCTAAGTGTGTATTTTCATCTTTATTATTAAAATAATAATAATAATAATTTTCCATTGCAATCCTAAAAACTATATGTTTTAATGGTACTACCCTATGTGTATTATTGGCCCCGTTTATTCTTACATTTCTTTTATGCATATTAAATTATATATTTAAATATTAATACTTATGTGTTATACCATATTAATTCCTAACTTAAATTTATAACCTAAGTAGTTAATTAAATTAAAATAAACTACCACATATTTTCTAAACGTTTTAAAAAACATGTTTTATTAAATATTATAGTTATAAAACTATACCATGTCATGTTCTAAACCTAAACCTATGTATATACTATACTATATACTATAACTTAAGATAGTAATGAATTATATAATGTTTTGTCTATTGTGTTGGCTAGTTTGACTACATGTAATTATATAAATTAAAAAACTATAATCTATATATGTGTGTGTGTTTGGGTTGGCGGCCTAAGTACTAAACCTTACAAAGTTTAAACCTAAATTTTAACTACCTAATCCTAACCGCTATAAAAATTTAAACATTATCCTTACCCATATTTAAGACCTATATATAGTTAAATAAATTAAAACTTCAACTTTCAAACTAAAGTACTTACGTTGGAGTTATTTAAACATATAATGTTTTATTTATTATTATTTTAAAAAAAAAATTAGTCTTTATCTTTTTAGTTTAGCATTATATAAATATAAACAATATTATTTTAATGTTTTTATATTTATAAAGATAATGGATATAATTTGAGGAATATGTGCAATAGATATAAATATAATTAAATAGGTAGTTAATGCAAGTGTTTATAATACATTAGTAGGATTTGTTATATGGTAATGTGTCATCGTTTCTTTTATGTAGAAAATATTTTTACCTTGTATAATTTGGTGTAGAAAGTATTGTTTTGTGTATGATTGTTTGTCGATATGATAAATGGTGTCAGCGGCCCTTTTCCTGGTGCGGGGGAAAGGGGTGTTTACAATTTGGTATCAGAGCGTTTTTTATGTCCTTGACTGTGAGTTATGAGTCCTGTAAGTAAGTGATTTTATTATTTGTTTTGTTTGTATCTCCAGATAGTGGATATCACATTGTAGAGATGAGTTACTCGGAGGGTGCAGAATACAATGAGCAACTGCAATGACAAAATCAACAATGGGGAAGGGAAGTTGAAAATCTTACCTTGTAATTAGAATCTTTGAAAAATCAATTTACAGAAGTCATTTGTAAAAACAAGAGAGATAAATCTGTTAAATCGGAAAAATCTACCAGAAAGAGAAAAGCACCTTCTGATAATGAATCTACTTCTATTGAAAAAATGGAAAGTTCTTCTGATTCTTCTAGTTCTTCTGATTCTGAAAAAGAAAATGTTAGTAGTCATAGAAGTTCAAAGGAAATGCAATTATTTGCTAGGAAAATTAAATTGCCCGAATATACTGGAGAAGTAGGGTCAGGTGAACAAGCTGAAACTTGGTTAACAAATTTAGAAAGGTATTTTGAATTACAAAGGACTAGTAAGCTAGGAAAAACTCAAATTGCTACTTTTCAATTAAAATACACTGCTTTAAACTGGTGGGCAGACACAATAAAAACTGAAAAGCTTAAACCTCACAAGGTTAAATGGAGTAAATTTAAAAGCTTGTTTAAAAATAAGTATCTCTCTGATCATTTATTGCAGCAATGACAAAATGATTTCTTTGATTTGAAGCAATGTTTGAAAAATGTGAATGAATATAAGCAATTTTTTTAAAAATTAAATAGATTTGTACCTTTTATTACTGGTTTTGATAGAGTGGTCAGATTTATTAATGGTTTGAGGGAAGAGTATAAAGCAAATGTTTGGTGTGGTAAACCACAGTTAGTAGATGAGGCCGCAAAAATCACAGAACAATTTGAGAAATCTAAAACTGTGATTATTCAAAAATGGGATGAATTCAAAAATAAAATTACTAGCTTTCAGTTCAAGAATAGAAAGAGACCCTTCACAGAAAATGTTCAATGTAAAAACTCTCAGTTTAAAAATCAACAAGGAAGGAAAGATTATGAAAAATTAAAACATGAAGATATTAAGTGTTGGAATTGTGGTGGAAATCATCTTCGTAGAGGTTGTCCTCATAAAAAGAAAAAGTGGGAAAACAAGGGGTAGAAGACGAAGGAGAAAAAAGAATAAAAAAAGAAAGTTTTTGCTGTTGTGGACACGAGTACTGTTCATAAACAAGTGTCTTTAGTAGAATTATCAGGATTTGTTAATGGTATCGATCTTTTTTTTTGATTGATTATGGAAGTAGTCATAGTTTTATTTCTCCTAAAATAGTTAAAAATTTGAATTTGTTTTCCAGAAACATAAAACCAATTTCGGTAGAGATGGCAGATGGAAGAATAGTCCGATAAACTGGAGCTTTAGTGGAAGACTTAGAATTTCAAATTGATAGTTTTACTTCTATGGAATATTTTCATGTGTTGAATTTGAGTCAGTATGATGCTATTATAGGAATGGCTTGGTTAGAAAGAAATCATGCTCTTATTAGTTGCGAAAGCAAGCAAGTTTGTATTCAAGACTTTTGTAAAAATACTCATGTTCTGCAAGGATTGAAAAGACCTCTTACTTTGAAAACTATTTCTTCTATTCAAGTTAGAATATGTATTAAAGAAAAATGTAAAATATTTTTTGCTATTGTGACTGAAAATACTGGAAAAGTAAAAATAGATGTTGATGTTCATCCCTTAGTTAATGAGTTTATGGATGTTTTTCCTTCTGGTGTTGAAGAGTTACCTCCTAGGAGATCTGTTGAGCATGCTATTAACATTGTTCATGGTAGCGAACCTATTTCTAGAGTACCATATAGACAATCCATACCTGAATTGGCTGAGTTAAAAATTCAACTGGATGAATTGATTAAATTAGGAAAACTTAGACCAAGTGTTTCTCCATGGGGTGCTCTTGTTTTATTTGTTAAAAAGAAAGATGGCACCATGAGACTATGCATAGACTATAAGCAGTTGAATAAAGTGACTATTAAAAACAAGTATCCTTTGCCTAGAATTGATGATTTGTTAGATCAGTTAAATGGTGCTAAATTTTTTTCTAAAATTGATCTACGTTCTGGCTATCATCAAATTAGAGTTAAAGAGTCTGATATTCCTAAAACTGCTTTTCGTACTAGATATAACCACTATGAGTTTGTTGTGATGCCTTTTGGTTTGACTAATGCTACAGCCACTTTTATGACTTTAATGCATGATTATTTTCATCCTTTTCTGGATATGTTTGTGATCATTTTTTTGGATGACATTCTGATTTATTCTAAAACTAAACAGGAACATAAAAGGCATGTTAGAATGATGTTAAAAACTTTAAGGAAGCACCAAATTTTTGGGAAACTGAGTAAATGTGAATTCTTTCAAAATGAAGTTTCTTATTTAGGCCATAATATTTCTGAAAAAGGTATCGCCCCCAATCCATCAAAAGTAAAAGTTGTAGAAGAATGGCATATACCTAAAGATTCCCATGAAGTTCGAAGTTTTCTTGGATTATCTGGTTTTTATCGTAGATTTATTAAAAACTATTCAAGAATTGCTTCTCCACTTATTGATTTAGCTAAAAAGGATAGAAAGTATTGTTGGAATGAAGAGTGTGACCTTGCTTTTAATAAATTAAAAGAGGCTTTAATTACTGCACCTATATTATGCTCTCCTAATTTTTCTAAACCATTTACCATTGTTACTAATGCTTGTAATTCTGGAATTGGTTGTGTGTTAATGCAAGAAAATAGAGTTGTTTGTTTTGGTTCTAGGAAATTAATGCCTACTGAGAAAAACTACCCTACTCATGATTTAAAATTGCTTGGAATTATTCATTCTTTAAAGATTTGGAGACACTATCTATTAGGAAATAAATTTGTCTTGAAAAATGATCATAGAGGTTTACAATATATCTTCACACAACCCTTGTTAAATATGAGGCAAAGAAGATGGGTTGAATTGCTAAGCCAATATGATTTTGATATTCAGTATGTTCCTGGTAGAGAAAATGTTGTGGCTGATGCTTTAAGTAGAAAAAGAATTTATTGTAATGTTGTGTCTGTAAAAAGAAGTAATTTTGAGGAAGTTATAAAAGAAGCTTTACATACTGATAAATATTTTTGTGATATATATGTTGGTTTGAAAAATGGAACTCAAAATGTGCATTTGCAGGATAAAATCTCTCATTATTTGCTTGATAATTGTGGATTATTGTATTATAAAAACAAAATGTGCATTCCTAATTTTGTTAATCTAAAGCAAAAAAATTTGAAAGATTCTCATGACATACCTATAGATGGTCATCCTAGGTTTCATAAAACTTACTCCTCTATTATGAAAATTTATTTTTGGCCAAAGATGAAAAAAGACATTCGTGATTATGTGCGTAAATGTATGACTTGTCAAAACGTAAAAAATGAGCAATGTAGTAAACCTAGTTTGTTACAACCTTTACCTATACCTGATTGGAAATGGGAATCTCCTAGTATGGATTTTATTAATGGTTTTCCTAAAACTAGGAGTGGACATGATTCTATTGTTGTTGTTGTTGATATATTAACTAAAATGGCTTATTTTCTTCCTACTAAAATTAATTCTTCTTCTTCTGATGTAGCTCATTTATTTTCCAAAGAGATATTTCGTCTGCATGGAATTCCTAAAAATCTTGTAACTGATAGAGACCCTAGATTTACTTCTTTGTTTTGGAGATCTTTATTTGATGAGTTGGGTACTAGCTTAAAATTTAGCACTGCATATCATCCTGAGTCTGATGGCCAAATTGAAAGGATTAATAGAATTTTAGAGGACATGCTTAGAATGTATACTGGGGATAAACCCAAAAACTGGGAGCAATATTTACACTTGATTGAATTTGCTTACAATCAAGGTTACCATACTTCTACTAAGATGACTCCTTTCGAGGCTGTTTATGGTAGAAATTGTGCTACCCCTATTTCTTGGTCTAATCTCGAGCATAGATCCTGGTATGGTAGTGAAAATGTGAAAGAAATGGAAGAAATCATATCTAGGGAAAAATAGATTATGAAAGTTGCTCAGGATAGACATAAACAGTTTGTTGATTGTAAGAGGACAGTTAGAGAGTTTTTTGTAAGTGATAAAGTGTTTTTGAAAGTTAAACCAAAAAGGAGTTCTTTGAAGTTAGGGAAATATGTTAAACTTGCTCTTCGTTTTTGTGGGCCTTTTGAAATTATTGAAAGAATAGGAACCTTGGCATATAGATTGGCTTTACCTCCTGATTTGTCTAGAATTCATAATTTTTTTCATGCGAGTTTGTTGAAAAGATATGTTTTTGATGATAAAAATGTAATGGATTGGAAAAACATAACTATAGAACCTACTTGTGAGTTTCAAATTGAACTAGAAATTATTTTGGAAACTAGGACTAGGAAACTTAGGAAACAAAGAAATTAAAGAAATTAAAGTAAAATGGTCTTCTTGTGATGTGGATAGCGCTACTTGGGAAAGAGAAAATTATCTTAAAGAACAATATCTTGATCTGTTTTACTAATCACTCGTGTTTTTTGTGTGGGGTGTTTTTCAGAGTAGCTCTGGATCTACTAAGGATAATAGCTGATTCAAGGGGGGAGGATTGTGATGTGCTAAAATCCCTGATATGATATTGGTTAACAAAAATTATATATATATATATATATATATATATATCATGAGTACTTTGGAATATTGATGTGTAACTTCAAAATAAAAAAATGAGAAGGTTTAATTAGAGAGGAAGTTGTTGGGACATTATTATTTACATTAAACTAATTGTAAATTTGTAATTTGGAAGTTACCGTTGTAACCTTTGGTAATGAAACCGAATTGGAAAAAGTAATATTTAAATGGCTTGTAAGACTTGTTGAGGATCCGGGGGGAAAAAGGAAAAAAGAAAAAGAAAAGATCTTTGGAAATTTCAAAGAATTTGTGGAAATTTTCCAAGAAAGCTAGGTTTATAAGAAGAGTTGTGGGCAAGAGGGAGGGAATCCCAAGGGGTCCTAATTGGGGGTACAGAGTACAACCCCGGATGGTTCCTGTCCAGGGCATCAATTTGTTATTTTAAGCATATTTTCTTCCCCTCGTTAATGTGGCCATGGTTCTGGTGCTTACATCCAAGTGGACCGGGAATTGAGCATAGCAAAGTCCATTGTCAAATTGAGATAAGTTCCTTCTCTGTAAATTTTTAAAAGAAATTAAATAAAAGAGTAAATTATTATGGTTCTTTTATTTATTTTGCTGGAATATATATTTAATTTAATTATGATATGAAACTATATTAATTGATTTCCAAAGTACTAAACCTTACAAAGTTTAAACCTAAATTTTAACTACCTAATCCTAACCGCTATACAAATTTAAACATTATTCTTACCCATATTTAAGACCTATATATGGTTAAATAAATTAAAACTTCAACTTTCAAACTAAAGTACTTACGTTGGAGTTATTTAAACATATAATGTTTTATTTATTATTATTATTTAAAAAAATTAGTCTTTATCTTTTTAGTTTAACATTATATAAATATAAACAATATTATTTTAATGTTTTTATATTTATAAAGATAATGGATATAATTTGAGGAATATGTGCAGTAGATATAAATATAATTAAACAGGTAGTTAATGCAAGTGTTTATAATACATTAGTAGGATTTTTTATATGGTAATATGTCATCATTTCTTTTATGTAGAATTTTTTTTTACCTTGTATAATTTGGTGTAGAAAGTATTGTTTTGTGTATGATTGTTTGTCGATATGATAAATGGTGTCGGCGGCCCTTTTCCTGGTGTGGGGGAAAGGGGTGTTTACACTTTTATTAGAAAAACAATTCTAAAAATTAATTTACATTTGACCAAATACATACTTGATATGTGAAGCACCAACTTCAATGGACACCTAACACAAACTAGATGAAGAACTGAGCACCCACTCAGCTGACAAGATAATAAACACCAACTTCTTCTAGCCTAAGCACCTACTTAGACAATTCTTAAATACAAGTGACCATATAGCTATTTTGTTGCTTGATCAACTGATTATAGAATCCTTACTAGCATAATGTTTTAGTGATTATCAAATCTGCAATACTCCTCTTGACTAAACTGATCACTTTTTTTACATAGTCTTCTGAGTTATACATCAACATTCATCACTGATCTCTGAGTTCTTATTGGACTTATGTTATTTTCCACCTGCCAATCTATCTTCTTTGTATAGTACTATGTATGTACTTGTATATATGCCAGTGATATTGTAACTACCTCACTGTATTCACCTTCTACTTTAGATAGTCTCTATTTTTCAAATATCTCATGATAGTCCCTGTCATTCATATATGCACTATTTTTACTAAACTTCAGTTACTTTCCTCTAAGCTCTGTTACTCATAACTAACAAGTCTATAATACTTGTTCTATTATCTCAATTTTCACACCTTGCATCTCTGACAATCACCTCTTTAATAACCTCTCATGGTCACTTTCCTCTATTACTTCATTAACACTTCAGCTATCAAACCAAAAATGAAAATTGCTCAAGATTTTTCAACTAAAGACAACATTAAAAAATGACTCATCAACTTCAATCAATAGAGGGTATCTTCATTTTATTCAAGCTCCATTTGGTGGTAGTCTTCTAACCTTTCAAATTACATCTTGAAGTTCAAAAGCCACAAGTTCATGTTGAGTTTGAATAAGACAAATGAGTGAATGTTTCACTCCTCATTTGAGCTGAGAGCAAGCAAAGAATAGGTAATTGTTTTGAGCCTTTTCAAGTTCCCCTTCAAGTTAAGAGAATTTTGAAGGTGTTTTAAAATAAAGTTATCTCATTTCACTCTTTACCAGATACACTACTTTTAACTCAAGGCATTGAAACAACCTTTACCTTCATACACTGTGGGGACACAATGTACCTTACCCATTTCACATGTTTTTCAGACTGTGAAGTCTTCCATTTTGCATTCAAGTTATTCAAGTGAGGTCCTAGACACTCTGCTAAGAGAGGAATAACATTTCCAACACAATGTCTTCAACATAGTCACTTCAACCCTAAACACTGCACAATTTAACAAGAATATACAGTTGACCATGTTTGAGTATTCCACAATTTTCACGAGCTCTAAGAACTTTAACTTTAAAGAAGAATCTTCAAATGATGCAAAAGATCACCCAACCTTTATTCAATACTTTCTAACTTGATCCAATCCAAGACCCATCTCAATTTTCAAGAAAGGGTGTAAAAGCTAATACAACTGTTAAAGAAACGACTGTATACGGGTTTCAGAACTTCTGCTGAGAAATCCTCTTTCTATACTTAATCAATCAATAAAATTGCTTTTGAAACCTTTTCCTATTTATCCCACAGAGATGTGATCCAAATTTCATTAATTTTTATTGGTGAATCTGTGATATTCGAGCAAAAGAACTTCATGAAAGCCCTAAATCAGGGTGCGGTACAATGACAGACCCGAGAGTAGAATAAAATTGATATTTCCTTCAATAATGGATGAAAAATAAAAACTTATTTCTTCTAGAGCTTCATTGAATTACCCCCCACCTTTTCAGATTCATGTCTAAGAAAGAAACACTTTCATATGTTTCCAAACATCAAGAGTTGCAGGGTCTAGACTAGTGAAAAACCAGTGTTATTGATAGTGAGTATGTCTTGGTTATATTAGTAGCCTTGATTTTCATAGAAGACTGGTTAGGTCTTATTTTTCTCTTTAAACACACAAAACACATTCATCTGAGACTAAGAGATAGGTGGGATTACTGAACATTCTCTTCAACCAGTGGCACAGTCAAGAAAAGGCATCAACATGCAATGCTAGCTCTTTTGAGAAACTGCAGAGTACTAATAGAAGCAACTCACCTCTATCATTATACACATTGTCTAAAAACCTTGATGGAGAGATTTTGAGAATCCCTATCTTGATCCTTCAAGTATGAGGATTACTTTTATAATACCAAAGAAAAATTTTAAGCTCTCTTTATGACTGTTACAATGCAAGAGAACCTGATTTACCTTGTGTTCAATATTTAGCTTGACATTATTCCCTATTTGAGGCTTCTTGAGATATAGAAGGATAACTTGAAAGGATCCTTCTCCATTCAATTCAATGGGCCAATCATATAATTACATCTTTTGAGAATAGGTCTTAACAGTTCATAGTTGAGAACAATAGAGCATGAGACCAAGAGCTTTGTTAATTTGTAAATGGACCTCCAAATTTTTTATATTACTCAAGAGATCCATAAAAGAGATGAGGGAATATTTTTTAGTCTCTAAGAATGATGTCAAGGTTAAATGAATGAAAGAAATAGAGGTAGACTCCTCAAAACCATGGCTTCAAGCAACATTGTTTCTAAACAACTTATCCATGTAGCATAAAGTACCCAAGATTGGGATTGACATTCAAACACATTATGAGCCTAGAAAACACCATGAATGTACTATTAAGCACTCTATTAGTGATGAAACAATATTTTGAGATCATTTTCATCTTCTTCCTCTTATTGATTCAAAACACAGTCTAGGAGAGAGAAAAAATGTTCCACTAAAATGACAAGAACTTTTCAAATACACCTCCTTTTGAGAAAATTATTTTTACAATTTAATTATAGGAAATTTTTATGCAAAAATTTATCTTATGAATTATCGTAAGAATCCCCCACATTTTTTCTTGAGAGCTAAGAATCCAGGAGCCTCAAAATGCATTTTCCAAGAAGGTTGTTTTAGAAAAACTTGAATAAGTCAAAATCCGCATCACATAATCTGATGAACTTTGACGTAGAGCATTGAAAGACATCCTGATACATTTCCAAAATTTTAGTTAGCCATAAGTTTTCCTATGGGGCTCTGACCAATCTCATTTGCGAGAAAGAACAACTGAGTTCTCCAAGGACAGTTTTGGGTAGAAGTAACATTTTGCTTCAAAACCTATTTTTTACTTTATGATCCTTAGAAAGAGTTCATTCACCTATTATACACATGTTCCAAGCATTTAATTACTTCACTTTGCACCAAAAAGACTCACATGACTCTCAAGCACTTAAAGGACATCACTTTGGCTTAGCATGGACTAACAAGAAACCAATAGTAAGTGAGTCCCAAGACACACTATTTTCATGACAAAGAAGCACTGGGACAAGAAAAACACAACAATGACAAGCAGACACAAAGGTGGGAAACAAACTCCCCCTTTGTCATTGATGTCAACACCCACACAAACCAAGACAAATTGATGAAAACATGATAACCCTCATGACAGACCAGTTAACATATTCATGTACCCCAGACACATATTCTCCCCCTTTGACATCCATGAAAAATATTGGATAACCAGAGAAATGAAAATCAACAGAAAAAGAAAATAATATATCTCATAGATTGCTCCCCTTGGGCTTAAGGCAAAAATTAGACAAAACAAACACCATGTATGATACAAGTCCATTTAACAAGACTGATATGAAGACATACCTCAACTAACCAAGGGCATACAAACAAAAAACTTAAGTGAAAGAGTATCATGAACATCACCATGAGCTAGTAAACCAATTCCCCCTCTCTTGAAGCTATTTTTGGCACATTACAAGAGCTGATTTTGCAAGAATAATAATCCCTTGAGTTGTTCAAGAATTCTTAACAACTGGTAGGATTAGGAATGACTCCCAATTCATCCCTGAGATGATCAAATGTTGCCTTTGGAAGTGGATTTTTCATAATATCCACAATCTCTTCTTTTGTGTTCACACATACAAGATTGATCTTCTTATCATTTACTTGTTCCTTCAAGAAATGAAATCTGATTGTAATGTGCTTGGTATTTGAATGAAATATTGGATTTTTAGAGACACTAATTTCACTAGTGTTATCACAAAACAAGGGAGTTGGTTCATCAAATTCTACCTTGTAGTCTTCCAACATTTGCCTCATCCAAAGAACTTGAGTGCAACACATGGAAACAACTATGTACTCTGCTTCACAAGTAGATAATGCCACTGAAGATTGATTTTTACTTAGCCATGACATTAGAAATTTTCCAACAAAGAAGGTTTCACCACTTGTGCTCTTCCTGTCATCAATATTTCCAGCCCAATCTGCATTAGTGTATGCTCTTATATTGAAATATTTTCTTGCAAGATACCAAATACCATACTCTAAAGTTCCCATGAGATATCTAAGTATCATCTTAACTGCTTTGAGATGTGTCTCTCTTGTGTCTTCTTGAAATCTTCCTACTAGACCCACAACTTGCATTATATATGGCTTTGATGCAGTGGAATAAAGAAGGATCCCTCTCATAGATATGTATAGCGTTTTTTCCACTTTAGGTGAGTCATCTTATTTGCTTAACTTGCATCCTACCTCCATTGGTGTGCATATAGGCTTGTAATCTTCCATTTCAAACCTTTTTAGCATTTCCTTGATGTATTTATCTTGGGATATAAAAATTCCTTGATCTGGTTGCTTTATGTGAAGACCTAGAAAGTATGAAAGATCATTGCATAGACATTTCAAACCGATTACTCATCACATCAACAAATTCATTGTTAGGAAATTAAATATTAAATGTTTACATTATTTGTGTATTCATTAAATACAAATGTTAGTAATTATATTATTGTTATATTAACAATAATATGTTGGTTGGAGTTGTTTTAACAACTCATATGATTTGAGTTGTGTATTGTTACGTGAGTAACAATCACAACTAAATAGGAGATATTATAGGTTCCATAATAATAGGAAATTCCTATATATGTGCCTATATATTTGTATGTGCATTCTATGTAATGTATCCGGAATGAATTGAAAGTATATTATTCATTCCGTGTTTAATATTGTACATTATTCATCTGTAAAACTGATCCAAATTTATTAATTCGTATTAGAGCGATATCTATCTTGATGAGAGTCAAGAGAGACTCAACACTGAAAATGTTTAGAAATTTGGCATAGGATCAATTTAATTTGTTTTAGCATTTGAATGCTTAAGTGTCCATTTTTGTGTTATCCGTGGAGGATTTTCTGCCTTGGTTATAGTTTTCTTGGACTCCTTATTGAGACCCATTCTACATATTTTTTATGATAGCAACAAAGATTCATTTACGGCTCCAATTAAGTTTATATTAGGAGAGATAGTGCTGGATACCATCCAATTATTTCAGGTTTCATAGATTTGTGTGACCTGTGTAAAATCTGTGTTCACTGCGCTATAGAACTGCATGTTGGTTGATTCAAAGATTGTGAAGAAATACTTGTTCTCGTCTTGCTCAAAGTTTAGAAGATCAATTTTTTATAGTTCAACTCATAAATTCTAGAACTACAGATTGCTGTTCAACCTGATATTTGTTTTTTTTCTTGAATGATTCTTACTTCAGCTTAAACGTGGTTCTGGATGCCATTCATTTTTTGTTCCAGTATGAATATCTACTCATCCACAGTCTGTGCTACCTTCTAATATTGGAAAGTTGTTTTGCATTAATGTTGTCATCAGTTTCACTGCCATTCTTTCATCGAGCTTGTTGACAAATGATGTGTTGAAGGGAGTCTCATTGAGAAGCTCCATAAGCAGTTTTGAATATCTAATCTCCATATACGCAAAGATTTACATCTAATTTGGCAGATCTCTGTTGTAAATCTGTACATTTAATTGGAGAAAATAACATCAGTTTATTCTAATCTATGCCATGTAATCCAACATATGCATCTCTGCATGAGAATTGCAATCTGCAGTAGAAGGATTGATCAAATTTGTGGACTGGAATTAACAGATTGTTGTTCTGATATCTCGTGAAGGTGAGTTGGGAAGTTTCCAGATCGGCCTTCAGTAAAATATTCGTAACTCTCTCATTTCTTAACGAAATTGAGATATTTCAAAGTGTTCTGAAAATCTTGCAACGCGGGGAATACAAACCCAGAAATCGTTTTGGAAAATTCATTTTGATAAGTGAGCAGTTCTGTGTAAGAAATGTGACGGGTTTTGTGCCTGTGTTTGTTCCTGCGAAGTGCTAGTAGGAATACGAGATTATGTGTGACAGAAGCACAACATTTTGTTTGTAATCTGAGTGCTTGGCTCGAGATCTCGGGAAATTTTCTGTTCGATACCATCCATTACATACGTCGCTGGCCCACCTGATTGCAATAATGGAGATCCAAATCTTGCGGATTTGTTAAGCTTGGAGTCTTTAAACGGAAAAAATGCAAAAGTAAAACTCTTATACATATTCACCTAAGTGAATTTTGTTATGTGACTCCCAATCTTGTGGGTTGAATTGAATGAATGCATGCTAGCTGTTAGCATTTCCTCCAACCAGCTCCATATACGGTTTTTTATCAGTCAATAGGTAAAATTATAATTGTATTCAAGATTGAGTCTGTTGTCTTTAGGTCGTATATAGGTATTGCAGTCGATTTGATTATCAGATGATAAGTTTGTTTAAAGAGTCATGTTGTAAGTCTGCGTAAACTAGTCATTTGTTTGTCTTATATAAATGGTCTTAGTTATTATTAAAGTTTTGAGTTACTCTAATGGTAAATGTAAATGTCATTAAAAAAGATCGTGTCCTTCATGTGTTTAATTGAGAGTCATGTTGTAATAGTCATTTTGGATATCAATTATAGGTTGTCAAAATTGTCAATGTCAATATTATTATTTGTTTTGAGTTAGTTAGATTATTGAGTATTGTGTCTATAGTCTAAACTTATTTTTCATTAAATTATTAAAAGAGTCGAAACATTTTTTTGGTATTGTCTTAGTCAATGTGATTTTAATTTAAAAAGTAATTTCAATTTATAATTTTTAAATTTCTAGTCATTGTCAATCAAATAGGTGATTTAGGACATTCGTAAAGAAATCAATTAGATTTTTGTCTCATTTCAAGTCTAGTCATGTCATTGTAAATAGTTCGAAGAGTCGTAAAATTGTAAAAAAAATTTACCTGCATTTCAACTGGACGCACTATCGGTGGAATGCCGACGTCCTTTGATATGCATTTGAGCTTCATGATCAAATCCAACTGAGCTAGCAGCATGATAATGGAGGATGGAGGCATCGGAGGCTGGAGGTCAGACAGCGACCTCTCGTCAGTCACCAACGACGGGGCCGCACAGAATGATTTGGTGGCACAAGTGTGTAGTGTGAGTACTTATTTTTTGAGTATTTGCAGTGTTCCAGATTCAGTTGTGTGGTGTGAATTTCAGCTTGGTGTGATTCTTTTTCAGAGTTCCTGTTGTGTGTTGAATAAGTGAAATGTTCACATTGAGGGGGGGAACATGATCAGCATGAACCAATGTTCCATTTTCAGTTTTTCAGTTGAGTATGTGGCTTTTCCTATTTCCCCAAATGCAAAAAACATAGTACAGAACAAATAACATAGTGAAAATGCAGCATCATGAGGCTTGATGAGGTAGTACAGTCAGATGTGTTCCTGTTCGTACCTAGGTTTGTGGTTAGCCTCTTGAAAACCATTGAAGGCTATTCAGATGTGTTCCTGCTTGAGTTCCCACACTGCTAGGTCAGATGTGTTCCCTAGAGTGACTGGTTGATAAGTAGATGATTCCTGAGCGTGTTCCCATCCTCGTCGGTCAGATGTGTTCCCGACAGTGCTTGGTCGATAAGAAGTTGATGTGTTCCTTCTTCTACCTTCAGTTTGAGTGTGTGCCAAGATCATGAGCGCGTAGAGGCGGCAGGCTGCAAAGGAAGTGTGAAAGTTCTAATGTTACCATGTAAACATTAAGGGGGGGAATGTTAGGAAATTAAATATTAATGTTTACAATTATTTGTGTATTCATTAAATACAAATGTTAGTGCATTATATTATTGTTATATATTAACAATTCAATACCTGTTGGTTGGAGTTGTTTTAACAACCCATATGATTTGAGTTGTGTATTGTTACGTGAGTAACAATCACAACTAAATAGGAGATATTATAGGTTCCATATAATAGGAAATCCTATATATGTGCCTATATATTTGATATGTGCATTCTATGTAATGTATCTAGAATGAATTGACCAAGTATATTATTATTCCGTGTTTAATATTGTACATTATTCATCTGTAAAAACTGATCCAACATTTATTATTCATGAGTCATCCTTTCATGACCCCCTCCAAAAATGATGTCATCAATGTACACTGTACCAATTAGCATATTGTCTTCTTCTTCCTTAATGTAGAGATTACTATCAGTTACTCCATTTTTTAAACCTTGCTCAATAAGATAAGCATCCAACATGCTATACCAAGCTCTGGGAGCTTGTTTGAGCCCATATAAAGTATATTTTAATCTACATACATATTCCTTATCTTCAGTCAAAGATAATCCTTCAGGATGCTAAATATACACTTCCTCATTTAAGTTGCCATTTAGAAAGGCAAATTTGACATCCATTTGATTTTTTTAATTTTTTTGTGAGCTACATATGCCAAGAATAATTTCATAGCTTCCATTCTTTCTACTGGTGCAAATGTTTCATCAAAATCAACTCTTCCATTTGTGCATAGCCTTTACACACAAGTCTTGTTTTATTCCTTGTCACTTCACCTTTTTTGTTCATTTTATTCCTGAAGACCCATTTTGTTCCTATGACATTATTGTCTTTTGGCCTAGGTACAAGCTCCCACGTTTCATTTTTCTCAATTTGATCAAGTTCTTCATTCATTACATCTATCCAATGTTTATCTTTGCATGTTTCCTCCACATTCTTTGGTTCTATCATTGATAAGAGGGTTGTGTTTTCATTTTTTTGCTGACTTCTTAGCTTCCTTCTTATGAGCACACTATCTTCTTTACCCCCTATAATCATATCTACAGGATGGTCTCTTATAACTTGCATTGAAGGTGTCTTGGTATCATGCTTTTCTTCTTATTCCACTTCTTCTACCTCTTCATGTGTGCCTCTTACTTCATCATCATCATCATGATTTTCAATGGTATGTGCATCATCTTCATGGCTTTCCTTAGGCTGATTTTTTATTTTTGAGGGTTGATTTTCATCTTTTTTTACATTTGTGCTTTTAACCACCTTCTTAAGTCTCTTTTTCTAGCATATATAGGCTGCACTAACCAATGAATAACCAAGAAATATACCTCATCATACCTGGAATCAAAATTTCCCAAATATTCTTTATCTCTCTTTATGTAGAACTTGATCCCAAAGACTCTTATGTGCTTCACATTAGCTGGTCTTCCTTTCCATAGTTCATAGGGTGTTTTTGCTGCTATCCACTCTTAATTGGGCTCTATTTAGAATATACAAAGCTATGCCCACCGCTTCACTCAAATAGCTATCAGGAAGTTTGGATTCATTCAACATAGTTCTACTCATCTCTTGCACAATCTTATTCTTATTTTCAACCACACCATTTTGTTGTGGTGTTATAGCAGCTGATAATTTCCTCTGTATTGCATGCTCTTTGCAATAGTCATAAAAATCATTAGACCAAAAATCTCCACCCCTATTTGATCTTAAACATTTGATTTTTATGTTCTTCTCATTCTCCACAAGTTCTTTAAAATATTTGAATCTATCCAAGGCTTTTGATTTATGTTTTAGGAAATCCACCCATGTCATCCTAGTAAAATCATCCATTAGAAGCACGAAGTACTCATCTCTTTGCATACTTGCAATTCTAGTAGGCCCACATAAATATGTATGAATCAAATCTAAAGGTTGAGTAGTTGAATACTCTTTTGATTTAAATGTCCTTGTCTATTTGACATGTAATCAAGCTTTGCACATAGAATCTGCTGGTTTTAAATTTTTTGGCATGTTTCTAACTCCCTCTTTAGCACTCAATTGAACAAGCTTATCAAAGCTGATGTGTCATAATCTCCTATGCCATAACCAACTGTCATCAAGTTTTCTTGTAAAGCACTTTTCTTTGTTTACCTCTTTGAGCACATACATGTTAATTTTTTTTCTTTTTTCATTTCCAAATTTCTTCCTTGTTTTGCCATCTATAATATTACACCCTTTATCATTAAAAATAAGAATACAACCCTATTTGCACATTTGGGTAACACCAACAAGTTATGTTTGAGACCTTCAACATATAGCACATTTTCTATGATAGTTTTTCCATTGTCAAAACTAAGACTTCCCTTGCCCACATATTTGTAGAATTATTGTCACCAAATCTAATAGCCACTGAAGCGTTATTTGATAGAGAAATGAACTTAATGTTATCACATGTCATGTGACTAGAGCAACCACTATCCAAATACTAGACCATTCCTTCATCTTGCACATGAAAAACAATTTGATCTATCATACCATTCTCTCTTTTCTTGTTTGATCTATCTTTCACTACATAAATCCATTTGCTTTGTTTGGGTGTTTGTGAGCTGCACATACTAGCTATATGACCTTCCTTTTGGCATTTGTAACACACAAGATTATGATTTTCTCTCATATGCTACAAGTTATAATTCCTCCTACTACCTCTAGCATTTCTTCTATACTTCGAATTTTTGTAACCAAATTGATTACATTAAAAAAATAAACATAAAAGGAATGAGAGTATTGTATGCACCCAAAATTACATGTACTACATTGTTGAAAAACGGTTACAAAAGTCCCCAATGATGATTCATTTCATTTTAGAAGGTGTTCAAGTTCCTAAGCTCATCCGCAATGTATATTTGTAACCTAGACATCTTTACTTAGCTTTTCCATGCTTTCTTCTTGCTTCATGCTCTTTTCTGTGCATATTTTGGCCTTAAGTGTCAAAACCGCCGCCTTGCCTGGGCGGCTGGGTGGCAGCGGTCCTATGATCATCACCCTACGTAGGGCGGTGGTCCTGAGATATTTTTCTAGAACTCTTCATGCATGAGAGAAATCTTCCTACGGTCTTGAGAGAATTCTTCTTGCGATTGTCACCCTATGCTTCACTTAACTTTACTTACAAGGTGTGTTTGTGAACCAAATTGCCTAAAAATAGTCTTGATTGCATGGTATTCCTTTCCTCTTTTATTTTTAAATAGATTTGATTAGTTTGAACTACCTCTTCACCCAATGATTTGGCACTCCAAGGCTGCCTTGTGCATGAAGGAGCATCCCAACCAATTCCTATATATTCAATTCTTGTATTCAAGCAACTTGCCTGAGAATTTTGTGTATCTTACATAGTATTGCTGTCATAATCTTGCTGGAAATTACATAGCCAAGCCCTATTCACTTGTGCTATCTCTCTTCTACTTTCATTGTAACCAGATTTTCCTTCAAGCTGTAATTGCTCAAGCACCTTCTCCTGCTGCTTACTTTGCATTCCCAATTCCTTGGAGTCATATGGACACATAGAGAAAGAAAGGATAACTTGAGGGGAAAAGTCACCACATAGCTGGATTTACCTCTGTTCCATGAATTTTAGGTTGGAGTTGTTTTATTTCCTTCATTTCTGCAATTTATCATTGTTACATCATATCAAATAGAGTAGAAATCAATTTCCTCTCATTTGCAAGTATTTAATTAATTTCCAAGAGGGTTTAAATCATTAATAGCAACTCTCGGTGACGTATCTTCTTCTTCCTATCCCTGTCGATTTGAAGGAGAAAATATTTGTAAGAAATTGTCTGCATATCATAGATTATTTGGAAAATTTCTTGTTTTATGTTAGCATTATTTAGAATACACTCAACATAGGTGAATAACTGCATCGGGTTATTTTTCTTGTTTAGTTTTATTATAGAAGTAGATTTGATTATTTAGAATAAAAGAAAATTGTTTTTTGTAATTATGATGTTTAAGCTTTGTTGTTTTATTTAGGTTAGTTTGCTTTCAGCAATAACATAGATTGTTAGTTTCATCTTAGTTAATTTGGACACTTCAAACTAGTTCAACATTGAGATTTAGTTAGAAAAACCATAAGGAATTTAGCGTACCCGTTCATAGCCTCTAAATATCCCCTTTGCCAACTCAGCTACTAGGGGATCACACTTCCAAATCTTAGTCACTGATCCTCCTACAGTTAGCCACACATATTTCCCCATCGGTTGCCTTGACATGACCTCAGGGGGTTGAGTGCAGTTGAAGGTTGCATGTCAATTTTCATTCGTAAAATTGCCTCATAACATATATGATTCTTGGAGAGTTTTTCCTTCTTCTTGCAGATTCAGTGGTCTCCTTATTCATGGTATATGAGACCCTTTATATAGAATTCTCTTCTTTCTTCTTTTATGGTTCATATTCCTTATTCTCTTCCTTGAAACCAATACCTTTTTTGTCACTTATATCTCTTTGAGTTCTTAGGATGTTTTTTAGAACATTTGAGCTCCCTTATATCTTCACATACATCTTGATTTTTCCATTTTCTTATTCTAATTCAGCCTTATGAAGTTCTAAACCTGATTTCAGCCTTTGACATTATTCTTCCTTTTCTTTTTAGGATTGGGAAATATTTTCCATCTAATTTTCTAGCTCCTTGAGTTCATTCATTTCATCTTCATATTTTTGGCCTTGTTTCTTCTCAAGAATGTGGATTTGTTCTTCATAGTCCTTTAGGGTGCATTTTAACTTTTGGTTCCTTCTTCTGTAAATTTGGAGTTCTTCAAGGGCACTTACCAATTCAGCCTCTAAATTTACTTGTTCCTCTTCTTCATCTGAATCTTCATAGTTGATCATATTTTTCCATTTATTGTTGCATTCATTTGATATTTCCAGATCCATAAACAAAGTTTTAATTTTAGCTCCATCACTCTCACTTTTTGATCTGTTTGAATCACTTGATTCTGAGTGACTTGAGTTTTCTTTACAGTAGAATTTTTTCTTATTTTTAAAAAACTTCTTCTTGCTGCCCTTCTTCTTATAGTCTAGATTTTCTTGCCATGTTTGTGATCTTCTTATTTACATTCAAACTCAACCTCCTTATTTTTGTTGGGACATTTAGTTGTAAAGTGTCCTACTTGACCACAATTAAAACATTTGAAAGGAAGCTTACCTTTATATTTTCCTTTGCCTCTTCCCAGTCTTCTTACAAACAAAGCTTCAATCTTCTCATCATCTTCTTCATTCTCCAAATCTGAATCCTCTTTTTCTTGCTTGGAATGACTCTCTTTCTTGGATTTTAAGGAAACTTATTTCTTAGTTGATTTGGCTCCAATTGTCCTCATTTCATAAGCTGATAATATGCTTTGTAGCTCATCCAAAGTCAAAGTATTAATGTATTTTGCTTCCTCAAGGATTGAGAATTTTGCATCATATTTGGAGGTTAAAGATCTCATTATTTTCTGAACAATAATTGTCTCTTCTAGCTTCTCACCTAAGCCTTTGATCATGTTTATCAACTCATCTACTCTCTTGATGCAGGAGCATAACTTGCAGAGGCCATAACTTTTGATCCGACTGTTGGATTGTCCTGAAATTTTACAGGGTGGTAGATATACATTAGTACTATGTATATCTACCTCAAGCTTTACCTCAAGCTGAGTTTGCATATAATAGCTTGATAAACAGGTCAACAGTGAGGTCTCCTTTCCAGATTGTATATGGTAGGAGTCCGAAGGGGGTCCTTGATCTAATTATTCTACCAGGTGAAGATGAAACTAGTGATGATGCAGAAGCATTTGCAGAACACATTCTACAACTACAAGATGAAGTGAGGGAAAAGATGAAAGTGAGTAATGCACAATATAAAATAGCTGCAGATGCCAGTAGGAGAGTAAGTGTATTTGAAGAAGGAGATATGGTGATGGTTCATCTTAGAAAAGAGAGGTTTCCAAAGGGAACATATAATAAACTCAAGTATAAGAAGATTGGGCCATGTAGGATTCTGAAGAAAATTAGTGATAATGCCTACAAGGTGGAGCTACCTGAAAAATTTGCTATCTCACCAGTTTTTAATGTTTCTGATTTATATAAGTTTCCAGGTCATGATGAAAATGTTGCAGAGGAGGAAGAAATAAACTAGAAGAAACAGATGCCAAAGGAGAAAAAGGAGAGGGTAATGCGTGTCTTGGACCAAAAGACAATCACTACTAGACATGGGAGCTACAACAGATATTTGGTACAGTGGGAAGGTTTGCAGCAAGAAGAAAACACTTGGATTCCTGAGTGGGAGTTGAGGAAAATTGACAGTGCAAAATTAGATGAGTTCCGTCAACAGAATTCGCAGGAGCTGAATTCTTTTCAACCAGGGGAGAATGATGCGGGAGCATAACTTGCAGAGGCCATAACTTTTGATCCGACTGTTGGATCGTCCTGAAATTTTATAGGGTGGTAGATATACATTAGTACTATGCTGGGGTCAACTTTTCTTGCAAGGTTGTGCTTATTTTGGCACGTTTTTGGGCTCAGATTCCGTCATCTAGTGGCCTAAAATTGGCTCCGAATGTTTTTTCCACTTTTGACTAGGTCTTAGAACTTTAATAACTTTTGTTGTGCTTGTCAAAATAAGTCCAAATTTTGCGTGAGCCCTAATTTATGAATGCATATTTGGAACACAAATTTTGGGGTCAATCCGAGTTGTTTTGAATTTTAGGGTTTTTTGGCATTTTAGGGTTTTAGAGTGGTCTTGAAATAAAAGGAGAATTGTAATGATGTAATAGAGCAGTGTGAATTCCAGAATGAGAAGTAAGCTATTTTGAAACTTCTGGTTTTATTTGCAAAGCTGTTTATGTGTGTTTTTGGAGGTATTTCAACCTCTTGCAGTTGGATTCACATCATCTCTGCATGTAAGCTTCCATGATTTCATCTTCTTTCATCTTTAAGCTTTCAATTTTTTCTCAGTAGGTCTGTAATTCTGCAAGCTTGAATTTGTCATCTCCCTCATAGATTCTTTGTAGTTTGGTCCAAATCTCAATGGCTATGGTACATTAGCCCACCTTTCCAAAATTTGTTTCATTAAGCCCATATAAAATTGCATTCATGGCTGTTTAATTATTCTCAAATTCATTCTTATCTGTTGCAGCTGTAATTGGAGTGGCTGGAGGATTGCCTACGTTTAGATCTAAATGACATACACACACATCTAGGATCCCAATACATATGGTCAAGGATGAATATTCTCTATGAAATCATAAACAACACTTAATATTCTCTATCAAATTATACAAAACACTATTAATTAATCTTGGCGTAGACATGGATTGAAATCCAATGTTGAAGCAAGCTCAAAATATGATGTAATATAGAACTACGCAGGGTGAAATATCCAAGGCGAGATAGGAGTAAACCAAGGTTGGACAGTCGTATGGAGATAACATAAATGGATTATTAGTATGGGTATCCACATGCTTTGTCATATGGACATCTCTTAATCCCATTTTGATATTTGTGCAAGGATTAAAGACACATATAATAGACTCTCATGTAACAAGCAACAAGAAAAAAAGTTTTTTTACCCTTGATATTAAATCAATTTCCCAACTTAGATCACATATGTTAGCTTTATTCAAAGCATAACAGAAATGAATACGACAGTTGGTGATACCTATGGTCAAATATGATGAGATCATGGATGTGTGATAAGATCTTAATGATTCTTATACACAACAACTGCATTCGAAAATTCTCCATGAATGCAAAACTCTCGTAGAGAGATAAACTCCATCTATAGGGAACATATCAACAAGATTTCCCCTAATAATTAATTAAAATTTTATAAGAGGTTGTTGACATCCTTACTCTGATACCAAATTTAATATTTGGATCATTTTGACACAACCGAATAATCAATAAAACTCTCTATATATTTTCAACACACACACACACACACACACACACACACACACACACACACACACACACACACACACACACACACACACACACACACACACATATGAGAGATTGTTCTTATATTTAAACAAAATGTATTTCCATAAATAATAAATACAACAACTCTTCACTATTCAACGTGGGTTTCTATAACTCATTAAACAAAATATTTTTATTTGAGTTGAATAAACAACTCATAATAACTTTTACAATTCAAGTTATTAATTAATAATGTTATCACTATTAATTCCTAACAACTTTCCCAATTTGGTAAGATTTCCAAATTTGGCAAGGCTCTTGCACAAGGGGTATCTCGATTTAATAATGATTCTAGAAATGATAAGCTTACATGAGAAGATGGTGTATAATGTAACTTTGGAAGGTCTATTATATAGGTTTAAGGTACATGACTTTGGTTGATTTTAGAAAAATTGGGATTATAGGCGTGTAGGATTAGTGGCTAGTTAAGATTGATTGAGAGGGATTAATTAGTCATGGAATGTTGTGGGATGTGTGGAAAGTTAGGGATGATTTAATTAATTTATTGATTTAACAAAAATAGATTTAATGTTAAACCCTAATTGCAGAGTCACATATGATAAATAAATGTTATAGTAAAAATTTGACACAAGAAAATAAGCTAATTAATATGAAACCCTAAATGTAAGAGAGAGAGGAAAGGACTTATCTTATTTACACGTGATGTTGAGATTGTGTAAACTGAATAAATTGATAAACAGGAAGGGCTGAACTTCATAGTTGTGCACAATAAATCATGGAACTATTGGATAAGCCTAGACCAGGGCACCTGGACTAGGTCAGGGGTGACTAGGCACTAGATTTTACTTCTGGTCACCTATGACTATACAGGAGATTGGAATCTAAATTTTTTAGTGTCACACGAATGTCGCTGGTAGTCATTTTTTGTCTCCTGTATGCCGCAATATGATCGTTGAATGCATGAGTAACTTGCAAAGATATGTTCATCTGTAAAACCATCAAACTACATCAAATCCCAAAAAGAAAATATGCACTATAGCGAGTCATAACGACCCTGGTAGTCACCTAACTAAGTGAACTTATGACTTAGCATTGCACTAAATCTCAGATTCTATGTAGTTCTTGTGTGTGTGTGATATAATCATGCCCTATTAATCCCTTGTACAAGTGCACTTGATAGCGGGCAATAGCTAGATCAAGATGTGGCAATGTAAATAGATGTGTGGATGGAAAAATGAACTTCCCCTTCCTATGAAGTGTATGTAGAAAAATGTAGTCCCTTGAATGAGTGTTATATGGATGCCTTTACTGCTCTTAGATGCCTTTGGATACAACCATAGGTGATGATAATATATGCTTAGAGCTTAGTCCTTTATTTTACTCACATAGCCTTGTATTTATATGATTCCCTTGGTTGAATTTTGTAATTGAAAACTAGAAGGTTGGCCCATAAGAAAATAAGAATCCCAAAAGATAAAATAAGCCCAAAAAAAGAGAGCAAGGTGGAAAGAGATTAGAGGCGCCTAGAGAGGACGAGAGTGTCTGGGCGCTAGTGTCAGAGGTCATGAAAGATAAGCAAGTAAAGTACCGACTGGGCTGTAGGGTGTAAAAGACCAGAAAGAAGACTAGAAACAAAGCAAAGAGGCCAAAGATAGCTGTCAATTATTAGTTTTCTCACTTAGGAATCATATGAATGTAAGTATGCTTTTAGGACTTATAAATGTACCCAAGTGTGTGATTTTTTGTCTACATTAATGAGGGAGATTAATAGGATTTGTTGTTCTAGAAATTATTTACAAATTTTGGATTTTGGGTGTCTATTATTTATACATGTGTTCCCATCACATCCACACTGAAAAGGTAATTGTGGGCTCAAAAATAAAAAGTACAGTATATCCTCATGTTAACAGAAATTTACAAGCTATAGTTTTACAATCTCTGCAGCAATTATGTTTTCTCCATGACGACCGTACAACCATTTGTCTTTACAGAACAATAGTTGTACTATCATTTGGAAATCACATTACTAGTACATTTATGCAACCACTAGTAGAAATCACACAACTTTCAGTCTGTAGAAGATAGATAAGATCTATAGGTGATCGTGATCAATGCCAACCATATAGAGAGGAGAGGCCCCTTTTCTCTCTCCCCTCTCCATATGGTTGGTTCTACAGTCTAGTGGCCTCTCCTCTCCTCTCTATATGGCTGGCATTGATCACGATCACTTATAGATCTTCATCGGCCCCTAATCTCTATGGACATTTGTATTACATATATAATAGAGTGATAGCCATGCCCCCTCTCTATTCTATCATAAAGATGAGATATAATAGATAGGGGGTGGGGGGACCTCCTTACAAACATGTACCTCTGCTTTCCCATCTCTGATAAGGAATGAAATGAAAGAATGAGCTTACGACACATAATTTGGTTTGATGGCTATTCCCCACTAACCACAAGGATATATGGACTCTCCATTCAATCTTTGGTGTTGTTGCTAGAGTGATGGGCACATGATTCTCCGTACCATTTGTATGGAATTAGTACAACCTAGCGATCAAATTCTTGGTGGGAATCATCAACTCTATAATGTTTTAATAACGGCTCACACTTCTCCCACGACCTTTTTATGGGTGATGTCAGTGGTGATAGGTGGATTTGGGAATTGGTTTGTTCCGATTCCTATAGGTGCACCCGACATGAAATTTCCACGATTGAATAACATTTCCTCCTGGTTGTTTCCACCTTCGTTGTTGCTCCTATTAATCCTAGCCTCGGTGGAAGTAGGTAGTGGCACTGGGTGGATGGTCCATCCACCCCTAAGTCATATTACCCGTAATTCTGGAGGAGCCGTTGATCCTGTGATTCCTAGTCCTCATCCATCAGGTGTTCCACCTATTTTAGGTTCTATCAATTTTATCACTACTATCTTTAACATGCGCAAACCTAGAATGACTATGCATAGATTACCTCCCCCTATGTGGTATGTTCCAGTGACTGCATTTCTACTCTTGCTATCACTCCTAGTAATAGCAGGGAAAATTACCATGTTATTAACCGATCAAAGCTTTAATACAACCTCTTTTGATCCTTCTGGAGGGGGAGACCCAATCTTATACCAGCATCCCCCTTGGTTCCTCAGCCATCTAGAGGTGTATATCCTGATTCTGCTTGAATTCAATATCATCAGTCATATTGTATTGAATTTTCTAGGAAAAATGGTCTTCGGGTATCTGGGCATGGTCTATACCATGACCAGTACTGGTGTTCTTGGATTCCTTGTTCGGGATCATCACATATTCACTATGGGCCTAGACATTGATACGCGTGCTCACTCTACCACAACTACCATGATCATAGTTTTCCCCACTAGAATCAAAATATTTAGTTGGATCACTACTATGTGGGGAGGTTTGATATGATACAAAACACCTATGCCATCTACTATAGGGTCCATCTTTCTGTCCACCATAGGAGAACCTACTGGACTAGTCCCGGTGAATCCCGAGATAGACATTTTTCTACATAATACTCATTGCGTGGTTACACATCCCCATTATGTACCTCCCATAGGATCCATTTTCACTTCATTTGTAGGATTTCACTCCTGGGTGGGTAAGATATTTCGTTGAACATACCCCAAAACTTCAGTTCAAATCCATTTTTGGATCACTTTCGTCTGGGTGAATTTGACCTTCTTTCCCATGCATTTCTCAGGGCTTTTAGGTATGCCACGTCGCATTCCAGATTATCCAGATGCTTACACTAGATGGAATTCCCTTAGCAACTTTGTCTCTCATGTATCCATAGTTGGGATTTTTCATTTCTTCGTGGTTATAACAATCGATTTGATCCAAGCCCCTGAGCGATTGAGCCAACCACACTAGAATGGATGGTACAAATCCCTCCATATTTTCATACTTTTGAAGAACTTCCAACTATCAAGGAGACCATCTCTCTTTAAGCTATCAAGGATACCATCTCTCTTTAAGATATCAAGGAGACTAAGTGAATGGATGGGGTGAGAATCTATCTGATATATTCTCGAACTGGGAGAAAGGAAGAGTGGGCGGGAGAAGGGAGATCAAGGGGCTGATAGAGAATGACACATGAAGTTTAATGGATGATTACTTATCACCTATCACCTATCTAGTAATTGGGCTAGGCCCCTAGGGACTCGACTGCCCCCCCCCCCCCACCTCAAACTAGAGATTTAGATAGGGGGATAGTGCCCCATAGAAGATAAGGATATAATAGAGAGGGCTCTCCCCTCGATTGATCTAAGGGGGAATCGAGATAAGATATAATAGAGAGGGGGAGGGGGACTAGCCAGCCATTAGGGTCCCCTACCCTAATTCTAGAGTATAGAGGGCGGTCATAGCTATATCTATATAGAGTCGGGATCAGGCACCCTATATCTAGTTATTTCCCAACTGGTCATAATTCCTTCCAATCTCCAATCCCCCAAAGATCAATCTATATATAAGGATGGTTGGGTCATGGACAACTATAGATATATTCTTTATAGGGTCACTTTCTATCTAGTTCTTTCCTATCTATTCCCCGTATCATCTCTAATCTGTACCGGGTGCCTTATCTAGTCATCTAGAAATCTCTGATCTGGGCTATCCCTATCCGGTCATCTAGAAAATCTAGATCCAATCTAGTCTGAAAAATAACTGTTTGGTGCCTTACCAACCATCCCATCCCATCCAATATCTAATCTATAGAGACCTGGTGCCCCTCTATAGATAACTATAGATGGGGGTCGAGGTGAGAAATATACAGAGGGGTCATATCTATATAGTCTATAGTTCTAGTCATTCCCGAAGATACACAATGATGATAGTGCACCAAATTCTATATATATATATATAGGAGTTACACAGATATGGGAGTGCCCTACCCTCCTATTCAAAAATTATGAGAAGTCTCTAGCCCCCTCCCCCTATATATCGATGAATGTGAACCTGTGGGGTGAATAATATAGACCCAAAATGGAATGGATATATATCCTAGCCGTCCCCTAGATTAATAGGCCTCCTTCCCATACATTCAACCTCCTCCCTAAGAATCAGACAATTCACACCCCGAACAATGCTCCCATTCATCTGTTATAGCCGAATCATGAACCAAAAAATATGACTATAGTGGACTATTCTCCGATGCACCCAAACCAACTCTATTTACTGAGATAGAGATATGTTCCCCTATCTAGAATTCTAGAGAAGGGAGCCTCTTAGTTTAGGTTCCCTGATCCTTGACTACAGTTTCTTGACGGCTCTGGGGCTACCCCTTACTCTCCTATCACTATACGGGTCTGGGGTTCAAGATGAAGGAAGATCGGGGAAGCACATTATTTTTTCCCATACACTTCACCCAGATATGTTCCTATGCCACCATCTATTCCATCGATTCTCTCCCAAACAGGAACCACTGATTCACAAATCCTATTAACCAAAAAATCATGTGAGTGGTGCCAAATATCTCCATGGATTTCTCCTCCCGCTCCTTCCCTCGTCAAATTTCCTATGGTACCAGTTCATATCCGGTTACCCGAAGCTCATGTAGAGGCACTTACGGTTGGATTCATCGTCTTGGCAGGAATTCTTTCAAAATCGGGAACCTATGGGTTTTTGAGATTTTCCATACCCATGTTTCCCGAAGTGACACTTCTCCCCACTCCCTTCATTTATACTCTAAGTGTGATTTTCATTCTATATACTCCCCCAACCACTCTGAGACAAATCAATCCTAAGAATATTATTTCCCACTCCTCAATAGCCAATACGAATCCTGTGACTATCGGTATGTTCAGGAAGGCGGCGGCTATTAGTTCACCTATAGTGAGTTACAAACATATAGGGCCAAATGTGTGTTGGGCATGCAACCCATCAATCCACTAGCAATAGGGGAGAGAACATAGCATGTCACAACAAAATCTTGTTTGGGACAGGTTGTACCCTATTTGAACTCTGGGGTGGGGCGCTCGACCGGGAAGGCCTAATCGAGTGTTGATAGTCCCATCTCCCCCGCCTCTATATATATAGTTGGAGAGAATTCTCCCCCCAGATATATAGATTAGGTAGTAGGCCATTGGGAGAGTTACTCTCAATATCTATAGAGGGGTGTCATATATCTAGATAGGGGTTCAATCGGATCCTCTCCTCATCGGGGGAGAGCGCTAATTAAACTATATATACCATCGCTCACAAGCTATATATATAAAGTAGGCTGCCATTTATCTAGTCTATATAGGATATAGGAGGTGGGGTGATGACTATATAGCTGCCCCTATAGAATATATAGGGCTATCGTTCGAGTCCCTCCCCCCCCCCAACCTATATATATATATATATATATATATATATATATATATATATATATATATATATATATAGCTGGAGAGAATTATCCTCCCCCTCTAGATAGATATCTAGGGGTGGGGGAGGACCTCGACCCCAATCCCATCTATATATATGGGCACCATTATCATTATATAGGGTGCCTAGCTATATATAGAATAGCATAGTCGCCCTCCCCTAATTTAGAAATGCCCCCAACTATGCTCTATATAGAGATGGCCCGAGAGATGCCCCTCTATAGAAATAGATGGATATTTTAGAGAGATTCCCCCTTCTCTATTCTCTCTTTTCTTAGCTCTTAGATCTATATAAAGGGGGGAGAGAGGGCTCAGATCCCCCCTCTCTATATGGGTGAGAGAGGGGCTCAGCTCTCTATAGAGATATGACAGATCTAGGTAGTCCTCTACGTAGAGAATTCTCTCCCAGATATCTATATGGGCCGGTGCGAAGCCATATAGAGAGAGTTGGGCCTCCCCCAGCTATATCTATAGAATAGATTAGGCCCCCCCTCTCTCTCCCAGATCTATAGAGGAGGGAGCCTATAGTTCTGGGGGCCCGTCTCTCTATATCTTATCTATATGGCCCTCCCCCCAGCTATAAGCTATATAGAGTATGTATAGTAGGGTAGGCCGCCCAGAGTTCTAGATCGGAGGGCCCCCCTTCTCTCTATCTATATAGAGGAGGGGAGTGCCGAGTAAAGATCAATGGTTCCACCACTCACACTTAAGAAACCTAAACACCAACAAAACACTCAAAATACTTCCAAAAATTAAATTTGTAAGGGACTAACTAATCTACCCATCCCAGTGAACATCTTGATATAAGTTTCATTTATTCTCATCATCCCTAGTTCTAGATCTAATGAATTTTTCATTTTCCCTCCTAGAACACAAAAATACATAAGAACTAACATGTGTGGGCACACCACCTGCTACTGCTTATACCCCTACCATCCTCTCATTGCAAGTTATTTGTAGTCTACATCCATGTGCAAAATGGTCAACAGTGGGCTAGAGCTCCTAAATCTACACAAGACAAGTTTTTAAATCATTTCCTAATTAGGAAAATTTTCATATATATGGCCCTAATATTTTAATATTAAATTTTAAATTTTACCAAGTTATAGTATATAGTGGCTTGTATACGATATTTTGAATATATTTTAACTGAATCTCATACTTTTACATGTTTACAAATGATTGGGCATCCCTTAACACTAGTTTTGTGTTAGCAAAGGTCCTTATATCACGGATTCAACACATGTAACATGTTGTAGTCTAGGACAATTCATATTTATCTCATAATTAGGCTAACTTCTTCACTATGTGCAATATCTCAAATCCACATAAATAGGCAAGAAGAGATAAAGAACTAGAAACATATGAAAACTAGAACCACCAAATCTCAATCTTAACACATAAAATAGAAGAAACCTGAGATAATTTGCTATTGGATCCAAGATCAACCTTATGTGAAATTTTCTTATATATATTTATACAAAACAACATGGCTTTGCAATAACCAATCTTTTCAACTTTTTCTCATACATCAAGAGGCTTATCCTATTTTGTATTTATCCTTAGAGGGAATTATACACTCTACAATTTTTCTTATTTGAAACATTCTTATACAATAGCTTTGTGCAAACATATAAATTATATCCATGTCATCTTTCTAATTCATTTTACACTAAAAAACTTTCCTGGACTTACATAGTCGTCTGATCCCAAGATAAAAGTGGTTTTGATGATTTAAAAAGTTACATTTGTGATATTTTATGGAATATAAATGTGGATTGTGATAGGATGTGTGATACTCTATTTGTAATTATCACAGAGGAAGTTGTGTACCTTTTTCATCCTCTGTGCACTAATTAACCGCCCTTTTGTATTTTCAATCGAGTAGACTTTCCAACAGACCACCCTTTGTGGGTTTTCAATATGTGGAAACTCCATCATAGACCACCCTTTGGGGTTTTCAATCTATGCAGTCATGCTTACAGATATCAACACAAATTTTACATTTTATACCTCGACCAAAATATATATCACCTATCACAAAATTATGGTTCTTTTTCTCCTCATGATTGATTTTTGGGTTATTTGGGTTTCTCTATTTATTCCAATTAACTGTGAGGGATGACCAGTGGAGGTGGAATTATATTTTTTGATTTGAATTTTTGGAGAAGTATGTGCGAGATAATAAACCTTGGTGTGTTCGAAATTTCCTTCACAATTGGTATAATTACTTCTATGTATGCCTTGTATGTATTCTAATATGTGAATGATTCATTTATTCTCCTAGAGTATATTTTTAATTACAATAATGCTTTCATGAATTCATACAATTTATTCTCCGTATCATTTTCAGTAGCTTGATCATGAAAAGGAATAGTGATTTGGATTTCCTAGATCAATATTTCCAACATATCTTGCATTCGTTGTGCTTGAACCCCTACAAATGTATTATGTGGTTCATTATGTTCCCATTCTTGCAGTCTCTCACTAACATTATCTCAAGCCAGTAATGATGTTTATAGTGCATTCTATATCTGATGGTCATTTTTCCCTGTTAGCATTTGATCTTGAATTATAATGTTTATGTCTATATTATTTTTTATTGTCTTTCATGGTAGCTTGCAAGTGCATGTTCCAATCCAAAATTTTAAATGTCAATTGTTTAGCTTGGCCTTCATCCTGTTGTAGCATGGAAACATATTCTTGTAGTATCAATATTGTGTCTTTGACTTCTTTTACACATCAGCTACTTGTGCCTTTATTTTTTGGTCACCTCATTATCATTCTAATTATCCACCATCTTTCCTAACAACATAGTTAACTTCTCACTCACTAATTATTCATCTATGGTATCAATGACAAGTTGCAAGAATTTTTTGTTAATTTACGCTTTTAGATTGCGCAATTCATGTTCCAAATTTTCTTTTTTCTGAGCCATCTATAGTGTGGTTTCCCTAATATTTTCTTATAGTGAGTGCATTTCTTCAAACTCTGTTTACAGCAGTACATGTTCCAAATGAATATCGAATGTGCTAACTACGACATGCGATGTTGTAGCTTGCGTGCTTGTTTGGGTGAGATGGGGTACTAGAGTCCAAACATGGGATAAAGATAGGATTAACTTATGTCTTCATGTTGGCGCAATTGACTACGTTACCCACCAAAATGTTTGCATATCCATTTCTTTAGTTTCTTCTCCCAGGAGCTACTCCACAGTGGATGGTCCTACTTTTGTGGTCAATTATATTGTTTGCATTATTCCTGAATAGTTTCTACTTGTGCCATAATATTTTAGGTGGTTTGCGTAGAATTTTTACTCTACTCTGAGACCTTTTGAGCTTCTACTTCAAATTTTGCATTGGCCTCCACAATGTAATATGTATCCGTATACTTTTTGGGTTGCTCCTGTATGATTGCTTCAGTTTTTGCAATCCTTATTTTTACATGATTCCTCATGTTATTGCATCTAGTATGCACCTTCTAATTGCATAGTTTCTCCAATTTCTTACGCAATTGGCTACACATTGGTGATTATGGGGTCTAAATCTACTTACATTAGTTGCATGTTCATTTCATCCCTTTTACCTATTTTTGAAGGAGTACTCATATCTTACGGGGATGGAGGAGGGGAAAGTGTACTCACTATGAGTTGGAGCATTCTTTATTCCTTTGTATTTTGTATTTTTTGTGCTCTTTTATTTCTCTTGTCCAAAAATTTATCCACTTATTTTTATGTTGCAGGTGGTGGTTCATGTATTTCCTCATGTGTTATTAAATCTCTTCTACATGTACTAACTCCCCAATATGGGAGTGTGTTTTATTCTCTTACTAGTAGTTGCACGACTCTAAATGGACTTACATTAGTACTTATTTTCTTGTGTTACAAAAATAATTTCTTCTTCTAATGCTAACACATCCAATCCTTATTCCTGGAGCCCTTTATTTATGTTTTGGATGAGTTTATCATGTTTAACATTCTCACACCCTAAACTAAACATGAGATATTTATGTATGGGTGGGAGTTAAAAAATTTCATATGTTTTAATATTTTGGTTTGCAACATGTTCCATCACTATTGTCATCCAAGTGTACTATTATCATTCATTTGGGAGATACATCTTGGTGTTTATCTCTATAATTTCCATTGCGCTAATTTTTTCCCTATCAACCTTCATTTCTTCAAAATCCATCTTGGAAAACTATTTGGAAAATATAGGATCTATCTCAACCCTTGATGAGGGTCTACATGATTGTGTAATGGGCATGTTTCTTTCCTTTTTCTTTTCTTCTTGATTGTGTTTCTTCTTGTATTGAGGGTTGTGTTATAGCCTAAATTTGTGTAGTTGTTTCTAGTTGTGAACTTGTGACAATTGGTTTTTCTATCCTTTTTGTTCGCAATGGTTGAATGTGTGTTGTAAAAATTCCATGTTTTCTTGTCAACTATGTCTTTTCTATATCCATTATGATGAAAACTAGTAGTGGAATTGAGTGCTTTCATTTGTAAATTATGATCGCAATATGACCCAATCATGTAGCAAGGTGATTTTGACATATGGAGCCATGTATTTCTACACTTGCCTTGGTATCTAAGGATTTTTGGTGAGTGTATGCCTTATTCAAAACAACCAGTTTCCCAATGCTTGGTTATCTTCATAAGTAGTATATGGCTTCACTATAATGTATTACACAAATTGATCTTATGGATAATACACCTTTAGAACTTCAATGATGCCCTCATGGGCACACCAAGGTGTAAAACATATAAGTATTATGAGACATTGGTACATAAATACATTTCCTCATGCATATGTTACTTTATGCACATTGTTGTTGGATTTGTTTGCAAGAAATTATGCTCATTAAAATTCAACACTATCCTCCCACATTCGTGTGATGATATCCTCTATTCCCAAAGGCACTTGCTTACTCCCTTGGGTGGCTTTCTAATATTTTTTAGCTACAATTTATGCTAGGATCCACACCGATTAATTTGTGTTGGCCCCAAATGAAATTCCTTTTCCTTTGCGCAAGGGACCATAAACAGCCACAGTTGCTAGTTTGACAAGAGATCTCATGTTTTTGTTTGAGATTATTGACAAACCTTGATTTGGAAATCTTGTGGCTCGAGTGACTATGGTTTTGTTGACAGGGATGGCATATTAAGATGAAAACTAGATTGTGTCATTATAGTACTGACACATGATATTCTACATGAGTTCGGGGTGGTCTACCATGTAGGAAAATCTCACATTCAATGTACCACTATTCCTCATAGTGGATATTTTTTTATTATGTTTCCTTACACGTTCTTAGGCTAAATTAGTGGCCTTTAAATACCCAAAAATTGTTCAAATTTTCCTGTCAACTCATGGTGTGGTGGATCACTCCACTATGTTTTTTTAGCATCGTGGAAATAACCATGTCATCCTCCTCTAAATCACTGAGGGAGAGGATGTGATGTCTTGTTCCTCCATCATGCCATGAACCATAGATCTGATGGGTTGATTGAATGGATATGTCATTATTATCTTGTGGTTTTCATTGTAGTTTTTTTCTTTGGATTTTAACTTTTTTGCACTTTTGGTTTATTTCTTTCTCTACTTCTACTTGTTATTGATTTTTGTGTACTCATCTTTGTTAGACTTTTATAGACTTGGCAGGTTTCTTATACTTATTTTTGAGTGCAACGTGTCCATTTTTTAGTCGTTTACTACTTGATATACTCCATTAATTTCTTTTGTTTGTTGATATTTGGTTTGATGGGGATTTGAATTTCCTTCTATTTCATTTTTCACATGATGAAGGAGATTGATACATTGGTCGTACCGATATATGAAGTTGTAACTCTTTTATCATTTCAAAAATTATATTTTTCTTTTTGTCTGATTTCCTTTCTTGTTTCCTATGTAAGTTTCCCATACTTATTTTATTTATGCCCTATGTATTTTATTTTAGTTCTCACATTTTCCTTTTCTGAACAATTGTGGTTAATATTTTAAACCTTCTATATTCTACAAACACTCAAACAGAAACTGTTAACAACACAAAACTTCTAACTAGCACACTGCAATTTTTTTGAAATTTCCTTCTCTAATAATGTGCCACAAGAACTTATGGTCACCTTTCACGATATTACGGATTCATTCATTGTCAGATTTCAGCTTATACCCATTGATCCTTCTTAGTAAGACATTTCACTGTAAATCCCATGATACAACGATTCCCTGCTTTGTGATGTGATGAATAATGTACAAGCCTTTACTCCTTATGTGTAATTTACCTGGGTGCACTTTAAACCTTCTTTCATATACCATAACCATTTACTCTATTTTAAACTTATTATTTCACATATTGTGATCATGTTATGATTTATGACTCTTCTTATGGGCCTTCTGGATCCATTTCGCAATTGTCCTCTATTCCTCCATCCTTTTCCAATCCAACAACCTATTTTCTATGGATTCCTTATCTCTTAACTATGTAACTATTGTGATGTGAAGACTTAGTAAAATATATTCCATCGTCATAATTTTTTTAATTCCATAGACCATTTGGAATGGTGTTTCTATTGTGATTATCTAATAGTTTGTTATGTGTGCCCAGAGTACTTCGGGTATTCTATCTTCTCATTCATATCTATGCACATTGTAAAATATATATATATTCTTTTCAACACCTTGTTCATGGCATCCTCTTATCCATTCACCTGTGTATGGTATGTTCTACTTTTGTGGTGAAAAATCATTAAAAAAATTGTGCAGATTTTGATGGTATTATTCAAGAAGTCTATTCCTGGATGTCGTTGACTATATATTGCAGACACATGTATCTAGTTATGATATTATCATATATGAATTTGGTCATGTCCCTTACTATGTAATTTGGTGTAGTTGCAGATTCCACCCATTTTGTAAAATAATTCATTGTTGTAATGATATATCTGGCTCTAGACATTTTGATGGTGGATGAATTGGACCGATGAAATCTATCCGCCATTACTCAAAATGGATACATGGATAGAATTGGATGAAGATTAATTTCATCCCTTTGATTTGGTTTTCCCACTCTTTCATAGATATCAAATTTTTTTCAATGTGATGTGCATCTCAAAATAGATTTGACCACTAGATTCCACTTTGTAAAATTTTATTCACAGCCAATTCTCCTACAAAATTTCCTTATGTGTTTCTCACAATGTTGAATTTATTTCATTCTTCAATGAAACTCTTTGTAATGCCTCATCGTTCCCTATTTTATACAAGAATCCATTTATAATGGTGTAAGGCAAGGCTTTATTAACCAAGTGTTTTTTCTCTTTCTGTGTAATGATCTGATAGGATGTCATTATGAAGAAAGTGTGCATTATCTTCTCATTGATTTGGTATTGCAATGACATGAAATAAATTCATGTCTGAAGCATCTCTATCCAATTCCTATGTATCTTTCATTGTATTTATGAATCTCAAGTTATATGGTCCCACATTTTATTTTATAGGCTTCACATTTATTTTAAACTTGTAATCCTAGAATAATAGATCAACCATCTTGATATTCTTCCTCCTAATAATGGCTTATTCACTAGGCATCACAATGCTTATAGATCCATAAAGAACTCAAATTTAGTTGTTGACAGATATTGTCTAAACTTTCAAAGTGAAAAAACCATTGCTAGAGCCTCTCTTTTAGTGTTCATATAGTTTTTCTCTATTGGTGGCACTTTCCTACTTGCAAAATGAATGGGGTGATCGATTCCTCCTTCTCTTGGTTGTGTTACAAATTCTCTGATTGCACTTCTTGATGTATCAACATGCACATGAAAAATCTATGTTCAGTCTAGAAAAACTAGTATTGATGCACTAACAAACTTTTGCTTCAATTGTATGAATACATTTTTACATTCCATTGTCCATTCAAAGTTTGTGCCTTTCAATAATAGCTCCTCCAAAGGTTACACAATACTAGCATATCACCTAATAAATTTCCTGTAATACCCAGTGTGGCCTAGAAATTCATGAACTCTTGAGGGGGTTGTAGGAGGTTTGTGGCCAATTATAGCTACAATTTTTTCTTGATCTACTAAAATTCCTTCTTTGCATACAAAATGACCAAGTAGTAATCCAAAAGGTGTAAAGAAAAAATTCTTCAATTTTAAGGCAATGTGTAATGCTCTACATCATTCTAACATTAATTTTACCCTAGATACATGCTCTTTGAGTAGAGAGAAGAATACCCAATCATCTAGATATAGTTCTAGGAAATCATGAATGAAGTCTTTAAATGAAGTGACAATGGATCTAGAGAAGACTGTGGGTGCATTTTATAACTCAAACGACATTATCTTGTATGAAAAACTATTCCATTTGGTTGTGAAAGTGGTTTTGGCCTAATCTTCTTACACAATTGGAATTTTATGGTAGTCGTTGAATCCATTTGTAAATGAATATAACTCACATCCTACTACTGCTTCCAATAGTTTATCTGTGAATGTCATAAGAAACTAATCGTTGACACATGCATCATTTAGGGCTTTGTAATCACTACATATTCTAATTTCTCACATTTTCTTTAGTTGGGTATTACCGAACTCACTTAATCTGATTTTTCAATCGGGTATATTATACTTACTTTTATCATATCGTCTGATTCTGCATTAACTTTCATTTTCATGTTTATATTTAATCTATATGGTATTTTCTTGATATGATTTTATCCTTTAAAATTAATGCACATTTATCTAAGTGATGAATCCACTCCCTTTCTTTCACTGAATTTAGTGGGAAAATAATCTTCATAATCCTTAAGTAGTTGTAATATTTCTGAGATCTCCTTTTTATCCAATAATCTCCAATAGTAACTAGTTTTACTGTTCTTGTTGGCCCAATATATTCTAATCTCTTTTGCTCTAATTCAACATATATCCTAGTCTCTCCCTTACTATGGGTTTCTACAACCATATTGGGCCCTTCCTTTAATTATATATTTAAATTGTGCAAATGTCCTTCGTCTTTATCACATAGTTCTTTCTCTACAAATATATGTTCCATAAATTCTAGTTCAAACATTCCAACCACATCAATATCTTGACCATCCTTTGGTTCATCATTTTTCTCTTTGTTATCCTTACTTTGTGACACATTTTTATCCTATAATTTTCCATGTGTTCATTGTTTAAGTCTTACTGTTGTCTTTACATAGTTCTTCTTATTCCTTTCTCTGGGGTCTGGAAATTCAGCTCCTCCCTCTACTTTAATAGTTCCATGAAATAAAATAAATCTAATTTTTTTAATGTTTGTATCTGTCATGGGGTTAACATCTTCAAAAGTAAATATTTGGATGAATTCTTATCAGACCACCCCCCAATGAGATGTTTCTCTCCTCTTTCTTGATGACAATACCAAGTTTTTTGTAGTGACATCAATGTTTCAGGAAAGAGGTGAACCCACCACTTTGGTTCTATTTAATGTACTTTCCAAGCCTCAATACATTCTTGAATGTGTAATTTTGAACATTGTTCTACGCAATATTGTGTCCAATCCTTTATTAACTTATTATCTAATGTGAATCATGAATGCAACATACCTATTGATTTGATCAATTTAAGATTCTTTGACTTGTGTATAGACCACCATAAGGTTGTTATCCATTTTAGGGTATAGTCCAGTGCAGTGATCCTCATTTCTTCTTGGGGCATGTGTTTTTACATATCATCCAAAAAATCATTTAGATTAGAGGTCTAAAAAAAAATTGGAGTTTATTTTTCTTCTACATGCACCACCCTCATTGATCTTACTTCGTGTTCTCTACGCATATAATTATTCAAGTCTTCATCTGAATTTTTATGAATCGAATCTGCGATTTCCCATGGAATATGAATTTCTCTATTTTGGTTAGTATAATATTGAGCATGCCTCACAAACTCATATAGCCATGATATTTCTTATTTAGTTGGAGACCGAATGTTATATTGTGATTCTTCATCTGTGAATGGTTTATTAGTGTGTGTTTCGACATAGATTTCCATGTTTGTGAATTCCTTTGTGTTTACCTCTATTCTATATTTTGTAGTTCTATCCTTTTCTTGATGTCAAACATTAAACTAACTTTCCACATCATGTGCATATGGTGACATTGGTTTTTTAGGAATGGTATAGGGTTTATGTTCATGCTTTATTCATTGGAATGAAAATAATAGAGACATTGAGGTGTGTTTCCATCTAGTTGGTTATTGTGTTGATTGTCACATTTCCATCATATGTCCACTTCTTTCTTATCAATATTGGGTAATGTATTTCATTAGTTTTATATCAATAAATTCAAAATCTCATTTCAAAATTAAGTCTCCTACCTGTATCTTGACATCCTCAAATCATCCAATTAGATCTATTCTACCATAGTAAACTAGGATGAGAGTAACATGACTATATGTTAGAGTGGGAGCTCCCATAGCTTCCCAAGTGGATCTCGACATCATGTTTATTACACTTCCAAAGTCAAATATTGCATCTTTTATTGTATAACCTCCCAGAATCATATTCAATCGGGTGTCCACATCCCATGGTTTTTAGTATTTACATACCATATTGGTTTCTTTTCTTGCATTTCTTTGTTTGATGCACTTTTTAATAGAGTTTTGAGAAATTTAGATATGATTTGTAAAATATCCTCATTCTATAGGAAATTTACTATGTTGAGGAGATCCTATAAAAATGAAACCACTCCTTGTTTTAATATTCTCATCATCTTCTTGTAAATCTAAGCTTTGGTTTCCCTTGTATTTTACACATCGACATCTCTATTTTGGATCGATTGGAGAAATCATTTAGCTTCTTAAAATAATGTCCTTTATTTTCGTGGGTTTGAGTAGGTGTCTTTATAAACATGCCATGTTTGGGGCTCCATAGGGAGCTCCGCGTGCTCCAAACCTTGTTCTTTCCTCTGTGTTCTAGTAACAGCTTGTAGGTTTTTGGTTTATATGGGAACCATGTTGATCATCTTGACATTGTGTATTTGTTTTTCCTTTCTTTTCTTCTCCAGTGTAGGGCATTCTTCCATATTATGTTGTGCATTTACCCTACAGTATGTGTAGAATAATTCCTACTTAGGATTCGATGGATAATTATGCACAATGTGTTTTGGAACTCTGGAAATATATCAATTACTCCTTATCTATGTAGTTTGGGTCTCATCCTCATTTTTTGGAAACCACTCTAGTATCCTCCTTACTACACCCTATAGGGTCTTTAGAAGGTGTTCCAACCTTAGTTTTGGTCGTGATAAAATTCATAAGGTATTTTTGGTGTCAATATGTTCCATCCTGATAATTGTTATGGAAAAGGAGGTTATGATTATATGTTATTTTACAGAGATGGTAGATTCCAAACCAGACTGGCTTCTAAAGACTGTGGTATCCATTACAGGGTTGTTTGCAGTGAAGTATCTCAGTGTCATTTGTTGAGGGGAGGTAGTCATCTCTACCTCTAGAATAGATAGGTGTACTTTGATGGTCAATTGATTTTGTAATATGAAAACATTCCTAGTAACTTAATCCTTAAAATCCATCAAAAAAATTTCATCCTTAGCTTCATGGGTAGTAGCCTTGTAGAAGGTACACACCACATTTTGACGTTATTTGACATAATGTTGTAGTATGTAGCAATTGGTAAGAGAATGGATTTATAACCTAAATATGATGCAATACTCTCCTCATCCTCTTAATTTCACCTTAGTATAATCATTATTATGGTGTTTGTCTCCACATTTAGGACACCATACAAAGAGCCTAGGTTTTTCTTCTTCTTATAGTTCTTCCAATATTCACATTACTACAGCCAGGTTCACTTTTGTTTTATAGTTAAAGGTACCACTTTCACCATAATCCTCAATATTTTCCACCTGAATAGCCTCTTCAATGGCCTCAACTTCAGTTTGAAATTTTCTTTCCACAATTGCATACTAAATATTATTGTGCAATCCTTTCACAAACCAATCATCCTTGCTTGATTCACCAAAATTAAAATTGGCCTAATTCATTACATCAGAGAATCTCATGTCATATTCCATGACTGTTTCTCCCAGCTTCTACTTTATCTCCTTCAAGTCCTAAATATTTTCCCCTACATATTTCTTCCTTTTAAATTGTTGGGTTAAACCATTGTGCACATCCTATAAAAATTGTGTACTCAATTGTCTTGAATATGTAAACTCCAAGGCTCTTCCGTGCAGTGCTCCTATGAGTTAAAACTTCTTTGTGTTCTCATATGTAATTCCTTCCCCCCAATGCATATCATAAGTTAGGAGGTAATTTTTGGGATCAGTAGTTCCATCATAAGGTTGTAAACTTGCAAAAGGATTAGGGAACTAAGCCATATTTCTCCTAGACCCAAATGATTCCTAGATGAACTTGCACGGTATTTTAACTCAAGATATGGCTTGGATTCAATTACATTTCTGGCTTACGGGTACTTTTAGTAGTACTTATACTAGCCTCATTACGTTTTGGGCTCTCTTCTTCTTACTCTTCAGATTTTGGAAAGCTAACCTTGTATTTCAGACTTATAAAACTATAGTTATTATCTTCATCACTATTTTCACAATTTCCTCATAATGTGATCTTATACAACAAAGGACTATGCAATGAAAAATCTACTTCTTTGATAATTTATTCCATTCCTATCTCCCGAACTATTGATTGCAATGTTACATGTGTTGCATATTACCTTCTTAATATCCTTCATAATTCTTATAAAATTTCAAATTTGTCTAAATCGTTTAAATAATCCCATGTAATCAATTATTTTTCTAACTCTAAGGATATATATCCGATAAGATGTCTACTATCATCTTCTATAGGTATTTGAGGATCATGTTTTGTTTCTTTTCTATAAAATAAATTTTCTTGATATTCGCAATACCATGGTCTCCATGATGGTTTTTTAGGATTCATTTCTAATTGCTTAATAAATCTACCTCTAACTGTAGACAACAATTTTTGGTATCCTTTGTCTCCTTCCCATGTATGTTCCCCTTTGTCTTCATTTTCAACATACATACCTCTCTTCCCATTTAAATCCCTCTTCCCCTCCTAAATTCTATTTATCCTTTTAATTTTTATTTTCCACCTTAATTCTCATCTTAATCGTACCATTAATTTATCTTCCCTAAACATCCCTAATCTCCCTTAATTAATCCTAATTCCCTTAATTAATTCATTTATCCTCCCTAAATCCCATTTTTTGTCCTCCCTAGGCCTTCGTTTAATAATTTTACATCCCCTTTACCTTTATTTAATTCTTTCTTATCCCCAACTACCCTTTTATCTTCCCTAAGCAACCTTAACATGTATTTACCACAAAACCCTAATCCTTCTTCATAAGGGGTCTTTGTCTCGAGCTTGTCAATCTTCCACCGCCTAAATCAACGGCCCACTGTAGTCACCGCTGACCCATTAGGGTCACCATTGACCCTATAAATACAATCATACCGCTCCTCCTTCCAAGATGTAACTTTGGCAACTTTGAGATTTCTTAGGATCTTGCCTTCATTTCTTTCTCATATTTGTAGCTATTATCAGTATCTTAGAGCTACTTTGGAGATATTTTGCATTGCCCTTGGAGATTTGTATTTTTTCTCTTTACTTGATACCACATCTTTACATGTTTGGATCTCCATTACCATCTCATCATCATTGTGTTTTCAGTTTTGCAGGTTCCTTAGCCATCTCATAGCCTTATTTTCTGCATTTTCTCATCTTCATTTCTTTATAGAGATCATATTTTCTATCTATTTTTATCCATCAAACCTTAGATCCTTTCCTGGTCGTCATCGACCTGATCCACTTCTTCTTGAATTTATGTCATCATGTTTATCCTCTATCTACTTTCTGATCCCATAGTCCCTCAGAATCTGTCAATCTTGCCATTCTGCACACCTGTAGCTTCAAGTTGCATTTTCATCACCTTCAGTCATCGTCAATCAAGACCAGTCACCATCGACCTTGTCAATAGTTCTCATTTTCATCAATTTTCTTGCACCCTTTTTGTTTCATTCAGATCCAAATTTCTTACAACATATCAGCATCATATTTAGTTCCAAATCAGCTTCAGAATAGCTTCCTCCAAATATTTCTTTTCTACAACAATTTTTGGCCTATTCTACCCCAGTCGTCATCGACTATGCCTAACAATCTTAGGCCACCATCGATCCACTCATGTTCGGTTTAGATTAGCATTTTATATAATCAGATATGCATCTTATATTTTCTTGCACATATCTAATTTTCTATATCAATTCAAGTTTTGTTATCACTTATCCATCGTTATTTTATCTATCTTTTATCAAAAAGTGGGTTCACATCCATCCTAGGAATTTTTCACTTCTCGAGACCAATTTTGTCGAGCTAATAATTTTTCGTGTTGAGTTTCTCTTTGTTGTGCATGTTATCAAGCTCGTTGCAAGGAGGATCTTTTGGGCTTGTATCTATCATCTTCTCATCTATAGGTATCCTTAACCCTCTCATATTGGAGTTATTTGTTTTCTTGTTACCATTTCACTAATCTAAAATAGGAGTGAGAAAACTTGTTCAACACTAACTACTTATAGTCATCTCTCTTCATGTTTTTTCTTTGGTTCCTTGGTTTCCTTCTCGGCTTCACAATCGGTGCCCACACCTTGTTGTGTACCCTATTGGTTACTTTGAATTCCTTATTTGGAAATCCCTTTAGTTTCTTCAGGAGGATCCTTTCTGTATGACAAGAAAAATATGTGTCTCAATCAATCATGCACTCTTACTCATTCGTTCACCTATGGTATTCGAGGAAATAAGTAAAAGACACACTTGAACTAGTTGATATAGATGGATAGAATTAAAAGGGGCTTTAGTGAGTGCCAAGGTCATATATCTAGAGGTAAGTAACCATTACACTAGGTCAAAATACGGTTTCTAAGGCCCTTGATCGAGATAGAGGAAGGAACCCTACTGAGATATCGGTAGTTGGGTGTGGAGAGGTATGGATCAATAATAAATAAAAGACGCATGTATAAAATAACTGAAATCAAAGTAAATAAGGATTTCATATTTGATAAGATTATTATGCTAACTATCATCAAACATGTACAATACTAAGCTAACATAACACAATGAAGAAGAGGAAATGAACTAATCTATGTAAAATGGCAAAGAAGGGTTATAACACTCACATGTACATATAAGGTGGTTGTTGATACATCTATCTCCCCTGGAAAGAAATAAACAAAGAGATAATCACTATTAGGTGGATTAGGGGAAGACCATTCATAACCTATACTTTTTATATGATGACCCAATAATGTAAGCAATCATCCAAGAAGAAGGGTGTCCAATCCAATCCAAGAAAAGTGCAAGATGAACCAATATCAGAGTGATCAGATGCAAAGATGACGTAAAAGAGTAGAGAAAATGGCAATTAGGATGTCTTAGCTTCCTATTTATTCTTAATTTCAAGTGCTTTGAGGGTATATATAGGACACCATCACCCGTGGGAGATGGCATCATCTATGGGAAGATATAATACTAAAAACAATTTCCTGCGGGAAATTGTGTTGGCCAACGTTGAAAAAATGAAATAATGTATCATGAAAGGTAAAAGTAATGTGTCGTGGGTCATGAAAGAGGGTGGAAAAGATGTAATATGATGGACTGCAAGAAATATGTCATGAATATGATATGCATGAGAACTAGGAGGACAAAGATAACTAATGCAGGGAAAACTAAGGATGGGACCAAATACCAATACTCTCTTTATGTATTATCTCTAACCCATAATGGTTACATGATTAATCATTCCCCATTTCTGGCAAGCCCCTTAAGGCACCCACTCAAAAAATAGATGCATCAGCGACCCTTATCTATACAATAGAATTGTAAGTAATAGGTATGAAAGATGAAAAGTGAAAAATAAGGTGTATACATATGCCTCAGTTGTTGATCACTACATATCACAATAGTAAAACGTGGGGTGGTCAACAGAATAAGACATCCTATAATATTGAAAGATGTTGAAATTAAGTATATAAAGGAATGTTGAAATGACTAGCTAAGATGAAATATACCCCCCAATGTGTACCTGATAGTGTCACTTGTCCTGTCATGTGTGGGTGCAATCCATGTTGTAAGAACCCTCGATAAACAAAACTGAAAGGAAACACTAAAGCATCATCAGAAAAATAATACATAAATCACCTAACTAAGGGCCCATGGGATGGATTTTGTATCATAGTATCAAGATATCGAGATGGTATAGTGTCAAAAAAATGGGTGAAAATTTAAAGATTGTCGAATATATTCATGTAATATATCAAAATAAATGTCATGAGATTGTGATCATAACGCAATGAACGTCACAAAATACAAAGATTGAGAGAGAAAATGACAAGAATTTGAATATTTGAGGATGATCGCAATGAAATTTGAATAGAAATTTGAGATTTATTTAGTAATTTTGACTGTTATTTACTTATTACTATTCTAGAATTTAGAGAACTGAGCTATTGAATTCTTAATTTGGGAAAAGTCAGATGATATGGTATGAGTACGTGGTGGAGACATGTAGATACTGAATCACACACTTTAGGTACATTTCTAGGTCCTGATCACATATTACTATTCATATGATTTCTAAGTGAGAAAAGTACTAGTTGACCACTTTCTTTGGCATCTTTGCTTGATTTATGATTTTTGCTTGGTCTTACACACCTTCTTGACCAGTCTGAATTTCAACACTTTAGTTTCCGGAGTTTGGATGCCAACGCCTAGCCAATATGTCAACGCTTAGGCACCCTCATCCCCTCTGGGAACCCCTAGCCTCTTTGTATATTGCTCACATATTTTAGATCCTTTCTAGCTAATAGGAATCTTATTTTCTAGTTGGTCGGCCTTTTAGTGGTTAATTACGAATTTCAAACAAGGGAATCAAAAAAATAAAAATCTATGTGATCATGATAAAGGACCAAACACTAAGCATCTATTATCACCACCTAAGATTGCATTCAAATGCCATTACAAGAGCATTCAAGAATCCATTCAAGGGACAAGGGATTGCATTATTCTGCATACACTTTATAGGAGGGGAAGTTCATTTTCCCATGAACACATCTATTTACATATTCTACATCTATCTATTGCTCGATATCTAGTGTGATTCGCACAAGAGCTACCTAGGGCATGATTCTACACACACACACACACACATAACTACATGGATTTTGAAATGTAGTACAACACCCAGATCGTAAGTTCACCCAGTTAGGTGACTGCCGGGGTCAGTCTGAATCCCCATTTGCATCATTTTTCTTTTTAGGATTTGATGTGTTTTGGGGTTTTGCAGGTGCTCTACAGATTTTAGGTGAACCCGTTGATCAAATAGAAAAGTACAAGAGACAAAATATGACATCCAGTGAACATCTTGCAACCCTACAAAACTGATTCTCTAAGGTTCTGAGCAGTCACAGGCTCCCATAGGATTCTTTAGCGCCCCAGGCACCCCTGACCCAATCCAAGCACCCTAGTCCCATCATTCAGTGCTCACACAATTTTATGGGCTCGGTTGCGACATTCCACCCTCTTGTTTCAGTAATTTTCTAGGTCAGCACAACCTCAGAATTATTGTAAATCAACTTAGTATTTTATCCCCTCTCTTAAAACTAGGGTTTCATATTTTTCTATCTTACTTGTTTATGTCAAATTTGTACTCTATTTATCTATTTACTACGTTGTTACATATTTAGACTTAGAATTTATTTAATTAAATATTTTCTTAATCATTTTGTGATCCCATCTCACTTGAACACTCTTAAGGTCCTCATAATTTTAGCTCTCATTTCTCTAGGATCATCTTATCATGGTTATCTCTATTCATGATTTCTTGTTAGCCAATCCTGATTGTCATGCTAAAATTATTACTCTTTTGGCTAGTACTTACATCCCCTCTACTACTGATCCAAACATACTTTATTAGACATTTATGGCTAATTTTCTCATCACCTTATTTTTCCATCTACCGTAGCTGATAATATTTTTGTTTATGACATTGATCTTCCTCTTTATATATGCATATGCATAAAAAACTAGGGTGTTAAACGAATTTTAGTCGATAATGGATTTGAGCTCAACCTTTGTTCTTTCTCATTTATTTAGGCTCTTAGCCTTTTAGTAGCTAATCTTAACCCAACAAGTATTTCTCTTTGGACATATGATTCTACTACACGTACATGATTTGGCACTATTGCTTTTTAGATTACTGTTAGGCCCAAAATAGTTCTTACAGTCTTCTTTTTCATTGATTTTCTAGTCACATATAATTTCTTACTCGTTAGGCCATGGCTTTAAAAATTACACACAGTACCTTCTACAATTCATCGATGTGTCAAATTATTACATGAGGGCATTAAATATTTCATTCTCACTTATAGTATCTCATTCCAATATTGCAACTTAGATCCAACCACTACAATGCTTCTTCCGACTTCTGTTGTTATCCATATGGCTCCTAACCCGCGACCCATAGACTATCTGGATAATTTACCTCCTCTCAAGGGAACCATTTTTGTATTAGATGCTCTTCCATCTGCTTCCATATCACCCCCCCTTCTACTAATTCTATGGTACTCTATCAGGGGTTTTTCCATACTATGGACATCATTTCACCCTCTCACGGGAAATCCGCATTTGCACTTCCTCCTTTTGCATGCACACTTTTCATGAATAACTCTTATTGGCGTCATATTCCATTTGACCCAAATTTCTCTGACATTGTTTGCATGTTTGATGGCTTGACTCGGCTTGGGTTTACACTCGATGATATATTACCTCCACTGAATTAATCACATCTATATCATTGATATTTTTGTATTACTGTTGCTTATGGCCTCCAAGTATTTAATTTATTAGTCTTTTTTACACACACTCCACATATTTTTCCACTTACTCTCGCATAATCATGGCTCGACTACATTGGTAGCACATTAGATCCTAATCATATCAACATTTCATTCCTCATGCCCTTTGGCTGCGTTTTCATTTGCAATGACTTATTTCTCGGTTATTCGTAAAACCTTACTCCTTGGTATGCACATGGATTTCCATTACCACCTTTCACTGACAAGGAATATGTAATGGGCATGTATAATCTATATTGCAATGGCTCTCTACGAGATAAACCACATACTATTGCTTACCAAGTCTCAGATGCATCTCCATATGATTTTGACCATGACAATGATGATCTCTTGGACAATGTTACTTGATCATACTTATCATCATACACTTGGGGGACATCATGCTTATTGTACCCCCACCTTCTAGATTTTTTAGGTGTCTTGCATTTCTACTTGTTCACTCTACACTTCACATCTAGTATTTCACATGCGTCTTGCACATCTTGATACACTTGTATCGTCATTACCTGATGATGCACTCTTGTGTTACGGTTCACACTTGACTATTGAGGGCTCACTACATTCATGAACCTCACATCATACACACTACATATTTCACACTCGGCACATTCACAATACATCTTTCTCGTGCACATTCATCAAATCACACTTCCTTATGACACACTCTAGTTCCATGGTTCATAATTGACTACTGAGGTTATAAATCTGAAATGTACCCCACAATACTAACTCAATTTATACACTATATGCTTTGACGATCATATCTTTCTCACTCACACAATTCAAACCATTTCCCAATTACACACTCTTATTCTATGGTTCATTCTCGACTACTGAGGGGTATTTATAAATTAACCTCATCCCATGCATACTTATTCACATTCACTCAGGGGGAATGTGGCTCCTATTGCATTAACATTGCATTCCATTCCATCTCACTCATCCACATCATACTACATACTTGGTTGCACATTGTTATTGATTACTTGTACACACATGTTACACTTTTCTTACTATGTTGGCTAGATATATTGTATGTCATTATCTTTATCATATACACATGTGTGTTCACTTTCCTTCTAGTTGTGATAGTAGAATTTACACAAATTGATACATGCAACATGGATGCTTGGCACTATACCTCTTACCAGTCCCACAACAAGATCTTGGGGGCATCCAATTTCGTACACATCACAAGTGTTATTGTTTCGATTTATACTATTTCCTATTCATATTAGCACACTACATCATATTGGCTTATACACGTTTTGACATACTTTCTATCTTCCTAACATGTTAACGGGTGCTTCATGTGTAGAATTTTTCTTGTAGGAACTATTTTCTACCATGGTTGTCTATTATTATTTGTTTGCTCCTATTTGTCATTGTATGACATTGTTTGTGGGCTTTTCCCTATGAATTTCTTGTCTCTTATTACATTGTATGCTTTTTGCCACATCAATCTTGAATTTCTTACGACATCGTGAGTGATGTACCATGTTTGTAACCCAATTTTAGTGGTCTACATTATCTTCTTGCGTATTTTCTTCTTGCTTGATAACTTACATCTTGTCTTCTATATGCGTGTGTATCTTGCTTGCACTAAAACTTGTTTCCTAGCCACTTTGTTTTAATGTTCCTTGGTTTCTACCAAGCACATTCCCTCCTCCTCCTGTAGGGCTTCAGTTTCAACATAACATTTGGTCCTCCTTTGGGTCACATCCTCCTTACGACATCACATACACCCCAAACGAGGGGATAATCATTAGGTGAATTAGTCACCCCATACAATAGTTTATAATCACAGTTTGGCACGGTTAGGTATCGATACAACATCATCTTCAGTCTCAGTAATGGCCTAGAATCTGACTTGGGTCGTCAACACAACACAAACACCAACGCCCAGACACAAACAGTAACGCTTAGGTTCCATTGACCCTTTCTAAGCACCTATGACTAGGGGGAATTTACATAGTTTTACTCAATTTAGCACAGTTCAAAGCTATTTACATAGTGGATTTTACAGGATAGACACACTCCTTCAGCACTCGGCATGCATCCCTTATACCTACTTTTATATTTTCACATTGGATCGAACTGGATCAAATTTACACACACTATTTGCAGTGGTTTTTATACTTCGGGAATTAGTAAAAGTTTGGAGTATAACACTATAATTTTCTCCCTACACTTCTTCCTTACTTAGTGCACCTGGCATGAGATCGCCCAAAAAACTTGCACTTGGCACAACTAGCGTGAGATCTCCCCAAAAATTCGTTCTTCTACAACATCTTCAGGATCCTTTCTATCTCTTTCACTCATCAAGGATCATGTGCACATGTTCCTTTTCACATTTTTACATACTTACACACTTTTTACGCATTTTGATCAAATTTTTCATATACACAACTTTGACTACTCTTTTTCTCTTCTCTTTTACGGGTCCATCCTTATGGGAAGTAGCAGTCACATCATCCAACATCAAGCAACATTGACAACATGTCCATCCTTATGGGAAGTAGAATTCACATCATTCAGCATCAAGCGACATCGATAATGGGTACAACATGAAATCTACACATACACTTTCACCCCTAGGGTCATTTTCACTTCTTCTCTAACATCTGAACTTCATAGTTTTTTGTCACTCCACGCTTTTTATTGTCTCCTTGACATAATTTTTTCCATCAATCTACATGGGTATCAGGTACACATCTCTTATCTACTTTATGTTATCAAGCATTCACTCAACAACATAAAGTGGGGGTAAATGTAGACACTAAATCACACACTTTGGGTATATTTCTAGGTCCTAATCACATAACACTATTTATATGATTCCTAAGTGAGAAAATTACTAATTGAACATTATCTTTGGCCTCTTCACTTTCTTTATGGTTTTCTTCTTGGTCTTACACACCTTATTTCCCAGTCTTACTTTGGACACTTCAGTTTTTCTGAGTCTAGACACCAGGGTCCATCCAAGACACCAGTGCCCAGGCGCCCCTGACCTCTTTGTATCTTAGTCACATATTTTAGGTCCTTTCTAGTTGTTGGGCATGTTATTATCTTGGTGGTCAGCATTTTAGTGGTTAATTACGAAATTCAAACAAGGGAATCATACAAATACAAAGTTATGTAATCATAATAAAATACCAAGCACTAAACATCTACCCAAAGGTTTCATTCAAAGGCCATTACAAGAGCATTCAAACATCCATCTAGCATCCATTCAAGGGACAAGGAACTTCATTCTTCTACATACACTTTATAGGAGGGGAAGTTCATTTTTCCATGCACACATTTATTTACATCTTCTACATCTAGCTATACTCGCTATCAATTCAGATTTACATAAGAGCCACCTAGGGCATGATTCTATAATCACATGCGTAGAACTACATGGAGTATTAAATGTAGTGGAGTGCCCAGATTGTAAGTTCACTCAGTCAAGTGACCTCTGGGGTCAGTCTAACTCCACATTTGTGTATTTTTCTGTAGGATTTGATGTGTTTTGGGGTTTTCATGTGCTCTTTCTATTTGTAGGTTTCATGAGAACTCAGTGATCAAGAAGCGAAGTATAGGATAAAAAATAAGACATCCAGTGAACATCTCGTGACCCTATGAAACTAATTTTCTAAGATTCTGAGAAGTCGCATGAACCCAAAGGAGGTCTACAATGCCCCAAGCGCCCCTGACCCAGTCTAGGTGCCCTAGTCCCAACATTTCTAGTGCTCACACAATTTTTTGGGCTCAGTTGTGAAATTATTCCCTCTTGTTTTAGTATTTTTCTAGCTTAGCACAACCTCAAAATTATTGTGAATCAGCTAAGTATTTTCTCCCCTCTCTTACAAGTAGGGTTTCATATTTTTCTAGCTTACTTGATTGTATCAAATCTATACTCTATTTATCTATTTATTTTGTTATTACATATTTAGATTTAGCATTTATTTATTTCAATATTTTCTTAATCAAGATGGAAGATGACGAGGATGAGCATGCAGTGGTGCTTGACCATGGGTAAGTCGTATTAAATTTCATTAAGTAGCTCAAGTGTATTTTAACTATTTAGATTTTTTTAAGTTGTTAGAGTGTCAAACTTAGTAAAACTTATGTCATTGGGTAGTCCATAGGTCAAAATATAAGTGGGTTTGGGAGGTTTTTAAATTGAATTTTGTCACATTTAGAAAGTCAAAATTGAGGAGCTTGCGGCCATGATGTGGCCAAACACCATCGACCCCCCTGCAACAACAAGTTTGAGGCATAAAGAGGGGGGGAAACAATTTTAGGGGGATGATGGAATTTTCCAAGGGGTGATGGCATTTTCCAGAGGACCGATGGCACAGGGGAATCCTACCAAGGGTTGATGACATCTATCAGGGGGGAGATGACACAAGAAACATATAGGAAAAGCGTGCAAATTTGGATTTTTAAATTTGGATTTTTGATGCATACATCTAATTCATATTTATTGTGATTTTTTATATGTAGACAGAGTGCAAGATCTTCTTACGGCATAGCGTAGATGTAGTATGGCTTACTACAATGATTGTTGAATTGACATATGAAGAGATAACCTAGCTTCATGGTTAGGGATTTGGGGGCATCATGCAGATGCCTAGATTGGACATGGATTTACTACATATGTTTGTTGATGCATAAGAGACCCATTCTAACACCTTTCAGTGGTGGAAAACATGAGAGATGGTGGAGATGGGTTTTACATTGGAGTGTGTACATGGGATTTTGGGGTTACCAATTAGAGGCAATCGTATGTATTGTGATCTGACACCTGATGTTGCAGAGCGAAGATTATTGACCATATAGGTTATAGGGATTAGTACATATGACAAATGCATATTGTGTGTTTGACTCAACAGAGTGCAGACAATAGGTATTATAGATATATGTAAGGTAGGTATAGGGATTGTGGTGGCATGCATAGTGTGTCACAAGGCCGATGGAGCTATGTCATTGTTCTTCATAGTAGTATGCAGGGATGTTGTGGATAAAGGTTTATTATATATCTAGGGTACTACCATATGGGTGTAGTTGGTTCATGATTTTTACAATGTTTGGTGTAGAGGCCAAAGGGTCATGGAACCCATCATTTTATTGACATCATGGATATATATCTTATATGCAAACCATATTTAATTACAAAAAACAAGATGGTGCTTACACAATTTTATTAATATGAAATCAAGCATTACAAACAAATGAGAGAGCTACAATATTTATATACGTTGGGCAACTTCTATCTCATCCACAATATATGGAAGAAAATATCCTAATCTGAGTAAATATGCAGAAATAACATATTGCCCCTAACTGCCCCTCATGGAAATCATCTGGGAACAAAATATGAAAGATAGAACATGATCCCACAAACATTGGGATGAGAACACTATCACTTAGTTAACTAACAACTAAGGATAACTAATACCTATTGACATAAGTTTAAAGTATTTTAATTAAATACTTTAACTTATTACATTTATTCAAATATCAACTAATGATGAATTAAGCTAAGTTTTATTCCTAACATTCCCCCCCTTAATTCAGCATGGTCTGAAGTGAACAAGACATAAACTCTCTAAAACCTCAAATTTACCTCGAGCAAGTGACTTTGTGAAGACATTCGCACGTTGCATATCTGTTGGGTAATATTGGAGTTAGATGTTGTTGTTATGAATATGTTCACAAATGAAATATACCTGCACCTCAATGTGTTTGGTGCACTCATGAAAAACTGGATTTCGAACAATTTTTACTACTCCTTCGTTATCAACATGTATGATAGTTGGATCTTTCTATGGTATTCCAAATACTTCAAGTATACGCTAGAGCCATATTGCGTCATATACAACTCCACATGCTGCACGATATTCTGATTCTGTGGAGGATCTTGAAACACAAGTTTGTTTCTTACTCCCCCATAATATCGGTCCAGATCCCAAAAAGAATGCAAATCTTGAAGTGGATTTCCTATCATTTATGTTTCCTGCATGATCTGAATCTGAATATCCTATCAAGAAGAAGTTATTATTCTTCTTGTATTCTAGACCATAGTCCATAGTTTTCCTTTGATGTACCTCAATATCTACTTTTCTTCTTTTCAATGAGAAACCCTTTGTTCTTGCATGAACCATGAAAGATAGATGATTGCATAGTTGATATCCAGCCTAATGTAAGTCAAGTAGATGAGACTCCCAATCAACTGTCGATAGAGAGTTACATTTACTTGTGGTGATGGATCTGTTTGAGACAGTTGAATTCTTGTCTCCATAGGTGTGGAAAATGGCTTACAATCCATCATATTGAATTTCTTGAGTGTTGTCTTAGTGTATTTTAATTGTGACACAAAGATATGATTTTCTCTTTTCCAAACTTCAAGTCCAAGACAATAATGCAGAAGCCCAAGATCAGTCATGTCGAATGATTGTGTTAGATCTTTCTTTGTTGACTCAATCATCCTCACTGATCCTCCAGTGATGACTAGATCATCAACATATACTACAATGATCACTATCTACCCCCTTACTTTTTGAGATAAAGATTAAGATCATATGGACTCATATTGAATCCATGTTGAATGAGATGCTCGTCGATTGTTATGTACCATGCCCTGGGAGATTGCTTTAGAACATATAGTGATTTTATGAGTTTACATACCTTTTCCTCTTTACCTTGTATGACAAAACCTTCTGGTTAATTCATGTAAACTACTTCCTGTAAATCACCATTAAGAAAGGCTATTTTCACATCCATTTTGTATATTTTCCAACCAAATTGTGCAGCTAGAGAAAATATTAACCTGAAAGTTTTTATCTTAGTTGTGGGAGAAAACGTCTCCTCATAATCAATGCCTTCTTTTTTAGCATATCCCTTAGCAACTAGTCTAGCCTTATGTTTATCAAATTTGTCATTTGCTTTGCACTTCATTTTGAAGATCCATCTGCATCCATAGCATCTTTCCAAGGTTTAGACTGTAGGACTTCTGAAACTGAGGAAGACTCAATAGTTTCAACAACTTTACCCATTAAGGCCAAATTTACCTCATTTCAAGCCATACTACGATTCCTCATTCCAGTGGTAGATGTGTTGGGGACATTATATAATTTTTCATCTCTCATCATACTTGTCTACCATTTAGGCATAATTTTTGTGGTTCCTATGGGAGGTTGACTTTCACCATCTTCCCCATCATCACTATTGTTATCAAAGTGATTACCATCCTTTGTTTTCACTGTAGTGGTGATTTTTTCATCATGTGAGTATATGGAAGGAGCATCTACTTCTTTCTTCTTAAAGAAATCAACATCCCGAATAGTGTATACCCTTCTTGTTCTTGGATCCATAAGTTTGTAGCCAAGTGCTTCATCATTTTATCCCAAGAAGATAAGTTTTTCTGATTTCATATCAAGCTTAGTTCTTTGTTTCTTAGGAATGCGCATACTTTCTTTACATCCAAAAAATCAAAGGTGTGAAATATATGGCTTATGCCCTGACCATGCTCCCTGAGGTGTTACTCCATCAAGAGTTGTAGTGGGAACTCTATTTAGTAAATATACTGCCATTTTAGTTGTTTTGGCCCAAAATGTTTTTGATAAACCTGCATCATAAATCATACATCACACCATATCCATGATAGTATGATTTTGACTTTCAACAACACCATTTTGTTGTGGTGTGTGAGGAGGAGCTATTTGACGACGAATGCCATGTGTTTTCAAAAAATCATTGAACTCATTGTTGGTGTATTCTCCCCCTCAATCTAAGCTAAGTGTTTTTATTTTCCTACCAGACTTTGTTTCAACAAGGGCTTTGAACTTCTTGAAAGTTTTAAAAGCTTGGTATTTTGTAGAAAGATAGTATATCCACATTTTTCTTGAAAAATCATCAATAAAGAGCATGAAATATTGAAACCCAGAGTGACTAGGTCTCATTGTTCCGAATAGATCGGTATGCACCAAGTCAATTTTTTCCTTAGCCCAAAATGTACTATGTTTGAATGGTGCTCTATGTTTTTTTCTTGCCAAACAATGCTGAAATTTATCTGTACCCTTTTTTAGAGGTGGTAAACCCCTAACCATGTCGTATCGACGAAGTGTGTCAAGATAGCCAAAACTCACATGTCCAAGTCTTTGATGCCATAGTTGAGCTGATGATGTATCCTTGGCTACAAGTGCTTGATCATTTTGTTGAAAAAAATCCAACTGAAACATTCTTCCAACATTCAAAGCTTTTGCAATAATTTTGGAGCTTCGTGACTTATCTCGAATTAGGCACATCTTTTTACCGCCTTTACAATCAAAGTCAATTTTGAGATTGTGATCTAATAATTAACTTACGGATAACAAATTTTTTGTTAAACTAGGGACATAAAGAACATCTATAATTTTACAATTATTTTGCCCAAGTGGTAGTGAAATGGAACCAATTCCTTCAACACTGTAAGATGTATCATCACCCAAAGAGACATGATTTTTGGTGGTTATTTTACTCATTGTGAATAACCAATCTTTCTTTCATGTCATGTGTCGAGTTGCACCTAAGTCAACATACCAAATTTGATTTGTAGAATTGGATACTTCATTTTACTGTGTAGAATATAGGAAGTCATCATCATCAAATTGATCTTCCTATTCAGCTACATTTCCTTGTTGAGTTGGTTTCTTCTTCAACTAGTGATTATTTTGTCCATGTTTACTCTATTGTTTACCAGATTTAATTTGTTGGTAATTAATATTTTTACCAATTGATGATCCTTGTTGGAATGTGTTGTACTAATAATTTTTTAACTCATGTCTTTTTCGACCGAAAACAAGACATTTTTGTTGGTCCTTTTGGCATTGTTGAGTATTACCTTGCTTCTAAGGCTGTTTACTAGACTTAGCCTATTTTTTTGCTTTTTGATTAGAAGCAAGTGTCTGCTCTTCAGTTTCAGTAGTTAAGTGAATAGCTTCCTCTTGTTGTAGCATATTCACTAACTCTTTAAAAGTTGTTGTTTGACCAGTTATGTTTAACATGGTCACAAAAATCCTATAAGGAGGATGATATCTCAATACTATAGGCACGAGTGATTTGTCAGTTACTTCTTCTAAAGCTTGAAGTGATGCATGCAAAATTGCTACTCTTCTAAAAAATATTTCAACTTTCTCAGTTGGTTGCATTTTCAAGTTTAATAGTTGACTCTGGAGATGAAGTATTGTGTTCTTATTTTTTTACTCATATATTGTTTTCAACTTGTCCCAAGATTCTTTTGTTGTTGTGGTCTCATGAATATGAGGTTGTACCTCATCTGAAACACTAAACAAGATTATTAACTTTGCTTTTTGATTTTCACTATCAAATGTAGCTATTTGTGTAACATTTGTTGTAGATCTTGTTAATGTACCAGAAACAATGGACTATAGATTTTCAAAATCAAGTTGTGTGCGATTTTTTGTTTTCCATGTTAGATAATTATCAGAACTCAAAAGTTTAGAATCTGCTAAAAAGAATTTTGGTATCGTAATTGCGGCCATTGTGAAAAGTGATAAATAGTAGAACAAAAAATTGAACACTTTTCCCCTCTTAAAGCATGCACACCCCCCAAAAAAATATTATTTTATTTATTTTGGGCTCCTTTTCATCCATTTACAATGAATTTTTGGCACTATTTTCCTTGTTACAACTTTGGCTTTGTGGCTGATTTGTAAAAATTAAATGGATCACTTGGCCGATTTGAAAAAAACATTGGGCTCTTTGGCCTCTTTTCAAATACAAAAAATATAATTTTTGGAATTTTTTACAAAAAAAAAAAATCTTATTAGAAACTAGACCAAGATGTAGAGCTTGCAAAAACACACACTTTCAAAAAAAACGGCACCTCAATCTGAGGTACTAGTTGAAAGTTATGACTTTTTTAAATTGCGATTTGAATATCTTTCTAGGGACCTTTCCAAAAATGGAAAAAAAAAATTGTACCAAATGCAAATAAAGGCTTATGTGTATGTGTAGTGTGTTTTAGGGTGCAATTGCAGTCAACCGCTTTGCCTAAGCTTTATAATAACCCTTGGCTGTATTTTTCTTTTATTGTTTTTGTTTGTAAGCAGGTATTTTTTTTCTTGGAAGCAACTTTTTCTTCATTCTTTCAACACACATTTTGACGTTGAATCTTTTACAGGCACGTCTTATTTTTCTCTTCAATGCTCTTGATTTGTGAATGCAACCTCCAGGTTGATTTGAGGCTTTAGGAAGTCACTTTGGATAGATATCTTCTCACTTTGATGTAGAATTCTCTTGTCAAATATATGAAAAGATAGAGCATAAAGAAGAGAAAGGAGAAGTTATGTGGGGAACTTGAAAAGCTCGGGTTCCCACAATACAAAAATATTGTATATATTTTTTAAAAAATGCTTCCAATTAAAACAAAATTTACAGGTACAGGTAATTTTTTTTTTTTAATACCAGAGAATGAAACAATGTCACCTTTTGCAACAGAGTTGCATCCAGGTCTGCAAGGGCCTGTGATTGCACTCCAATTGTTCTTCAACTACAAATCAATCTATGAACCGGGGTGTGGATTCAGATAGGAGTTACAAAATGGCTGGGTGCATCTATGGCTCCTCCTAGTTCTGTAATTTCTCCAGAACTCCCTAAACTTCCCTAAAACTTCCTACACTCCTCTCTAGAATAGAATGTTGCTCTGATACCAAATCTTATCTGCAAACCATATTTAATTACAGAAAACAAGACAGTGCTTGCATAATTTTATTAATATGAAATCAAGAATTACAAACAAATGAGAGAGCTGCAATATTTATAGATATTGGACAACTTCTATCTCATCCACAATATATGGAAGCAAATCACCTAATCTAAGAAAATATGCAAAAATAGCATATTGCCCCTAATTGCCCCTATTGCCTCTCATGGAAATCATCCGGGAACAAAATATGCAAGATAGAACATGATCCCACAAACATTGGGATGAGAACACTATCCCTTAGTTAACTAACAACTAAGGATAACTAATACCTATTGACATAAGTTTAAAGTATTTTAATTAAATACTTTAACTTATTACATTTATTTAAATATCAACTAATGATGAATTAAGCTAAGTTTTATTCCTAACAATATATGAGTGGTTCCTGATGTACAGGCCAACGGGGACACCGTAGGTAGTAGTTGTGAATGCTCCGAGAGTACTTTAGTGGGTGCAGTGACCAAGAGTGAGTTCACTTTGGGTATATCGGCCGCTAGCAAAAGTGGTTCCAGATGATGTGATATGGCAGCCCTACATAGGGAATGCAGATCAATGGCCTAGTTTTCCCATAGTAGAGTACCTAGAGGCCATGATGGAGGTGATGACGAACAATTTGTATTAGGTGGAGACACATGAAATAGACAGAGTACTGAGACAGTTTGGATGGCTAGAACCAATAGTGATACAACCATTGTCACCCTACCAACATCTTCATGCTAGAGAGGTTGCAAGACCAAAGGTTTGGGTTCTAGTATTATGACCTCGCAAGGTATGGGCAGTGGGTACTGTTGACGATTATCCTTGCAGATGAACCACTAAATTCATTGGATACCTTAGGTTGGTGGGACATGCGCCCTAAGGTAACCCCCAGATTTTAAATATGTTGGCTCTTCTCTGTAGTGTGAGATAGAGTTAGGAGAAATTGTAAAACTAACTAAGGCAATGCACCGAAAAGGGAAGAAGTTAGTCACAAATACGACTACCTGAATTGGGAAGATTTGAGCAATGAAAAGGGTGAAAGAAATGCACCACATGCCATAGATGATTCACAGATAGTCCCACTTCAAACTACTTAAGCACAACTTTAGAGAACAGTAATAACATTAAAATGTACACACTATACCAACATCAAAATAAAGGTTATCAAAGACAATACAGATATACAAAGGATGGAAAAATGCATCACATGGCATATTATATTACTCCAAGAAGTAAGCACAATATTAAAATAGATAAGAGGCAAGAAGATCACTATTACAAAAGCTCAGAGAGAAGGCCAGAGTTACAAACCTCTACCTTTTACAAAAGAGGAATCGAGATAGGAAAAAAAAAATTTACTAACTTTCGATCTATATTTTTAACCTTCCATTTACAATATATAGGATGGGAAGAAGATAAGAAGATCATTCCCAAACTATTTTCCAACTGCTTGTTTATTATGGTAAATGGTGTGAAGTGACAAAAGTAGATTGTGAGATTTGTCTCACACTTCCCCATGATTTGTTTTCAAGGAGTGAGAGTCATACTCATTTAATACATCTCTTAACTATTTTGCAACCGACTCCCTTGGAGCAGACTTATTCTTTCAAATATTTATTACATATCTAAATTTTATGCATCGGGCTTTGGGATCATGATTCCGGTGGCACCTATCTTTATACTATTTTGTTAAAAATGACCCCTCAAGTGCAGGTGAACAAATTAAGTATTCATAGGTTCACACTCTTCACATGGAACTATTCATTAACTTTGTTATTGAAAAGAACAGCCGAGTGACCATTTGTCTTTGAACTTTTGAAAAGATCTTGAGCATTTAAAAATTTTAGATAGGCTTCATAATTACCCATACGTGGTATTTGGATTCTCATCAATCCTTTGCAACCTACTTTGAACTTGGAGCCCATTTATTACAAGATATACGTGGAGGCCACGCGCTTCTCTAGGGTCTCTACTTTCTTTGTAGCTTTTGGAAGTGCGTCGGGTTGACATTTGGTGTTGTCCATGAGCCTACTACTCTCCTTTGAGTAAGTAATTTATCTGTCTCATATTAATGCAAAGACTCATAGTTGACTACATGTGTAAGCCTCGTGGGATTTTGAGGCTTGCTCCCCCTTTTTCTTTCTGGAACTTGGACTAGGTTGACACCTGGCATCATCCGCGAGACCGTTGCTTTCTTTTGAATTGTTTTGTACCAGCTTAGTTTTTCATTGTTGATTTGGCTAAGTCTTTCTTCCATGTTTCTGAAGGCTTAACCCCTATTGGAATTCGAATCTGCAAGAATCTTAGAGCTTACTTTTTAAATTTCAGTAGGAATCTACTTGTTATCTCATTTTAGTAGGAGGCGAAGGAAATTAGATAGCATGTACACTAGGGTGGTGACAGCATAAACACATTGGGGATGCCCAGGGACCATCACATATCATAGTGGATAGCGATTCGAAGGAGGGATCTAATGGAGGATCCATAGATACAGGACCGCAAGTTGGAGTAGGTCCTAGTATCTTACAAGGGAGAGCCAAAAATCCAGCACCATGGTTCAGAGAGCACAAGATGTAATGGCTAGGCGGAGGATTTTTTACGCCATTTAGAGTTTAGATGGTCTTGCATTTGAGACAGAGGCCCAGACCGCAGCATCAAGGAGACACAATAGTAGTGCCCGAAGATAGGTGGGCACAATATGTATGAGCTAAACCTCATCATGATGAGGAGGAGGAGGAGGTATTGGGATGTCGAGGAGACAATGAGACCATTGTGAAGACTCAAGCAGCCAGGTATGAGTGATAGCATGTTAGTTAGATGATTTAGATAGATGTATGTGGTATTAATGATGTGCGATGATTTTTGGTTGTTCAGGGTGGATGATAGAGGAGTAACACTCGTTGATTGAGAGCGCCCACCATGAGATCCTAGACTCCATATTGTTAGGAAATTAATATTAATGTTCACATGAATATAGTGGGTGATTTACCAATTGGTAAATTAGTATTTACTAGTTTGTTAGTAGAATATATTGTTATAATAACAATATATTATGTGGTTATACCCGTATCACTATTAACGGGTTATTTGTTTGTATGGGTTCCTATTTTATAGGGTATTGATTTTCTATTATGATGGCTATATAATAGCCTAATGTATTGCATGAGATATTCTAACTAAATAATATATTTGATTATTATTTAGTTGTGCAAAGCTCTCTGATAATTTATATTTGGTACCAGAGCGAGTATGGGCTTGTGAATATTTAGTAAGGGGCTTCTCCAAATTCATTGTTGCCCCTGGTAATGAGAGAAACTAGATTTGTGCAAAAAGTTTAGTATAAAATTAAATAACTTTAGCTTAGGTCTCTTTGATAGCTGCATGGAAAATCTATGGATTGTTATTCTGTCAAATCTTGACTCTCTGGTGCAAGTGTAATTCTGTGTACATTAATGTGTGGCTATTGAATGCAAAGAATATTTGCAATCAGGAAATAAAGAAAGATAACATTGATACAAAATAGAGAAAGATGTGTGTTTCCACAACTATGCAGGTTGAGGAGAATCGAATTGATGATGTGGTGTTATTGGCATGGTAAATATTTATTCATCACTGTTGATTTGATCTTTGATGTCATCTCCAACACGCAGCTCTTCCGCCATGCTTGATCCAAAACAGGACTTCAGTAAAATACTTGAAACTTTCTCATTTCTTAACGAAATTGAGAAATTCAAAGTGTTCTGAAAATTTTGCAATGCGAGGAATAAAACCCAGAAATCATTTTGGAAAATTCATTTTGATAAGTGAGCAGTTCTATGCAAAAATGTGCTAGGTTTTGTGCATGTGTTTGTTCCTGCAAAGTGCTTGCAAGAATTTCAGTAAGCTTGTTTCCATCAACGTGACCTACGTGTAGGTGAAATAAAATATTAATAAATAGGTAGAAATCATAGGGGTGCACCAATTATAGAGCTGTGTTAAGTGTTGATTGATGAAGGTGTCTGTTATAAAACACATATTCCAGTATATGCGACCTGTTGGTCGATTCATCTCAACTGTGCCACTTGTAATGAATGTTGGCAGTGATGTTTGGAGAAGGAAAGGCATCTGAAGATTACATTGCTCATTGGTAACCATTGTTGATCAATGTCACAAAGTCATTGAGGATAAAAATGTATCACATCAATTATAGTTCATACATTCTTGGCTTCATTCGACCGTCCATTATTAGGCTCCACATGTTTGTCTTGAGGTTTGAACATTCCCAACACAGTCGTGTCTATGCATCCATGTATTAATTCCTATATTTAAGTGGATTTAGCAATTAGAGGTTCTAATAGTGCCATTAGTCTTCATTCAAGTTGTGTTTTTAGTAGTATTAAATGGTAAAAGTTTGAGTTTATTAAAGTAATAGTGTTGTATAGTCATCTCTAAAGTGTTGTCTTCTATTTAATGAGTCATTTGTATCATCACTATTGTAAAACTGTCTCGAATGTAATTATGTTTTAAAAAGGGGTTAGTCTATGGTTGATAGTTATTGTGTGTCATTATAAAAATAATAAAAGTGTCATTGTAAAAAGTTTTGAAGTCCATTTAAACATGTCAAAATAGGTGATTTTAGGATTGTCATCCTTGTCTAAACATATTATTGTCGAGGGTCTCGTCAAAATTTTATTGTGAGTCGGAGTCAAAAGTCTAATAATAAATAAAAATAACTTTTTTTTTACCTCACGGACGCATTTTCGGTGTTACCCGACGTCCGGAAAAATAACGTGTTTCACATTGCGGGAGGGAAGAAAAGAATAAGATCAATGTGGAAACAAATGTGCTTCATGTTCACATCTTGATGAGTTAGCAGCATGACACTGGAGGATGGAGGCATCAGAGGCTGGAGGTCAGACAGCTACCTCTCGTCAGTCACCAACGACGGGGCTGCACGAAGCTATGGTGGCACATTTTGTGGTGTGAGTGTGCTTTCAGTATTTGATGTCTAGTGTGATTCTTTTTTAGAGTTCCAGTTTTGTGTTGAATAAGTGAAATGTTCACATTGAAGGGGGAACATGATCAACATGATCCAATGTTCCATTTTTATTTTTTCAGTTGAGTATGTGGCTATTCCTATTTCCCCAAACGCAAAAACATAGTGCAGAACAAATAACATAGTGAAACGCAACATCATGAGCCTTGATGAGGTAGAACAGTCAGATGTGTTCCTATTCGTACCTAGGTTTGTGGTTATCCTCTTGAAAACCATTGAAGGCTATTCAGTTGTGTTCCTACTTGAGTTCCCACACTCCTAGGTCATATGTGTTCCCTATTGTGACTGGTTGATAAGCAGATGATTCCTGAGCGTGTTCCCATCCTCATCGGTCAGATGTGTTCCGAACAGTGCATGATCGATAAGAAGTTGATGTGTTCCTTCTTCTACCTTCAGTTCAAGCACGTGCCAAGATCATGAGTGCACAGAGATGGCAGGCTGCAAAGGAAGTGTGAAAGTTCTAATGTTACCATGTAAACATTAAGGGGGGAATGTTAGGAAATTAATATTAATGTTCACATGAATATAGTGGGTGATTTACCGTTTGGTAAATTAGTATTTACTAGTTTGTTAGTAAATATTTGTTAGTAGAATATATTGTTATAATAACAATATATTCTGTGGTTATACCCGTATCACTATTAACGGGTTATTTGTTTGTATGGGTTCCTATTTTATAGGGTATTGGTTTTCTATTATGATGGCTATATAATAGCCTAATGTATTGCATGAGATATTCTAACTAAATAATATATTGATATATATACAATGATTATTATTTAGTTGTGCAAATCTCTCTGATAATTTATACATATTAGATTCCAATATACTACAATGATGATGGATCTAGCAGCATCGTCATCCGGGGATTTAGTGTGATCATTTCATTTAGTGGGAGAGGAAACCAAGACACTTTAGTGACATAGAGATGTGTAGGCTTAGGTGACTACCAACATCATAGATGTGATGCTACATAGTCTACTACAAGCATAGGCATTCCTGGTACATGATCATGAATCTCATCTAGTCGATGCTTAAAGATCCGCGACACTGATTATGTCACTAGAGACTCAACTGACAAGGGAGCAGGGAGAGGCCTCTAGATTCCAATCTAGGGCGGCATCCCTAGATCACATAATGAGATCAGATAGCACAACCCCATCGAACCAAAGCATAAAAAAACCCCCACAAGGGATGAGGATGCTTGGGTCATTTTATAGATGAGATAAATCCATTCTGTATTATTTTTGTCGATGTATAAAACTTGATTAGATATATATATATATATATATATATATATATATGATGATTTTTTATGGTATTTGGTGATGTTTGGATATTTGGTTAATTGGTATTTGGCTTATCATTTTCCTGCTTTCCACATCTATGTATGTGATAATACCATGGTACACAGGAATAATGATAATATGATGATTAGATAGGAAAATATGGCAAGAAGGGGATTGATAAGATATCCAAACTCGCACAATATGAATAATCCAAGAGGTGGAATAAGGACAAGACTTTCAACGATAAGACGTCGGGTTGCAAGTGGTGATGAATCCAAGTGAGCAAACAACCTAAGAAAATATGTGACAAAATATTGTAAATAGTGTGATAAACCCATGTTGGTATTGAGAGCCCAAGAAAACATGTGATATTTGTGTAAAACCCAAGTGGGGGTCGAGAGCCTGAGAAAACACACAATATTGGGCCAAAATAAGAAAGTAATATGTAATCAAGGTATTTTTAGATAACTAGCCATGAGGGGTAAAATATTGTAAGGTGTTGATGATGATGTCGTCAACTTAATGCAGAATGTGGATGTGGGCATGGGTCATAAGTTCCTCAATAGCATGGTGTGTAATAGCGACTTGTCGATGAACTTCAGACCACATGGTGAATAAGGTGTCATCGATCCGATCCTCCAATTGGGTGAGAATATCACGTTGAATAGTACCCATTGTGGGATGAGGATCATAACGAGGTGTAAGTCCATAAGCAGGTTGTGGTCCAGCCAGTTTAGGGGAAGATGGTAAGTTCCAAGAGGAATTGGCTCCATGCTTTTGAGTGAGAGATGATTTTTTGGGAATGGGATGCTTACCACACTGAACACGAAAATCAACATTAGTATGCACGCATAACCATGATGAGAACAAAAGAAAGGAGCTGAAGAAGAAGGTTAGGTATCCTTTTTTGTTTGGTCATATTTGACCTCAGCTTCAAGCTTCTTCATGTGGCATCGATAGGCTCTACAACCAGAAACATCATGCCCCATAGCCTCCTACCAAATACAATATGGCTCATTCATAGAAGACTAAGGAGCCATAAGGGAAAGAGGTAAGGAGATAGGACTAGTAGGTTGTAGAGGGATAGTAGGAGTGTATGATAGGGGCATCAATGTGATGGGTGAGGATGGAGCCGATGGAGTGGTATGACACTCAATCATCAAGGAACGATATATAGGATTGTCATCCATGATATCATCATATTCGTAGTCAAATTTGGTAACCCGATCTTCTGTCAAGGAGAATGGGTCAGCATAGTTGATGTTAGGATATGGAAGTTTAGCTAGTGGAGAAATCTGAGGCTCACAAACCAGTGGGGAAGTATTGTCAATTATGTTCAGAATCTCCTCTTGTACTAGGATAACATTCACGTTGTGATTAATTTTGGTGTGTAGGGATTCTTAGTAGCGCAAGACTTCCCTATTATGAATTTGGGCGTAGCTATCCAAATGAGGATCATCTAAAACATAATTTTCATCATAATATGATATAGAATTATCCACCGCATAAGATTCGACTATGGTTTCAAGTTAGACCATACACTCTCATGGGGGTTGTGGGGTTTATGAGATAACTACATGAATCAAAGGATCCTTTTTGTAAGGTTATAAAGGAGGCAATTGGGACATGATGAGTTTAGGGAGATCAAAGGTGTTGATTCTAAGGGTGACTTCATCAAGATTGTTATCATCTGATTCCAAGAGATTAGGGGTGTGTGCCAACCAACTCAGGATGATTAACATTGCCACGAAGAGTATCTATATGGTAGTTAAAATGTTGATATTCCTGAAAGGGGATATGTGATAATTCCTCAAGTGTGTGGAGCTTGTATGTCTCCATTTTTTGGAGTGTATCATAATTCTAAGGGTTAGTGTCCCCTTGAATCTTGTAAATAGCTCCCTGGTGAGCGAACTTCACACATTAACATGCGAAAGAGGCGATGACGTGAATATAATGAGTCTAAGGCCATCCTAGGAGAATATTATAAGATAAGGAAAAATTGAATACCATAACTTTAATGCAGAAAGTCCTAGGGGGGATGGTGATGGCTAACCAAATACACTCCATAGGAGGAATCTGTTAGTGATCGATCCTTGGCAAGTAGTTCGTGTGGATTTTAGGTTGTTGATAGCATAACTAAGAGATTTGATGAAATCTAAGGAAGCCACACACGTTCTTGTTCCCTCATCAATGAGAGCATGTTTAATTGAAGTGTGACTGATCTGAACTGAAATGAAGAGTGGCAGACCATCTACATGAATCAAGATCTCATCTGAGATCATAGAAGTTATGGGAAAGTGAATACAAGAATGAGTATCTGTGGAAAGATCAGTATAAATAGTGAGTTCCTCATTTTATTTAATTTTAATTAAATATATATTATAGAGTAACTATTATTCCTAATGACGTATAAAATGGTAATATACAATAATATCTCAGAAAATAAGCAATCAATAATATTAAACCCTAAGAAAGAAGGAAAGGTAAGAAGACTTAGCTAATTTTTTAGTGGACAGGAAGTGATCTGGTCAGGGTAAATTATTGGACATGATGCAAACAACATCATAACTACTCTCTGTAAATTCTAGAACTCGGGAATAATGTCAGACAGGGGCACCCAGTGCAGGACAAAGGTGTTTGGGCACAAGTGACTGAATCCAGATGTTAATGACTATGTAGCAGCTAAATATCTACTTTCTTCTATATCACTAGGGTTTTACATTTTTTCCCTGTTAATCGCCTGATATACATTCCTTGATCGCTGAAGGTGTTTGTAACCTACAAAAGATAAATTCACCTGGACATACCTACAAACCGCATCAAACCTAAAACATAAAATGTAGAATGTGGATTTGGACTGACCCTGGCGGTCACACCAAGAGTGAACTTACAACCAAGAATCACACTACATCTCAAAATCCATGTATTTCTTCTGTGTATGTGTAGAAATGATGCCCTAGGATGCCCTTTTGCAAGTTGCACTTGATAGCGGGTTATATCTAGAATGTAGCAATGTAGTAGTATGTGTAAATGGAATAGAATAGACTTCCCCTTCCTATAAAGTGTATGCAAAAGTATGCAACCCTTGCAGGGTACTACAGAAGATTTGTGTGGGTGTAACGTTCTGATTTTGTATGTTATCTTGGTGGATGTTTTTCATACTGTTATAACTGCTGAAATGAAGGCAAACATGTTAAGATAAACTCTGATCTTAAAGGAATGTGTTGCTAAATTGGATTCATGCGTGCTGTGATTTATTGCATAGGACAACAGTCATTGTACTTGCGTGTTTGCTGATGTGACGAAAAATTGACGTATACTTGGTAAACTCTCGTTGCTGATTGACAACACACCTTGAATCAATTTCATTGATCCAAAGTATGCTGAGGGCTTCTTGTGATTTTTGTGTCGATTTACTATGGAACCGAACCGGAGGTTGTTATAAACGTGCAGTGCCTGATTGCAGATATGAGCAGCTAGCACGTAAATGCCAATGACAGGGGTTCGATTCTTGAACCCTGTACTGTCGAACTTGGGACTTCGTGAGGCAAGAAACGCCTGGACACGGGTGGCCTTGGCATGAGATACAAAGGACTGAACGTCCTGCACAGCATAGATACGGAGTTAGTTGAGAGGTTGGGTTAGGGGTTGATTAGTGTTAGCGGTTAGTATGAATAAAACCCTAAGCTAATCCTAAGCCCTAACATGCATGCTATACTACTACCCTAAGTGGATTTTTAAATTACAAAAAAAAAAGGAAAAATAAACCTAAGCACTAATAACCTAAGGCTAAACTATGACCTAGGTTGAACACTATATGCAATCTAAACTAATCCTAATCTAAAGGGGCGCGCAGACCCTTGGAGGGAAAGGATAAGGATGGAGAGGGTATTCATGAGCATTTAATGGGAAGTCCATACGTGGACAGTGCCAGTTTTGGCGGGGCACGTAAGAAATGGAGGTATTTGTTTAGAGATGGAGCTAAATTTGGTTTTTGCTTGTGAATTTGAAAATTTGAGTTCACCAACTCAATTTAGCAGTGGCATGGGAAGTTAGGAAAAAGGCAGAGCCTTTAATGCATTGATTATCCTTGGTCCTCGCGACCAGCTCACCTTGGAAAGTGTATGAGGGAATTTTGATTTTCATTTTGTTGATTCGGGCTTTTGCAAAGTTGCTCTGCATTTGGTTTTTCTGGTCTGGTTCAGTCGAACCAGCTCTTGGGATTTGTCAATGTTCTTGGAGATTTTGAGGCTGTTGCTGAGCCTGAAGAAGAAAGGAAGGTTGGGAAGTTTTTGCTGTTGCTGTGGAAGGAAATAACTCGGCAAACGAAGCTTTCTTCGAGTTCTGGAAAAGAGATCACAGGCATGTTAAGCCCTTCTCTTTAAAAATTCTTGCTTTGCTTAAGTGTCTCATTAAAACAACCTTGCTCTTGGGTTTGGATTATGTGATTGTTGTCGAGTCGATATGATTTGGATTTTGTTGGTTCTTGGTTTCTTTTTTTTTGGGAAATGTTAAGAAAAATCGCTTCTAGTTGCTAGGATTTGATTCGTCTTTGTACGAATCGAGTTGGAACATGAATTACTGTATTGGTTGTTGACAGTATGGTGGATTGAAATAGATATTTTCTTTCTCTGTTCATGTGGTATGAGATAGGAACAGGCTTTGTGAGATGTTCTCCTTTCTGTGAAATCGTTCCCTTGCTGTTGTGTTGGAACTGTCCTTGCATGTAAAAAGGAAGTTGAAATACAGTTGTGTTATGTTGCTATGATTTGGATTTCCTTGACTCTTGCTGTCATTTTTGGAAATGATAAGAAACATTGTCTCTGGTTGCTGAGTTTAACTGTCTTCGTATTTCTCGAATGGAATACCTCCCTGTTGTGCTAGTTGTTGACGTTAAATGGAAGTTAGAAACGGGTTTTTCTCTGTAAAATGCTTAATGAGAATTGTACAGGCAGTGTGAATTATTTTATTGCTGTGTGATTGCCTTTTGTCACATGAATTTTTGTGATAAGATGGTGAAGGTTGTATGAGCGGCTTGATGTCGTTTCTATACTGAAGTTTCATCGAGGGAATTAATATCTTTTGTTTTTTTACTATCTGTTGTTTCGGGATTTAAAGGCATGTCATTTATTTTCGAGCTCTATGGAATGAGTATTTCACTGTTTAAGTATTATAAAAAGAAACTGGCAGACAGTGTGGGTTGTTTTCACGGCTATGAGAATGTTCTTTGTTATATGGTCTTTCGTGATATAATTGCACAGGATGTATGAGTTGCATGAGGTCGTTTCTATACTAAAATTTATTTTACAAGAGGAAATGGATCTTTTCTCTTCTGCTATGTTTGATTAGGATGAATACAGCATTGGGTTTGTATGAATATACGAAGTTGCTTTGGAAAAAGAAATGATAACATGTTTTGGCTGTTTCTTTCCTTTTCTTGCTGAAAGAAATAAAACTTTTCTCTTCCTTCTACTGTCTCGAGATTATAAGGAAATAGCATTCTGTATTTTAAAGGAATGGGCATTAGAATTTTATATGAGTGTTCGTGAAAGTTGGAAAAGAAATAGTTTTTCCTTCTGAACTCATAGTGAAATATACTGTTTTCTTGCTAAGAAGGTATGATGATTAGTTGTGTTTATTGATGCTGATTGGTCTTTTAAGATCGAACTGTTTGGTGATTACAACTTAGTCTTGAATTGCTGAACAAAGGAATACATTCATAGAAATTTTGTCTTGCTGTGGGAGTTGCCTTGACTATACTAGATCCATGTATTTAACACCCTGTATGGTTTACTTTGATAGAGGTAATGACATCTGATTTTTGCATACTATCATGAACTTGGAAATGGATTGGGTAGAATCATTTATTGGAAGGGAATTCTTCTTCTGTCTATTGTTCTGACTTGGTGAAATCCGTAGTCAGGTGATTATTGGACTTGCTATAGGTAACAACAATGAATAAAATGTTATTTTGAATGGAATACGTTCATAGGATTAGGAAATCATGTGATTAATTGACTGCATGATGGTATAACTGTTTATCTGTTTAACGTACAGTGAAAGAACTATGGTTTCTTTAAGTGCGGTAAATATATGGTATGCATCCTTATACTGTTTGATCTAGGATGAACATAATGTTGTACTAACCTGTTTCGGATTTTCATATGAGCCTGATTCAAATGAAGTATGGATATGGATGATGAATTCTTCCCTGTTTTCATTTAAAGCTGATTATGAATGAAATTACTCTTACTGCCAGAAAGTGGATTTTGAATGGATTTTGTAAGTTTCACTCTAAACTGTTATCTTGATTTGTGTCTCGTTTGGATTCCATTTTTAGAACAGCCATGTGGAAAGAAATAGGGACATGGATGAATGACTTAGAAAAATGATCTGTTCTTCTTTCATTCAGTTGGAAATCTATAATTTGTTGGTAACGAATCTTGTAGTGCTTAGATATGAGCTACTATATGCATTGCTGTTCGCTTTCTTGTCTGTGCTTGATTGCTTGAATTCTAATATGATGCATGAACTGAAAGGAAAGTAATGGGTTTACATTTCAGTTAGTTCATCCTTTGCATTTATTATTAATGAAAGGCGTGGAAAGGATAACAGTGTGTTATATCAGCAGTAAGCTATTTATATTTCTAACTGTGCAAATATTGTGAATTAAGACTTGTAACGGTTATGTGGAAATGAGACAACAGTTCTTTGGCTGATTGTGATGATATTTTGATAGTTCAGTTGTTATGCTGATATTTCTTTTGTGCCTATTTCGTGATTGATGTCTTACTGTCGTTTCATAAAAGAAGGGTTCTTTTTTTGAGACAGATAGTTGAAGCACCTCATTTTAAGGATAAGTGCTTAATATGCTCAGTTCATTGAACTGACCCGTGCAAATCATTTTGCAGATGAAATTTGATTAGAATGAAGACATGGCTGTTTTCTGATGCTTCTTGATTAGTTGAAGATGAATTGTAATTGTTGCTTTTATTCCTCTTCGAGGAATTGTGAAAAGAAGAAAGTATATTCTTCTATCTATGAGTTGTATTGATGTTTTATGTAAAACTTGTCCATTCAGTTGGATTGGCAAATGTATGGATCATGACATGAAATGATGAATACAATTACAAGTGTGATATTTTTAATAATTATATCAGTTTGATATTGTTGACTAAATTGGAAATATAATGTTATTTCTTGATTTGGATTTGTTTAATTGTCCTTGGATGGATGCTAAATGGGATCTGATATCTATTCTTACCTAAATGCAGCTTTTCAGTTGAAATATGCAATTAGTTCATACTTGGGTAAAGATGAATTTTTAATTGACATTAAAAAGGTTTAGGAAGAATATGATTCCATAATCGAAAGGTATTCAGGATTAGCTTAGGAGCTAAGGAATATCAATTAACTTCGGAGTAATCGAACTTCGCTTTCGAACTCCATTAATGATCTCGTATGCTAAATTCAGAATAAAGGATATAGGATAAGTATATCCATAACTAATGGACCTTAACTATATAACGTTAAGGAGAAAAAATGAATACATTTCTTGGGAATTAGACCTTGTTTAAATGACGTCTAATAAGTTAGTATTCTGAATTTAGTTACAGTTGGGAAAATCTTGGCTAAGTTTAATAGGTTAAAATTATCATGTCCATCGGTATGGACTGCTTAATCCAATGATTAAGAAGAGAACCAAGTAGGGAAATGTAGCCCTTCGATACGAAGGAGAAGATGCATAGTAAGCTAATGGACGGATTTATTCCCTCTTAGCAATATAGAACTGTAACGGAAACGAGGATCAAGGGATCAACATGGATGCTGAAATTTGATTCTTAATTGTCAAATCATATCCAAATCACTTGAGCAGGATGTGTATTGTCGATGGGAGGATTCTGTAGGACATTGGCATATGCCAGCTACAGCAAGGTGTCTCCATGAAGATGGTGTCTTCATGACGACACAATGTTGCAGCTGACATATTGCAATGCCCTCCCGAATTAAAACATCAAGAATACATAGGCTGAATATGTAGCTCTTAGCAGGGAATAGGGTATGATCTGGTATATGGAGTGACTCCGGAATACTAAAGATAACTAGACACACGGAGTTGTGGGAAATGAAACCGTATGTATGCGTATCTTTAGTTACCAGGAGTGCCTTCCTATATTCGTTCATATTATTAGTTGGAATTGGAAGTTTAAAACTGACATTAAACGAAGAGGACTGGTAGGAACCAGGAAAGACCATTCTAGATAACAGGTGAAGTGAAGTGAAGGACGTATTCCATTGATGTGTATCACATCCAGGAATATGATCATGCAAAGCATGTGAAAATCTTTGGCCAAAGTATCGCATTTGTTGGTTGCGTTGTCCTTATCACTTAATTTAAGATGCAGGTTGTCAGATGAATATCAGTAATAGATATTCAGATAGGCTTCTTAAATGGATCACTTTGATAACCGGAAACGGTTATGAGAACAGGTATATATAATATACTATGCATAAACAAATGTGAAGGATCGGTTGTTGCCAAGTCATGAAATGAAGGATCGTTGAAACTCCGAGCCATGAAAATGGAAGATCGGCAGTTCCTCGAGTCATTTATAGCAGCATATAGAATCTGTTATAAGATTGAATGGCATTGAATGTGTGTTCCATATTGTAAATATGCGAACAGGGAACATTAGTTTTAAAAGGAAATTGTGTGATCCAAACTGTGTTGTTTGGGCAGAGAACAATTATTAAAACTTGAACGTGTGTTTGAATTTTATAAATTCATAACAGAGAACGTTATCAAAAAAAAATAAAAAATAAAATTTCCCTTGTTCTGGTATTTTAAAATGGGGATGTTACAGTGGGGATATGGTAGAATAACAACCCCACTCACTGCATTTCTAAAGAAGGATGCATTCCATTGGACAAACGTAGCCACTAAATCCTTTGAGCAGCTGAAGGAAGCCATGTGCAGCACCCCAGTTTTGGCTACTCCCAACTTCACAAAAACCTTCATTGTTGAATGTGACGCTTCAGGATCAAGATTGGGAGTAGTTCTAATGCAGGAAGGAAGACCAATTTCATTTGAGATTCATCAATTCAAAGGAAAATATCTACTCAAACCTGTCTATGAGAAAGAAATGATGGCTATTCTTCATGCGATCAAGCAATGGAGGCCCTATCTCATGCGTAGACACTTCAAGGTAAAAACTGATCATGATAGTCTCAAAAAAAATTTGGAGAAAAGGTTATCATCTGAGGAACAACAAAAGTAGGTAACAAAAATGTTGAGTTATGATTTTGAAATTATATACAAAAAGGGTAACGAAAATGTAGTAGCTGATGCGTTGTCCAGAAGGGATACATCCGCAAATGCCTTACTATGTGGAATGTCCATTTTGACAGCTGATTGGGTGGATGAAGCAAGATTGGAATGGAATCAAGATAAGGATACATAATCTCTAATACAGAATATCAAACAAGGATCTATGACATCTAACAAATTTGAGTGGAAAGGTAATGCCCTATAGTACAAGGATAGGTTATACTTGAATAAAGATTCTGAGTTGAAGCATAAGATTCTTGCAGAGCTACATGCCTCACCTATTGGAGGACACTTTGGGTTTTTAAAGACATATCATAGAATAAAAAGATAATTCTTTTGGGAAGGACTCAAAGTGGATGTACAAAAGTTTGTATTAGAGTGTTTAGTGTGCCAATAGAACAAAGGGGAAACAATTAAGACACCAATTCTGTTGCAACTCTTACCAATTCCTAGCCAAAGATGGGAGGAGGTCTCCATGGATTTCATCACCAGATTGCCTTGTTCATAGGGTAAGAATGTTATTTTCATGATTGTGGATAGGATCAAAAAATATGCCCATTTTTTTGCCCTATCACATCCATTTGCAGCCAGTACAGTCGTAGCTGTTTTTTTGGAGATAGTTCAAAGGCTACATGGAACCCCAAAGATAATTGTAAGTGATCGTGATCCTATTTTCACAAGTAATTTTTGGACAGAATTATTTTCATGTTTGGGTACTCAGCTAGCTCACAGTTCATCTTATCATCCTCAAACTGATGGGAAAACAGAAGTGGTCAACAAATGTTTAGAGGGGTATTTACGTTGTTTTGTATCAAATAAGCAGGAAAGGTGGATTAAATGGCTACCATTGACAAAATGGTGGTATAACACATCTTTTCATACCTCTTCTCAAATGACCCCATTTTTAGCATTATATGGTTACCATCCACCTTCTATCACTTCCTCCTTGAGGGTGCAAACTAAGGTCAGAGATGTTGAGGAACACATTCAACATCAACAACAGGTTTTGGCTAGTTTGAAGGAGAATTTAGCATTAGCACAAAACAGGATGAAACAACAAGCAGATCAAAACCGTAGTGAAAGACATTTTGAAATTTGTGACTGGGTTTTTGTACGTCTCCAGCCTTACAAACAGATGTCCCTAAAGCAACAGAAAAAGGAAAACAAACTTGCTACTAAATATTATGGCCCTTATCAGGTTCTACAGAAAATTGGTTGTGTTGCTTATAAACTAGAGTTGCCTCCATCTTCACACATACACCCAGTATTCCATGTTTCATGCCTGAAGAAGGTTATTGGACATAAATTTGAAGCCTAGAAAAAGTTACTAGAACTTGACGAGGAAGGAAAAATCATTTTAGAGACAGAGAAGATTCTACAAACACATACTAAGAGGTTGAGAACAAGAGACATTAAGGAATATCTGATCAAGTGGAAGAATCTGAGCATAGAAGACACCACCTAGGAGGATGAAGGTTTTCTGCAGCAACATCCAGGATTATTCAACGTTGAGGACAACGTTGGTTTGAAGGGGAAGGGCATGCTTTGCCCTTAACCTATTGCTTGTATTAGGATATGAGTAGCTGACTTGTGGCTTACCATATCATTTTATTATATCATTTATACTTTCTCATTCTTAATAGGTCAGCCTTGGTGATGGCCATAGCATATGAATAGTATATATATGGGATTATAGGTAGTATTTCATTATCATTTGAGCATTTGAGTCTTATTATATGGTTTGGAGGTTGCTCCCTCAAAGTGGCGAAGCTATTATAATTACATATTGAGATCATTATTCTGAAATATTGTGTTATTTAGTGTTCTATTGTTGCTCTTAATCTGAATTATACAAGTAATTTCATTACAGTTTTAGTGCCTTTGGATGCAAACTTAGGTGGTAATTGTAGACACCCCAAAATTATAGTTTTGTTTCCACTTGTTCCCAGTGTTATCCGAGTACACCCTGTTATTCACCCATTTGTGATTAATTGATTAAATTAATTAATTAATTAATACACATTGTACCAGTTTGGATTAATTAAATTTATCCCATGTATCCTCAGTACCCCTTTAGCTAAATTAATTATTATTTATTAATTAATTAATTAAGTGTGTGCACATTCTAGTCATATGCCACTTGATCAAACTCCACTTGGACTCCTTATCCTTATCCTGGTTCACTGCACTTCTAGAATCCTAGAAAGGTGGGGGAAATTAAATTGCACATACAACCACCTTTCCAGGTGCATATTTTTGCTATTAATTCATTTACTGCCCCCGGAACTATTGCAACTTACCAAAATGTTATTTTTAGCATATTCATTCATCTGTGTATAACCAAATTTAACTACTTATGCCTCTATAAATTGTAGGTTTACCTTCCTTACAAATCCTCTTGAATCTGAAGTACAAAAAATCTGTTGAATTCACTGTGTTGGTATTAATTGCATTCAAAGTTTTGGAGAGCATTCAAAGAGCACCCAAATTCATCTTTGACATTCATTTGCAAGGTTTCACAGGAGACCCTTATTGAGGTTTGCATTGGAAGGTTACTGAAGGTTTTCAAATTATTTTTTTGTCTTTCATTACTGTGATTTTTCGTAGCTTACATTTTGGCACGCCAGGTGGGACTCGCACCTCTCCTCTTTCATTTTGTTTCATTTTTTTTTAACTATTTTATTGGAGTGCTTCTGATGTTGTGTAGGATTGGAAGCAATAACACAATTGTACCATCTCACATACAAACAAAAAACATCTTCATTGTTGTTGGTTTATTGTGTTCTTTTTTGCAAAATGTTGTTATTAACATTTTGATTGCAGATTACCAATTTTGCACATTTGCAAGTTTTAGATTTGTAATGTTTTTTGTTTTATGAGCCTTCTATGCACACCTCTGTTATTTGTTTTTCATATTTTTGATCACTTTTCTGTTGCTATCTTCTTTGACACACAAAAAAAATTCCTACACACAGAGAGCACATGTTAGATTGCATTTTCAAAAAATATATATAAACATTACAAAAAAAAAATTAAAAACAAAATAATAAAAATAAATAAACCCTAAACCTACCCCTACCCAACCCCCCTACCTACCTGGCTCAGCCAGCTCGGCCGAGCCACATCCCTTCACAACCCATTCCCCGTCCCCGCCTCACTACCCACTCACCTGTCTCGTTCCATCACCTCTCAGTGAACCCCATTCCCCAACTCCCCACTGCAATCCCTGATCTAAACCTATCCCTACTAATCCTCATTCCCTAACTACCCTACAACCTACCTCGAGCCCCTACCCATTCTCATTCCCTACCTAATTTCCTACCCCATCCCACGTACCGATCTCCCAACCTTTTCCCTCCCTGCAAGCCCTTGCTCGCTCTAGACCCACTGACCCTGACCCCATCCTCTCTACCCAGTGACCCAGAGCCCTTGGCTTTCCCACACCTACCTACCCTATTTCCCACAGACCTTGACCCCTTTTCCCGAGCCCTCTATTCAGTCGAGCCCCTTCTCAAGCCCTCTGTTCAATCGATCCCCTCACAACCCCTGTCGAGTTGTCCCAATCCCACTCCGTCGAGCCCCATCCCACCTCACCCCCTCCCTTCCCACCTTGCCCTCAGCTCATACCAAGCCCTTTCCACCCCAACTGAGCCATCCCTGTCTCACCCTTACCCACACTAAGCTACCCTCTCTTTCCACCTGCACACACACATAAACATACAATAAATTAGGTTTTTTCCTTTATTTTGAGCATACTTATAGTTTTAGTTTTAGGGTTAGTTTTTTTCATTTATTTAATTTTATTTATAATTTCTTATTTGTAGTTTAGGTTACACTTCTATTAGTTTCTTTATTTATTTTTATTAGACTAACTGTGCAGTTTTCCAAAACAAGGTTATTAGACGTTTCGGTCCAATTTTTATCTTTTTTGCCATTTTATGCACAATTCATTGTTTTAGAAACTAGACTAATTTTTTTATAACATGTTTTGTGTGCTTCTCGCTTGTGATTTTCTTTTATTTTTATACAACTAACATGAATCGCTCATGCATATGCTCTTCCCTCGCACTTTTTAAAGCAATCTTGGGAATTAGAAATGTGCTCATTTCACTTTTTTGTTTTGGGGGAATTAACGTTTCACTTAACCAAAGCCAACCCACACGTATGCTCTTTCCTCGCGCTTTTTAAGCGATCTTGGAAACCATAAATGTGGTTTCGCTTCTGTCGTCTTGTTCATTTGTTTTGTTTTTTTAACCTCATTCCAAAAAACTTTGTAATCATTGTTTGCAGGACCCACTCTTCCACAAGGTGGTTAAAAAACATTCCAAAAAATACTAACTACAGGTTTCCAAAGGAGATTCAATCAAACCACGTTTAAATCAAAAGATTAAAAAAACACCACATTTAAAACATTTGATTTACAGGTTCAGTTAAGAGCTACGGCTCGACCACTTAACTAGAACATAACCCCCTTGGCATAATCCTTAAGGGGGGGTGGTTCTAGGAACCCCAAAGTAGTCCACACCTTGAGGGAACTGGTGGATGAAACGGAAACCTTTTTATCTTACCTAAATAGTAAATCCTTGTGAGTTAGAGTCACGGATATCCTTAGTGGCAACCCCAATGCAATTCATTCTGAGAAAGATCTTTTCTCAGGGTTTCAAAGGGGTTAAAGTAAATCCATCAGCTAGCAATAAAATCTCACTCAGGTGGATATTTTTTTGACACCTAGTTGAGAGAGCTATCTAGGAAGCTACACATTTTCCAAGCCAATTTAAGGGAGAGGCTACAAACAACCATTCAAACAAAAATTCTTTTTCAATTTTTTTCTTTCGTTTTTCTTTATTTTTTGTAATCATGTTCCACACTCGCATTTTCCCAAACACTCCTTGTTGGGGATCTATTCTTCACTTTTCTTCTCTTTTCATATTTTTCCCAAACTATGCTTTTTTGGATTCTTCTTTCATCCTCGTTTCATTTGTTCTCATCTTATTTTCTTCTCGTCATCGGTCATTTTCTAACCTTCATTTTACTCTCAATTTTCCCCTTTTCGAAACTTTCATCTCTTTTTCATTATTTCAATCTTCTCTTCTTTTCATCCTCATTGTCTTCTCCATTTGATCTTCTTTCATTCATTTGGAGTTTTCATTCACTTATTTGATTCTTCCCCTTTCACAATTATCAAATTCTTCTATCTTTCGTATTCACCTCCTTTTGAGTTCATCTCCCATTTCATTCAACACTTAAACATTTGGATTACATTTCCCAAAGTTTAAGTTTTCATCTTCTTTTTGACATCAAGTCTTGAGTTGTGGATATCCATGTCCTCGCTCAAGCACTTTCATCTTACGACTTGCATCTTAACGGTGTTGTGTTCCAATTTGTCACAACTCAATTTCATCACATTTTATCTTCATTCCCCTCTTGCATCCTTTAGTTTGACAACATCATTGTTAAACTGTATGTGTTTTCTTTCTTCACATCTGTAGTTTGAAAAAATATTTGTTGTGTTTTAGACACTTCATCATATCTTCTTTCCAATGTTTACGTTATCAATATTTGAGTCTTATCCCTTCATTAGCCTCTTCCTTCTTAACTAATTTTTTTTAAGGGTTGAACACATCGCATGTGATTTGACTCCTTTTTCATACCCTCTTCCCATGTAGCATTCACTTTTCTAGGTAGTAGAGTGCATTTGCAATCAATCTATCCTCACTTCTTCACTCTAGCATTCACATTGTTAGAGGTTGAACACATTTGGAATTTTTTCACTATAACCCTCCTCCATTATAGCATTCACTTTTTTAGAGGACAAAAACCTTCATCACATCGCGGAACTCTTCCATCTTGGCATTCACTTTGTCAAGGGTCTAGTTTATCTAACACTTCTGCATGCTTCCATATTGGGTTCACACTTTATCTTCCAAACCTCTTTCCTCTTAGCATTCACTTTGTTAAGGGACAAGGTATTATCAAACTTAATTTCACACCTTTCTTCCATCATCGCATTCACTTTGCTACGGGTTGAGTTATCTTTCACATCTCTCTTTTGCTCCCTCCCTCTTTTAAAAATGGTGGGAACACGACACATAGATTATAGTCCTTTTGGAAGGGGTGAATGAATCAAAATCCTTTTGGAAATTTTGATAGTGATAATGACCGAAACTTTGAGGATGATCAGAATGACATCTCACTTGAAGAACAATCCCGCATTGAAAATATCTTACGTATGAATAAAGACCAATTTTTTCTTCGTCTCCTTGAGATGGGAGAAAAATTACCCTCTGATTTCAATGAATATAGTCTACAAACATTACTTGGAAAACCACCACCTAACAAGGGTGAACCTTTCATTTCAAAAAATAATGATGATGAGGCAAGACCTAGTCACACGAACAATCATGATAGAAACAAGTCCACCTCTAACAACACCAAAGGCGATGAATCAAACAAAGATAAATATGACAAAAAGGAACAAAGGAAAATCAAATGATTCAGCCACCGATCCTACTCAAGCCCTCACGAATCAAATTAATGACATGGCTAAACAACTTGCTATCTTAAATTCCAAAGTCACCAATGAATCCCATGATAATGACGCACCAAATAAAACTAGTGACGCTTCATTTAAAATTCATACCGTGCACACGAAAGATAACAACAACTCTACAAGTGATGGTTCCTTATATTTCCTACAGAATAACTCACCATTTTCCCAAGAATGGAAAATGATGAAGGACACCATCTCAAGTATGAGTACATCAAAGGAAATAATTTTTCTTTTCAATAATTATGTCCTTACCCCTTCGACAAGGACATTTTGTGCGTCCCCTTTTCCAAATATTTTGAGATGCCAAAATTTGACAAATACAAGTGCAAGAATGATCCCTAGAGAGCATATCAAGGATTTTTATATGGATTTCCAAGAGGTGGCCTATACGTGATGTCCTCTTAATGTGTCTCTTTCCACAAATTCTAGGTGGACAAGCCTTGGACTATTTCTACTATATCGCTAAGGGCTCTACACAAAATTTCATGATCTCAGATTACTAAGTTCATTAAACATTTCTCATTCAACCTAGAGATCTGATTTACTAATGATGGATTTGTGTAATGCCAAATAATGAAAAAATTTGAACTTGCAACAATTCGCTATAAAGATGGCATGATTTGGATGGTTTCAAGATTGTTACAATCCCATTCTCAACAATTCGTTTCCCAAAATAAACAACTTGATGAGCATCTTCCAAGTGTTACCAACAACATCAATAGTGAGTATCCTTTTAGGACATATGCAATGTATTTCCTTAATACTTTTGAAGAAGTTATTGAGAAATGATCATTAGATTGAGTAAAGCCCTCATCATAAAAGGTTTAATTAGGGACCTCATTCAAAAGATAATGGGAAACATAGTAACCATCCTAATAGCTCTCACCAAGAAAAAACTAATCATGTTAACCACAATCATAATATGGTCAATGATGGTGTTACAGACAACCACAATGTCCATAACGTCCAAAACACTTGGACTAGACCAAAAAAACTGTAAACCTCCAACCTCTTGCCTTGTATATATGCTAACTCACCAAATTGAGGTTTCAACCTCACATGATTATAAGTGACATTGTTTCACTCTACGGATTTCGGGAGAACCTCTATCAATGTCCTCCAACAACTCGTGAATGTAAAATGGTTTTCTTATTAGAATTTCACTAGACCTTGGGTTTGATAGGGACAACCCAATAAACCTATGTTGCTTAAACAAACTTAGGTTACAAAATCAATTTCTATAGTTGTAAAAGTTAAAGTAATGACTACTTGCAATTACTTTAACTTAGTTACCATAACTTCTTAGTTAGCTATTCATCTAAAGACTTTTGACATCACTAGATCTAAACCTGGGGGCTATACTACATTGTTAGTTTATTACTTTAGAATGTTACCCGGATGTGATTACTTAGGGTCAATATGCATGATTTTTCATAGAAGCATTTCCACTAGTTAGTTTTTGATCCACTTTCCATGGATGTTGTTATAGTTTTTCAATGTTATTATCTAACATTGCAGCTTCTTCATTTGATAGACTGAAGTGGTTTTCAAAGTATTTATTAAGTCAACCTTAGTACAGAGATGGTTGATCTATAACACTTTGAGGATACACAACTCATCCTTTAATGAGAGTGTTGTTTGCAAAAGGTATTCAGGTTCATTTTTGCAAATTATGAGCTTGGACCAGAACCATAGCATGTAACCTCTTGTGATGGCACCTAACTTATGCTTCATGACCATAGAGTCTTGCATTTAGTTGCATAGTCTTGTAGATAACTATTGTGGCGAAAAATTGACTGGCTAAGCTATATTCCCCAATCAATAGACAAATTGGATTTGAGAGGATTATGCATGGCCACCCAGTTTCAACACTGTTTGGGAGTTGTGGTGAGATATCACATTGTGATATCAATGACCGAGCTCTTCATTGAGAGCGAGTTGGACCTATCAATGTAGACATTCAAAGAGTTGGGCATTCAGTTGATCGAATCAATGTGGATCATATGCTATGAGCTCCTATTGGATGGATGAGGTATGGTAAGCAACTCATGCGAATCCCTGACAGTCAGCCATCAATTAAAAAAATTATAGAGGTGGATCTACACACATAGGTGTTTTTCCCCACTCAATCAATTGATTTTTTTTTCCGGGGATCAGCTTCTGACCTTTATAGATTGGCCTGTATAAAAAAATAGTGATCTTACATTGGAAAGAAGGGAAATAATTGGCGGCTTGGAAAGAGGTAGAATTAGAAAATAGAGGCATATACCAACAAAGAAATACTATGATTTTTCACTTTTAAAAGCAACCAGAAACCAAGGCTACACCGGTAAGCCCTAATCAAGTTGATTGTTTTATTTGCTAAAAATTTCAATATTTACGAAAAAACTTGACAAGAAGCATTTTTGGAATTTTCAAAATTATTTTGGTCCAAAAAGATTTAAAATCAAATTGAAATATTGTACTTTCAGCTCTGATACCTAGATTGAAAGAGTACAAATTTTTTTTTTAATAAACAAGCAGATTTTTATAATAAGCACTATAAACTTGATTCTAGATTTTAATAAGTTTTTTTCTTTGATAAACAAATTCAAAAATTAAAATTAGGGAGGCCTATAAAATAGGCTAAAAAAAAGTATAAAATACTACAATTTTGTTACTCATTCAATGTATTTGTTATAAGTTGAATTTATTAACAACTAGAAGAAGAAACTAAAATTGTAATTGCACTATCATTACATGAAAGTAATTAAAAACTTTTATCATTTACTCATGGAGCTAGTTTTAGATCGATTTTCACTCATAATTTAGGGGGAAATCAGATGAAATACTTGTGAAGAATTCTTCCTTGATCACTTCAATAATGATATTCCTTGTGGATTAGAGATTTCCTGAATGGATTTTTTTTGTGCCAATGCCAATTTTGAGATATGATCAACCTTGCAAATGTTTTATTGAGCTAGAGAGCATATCCAACAGGAGTTTTATATGGCTTGCCAAGAGCTACTGGCCTATAGTGATGTTTTCTTAATGCACACTATTTTCCACAAAACCTAGGAGGACAAGACCTTGGACTAGTGACAGCTCCCCAAGGGATCTATTCCAACTTTTGCACACCTCTCAGAGAAGTTCATAAACATTTCTCATTCAACCTACTCTTGTTTACAATGATGGACTTGTGTAATGCTGAAACAAGAAAAAATGAAAATTCATTTCACAACCTACAGAGATGGTGTGGGATTGCTATTTTCCCATGCTCCATGCTAATAAAGTAGTTTGAGCATCTTTGTACCAATCTCAATAGTGATTTATCCTTTCACATGCAAATGCATTGCCTTAATACTTTCAAAGAAGTTATTGAGAAGGATAAAATTGAAAAATTCATTATCACAAAAGGTTTGATTAAATCCTCATTCAAAATGCAATGGGCAACATAATTACCATTAGTAGTTCTCACCAGCTATTATCTAAACATGTTAACCACAATTAGTATGGTCAATGATTAGTATTATTGACAATGGAATATGTCCACATGTTCTCGGAACACTGATTACTTAGGGGAAATAAAGTTAAACAACCTCTTTTTGTTTCTAGTAAAGAGGTTTCCTCCTCTCGTGATTTGTTACGTCGTTTCACTCCTTTATAGAACCTCTGCAAATTTCCTTCAACAACTTGTTAATGCAAACATGGTTACCTATCCTATCACCAGACCTTGGGTTGAGGAACCCAAGCCTACTTGGTATAAAGGCTTGATACTTATTGTGATTTTCATTACATTGAAGGGCACCCAATTGATCGATGTTTTCTCTTATGTCACTTTGTCCAAGACCTCATTGATAGTGGAGATATCATTGTTGAATAACCATCACCAAATAAAACACCCAACAAAATCTTAAGGTGTTCTCAAACCCATTTCCCAAACATGGCATGACAATAAAAATGTTGACAAAGGTCCCTCTGCCAATAACACTGATTTTAGTTCAATTATCTCATTTATTGAGGAAGTACCATCTACAATGGTGACCATTAAATTCACACCTTCGAGTAATGTTGTGACCACATGCCAAAGGAAGATATGGGTTCCTACAGAAAACCAACCTTCTACATCTTCTGTAGAACCTCAAACATCCAAACCAACAGCTCCTTCAAATCAAAAGTCAAATTCTAATGCCAAATCTTCCACTCCATGTCAGTATGACTTCATCAAACAATTAGCAACCACGCCAACACATATCTCTCTCATGGAACTACTGAAAGAGTCACCTAGCTTTCAGGATATTCTCACTCGTGCTCTAAATGAATCGCATGTTCCTCATACTCTCAATGTTCAATAGTTTCAGGCTATGATCGTGAACCTTACGCCTGAAACTCCTATCCTATCTTTTGGCCCTCAAGATATGTTGAACCCAAATCTAATTAACAATAACTCCTTGTACATCGAGGCCTACGTTACAGATCATAAAGTTCAAGAGAGTTCTTATCGACAATGGAGTGGCTCTTAACATCTATTCTATAAAAATGATCCACTGCCTTGGTCATACAATAGATGGCTTAGATGTTAATATCATTACCATTCATGGTTATGATAATACTGAGTTCCAGTTCTGTGGTACTATCACTCTTCCCATACAAGTAGGCCCACAACTTCCTTGACATTATGTGTCATGTAGTTGACGAAGAAACATCATATAACCTTCTTTTGGGTAGACCTTGGATACATGCAATGCACGCAGTACCTTCCACTTTCCATCAATGCATAAAGTTTCCACATAATGACAGAGAGTTCACCTTGCATGGCGATACTGACCCCTTTGAATATTGTAAGTTTTTCGAAGCAAGGTACAAAAAAGCAAATCATTGTCCATTTACTGATAGCACAACTAGATTGTTACCAACCATATTGATCCTATTGTAATATTGCCCCTCATGTTTTGACTTCTTCTGAAGAATCTACATCTAAAGCATCACCTCAGGATATTCTCATGCCTTGTCTTCCTCTGAAAGCATCTACATCTAAGGTGTTACCTGAAGTTACATTCTCTCATAAAGGCTTAGGTGAGTACACACTTGACAATACATTTCTTGTTGGAAAACACCCATTATCGCCTTATAGCTATGGGCATCCTAACACTCCTCATTTACAAGAACCTCCAATCTTACTATCTCAGAAACACTCTTTGGAGATGATATGGATATCTAGAAGATGAACATATTCCAATCTCTGACGAATCTTGGCTATACGATGACATGATGGAAAAATGCTATGAATCCACTAATTACACCAAGGGCCATAAAATGATGAAAAACATGAACTGGAAAGGAAGAGGCCTTGGCCCATAAGGGCATGGTGTTATTGAACCTATGAATATCAAGTCTAATCTTTACACATATGGTCTAGGATATGAGACATATGAGAAGAGGCCTATAGTCTTTGATGTGTTACCTAGCGATGAGGACTCAGATTCCAAAATTGAGACCGGTTCCACACATAGCCTCTTCGAAGACCTAGCTGAAACTACACTTTTCCTAGAATACTTATCTATTCAAACCCTTGATGTTGTTTATCCTTCCCTCATTGATCAGGACCAACAATGTCATATTTCCATGGATCTCTTTCAAAATGATGAGGCCATCCAGGAGTTCCTCGGGGCTCGAGACCCTTTTCCCTTGTCAGATCACAAGAAGGGTTTCGATATAAACCTTGATGCTACCACCTACTTTGGTGAAGAACTTACAATCTCTAGTCCTAAAGAAAAATAAATTAAACACAGAAAAAAGACAAATTATATCTCTCATAGTGAAAACCTTTCTGAGGCATTATACGAGAAGCAAAAAATGAAAAAGAAAAAGAAAGAAAAGGATGCATCTCCTAGTGAAAACCTTTCAGAGGCACTAGAGAGAGGAGATTTGGATCTAGAAATATCTGAAAATCTACACAAGCCTCCAACATCATTTCAAGATAATGACACTTCTAAGTTGTTGGTAGAAGAGATGACAACCATTAACATTGGAACTGAAGACCAACCAAAATTGTTACAACTAGGTGCCAGTTTATCAGAAACCAAAATCAAAGCCTTCACAACACTTCTAACCGAGTTTCAGGATGTATTCACTTGGTCTTACAAAGATATGCCTGGCCTTGATCCTTCTCTTGTGGTTCATCACCTTGTGGTGCACCCAGATGCTAAACCTGTCAAGAAAAAACTACGTAAAATGCATCCCAAGGTTGCATTGCTTGTTAAGGCCGAACTACAAAAATTATTGGATGCAGGCTTCATACGGTGCATTGACTACTCAGAGTGGATATCTAATATGGTACCAGTTGCAAAGAAGACCCCTGGAATCCATATTTGTACATATTTTCATGACATCAACAAGGCATGTCCTAAGGATGATTTCCCTTTTCCTAATATTGACATGATTGTCGATTCTACTGCGGGCCATGAGATGTTATCTCTTATGGATGGATTTTCTCGGGTATAACCAAATTCAAATTGCTGAAGAAGACCAACATAAAACAACTTTTACAACCCCATGGGGGACATTTTGTTACAAGGTCATGCCTTTTGGCCTTAAAAATGCTGGTGTAACTTATCAACGTGCCATGACTGTTATTTTCCACGACCTTCTTCATGACATAATGGAAGATTATGTCAATGATATTCTTGCTAAATCAAAGACTAGGGTGGATCATCCAATAGTTCTTAGGTGTATATTTGAGTGGTTAAGGGAGTACAAGGTTCACCTTAATCCAAAAAAAATGTGTCTTTGGTGTCACTTCAGGAAAAAAAAATTGGATTCATTGTCTCACGAAGAGGAATTGAAGTGGACCCTACCAAGGTCAAAGCTATAATAGATATGCCACCTCCTCAGAACCTTTGACAACTAAGGGGCCTACAAGGAAAAATACAGTCTATTCATCACTTCATCTCTCAATTGGTAGATAAGTGCCATCATTTCAACCAGCTGCTTAAAAAGGATGTCCAATTCAAATGGACACAAGACTGTCAAGATGCCTTTGCAAAATTGAAAGAATACCTGACATCTCCACCAGTACTCATGCCACCTATACAGGATAAACCTATGTTGTTGTATACATCTGCAACAGAACATGCCATTGGGGCATTATTAGCACAACACAATGATAAGGGTCAGAAACAAGATGTGTATTACTTGATCAAAACTCTTCTTGAACATGAGACCAAGTATTCTCAGGTTGAAAAGGTTTGTTTAGCGGTTGCTTATACTTTTGGCAAGCTGCAACACTATCTCCTAAATCATACCACCAAGCTAATTTCAAGGGTTGATCCTATTAAGTACCTACTTTTGAGACCAGTCATAACAGGACAATGTCTAGCTGGATTTCAGTACTCAGTGAATTTGACATTAAAATCATCATTCAAAAAGCTATTAAAGATCAAGAACTAGTAGATCAACTAGCCCCAACACCATTTCCAGATCCACAACCATTAAATTTTGAATTTCTAGATGAATACCCTTTGTACATAGAAGCAAACACCCTTATGGACATTATTCTTTGATGGATCTTGCAACATCCATGGTTCTGGAGTAAGGAATTGTCTTACGTACACCAGATGGAGACCTCATACCTAAATCTTATCGTATCAACTTCCCTTGCACAAATAACATAGCAGAGTATGAAGCATTGATAGAAAGCTTAGGGTTTGTTATCTCATGGCACCTACAAGAATTGACAGTTCTTGGTGATTCTCTTCTAGTCATTAATCAAGTTAATGGAGAATATCAGGTAAAATATGAAAATATCTTACCTTATAAAAGAATGGTTGATAGCCTTAGAGGGTATTTCTGGATTATCAATTTTGAACAAGTTCCTCACGTAAAAAACAAAGTAGTGGATGCCATGGAAACTATCACCTCCCTTCTTTCATTCGACACTAATCAAACTCACAATGAGTTCCTTGTTGAACATATTTTGGTGCCCACATATGAATTTCAGAGTCCACCATGGTTTGTGAGATTGTTGGTCCTGATCATCCCTGGTACCATGATATATACACCTTCATTCAAACTAAAACCTATCCTCCTAATTTTAATTCAGCTAATAAAAGAGCCTTAGCACAACGTGCTTCACACTACACCCTTCTTGCTGACACCTTGTATCGAAGAGGCTATGATGGGACTCTCTTAAGATGTCTCAATCAGGATGAAGCTAATCAGATGCTAGCTGAAGTACATTCAGGTATTTGCAGTGCCCATACCAGTGGAATAGTCCTTGCAAAGAATATTTTACGCATTGGATACTACTGGCCCACAATGGAGGAAGATGCATGCAACTTTGTGAAGAAATGTCAGGCTTACCAAAAACATGGTAATCTCATTCATGCACCATCCCAAGCCTTACAACCTATTACTTCACCTTGGCCTTTTTCAAAATGGGGACTCGATTTAATTGGAAAAATAAATCCCACATCTTCTGATGGCCACACATTTATTATAACTGCCACTAAGTATTTCACCAAGTGGGTTGAGGCTATGCCTCTTACTAATGTTACTGGGTGTAATATTTCTAAATTCATTTTCAACCATATTATCTATCATTTTGGCATCCCCGCTGCTATTGTCACTGACAATGGTGGTTCTTTCAAAAATAAGGATCTCAAATCCCTAGCTAAGAAATATAATATCCACCTAAAATGGGCTACACCCTATTATCCACAATGCAATGGCCAATCCAAAGCATCAAACAAGACTATCAAGTCCATTATGGAAAAGACAGTCAATAAACACAGACGTAATTGGCATACGTAGTTATATCCTACCCTCTGGGCCTACCATACTTCCTTCCATACACCTACAGGAGCTACTCCTTTTTCCCTAGTATATGGCTCTGAAGCCATATTACCTATCAAAGTTTAACTTCCTTCACTTCTTGTCTCCCTCCAACATCTCATTCATGAAGAGGATTACAGTGTTGCACACCTTGCAGAGCTATAATTACAGGACAAGAGATAGCTTTGCACCTTAGACCATATGCAAGTATATCAGAATAGACTACACCATAATTATAATCACAAGATCAAACCTCGACAGTTTGAAATCGGTGATTTGGTCCTAAAGGAAAATCAAAAGAACACAACTAAACCACGAGAAAAATAGGGCAAATTTGAGCCTAATTGGTTGGGTCCTTATGTTATAACTGCTAAATTTGGATCTGGCACATACAAACTATCTACCAAGGATGGAAAAGAGTTGAAGGAGCCTATGAATGCCATTCATCTGAAGAATTTCTACTCCTGAGTCTCCAAAGAGTAACCCTTGTACTGGGGGCATATCAGTGCATCCACCTATTTTGTCATTTCACTTTGTTTCCCACTTGTAACTTTTTACCTCACCATGTGTCACATGCTTTCCTTGTTAGGTTGTCATGCCCATTGTCTACCACCATTTTTCACCTTCCATTATGGTTTCGTTCACTTCCTTCATACACGTAGTATGTTGGTTTTGACTTGGGAATTTCCTTTCCCTCTTCTTTGGCATGTGGTTCAAAATTCCAAAAAGACCAAAAACATTCAAAAAAAGTCTCACAAAAACTACAAAAACAATATTAAATTATTCAAAATCCCAAAAACAATATAAAATTGTTTAGAAACTACAAAAAAACATACAAAATTTTTCGAAAATGCTTTTAAAAAAAAAAAACACATGCAACTATGTAATTTTGTTCACCATTTTCTTCATCTGATTGTTCCCAATCATCTTTTCCAATCAATCAAGCCACTCTTTGCAATGTAACTTTTCTTAGGGACATCACTTGGCTTTGGCTTTCTCTTGGGGGCAACTTGACATCTATATATATTCAGATTTCTTTATTAGATTTTTTTTGTACATTGGTGTGTTTTTGTTCACTAGCTTGTTTGCTTGTTGAAAGTTTGTACATATGGAATTTTGTATTGTATAGTCTTAGCTTAGTTTCTTATGTTTGATAGTTAGAATAACCAGTACTTTGTGTATCTGGAATGCACTCATGGACCAATTGCAGGAAATTTATTCGCATCCTAGTTCACATATAACTTTGGTGTGGTTCCTTCTTGTTCATATTGGGTTTCTTTCTATTGCTTATTTTATATCTTTTTGTCATTTGCATGTGTTGTGTTTTCCTCCTGGTTTATTTAAGCCATGGAATGTCTTCATTTTTGTTTGCATTTGTATTTCAAAACTTGCAAAATCCAAAAAAATCAAATATTTCAAAAAATCCAAAAAAATCAAATATTTCAAAAATCCAAAAAATTAAAAAAAAATATCACAAAACTTTCGAACAAACATTCACTTATCATAGAAATCCTACAATTGGAAAACACTTAAAGTGAATCATTCAACATCTCAATACAATCTTGATAAATGTCATACTTTTATCTATTACCCTAGTGATCATGCCAATCTTACAACTATCACTTTCTTCCCTTTGCATGATATGCTAACTCTGCTTGGGGAAAGTCACAATTGTTTTTCCTTTGTGATATAACTTCACTTGGGGCAATTTCAACTTTGATCATTTGCACAATGGATTCAACAAGAGTGTCATAAGGAGTCACTTTAACTCCACTCTTCCAGTCTGATCCTATTCCCACTTGGGAGCATTTGTATCTACTTAATCATCATTGTGGCACGCATTAGGGGCATGGTTGATTGTCTTCTTTTTTGACTTTGTGTTGCATTGTTGATGTTTACTCTTTTTGGACCACTTACAAGTAGTGTGATTACATCTTGGTTCCTTTATAACCCTGGTGTCGGCACCTACTTTGTATATTGGGTTTGTTTTCCTTTTTATCTTTTCTTTGTTGTGTGTGTTTGTTTACGTGCATCTGGGTTAACCATCTTGATTCTTTCATAATCATGGTGACAACTCTATTGTGCAACAACAAAAATCAGGTTGCTCTAAAAATTACTCTCCAAATGACGCTCATGCTATGAGCACAGTCCTTTCCCATTCTTATTCTACTCCCTTGTTTTCCTTCCTATCAAGCGGTTGTCTGTCACCTTGTTGTGTCATCCACCCACTTGAGGGGGCATTCCTCTACCATTCTTCTTGTTGGGGCATCCCAATGCTTCACTTCATTTTTGTCCGCATCCCAATGCTTCACAATTTGCATGCGTCTACTATCTTTAAAGCACTATTACTTTGCAATAGCACTTTAAAGAGGGGGAAAATGTAGACACCCCAAAATTACACTTTGTTTCCACTTGTTCCCAGTGTTATCCTAGTACACCCTGTTATTCACCCATTTGTGATTAATTGATTAAATTAATTAATTAATACACATTGTACCCCTTTGGATTAATTAAATTAATCCCATGTATCCTTAGTACCCCTTTAGCTAAATTAATTATTATTTATTAATTAATTAATTAATTAATTAAGTGTGTGCACATCCTAGTCATCTGCCACTTGATCAAACTCCACCTAGACTCCACTTGGACTCCCTATCCTTATCCTAGTTAACTGCACTTCTAGAATCCTAGAAAGGTGGGGGCAATTAAATTACACGTACAACCACCTTTCTGGATGCAAATTTTTGCAATTAATTCATTTACTACCCCCGACACTATTGTAACTTCCCACAATGCTATTTTTAGCATATTCATTTATCTGTGTATAACCAACTTTAACTACTTCTACCTCTATAAATTGCAGGCTTACCTTCCTTACAAATCCTCTTGAATCTGAAGTACAAAAACTCTATTGAATTCACTGTGTTGGTAGCATTTGCATTCAAATTTTGGAGAGCACTCAAGAGCACCCAAATTCATCTCTGACATTCATTTGCAAGGTTTCACAGGAGACCCTTATTGAGGTTTGCATTGGAAGGTTACTAGAAGGTTTGTAAATTATTTGTTTTTCTTTCATTACTATGATTTTTCATAGCTTAAAGAGTGAGTAAAGGTAAGAAAGTGTTAGGAGCACCTAGTACGGACAGAAGTGCTAGGCCACTGGTGTCCTAACTGGGCACTAGTGTCTGAGGCCATAAAAGATAAATCAATCAATTTTTTTACGGTTGTAGGGTGTATAAGACCATAGAGAAAGTAATAGACAAAGAAAACAGGCCAAAGATAGTTGTCAACTACTATTTTTATTTCTTAGGAATCATGTATAAATTATTATACTTTAGGACCTAGAACGTGCTTTTGTGTCTAAAGCTCCTCACATTGTTGTCAAATGCTTTCCTCTGATTCATGTAATTTGGTACTCTATCCCAAAGAGGGGGTAAAAGGATTATTCATGTGAAATAGAGCAGTCATGAAACAGTCACAATGGTGAGGCGACGTACACGTGAGCTCCAAGAAGGGAATTAGACCAAGAATTTGGGCAAGTGCTTCGAGAGGATCCCACTCATCATGATTGGATTGTGTAGTAGGCTAAGAGTGTTGGGAGTCCTCAAAAATAGATCCAAAAGGACTAGTGGCAATTAGGGAGACCTTTGAAACTGATTTTTTCTCAGTTCTTATGTCATCGGCCCTACAAGTTTGATTTACATAGGGGTTGATGGTGTCTATAGATAAAGATGTTGATCCAAATAGAATCAGCCCTATAGGAGAATTTCTACAAGGTTTGATGGTGTCTAGAGAGGGAAGGTTTTTGACTTGAGGATCCTAATTCTAAGACACGAAATGGTATATGACCATGTGATTCTAAGGCTTGAATGTCATAGGATATTTTGGTTCTACATAAGTTATGACACATTTTACATTGTTGATTGCAACTGTGTTTTTAGGAGGGTAATTTGTGTCAACCACATTATTTGTAGCATTCTCTTGATTTTTAGAGCTTTCAGCAACATCGTGATTAGGCATAGGATTAGAGAATATTTTTATCTTTTCACTAGCCTAGTTGATAGTTTCATGACGATATTTTTGTTGAACAACATTTCGAGCTTTGACCGCTTCGTTCAAACGCTCGTGAGTGATAGAATCGTAGTCAAAGTTAGGCCCTAAGAATAAGATGATGGCAGCCATTCAGAGTGCATGATAGTTCTCATGTGAGTGACCCCAATTAGTGTGCCACCAATAAAACTTACTCTCATTATCCCAATGAGGAATAGTTCGAGAAGGATCCAAGATTACGGTAAATGGCTTAGATAATTGATGCTTCAACTCTTCCTTACTCAAAGGTTGATGATAGTTAGGTTGATTCTTGTTGTTAGGAGGTTGTTAATCAATATTTAAAATGGTTTTATTTGAAGAAGCAACAGGAGGAATATTATTTGAGACTCCATCATCCATCACATTCTTTTTCTTATATCGTTGAAGGATTTGGAATTGTTTATTAGCTTACGTCTTAGGGGGATACTTCATATAGTCCTGCCTTTTGGATTGTTCAAAGGCTTCTTCAAGGGAAGTAAGAGAAAAGGACCTCACCTTGTATTGAAGGTTAGGTTCAAGGGATCGTAAGAAAAATTGAAATAGGCTATCATTGGGCATGTTATGTTCTTCCCATGTGGATAGGGTCTTCCAATGTTTGTTGAAAGCTTGTGATTATTCATTCTCATATTGTTGGCAATTGATGAAAGTGTTGATGTTATTTTCAGGAAGATCGTGATATTGTAACTCGCTCACTAGGTTTTTCACTAGAGACTCTATCTCAACTAAAGAATTAGGAGGTAAGGTGTGATACCAATCTAGAGAATCTCTAGTAAGGTTCTTAGCTAAGAGCTTAGTGACAATGTATCAATTATTTATGATCCATTCTTTGTAAAGATTACTAAAGGCATTGATGAGAAAAGTGGGATTGGTAGACCCATCGTAAGCAATAAATGGAGTAATGCCACCAATGTCCATACTAGTAATATATGGTGTTACTATTAATGGCTATTATTTGACTACTCTCAAGAATTTTTTTCAATGGTAGGTTGAGTGATAGGAACCCCATTATGACCATTTGGAAAGGGAAGGGGTGTGGTTCCCCAAGAGCCCGTTGGAGGAGTTGAGTGTTAGTGGAAGATTGTTGTTGGTTCATTTTTTCAATAAACTGAAGAATGAGATTGGTAGGATCATAATTGGGGGCATTTTCAGATGATTCTATTTCAACAGTTTTCCTCTTTTCTACCCTATGATCAAATTGTTTGGAAATGAATTCGAGAAGATGTTTGTTAAGCATATCCTCTGACTCGTTTTTGTACTAAGGAAATGTTAGTGCAAAATCACAGCACCCCAAATGACCTCTCAGATTTGGTGTTCCAAACGTGTCATTTGATGTGATTCACATAACATTGAGTTTTCCCCAAAAGTGTGGGACTTAGTAAATGGGAAAACTCTCCAGATTAAGGTTGGTTCCTATTCCTTTGTCTAGGTGCATACGTGAAATTTGCAAAGGATTGATTCTTAAACCTAATATAATATTGCCAAGAAGACAAGGACGAAAGGAATGCAAGAAATTAAAACTAAGCTAACTAGGTGATACACCGAAGGAATGATGAAGATTTGTTTTGCTGATAGGCACAAACAAAAAAATGCATACAATAATCAAGCACAGATAACTAGTGTTGCAATGAAAGACCAGATGAGAGCAATGAAGACAAGAAAGGGTCGAAAATCAGCCACAAACATGTATTATTGCTCTGCAGATTTGATACAATGCATTTTAAAAATGGCTAAAAGGCAGAAAACATATTATGATCTAATGGAAGGTATGAAACTCCACAAATTTGTTTACTAGAGGAAAAGGGGATCCTGCAAAGTAGAAGAATGTCCAACCCTTTACAATGAGTCCCGACCCTACTTTTATAGATTCAACATAGATGGAGGAAAGAGAGAGAAGTGGGAAAGACAGTTCGAATTTCAACCACTACTATCAATGCCTCCTACAAAATTTTCCCTCAAATCTATCTTGGCTGCATCAATTTCTTGTTTGGCACCTTGAAGGAGGAGGAAACGGCGGATCAGATCGAATCCGATCTAGTTGTTGGGGAAAAATAGATCCTACATTAATGGCCTAAATACATTTCTCCATTTTTCTCCCACCTGGCCTCCCCAAAATTAAAGTTTCAAATCTTCATGGCGTAGACGACGCCAAGATCTTTCCAACGGTGCTAGATTTTTTGGATTTCAAGCCCCGAGTCGAAAGATATGCCCATTTGAAATTTGAATCGGGTTCATAAAAAATAGCGGGAAAACCAGTTTGAAAACGGGCCCCCTTTTGAAACCAGACACATGGAGGGCGAGCACATGTCTGAGGGCAGCCTTTGTATTTTAATTTTGGAGTGGTATCGGGTTGACACGTGGTTTCCTATGTGACCTGCTCAATTTCCTTATGTTTTTGGCTAAGTCCTTTGCTCGGCGGGGTCAAATATCTGACCGGGGACACGCAGTGGCCTGGCGCATGCTTGGAAACCTCCCCTTAATTACGCTCTTGAATTAGTGTCATTTGGACACTTGGCACCCTCTAATGGCCTATCTCAATTCATTGACTATTCAATCTGACCATATCCCTTTATAGAACTGGAAACGTGGAGGCTTTGCGCTCGCTTAAAATCCCACTCAGGATTTTCCTTTGGAGGAGCATCGGGTTGACATGTGGTTCCTCTGTGACCTTGGAATTTTCAACGGCCTCCCTTACCTTTTCGGACCACAGAAAATGTGGCGAGCCTGCACTCATTTGGGTCTCCACTTTTTTATTTACCCTAAGGGACGCACTGAGCTGATGCATGGCAACCTCCACTAGCATTTCTATACTTAGCCTTTTTAAAGCCCGGCCTATCCGTCGTTTGACTTTTAGCTTTGACTCTGCCTCTGTTTTGGGCTTGGGACACGTGGGGGCCTAGCGCTTGTTCGAGCCTCCCTTTTTGGATTCAACTTTGGAGGTGCACCGCTTGGACACTTGGCAACATCCGCTGTCTCCTCCATACTTAGTCAATTTTTGGACTCGTTCTGAACCATTCCAGAGCCTGAAGACTTCGAACCTTCATTGTTCCTTCTGTTTTGTGTTTCTGGCTTCTTGACACTGTCCTCCCCTTCCCCAACCTTGCTATTCCATTTCTGAGCCTGCCTATAATCTGTTTAATGGATTTAAGGCATGGATTCGCTCGACAGAGCCATTTTTTGAAATTCTCCTATGTAGGGTCGTTTGATCTTCTGCAGGCCCTGACACTCCATTGTAGAGACCTTCTGCAATTTGTTTGAGGATTCAAACTTGATTTCAATGGTTCTTTTTGTGCAGGGTCGTGGCTGATCCAATATTTTACCGGGGGGGGAAATATGGATAACAATTTTGGTGACTCGCGGGGGTATCTTCCTGTTAGATGAGAGGACCAGTTGCCTTGTTATGTCCATTGGGCACGGACTCGAGAATGATGGCTTGGTAATGATCATGCCTCTGATCCACGAGCCCGACTATCTACAATCTCAATTTTCATAAGAAATCTCAAGACAATGGTTTCTGAGAGTAGAAAGTTGATTCGACCCAGGCCTTGCGACTGTCCCTGAATAGAACTGGACACGTGGAGACTTTTAGTTGCTCTGCATTTGTTTTCTTTTGAAGATGGCAACTATTACAGGTAACTATGAGTTTCCCTGCTGTGAATACTGAAAGAGATAGCACGTCCACTTGGAGGCATGTTGGACTGTGTATCGATGCAACCTGGAGCAACAAAGACCCTGTGCCATAGTACTTAGGGAAACAAAAACTACACTACTAAAAAACAACGTGCATACGCAGCAACAAAGACCCTGTGCCATAGTACTTAGGGAAACAAAAACTACACTACTAAAAAACAACGTGCATACGCACTTAGGGAAATAAAAATCCTATGCTAATATTTACAGGGGTGGAAACTTCCCATTCAGTAGCAATGTTTTAGATGGATCCCGTTTACTAGGATCTACAATTTTTTGCCATCCAATTTAGCCATTTGGAAGGCATTGCTACTCGTACACTTTGTGATCATGTAAGGGCCACTCTAGATGGCATCAAGTTTGGAGTGTTTTCCTGGCTTTGCCCAATCTGCATCCCATTTAAAAACTAGGTCTCCTTCTTGAAGAGTATTTATTTTTCCTTTCTTATCAAAGCATCTCTTGATTGAGACATGATCCTTCTCCATTGTTTGAAGTGCATGCTCTTAGGTTTCTTCCAATTCCACCAGCCCCGCATACCTAGCCTCCATTGGTTTGAACTCAGACATATCCAGCTGCTTCATGAGTTCCAATTTTGGCAACTCAAGTGATATAGGCAACACTGCCTCTTTCCCATAGACAATTTTGAATGGAGAGCTGCCTGTAGACCTCTTGGGTGTTGTCCTATTAGCCCATAAGGCTGATTTGAGTTTTGTGTGCCAAGTTCTCTGATTTTCATCAAGAATTATTCTGATAATCCTTAGCAGGTTCTTTGTTGTGGACTCGACTTGGCCATTACCTTAAGTGTAATAGTTTGATGAAGTGCTCAAGTAAATCCCATTCCTAATAGCCCATTATGTGATTTTGGAACCTATGAATGCCAATGCATTGTCCGATATAATGGTGGCTGGCACTCCAAATCTAGTCACTATCCTTCATAGAAATCTAGTATGCTAGACTCATTAGCTTCTTTGAGTGCCACTGCCTTGGTCCACTTGGTGAAATAGTTTGTTGATGTCAAAATCCATTTATGGCCTTGGCTTGAATTTGGATTGATGACCCCAATGAAGTCCAATCCCCATTGCATGAATGGTTGGTCAACTAAAATTGGGTGCAATGGAAGTGTTGCTAGCCTTTCTTTGCCACTGAAGAATGCACAATTCTTGCACTTTTTGATCCATGCATAGCAGTCACTAAACACCCTGGTCCAATAATAACCCGCCTTCATGATCTTGAGTGTTGTCACCCGTGGAGCAAAATGGCCTCCAGCTGCTTCATCATGGAACTCTTGTAACACACTCTCTATCTGATTTGTCCAAATACATCTTAAAAGAGCACCATTGATGTCTTTTCTGAACAAGATGCCATCAATAAGTATGTATGAGATGGCCTATAGTCTAAAATGTCTCCTTTTTGTCTTACTCATTTTTGGAGGGCATAGGCATGTTTGTAGGAAGCGCATAATGTTCTGATTCCAACAAGGAGTGGGCACATCATCATTTTCTTTCTCTTGACTATTCTGCACAACAAAAACAACTTCTTTTTCATCGCTTGCTTCATCTTGTTGACTCGAGGCCAATTGTCACACAATCCTTTCCCATGGACTAGCTTAGTAACCTTGATCTAAATGTCATACTCTATGACATGAGTGATCCATCCTACATGTTTTTCATTCAGATCCTTGCTAAGAAGGAAGTCTTTAACTCCTGCATGAGAGACTAATAGTTGGATTTTATTATTTGAAACCAGATGTTTAAACTTCTTTAACCCTTTGATCACTTCCAAGATGTGCTTTTCGATGAAGGATTATCTCACTTCATAATCTTCCAGACCTTGGCTGAAGAAGGAAATTGGTTGCTTTGTACCCTCTTGGCTGAAGAAGGAAAAGTCACAGCACCCCAAATGACCTCTCAGATTTGGTGTTCCAAACATGTCATTTGATGTGATTCGCATAACATTAAGTTTTCCCCAAAAGTGTGGGACTTAGCAAATGGGAAAACTCTCTAGATTACGATTGGTTCCTATTCCTTTGTTTAGGTGCATACGTGAAATTTGCAAAGGATTGATTCTTAAACCTAATTTAATATTTCTAAGGAGACAAGGATGAAAGGAATGCAAGAAATTAAAACTAAGCTAACCAGGTGATACACCGAAGGAATGATGAACATTTATTTTTTTGATAGGCACAAACCAAAAAATGCATGCATAGATAACCAGTTTTGCAATAAAATACCAGATGAGAGAAATGAAGACAATAAAGGGTCGAAAATCAGCCACAAACATGTATTATTGCTCTGTAGATTTGATACAGTGCATTTACAAAATGGCCAAAAGGAAGAAAACGTATTGCGATCTAATGGAAGGTCTAAAACTCCATGAATTCATTTTCCAAAGGAAAAGGGGAGCCTATAAAATAGAAGAATGTCCAACCCTTTACAATGAGTCCCGACCCTGCTTTTATAGATTCAGCACAGAGGGAGGAAAGAGAGAGAAGCGGGAAAGACAATTCGAAGTTCAACCACTGCTATCAATGCCTCCTGTAAAATCTGCCCCCAAATCTTTCTTAACTACATCAATTTCTTGTTTGGCACCTTGAAGAAGGAGGAAATGGCGGATCAAATCAAATCCGATTTGGTTGTTAAGGAAAAATAGATCCTGCATTAATGGCCCAAAAATGTTTCTCCATTTTTATCCCACCTAACCTCCCCAAACTTAAATTTTCATATCTTCATGATGTAGACAATGCCGAGATCTTTCCAATGGTGCCAGATTTGCTAGATTTCAAGCCCCGATTCGAAAGATATGCCCATTTGAAGTTTGAATCGGGTCCATACAAAATAGTAGGAAAACCAATTTGAAAACAGGCCCCCTTTTGAAAATGAACACGTGGAGGGCTAGCGCATGTCTAAGGGCAGCCTCTATATTTTACTTTTGGAGTGGCGCGGGGTTGACACGTGGTTTCCTCTACGACCTGCTCAATTTCCTTATGTTTTTGGCTAAGTCCTTTGCTCGGCGGGGTGAAATATCTGACCGGGGACACGCGGCGACCTGACACATGCTTAGAAACCTTCCCTTAATTCCACTCTTAAAATAGTGCCATTTGGACACTTAGCACCCTCCGCTAGCCTATCTCAATGCATTGACTATTCAACCTGACCTTGTCCCTTTATGGAATTAGACGCGTGGAGGCTCCGTGCTCGCTTAAAAGCCCACTCAGGATTTGCCTTTAGAAGAGCATCGGGTTGACACGTGGTTTCGTCTGTGACCTTGGACTTTTCAATGGCCTCCCTTACCTTTTCGGAACCTGGATAATGTAGCGAGCCCGTGCTCATTTGGGTCTCCTCTTTTTGATTTACCCTTGGGGACACACCGAGCTTACGTGTGGCAGCCTCCACTAGCATTTTTATACTAAGCCTTTTTTAGGCCCGCCCTGTCTGCCGTTTGACTTTTAGCTTTTACTCTGCCTTTGTTTTGGGCCTAGTATACGTGGAGGCCTGGCGTTTGTTCGAGCCTCCCTTTTTAGATTCGACTTTGGAGGTGAGCCGCTTGGACACTTGGCAGCGTCCATTGTCTCCTCCATACTTAATTGATTTTTGGACTCATTCTGAACCGTTCCAGAACCCAAAGACTTCGAACCTTCGTCGTTCCTTCTATTTTGAGCTTCTGGCTTCTTGACACTATCCTCCCCTTCCCCAACCCTGCTATTCCATTTCTGAGCCTGCCTGCAATCTGTTTAATGGATTTAAGGCACAGATTCACTTGATAAAGCCATTTTTTGAAATTCTCTTGTGCAAGGTCGTTTGATCTTCCGCAAGCCCCGCCACTCCATTGTAGAGTCCTTCTATAACATGTTTGCAGGATTCGAACTTGATTTCACTAGTTCTTTCTGTGCGGGGTCATGGCTGATCCAATATTTTGCCAGGGGAAAAATATGGATAACAGGAAATTCAGAGAAAAAAATTTATCGTGGGAGGGTGATCAAGAGTATTGTCATTCTGACTTTCTTATTCCTCGTTCTCAAGCAGGACATTGTTGCATGTAGAAGGATTATTTTTAGGTGCTCCTACAATGCAATAATCCATACAAAAAGGAAACTCAGCTTCAGGCTGGTATGTTTCTAGAAATGATTGAACAACAGAGTCAGAGGATCCCAAGCCCAGATACTCTATGATGGAGTGGTGCTTTTGTTAAGAACATGTCCATAAAGGGAGGTTATAGACAAAATCATCCCTACAAAAAAGTACACACATGGGCCGAAGGTGTCTAGTAGCAGATTTGGTCAAACATAAAGGATTTTATGTGTAGACAGGTCTGTAAGGAGCCGGAGGCATCAGGATATGAGGAGACAGGCACAGACAGGATTGTCCAGGGGTGATGGAGTCTAAACATGGTTTTTGTGATTTTTTGGGTCTTTGGATACTTAAATGGAGTCAAAATTGAAGGTGGGATGCTTTTAACAAGGTGTTCTCGATAATAAGTCTGTAAGATTTACGTCAGGTTCACCAAATATGTATAACGAGAAAAAGCTATGTCTCAATCAATCGTGCACTCTTACTCATCCGTTTAACCAAGGTATTTGAGGAAACAAGTAGAAGATGCATTTCATTCATTCAATGCAGATGGATATACTTAAAAGGGGCTACGGTGAGTGGTACGGTTACATATCTAGAGGGGATGTTCCTTTTAGGAGAGAAAAATCAAAGTATAGTGTTGAACAAGTAGGTATAACTGTTGAGTTCTATGGTGGTAAACTTGACGGGGTTAGCTTTGGTGATCCTACTATAGTCAAAAAAAATATGCTAGACGTGCACAATTAGGCAATATTTTTTATCTATAAATAGAATTTATTCCATTTTTGAATTATTGGATGAGGATAAAGATAGAGTCCAATTCTACATGTCAATGCCAACAACAACAATGCAAATTGCAGTAATCAGAAAATCCATTGGTTTTATAAACTATGAGGGTTCAAGTCCGTCTATCCCCAGATGTATTTCCAGACATAGTCGAGCGGCGGCCCCGGGGACAAGAAATATCAATTTGAGAAATGGGAATCCCGTAGCAAATCCCTGATATATATTTTGGGTGTGTGCTTTTTTGGGGGGGATTGGTCCTTAACTTATCGATTCTAAAAAAGTAGTTCATTGCACGAGTATTAAAGACGTCATAGAGAATTTTGAATTTCAAACCGTTTGAGAATTGAAAACAATTTAGGTGAAAGTGTAGGATTGTCAAATAGTAAAGACATACAGAATGATGAGGAACTCATCGAAAAAGATGAACATATTAACATAGATACAAGAGAAAAGATAAGATGTTTCTGTGGCCTTGTTATCGATTTGAGGATCTTATTTTCATGAATAGATATTGGTGGAATACAAATGATGGGAGGGGGGCACCTCTATAGATATATAGGTCGGTCGAGGAGTGAGCGTAGCCGACCACCCTATAGATCTATACTATATGGCTAACCCCCCAACTTTAGATTCTATATATCCATCTGGGCGTCGGGTTAGCCATATAGATCTATAGGGTAGGTCAGAGAAAATATAGGGTATCCAAAGGGGCTATCCGGAGGGGCGGGCCCCCTATCTATATATGGTTCTCCCTTTCTATCTATATATGGTGATAGCCATAGAGATCTATAGGGCCCCCCTATCTATATATGGGGTACTCGAATAGATTTGGTGGGGGGCCCCTAGAGAGAGATCTGGCTATCTAGGTCCCCGGCCAGTGAGAGAGAAGGGACTCATCTGTTAGGACGAGGTCTCGACTCCCCGATAGGTGCCCTCCTAAATAGAGAGTTCAAGGTAGATAGGCTTTTACAATTCCTTCTTCATCTACTAGAACAACTGGAAATGTTTCGAAAAAGGTAGGCATACGACGTACAAAAATATCATGTCCCTTTTTGTCTTTAAATATACGGTGTCCTACCAACCAACATCAATTCCATCACCATTGTCCATCGCACCCGCCTTGAATAACTCTCCTTTAGTTGGATTATTCCCAATTAAGTAACCCTTACACTAGGTCAACCTAGGGTTTCCAAGGTTTACGATCGAGATAGAGGAAGGAACCCTACTGAGATATCAGTAGATGTGTGTGGAGAGGTATGGATCAACAATTAATGAAATATGTATGCACGAAATAACTGAAATGAAAGTAACTAAGGAGCTGATATTTGATAAGATTATTATGCTAACTAGCATCAAACATGTACAATACTAAGCTAACATAGCACAATGAAGAAGAGGAAATGAACTAATCTATTCAAAATGGAAAAGAAGGGTTAGAGTACTCATATGTACCTATAGGGTGGTCGTTGATGCATCTATATCCCCTGAGAAGCAACACACAGTGAGAATCACTATTAGGTGGAGTAGGGGAAGACCATTCTTGTCCTAGACTCGTTATCTGATGACCCAATATTACAAGCAATCATCCAAGAATAAGGGTGTCCAATCCAATCCAAGAAAGGTGCAATATGAACCAAAAGAAAAGATAATAGATGCGAAGATGACACAATATAGCAGAGAAAGTGACGGTTCAGATGTCTTAGCTTCTTGTTTCTTCTTAATTTCAAGTGAGGTGAGGGTATATAAAGGAATTCATCGCCCACAGGCAATGGCGTCAGTCATGGGAAGATATAATACTGACACAATTGCCCACGGGTGATTGTGTCGGCCAAGGATGCAAAAATGAAGTAATGTGTCACGAAAGGTAAAGGTAATGTGTCGTGGGTCATGAAAGAGGATGGACAAGGTGTAAGATGGTGGAATGCAAGCAAGAGATCATGAATATGATATGCATGAGACCTTAGAGGAAAAATATATCTAATGCAGGGAAAACTAAGGATGGGACCAAATAGCGAAACTCTCTCTATGTACTCTCTCTAACCCATAATGGTTACGTGAATAACCATTCCTCATTTTCGACAGGCCCCTTAAGGCACCCGCTCAGGAAATAGATGCATCAGTGACCCTTATCCACACAAGAGAATTGTTAGTAACATGTATGTAATATGAAAGTGAAAAATTAGGTGTATACACTTTCTTCCTTCTATGGAAACCTTTCATAGTCATAGTTGGCTTTGTCTTCCCTTCGTCATTACTATAACCTCTTCATCTATTGCACTATATAGCTTTTCTCTACAAATTTTCAGTCTTTTTTTTTCTCTTTTATCCTTTACATACCCTTCAAGTTTCCTCTTTAGTTCCATCCCCTTTACCTTCATCTTCCTCATCTAGGATTACATCCCTTTAGCACCTACCTGACTATTCCATACTGCGCGGAATTGGCATGACATGGCCTTTTCCACATCTAACATCTTTCCTAAGAACTGCAGTTGTTTAATAAATTTTCCTCTTAATCTAACTATAAACGTGCTTCCACGTAATTGAAATAACAAAAGAAATTGGGTAGTGATTTCAGTTACGTAACCATCAATGGTGGTTTGCATCCAATTTTCGACAGCATGGGTCCATGGAACATCCAATTTGCACAACTCTTCAACTCTTTCCTCCGTCCATTCATATTCCTCTCTGTATTCATATCTATAGCAATAAAATTCCAACTAAAATAACTAGGAAGCTAGTTGTTTAAGGAGTTCGCACCAAAAAAATATCATGAATGTCTCCATAAATGTAATCCAAATGGATCTTTTCAGCAGGGATTCCCATCAAAATATCTCCATCTTCTGCAAATTGTTTCATCTTCTCTTGCAGCCACCTTTCCACATCTCTTTTCCTTGGTATCCATCTCAAAAAATGTAGGTACTGGCAACAGAACCATTGTTAGCAGAGGTCCATGGATCATAGCTTCAAGACATGTAACATGTTGTAGTCTGGGCTAATTCATATTTATCTCATAACTAGGATAGTTTTTTTAATATGTGCAATAGCTTAAATCCACATAAATTGGCAAGAAGAGATAAAGGATGGGAAACATATGATAATTAGAACTACTAAATCTCAATCTGAACACATAAAATGGAAGAAACCTGAGAATTTTTTATTGGGATCCAAGATCAACCTTTTGTGCAATGCGCTTACAGATCTTTATACAAAACAACGTGACTGTTGAATTTCCAATTCGTTCAACTTTTTCTCATACATCAAGAGGCTTATCATATTCTTATATTAGAGGTTTGTGCAAACATACAAATTATATCCATGTTGGCTTTCTACCACATTTTACACTCCAACATTTTGTTTCCAAATAACACGACCTTTTGTATATTTTATTTTATGTCATGTTTTCAGTGACTTCTCATAGGTTTCAACTTTGTGGCTAGAAACAATTCTCATCCCCTTTTTACCAAGATGGGCCAGGTGGTATCACTCATCCCCACACTGACAATAATTCGTTGATTTATGTTTTGATTACTTAGACTTTGTTTCACTTTCCATATGTTATACTTGATTTTTGTTCTTCACATTTCATATGGATGGGCATCTCAAATAGCCTCATTCCGCGTAGAGGTAAGTAAGGTAGGTATTCCCAACCCTTCCCCATTTCTTTATGTTTGTACCTCTTGAGCAACACAGACTAGCCAATTCGTGGTACAGAACCTACTCAAGAGGGCAATATGTATGCACCTAAATTTTGCACAGTGTAATATTTTGAAAACTCAATGATGATGCTTGGACCTCCAAAATATTATAATGATACTCATACCCTATCACAACCCTTGCACTTGCCTACGTTTGTCTATTCTTTCTTATTTTTGCTCACACTAATCTTAAAAAATTTCCATGACTGCCAAGGCTAGATATTTTATCTTTTTCTAACTCTAGCTTTACATTTGTGTTTTGTGCACTGAAACCACTGTGGTGATTCGTGAAGTTGTAATGACGATCTTACAAACCACCGCAGCACTTGCGCTAAACACCACAATGTCATTGACAAACTCGATATCCACAACAATGCAACTGCCGCCTGTATTTAGTATTTACCAACGGCTGTGTGACCTTACACGTTTTTTTTAATTTATATCATGAGAAATTAGTTTTGATCTCGTCTTGCACGTTTATCCATCCACCTTGCATTCTAAGCAACCTAGTTCACTTCCAACTCCACTTCACTCCCTTGCATTCAATTGTAACTATTGATCAAATTTTGATCTCGCGCTTGGATTTTATCAACTTCACTTTGAGAATCGCCCCTCTCTGGAAAAACATATTGTGTTCATTGTTCAAGGCTTTACAAATTAGAGTTGAGGGAGTTCATTTGCAGAGATCCTATTTGGAGATTCCTTTACTCTGAGAGTCATATCTAGACTTGTTATCTTGTTTCTATCACATAAAAAAACTGCTCTTGGCAAGAATCAGCATTGGTGTTTATAGCCATTTAAATCTCATCCATAATTCAACTCTTCATATTGTCACAAAAGGAGATTAAGCCAATTCTCTTAGTCACTTTGGAGCCGTCCAATTCATTGCTGTCATTCTTCTCCTACACCATCCGATTACTTTCTTTTCACCTTCGCCATATAATCCCGAGGCAAATTGAGAAAACTGAGGGTGAAATTCAAATCAATTCCAGCCATTTCTTCTTCCTGGAAAGAGGTTGGGGTTTCTTTGGTTTTTGTTATTTGTTTTCGTAAATTAGATTTGAAAATACATTGTTTAAAATATTTTTAAAAAATCAAAAGAATGAATGAAGTAGATAAATTTAGGATTTTAGCTTCAGTTCTTGTTTAAATTGATCCAATCTTTGGCTATGATCTGGTATCACATCTGAGATCATATTTCAAATAATTGCTTTAATTATTTTCATTGCATTTAATTAGTTAAGCAACCATTTCTTTTCATATAATAAAAAGATATTCATTCCATTGCATTTAGATAAAGAGAAAGGAAGATTTAATATTATTGCATGTGCATCGAAGAAAGCTTAGAACTACATCCATAACTCATATGCATGTAGTTAAAATTCCTTACATCATCGAATCTGAAAATCATCTTTCATTTCCAGCAAGCTAAAGTAGAATATTTGTGTTTGCATGCATCATTAAATATTTTGAAAACCAGAAAACAACTTACATCTATAGCTAGATTTCATTTTATCCAAACAATTGTGATTAATATAATTAATTTCCAGCACTTCCAAAAAAAAAAATTAATTGGAGAGTAGCCCAATTGGGCACTAGATTACATAGTTTAATGACATCTTTGCCTAAGTTCCGAAGGGAACATATAGATTTAGCGATATAAAGTATGCGAAGAAACTAAACCAGTGAGCACCTTTAGCTAAGCAACTACGAGTAAGGGGCATCCACGCCGTCAAAGTCACCCAGGGCACGATCCTGGCCTCAACCATTTGACTCTCTGTGTCAGGTATCTCCAAGTCTTGCACTAAGCAAGACTTGATCCCTAGTGGGCTCCATGGGAGCTAGCATCATCACCAATAGACCAAGGGTCTTTCAATAGCACTTCCAACTTTCAAATTTACATTTGTAGACCTTGAGAAAACAAAATGACAGTATTGTTTTGTTTAACATTTTAGCCCATGCTTCACAACACTTCGACTCAAAAAATAAACACTACTATTCTAGCAAACAAGACTATTATCTTCCAAAACCAACACGCATATGGTTGTTGTAACTTTAAACGCATTCGTGCATCAAAACCAACAACTACCTCACTTCTAAAAACATTTTCAAACCAACCTCCAATAGCTTGCATTTAAGCTCAAACATATACACACCTCCCATCCAAGTAACCTTTGAGTTCCTAGCTCTCGATCTAGCTAGCGCAACTAAAGGAAAGCTCTGTCACACCCTTGGATGACACTTGATAGCCAAATAGTTTCATGAAGGGTATGGCAGTTCCCTCAAGTCCCACTCCATTTGAGTGGGATAATATACAATACAACATCAACTCTGAGTTAAGATGTGTGAAATATCCCTTGTGGGATACCACTTAAATAACACAAAATATTGAAAAATTTGCAGCCAAATAAAATACTGATTTTTGCAGATTTTTACCAGTTAGGGCAGCGAACTGAAGAAAATTAATAACTCCCAAAAAATCCACTCAAATCACTTGAAGATTTAAAGAGAGCTTGCTAATATTATAAAGAACATAAGAAAACTATTTTTTAAATTTTTCAGACAATATAACGCTGCCAGAAAATTACAGCGTGTCCTAAACAGTTGGAAAACTTCTAAAATTCATATCTTCCCAAATACAAGTGCAAAAACTATGAAACTTTGGAAATAACATTTACAAATATAGAAGATGATATTCCAACCCTTAGATCTGAAAATGGCCAACTGGAAACCCTCCAAATAAAGGTTGCAATCTCCAAAACAAGTCACCCTTTTTGGTAGATGGTCAAAACCCCTTTGAAATCCTCAGGAAATGATGTCAAACCCTTTCTTTATTGCTGCCATAAGTTTGATCTGAAAACCCACTGATTATCTTCACAAATTATCTCAAAAACCCGCAAAACCCTATCTCTAAAACCTCTGAAAATATCTCTGTAAATCAGCCCTGAAAATAGCTCCAAAATGACAAGCTAGGGTAGATCTTTCACTACCGAAGAATGCCCTGCTAGCTAGGGATGGATCTCTCACCACCGAAGCTAGGGTTCCTACGAGATTTCACTCCACAAGCTATAGATTTGCAAACAGCATTTGCACAAGAAAGGAGATAATTAGGTATGCAAGAATGTCCTTCATTTCTTCCCCAACTCCTTATATAACTTCTCCAAGGCCAAAGAGCCCCAATAAACCCTAATTGCATTTTTCCCTTGGAAGGGCCAATAAATTAAAAGTAACTTAAGTTATTTTTCCCTTTTTAAGTCGCCATGGTCCAAAAGTGACCCCCCAACACAAAATTAGAACACTAGTACCATGTGGCCCCTTCCTAACGACAAAACGTAGCATCTAGTCCTTCTAAAACACGTTTTTGCATATGTCAATGAAGAATTATAACAAAATGGACTAGATGTGCATACACAATAGCAACCAACGTCCCAAGCCCCTTGGGTATGACCAAGGCTTGGACTCAAATTGGCCCTTAGGCCTTTGGCGTAGGAAAGGGGACATTACAGTCCTCCCTTCCCAAATTTTGCTTGTCCTCAAGCAAATGCAAATTAGGATGCTGCAAAATCTACTTTCCCTCCCAAGTAGCATCCTCAAGTGGCAATCCCTTCCATCACACAAAATACTCGATGATCACTCTACTCCTAACCCCCCTCTGTCTCTCTTCAATAATGGATTCTGGTTCTAACACCAACTTCCCCTCCTCATCTAGTGGTGGCAACTCTATAGATGGTACAATATGATGTCTGAGTGCCTTCTTAAGGCATGAAACATGGAAGACATTATGTATGTTACTGTGCTCCGGTAGCTCTAGCTTATATGCAACTGCCCCAACTCGACGAACTACCCAATACAGACTATAAAACCATGGTTTCAATTTCTCTGCACCCTTTTGCTTCAAGGAGGATTGCCTATATGGCTACAAACGTAAGAATACTAGATCCCCAACCTCAAAAGACCTCTCTATCCTGTGTCAATCTGCATATACCTTCTGTTGATTTTGTGCCTTCTGAAGGTTCTCTCTAATAGCCTTCATAATATCCCAATTCTCCTGTAACCAATCTCAAGCTTTGGGAGCTCTGCTATCTGGTAATACCAAATCCACAAATGTCATAGCGTCATACCCATACAAGGCTCGGAAAGGATTCATACCTATGCTCATCTGATAGGTGGTATTATAGCAATACTCACCAATGTGTAACAATCTAATCCATGCATGTTGATGTCCTGACACATAACTCCACAAGTGGCCCTCTATCCACTTATTGACTATCTTCATCTGCCCATCCGTCTGTGGGTGGTAGCTAGTGCTAGGAGTCAACTCTGTACCTGTTAGTCTGAAGATCTCCTGCCAAAAGGTGCTCATGAAGATCTTGTCCCTGTCACTGACAATATTTTTAGGCAACCCATGTAGCCTAAAAATACATGTATAGAAGATCTGGGCCACATCCACTGCCTCATGCCCCTTGGGTAGGGAAAAGAAATGAGCATACTTAGTTAACCAATCAACTACAACATAAATACAACTATGCCCATGCACCAAGGGAAGCCCTATGATAAAGTCCATAGATATGCTTTCCCAGTTTTGTTCGGGAATGGGGAGAGGCAGAAGTAATCCTACTGGAAAAGAATACTCAGATTTGGTTTGTTGGCAAACCATACACTCTCTGACATGATTAAGGACATCATCCTTCATCCCCTTCCATGCAAATCTCTCCCTGATGAACCTGTATGTTTTGAAATACCCAGGATGCCCAGCTAGTGGTGTATCATGTACTGCTCGAAGGATCTTCTCCTTCATTTTGGATTCTGGTAGAAGGAAAATCCTATCCTTATAGATAATGAGATCATCCACTACTCTGTATCAGTCATCCTGTATAATACCATCCATGATCTCATATGTAAACCGATTTTTGGAATACTCAACAAGTATATGAGCCTTCCAATCCGCTGAAATCTCAAACATAGAACTAAGCATAGAAGTGAGGTAAGGCCTCCTAGATAAAGCGTCAGCAACAATATTATTCTTACCTCTAGTGTACTCTATGTCGAAGTCATATGTTTGTACCTTGTTCACCCATCTTTGTTGGCGATCGTTGAGCTCCTTCTGTCCCAAGAAGAACCTCAAACTGTTGTGATCCGTATGAACCATGAATTTGTTGCCCACAAGGTATTGTTTGAATTTGGCCAAAGCATGCATAATGGCCAACATCTCCTTGTCGTAAATTGAATACCCTCTCTCCACAGGTTTCAATTTCCAACTCTCATAGGCAATGGGATGCCTATCCTGCATGAGAACTACCCCAACACCCTCTCCTGATGCATCACACTCTAGAATGAATGGGCGGGAGAAATCTGGTAATGCGAGAACGGGACACGAACTCATCACCTCCTTGAGGTGATCAAAAACCTGTTGTGTTTCCTCTGACCAAGCAAAAGCCCCCTTCTTGGTCAAATCAGTCAATGGAGCAGTCAACCAAGATAAATTCTTCACAAACCTCCTGTAGTATGTGCACAACCCCACGAATCCTCTCAAATGTGTCAATGTCCTAGGTAGCGGCCAATCCAGAATTGCCCATATCTTCTCTCTATCCACCTTCATTGTACCCCCACCAATCACATATCCCAAGTATAGAAGTTCAGTCATGCCAAACTCACACTTAGAAGCTTTCGCATATAGTGAATTAGCTTCTAATATCCCCAATATCTCACCAAGGTGCCTGATATGGTCCTCCCAAGTCTTGTTGTAGACTAAAATATCATCAAAGAAAACCAATACAAACTTTCGCAGGTGGCGGTTGAACACCTTATTCATGCAAGACTGGAATGTAGCTGGAGCATTAGACAATCCGAAGGGCATCACCAAGAACTCAAAGTGACTGTAATGGCATCTGAAAGTTGTCTTATGCACATCCTGCTCCCTGACTTTGATCTGATGATATCCAGATCACAAATCTATTTTCAAAAAATAGATTGCACCATGTAGCTCGTCAAGCAACTCATCAATGCGTGGTACGGGATACTTGTTCTTTATTGTCTTCTTATTCAAGGCACGGTAGTCTATACACATCCACATGGTCCCATCCTTCTTCTTCACCAATACCACCAAAGAAGCAAAAGGGTTGGAACTCAGTCTAATATGCCCCATATCAATGAGCTCATGTATAGTCTTCTCGATCTCATCCTTAAACCATTTGGGGTGACAGTAAGGAGAAGTAACCACCGGTCTAGCATCCTCGAGCTCAATCACATGCTCAAATCCCCTATCTGGAGGTATGTCACCAAAAAGTGCACTATGTATGTCCAATAAGCCCTGTAAATCCACATGATACTCATGTTGTCCATCCTCTGATTTCTTGGTTGAAACCAAACAATGTACTGCCCAATCCACCCCATTGTGCCTATAAAGCCTCTCAATCCTCTTGGTCACAACAACTCGGGGTGCATCTGAAGATGAGCCCCTCAAGATCACATTCCTCCCTTCAGACTTAAACTTCAGCTCCATCATCTGGAAGTTAGTTCAAAACTCACCAAGGGAATGGAGCCACTGTACTCCAAGCACTATGTTGGTCTCTCTAATACCAACAATATAGAAATCATCGGTAATTGTATAGTTACCCATCATGATGCTCAATTGGGGAACCCGTCGTGTGCATCTCATAGAATCTCCATTGGCTATAACCACGTTGAAGCCCTCGAACACCTTTGTTTGTAACCCTCGCCTCTTAACCAATGAGGCATCAATAAAGTTGTGGGTTGCCCCACTATCAATGAGTACCACTACTCGTTGTCCCTGCAAAACTCCCCTAACTCTGAATGCCTTGTACCTCGGGGTACTAGACAAAGTGGCGATAGTCTCCTGGGGAAAAGTCTCGCTATCCTGCTCAACACCCACACTATCTAATGCCTCATCATCATCATCCTCTAATCCATGTGTGTCCAACTCCTCGTCACCATCACTCTCCTCAAATACCTCTATGAATTGGGCCTTCCCTCCACCCTTACAATCATGTCCTAGAACCCAAGGTGTACGGAAATTAAAACATATTTTCTTTCACCTCAATTCATCTCTGTCCTCTCTAGATACAAATGGTCTCCTGGCTGTATCTTGCCTAGGTGGAGGTACCTTCGGCTGCAAACCATCGGATCTAGAAGGGAAACCCTTAGGCTGCACTCGAGGTGGAAACCTCGACTTAGGAGTGGATAACTCCAAGTCATGAGCTCTCCTAATAGCCTCATGCAAAGAAGAAGGCTCAAATGCCTTCACAAATCCAGCGAGAGCGTCTGTCAAACCTGTTGTGAATAGGGAAATCAACCTCATCTCTGTAACATCAGGTACCATGACCAATAGTCTCTGAAAATCTGTGATATACTGATCCAAGGAACCAGTCTGCCTCAAATGAGTCAACTCTCTAAAATACCTGTCGGGGTCCCTCCTATCAAATCTACTCACTAGCCTCTGTGTGAACTCTGCATAAGTCATGATGTATATGTGTCCCTGTGTAATCAACCCATGATGCCACCAATCATGAGCGTCTCCCTCAAGATGTAAGATTGCAAACTTAATTGCATCTTCCTCACAAATAGGATTCAAGTCGAAATATGTCTTCAACTTCTGAACCCAAGACTGTGCAATACACTTCTTAGAACCGTCGAAGTGTGGAATAGAAATCTGTCCCAATCTCCTTTGTAACTCTGGTACCTGTACCTGATGATCTCTCCTAGGCCTGTTGTCAATCTTCATTTTGCAATATTCCTGGAATGGCATGTTGTCACGAAAGCCATCACTCAAGGTCTGGTACTTTTCCCAACAAGACTCCTCATCTATAATATCCACTGGCTGTCGTACCTGTGAAACTTCTGGATCCTTCAAGAAAGAAGGTTCGTGAAACCCCAAAGGCCTGGTAGAAGAATGGGGAGACCGCTGCCCTGAATGTCCACCCTCACCTCTTTGACCATGTTGTCCCATATTGCTATTTTCTCCTCTTTCCGTATGAGCATCAATCATGTCTTGTGCTAATCTCTCAGTGAGCTGGCTCAAATAGAGATTGGTAGTCTTCTGTTGTTTTACCATGTTGGTGAACAATTGTTTCATCAGATCTACACATATATCCTCACTGTCTCTGTCTCCCATATTTCAATCCCAACAGGCTAGAGAAACAAATGCTCTGATACCACTGAAATATCCCTTGTGGGATACCACTTAAATAACACAAAATATTGAAAAATTTGCAGCCAAATAAAATACTGATTTTTGCATATTTTTACCAGTTAGGGCAACGAACTGAAGAAAATTAATAACTCCCAAAATATCCACTCAAATCACTTGAAAATTTAAAGAGAGCTTGCTAATATTATAAAGAACATAAGAAAACTATTTTTGGAATTTTTCAGACAATATAATGCTGCCAGAAAATTACAGCGTGCCCTAAATAGCTGGAAAACTTCTAAAATTCATATCTTCCCGAATACAAGTGCAAAAACTATGAAACTTTGGAAATAACATTTACAAATATAGAAGATGATATTCCAACCCTCAAATCTGAAAATGGCCAACTAGAAACCCTTCAAATAAAGGTTGCAATCTCTAAAACAAGTCACCCTTTTTGGTAGATGGTCAAAACCCCTTTGAAATCCTCAGGAAATGATGCCAAACCCTTTCTTTATTTCTGTCGTAAGTCTAATATGAAAACCCACTGATTATCTTCACAAATTATCTCAAAAACCCTCAAAACCCTATCTCTAAAACCTCTGAAAATATCTCTATAAATCAGCCCTGAAAATAGCTCCAAAATGACAAGCTAGGGTAGATCTTTCACTACCGAAGAATGCCCTGCTAGCTAGGGATGGATCTCTCACCACCGAAGCTAGGGTTCCTGCGGGATTTCACTCCACAAGCTATAGATTTGCAAACAGTAGTTGCACATGAAAGGAGATAATTAGGTATGCAAGAATGCCTTTCCTTTCTCCCCCAACTCCTTATATAACTTCTCCAAGGCAAAAGAGCCCCAATAAACCCTAGTCACATTTTTCCCTTGGAAGGGCCAATAAAATAAAAGTAACTTAAGTTACTTTTCCCTTTTTAAGTCGCCATGGTCCAAAAGTGACCCCCCAACACAAAATTAGAACATTAGTACCATGTGGCCCCTTCCTAACGATAAAACGTAACATCTAGTCCTTCCAAAACACCTTTTTGCATATGTCAATGAAGAATTATAACAAAATGGACTAGATATTCATACCCAATAGCTCTCAGCGTCCAAAGCCCCTTGGGTATGACCAAGGCTTGGACTCGAATTGGCCCTTAGGCCTTTGGCGTAGGAAAGGGGACATTACAATGTGAAGTCTTCCACTCCTTTATTGTGCCATGTCTCATCATTGAACAATTCTACATTTTAGACATGCAAGTCTTGCGGACACGTGAGTAAGCTCGCCAACAAATTTGCCAACTCAAACACCTGTAGGCTAACCTTGGGATTTGAGTCCACCCTTCATCGTTGGGTCTAACCTCATCTTATTTTCTTTCCATCCCTTCATTCACATGACCATCTTTAGGCAAGACCAACCTAAAAGAAATCAACAAATCCCATGAGTAGCCCAACCTAATTTCGCTCAATTTCTAGATACAAACATTGATCAAGAACTATGATACTTGGTGTTTGTTGAGACCAACTATTGTTGGACTTGCATGCGTAGCCAATTTGTCGGTTTGAACAAAAAACTTAAGGCAATGGAGAAAATTTGGTTCAGATTAGAACATCCTCCCAAGTGCGCACATCATCCACACATATGGCATTAGCCATTCATTCCACATCATCCTCGCATCAGTTGCTTTAGCCCGACCTCAAGAAATCGAATGCCGGAGAAACATTTTGTGATTTTCTAGTGCATACACCCACCCCTACCCTTTAAAAATGCTACTTTCTTAGTTATTGTCACTTAGCTTTTGAATAGTTAGATAATCACATGGTTGATAGCCATGATTACTATACAATTTGATGTTATATGTAAGTTTTGTTGTGTTAGCACATGAACACACATAAATATGGAAACAATGTCACATTTTATCAACTCAAAGAAGCTTGCACAACAATAATTTTCTTGTTAATATTTACACTTCATCTTCAAGCTTTAAATAGCTTTCACAATCAAAAGATGATTTCTTACATGACTCAATAGTCCAACAACCAGCCCGAACAACTAATCTATTATTAACATACTAACATTATTAATGACTAACATATTGATAATGTCTATCTAATAACAAAGTACTTTATCATTATTGATGGGGTGCTTCTCTCGAGATGTAAGCCCCTTACATACTAACAAACATATAAATGAATTTGGATCAAATCACCTAACATGCTACTACCATAATTAAGAACATGCTCAAAACATTTACATGTGTTATCTGAACATATGTGATGTATGGCACCATTTTTTTTTGTGAATATTGAACATATGTGTGTATGGGTGGATCTTATTATTTAAGCATACATGCAGAATCTTATGTCATAAGTAACAAGTGCTTAGGTATCTCTTTGATCCTGAAGTAAGCTCGAGTGTTTGCACTTGAGTGATATGCCCATATAGAGTGTCCTAACATAGAATTTTAAGGCAATGCAAAACCCAACCAACATCAATGGTGGAGGGATTGGCGATGGCATGTGTACACACTTCTTTTTTTACAAACCTTAGCTTGGTTATTAATGGTTGTCTCCAAAATTGTGTTGTATAAAGCACTTATTGATGGATTCTCAACTCAATTGCTTTAGTATGGACCTGTCAATTTCACATGCTCTAAAATATTATTGTCAATGCCAAGAAGGTCCATTTTGCTAGGTGTTTTCTTTAGCAAGGCTTACTTATAGGGGATAGATAATCACACATGGGCTTCTCAAACCCTCACCAATAATCTTGTAATCCACAAGAGTCCATTAAGCATATACTTTGGGTTTGTGTCAAAGCCTAATATGTTTTGCTTAAGATTTCACTCCCTTCTCAAACCCTTTTAACTCAAATATTTTTCTTGGAGAATGATACGGTTAGGGGATTATTCCATGATACCTACAAAATACACACAAATTTAGCACATAATACCTTTGAGATTCTTTATTGAGTTATGAAAAGTCAAAAATAATGCTTTGCTCAATTATTAAGCTTCTAGAAGTACATTTTTCAAGATATAATAGAGTATTTTCACTGTCAAATACAATGTTGCATATTCAAGTGCAAGCGAAGGAGGTGGCATTGAATGTGGAACACCTCCACACTCTCATTGGCCACCAGGGAAATACCCCTTGTGAAGTTATTTGTGTGTCCCCCAACTCCTAACATGGCTTACCTGAGGAGGCATGTGGGCATGGAGTCCATGCAAGCTCTTAACGCCATTCTTGCAACTAGTACAGTTTCTCAACGCCACCCTGCAAGCCTTCTTTGTTGGGTAAACTTGGTGGCTAGGCTACCCCACCACAAGTTGATGTGTTCCCCAATTTGCACTTGGTATCTATCTAGATGTGTACACCAACAATAGCTTGTGGAAGCAAGAAGTGAAGACAAGATAAAATCTATTAATAATTTTATATCTTGTTGGTAGGAGCGGGTGGTGAGACGAATCAGAGGAGTCTCCTTCATCCATTGTTGGGCTTGGCCTGTCATTTTCCTAATATTTTTATCTATGTTGGTCCATGGCTTTAAAGAAGCTCTTTTTTAATGTTCACACTTCATCTTCAAGCTTTAAATAGCTTTCACAATCAAGGGATGGTTTCCTACATGACTCAACGGTCCAACAACCAACCCGAGCAACTAATCTATTATTAACATACTTACATTATTAATGACTAATATATTGATAATGTCTTCTGATAACAAAGTACTTTATCATTATTGACGGGGTGCCTCTCTCAAGATGCAAGCTTCATACATACTAACAAACATATAAATGACTTTGGATCAATTGACCCAACATGCTACTTCCATAATTGAGAACATGCTCAAAACATTTACATGTGTTATCTAAACATATGTGATGTATGGCACCATTGTTTTTTCTGTGAATATTGAACATATGTGTGCATGGGTGGATCTTATTGTTTAAGTATACATGCAGAATCTTATGTCGTAAGTAACAGGTGGTTGGGTATCTCTTTATTCCTGAAGTAAGCTCGAGTGTTTTCACTTGAGTGATATACCCATATAGAGTGTCCTAACACATAATTAAAGCGCTACAAAACCCAACATGGTGGAGGGATTAGCGATGGCATGTGTACACACTTGTTTTTTTTAAACCTTGCTTGGTTATTAATGGTTGTCTCCAAAATTGTGTTGTATGAAGCACTTATTGATGGATTCTCAACTCAATTGCTTTAATATGGACCATCGATTTCACAACCTCTAAAGACTATTGTCAAGGCCAAGAAGGTCCTTTTTGCTAGGTGTTTTCTTTAGCAAGGCTTACTTATAGGGGATAGATGATTACACATGGGCTTCTCAAACCCTCGGCAATAATCCTATAATCATCAAGAGTCCATTAAGAATATACTTTGGGTTTGTGTCAAGCCCAAAATGCTTGGCTTAGGATTTCACTCCATTCTCAAACCCTTTTGACTCAAATATTTTGCTTGGAAATGATACTCTTAGGGGATTATTCCATGACAACTACAAAATACACACAAATCTAGCACATAATACATTTGAGATTCTTTATTGAGTTATGAAAAGTCAAAAATAATGCTTTGTTCAATTATTAAGCTTCTAGAAGTACATTTTTCAATATTTAAGAGTATTTTCACTATCGAATACAATGTTGCATTTTCAAGTGCAAGCAACGGAGGTGGCATTGAATGTGGAACACCTCCACACTCTCATTAGCCACCATAGAAATGCCCCTTGTGAAGTTATTTGTGTGTCCCATGACTCCTAACATGGCTCACCTAAGGGGACATGTGGGCATGGAGTCCATGCAAGCTCTCAACACCATTCTAGCAACTAGTATAGTTTCTCATTTTATCGCCACCACCCCGCAAGCCTTCTCTTTCGAGTAAATTTGGTGGCTAGGCTCTCCCACCATGGCTTGTGTTCCCCAATTGGCACTTGGTATCTATCTAGCCCGTGTACACCAACAATAGCTTGTAGAAGCAAATAAAGAAGTGAAGACAAGATAGGATCCATTAATAATTTTGTATCTTGTTGGTAAGAGCGGGTGGTGAGACAAATCAGAGGAGTCTCCTTCATCCATCGTTAGGCTTGGGGTGCCAGTGTCCTAATAGTTTTTTGTGTTGGTCCATGGCTTTATGGAGGCTCAAATTTTGTACATTTTGATCATTTTAAGATGTCTTATTTTTGGTGGTGCTTACTAGGTTGAACCTAAGGGTTTGATTCTTAGGATATGTCCCCAATGTGACATGAAGTGTTATTCAATTCCACCTTTTTTAAGCGAGTTAAATATTTTTTATATTGAATTAATACAAAGGAGCGGGGGTTTTGATCTCTACTTTTTCAATGATGATATCCATATCAAGAAAAATCAACGCATTTTAATTCCTAGTACATTTCATTGTTGTCTTCAAGGGTAATGGAAGCAACGATAGCTGGAAACTAGAACCCGTTTTACCCCACACAAAAACATGAGCTTAAGACATGTGCCCAATCATTTCAATATGTGGTGCTTGTCAGTAGGGTCCATTCAAAATCACAATCCAATATATATGAAGGTTATAAATATTGGTTTAAATCATTTTGAGAAGTTTGCTTTTTATGTGCCCATTCATTTCAATATGTGGTGCTTGTTAATAAGGTCCATTCGGAAATTGTAATCCAATCTATATGAAAGTTATAGATATTGGTAAATCATTTTGAGAAGTTTACTTTTTATGAGGAAGTGTAGTGTTTTTTAGAAGCTTCTTTGAGACAAGTATAGAAACACTATAACATAATGAGAATAAGAAATCAACCTCGAATCCTTCCATTTCCTAATGGTCGTCTAAGGATGAACTTCCTCAATCCAATAATTCTTCAATTTTGGGCCCCATAAAAACGAGAAAATAGGCTCCAAAGAGTCGTGGGGGTGAATCTTGCACAACGGTCCTACCGAAAACCAATAGTCTTGCCCAAAATTAATGTTTTCACCATTTTCCACATCCCATTTGAGGAAGTCAATAATTAGAAATATGTATCTACCCAAAAAGTTCCAAATATGATAACTATTCATCCAATCACTTGATAAGAAACTTTTGTGGGTTATTTGCATCATTTGTGTATTTTGTACAAAGGACCTTGCTCCGAGTTTGATCATTTTCAGAATAAATTTGCCACATAAGTTTAGCCCCTAGAGCCTTAATCAAAGACGCATCTTAATACTAGCTTCACCTTTCCCTTTAGGTTTATAGATCTCTTCCGACTTCATGAGGGGGATTTTCCTTGTTGGCTAGTGTCAAAAAGAAAAATCTTCATGATTCTTTTAACATTGGAGATAACTTTCATTGTTGACTTTAGAACATACATTCTCTGCTCCGATACTTCGTTCTCCTATGTGTTTGTTTCTTGCATGTTTGTCTTGTCCTTTCTCATACTACATGCAAGTTTGCCTTCTTTCCATTGCAAAGAAATCTCAAGGCTAAAAAAGTCGTTGAGGACTTCGCAAAAAAAGACAAGGTCAAGTCGGTTTACAAGCAGGGATTTAACAGGCTCGAGGAAAAATGCAATCACAAGGGACATGTTAGTTTGTCTTACCTCAAATCAGATTTCAATCCAGCCTTTGTGTGTGCATTGGACTTTACAAAAAGTGTCATTGGAGAGGACGATCTCAACCATAGAGAAGGTTGAGGAATCCGAATGAGCTTGGGGCAAGATTTCCTCAAAATTAAGGAAAAAGTTCAGTGCAGCCACCCAAAACTTCCTTCTTTCGGTGGTTTAGAGCAAGCATCTGCAATCTCTCAATGTCACTTTGAACCTAACAGTAAGAGAATTGAATCTCAACTTCAATGTTCTTGATGAAAAGCTTGATTTGGTTCTCGAAAAATTTAATAAGTTCAAAGCATTGAGTGTGGATGCTCATTCCTCTTGTTGACATACTAATGAGCCTCCCATTCCGGTTGTTGACCCGACTCCTCCATCCTCCCAATCCCATCTTGTTCAAGAACGAGCTTTGAACCATGTCGATCTAAAGGAGCCCCCAACTTCTAAGCCACTTGACCGCATCTACTGGGTAGCATGCTTGCCCTTCCGATGAGCATTCTGCTCGTTGTAGGAAATGGAGCGCCCCTAATTTTTGGGCCGTCACTCTCAACCCTATGGATTTGGACAATGACAATTGGTTTTCAATTCTTTGTCAAATGTGCAGCCCTCAAGTATCTTGTCCTCCGAGACTTGTGTGTGTCCCATAGTTGTGCTTTCCCTAAGGAGTCGTGCTTTCCCTAAGGAGTCAACCATTTCGCTCAGGAACAGTCAGAAGAACCCAACCCTGACCAAGATTACAGATTCTAGTGGTCCTTTCGTGAATCATTTTCCGGAGCAAGTGTTGGTGAAGGACTTTTACCATATCTTGTCTTAGTATTCTTTGCTATGTTGTTTGATTCTTGGCTGGCTTTTTGTTTCTTGTTGATTCTTAAACCTTGAAGGTGGACTCGCTTTTATGTAGTGTTTGTTATCCGGTAGCTCTCTGTACTATAGGGTGTTGGACATGGTAAATTTCCGGCCTCCTTATTTTGTTGTCTTTTTGCCTCTTAGACGGACGTCATAGTTTTCCACTCTTCATTTATTTTGTTGTTCAAACTCTTACATGTGAGGGCCCTTTCCCTCATTTATTATATCAAAAAAAAATTGAAACATGATGATTAGAAAATGAAGATCTGCCAGGCTGTGGTCTAGCAGTAAGTTGGGGGGCGCTTACCACTACAATGTATGAGATTCAAATCCTGGGGGGATTGTGCTCCTCCCAGTAATGTAGCAATAAAGTGCTACTTGTATATTAGAAAATAATTTGTCTACCAAATCCAGACAATTAGCAAACCAAAACCAGACTACTTACAAAAACAATAACAAAATATTCAAACTTGCCATTCTCTTGATGGCTCCGTGCCAAAATGAAAATTAAAAATCATCTTAGCCCACGAGATAATGTTTTGATGGTACGTTGGGCAGGCTGTCTATAGTCCGACCCAGTCTCAAATCACAGTAGGCACTTATATGATATTCAGTTAAAAGAAGACCTCCCCTCTGTCTTGTAGGGGGGCTGGCTTGGTGGATCCCGGGATCACCTAAAAACAATTGTCTTTGTTTTAGATTACATATAATAAATATTTATTGTACTCCTCAAATAAACCCTACATATGTACAGCCTGAAATTATTGACCCCCCAAAAACAACACTGGCGAATACTCAAAAGATTACATGACCTTATTCAAAATCAAGGCTTTCTAACCTTCCTAAAAACATCAAAATAATCTGGAAAAGTCTTCCTGGTACAGCTGGGATCATTTATGGTAACTGGAACATCTCCGCAAGCTGCTAAAGAAAATGCCATGGCCATTCTGTGATCGTCGTATGTATCAATTGATGTCACTTTCAGCTTCTCTGGAGGTGTGATTATGCAGTAATCTGGCCCCTCCTCTACAGTCGCTCCCAACTGACAATTTGAACGTAAAACCGTAATTAGATTATATAGGAATATTTGAGTTTTAATGATCAATTAAAACATATTTGACGATCTTGGTAATTTGTAGAGACATAAGCAACCAACCTTCCTTAGTTCGGTGCATATAGCCACCATGCGCTCTGTCTCCTTAACTCTCCAGTTCGCAACTGAATAGAAACAAGACAAAAGATTCAACTATATTATTAATTAAATGATCTTCTGCTCATTCTACTTATTTCTATGGCTACATCAGAATCAAAGCTATTTAAGGCCTAACTGATTTATAATTCGATGCACCAGGAATCATCTAGAACCATATTCATACATCAATACTTTGAATTTTGCACATATTTGCTAAAAGTAACCGTCTTCAATATAGGATATTGAGGACGCACTTCATCGGAGAGCTCTTGATTACTTTTGAATTGGTCCCCTACAAAAAAATATAGATTAGGTAAACAAGGAGGCACAGCACACCAACATTGAACCTTGGTGTCTCTTCAGTAGAAAGGCCAAGCTTACCACTCCACTAAGATCTCACAGTTAGATAATGTTTCATATTAGACACCAAAAATATATTTAGAACATCTGAAACACCTGAAAACTTCCCAAATCAGTACCCAATATTCAGATGTACTGCCCTTAAATGATGCCACATCAAAAATTCATAGTGAGCTCTCAGGCGTGTCACAACAGCATCTAAAAAATATCAGGCAGGTTTTGCATGTTCCAAATGTAGCTGGACGCATTCCTACAGACTTGATAACTTTTAAATTTCTACTCATAAATTTTCCTTTTTCCTATCCCAAATACTATTTTAATTTTCGAATGCTTTTATAATTCTCAAAATATGTGAAGTTTTGTCCAATGAAACAGAAGAGTTTCTGCATAAAATCAAGAATGGGATGTCATTCTGTACTGAACCATTCAATAACAATATACTTTCATGCTAGCCATGCATTAACATTTCTAGCAAGTCATGCAACGGATGCAAGCGCATGCCACTTCATACACTCATTTTATGTTCCAATCTCAATTTGCTTCTACATGCTTTACTTGGCTTTAGAAGGGATACAAAGCTCATGTATGATGTACTACCTACTAGTTATTTAAAATTGGTCATGTTCGATGTATGATGTACTACCTACTTTGTAGATGGAAACGCGAACTATCTTTTCTGCCTCTGCACGTCATTTGAGCAATTATCTTACTTTTTGTCAGCATATTTTGGTGAGTTCATTCTGCTACCTAGCTCTAATCGCATTTTTTTCAAATTCTAAGTAGCATAACATATCAGAGAATCAATACGTAGCATAACAAGACTCTGTTCATTAGTCTTGAATTATCATGTCCCTTTTAGTTAGATTATGTATAAATTCCTAATTTAATTCAGAGAGTATGATGTCTCAAGTTTAATGCTAGAAAGATGATGTATGAGCATGTTGTCGATTGTTTTATTATTTGAGAAGTGGTATTCACGTACAGAATTAGCACTAGGAGCCATGATATAAAATCTGCTAAGGAGGCAGATTTGATAGTATTGTTAAAAACGGAAGATCATGGCAAGAGAACAAATAACAAATTAACAAGGTTACTATCTTTGTTACATAATGTCATCTTTGGGCCAATGCACAAAGTTACTCATTGGTTAGGCAACAAGTTACTGAGCCAAATTTAGAAATAGCATTATTTAGCAAGTGGTATTTATGTACACCTTATGTTTCACTCTTACCGACATTTTCCATTTGCAGGCACTATTGACACATTGACTTACCTGGAGAGATGTCCTCAAGGATATTGTTGGAAGTAGGGATAACCAGAAACGGTTGTGTTGTGCGAAAGAGTTTTGATGTGCAGGACATGATACCTTAGTTACCCTATCTTTACATCTCTCAATCATCCTTTTGCAGCCTCCCTATGATAACCCCTTGTTATCCCTTACAGTCGCCTCCATATCCACTTACAAAACACTTATACCTCCGTCGTATCACTTTTCAATAGCTCCAGAGTCTTTCTCCATCCTTTTGAGCCTTTCCTTAGGACGCCATGATGAAGCATTACCTAGAGTCAATGACATCGACCATGGTTGAAACCATTTGGCTTTTATTTCTGGTAACCAACTACATTGACCATGCTCGACATAGTCAATTAGAGGAAACAGTAATGACTAAGCATGTTCCCTATTTATACACAGATTTTGAGTGCATTTATCATCACCTCATCATTGGTTACTCGATCTGCTTGCACTTGCCATGATGCTCTTAAGGGTCTTGAAGTTAGTTGTGCTTATCTTTGGAGTCTACTCTTGGAGCAATGGGTTCTCAGGATTCTCAAGAATAGGAGCTGCACTTACTATGATCTGTTCAACCTTTCAAACCTCCAATAAGTGGCTTTTCTAGGTCTTCTTCTATGTGCATGTGGTCCCGCACTTCAACCCTCTCATAAGGTGCTACTAACATGGGAAAGTTATGCACTAATGGTGTCTACATGAAGGTAAGTATTTCTAGCCTCTCATTTCCTTTATGTTATTTCAGATTTGATTGATCGTGCATAACTTTGAATAGAGTAGCATATTCTTAATCTATTCCATTCTTATTTAAAATTCCTTGCCTTACAATCCACCCTTTGGACCCTACAACCTGTCGATCCTTAAAAGTTGTATTTACAACCCTAGCATAAGTATCTTTATCTTGTTACAACCTCATACAATCAATTTATAATACGTATTTTAGTAAGACGTCATCCCCTATCCTCGACTTAGGCTTTGGAACTCTACATCTTAGATAGAGTGTGGACTAGCACCTTCTAGATCCATGGCATTAGCACCATTCAACCCTCTAATGTGTGGACTTAGAATGATCCCCTTCTTATCCTACCTATATGATCAAGAACGGAGAGGATATTCTATCAGACCATTCTTAGCTTGCACGCAGTATTCACATGTAAAATAAGCAACAAAAGCCATAACATAAAATCCTTGGTACCAAATTTTAAAGTATTATTAAACACGAATGATCATGGAGAGGAACCTAGAAACAAGTTAAGAAAGTTACTTTTTTGCATATTGTCATCCTTTGACCAAGGTAGAAAGTTACTCGTAGCTAAGAATATGAGATTACTGCAGCCAGATTTGTGGATAGCATTATATGCGAAAGGGTGGAATTAGGCATGACTAAAGGTATAATTGGCTTATGGATGACCGTACAAAAAGTGCCTAGCACTAACCCACATAAGATTCAGTGTAAGGTTTTGAATGGGGTATAGTTTGTACTTTAAGAATTTCTCCCCATACAAGGAATACCATGTGATGACTTAATAATTCACACTTAATAATTCACAAAGAAGCTAAACTGCTTTTGCAAGGTCTGAATCCATGCTAAATGTAGTTTGTACTTTAGGAATTTCTCTCCATACAAGGAATACCATGTGATGACCTAATAATTTACATAGAAGTTTACTGCTTTTGCAAGGTCTGAATCCATGCGAAGTCCTATGACTATCTCTTGTTTCTCTTCCTATGTTTCAAGTGGGGAACCAATATTTAACATCAGCACAAAGCCACCCAAACAAAAATAGAAAGGAAGAAAGACAGAAATTATAATCATCCCTAAAATAGCCAAATTAGGTCAATGGGTCTCGAAGAATACAATCAGTTATAGAAGAAAAATACTGGCATAAATGATCCAGGCCCCAAGAGATACCCGAACTACAACGCTCCAAACTGCTAGAACTCATTTGTGATATATGCAGAATAAAATATTAAACAATGATTAGAATTATAAAAAATCACATAATGATGCGGAAGAAAGATACTAAAATTGTAATAGGAAACTTTATTAATCTAAACATTTTTTAGGTGCCATTCTCTCTAAGGAGGTGAATGGTTGTCTATCTTCATCTATCTCCATCTCAATTTCTGGTAATGTCCCAATCGTCCCAGACATTTCAAGGACTTGGGGAGTTGGGGGAGACGTCCCTGATTTTTTTATTTTTTAAAAATTGTTATGATGATTTTTCCTTTAAATAGAACCAAACCCCTCCACATAAAAAAATAATATATATTTTTACCAAAAATATTAAATCCTAATCCCAAAAGTACCGTAAAGAACATTAATAAAATTTAAACCCCCAAGTTTCATTGAATCAAGATAAAATATTTAACTAGTAATTTTTATATACTATTTATATTGGCATCCCAATGTTGTCCCCAAAATTTGGAAAAATTTTGCCTTCCAAGAAACTTGTCCCCCCGTCTCCCCGTCCCTAAGACATAACTATGGATTTTATCTCTTGGTATCTAACATCATTTATGTGTATATATGACTATACAGTGCTGCAAAAGGGAAAAACCCACTATGGAAGATGAAACTGTTACTCTTCCACGAGTGACCCTTAGCTTCCATTGGTTATGGTTGAGCAGCGTCAAAATGGAACGGTCAAATTTCTCTTGAAAAGTGTTGTCCCACACGTCGTAGATGCGCTGCCCCTCCACCCTGTTAGGGAAATCTCACCACTAAGGATGGGAACAGAAATATTGTCAATACTCATCGGTACCAGATATGGAGAGTTAAGCTCTGTGGTTTGAACCATATGTAGTTGAGACCTTGGCAGATCCTTTGATGTATATCATGCAACATTTGGTGCACTCTCAACATAGTGCAATGTAATCAAGCTTCGCAAATTATGCCGAACCATTGGATCTGTGGTGCAGTTTCTAGTGAAGGTAAAATATCGATCTTAGACGTACCGCGGACCACAGGAGGTGGTAGCACATTGTCACAAACCATAAAAAATGGTTAGGCGTTACCCCACACCATGAGAACAGGCTGGTGATGGACTAGAAGCTGCTACTTGGATCAGTAAAAAAACCTTAGGTCATGAAAGGTAACCGAACCCAAAGTACAGAAGAAATGTGAAAACAAGAGTAGGTAAACCTGACATGGTTAAAACATGGGCCATAAGACATGGTACAAGTAGAAATAGCCCTACATGGGAAGAACCCCTCAAAGAATCATGGAGTTGATGAAGTAGGGAACCTACATTGTCACAAACCTACAATAAGACATGGGCCAGAAGAACCAACAGCATTGTCTATTATAGTGAAAGGGCTCAAGCAGGATCTGAAAATTCTCATTGAGAAATGTATAGAGCTATAGGCACCCAGCTGATTACTACCCCTGGAGCCTCTCCAATTAGAAATTGTAGTTATTACTCATTCAAATGATTCTTGTTCTAAAGTAATAATTCTAATTATTCTTGTTCTAAATTCATAATTCAAATGCTTCTTGTTCTAAATTTATAACACTAAAGGCTGCAATGCTTTATATTTTCAGTTCTTGAAGGATTGTTGTAAGATGCATTAAGCAATCCTTACAAGTTACTCTCATTCGGAACAATGGAAATCTTATGTCGTATCAGTGGTTATTGAGGGGGTAAGGAACTCTTGATTATTAACCATTTGTGTGGCATTTAGTTATAGTTTCTACCTCAGAGAAACTTTAAACATTCCACTGAAATGTTATAAATTATCTAATCCCAACCTTATTGACTATTTTTCGTTGATGGATTGTTGTAAGATGCACAAAGCAATCCTTACAGGTTACTCTTGTTGAGAACAATGGAAAAATTATGCTGTATCAGTGTTTGTTAAGGGGGTAAGGAACTCTTGATTATTAACCATTTCTGTGGCAGTTATAGCTATAATTTCTACGTCAGAGAAACTTTACATATTCTACTGAATTCTAATGAATTATCTAATCCCAGCCTTACTGACTCTTCTTGGTCACTCATGGACACATAAGTTGTCTTTCCTCTAATTTTTTTCTGAAGAACAGATTCTTTTGTGAAAATTTTTGAAGTTTTGATGAGATCCTATATCAATTAGTATTATGATTCACTATTCTTTACTGTCCTAATGATGGATGACAGAGTGTGATCGAAAACTTCAATCAAAAAACTCTACACAGTTTTTCCTTAAGCTCTCCTCTTATTCTATGGATTGTGAAAAAATAGATTTTGTAAGTTCTTCAACGTAATGTAGCCCACTTAACATTTAGTGGTTCATAAAATATTTAAAATTTAAAAACAATTGAACTGCACAGTAAACCACTTTTGCTAAGAATTGTGCTTCGAGTTTTTGAGCCTCAAGAAATGATGAGATGTAATCCTAAAGATAAACAACTCCACATGGTGCTGAGTCCTTTGACTCTGGTTGGCCTTACAATATTGGACAGTGATCAGAATCCCTTTGTTTCAGTATTAGTGGATTTTCATTGTTAGATTCATGTAAATCTATCATGCACAAAATTTAAGAAAAACCTAAGAAACCTCTCCTCATAACTTTCATTGGCAGATTCTGATTTTCAAACTCATTTTAATTTGTTTGTTAGCACCATTAATAGTCTTTGGGTTTTTACAACATACCAGCTTGCCACCAGGAACTAACAGCATCAAATAGTACTTGGAACTTACCATCCCTTATAGCAGTGGGTCCATCAGCAAAAAGGGCAACAACAGCCAAAGTCATTGCGACATCGGGCATTTTGTTCATGTTAACATCAATGCCAATCAAACGCTTTCTCTTTGATAGTTCATCTGGCGGACCAGTGACAGTCACTCTATTTTCACTCCAAGTGACTTTTGCTCCCATTTTCTCAAGTACTTCAGCAAATTTTACATCTCCCTGTCATGTTGCACATATAAATTCATAAAAGAGATTTTTTTCTGATTAAAATGGCATACTCGGCACCTTAATTCTACCTTAATTCTACCAAATTGGTCAAAATATAACACCATCTTCTACCTGCAGGCTGCTTGTGCCACAGCCTTCCACAGTAACTGTGCCACCAGTGATAGCAGCACCCGCAAGGAAGTAACTAGCACTTGATGCATCGCCTTCAACAAATGCTTTTCCTGGTGACCTGTTTGATATGAACAATTTTTATGATTGCATTTTAAAAGAAAGTCTTCTTTAACCAACCAAAATGGTTATTCTTCACAAATGAAGCAGGCAGACTTCCAGAATATAGTTAAACAGTAAATAAGAATCCATTATGTATATATAGAAGCCGAGCAGCTCTACTTGCACAATCTATTATCCATAAAACCACAATTGAAGCCATGAAAGGGCTTCAAATTTTTAAATTACAAAAAATTATCTTCCTGTTATAGCTTACTTGTAAACTTGGCCACCTTTTATAGAGAAACGATCCCAACCATCATGGCGGTCTACTTTTACACCAAAGCGCTCCATTAATTTCAATGTCATTTCAACATAGGGAATGGATACTAGTTTGTCAATTATCTCAATTTCCACATCTCCCAGGGCCAGAGGAGCTGTCATGAGCAGTGCTGTCAGATATTGACTGCTAATAGAACCTGAAAGTTTGACCTGAAAAAATAAACATTACTCAGAAAAGAATAGCAACTTCAAACAAGAATATTTTTTTACAGATAGCCAAATATGTGAAACTTATTCTAACCCCAAAGAGAAAAGAATTTGATCATTATCCCTATATTTGGAGATAGCAAGAATTGAACTTAATAGAGAACTTCAAATTCTGATATTACAAGTAATTCTAAGGTGGCACAGACTTCTGTTCCTTCTGTTTGTATACTAGCACACAAAATTATGCCTAAATCCATAAAAAAGGCATCTCCCATGTTAGCTTGGATCTGTTTGTATACTAGCACACAAAATTATGCCTAAATCCATAAAAATGCTTAAGTCAGATTTGGCAACTGACATTGTTTTCCTCTTAGGAAGCGAGATTTCTCCAATCGTCTATTACGGATGAGCAAACTTCACCTCTCCATTTTGATCAGATAAAGGTGAAAAATGTTGAATATATAATGAACCGTTCAGTTTTAGAACAGTTATTCAGATGTAACCAATAACTAAATGTAACCACCCTCCACACAGAATAAATATACTCTGCCTACTCTCATTCAAGCAGCACAGTTTTGTCATCCTTAATCTTTCTCTATTTTTCTTACAACATTGGTATCAGAGTGTTCACGGTTGTTCAACATCCTTCAAGGTCGCAGTTTGAGGAAGCCTCCAAGAGGCACAAACTGGAAGTTCGAGGAAGCCCTAGTAGGGCATGAACTTGAAGAAAACAGAAAGAAATACCAGTCACGAGGGCAAAAACAAAAATCGTGGGTACTCATGGGCTCGTTTTTTAACTGTTTGTGTTCAAAAGCGCGGGCATTTCTAGTTGTTTATGCAGGCATCTAGGGCACTTTGTGTACTGCCACAGATTTTCGAAGGGCGTAGTCTAATACACATGAATACAGTCACGTTTTACATTCATGGGTGCTGTTTTTTTTAGGCTTTCGAAATTGTTTTTGCCACGTTTTAACCATTTTCAAGGTTTCGTGACTGTTCAACTCACAATTTCTGGGTCTGCACACCTGCCATTTTCGTGGAGGTAAGACCCAGTTTGCTAGGGAAAAACACCATTTGAGAGTACAGTGGAAGAAATCGCTGGAGATTATGGTTTAGGGCACAGAAAAAGTTTTCTTATTGCTGGCTGTTAAAAGACTAGGTCACAGAGAATTTCTGGTTTTTAAATAACCTTAAATCTGAACAGGTCCATTACAGTCAATAACCTTAAATCTGAACAGGTCCATTACAGTCAATATGTATTGCATTGAATTCCATGTTAGAGGGCAGAATATTGTTTATTATTTCCAATTTTCTGTTTTTGGAATAATAAATGGCAAATATATCCAGCTTCATTCTGCCGGAGACACAAAAGTTAACGAGCACAAATTTCAATGTATGGAGCCATAAGATTCTGACACTTGCAGAATTTTGTGATTGTGATAAGATAATCACGGGTAGCGAAGGCAGACCTGCTACAAACTTCACGGATTATGACAAACATCATAAGGAGGCTCTATTACTTCTCTAGTTGTCGGTGTCAGATGATATGATACCGGAAGTGTGGAATGCCACTGTGACAAGCATGTTGTGGACCAGTCTGAGGGATAAATATCAGACGTCAAAAAAGAGTCAGGTTTTATACCTAAAGAATATGCTCTTTTCCATCAAGTTACAAGAAGGTGGATCGCTGTCAAGCACATACTTCGGATGAAAGACCTCTGAGACCAGTTATCTTCCATCAACAAAAAGGCGGACGACGATGATATGGCTCTGGTTCTGAACAGCTTACCTTCTTCATATGAGTCATTTGTGGAGGCACTCCATTTAACGGTTGAAAGTCAAACTCTCATGTTTGACAAGGTGAGTTCCTACCTGCTGCAAAAAGAGTGGAGACAAATTTAGGCAGAATCCAATTGTGACGAATCAAAGAGTGCTCTTGTCACACAGTCAAAAGGAAAGTGGAGACGTCATTCTGGTGAGTCCTCCACTCGGTATCAGGTCACATGTTATTACTATCACAAGGTTGGGCACCTTAAAAGGAATGTCGGAAGTGTAAGTATGATCTTTCGCAATAGAACAAAAAACCATGTGATGAGGAACATGTGGTAGCAGTTGCAAAAGAACGGGATTCGGAAAACGGAATTCGGATGACGAGCACGCTCTTTATCGTCTTGTGACATCATGCTCGCATGGCAGTGGTGCTAGTTGTTGGATCATTGACTCTAGCGCATCTGTACACTTTTCATGTCGCAAGGACTAGTATGTTTCATTTACTCCAAATATATGTTTTGAATCAGTACTACTAGCTGATGAAGAATCACTTGCAGTAAAAGGGATAGGAGATATATGGATTGTAATGAATAATGCTCATACACTGTTGGTACAGAATGTTAGATATGTACCTTCTTTACAAAAGAAACTTCCATCTATTTGCCAATTAACTGAACATCCCAATTTTTTTGTGGATTTTTGTGGGAAGAAGTGTGTTGTTTCTGATATGAAATAGAGACGGATGATTGCCCTTGGTATTGTGCAAGGTGGCCAATATCGGCTTGTTGATCCTACTATGATCAACATGAATGCATGTGTGGACAGCTCCACCATACAGGATGTACAGGAGGCTGACATGCCTTGGGAGGATGGATTTCCTCATTCTAAAGAACAGTTTGTTGTGGATGGAGACTCCACTATTCAAGATGCACTGAAGGCGCATGGTAAGATCGCAAGCCAAACCACTCATTCAAAGGTACTTGCTCGAAGGACAGTAGAGAGTGAAAAAATTTCTCATTGTGTTGTGAAAGACCTTTCCCAACAGAGGGGGATAAATAAGCAAATAGATAAGACAGAGGATTCGGTTCTCACTCCTACTACAGAGATAGTTATTTCTCCCACTACGAAGAGGGTTATTTCTCCCACTGTTGAGACGGAGATGTTTGTTTATTTTGATATACCAAGCTCGAGGAGCCTATTAAATCCATACAAGGACTTAATCAATCTGCATACCAGATGCTCAAAACCATGTTGGCATGTGTGTCCAGCGCTCCTCGTGAGTTTCGTGACATGGACTAACCGCCTCTCGTAGATCCTAACACTGGCGATTGTAGCGGAGACTAACACCTATGGGTTTTGGTCTAACGGCGATCGTGGTCCAACAAATGGTATCAGAGCGACAGGTCTCGAGTTCGAAACTCACTCGGGAACGCTGAGGGGGAGATTGTTGGCATGTGTGTCCAACGCTCCTCGTGAGTTTTGTGACATGGACTAACCGCCTCTCGTAGATCCTAACTCTGGCGATTGTAACGGAGACTAACACCTATGGGTTTTGGTCTAATGGCAATCGTGGTCCAACAGACCATAAGCCTGAAAACCCTCATATTGTGTCATATACACTTCTTCCTCCAAATCCCCATTCAAGAAAGCACTTTTGACATCCATCTGATATACTTTCCAACCAAACTGAGCTAGCTACAAAGGAAAGAAGTGGCTGAAAAGTGACCATCTTTGCAATAAGAGCAAAAGTCTCCTCACAATCTATCCCCTCCTGTTGCGAAAATCCTTTCACAACAAGCCTTGTACTTATCCAAAGTGCCATCTACTTTACACTTGATTTTATACACCCATTTCCAACCAATGGGATGTTTCCTTGGAGGCAATGGTACCAACTTCTAGGTATTATAGATGAGATGGAGGAGTTGGTTCTCACTCCTACTACGGAGATGGTTATTTCTCCTACTACGGAGAGCGATATTTCTCCCACTGCTCAAACAGAGATATTTGTTTCTCCTACTATTGCGGACTTGGTTCTAACTTCCACTACACGGATGGTCACATTTCTCTCCTTTGAAACTCACTTTGATTGAAAGGCACTTCCGCGTGCTTTCCTAAAAAGGTTAAATGAGCACTTCACAGTGTTGCAAGGGCATTATCGAGGTGACTTAGATTACAGGCTAACTGAGTCTCTGTATAGACTCCAGCAGGCTACACAAGCCTGGAACAGATTTCTCAATCCAGCTCTCCAAATTTTTGACTCCAGCACTCCGGAGATGGGGCTGACACTCTCAGCCATTGATGACTCATCATTGGTCAATGAATCACGTAACAAAGAATCAGTGGACCACCTGCCATATCCTCTGTTCACATGACCAGATTCTTGTTTTGTGGTTCTTCTCCACTCAACAACCGCAACACAACAATGGACTGTTGATTTCGAAGTAGAACCTATGGCACAGTCTATAGATATAATGACTGAATATATGGGCTTTCGGACATTTGTAAAACTTCAGGACAAACTTGGTTGAATATATAATGAACTATTCGGTTTTAGAACAGTTATTCAGTTAACTAATAACTAAATGTAACCACCCTCCACACAGAATAAATATACTCTGATTGTTCTCATTCAAACAGCGCAGTTTTGTCCTCCTTAATCTCTTTGTTTTTCTTCTTACAACAAAAAAATTCCCACACTCACCTTGTTTAAAAGATTGTGAACTATACATGATTCAAAATACCTATTAGAAATTTAGTATTGTCAACAGAATCAAAGTTTTTCAATGATCTTTATCAGTCCCCTTCTCTAGATTAATTGGTCATTTCTTCAGCCAAAGGCCCTTCTTTCACATGGTTGTTGGGATAGCATGGTTTTATTCTGAATTTCCTAGGATTTACCCATTTTGGGGTTCACCTCCTCTATTTAGGATCTTTCGTTGATTTGGTTTTAGTTTCTTTTTGATTGCTGAAGTCCTTTTTAGCACTCCCACTTGCTATTGTAGCTTCTTGTATTTTCAAATCCCATTAACCTACTTTAGCATATTAATATAATTTCTTTCATCAGCAGTGTCAAAAGAGGTCAAGGTAGTAGAGAATATAATAAAAAGCAGGCCTTTCTGAATTCTTCAGTTTATTCTTAAAGTTATATTTATTTTGTTTCCTGTGTACTCAGGAGGTAGAGGCAAAAAATAAATAAAAAATAGGTCTCAATCAGGCCAGCGTGCTGGATAAGTCATATAAGACCTCCCCTTTCATGGAAAAATTTGTGACACGGGAATGGGTTGCTTAATTCAAGCAGAGGCAATAAATAGACACTAGTTATATAGAGGCACGAGAAACATCACTGATTTTCTTGTCAACTTCCTGACCTACAGACATCTTTAACTGCTCTTCACTATTGGGATAATATCAATATTTTGTCATCATATAAATTAGGTGCACCAGGCATATTGTGAAGGATAGACAATGGTACTCCAATTCTCAAAGTTGGCCACAGGCAATAAAATTTATTTTCCTAAAACCCATATAAATAACATCACTAAAAATGTGGAGACATCAGAACACACTTGTTTCGCTGTTGTTAAATTTAATCTGCATTCCTGAAGGTCAACGGGAAAATTACCCACTTCATGAGTAGAAGACCCTAAATCAGATTCCTGTTCATACAATTCCGATTCCCAAAGTTGAGCACGGCTGACAAAGGTCTTTTCCTAAAACAAATATAGCTAACATCACTGAAATTGTGAAGGCATTGGAACACGCTTGTTTCACTGATGTTAAATTTAATCTGCATTCATTAAGGTGGATGGACAAAATACCTGCTTCATGAGCAGGAGACACTAAATAAGAATTCATATTCATAAATCTCCTGCTGACTACAAGTTAAAGATGCCTACCATATAAATATTTAGAGAATTCTAAAAGATTCCACTGATCAAATTTTTCACAATTGATATTAAGTATTCAAGTTAAAATAGGAGTCTATCATAATCAATTCTTTTTTTTATTACCTGCACTCTTAAGGCATCCGTATCCATATGGAACTTAGAAATTTAGAACTGTTGGAAGAATAATAAATCATATAATACTATAATTTCCATCCTAGTAAAAGAGAGGTTTATGAAATCATAAAACTGGTCTTACCGTTCCACCAGGTAGGCCTCCTTTTGCATTGATATAAACAGGTGGACAATTGGTGTTCAAGACACAACCAACATCCGCACCAAGTTGTTTGAGGCCCAAAACCAAATCTCCAATGGGTCTCTCTCTCATTCGTGGAATCCCATCAAGAATGTACCTGAAAATATAAGATTTCATAAACAAGTGGTTTGAACATTCCATCAAAAAAGGGAATTTAGTAGAACTAATGCATACGAATAGAATATTACATGGAGGACAAACCTTGATGCTCCACCTGCTGCAGTAACTGCTGCAGTCAAAGGTCGCATTGCAGTGCCTGCATTCCCCAAAAAGAGTTTAACCTCCTTTAGCCCTAGTTTTCCCACTGGAAACCGCCCTGCACAGCCTTCAACAATAGCTCGGTTTTTTTCACGCTCCTCCTCAACATTCAAACCAAGGGTCTTCAATGCTCCAATCATGTAACGCACATCATCACTGTCTAAAAGATTATCAACAATAGTTGTTCCCTGAAATATATCATACAAACTATTAATGATATAACCGAAATCAAAATTATAAGTATATTAAAGCCTGTCAATGACCAATGCCGATGTGACTGGGGTGCACTGGTCAGAAATAATGACTAACAGGCACACCCTGAAAGAGGTAACTCCTCTAACTAAAGAAAAATAAGAAATAAATAAGGCCAGTACATAAAGTACAAATAGTATACAACATAAGCCCTGGCCAATGTAAATGCAAAATGATAAATACGTATTGTTACATCCAATGTGACAAAGGAAAGAGCTAGTCCTCATATGAGAAGTAAGAAGGGGTGCAATCATGTAATTTGCATATGATGAAAAACCAAACGAAATTTGGCTACACAGAATGGAAACAATCTACATTTAGATAATCTGTGATTGACAACAAAAAGCACCCTTCAGCCAAGGACAACTGTTATATCAGATTTTGAAAGAAGACCTGCAGTTTAGTAATTTATAGTCATTATAGTCCTGGCCCATGAAAAACAAAACATTTCTTTATCAAGATAAGCAAAATGAGATTTGCTGTGATTGCATAGCTCACAGCAAATATATATCTGTGGTCTGTGCTTACAGGATCCTGTTGTGGAACAGTTTCTATGAGTCCAGCAGAGATTTAGTAAGTACAGTGGTGGGCAGCACAGGGCTAAAGGTAGAAATTTCATTTTAAGATTCATTTTCAACCATAGTGTCTCAGGCTTAGCAGTTCTTAATGGGAAAAGATTATCAGTCTTGATGAGTAAAGCATAAAAGTCAATAGCCAGTAACCTTAATTTCTTACAGTTTGACCATAGACTTTAGACAAATCACAATGGTTAGAATTATCCACAAGTAGTATGGATCAATCTGATTGATTAAGAAAAGTGCTCTAAGATTGGTCAGCATTTTGTAATGAGCCCAAACACTGATTCCCCTTCAATCATGGTTTTGACTGGTTCATGAATAGTGGGTCATATCCTTGACAAATTTGCATGAATCATGTTAGGATTGAAGCCAAATTTGACTCAACAATTGTGTAACAGAAAATCGGGATGTCCCAAGGTCTATACATTTTCAATTTTTTGTATTTATTAGTCGTTATTTCATCTAAAGGCAGTGTAGGTAGTCTTGTGCTAATTATTATCCTATATAGTAGTCTGCTTGCTATTCTGTCTTAGCGTGTAGCTATATGTTCCCACTACACCACACATGCTATTGTCGTGATAAGGTATGCTGATTGAATATATTTAAGCACTGGGTCGGAATAAATAAGCTATATTTAGCTGTCAACCACGGTAAGTTAGAAGTATAGTCACCAAAAGCATGACATCAAATAAATAAATGATACTGCTGAGGGAAGTTTTGAATGACATTTAACAGATATAAGGATCCAGGTACAAGTGACTAAATGTTAGACACACAGCAAGTAGTTTGAGTGTAAGAAAAGAAACTTGTAAATCTCAAAATCTACATGTCAAATATGAAGGCAGACTCTAAAACTGACAAACATAACACATGCACATATTTTTCCAGTTGATTTCTCAGAGTAATGTTTGTAAAAGGGACAGTTTGTTCTCAGTCACATACTCAGTAAAGAAAAGAGTTTGTACTTTGTTCTCAATCACATACTCAGAAAAGAAAAGAGTTTGATCTCAATCACAAACTCAGCAAAGAATCACTGTACACGCATTCAGAGGTTTAATCTGTGATATACTGAACATACAATTTTGATATATTTACCTGAACCTAATGATAGAATAACAAACCATTAAGCTCCAGATGACTGCAATTCCATAATTATATGAGCTGCAAATTATGTGAAATACAATTGTGAATAAATTGTGCAAAACCATAAGCATAAAGCAATTGCTTTTCCTTGCAATTTTAAGTAGTATGCCTCTCAATAGCCCGTTCTGCTCAATCCAAAGATTTTTCTGGAATTTTCAGACCTGACAATTGGAATATGAAATGGACAGAACAAGTCTCCTGCTTTCTGATTGAGCTGAAGCATATTTGAATTCTCTTGAGCCTTGACATCTAAGCATCTTATACATATCATTTCAAATATGTACTGTAAACAATACTGGAAACCTTATAAACAACTTGTTTATGGCCCGGAATAAATCAAAACCAAAAGGGACAAGTTGCTTTAGCTGCTTAGGATTAGACTTAACCTAACAAGAGAAGACTTCAAGATGTCTCTCATGTTTAAAAGAAGATTGGTAGGCATCATCTTGTACAGACCAAATTACTAGTAGTAGATGCGGAAATCTAGATACATAAACCAAACCATTGATGCCAAAACAAATTATTGGGTATTTCATTAAAAGTTAAATAGAGAAGTTTCCCTAATGAAGAAGCCTTATGGAAAAATAAATCTTTTCAAATTTGAGTGCAAAGAAATTTCAAGAGGGGAATTAATGTATGACTTAATTATTTACTAGTACGTGAATTGTTTATCAAACAGCCACAGACTGCAATGGAATGCAACTTTTGGTCTGACCATAAGCATGTTAATATCTGGGGTTGTCAAGGAGGCTATCTGCATATGGTATCTTATATTCAAATATGGAAATGTAACTTTTCTAAGCTGTGATTTCTCACAACAGCAAAGGCAAACTAGCCAACGAGAACCCGCCAACTGGTGAAATATATCAAGCAAAATGCCAGGCTACTAGAGGCAAAACAATGCAACAAGTGCAATATATTCAAATATGAAAATGTAACTTTTCGAAGCTGTGATTTCTCACAACAGCAAAGGCAAACTAGACAACGAGAACCCGCCAACTGGTGCAATATATCAAGCAAAATGCTAGGCTACTAGAGGTAAAACAATGCAACAAGTGCAATATGAAAAGTGAAGCAAAAATTTGAAGTAGTACACAAGATCATCAGAAGGACATGAATGAAATTCAGGAACATTTCTACATAAATTCAACAAGAAGAAAAAGTCCAAAAGACCCTCTAAAGTATCAAAGAGCAAGGAACATGTCATGACAAACATGGAAGCTAGCCTTGAAAATGCTTCTAGAAACAAAATAACGCTCATTCAAGGCAAAAGCCAAGCACATTAAGCATAGAAGCTATTTGATTCAAACCCCTACACAATCAAAGTAAAGCAACAAACAGTCGAATAAGTTACAAATAAAGCAAGTCAATATAGAAAGAAGAAGGATGTGAAATGAAAAGAGAGATACCCCAACAGGTACCATGTGAACATAACGCCAGTTTTGCTTTGGTAGTGGTAGGATATAAAGTAGTACCAGGGAGCTCCTCACTTCAATCCTTGTAAAGTCTATCAAGGTGTAGCAGAAAATGATTAAAGAGCACAAATATTACCAGCAGAAATCCCGGTAACAAGGAAACCAAAAGAATTTGCAAGGTGAAAGAGATTCCACAAGCACCTATGACACATTCAAATGAATTAAGCATACCCCATACAGCCTAATATGTTGAGGTTCTCTAATGCGTTGAAACAGACAATGATCTATGGCACACTGTTTTGAGATATTTTAATTACTCAATGGAAGCATAAACAATCACTCACCCGAGGAAAACATGGCATTTAATAACATAAGAAATAAATATCAAATTTTACAGATTTTAATGGAATTTATGGCTTATAAATGTTGAAAAAGGAATCAAGGGTCTCACATTAAGATTATATTTCCAAATAGCCCACAAATAAAAGATCAGATCTTACCACTAGCCCTCAAAATCGAAAAACTCCAGATAAATTTTTATATGCGAGCCAATCCAATCAAGGCATAAAACAAACAAAAAATACCACAATCAACATAGAAGAAGAAACCACCAAAATAGAAAAGAGAACAACCACATTACAATCACTTGAAATTGCACAACAAAAGGAATTCGCAATGCTCTAAATTTAACAGACGGCACTATGGGCAATGTTGGAGCCCAAAAAATGACAAACATCAACCGCATACCAAAGAAGCAAACACAAATAGTTTAGTATGCAAAGACAAGAAAACAGAACATGCTAAACATCAGATGATCATCAAGAAACCATGCATGAGATTTTACAATGTTGTTGAGGCCCGAATTTTAGTGGATCTAAGAGGTGGATATTACTTCATCTCCAAAAATTTCAACAAAAAGCCGACATTCACACAATAGAGGCTGATTACAACTATAGAGTTGAACTAGTAGAAGCATTCCCAAAAGTGGATACCTACACATCCCACATGACATGTCTGTGTACTTGTCACGAGATCTGTATAGGTCGTAGATTACAGCCCATCACAGCTATGGGAAATTCATCCAGTCACATGTAATTTATACAGAGTGTCAATAGGGTCCAATAAATTAGTATGTGAGATCCTGCTGATGGGTTTTAAAGGAAACCCAAAATGTCAATGAATTTCTTCTCCAAACACACTTCTCTCCAAAATAAAAACCAAAAATAAAATAAAATTACCTTTTCCAAAAATATGTGAGATTTCAAACGAGTAAAATCTTAACTTAGTGTGCTATCCATATTTCCCATTTAACATGAATACATTTTACTTACATATATAAAAAAAGATTTTATCATATTACAAATACTTTGAAATAAGGTTGCGGCACATAACTCCAGCGGTCATATGGCAAGGTTGTGTTATGAAGAATATGGGATACATTCAAGAGCGATCTAGGTTTAAAAAATTTAAAATATAATCTAACTTTACCCTCGTGGCTTCAAAAGGCTGTCCATAACCTCGCCCAATATTTACAAAGCAAAATCAAAAACTTCAAAATTAAAATAATCATTATTCACACCTACAAATATGTCATTTTCCATGAACCAGTCACTTCTCGAACCTAAAACCTAGCATTAGCATGCTGAGGCAATCACCAGTGAACCCTTTTAAAGTCCATACTATGAATTATTCTTCTCCCAACATAAAATCACCTAAATTCCTGTAGTCTATCCTCAATGGGAAATTTCAATGAGACAACAAACTTGGGTAGCTAATACATATATTGGCTAATGTTTTTGGGTTTCTGTGAAATATGGAGAAATAAAAAATTGGCCAATTGGGTTCATAAAATGATTTCTATCAAAGGAAAAAATAAAATTTGCGTAAAGACCAACCTCGGATAGAGCTGCCAGAAGAAGAATACGGTTCGACAGAGACTTTGATCCAGGAAGCTTCACTGTTCCACTGATCTCATTAATGGGCGGCAATACAATCTGCTCCACTTTGGGAAGCTTCTCCGGGGCAGCTGTTGAACATAAACACACACCAACTTTCCTTATCCTGCTCCTGCTAGTCCTAATGCCATAGTGCTGTTGATTTGGAACGTTAAAAAATCGTCCAGGATTTCTTGCTTTTGTATTTGAAGTACCACTTGGGTAGGCAGATCCCAAGGAAACAGAGAAGTGGGTATGCGATTCTCTTGTTGTCTGGCGTGGGGTTACTGCAGTTGTGGCAATGTGGGATTTGGCGAATGTCTGACCTGCAGAAGCCATGCCCGAAATCCACAGGGTTTAGATTGCACGCCAACTGTTTGAAGAAATGTCTCGACGAGACGAGTACTTTTATGGAGTGTTTTGTAGACTTGTAAAGTTGTATTTGTATTCCACGAAATACACGTGGGAGTGCTTCCGGTCTGTAAAATTATTCGTTAGGTGTTGAAAGACAGAATTTGGGTTAAATTGACCAGTTCATGTTCGGAGATTATTTTCCTTGTTTTCGAAGGAAAAGTTGATATGGTTTGGTGAGTGTGGGTTTGGTGGAGAAAAGGAAAGAGAGGACTCACCAACCCCAACTACCTAACTCCAATACCAACCAATTGAGTTAGTTACATATTTTATCAATCGTTAAACTAAGCTTCATCACAAATTATTTATTTTTAAAAATGAGTAACTTTACAAATATTTTGATTAAATCTATTTGAAATCCCTTCGATAGATATCAATATGGATCTATCAATTTTTTTGTAAATTTTATCTTGACTAGTAATAGATAGTTTCAATCTACCATTTTCATTATGTTAGATTTGGACAAATCTTTTCTGGAAAAAGTACGGGTTATGTTTAAAATATCGGAATATTTTGATTGCATTCTCCAAGCAAAAAGAAAAGCTACCTTATGACACTCAAATAGAAATCAAATTTAAGGTTAGAAATTAATTGTTTATCCGCATACATTACAACCCCTTAACCTTCCCCAAGGCTGCAATTTATAAAATGCTTATTAGCGTGATTATTTCATGTTCGTGTTCGTGTTTGTAGACATCTAAATTTAATACACAATAGTTATTAGTTGTAAAATTGTAGTGTTTTAGGGTAATTGTGTGTTTATTGATCATTGGTTTTGATTAGGCTTTTGTTAACATGTTTTCTTGATTTCCTGGCGTCTTTGCCATGTTCTCACTTTCTTTTATCTCTTCTTGTTTTCTTTTCCCAATGTTTTTACATTTTTGTGGGTTTCCTCTAATTGTATAGTTAGAGTTTTGTGGCCTTTTCTTATGTGGGCCCTTCTCCCCTATCTTCAAGTACCTTGGAGTTTTTTGGGTCTTCTTTGTCATTTTTCCATACGCATCGTTTGTGAGGTGTGTGTCAATAGGATCCAAATTTGAATTAAAGAAATCTATTATACATAGGTGGATTGATGCATTTAAATCACTAATCATATGAAGGAGTGAGAGAAGAACATCCTCGTGTCAAAAGCATAAATTACAAGCATTTAGAGGGCTTTCAAACATTTAAGGAAATTTGAAAAGCATCTAACATTTATATTTTGTTACATCATGTGTTTATTAGAACATTGAATGTGATGAGGTTGGGTAATTGCATGACAATAAACTGCATTAGAATCGCGTTGTACTTATGTGATAGTTTCAAGAATCATTTAAATGTAGGGCCCTAATAATAATAATAAAAGGATAACAGAGGTCCATCAAAACTTCCCCCATTTTTATTGTGTGCTTGAAAGATGTGTATCGCTTTATTAGGATTCCAAGGAACCAAGGAAGGAGATCAGTTTCTCACATATTTGTGCAGAATTCTAGAAAAACAAACAAAGTTTTAAGATCCCTTCAAAGCCAAAAAACATGATTGGAAAATCATATATTCCCTATGTGAAAGTTGATGGGATCATGCACTGGCGGTCCGAAAAGAGTACCTTAATGGTTCTAACGAATGTTTTTTATTCACACTGATTTTTTGTTTTCGTCACCTCACTATTTGGACCCACCCTACACTATTTGTTTATGATGATCATCTTCGCAATTACAATAAATAAGATATCCCTCTATAACTCCATCTTGTCAATACTTATTATTTAAGGAATATCATTTTATGTAATTAGGTTAGAATCACTCGATTAAATCTATTTATATATAAATCTAAATGATATAAGGTAGAAGTAATGCATTTTGATGTATAACCCACTTTCCCATAAACCCACATTGTCTTACATGCATGTAGTTTTCTAAGGTTAGATCTTGCTTCATCGGTTATAAATCTTATTCTTTATTATTTGTTTCATTTCATTTGTTAAAAATCTATTTATCCTAGCTATTATGTATTTAATTGCTTATTTTTTAAATGTTTTATGACATCCAAAGTAATTAGTTTTAAACCCCCAATAAAAAAGTGATGGGATGAATTGTAGCCATGTTGACTTTGTTGAAATTACTTTCTTTAATCTTAAAGCTTATCTGAAAATATAAATGGATGTTAAAAACAATGTTTAACTTTGTTCTCAAAGTTATCTTTCCTCTTTTCAATTATGCTTCTTCGAATGAAAAATGTTGTGAATGGTTCTCAAATTGCTAGTGTGCGTGAAACTTGTTTAGATGACCAAGAAAGTGATCCATAGGGATCCATAAAAACACACCATTCCATCAGATCCATCAGCACCAAGAAGGAAAAGTGAAGAAAAATGAGGAAAAGGAGGTTCTGTCAGCATTTTAGCAGGACCGCCGCTCTGCGCAGAGCGGCGGTTGCAGAACTGCCACCCAACTTGGGAGGCGGTCCTATAACCGTCACCCAAACAGAGCAATGGTCCTGTGACCACTGGTCTGCACCAGGCGACGGTCCTGTCACTTTTGATGGGAAAAATAAAATCAAGGAACGAACAGTTCCAAAATTCGAAGAGATGGTTGTGTCCCTTCCCTTCCATGCCCTTTCACATCCTCCAATGCACAAGAGGACATGGGAAGGCCTATAAATGTGTGAAAGGAAGAGGAGAACATGCATTCGAAGATCCAAAGAGATCAAGAACAAGGTTTAATTATATGAGAGCAAGTGAGCAGAGATTATTCAATGCTGGAGTGGAATTGTAGGAGCAAGGTGTAAGAAAATAGAGCAAGTGATTAGTTGGAGAGAAGGTTTACATTGTTGCTTCTTTTCATACTTATTGTAATCTGTAAAATTTGATTATTGGCCAATACAAGTGGGAAGAAAGAGCAGTTGCACTTCCCAACTGTTTTTCCCTCAAATTGGGGGTTTCTAGGATAAAATTCTTGTGTTGTGTGTTTGAGTTTTGTTGGAACTCTCTTTAATTCAATTCTAAGCACTAGATAATCAGTCTCTAAAGCTCTAATCTTCAAGCAAATATGTCCTTTTCCAAAGAGAAAGTAGAACAACAAATTTTTTGTGATTTTGTGAATTTCTAAAGTAGAAGTTTACGGATCAAAAAGGGTTCAAAAACTTGTATAACTTGGACATCAAGAAAGGGTTAAAAACTTGTATAACTTAGACAACATCTTTTCAAAAGCCCCATTGGTGTCAATAGTTAGTTGTCCCACGTTAATACTTATTATTTTGATATTTCATGTTAGCAATTATAACCTAAGTTGGGATATATTATATTTTCCTATTTATTTTAACTATTTTGACTTTTTCCTCCAACCAAAAGGATAAAGAGGATTATGTTGGTCAATTTCATGAGAGTTACCTCTTTTTGGCCAATCGTATATTTTCTAGGGCTTTCTATAATTTTCTATAAATTAATCTCTATCCTCCCTCGTATTCCATTCCACTTTAAATTTTCCATGGGAGAGTTGTTTTTCCAACTCATATGAGGAGTATAGTGTTTTAATAGAACATGAGAGCTAGTTGTGAAAGCATCAGGGTTCACTGGCAATTTTGCATCACCCAAAAAAAAACTTGTAGTTGAGTTATGCGCAAGTTTTGGTTGCAGGTCTTTGTCATATATTATATACAAGTGTCGTTTTGCATCAGATTCTTGTTTGTATGTTTTGTATGAGTCTTGTTATGTGTAGGTGTCATTACCTCCTATGTGTGTACTAGCATCGTAATGATTTATTTTGTGTATTGCACATAGGTTCTAGTGTGTAACAGTACATTTTAGTGTTTTGTGTTATCATTTCATATGCACAAGTATTTTCAAACTAGTTAATCGACAAAGTGGTTGTGGCATTTCTCGATGCATGTAGTTACGTGAGAGGAGAGAACTGTTAGCTCAGCCGAGCTGGCTGAGCTGGTAGGGTGGAAAGCGGGGAGGGTAGATAGGTTAGGATAGGCTTTTAAAAAAATGATTTTGATGTAATTTATTTAATAATTTTTTTGTGTGTTTTGTTTCACAGGTTAATATAAAGAATAACAGACTAAATTAATATAAACCAGCAAATGAGAAAGAATACCAAATCCAGACAACGGTATGACTATGAGTATGATTAGTATGTACTACGAACTCTGACTATTAAACCAAATTAAACAAAGACAATCTTGAAAATAATTTTCTGAACTGACTTCCCATGACAGTAGAATTCAAAGTGGGATTTTTTTTTTGGAAATCAAGATCTATATTGGTTTTAAAAATGATGACAAATGTGTTTTTTAAAGCCAAAAATTGGAGACCAAATGTAAAGTAACCTCTTTAAGGCATCATGAGACTGTGAATATTTTTTTTGCAACAATCCACAAGTATCCAAATTTGGTGATGAATGTCCTGCTGCTAAATACTTGGCACCGGGGCGGTCAAAGATGTGACGAGCATCGTAGTGTCATTGTTACTATAACCTGCATACGCACCACAAGATACCACACAACAGAAGCACTTCCCATATCGTGAAGGTTAACAAAAGAAGGCCATAAGGCACATAAAAGGAAATAATAGCGAACAATAATAAACAAAGATTGGATAAAACCACTAATTGGGAAATCAATGGTAACAAATCAAAAGTAACTAGGTGTGTCAGAATGTGAGCTATGAAAAATGCACTGCTTACAAGAAAGTAAAACACTAACAATAATACCTTCTCTTTTGTGATTTCGTAGCAAACCTCGGAATGGGCAAGGAAACATGGATGAGCCCTGATTATGTGATATGTAGGTGTTTTTCTTGAAATAGAGCAAAGTCTTCCTGCAACAAGATCTACATACTTTGCACCAAATGGAGAAAATGATTATGGACTTGGGGTGCTTCAAGATAATGGCTATTTGGGCATTAGGACGAGGTGGAGGGATATTCTTTGCTCAAATGATGCAAGAACTCAAACATGGCATTCAAGTCTGTGTCTTTGAGGGGAGGGGTAATGTTATATTTATAGCTGGGGAAGTGATTAACTTAAAGTAATTTAAGTAATCATGGTTTGAAAATGTGAGCAAGATTAGGTGAATGGGGACCACAAAGAATGGGTGAGGATTTGAATTAGATTTTTAATTCGTAAGTGGAGGATTTAGGAGAGTGGGGACCACGAAGAGTGGGTGAGGATTTGATTTTGAATTTTTAATTCAATAGTAGAAAAACATGGAGAATAATGACATGTGGTAAGGATTAGGTCATTTTTAGATTTGGAAGGGATAACTAATCAAATTATATTTGATTAATTTGAAGTGTATTTTTGTGGGAAATGAGGTGGGGGAATTAAATGATTTGGAAAAGGTGTAAAATTAGGGTGTCTACACATACTACACATGAGACGGTTGTGTCCAAGGTATAACAACTCGATATTGCACCTTGAGATACATTATTGGAGGGCATTTTTCAGACTTAGTCACTCTCGACATCATTCATCTGGAGATGAACGAGATCATCTTAGGGAACATGTACCTCACCACTAATCAAGCATTCATAATGAATGAAGGAGATGGCTTAGAACTTCGATTGAATCATGACCTGATTGTCAAGTTCAATACTGGTCGGGGCATGCGACTAGGTAATAGATACTTATGTGAGTCATCAGACTCATGTATACCAAGAGACCAACTTGGACTAGATGACATACTGGACAAGGACCGACAAAGAAAGCATTGAAGCAGTCAGGTCTACACCGAAGATTTAGGTATTGATAGGGAATCTTAGGTGAAAAATAAAGTAGTCATCTATTGTTTTATCTATTTTGAGCATTTTGGGTTTCCAACAAAAATAAAGTAATGTATACCCATATCTTACATGCTCTTATTTGTAATAAATAATAAAAGACCCATTTGGGCATCATTTGTACTTTGATATACTCGCAATTGTAAAACCCTCTAGAAAGGCAAAAAAAAATTGTAGTATATCAAATTTTCTTGTTAACTAAGTTGTACATGCACAACAAGAAACATGTCATACTTTGCAGTATAGGATGACCATGTAGAGAAGATGACGAGGATTGGAGTTGTCAAGTGAGCGAACACTTCACGACAGGGTTATCATGCCTAGTGTGTCCTTGCAAAATTGGTAATCAAAGCTCTATTATGAAGTCCTCATGAAGACTAGACAGAGATTATCTATCTCGATTTGGCATCAAAGTGGCATTATAGAAGGCAGTGGGCCCAAGTGCCACAGGTCCCAGGATTGAACCGATTGTCCAATTGAAGGAGTAGCAGTTCGAAGATCATCGTGTCAGTTGCAGAAATCTCTTCAAGATAACACAGAGTTCTAGATCCAAAGATCAAATCAGCAGGAAAAGTTTCCCTAAATCTCTCGAGATCATTATAGTTCGATAGATGGCATCGAGAGCTTTTTGGTGCCTATTGGACCGTGCAAAACGGATACCGTACACTCCAGATGCAGTCTGGGAACGAACAGGGTGTTTGCAGTACGAGGCCAGAACACCGGCGACGCAATGACTGAACACGGGTGTGTTGTTCTGAAAATCTGTCGAGAGAGCAGATCTATGGATAGACGAGCCAACAGTGTGCAGGGCATAGCCCCTCTTTGAGACAGCAAAGCAAAACTGGTTTATTGCTATTCTACCAGCAGGAATCTACGCAAGTCCTACAATATTTTGCCTTCAGGGGTTTGGGATCTCATCCCAGTAGGGGTATTTCCAACTGTGAACAGGAAGGAACGAAGGGAGGAGAGGAGATAGGATAGATCTGAAGGGAGAAAAGAAATGAATTCCAAAGCAGAAAGGTCAGAAGGTTTATGTTTTGGGCTGGTAGTAAACAGAGCCAAACCTACTTGCATAAACGAACAAAGCAATACTGATGAGCAAATGACAAAAAAGTAGAGATAGATCTGACAAAAAAGCAACATAGATCTAACTTAAGAAAGATCTAATGCACATAACACATCCATTGAGCACAAAGTCTTAATTTCTGTATTAATATTTTCTGTTACAAAAGTACAAAGCCTTTTTCCTTCTTACTTCTATTTTTCATCTAAAAAATGTTCATCCCTTGAATACAACAAGTATCCAAGTATATATAGAAGGAGAAGGAGAAAGAAGGCAAAAAGGAACCAACAACTATTTACAAAAATATTTACAAAATATCTAAAAGTCAACTGTTGACTTTGGGGCAATTTGGTGGATGACAACATCCCATGGTGCAACATGGATGATGTCATCATTTGTGTCAACATACTTTTAAATACTTTACAAAAATGGGAACAATCCCAAGAGGAAGGAGCCTATTCATCATCGTCCTGCGCTGGAAAGGAGTATCTTGCTTCTGCTCAGGAGAGGAGATGTGAAATTGAGCGTGATACTCCATGAACTTGCTTATCATCGGTTGAAGTTGATCCTGAGCGGGACCCTTAGTGTGATTGCCGATGACCTCGCAAGTCTCTTGTTCATCTCTGAGTCTCTCTGGGAGCTTGAAGTATTCATTACCTACCTCCATCAGGTATCCAAAAAAATTGTGGCAGGCCAGAAGGTTGTTGATAGACTCTGCATCAAAAGTGGCTTCTGACCCTAACCCTTGCGACGTGATCTCCTTAAAGATCCAAATAGTGTCATTTGCCTTCCTTAAGGCGTATGATGGGGTGAGAAAGCTCGGAGACATCCTTAGGACAATCTGCTCCATTTGATGCATCGCATCCAAGGCTTCCTCCTTGATTTTATCAATTTTCTCCAAGACAAATTCTATCTGGTCAACCCAATAGTCCAAAGCAACAAGGACTTTGTTGGGTGTTCTTGGGTGATAAAAGACGTTGAATTTTACTAAGTCATTGACCGGGTAGTCGAGCATCTTCTAGAATGTCTCATGTTGTAACCTAGCATGGTCCAACTCTTCGGAGATAGGTCCCGCAATCGCCTAGAGTTCCTTGTTAGCCTGATCAATATTCTGATACAGCTCTGTGAACTTTACAATTACTTCCTCACTATCCTTGAGGATCTGGTCTCTCCAGGCAGATACTGCCATACCTTGCTCACCAATCTTGGCATACTCATTTATCTTTTCCTGACTAAGGGCCTTCAGGAGTTTTGGTGGCAGTTGCAGGAGGTGCACTACCCATTTTCTGCAGGGCTTGGAGAAGATGTCTATTTTGTTCCTTCAGTATCCTCTTCTCTTCCTTCGCTTCCTGAAGCTTTTTGCAAAGGGCATCCACTACAGATAAGGCCTCTCCTTATAGGCTTTCCGAGGATGTTCCCATTGTGACCTGTGTCACTGTATAATATGTAGGAGATAGATCCTTTTTATCCTTTGTGGGATCAGGGTATGTGATCTCCATAACCCTTTCACCTGAAGCGCTCTGAGAGAAGCGGGTTATTGGCTTTTGCTTCTTAGCTCCTTTTGTTGGGATGACGGAGAAGTCCATAGGTGCAATGGGGACTTTCCTCTTATGCTGGCTCAGGTGCTTGGAGATCCATTCTGGACTTAAGGGAGTGGGACCAGAGGGAGAAGAGGGAACGAAGGTGGAAGGAGCAGCCACAGTGAACTTAGGGAAATGTGTTGAGACGCTCGGTGGTGGCATTGTTAAAGAAGTCAATCCTCCAACACTCACTGGGGTAGGAGTCACTGTAGGAGAGGAAACCGTGGGGGTGGAAGGGATCTGAGAGATGAGAGAAGAAATGCTAGGGGACAGATCCGCGAGGGAAGAGAAGATGGAGGAAGAGGAAGGGGGAACAGTAGAAGACGGGGGAGAAGACACAACCAAAGGAGTGGTTGCTTGAGTGACGTGAGGAGGGGAAGGAGGAGCAGAAGAGGGGACGGAGGGAACTTCAATGGTTATAGTAGTGGCAACATCCTGAGTGGATGTGCCCATTGGAACACTTACCACTTCTTCTTTTTTGGGGGATACCAGGCTTACAACCTATTCCTGGGCGGCAGAAGGAGGATTCTCGGGAGCTTCCTCCTGAGCAGTGCTTGATTCTCCCTCTTTGTCTTTCCCTTTGCCCTTTGGTAAGTGCTTTGGCTTAGCAGGTGCATCACCCAAAGGAGACATGGTGAAGTCTACCCCAAGGTAGATGAGGCCGTTTTTCCTGCACCAATGCTCTATGCGCTACAGAGTGCCTTTAACCCTTTCCTCAATAGTTTGAGGTGCCTTTGTTCTATCAATCTCAGTAAATGGCCAATTGTCCCCATCTGTATCTAGATAGACCTGATCAACTTCTTGATCAGTCGTTTGGAAACCTTTCGGGACAATGGCCACGCCATATTGGATGATTTCTGCCAAGGCCAGGCGGGAGTGATCCTTTCTTCTGAGCTTGACCTCATGATATAGATCGATATAGACGTCTTCGATCTATGGGATGTGAATTAGATCAAGCTTTTCCCTTGGAAGGTAATTGCGAGGATCGAAGGTCGGCCTTGCTGGGAAATTGTGTTTCAAGTTGAGCAACTCCAGCTCCGTAAACATTTCCTGGGCTTTGGTATGAGAAGTGCAGGTGTACCTGCCCACTGTGAGGGGGAAAGGAGTTCCACCCTTCTTTCTTTTCAGGCACTTCTCGTGGTATGTGATAAGCTGTCTGGATAGCTCCAATAGGATCAACTTCGGTCCCGCATACCTTGGTAACTTGGTGGGCTCCCCCAAGAAGTTGGCAGCTCTGAGATAAGTGAAAGTGGGGAATTGCGTAAATAACGCCCCCCACTTCTTTGTGGTAGTCACCACGCTCTTGGTCATCTAACCGTGAGTCATATTGGGCCTCAATAGGTAGATGATGCCGTAGAAGAAGGCATCATTGATCTTGCTAAATTGTGTGATGTTGTTTTCCAATCTCAACTCTGGATAATACTCATATATTTTTACTTGGGGCCACACCCTGCATCGACTTAGAGCTGGGTAGTCTCTTTCGGATGCAGCAGCGTATACCACGTAGGAGTTCATGTAGAACCTCCCAGTTGTTGAGAGTTGTTGAAGCTACTCGGAGATAGTGCTGCTGATGATCTTCGCCCATTCAAAACGTTGATCGGGAACGTTTTTGCTCATTGTTTCCAGATATCTGAGCATCCATTTGTGGAAGTAATGGGCATCAGGAAGCCCAAACACCCTACTTAGGAAGGTGATGGTGTCGCTCAGCTCTTCTGAGAAGTCGCTGCGATGAATAACTTGCGGCCACCTGGTTATCACCTTCTTGTTCTTCAGGTATACTTCATTCATAAGCTGCATGCATTTGTCCTCATTTTCATCCCATGCTTTTATGCAGTCTTCTTGGCTTATTGCCACAAAGTGCTGGTGGTGGGGGATACCCAACATGATTTCAAAGTGCCAGGCAGTGAGGTTGATTATTACCTCGCCCTTCTCATTCTTGACACATCTTGTGTCCTTATTGTAGCAGCGGGCCACCACCATCATGAATTCATTGTTTACCGCGCTCACAGGAATTCCCCCAGTGAAATGTAAACCACTGCCGACCAATTTTTCCATCCACGGACTACCTGTGACCTTTCTGGTTCTGGCCCAGAAGTCTTCCATATCAATGTGACCAAGTTCCGAATCCCTGATGTCTAGGTCACACTCAGCAAGGGACTCGGGCATCCTGACCCTTTGGTATTTGTACTTCATTTCTTCTTCTATGAGTTTGGCTTTACCCTTTGACTTGGTTGGATTTTTACTCGATGAAGACATGTGTGTATCTGAGTTCAGTTGTTGATCTGCAAGAAGAAGCAGGGAAGTCCATCACAGAAGAGCCATGTTAGCTGTTAGATCGTCCATTAAAGCTTTACAGAATGAAAACTTATCAATTTACAAGTCTCTAGGTGCAAGGAGTAATTCTATTGTTAGGCTGTAGGGTCAGAAAAGTAAGGTGCACTACTGGAGAGTGTTGCATGGAAGAAAACAATGCAAAGGGGAACAGGGCGCATAGAAATACTACACATAAATATTCAGTGTTGGTGTCAAAGGATGTGCGCCTGCGCCATATGAAGGTTTTGAACTAGGTGCAGATTATTTTGGTGTTACAAGGCTGCAGGGTGTCACCATTGGCACAGATAGGGTACGTGTAATGCATAACATTATGGTGTGCCAAGGGGGTGCAGGTTCAAATGGTGCATCATTGAGTTAAGGTGCGCCAGTGTTTTAGCTTTTGGCGTGGCACAGGAAGAGTCTGCATGACATTCAGATGTTGGTGTAGGCGGAGTTGCGCTTGTGCCTGTATCAGGTTTTAAGAATTTGCTAAGGTGCGGGAAAGAGGCATGTTACAAACGAGGATAGTACACCCCTTTGGCATGACTATGTTTAGTGTAACAGTGATGGCGACTGCACTAAAGGAAAGCTGTGGATTTTGATAACTTTTAGGGATTTTCCCTCTTTTGACAAGTTTTTGGGGTCTTAAACCTCTTTCAACCCAAGATCTTGATCTGTGAGGGGGAAAAGAAGAAAAGAGGGACAGGGATTCATTTGTTGAGACAAGGCCCCCCAGGCCAACAAATCTAGAAGGAGGGTAAAACAAGTTTGAAAGTTAGGTTGATTTGTGAAGAACGGGCTAGAGGTTGTTTTACTTCTGAGGTTCATTTTCTTTGTTATTAATATACGATAACCTCTCAAAAACAACACATGAAACCCCCACAACAACAACCACAAGAAAAGCAAGGGCCACTTACCTGGAATATATAGGCTGGGAGAAACGATGTGGGTTCCACAAATATCGATGAAAAAGTGAAACGCGGGGCTAATAAGAGCACTAAAAAATGCAGACGAATAACCTGTATTTCGACATTTTTTCAATCATGAAAATGACAGGTTGGATGCGCCTATTTATAGAAAAATGTGTAATAAATGCGCCACCAAATTTTTTGTAAGGCGCACCAAAATAGATGACAACACCAAAATATTTACGCCATTGGCGCGGATTCGGGACTCTTGACATTACCTTTTTAGTGCTTTGGCACACCATTAGGGGGTGCAACAGTTTTAATGTCGACAAGGTGGCGCATGCGCCATAGCGTAGGTTTGAAAGGTGCATCATGGGAATGTGCAACATTTGGAATGTCGACACTCCAAAGGATGCGCCAAAGGAATAGAAAGGGGGGAAAATTTATTTTATGTTGCATGAATAAAATCTATGCCCAACTAAAAAAGGATAAAATGACTAAGTTCAGAAAACTAGATTTTCCGGAAACGGATTTTATGCCATTCCGAACGTTAGGGGACCTCAACGGGGAACCAAAACAAAAAAAATTGGTATGGTTACTTACAAAATTGCCCTCGTCAATTTTACAGGGTAACAGGGTGCAATAGCAAACGGGTTGTCACACTGTCACGAAGCAAAAATACGCGTTGTTTTCTTTACCACCAGTGTTTGACGGTCGACAAAAGAGTTTTCTCAACAACGGGCACAAGATATTAGCTCGGCAAAATGACTCGAAGCCAGCTCGAGCAAGTAGCTCGGTAGTCAGCGCGGTGGATGGATTGACGACTAGCTCGGTGGCCAACTTGGCTAGCTCGGAGGTGACGGCTCAGTGTCCAACTCGCTTGGCAGGTCGCTTGATGGCCAACTCGGCCAGCTAGGAGGTCACGGCTTGGAGGCCAACTTAGTGCGGATGACTTGGCGTACCAGCTCGGCAGCCAGCTCGACGAACAAAGCGATCGACTCAATAGTGGACTCAAGTGGATATGGACGAAGACGACTCGGACAAGTCAAGAGCGAAGCAGGCTGGAAGGATAGCAAGCGAGCTAGACAACTCAGCGCGCAACTCGAGCAGTGGACTCGCCGGGTGATTTAGACGACGGATGGGCCAACGACACGAAGACAACTCGGACCGGTGGACTCGGGCTCAGTAGGTGAGGGACTCAGTGGGCTCGTGCAACGTGCAACAGACGCATGGTAACAACGAATTGACGTGGTGATTGACGGGGCGACAAGTGGGCCGAGGAATGATAGCTCGGCACAGCGACAACTTGACGCGGAGGATGTGGGCATGTGGCAAGCCAACGAGAAAAACCGAATGCCAAAGGAGGTGGGGTGGGGGCGGGGATCGACCCACCAACCTGGGCCCAACCAACTAACCCAACTGGACGAGTTGGTTATGAGGTGGAGCGATAAGGCCCTTAACCTAATTTTCGGGCCCGAGTTGGGGTATATAAACCCCCACTCCCCCCCTCACAAATCACAAGCTCTTCTCACCAAAAATCAAGTGCTTAGGAGAGTGAGAGAGGTGGAGAGCCTTAGGATATTAAGCCATTTTTGAAGAATTAAAAGACCTATTTTTAAATAAGCATTATTGTAAAATGGTAGTTAATTACCAACTCACCATATTATTGTCAAAGGCTATTTTATGCCTTAACCTTCTCTTGCAGAGTCTGAAGTTCGTTGTGGAGTTGAGGGAGAATATCGCGCACTATAGAAGCATATCGGAGCTTGGATTCTCTACATTGGGCATTGATTAACCAGGTTCATGTTGCTTGAAGGTTGTGGAGAGGATCAAATATTGAGCTCGACAACATTATCTGACTTAGCTCTATGCTACGAAGTGGAAGTCAATAGGAGGTGCAAAACTAGGAAGCTGTGCCTGAGTACTAAGCAAGCTTCCAAGACCAGTCTATATGTTGGATCGATTGGCACTAGTTTCAAGTTGTACTGACAAGTTCATTATAGTATTACAAGTTCTTATCTTGTACTTGTAATCGGATTGTTATAATGAATCGGTTCAGTGTTTAGCGAACCCGAAGACTTAGGCATTTTGCCGAACTTCGTTATCAACTCGGTGCAGTGTCTTTCATTATTGCATTGCATTTTGTTCAAGTTGATTAAATTTTCGAGGTAAAATCGAAATCAAAATAATCTACTTATAGGGATCCGTTGGTCGAGAAATTATTTTTTTACCAATTTACGGATCGAATACTCCCAATTATGTTTCAATTAATCATGAGGTTGTTATCTCCTCCATTAGTTAGCAAATTTAGGGACGAGCAAAAAAAAATATCGTTGTGTGAACTTCTCACCCATTGGAGGAGTGCACCCTATGCTGTGAACATAGTTCCTCTAGATCTACCACTCCAAGGATCACCTCATCTAGTCATCAAACGGTGGCAGAGTTGTTTTCATAACGAGTTCACCGCTCTTGATTGTGGCTACTTCTCTACCCCTCCTTAGCTGAGGATTTGAGTTCATTTCCTCGCGGCAAATCCACCTCTAGCTGTATCGATGGTCCTCATTGGTACAAAATGGCAATCAAGCAGTAGTGATGATGTCTTTACCTCCCGGGTGGGGCATTATGGAATCAATTACTATTCCAGAAATACTTTTGACAAATGTGTTGCCCTGTATCCTCCTTTCTACCACATGGGCTAGACTTTCACACTTGTTATATTATTTTGATATTGCTATTGGATAACCATGTTTAGTCAGCACGTTATCTAGCTTTTTGAGACATGATTTGTAATATTCTTTTTTCGAAGGTATAAGTTTGAACTTGGAACTCATCCCCCAACACTTTAGTACATTTACCTTTCAAAAATACAATTTCATTCCAATTAAATATACCTAAAAATTTGTTTCAGTGATATTTTCAAATTTTACTAAATATATAATTAGAAATAAGTTAATGGAAGGCACTAAATATAATCATTGGGAAGATTTAAAAAACCTTTAACAACCATTAAGTTTAATTAAATATAATTAGAAATAAGTTAATTGAAGACACTTAACATAATAGTTGGAAAAACAAACGAAAAATTAAATTGAACACCAATTTCAAACTTGAAATTTTCATTGACCAGCGAAAACAATTTTCTTCCTTTCCTTCCACTCTTCAAGACACCTAACATGCGTAAGCAGATCTCACTTTTGCTCTGTATTTTACAACCACAACCACAAGTTCCTTTCACTTCTTCAAGACACAACATGCCTTAGCAAATTTCTGAGTTTAAAATTCCTAAACTCATTTGACGAAAATAACACTACGCTATCCCATTGTATTATAACATTGTTTTGGTCTTAGAGCAATGCCAGCAACAAATATCCATACAACTTGTTTTACTTGCTATCCCGTCCAAGTTCTCACTTTCTGGCTTTGGGAAAGCATGTTCCTTGCCCAACGGTGGTAGGTGAAAAATCATTTCCATTTTCATGGATGATTTTGGGCCTCAGTTGCTCTCATTTTGCATTATCATTTGGCTACCTAATGGCAAAATTAACAATTTGGAGCTTGTTCCTGCCAAACATGATGGAATTCCGTTACACACCTCAATAATCAGTCATGATGCCAAACTATTCCAGAAAGGGTTTCAATGGCAATGCCATCCTTAATCGTTTAAATATGGAAAAGTTCTGACAACAAATCTGGGTATCTTTCTGTTACGTTTTCCTCATCATTCATGATCCTAGCTGTCATCTTCATCAAATAGAAAATGTTACCAATTTATAAACTAAAAACCATTGACACAAATGGAAGGTATTTTATATAAGCATTGACTGGCAATTTTTAAAACCTAATGAAGACTCAATTGTTGGCACTTCCCTATTTGAGACCTTGTTCTGGAGCATTTAATTTGGCATATCCTCGTTTCTTCTTCCTTCAAATTCCATAACCCCTCTCATTATCAGGTAGAGCAATGTATTTATGGTTCTGATTTAATCAGTTAGTGAGAATCCGTTCTGTTAGTTAAGTACCAATTAGGGATGTGAGAATCCGTTCTGTTAGTTAAGTACCAATTAGGGATCCACCTATTCACCTTTCTACTGCAAAAAGTTGGCAAATAAATAATGGAAAAGGGCAACACACACATCGCACGGAATTAATTACAAGACCCATATCTATCCATTACATGAAGAATTAAAATGCTCATCCCCTTAATAAAATTTACCTGTGTAAGGAAGCAAATGAGAACAACCATAAAATGCAAAACACATATATTCCTCGACCCTCTCGTCTCTCTGACAATGGCAGGATGACAAACGTGCAACCTTAAATACACTACCCAAAAATATGCTCAGCTATGCGGCCATAAGTTAAAAATATGTGGCAGCTACAAAGGTCTAGCTGGAGACTCAAAATTAAAACAGGCCTTGCTAGGCCACCTAAAATTGAAATAAACAGACCATCTAGATTAAATAGCATGATTAAGTCTGTTGCTGCCCTGCCCCACATTAATGTCTGGGGAACATAATATAAATGAGGCATATCTAGATATTAAATATTTGTACAGGCCATACCCTGATCTCATCCCCTGCACCAACTGCCATGGTTTCAACCGATATATCAATACTGCGATGTCTAAAGCTACGTGCAATACTAATACGACCTTTGATTAATGAAGCAGGAGCAGACTCTGTACCTAACACCTGCCTAGAACCAGCCATTTTGGCAACTGTACATGTGGACAGAGCAATTGGCTCTTTGAACGTAAGGAGTGTCTGCGACCAGTGTGTCTTAGGCTTATAAGGAGATGTTGAGAGCACAGTAGGCATCTCCTTGCAGAATCTACTAGTAAAACTTGTTTCAAACCATAGTACAAGTCCATAACACCAAACTGGGCTAGATGAAGGCAAATCCTTGAAATTGCTGCAGACTGTTGTTTCTCTGTGTCCCTCAGAAAGAAAATCTTGCTGAGAGCCAGATGACCCATTTTCTATTTGAAAATTTGGTTTCAACTCAAATGTTGTTGTAAAATCCATTTCCTCTGATTTAACTGTCATAAGATCAAAATTCTGCACGAAACATTAAATTGTTGATCAGCAATATGATTCCATAAAGCTTACCAAATAGCATGTTTGTCATACTTTGGAACATTATGGAATAAAAGCAAAAACAAATTAGGAATAGAACACTTTACAAGGGGTGACACAAAATCTTACATGCAGACTAGAGGTCCCTGTTACTATGTCCTTGCTCTCTAGGATGTCAACAATTGGAAGTTGACTGGCATCATCCACTACTTCCTTTCCAATGCAAGACATGTTGAAGCCACACACATTTTCCCAAAACGAAAGACTAGTTCCACCTTTCCCAAAACCAGCCACATACTGCTCAACAAAAACAAATTCATCATGGGGATGTAAAACAGGTAACAAGACTTCCAATGCACACATTACCAATTAAACTGACCATCTCAGCTGTGTCTGGAAGGATGGCCCCACCAGGTTTCAACCAATGGTCACGAGCATAAATAACCGAGCTAAGCATTGATTCGTAAAGAAGACAGTATCCCATCCACTCACTCACTATCACATCCACACCGTGATGTTCCGTTGGCATACAGCTATCAAGGTTTTCTATCATGCCTTCTACCACATTAATAACTCCACACAAGTTCTCATGTTTGCCACTCTCATGCTCTTCCTTGAGCATGTTATTTGCTTTTGCAACCTGTGCAGAGGGCAATCACAGACTAGTTACAAGGAGTTACTGAAAATGTTCAAGCTCCTTTGGGGACAATGTAAACTAAAACAATATGAATTGAATATTTCATATAAAATAATATGCACTGATACAAAAAATAATATACAGATACTTCATAGAAAGAATATGGCAAATCAGCCAAAATTTTACCTGGCGAGCCACAGATGCCATCTTCTCACTTGCCTCAACAGCAATTACTTTTGAAGCTCCTGCCTGAGCTGCAAACAAACTGCCAAAAAAATGTGAGATGCAGCACAAGTACATAAATTTTCTGAAATAATCTCTTTAATGCACCTAGCTTCCAAGTATCAAACCGAATTCCCATGCCCCTCCTACAAATATGGTTGTATAGAGGCTCATCTTTTAGTTTATTACCAATAGACATATTCTGCAATTTACATGGAATACTCTTCCAACATTTTTGTGTTTTCTGAATGCAAGACAGGTCCCTGATTTCCATTTTGAAACTCTCGATGGATCATGTATCCACAAGGATAAAGAGTACTAACAATACAATTTTTTGAAGTCCGACTGACTATTCTATTTTTCAAATAAATGCAAAAGAACAATACACCTAGTAATAGTTTAAAAGTACCAGAGACAGAAATCCTGAAAATGACCCCTCACAGTAATGCCATGGACATTTGAAGCTGAGAGACCAGGGCCAGCTATGCCATTAAAATAACAGGGTTCAGCTATGCCATTAAAATAAAGTATTTAGTCGATAACAAAAAACAAATTACAGATGAGCTTGTGTGGGAAATAAAACTAAGGTGCCACATGAAGTGGATGAAAAAATCAGACCATCAGTTGTCAAAATAACGTAAAGCAACCAAGGATTCAAATGAAGCAACTTCTCATAGCATGACTACTTGCATTTCATGGGGGTCAACTTGTCAGGAATGTGCCAGTATTATATACTGTCATGCAAGAGTTATTCCACAACAATTCGATTGTATGCACTGGCTATTTGATTCTAGCCCAATAGTTTGTAGGCTTGTAGCTATTTGTCATCACTCAGAAGTGTGCACTTTTGACATAGCTGAAAAACTCAAGCTACTAATGGTTAGTCATTGGAGTTGTGGTCACCAGAGCACAGATTGTTACTCTCAAATGACTTCCAACAGACAATGTGGAGTCACATGAGAGCTACGTAAATTAACAATCAGAACAACTAGTCAGAACATGTCATATTAACCGCAGGAGGAAGGTCTCCACAGATGTTTGGTTTGCTACATTGTCTTTCATACACATGCAAGTTGGATCATCTTTTGCGCAAACAAATCTCGCCTCCCCTATAATTGCAAGTTAAATCATATTTTATGCTAATAATTCTATACGTAATCATTACACTCCCTTAATTGAATCGTTGGACTTGCAACACATTTTATCCCTGTGATGGAAGTTTTATGTTCTTTAAATTATTCAAGTACCAGTAAATGAAACTGAATGAATAACAACCTGTAGAATGATTCAGCAGTCAAAGTCATAATACATGTTGACTACAAAAAACATCATTCTAGAAAATAGAGATTAGATGTTTTTCCAACATTGTATAATGTGACTATATTTAGAATCGAAGAAGTAAATTGTGGCCCAAAATCTAGTCAACAAACCAAGCAGATCAATGTTGCTCAATGGTGTCCCAATTGGTCAACTTCACAGTTTGACAACATGATTAATAAGCTAATCTGTGAACTTGGCATATGAAATACCCACATAAGCAGATTAGTATAAAATTTAAATACCCCACAAACTCATCCTTTGTAAATAATTTGTGATCTATTGAGTTCAATTTCCATTTATGGCATTCTATTTGAGGTTTTTGATTAAATAAGAGTAATGACCTAAAATGAGGCAATGTCTGGCTCTCATAATGGACTTTTGGCATTTATAAATTGCCAACAGCGGAATTATAACAGCAGAATGGAGTTACCCCTTCTGCTAGTTAGACACATTCCTAACATAATTTTTAAGCATTTTAAGGAGGACCGCTAACCTATATGTGGAGGAACCAGTTATAATGCAAACTCATTTGAAAAACTATGTTGCAACCTCTTAGGAAAGACAAATATTGAGTGACAACATTATACTGTGGATTTTGGAAAAACCTGTCATGCTGCTTTGCAGTAATGCCGACTCCATTTTTAGGAATTCGGATTTCTGCAAGTTGGACTAAATTCCAGACCAACATAAAAATGTGAGCAAATATTAATGGTTCAGACACGACTAATTCAAATTCTGGGCTAAAAAGCTCATCATTAGATTTAAATGCTCTCTCATCTTTAATCCTATTCAAGGTCAGTATTTTCCTGAGAAACTCATTGAATAACCAGTGTTTTTCTTTTCTAAGAAGTGGTTTACATCTCAATGCCATTGTATGTTATCACTGTAGCTGAACCATGTGGCTTTGTGATCCAGGTGGCAGTTTGGGACAGAATCTACATAAGCAGACACCACCCCTTAAGAGAGAAAAATTGCTGAGGTCACACAGTTTCTTTACCGTTATATAAATCAGAAAGTTAAGGATTTTCTCAAGTCATTCTCTTGGACCCTGGGTTTCCAAAAAATGTTCCAAAGAGCAAGATAATGCAGAATACAAAAATTTAGCATAAGTCCTAAAAATGTTCCGAATTGTAATAGTGTGGTTTAGACTTTAATAAGTTCTGCTTTACAACGGATCCTCTTCACTTCTTGGCTGGATAAATTGTCCCATGGTTTTTCAGATTCTTGAGGTGAATCAGTTCTTCTCCAATGACTATTTGGATTCTACATGCTAAATGTTTTGATGACTCAGCCCCACACAGCTACACATAGAGTTGCACAAAGAGGAGAGCAGAGCAGAGCATAGAGGAAGCTCTATGGTTACTCCCTCTGAGTGGAAATAAGAGAAATCGGAGGGCAGAGTGTGCTCGCTTATCATCTCTTCTCACAGAGTACCTTAATTTTGCAAGGGTAATAGCTTACATCAATTATCATAGATATATGTACATAAATCAATAAAATAGTTATTTTCTTTTAGTTTATTTTGATATTGATCTTTCTGTGTATATTTTTAGTTCCATTCATTCATCTACTCTGAAAGCATTCGGGTTTGGAGAAGCTTTCTATGAAAGGATATCTATCTGTATTAGAACTCTTATATTCACAGTCACATTAAATGAGGATATTGAAGAGCAGTTTCTATCCACTGAAGGGTTACAGCAAGGTGACCCTCTAAGCCTTTATTCACTATAATGGGTGAACTACCCACGGCAGAAATAGGAGAATTAAAAGAGAAAAGGAAAATCCAGGGTCTTCAATCAAGTACACAGCATTTACCATAAAGAATGCAAATTTTTACTTTGCTGATGACACTCTCTTATGTTCAAGTTTTCAACTATCCTCTGAGAAATAGAACAGCTTGAGCAATTGCTAAAAAGATATCAGATAGCAACAGGACAAAGGTCAATCATCTCAAATCACGTGTTATCTGTATACACGTAAATATTTGCAGGAAGCAGGCGCAAAGTAAGCTAACAAAATGGGCAGACAAATGGCACTCTTTGGCAGGGCACATACAATTTATTAAAGCTGTCTTACAATCTATTCCATTGCATCTCCTTAGGCTTTTACCACAACCGAAGCATGTTGAAAAAAATCTCATTAAAATTTAGAGGGCCTTCTTGTGGAGGTGTGGATGCTAAATTTAAGTATCCTCTAATTTCATGGGGAAAAAATGTAAACCAAAGGTTTACTGTGGCCTCAACTTCAGACACCCTAATCAAATCAGCCAGGCCATTGCCATGAAATCCGTATGGAAATTATGGAAGGGTCCCTTCTTCATTTGGTCAAATATAATTAGAAACAAATATTTATCTGGCCATACCAGAATCTGTTAAAAGCAAAGTCAAGTGGACCAATGTTCAGGACAGCAAAGTCGCTACAAAAAAGATCTAGACTGCACAGAAATGCCCTGGAGGTCCTCGTACCAGTCTGGAAACGTACCAAGGACTAGTACGCTGTGGGCACGGCTGGGTATGTTCCCACAGCAACAGGGTACGGTACGGGCACAGTTTTGCCGCACCCACAGTCTCAACATGGCTTTTTTAAAAGACAACTCAATAAAACTTAAAAATGCTATTTTTTTAATTTAAAAGTACGCTATTTCTAATTTTAAACCTGAATGTATTAACTCCCTCTCCCTCTCTGTCCCTCCCTCCCTCCCTCTCTCTCTCTCTCTCTCTGTACCCAAGACTTTTAAAAATTTGCCGTTTCAGCGTACCAAAACCGTACCCGTACCCGTATCCGTGCAGTCTAGAAAAAGATGTCAATTTTTAGTTGAAAGTCTCAATTGGAAAAAGGCAAGTCAAATTTCGGGAAGAAGGATGGGAGGAACATTCAGCTTTATCCTCAACAGGATTCTCTGAGATTCGGAGTTCTCTGCAACAAAAGGGGTTAATCTTCATCGAGGACTATTGTAGCCAGAAATCTAACGACTAGTTCATATGGGATATAAATAAAATCACGGAGGCGGGTCAGTATCATCTGGCTCAATCAAATCAACTATAAACTCTTCTTAAAAAAAAGTGGTTTTCAGAGCAAATAATAAAAATCCCGTTCAATTGCCTCTAAAAAACACATGCCTTCCCACACCAAGTTAGATACAACTTTGAGTGCATCTTGGAATTGCTTCTACAACTCTAAAATCCTCGTCCTCATATAAAATGATCTTAGGGATGTACAAACTTCAAGATTGGAAGTGGGGTGTGATTTGGTCCCTGAATACATAACCCAAAATCAAAAGATTTTTATAATTGCTTCTTCACAGTGATCTGCTTGCTATAGATCAGATTTGCATGGATATAAATACGGATGTGGATATGGGTACGGTATCAGATATGGATATAGCTAGTTTTTAAGGCCCCCTGATATGGATTTGGTGGGATACAGCACAAATACACATAATATTTAAAATATTATAATGATCTAGATTAGAAATTTAAAATATATTAATAACGACTATCAGTTGTAAATTACAAACAAATCTATACATTAGATTAAAACTATGTGCAAATTACAGACTCCCTGCCCACGGGAAAAGGTAGGAAGCAGTGTACCCCGGTGATGCGTCCCTTGTGTTTTTGGGGGGGTCTCCTATAGGGGACATTTCGGGGACGTGGGAACAAGTACGAAACATCCCCTACATGTCCCCAATTTTTTTTTAAGAAATGTTTTGGGGAGGCCTGCTTTTCAGTAGGGGACTGCTTGCTAGGGTACATCTAGAAGTACCCCGGCTGTACCAGTGACAGCTAGAAGTCCCCTATGTCCCAACACAAAAATACATATTTTAAAAAAAACTGTTTGCAAGTTTCATGAGTTATAACTCCCCTAAAGCAGCACAATCCACCATTAACGTGATGAATGGATTCCAATTGAGTGGGAAGAAGTTGAAGGTCCAACTTAAACGAGATGACAAATAGAGAAAATCTTATTAAATAGACACACCCGTCATGCAAAGGGGAGGTTGGATGGATGGTGTTGTTCTTTACAAATTGAGACTTTCTCTTCAGCATGTAGCAGTTATATGCCCCATTTTTTGTGGGTTAAAGATGAAGATTGTGGATGCATATATATGCAGCTCCAATGTTGTCATATGAAAAAGGTGGAAAACAATAGCTCTGTTTGGTGAAGATTGAAGCCTTGAAAATTCATGTCATTTATGTGCATATTGCACAGTAGAACATGTGATCTAGGTGCCCTTGTTCCTAATTTTTTTGGAATAATTCAATAATCCAATATATCATGTATGTTTTGGAATTGATTTTTAGTTTTTTACACTACTAGATTAGTGTAAAATTATTATTGATATGTATTGCTTCTATTTCTATATTACTACGTTTTATGTAGCAGTGAATTTAAATGTGTTATGGATATGCAATCATTCAGGGAAAATTTTGTAAATTATTTGTCTTCGCCTCTCCTTCACAAATGACCGTGTAATTATTATATATATCCACTTTGAATATTATGTGAAATCTCAATTCAGCTCTAATGTTATGTAATAAGGTTCTATAACATATATGGTGAATGCCTTAGCAATGTTATCATATGAATATTTTAAATTTCCTATATTTTTTTAAATTTTCCCTTATTTTTTAATAGTTATCTCCCGTCCCCTAAAAAATAGGCCTCCAAAAAAATCCATCCCTGAAACATGTCCCCTCGTCCCCTGTTGTCCAAAGATCCCAGGAACTTGGTGTATTCAATAGCTAGCTAATGATGAACTAGTTCTTGGAGTTGCGTATGGCTACAATCTTCATGGGAATACAGACCTCAATCGTCATGATAGAGAACTGAAAGTCATAGTGACAGAAGACAAAGAAAGCAGAATGTCAAGGTATAAAGGATGAAGGGAGTTCAAATGGAAAATGTTTGGAAATCACATGTCCTGGTTTGCTTTCTCACATAACAACTGCATTGGAAAGAAGGTGATTATCAGGCAGTTGAGTATGTCAAAAATTAGCCTTTACTAGTAAGGGATCATTTTGTTAATGAGTTTGCAACTTCTAGGAACCACATACGAACAATTGTTTTAGGGCTAGCAAGTACCAGATCCGGCTGTGCCTAATTACGAAAATCCTCCACAAAAAAGGTTACCCACACTTGGTAAGAATGTTTATGGTACTATAAGCCCTGTCATTTCGATATCTGTATTTGGCGCACAGATACGAGTCATCTTTCTAACATGAATAAGGATGGGTATGACCAAACATGTGGGTCCCATGAATTCCCAAATCATTATGAGTTGTTTTAAATCTTATGAGCATCTCATTGTTTCCAGCTGTGTTCCAGCCATTACTATTTGCACCCACCAAGTTTCTGAATTTTAGGATTTACCAAAATCAAAGGAAGTACTCTTGTTCATCCAAAACTAAACTGGAATGAAAAACAAGTGTAAGGGTAACTCTCACAAAACATTTTTTGGCCATCTACACTTCTGAACTTGCAATGCTATGGCACATACAGAGGTGAGATGATTTTCCTAATCTCACAAATTGTTGGGTCGAATGCATATCTTCATGGGACAAAGCATATGTGGAGGGGCAAGTTTCAGATAGACATCTATTGCTCTTATTCTTCAAAGGGAAAAGTGTAGCCGAAGGTTCACTCATCTGAGAAGCATGGTTAACTGCCAAATCGTTCTAACATATTTGGTATTGTTTGGGACAATCAATTTTACGGCAAGGTATCAGTTGTTATACGTACATACCAACACTCATAAGTTCAGATCCAAGTCAAATTTTGAAATTGAACTAGTTTTGGGCAGCTTGGAAGAATCTTTTGGAGGTCAAGGTAATCATTATGACAGTTGTTGCATTTTTGTTTTATACGTTGTCCACCTGGAACAACTCATTCGAAGCTCCCTATCCAATTCATTTTGCCATCAATTGGAGGGGAGTAAGCCTAGCTCATGAGGTTAAATACGGGATTGCAATCTACTAAGCAATTGTTGAGGTATTTTCAACTATTAATAGATTAAGGATCCAATTCCGACTTAATCCTTATTGTTCATCTAGGGAACAAAAGTTATCAAAAGGTTACATCTGTGTTTGGGACAACCGAAGGGAAATTGGGAAGGGGACCATATAGTTTGGACAAATCATTTATGAGGCCTTGGCAAACAAAGAAGAAAAATTGATTTCCATCATCATCCCTGACATAAAAACAAGGCAGTGGATGAAGAAGGGGACATTAAAAAACATTAAAAAATCAATATTAAAAACTAAAAATAAATGCTATAAGAAATGTTAAAAAAGTCACACAATTAACCCATCAAACCTAAACCTATATGCTGGGAGCAAAGCGCACTAACACGGTGGGTCTTGTAAGTAATGAGCAGCGGACAATATGGTCAATCACGAATGCTCTCGACCTGAAGAGAAACTATGATGTTTTGTTCATGTAGTTTATGAGTTTGACTATGAGTCCATTGGCTATTTTCAATCAATGTTACACCAATGTTTCAGGGACGGGAGTAAAGCACTGGGGACCCTGAGGACACGTTGTATGGGAGGAGCATGTATACTAGTAGACGTCCCAACTTCCTTCTTTTAAAGTAATACTGTAATAGGTAAAGTTGTTATCACAGCCCCACTTGTAAACTTAGACGTTATTACAAATATAGGAAATTTCATGGACAAAAATCTTTCTTATATTCATATTTCATAGATGTAGAAAGATTTCATGCTTGTTATGACTAGATTGAACGATTTAATATTACTCATAGTCCATCAAGCCTGTCATGGTGATCATGTTATTGAATATGTAAATGTAATCCGATTGCAATATGGGTGCAACAAACAAAGCCCAAGACTAGATTATCGTACATCAAGTATAAAATGCATCAACTGACATGGGAAGATACTAAAGTTTTAGTCAACAGACGAAGGACAAAGAATGGGTTTCTTCTAGTTTTTTGACTGTGGTTACTAAGACAGCGAGTAACCTGGAGTCCTTGCAAAAATTATCCTAGCAACCAGTGCATGTACCCAACACCATGTATATCTGTCCTAGTGATACGGTATAAAGCAGAGTCTAGAAGATATCGAGCACAGGTCATCTCATGCCTTGAGTATAAGGTTGAAACAGAAACATTTTTTTGAACCCAATAGGAGTGGCAAGATTGGGTTCAAAAGTTCTTTGATAACCTGCAAGAATAGGCCTTTAAAGCAAACACCATTGACTTGAAGAGATGTGTATGACAAAATGTCAGAAAAACTTGATCTTTGAGCCCAAATTGTCTATTTTAGTTCAAATTTTGCATCTTCAAGCTCTGATACATCAAAGGCTCATTGTTTTTTATTCTTTCCATTTTCTACTGTCAATGAAGATATAGTGGGAGAATAGCACTGCTTAGCGTGAGTTCTGCAAGCTTAGATTATTTATCGTAAGCACATTTCAGGTATAGTAAGTATGAAGTTTTGAGATTTGGCACACCCTCATTTCCACCATAACCTCTTATACAGACTAACATGCAATCTTGCAATTTCTAATGTCCTAAATAGATGCAATGATTGAAAATAGACCTAAAGCGAGTAATGGTATCTCCACATGATTGCTATGATAGGACCTAAAAAGGTATAATGACTTTCGATGACAATTAGGAAAAATAATCCACTATGTTCTCCCTCCTATCAAATTTTAGTGATTTCTTTTGCTGAATTACAGGTAAAGAGGACCCTTCTCGACATATTGACCCAATCTATCTAAGATGCCAAAGATCAACGAGTTGGATTTGCTTGCACAATAGGCCAGGATTTTGCTTAAGGAGATCTCACCGCATAGTACGCAGCTGAGATTTGCATTGGTATGGTTTACCACTCTGTGTTCCCTGCAGAAAGAAGTAAATCATATTTGTTATCCCAGAATTTGAACTTACAAGATCACTTCCTTGGATCAACCATCAATGAACCTATTATATATGTTTGAGCTGGGTTGTAAAGGGGAAACTTTGGCTATACCATAAAGAATGTGAAAACACAGACGTCCCAGGGACGTTTCCAAGTTAATATCTGAAGTTTGGGTAAGGATTCGGAGGATGTCTCCAAATTTAAGTCCTGAGAAAATAGACTAAAACCATACTTTCAGAATAGGGGATGCAGTTTTGAAATTATAGGGGATGCATCCCTTGGGTCACAAACCCCGTTTTCCTATTTTGAACAGATAATGTTTTCCACCCTATTTGGACGTATTGGATATGTCATAGCATTCCTAAGTTGTACTTGCAACTTGGGGTACTCAAAAAATGATCGCCAAACTGCAGTACCCATACTCCTTACTATATTGATACCTATCGCCAATACTCAAGCTGATTTGCACTTAATTATCATGCCCCCTTTTCAAATATAGTAAAATAAATTAGCAATACAACTTAAGTGTCAAAAAAGTATCTTTATGAAAGACACTCATGTTTTATTATTATAAAAGGTAAATTTTTAATAAAGTTCTATCGTTATAAAAAGTTACTTTTTTATAAAGTATTGTCAATGTCGAAATAGAAAAGACAAACTTGTTTATGGATGTATTTCCTTCGGAAAAGTGAAAGTAAAGTTATAAAAGAGTGTTGAGGGATCATTTGGAGGGATATTTTTACTCTCATCTATTTGGACATTGAAGGTTTGGGTTGCTGCTACAAATTCTGCATTTGAGGACGAAAACCCTCCTTTGCAATCCACATCTAAGGACAAAAACCCTCCACTGTATTCAGATTTGTGGAAGAAAACCCACTAATCTTCTGAGGTAGTTCCAATCAGGAGCTACATTTGGGCTTACAATCAACAAATTTGCAAGATCAGATCAAAAGTATTACCCAGGGCACAATTTGGATCAGATTTCAAAGATTGGCAGCAAGGGCATCATCTACAGATCAGATTTTCAGAGTTTATTGTGTTGGAACAACCACAAATCAGGTGATATTCGCTTGGGACAGTTTTTGCATGATTTTAGGGCTGGGCGAATTTGTAGGGAGGTGGAACAAATCCCGTAGGAGGCTAGTTCAGTTGTGAAAAGGGTTATTTTTGGTGCTAGGGCTTGCACAAGGCCGAAATCTGCCCAAGGGCATCATTTCCAGCCAATCTTCAAATTTTGTATCAAACGGTCAGCTGATTTTATCTTCCATTTTCAGTTACAAAATAAATAATAAATAAATTGAGATCTTTGTTAAAAAAATTATTTTCTTGCATTTACATGTGCCTTGAGGGTTCCTAAAGGCGTTGGGCCTTTTGAGTAGTGTTACTTTGTGGTTATTAGATGAATAAAGGAAGATTTCATATTAATGTATTTGTTTTGGTAAGGATTTTAAATAAAAATCAGTTTGCTGTATATTTAGTATATGGGGTTGTTGGAAAACTCAAATTGTCTCTATTTGTCTAGGAAAGGAGCATTACAAATTGAGTTGCGAATTGTGTTTGGAACCCCGGATTCCAAATTGCTCTCACTTCATTTGTCCGTTGGGGTTTCAGGGTTTTGAAGCAACTTTGCAATCAAATTGCAAATTGCTCTCAGAACTGGATCCTGATTTTCTGACTTCATTGGGGAATCCAGGTTTCAAAAATTTGGGGCAATTTTGCAATTCGACTACAAATTGCACATTGACCCCTGGATCCCAATTCTCAGCCATGAATGTACCTACAAAAGCACCTCGCACATGCGAATTTCATAGTAAGTGACGAGGTTATAAAATTGGTTTTTTTACTTGCCATTTGCACTTGGTCACTTTGCAATTTCTCCTTTGTCTTCCCAATTGATTTCTCCACCATTATTTTTCTCGTTGGATTTCGTGTGATTGTGAGTAAAGTTTGCATCCCCACTTTGCCCAAAGGTTTGGTTTTCTTCTCTCATTGGTTTTTAACTCTTTTGTCCCCCTTTTTTGTGTCTCAAACACTAAGTTTTTGTCACATTAGGATTTTTTACCCTTTTCGGGTGTTGGAGGTATGTTTTAACAAGAAGAACACAATGAAGAACTCCAAGAGACTTAAGGAGGCAAAAGCAGCAAATTTCTTGAGGTGAATTGCCAGCTAAAGTATTTATAAGGTTTGTTCGGAACTTTCAAGTTTTGGAGCAGTTCAGAACTTTGCCAAGGTCTAGGGCAAAGATTTGAAGTGCCTCTACAATCCAAAGTTCTGCTTGAGTCAAAGGAAGAATTCTCATCTATTCACACAATCCAAATCTCTTTCTTGGTCTCGTCTGGAGATTTCGAGTGAAAAAATAAGTCAAAACTTCGAATGGGTCTTGCCCAGAGATTTCGAGTGAAAAAACAAGTCGAAACTCTGCCAAAGTCTATACAAGGGTTTTTAAGTGCTAAGGTAGTCCATTTTTCCACCAGTGTCTTCGTCGGGGTTTTAAACTGTGAACGCAATCCAAATTTCCGCTAGGGTTTTCATCATACTTTCCATCTGCTAACACAAGACAAACTTCCACCTAAGTGTTTGACAGACTGTATGGGGTTTTGAGTAGCAATTTCTCCCGATGGGGTTTTCTATTCCGCATCCATGCTTGAGAATTCAAAAAGCAAAAAAGACATGAAATACCAATTCCAAGGGGTTACTTCACCATCCAATCTGGAGTTGAATGCCAATAAAAATTCATACACAAGTTTGGGCCACATTGACTTTGTAGAGTTCTAAACAGAATTCAAGTTGTTCCTAAATCAAACTGGATCCAAGGTATCTATGAAAATGGGCTCCCTCTAGCAGTAGCATTTCCCGTTTCGCTCAATGTCCAATGTTAGTATTAACACTTGCAAGCCATTATGACTGGGACCACAGGGAGGTTAAGAACTCGCAAGGTAAGGATGTGCTACGTTTGGCTCCGAAGTATATTGAAGATATTTTACAACTTCTTGACTTTGAGAGTTAAGTAGATTTGACGCTAAAATAAGCCCAACACTTCTAGGATGAGAACATAGGAGCTTGTACGAAGAACTAGCTAGAGAAATTTAAGGCTTGATCTTGCAAAGTGCCCAATGTATTGTTGCGTTCGGATTTCAAGATGGAGATCAATGGCATTATTACACTTTTGAACAGGGTAGTGGGGAACCCTACGACAAGGGATTTCCAAGAATAGATGTACTAATACGTCCACACAATCCAACAAAACAAATAACACATCAATTGGGCAGATTTAATAATTAATTCTATCCACAAGTAGCTCTATGAGGTGCACACAACAGGCAAATTCTACATGACCTCATACCTAGTATATGTTGTAGCAAAAAGGAGGCTCTTTCCTGGGTTGACTCACATGGGCCAACTAAATACAACTAGGGTATATGATTTTTATCCTCGTCTAATAATCAAGGCCAACTCCATTGCATTGGCGTCGCATTAATGATGCATTTTTTACAATGTGATTGACATGTTTGAAACAGAACTAGTTAACACTCAGTTCTCAATTGAAGCCACTACAAAAATCACTCAGTGGGGAGCCTAGGTCATCCAATTCCCTACCTTTTCGTACATCCGAGTGTGCGGGTTCAAGGGATCCCAATATATGTTGCTCAAGAATGTCAGCGACAAATGGGCCCCGGTGGAATTAATGAGGCAACTAGTTGAAACTCACAAATTCCTATCAAGCAAGCACAGCGTGGTAATTCATTTCCCCATATCGATTGGGAGATATACATGTGCATCCTTTGCCAAGGCAAAGTGCATGGATGTTGAGATGACCTGAGTAATAGTTCGGTCATTTCAAAGCAAGCCATCATTCGACATCAGAGGTCTAATGGAGAATGCCTTTGGATCATCACACGTACGTGTACTCTATTTTGAAGACTTCTGGATGGAATGTGAAGATATGGTAGAAGTCAAGGAGTGGGACTATTCTCACATAACCCTCCAGAAAGTGTGGGAAGTGACTTGGAAGATGTCCCTGAGGGATTAACAAATGAGGATCCTATCAATCCTATCTATCAAAAGCAATAGGTGCATCTTCAGCCTTTGCCTCAGATTGATTGGTCTCAACATGAATCTACCTCTTCGAAGGATATAACAAGTAATGTAGTAGCAAGGACTCTCACCTGACTCAAAACAAAGGAGATAGTCCCTAAGAAAACAAGTTAAAATATGTTAGGTATATTTGCAAGTTCCTTGCAGCACTCAACAAGAAACACATGAAAAGACATTCGATGGTCCTACCGAAAAAGGAAAGGGGAGGCGAAAATTAGGGTGGAGCCCACTGCACAGGTTTAGAAACCAAGGCTTACTTTTAAAATTAAGGGACAACTTGAACCTGCAAAAGAGGCGGAACAACCAAATTTCCAAGTTCCTCATTGGCCACCTTTGGTGGATAACACAACGCAAAAATTCTTGGCTTCCGATTCGTCTATAGTACCTACTAAAGTGTCTTCTCCTTCTTAGGCACCTTCATCCCCCAAGGTGACTAGACCTACATCACCTCCTAGGGTCTCATCCTCCCCTAAAGAGCATTCTTCTCCCATGCCCACATCTCCTCCTAGGGTGTCCTCGCCTCCTCACACTACTCCAACTTCTCCTCCTAAGCTATCAACTCCTCAAACTTTATCTAGCTTAAGCCTTCCTTCTTCTCCTCAACCCATGGCTACCATATACATTGAGATTACCAAGGTCACCATGACCTCCCCTCCTACTCAGATCACTCAAACCATCATCACAGATTCACCAACACAACCAGATCTGGGGGTATCGGGACAAGCTGAACAGCAGCAAATGGTTTTGAAGCAAGTTGCAAACCTGGTGGTCCCCGATTTGTTAAATAAGGTGGTGGAGAAGAAGAGGAAAGTGGTTCAGCCAGAGAAGATCAATTTCAGCACCTTGGATCTTGGTCTCTCTTTCTCCCGTGCATCTAAGAAACCTAAAAATCATTTCTAGGCTTATCACAGATGATAGGGGAACGATACAAGGAGATAGCAATTCCCTCACCAGACAAGCCAAGGGGAGATTACAGCACATGAATATCAGCTTTCAAAGGAACCTCTGGTAAATCTACTCATGAAGGTGTGAAGCAACCAAAGAGCAACTGAAAGAAAGGGTTGATCAGCTGATTGCCGTAATTCAAAAGATGACCACGCCAATTCAATACATGACACCTCTAGGCCCCCGCCACAACTGATAGACTCAGATACACTTGTTGGTGGAAGAAATTGGTCACATGGGTTGGGCTACCAAAGAATGCTCGGAGAAATTACTTATGAAGGGGCAGAACACCATTCAAACCACTTTGATTGTTTATGCAGAAATCAACTTAGAAATTGGAAGCAACATAAGAAGTAAAGGATAAGTTTGAAAGAGATATGTGGAAATAGCAATTCCTTCACCAGACAAGAGCAATGGGGAGATTACAGCACATGAATATCAGCTCTCAAAGGTACCTATGAGTAAATCTACTCATGAAGGGGTGAAGCAAGATGTACATTCTACCATTGGCATGCTATTTGAGAAGATGCATAAAGATCAAGCAACCATAGAGCAACTGAAAGAAAGGGTTGATCAGTTGACTGCCATTATTCAAAAGATGACCAGGCCAATTCAACACTATGACACCTCTAGGCCCCCGGCACAACTCATAGATGTAGATACACTTATTGGTGGAAGAAAATTGGCCACATGGGTCAGACCACCAAAGAATGGTCAGAGAAATTAATTATGAAGTGGCAGAAAGCCACTGAAGTCACTTTGATTGTTTATGCAAAAATCAACTCAGAAATTGAAGCGATGTAGGAAGTGATGGATAAGTTTGAAAGAGATATGCGGTGATAGCAATTCCATCACCAGACAAGAGCATAGGGGAGATTACAGCACATGAATGTCAGCTCTCAAAGGTACCTCTAGGTAAATCTACTCGTGAAGGCATGAAGCAAAATGTACAATCTGCCATCAGCATGCTATTTGAGAAGATGGATAAAGATCAAGCAACCAAAGAGCAACTGAAAGAGACAGTTGATCGGCTGATTTTTGTTATTCAAAAGATGACCAGGCCAATTCAATACTATGAGACCTCTAGGCCCCTGCCACAACTCACAGATGCAAATACGTTTACTGGTGGAAGAAAGTGGTCACATGGATCAGGCCACCAAAGAATGGTCGGATAAATTAATTATGAAGGGGCAGAAAGCCATTGAAGCCACTTTGATTGTTTATGCAGAAATCAACTCAAAAATTGAAGCAACGTAGGAAGTGAAGGATAAGTTTGAAACTGAGGTCAACATGTTGAAGTAATACTTGCCTAAGTTAGAGGTAATTCAACGAATTAGCTCTGACACTCTTGTAGCAGAGGACATTGTAAGTGAGGAGGATCGTGGGGATCAAATGGAGCTTCCAGATGCCACCAAATTTTGGATTTGTATAATGAAAGAATGTATTGAGAAGTTGAAGGAACCGTGAATCGAAGGGGTGAAGGAAATTGATGACATTTTTGAAGCAATTGAAAAGATTCCTTGTGCTCTCTAAGACAATTAAGGACTCGTCCTCCCGGCTCAAACAATCAAAGGATGAATATAGGCAGCTGATTAAAAAAGAATCAACTCCCGGGGCTGCTTTCAGTATTGATTTGAGTCAGTGAAGTAAAATATCAAAATACTTTTTATAAGCTAGAGAAGGATATGAAGACATTCCATAAGGTGCCCTCATGGATGATCAATGAAGATATGGAATGTCGAGTGTGTAATCTGTACACCAGGTCTAGCTGAAAATCGAAAAAGGAAATCTTCTTCAATTTCGATGGCTATAGCAAAAGGATTTTGGTTGCCAAAGAAAAGGTCATTGAAGTTCAAGGCGATGAAGGTATAGACCAGGATGAGAATGTGGGGGGGGGGGGAATCCCCGATTCGCAGCTGTTTTGACCAAGTCAATTTTACAATTTCTACGTTGTTTATTTTCATGATTGTAAAATGTCACTCTATTTCTGTAACAAAAGCACATCATGTAGCTGAAATATGGGAGGCATTTTCCCATAAATATGTATATGCCAATCATTGTAAGGGACTTTTTAGTGGAAGGAGAAATTCTGGAGAGAGAAATTTTGAAGCTTTGCATTCAACATTTTCAATAAGAAAAATAGAGAGACATATTCAGACTGTGTTGAATATTGACGTTGTGGTTACTATTTGAGGTTATGTCGAATGGGCAATCATCTCTTTCCAATTTACATTTCAACGAATTGTCTTTATTATGTGATTAAAATAGGATTTGTGTTTGCCTATCTGAACGTGCAGGTCTTCCTTTTCTTTCCTCCTTTCAATTTCTTATTCTATTCACTCTACTTCCCTACTCTCTCTACTATTTCCTTTCTTACGACTTTCAACCTTTTAGGAAGGGAACCTCATACCCCAAAAGGATAGAATAGTATAGATAATGCACATATGGTTTTCATGCTGTTTTGTTTTCAATAAAAGAACCTCTCCATATAATAGAGGAGGGACGTTGTCAAACAATATTGGTGCCAAAGCTACATATTTTGCACACGACAAAATAGTTTGCCAACAATATTCTCAAGCATAATGTTGAAATTATGAATTGCAGACTTCAATATCTGGAGGATAGGGTTTCTAATGTTCCTGTTTGCAGTACTAGAGCTAAAATCTCATAGTCCCACATGGTAGCTGAAAGAACACATGAAGAAGGTCGCACAACAGTACCAATTCTTATGCCACAATGGCTCAACATAGCAAGTGCGAGGTCCCTGTAATGAATTTTAACAAGATGTCGTTCACTCAAAGATACAATTGCCCAATGACTGAAGTTGGCCCATTTCAATGCTTCCCAAGTATAATTTCAAATGAAGCCTTTAATAAAAAAATGTGGAACAAAATAATCACTTATGTCATGCTTTCACTGATATATTTAGTTCGTCTTTACTATTTTCTCTGTGTTATGGTGTGGTTACATAATGGCTCCTAAGCATGCTTTGTCTAGCTCTCATTGTAACTTGGATATGAAAAACGTGACTCGTCCTATAAAGCCTATTTTTCAAATCCTAAGACTTCGGGCTGTTTTGTACTTCCTCCTTTATATCAATATATTTTACCTTTATCACAAATAAATAAAAACCAGTTACAATTCTAAAATTAGATATATATGCTATAATATTTGTAATTAATTGTTTATGCATACAAAACATCGAATTCCCAACAATTTCATGTGTTGTCCACCAAATTGCCAATTATATCCAGATCACTCTGTATATCTTGCATACATGATGAAACATACGACAAATATGTGATGTATTAAATGTAGTCATATATCATTGCCGCAAAGAAAATTTACTCTGAAAATTTACTATCAGTATATATTAATTTGATTTGCATTCTGAACACCAAAAGTAAAACATAGGGAGGAGCCCATATTGGTCACATGGACACCTAACTGGAGGAAAGTGGTGCACACCAATGTATGTAGATGTTCTACAAGTTTCCAGCTCAATGCAATGTTAGTATTAAGGGGACTTCAAGATCTGCACATGGCCTTGGTACAGTTACATGTCTAGGTAATGAGAAATAATTAGACAGGAGAAGGGAGGAGTTGTATCTTGTATTGATATGCACAAACCTTCAATCTTTGCCCTACAACGTAAGAAGTTTTCAAGGCATTAAGGTTAAATCTACTATGCTCATCATATAAAACAGTCGCATGGAGGTAGATTGCATGTTAGATAGGGTAGTAAGGGCAATTTTCCGCCATACTTCATGGCTGGTCTCCATGAGACACTTGACTGCTTATATTGCTTTCCATAATGGTGACTTTTGGACCATCCTCAACATAGAGTTCAAACAATGCTAGGCTTAACCATTACATTCTCTCAGTTGATCAAGTAGGCTTGCATTGCATGCCAAACCTAGAGTGCCAATAACACTAAATTCTCAGCATATGTAGTATAGATGTTATCATAAAAACCACATTGCCTACACAGCTACTTGCTTTAAGTTTGTGAATACCACAAACAAAATTTTGGAAGAGAAAATGCAGATGATTTCCAGACAAATAGATATCACCTTAAAATCCCAGTTCCACATCCAACATCCATAACCACAGCTTGATTGAATAGAGATGGATTGTTTAAAATTGCTACCCTATATGCATCCATCCGCACCTGAAAGCTCAACAGACATTTGGCAATCAGTAATTTCTCTACTGAATAAAGCCACAAATAGAGTTACAACATAAACAGATAAAAATGAAATATGCAACAAATGTAAATCATACTCCATTTAGATTTGTCCACCAATAAACAAGTATGAAATGTCATTAGCAGGACAAGCTAGACTACCCTAAATGCGGCAAATACATACATTGAAATTTGATCTTCCCTGATTCGTTCTTTCAGTAGGCATCCATGTTCTGAGATTCTCTTTTTTCTGTTAATATTTGTTGTCTAATACTACATCTATAAAAAGCATTAAAGTTTAAAGAAACATAAGAGGAAAACAGAAGTATCCCCAACAGCCTTTCAACTGTTAACGTTGAACTACACATATAGAGCCTTAAAATTAAGATTAAAGAGAGAATGGGCTTAAAATATAGAGCCTTAAAATTAAGATTAAAGAGAGAATGAGCTTTAAATATAGAGCCTTAAAATTAAGATTAAAGAGAGAATTCACAATTCACCTGATCACTAAGCATTTCTCTGTGAATTCCAAAGCGACTGTAAGCGCCAAAGTAGCTCTCATTGATGTTCTTTATCTCCTTCTTCGCCACATTCGCAAAAGTGACTTTGGACTTCTTGTCCTTTAACTTTGGAAGAGAAGATGGATTAGAATTCTGCTCTGGTGTGACCTTTCCATTGCAATGATTAGAATCTGTATTAAGACCATATACTTCTCTGTTATTAGGTCTATCAATTCTCCCTGTACCTGTAGCTCCACTAGTTGATTCAGAGGTACAAAAGTTATTTGGGGCTAAATCTAGCAGCTCATCATCATCACTCAAACTGTCAACTAGATCTCTTATGGCTGTCAATTCATCACCTCCTAGCTCTCTAATTAATTCCTCTTTGTCAACCACATCAATGCTATTGATGCCCTCCATGATATCTTCTCCTTCATCTTCAAATCCATACAATAAGGGATCGTCTTGCAAGAAGGGAGAGAGATATTTGTCATCCTGCCAGGTGACTTGACCATCTATGCTGCCATGTGAGTCTAATATAAAACTAGAGTGGTCAGATGCATGCAAATGCTCCAGAAGAGCTTCGTTGGAGTCTTGAACTAATCCACAACTCCAACATTTATGTGTTGCTACCTAAGAAGGATCAAAAGATTTGAATAAGAAATAATATTTCCCTCCAATCTCAACCCATTAAAATGGTTATTTCCAAAAATACAATGTACACAACGCACCTTAGCAACTGCTTGAGCAATTAGAATGAACATACGAAGATAACAGTCAGCTACGCTTGTATCAAAGAGAAATAATGATCCTTTAAAATTAATCTTTCACTAGTGAATTGGGCAGACAACATAGCAATTGAAGTTAATAATCTTATTGCAACTTTTACATGATTAAACGTTGTACTAAATCATGCAGATCTGGGGCTCTAGAAAAAAACCGCGTGGGAAGAAAAGTGTACAGTTGAGATCCATCTTGTTAAAACTACAATCATTAACAGGACCTCAATTACAAAAATAATTAAACCTCCATAACATCCAGGGCGGATTATAAATCAGCATATGGAGAAGACATGCATAGCTCTTGACTGTGTACTAAAATATCAACCACAGCTGCAATGTTTATGACTCCAGATTGATAAGACATAACGAATTCATATTATAGAGGCAAATTTATCCTGCCCCATGCATCATGAGGATCAGGACCGGTAAGAAAATAAATGTCAAAATGGTAATTTCCTAAGTTAACAAAGAGTTAACATTTGTGTTTGGTAACAAAATCATAAAAACACAATATTTAATTACACAAAAAACAGTGTCCACTAAGGTTAGTCTAAATTGACTGTGGATGATAAGGCGTAATGTACATTGTACTTAATTTTGGAAAGACATAATGTTAAGTTTTACAACAGAAATATACACCTCAATCCCAAATAGAACCCTGCAAACAATGACAGCATTAAAATGAAATTTGAAAGAGCATCAAAGAACAATAAGCAAATGTTGTAGGAATTTTAAAGGATAATACAAGGTAGGGCTTATTAATTTTTGCAGTCGGATTAGGATTCAGCAATGGAGATACCCTCCATTAGAATACAACAGGGTGACCAGAGGAGGTGGTTACCAAATTAACAAAGTCACCTGGAGACAGGATACTTCTCAGGTACAGGAGACGGACAGGGACAGAGACACTATTTTTTTTAAACGGTACAAGGGTACTCAGAGACGGCAAAATATTTAAGAAATAAATCTATACAGATACAAAATTCAAATATATCTGTTTCATAGTTTCAGTGTTAGTATTACATATGTAGCCTACAGTTTATTAGCACAAGCTGCTACCAAGTATCACTCTTTCCCATTTCAATCAATTGATAAAGCTTCTTTATAGACATATTCAGACTTCTTTGGGTTTCTCTTCTTACTAGTACCACATCAGGCTTTGATAAGAAAATAAAAAACTTCTGCTACAGAAATACTATGGTAAAATTAGAGAAATGCATGCTTATATGTATGTTTTTTTGGTTCTATTAACTCTCATCAGCCAATTATTCATATTTGAGGAAAAAACCAATGCAATTTATATGACCATTTTTAGAAACTTCTACGGGAAGCTACCCAATTTTCAAGAGAGATGCTTCCATAAGACATTAAAAAGATGCTAGGAAATGTCATCTGAAGTCTCCCGATGTATGCACAACTCCCCTGGTGCATCTCTGAGGAGGTAAAGCATTTTAAATATTCAGGACGAGTACCAGAGATCAGGGTAAATGTTTCTAGGTACCTATGGTTATTAATGAATTGAAAAACTGGCGTAAAATTAAAAAAATTGAATTGGAAGATTGTAGTAGGCAGATATAGGGAAGCTTGAACTCTTTGTTTAATGTTTAAACACGGAAAAAATCTTTTCATGCCAAGAGGAGAGCGAGTTAGGCTGCCCGGGCTTTAAAAACTGCATTAAATATTGAGATTTCAATCATTATTTTGAGGCCCAGTCTGACTAAAGCCCAAGACTGGCTGGCTGTGTCAAAGACCTGGGACTGGGCAAGGCCTTGTAATTATGAATACCACAATATTTAATACAACGATGATCCTGATTTCCTTGTGAATTAAGTTTTCTCCATTGACAAGTTGTTTTGCAAATGTGAATTATACTGGGCCTACTGGTCTGGTAGACTTACAGTTGATTCGCATATTCTTATGGGTGTTGCTAGTTAGTGATGACTGATGTGTACTAAAATGGCTTAATAAATAGTCTAGATGACTGTCAGACAGAAGTGTTAGAAATTACTTAGTGCTTAAAAATTGAAGCTGTTGAGCTACTTATGTCTTATAGAAAATATGTCAACACACAATGAGAATAAAGATTGAAGATGCATCAAACTTCTTGACAATAAAAGGCAAAAAAACAAGCTGGGTTAATGAATGAACATTGTTTCAAATTTTGAAATGGAATCCCTCCTCTTACAGCTATGTAGTTTATGTAACTTTGTGCCCTATGTTTTCCATGAATCAGACTATTCCACTCAGGAAAATACCAAAAGGTTTTTCTCTTCTCTTATTTAAAAGCTTACATTACATTACAATCACAACGTTAGAAGATGTCTTCAGACCTTGCTGCATGTAAAAGAAAGGAACTTTTTCCTAAGCTTTCGTTACTTTGCAAGTCAGCTGATATTTTCAAACCCATATAAAATGGAACTTTTTTCTAAGCTGCCATTGCACCATAGGTCAACAGATATCTTAAAGACCTCACTGCATATAGAAGAATGGAACTTTTTTCAAGTTTTCATTGCATTGCAAGTCTGCTGTATATAGATACCTGCCTGCATATAAAAGAATGAAGCCTTTTTCTAAGCTTTAATTGCCTCACAAGTCAACAGATATCAATGAATCCTTTTATAAGCTTTCATTGCATCACAAGTCAACAGATATCTTTAGACCTCGCTGCATACAAAAGAATGAAACTTTTCACTAAGCTTTCATTGCATCACAGGTGGACAGATGTCTTCAAACCTCACTGCATATTATAGAATATCATTTTTTTCTTAGCGTTCAATACATCTCAAGTCAACAGACATCTTCAAACCTCACTGCATATTAACGAATAGAAATTAGAGCATAGAACTTTTTTCAAAGCTGTCATTAGTATTACATTGCTTCAAACCTCACCGGAAATAAAATCCTGGAATTTATTTCTAAGCTCCCATTGCATTAAAAGTCAACAGATATCTTCAGACCTCAGTGCATACAACAAGAACGGAACTCTGGTCAGCTATATAATTATCCATCGACCAAGCATCTTCACTGGCAAACCATGAGCACATTACAATAGTAGTGACAGAGAGCTTGTTTCTGTCGTAATAATTACATGGGATTCCAAAAAAGCTAAGCAACTGCAGCCCCAGAAGCACGCACTATGTTTAAGTTTTTGAAACCTGAAACAATAAAAGATAACAAATACTTGGATTCAAGCATAGTTACCAAATATGGTGGTTTCATATATATTTACCATATTTTTCAATCCACTGTATAAAAATGCAAAAACTGTGATCTCATTGGTGGAAGTGTTTAAAATTTCTTCTGTAGCTCTAGTTTCTATATTGAGCTGGGTTTTCAAAAAAAAACAAAGTATTATTATAGATGTAATTTACTGTATTTTTTGTCCACCTTATAAAACGCTCCGTATAAAAGTTGCTAGCTTGCATTCAAGTTTTTATTTTCATACCAGTAGCTGTAATGTATATATTTACAACAGAGCTGTCTTATTGTGGGGTGTCTATGCTGGGAAGTGTTGAGCATTTATGGCAGCTCCTTTTCCAGCATTTTCCCCCACCAGACATGTCAGTGTCATTGCTCTGCATCAGGTCAGCAAGATTTATGCACATCTTTTATCTCTATATTTCTTACACCACTGTAACCACCACCAATTCCAACCCACTGATTGCAGCTTGATCTTTTCGGAATCTTTTTGTTTTTGAACATATCTTACCAAATATCTAAATGAGATTTTAACTTATCATGTTGTTAAATCGCCAAAAGCAAGTGTCAATCACCAAAAATCAATTTACATTATATATATGCAAACCGTGAAAATAGATTCCCTGTGTGTCTCTTATCTTCTTTGATAGCTGGGTATATGCAGAGACTAGTGGATTTTTGGATTTGGGGCAAAATAGGTGTATAGGGAACTTCCAAGGAAGCTATTCCTGCATATACAGGGTTTCTCCCGTAACTTGTTTCACTTTGTTGCTGTGTTGGTTGGGGTTTATCATCTTGTGAGGGGCATGTTTGGAGCACTTGAAAGTTGAAACCCGTGCAAGGGAGCTTCTGCTCATGGAACCTTTGCCTCAGCCAGTTCAACTTGGCCATGTCATGGGTGGAATTGAAGGCCTACGATGGAACAGATCGAAAGAAGTCCTTGCTCATCACCATCAAGGGCCAGATCTATGATGTGTCTCAGTCCAGGTGTGTTTCTCTTGTTTAAAATTTCCGATTCCTTTCAATTTTGGGTACCCAATATTTTTCCCCTTCTTTTCTGGGGATCCTTCTTTATTGGAAACCCCTCATTTTCCCTTTTGTTTTGGTAATCCACTTTTTGCCCCAATTGTAGCTATTTTGAATTTTAGTTAGATATTTACGAGTTCTGCTATTGGTTCTTCTTAGTTTGCTTGGTCGGTCATTGAATCGAAGCTCAGGGTTTGTTTCAAGGCCTGTATAGCTCTTATTTTCACACACGTTGGATGTATGGTGGTGGTGGCAAAGGTGAACCGTTCATTTTGGTTTCATCTACAGTCGTTTCGTGGTCAGGTTATTTGCAACTACAACATTGCACAAACATGCCCTTTCCATTATGCTTTGGTGGGTGTGCATACCCTGTTCCAATTGTGCTGCAGATGAGAACCATTAACTACAGTTCAAGACTATTGTCTCACAGAGCTGGTTGTGGAGAATTTCAAACTGATTGGAACATTTTTGCCCTTTACACTGAGTGTCTTCCCCTTTTGACATTTCTTTTTTCCCATTTCAGCTATTGGCGCTGTGTAAATCGTGTTTAAAATGATTTTAGTTTTTTTAATCTAGTTCTTTCAAAAAAAAAAACAGAGGAAGAACCATTTCTTTCGTTATCAAAAATTAATAATTTTTCCTCCCTATGCCCGATGGACTGCTGTCTATTTCAGTCATGTGTTTGTGAAGGTGTTCCTTGCAAAAGAGGGGACACTTTAGACATATCTACAGGCACATTTTCACAGCCAAGAAATAGGTTGGAAATTATGGTCCTGTTTTGCACTCTGCCTCTTTGAAGTATATTGTTCTGAAATTGAAAAGTGACCTGGCATGGAAGCTGTTGTTTGACCTCTCCTAGAGCACATGCGTTTACCATTTTCAATAGCATGCCGCCTTTTTCTAGGCTGCAGTCATGTCCTGAATTGCTTGCTTTGTAACCTACTCTTTTTTTTCTATGCTAGGGTAAGTGTGATTATGTTCAGAATATAATTTTTTGGTTTGTAATCTGTGATCTTGTAATGTCCCCTTTTTCAGAATTAATTAATTCTGAATACCTGAAGCCTATTTTTATTATTATCCATAAGCTAAGGGGAAATTAAAAGAGGAAAATAAATTAATTTACGTGTTCCAAGGATATTTTTATATTTTAATTGGAAAAATGACACTTAAATTATATTTTAATCCAGAAAGCATTAATAGAATAAAATAATAATAGAAAGTTGACTTCTATTATTGGGCGCAAGAGTTAGAATTAATAAATAAATAAATAAAGGAGGCGCCAAAGTTAGAGAAGGTCGCATGAGTACCAACATCCTAATTTTAGGATGGGAGGTGGATAAAGTGTTTTTCAATTTGTTTAATCTTATTTTTGAGATGGGGTGCCAACATGGGGGAGGAATTATATTATTTTTGATTGTTTTTGGAGCATGCATGTATTTCCATAAGGGGGTGCCCACTTTAGAGAGGGGTTGGAAGTTATAAAAGCAGATTTGGGGTTTGTTATTGGAACATCTTGAAAATTCATCAGCTATTTTCTTTGTCTGCAAGTAGCTTTTGCTTATGCTTCTGTAATAGAAGACGAAAACCCTCCTTTACACACAAATTTGAGGACGAAATCCCTCACTTCTCAGCTAGGCAATTCCATTTCAAGGGTTGCAGTGACAATTCAGGGTGCAAGTGTTCCGCCACTTCAGCTCCAAATAATTGTATTAAGACACTAGTATTTTTATTGTTGTTGGTTCATATTCAATAAATAAAAGACTGATTTCTACACATTATGGTTCGTTGTTTTTATACAAAATATCAAATTATCGTTGTTGTTATAAAAGTTAGATTTTAATACTACTTCCCTAGGGTTTAATAAAATATCCAGATATGTACGAAATTATTTTTAGGGATATTACGGTTTGTAATGTCCCCTTTCAAAATTAATTAATTTTGAATACCTGAAGCCTATTTTTATTATTTTCCAGGCTAAGGGGAAATTAAAAGAGGAAAATAAATTAATTTAAGTGTTCCAAGGATATTTTATATTTTAATAGGAAAAAAGACACTTAAATTATATTTTAATCCCAAAAGCATTAATAGAATAAAATAATAATAGAAAGTTGTCTTATATTATTGGGCGCAAGACTTAGAATTAATAAATAAATAAATAAAGGGGGCGCCAAAGTTAGAGAAAGTTGCATGAGTACCAAAGTCCTAATTTTAGGATGGAAGGTGGATAAAGTGTTTTTAAATTTGTTTAATCCTATTTTTAGGATGGGGTGCCAACATGGGGGAGGAATTATATTATTTTTAATTGTTTTTGGAGCATGCATGTATTTCCAGAAGGGGCGCCCACTTTAGAGGGATTAGAAGTTATAAAAGCAGATTTGGGGTTTGTTATTGAAACATCTTGAAAATTCATCAACTATTTTCTTTGTTTGCAAGTAGCTTCCGCTTCCACTTCTTCTGTAATAGAGGACGAAAACCCTCCTTTACACATAGATTTAAGGACGGAATCCCTCACTTCTCAACTAAGCAATTCCATTTCAAGGATTGCAGTGACAATTTAGAGTGCAAGTGTGTCGCCAGTTCAGCTCCAAACAATCGTAGCTGGTTTGTATTCAATAAATAAAAGACTGATTTTTACGCATTATGGTTCGTTGTTTTTACATAAAAAATCAGATTATCGCTGCCGTTATAAAAGTTAGATTTTTAATAATGCTGCCCTAGGGTTTAACAAAATATCCGGATCTGTTAGAAATTATTTTCAGGGATATTACAGATCTCTTCTCATGAAATATCACAAATGCAGTTAACAGAAGACATGGGCATCCTCACAAAGCAGTGATGCTATTTCAGCAAATGCAACCAACAGGTGTCCAATCTGATCTATTCACTTTTGTTAGCATACTCCCGGCATGTGCCAAAATAGGAGCTTTGAAACAGGGTTACAATATCCACCAAAGCATTATGGAGAACGGACTTTTATCAGATGTTTGAATTGCAAACTAAGTCACCAGGTGCGTGTTCGTGTTCGTGTTCGCCGAGGATTAAATTCGGATTAAGTTCGGCAATGATAAAATTCGGATAAAAAATTCGTGATTAAATTCGGCTGTTATAATTTTCAAAAAAAAATTTAAAAAGATATAAATAAACAAAATTTTCAAAATAGCTAAAACATTACCATACAATTTGAATTACCAATTCTATTCTTAATTATTTTATAAAAATTAAAACATTAATAAACTAAAAACAATTGTAAATTTATAATTATAAAACATAAAATATGAATAACATTAAAATTATAAATTATAAAATGTAAACCAATTGTAAATTATAAATTTTAAATCTTACTCAACCTAATTGACCAAAATTATAATTTATAAAATATAAAATATAAATCAGTTATAAATTATAAGCTTTAAAAGTTAAAACTTACTCTAACCTAATCGACACATTGAAAAATATATTTCACGGGCAACGGGCAAGGATTTTTAACATTTTCTCGTGGTTGTCGGCGGCGCTAGGGATGGCTCCAAGTCGCAGGTGTATCAACTCTCCGGTATTATGCAGAAAATGTAGGAGAGCAGGCCATGACTCATTTAAATGCAAAGAAAAATGAATGCAAATGGAAACGCATCTAACTGGACTGAAGCCGAGTGCTCTGACGATGGAATCTCCCTGCGTGTAGGTCAATGAAGCTCGTGGCCCTGAGCAGCTGGTCGTAGATCTGTCCCTTGATGCTGGAGAGGCAGTGTTGGAGCAGAACACAGGTCACTTGAACTCAAAGCTCAAGTCGCAATGTTTTATAAGTTTTTTTTAATGCCGAATATGTACGAATATTCGCGATTTTTATTTGGGTGAATAAGGTTCAGCGATTTTTGAACTTTTTGCTTGAAAATCGCCGAACCCTGTGACTTAGGTTGCAAGTGCCCTGGTAGATGTCTAAAAATATGGAAGCATGCACAAGGCATGTGAACTATTCGACAAAATGGCTGAACGAAATGTGGTCTCGTGGACTGCAATGATTGTAGGATATGCACAAAATGGGTTTGTTGAAAAGGCTTTGGAAGCTTTCGAGCAAATGCAACTGACAGGTGTAAAGCCAGACTCGACAACCTTTGTCAGCATCCTCCCAACCTCTGTTCAAATGGGAACTTTACAGCAGGGCATATACATCCAACAGAGCATAATGGAAGCAGATTTTGGTCAGATATAGTTGCAAGTGCCCTAGAAGACATGTATGCAAAATGTGGAAGCATACACACAAGGCATGTCAACTGTTCGACTAAATGCCTTGGAAATGTGGTCTCGTGGAATGCACAAATGTAAGATATGCATAGAATGGATTTTGCACGGATGCTATCAAAATCTTTGAAGTAATGGAGTACTACGGAGCATACCCTGACCACATTAGCTTCATCATTGTTTTGTTAGTGTGTGACCTAAGTCACAAGGTTCGAGCTCGAGTTCAAGTTCAACGAGGGGTAAAGTTCGAAAAACAAATCGTCATTAAGTTCAAACTTTGAATAATAGAAAAATTAAAATAAGTATAAATTTAAAATTAAAAGTAAAATAAACTTTAAAAAATAAATAATTTTTTAAAAATAAATATAAAATATTAATTAAATAAAACAAATCAAATAACAAAAATTATTGCATCCCAAAGGTCCAATATAGATGTAGCATTCATCATTGGGGAATTTATTGTTCAATTTGCAAGGTTTGAAGGGCTGTATCCAAAATATACACAAATCTTTCAACAAATTCAAATCGGCAGAACCAGAACCAGAACCAGCGATCTAATCTAAGGGCATCATTGACATGTTGTTAGAGATGGAAATGGACAAATCTATGGGCACTTCTCAAACATTTTTTTCTCTGCCTATGCCATCCTCAGACAACTCTACCACAGCTCAGATGCAAGACACAAGCAGTAGAGGATATTTTATAGTGCATGACCTTCCTCTATCGATTATTTTTCCCCCTTTGTCCATTTCCTGCGTGGCATGTAATCCATACCGAACTGCAATGGTTTTCGCTGAATTTTTGGTCGCAGCAATTGCATCGCGGAATATCAAACCTTTTCGTGAAAATTTGGCAAACCTTGCGATACAGCATGTGACTGTGCAAGTTTAGTTAAAGAGGGTTGTTAATACTTCAATGGCATGAGTGCCTCTTATAGCATTACACCTGTAATTGATCATTATGTCTGCAGTGTTTACATTCTTGGCCGCACTTGATATCTTTTGGAAATTTTAGCTTTATTGTCAACATGCCAATTAAACCTATGGTGGTTGTGTAATGTGTTTGATTGGTGCTTGTAGAGCACCTAAGAACATGGGGTTAAAATTAATTACAGAGCTCTTTTTTTTAGCTGGATCCTCAAAATGCTGCAACTTATGTTCTTCTGTCAAACATCTATGCAGAAATATGCAGGTGGGGTGAGGTTCAAATGGTAAGGAGACTGATGAAAGATAGAGGAATTAAAAAGACACCTTATGTAGTCGGATTAAAGGGCATAAAATGGTGCATTTTTTTTAGTGTAGGAGACAAAGCACACCCGCAAATGTAGGAAATCTATCTGAAGTTGGAGAAATTGTCTTGAGAGATGAAGGCAGCAGCATATTTTCCAGATTAAAAACATGTACTGAGTGATGTGGACAAGGAAGAAAAAGAATTATTCCTCTTCCACCATGGTGAGAAGTTGGCGATTGCTTTGGATTGTTAAACATGCCCCCTAGGACAACTATTGGAGTTGTCAAGAACCTTTGAGTATGTATTGACTGCCACAATGCAGCCAAGTTTAGCTCCAAGATTATTACAAATAAATCGTTGTGAGAGATGCAAATCAGTTCCATCATTCCAGAAAAGGGAGATGTTCTTCTAAATATTATTGGTAATGCTATGTGAAGCAATATGTAAACATACGCTGGCACTATAACAGGTACACCATGTCAGACCTGCGGTGACAAAGAAGGGACTAGGTTTTATTTTTAGCTTCTAAAAAAAAATCGAAGCGTTTGAAGATCTAGACCATGCCATTGACTTAATAAATCGGATATATAGTCTGCAATGTGCATCGCTGCTTTTATATACCGATGGGGTGTTTGTTAAAGCTCTGTTTTATTTAAAAATGGAGGTGTCATGACATTGAATTGCTTATAGGAAACTTGCACGTGTCTGGGATGATAAGCCGGGGAAGGAAGAGAAAAGAAAATAGAAAACAGTGATGGTTCTTTTGACCAACCTTCGTCATTTTGAATGATCCTCTTGTCTAGAATAACCGTATTATATTGTGCTTATGTTAGGACTGTCATTAGGGATTGAATTACACATTTAAGCTTATGTATCCAACTTTATATATGCTTGTGTGTTTTGTCTCATTTATGATGAGAGATTTTTAATGTTGTTCCAAATCCCTTTTTGGGAGATCTTGAAATTACTACATTGAAATGAATTTCTAAATTAGCTTAAAATTTGATATCCCTTCTAGCGCACCTTCGGACTCGTGCAATTGCTAGTACATTTATTTTAGCTCAAAAAGAAAAAGAAAAAGAAATTAATAATGTGGCCAACCTGAGAACGCAAATAGTTGATGAGCTTGAAAGTTCCATAGAAGTCGAGAGCAAGAGATTTTCTAAGGCTTGGAAAATCAAAAGCATGATCGTTGGAGCAATGCTTGAAGACTGCATCAGCTGATTCCAAACGCCGATTGCAGAAAAGACAAAGGCATTGTGTGGCATCGTCATCGTCATCCTCCCAGTCATCCCATCGGCCTGCTGCATCCTGCTCCTCCTCTTCTTCTTCGTTATCGTCATGAAATCTAGGGTCCTTCATTGTCACTTCAATTGTCATATTCACTCAAACCTTTAAAACCCTAAACCCTGGAAGCATTAATCAAACCTTCAAAACCCTAAACCTTGGGTCAAAGAATCGAACCTTCAGACACTTAAACCCTGAATCAATCAAACAACACTTAAACCAAAATCCTGCCTTCCGATTTATATGTTCTAACACAGTCTATGCTTCAAGACTTAATTTCTTTAGAAGAGTATGATTACCGTTAAAGTGTCATTGAGATTAGTATGAGGATTTTGTAGAAGTAGTAGATCTTTTAAATCCGTTGAGTGTGATTTTGTTAGACAGATTTGAGATGTACGTCTTAACAATTTTAGGACTTTGTTAGGGTTATAGATGATTTGATAAATTGGGTTTTAGGGTTTTTAGGGTGCTTGTGGAGTATTGGTCAAAATTTGGTGTTATTCCATCTCTTCCCCTTTAAGAGAAAATGACCGTGGTTTTATTTGGTTAGGGTCTGACCGTGGTCTACTAAACATAATCTTTTAAGTTAAATAGAAAAAGAAAAACAGTATACACGAGATTACACAAAGTATATGATTTGTTATTTTTTATTGGAATTGTCGCAATTATATTACCATAAAAAGAGGTTATAATAAAAGGGGTGGCCGGATAGAGTCACGGCCTAAAAAACGTGCGAAAAGGTTGACAAACAGCTAGCAAAAGATTATATTATGAGTAACTAAGCACAAACAGTCGCAATATTGGGTGGAGGGGGAGGATCATATTGAGGCAAAAGAGTGCCAATAACAGATAGCTCTTCATCTAGCAGGTCTTAAACAAACCAGTCATCTAGATGGTATTGGGTAGCCAGTGAAACCATAATTCCCCACCCATGAGGTGGGGAGCTCGCCACAGGCATGTCATGCGCAAAAGAGGGCTAACGAGGCAACATAGGTAGGAGAACCAACCGCGAACTTCCCCCGCAGTGGTGGTGGTCTTCATCCTCTAAGTCATTAAGGCAACACCGACACCGAATAATTGGAGGTGGTAAGCCCAACTAACGTTGATCTGAATGTATCTGACTCATAATGCAAGGAGTGCTCCCCCAGTGTGTGAGCAGCTGCTGAAGATGTTAGAACTCCAGGGCCAACTTCTCCGCTAGTGCCTGAATCTGAAGGTACACAATAGAAATAACATTAATTTTATCATTACATTCGAAGTGGAAAGAGATAGTATCATTATTCAAAATAGTTGCATTTCTAACTTTCCATAATTGAAATAAAATGATAGCTCTAAAAAATGTTGCAAGAATGCAATGTAAACAAGCCATATAGAAGAATCACTAAACATAAACATTCTCCAAGTGAGAGGCTCGAGGTGATAGGGCTTGAACAATGACTGAATCCAGGTCCAAGCAGCATGGCCACGAGGCAGAACCAAAAAATGTGCTTGAAAGTTTCAAAGTTACCACAAGCCAGACATTTGAGGTGGCTAACACCAAGATGTTTAAGCTTTTCATTGAGCAAAAGTCCCTAGTTAACAAAACACCAAAGGAAGTGGATAGTTTTAGGCTCAATTTGGGATTGCTAAGTACAGTTAAGGAGGAATAGCCATGTTCGAGGGGAGGAATTGAGGTTCCATCTAATATTAAGTTTTCCAATGGTGGCAGGAAAAGGGCTCATAAGTTGGTAGCGCGATCCCTATGTGTAGTTCTTAAAAGTAGTGTCCAAGTTCCATTGTCAATCCTTCCACCAATTAATATGAGGCTGCAACTCCAACTTGTGGAGCATAACATCTGGGAGTAACATCTGTGCTTTGAGAATTGAAAGGAGGTCTACATTTCTCAAGTCGAATTTGTTGTCCTCTTGAAATTCTCCCTCTTTTGAGAAGTTCAAATTTTTTTAAAAAATTGAGTTAATGCTTTTTCTATTGTTCTGATAAAGGGAAAATTGAGAAGTCGGAAAAAACTACGTTTTTTGAGTCATTTTGTGTAATTTGTGGGTCTGTCGGACATTTTTTTCCCATGTGTCCCAAGTTCATTCGGGCTTCTTGTTCGCTGATCATTCGCTTTACCCGAAAATCTGTTTTCTTGCGGGCCCGTCGGAACTTTTTGTTCCAAATGTCCCAAGTTCATTCGGGCTCCCTGTTCGTCGATCGGTCGCTTTACCTGAAAGTCTGTTTTCTCGCGGGCCCGTTGGAACTTTCTGTTCCAAATAACACAAGTTCACCCAGGCTCAATGTTCACCTTTCACCCGCGTCGGCCACATCGCGCACTTCACGTACTTTCATCCCTCATGTCCCGAAAACATTTGTGCGTTATTTTCCTGCGTCACCCACATCGGCCAAGTCGCTCTTTCGCGTCCCACATGTCCCAAATGAACCAAAGGCCATTCGGGCTAATTTTTCTCGTTGTTCCCGAATATATTGCTTTTTAAGTTGGTAGATGTGTATTTAATGCACATTTATTACCTTTCTCTCTCCTAAAATGGTTATTTAATAAGCTGCCCCCTACGCATTTTTGCACATTGCTTTCTTGTTATCAATTGCTCATACCCTCGCAATTGGAATTTTTGTGCGCGTACCCGTTCCCCCTGCAATTTCATCAAGAGTTCAGACTTTGACTTTGTTTTTCAAGTCGCTATTAACATGAAGATTAAATTCCAAGGTCAGGAGCAAGTTTCACCGCTCAAGTATGTCGTTCCCGATATCGGGGATAGTGAAGTTCACCACCTGGACTTTGGAGATTTCTAGACTAGGATGACAGGCCTGAATCTCTCTCCTATGGCGCAAATGATTCACGATAGTGGCTTGGCATTCGCCGCTGGTTTCCCGATCTTAGTATAATGTGCAGACATGGTACTTGCTTGTGGTGCTCACTTCAGCCCCGACTCAAGTGAACTAACAAATGTACATGGGGAGCTCATCGCCAAGCTCGATGTTGTCACCATTGGCACTGCCCTAAGGATTCCTGAAATGGATAATTCTATAGTCATCTCTCAGAACCAGGCTGAGGCACTCTTCGACCAAGACAGTGAAAAATACAAGGCAAAGGTGGCGAAGTCTTGGCTTAAAAACCCTAAAAAGGGGGCGTCCCGTCTATCCAAAGCTCTGTTTCGTGTCGATTTCAATGAGCTGTTAGATTTTATAATCTTATTAGCTCGGGTCATGGGCTTATCCTCTACCAACGAGTTCCATTTCTGGATGTGCCCACTTATCAACATGGTGTGCGAGGGAACTCAAAATATCAACTGGGCAGAAATCATCAGCATGAACTTGGCAGAACAGTTGTCCAATGTACAGCAAACCAAGAAGTTTTACATGACTTCATATCTGATGTATACCCTAGCAGCATCAAGGCAATGGTTTGGATTCACATACATTAATGCTCATAAAGGTGACCCTATATATGCTTACTGCCCTCAATTCACCCTAAACACTAGCAATCGCAACTTCAGGAGGGTGAATGATGCTTTCACCATGTACATTGTAAGACTTCTGGAGAGCGACACTGCAAGGAGGTTCACTGATGAAGCCATGAGCCTAATAGTGAAGTACGGTGCCTACTTCATCCAGCTCAGAAAAATCTCCTATATCAGGCTAGCAGGCTATGAGAGCACCCCTCTCAAGCTCCCTTTGTTCTGTAACGATAAAATGACTTTGATCGAGATATGCAGGCAATTGGACAAGTTACACAGAACATGCAGGGATAAGAAAATCACTGGTCTGCACTTCCCCATATCCTTGGGAAACTACACCTGCAAGACGGCTCTGGATGCACAAAACATAGAGAGGGCCCTAGCTCCCATCACTGTCCATTTCTTCAGACCAAGAACTTGTTTTGACTTGAAGAAATTTATTGAGCAGAACCTCAGAATCAATTATCATCATAGGGCAGACACAGAAGACTATTGGGCTAACTATGCTGATGATTTTGAGGCGAGGAGGAGACATTATGGCAGGTTTTCTCTCTAATTGATTCAAGAGCTTAACTTGTACCAAGTTCCTGAAGGGCTTCAGGATGACAATTCCGACTTGTTTTCATATGAATATGATACCTTGATCAAACACACTCCCTTAGAGGATATGGATTGGTTCAAAAAGGAGAAAGATGATCTGGCCGAAATCCTAGCCCCTGTCCTAGTAAGAACCAAAATCTGGTTTGACAGGAGAGTTCATGAGCTTAGAAGGCATTCAAGTGAGTCCTCCTCCAAGGACACCTCAACACCAAGAAAGGAGGCACATACACCTAGTTCAGAAGCACCTGTACAGACTCCTCCTGCCTCATCAACTAAAGGGCATGCATCCTCCACTCCTTCTTCATCCACCCAAGTATATCAAAAGAAAATCAAGGAGGTCAAGAAGGAGCCTATTGAAGAAGATCCTCTTATGAAGCATTCAGAATTGCCCTCAAGACCAAAGAACATTATTATTCTCAGTGAAAGTGAAGAGAGTGAAGTGTCAGTCTCCGTAAGCGCTCCAGAAACCCCAATGGATAAAGAGAAGGAAGTTCAAAGCACTGAGCTTCCGAGCACCATTGACTCCTCTGTACCAGAAGCACCGAGTGCCCCACTCATATCTCAACTAGAGGCAATAGCAGTCTCTTTCTCTCGGTCCTCTTGCCCCACCTTCTTCTTCCTCCTCCTCTTTTGCATGGGTGCAACCTTTCGTTGATAGTAGGAAGAGAAAGTCTTCCTCTCGGATCTCGGGACCCAACTTTGATGCTGTGGCGGCCTTATTGGGCACTACCCCTCCTACTCCTACCAAGAAGGCCAGGATCACTTCACGGATAGTATCTAATGCTCAGGGCCAGTAATTCCTAGAGATAGCCAAGCCCAAGGTTGACAAGCCAGAACAAGATTTGCAGGCGTCTGATCTAGAGCTCTCAAGGATCCCCATGGGAGAATCCACCCCTGAAGGTGAGATTCACAATCTTCAAGAAACAATCACCAAGGTCATTGGGAGAGTGGAAAAAGGGCAACAAACTATAGACCAGCTGGAAGAGTAGGCTCAGGTCCTTGCAAGTTTCATCAAGTCACTGCTGTCCAAAGATAAAGTTTTAGACCCCACCCCATTGACTACTCTTCCACCACCTATGATCCTCAGCCAAGATGAAGTCCAGAGTATCAAAGATATACACAGATATTCCATCTATGGAAGGGCTATGGAGGCCATGGTGGATGATATGCTCGTTGTAGGGTTGAATTTCATTAGTGAAGCCTTCAAACTCAATGAGAAGGTAAATAATCTGCAACAGAAACTCTCCTCCACCATTAGAAATATAGATAAAGAGCTCAAACTCTGGAGTAATTGTATAGTAGACCTTCGTCTTATGGGGCGGGCTGATGAAAATCTTTTAATAGCAAGCAAGGTCTTTGATGATGCAAAAGATAATTTGTCAAAATCACGGGTATACAGTGTGGAATGGAAGATCAAGGTGCTGGAAGAAGCTTTGGGGGAATTGAGAAATAGCTGGTTGAAGGGTGAGGCCTTCAAGACTTTGGTGGTATCAGCTTTTAAGGATATCCATTGCCACCTCCATGATGAGACCTCAGGTGTGCCTCTCTCCTTGCAGGAAATTAAAGCTCAATTCAGAGTTTTTGTCAAAGGAAATTTGTTCAAAGAGGATTACATCACCAAGGAGAAGATGAAGGAAATCTGCTCTCTCCAATTTGCTATTGAAGAAGTAAATAAGGATTATCATACACACGTCAAATTCGACAAAGATATGGAGAAGTGTCTTAGATTTTGGACCCAGTCCACTGCCAACACATCAGTCCCACATGGCAGAGACATAGCAGAGGCGTTAAAAAGGTTTAGACAGCGGATCCTCAAATCAGTGGGTCCTCCTCAATCATAAACACTTGTCTTCTCCTCTTGACTTTTCTCCCTTCTTTCTTTCCTCATCTCAGATTTATTGTAATTGGTTGGGGTTTTGCGTGAAGCATCCCTTTAACTAATCATTAACTAAAAGAAGTAGTTACCAAGAGTAACTGATTTGTAAAACTATATAATGGTCTCTCTTCGCCATTTTGAGGGGGGGACTTGGCTTATTTTTGAAAGTGTAAGAAATAGTAAAGCAATCAATACAAAAGGATCTTCTTTCTTTGTCCATATGATTCTTTTATTCGCAAGCTATCTATTGAATATTGTTAGATCATTTTTCTGCATTATGCTAACAAGCTTCGTAATCTTGTAGATGTTATTTATGGAACTGTGTGTCTTTTCAAATTGCATCTCATTAATTTGAGTACAAATGGTCTTATTCCAATTCGTTATATTCTGGCACGTATAAGGAATTATTTTGTCATCTATAATTCTGGAGAATGCTTTTCTACTCATTTCGACGTCTTCATTCCTCTGTACTTTTGTGATTGATGATCTATTAAAAACGCTTTCATGATATCCAAGTTCCGCGGTAAAACTATGCTCTGTACATATGTAAATAAGTTTTGCTTTTGAATAAGGGAACCTCTCCCACTAAAGAGGAGGGACTTCTTGTCCCCTGACTGTTGTTCTTCTTGAAGTCCTTTTTGACGACCAACAGAATTTAAATTTAAGCTCTAGCTAAGGAATTCAATCTTTGGATTTCACCTAGTTGTGAATGGTATAATGCCCTTCATGAAAAGATGAAAAGATTTAATTCTAGGAGTTTCCACCAAGGAAATACAATCGTCAATCATAATAGGAGACTGCCATATGTTGTAATCTTTGAAAGATAACCCATTCTTGAACCCATCTCCAATCCATCGTAAGTAGGGCTTAACAACCTCATATGCCCGCCATGGGATTTTAATAACAAAGACACATTCAATTTAGATAGGAGCCAAAGTGATCGAAATGGTATGGAGACTAATATTATTCCAACACTTCTTAACACAAGGAGCACCTACTGAAATACAATGTTGAAGGAGAATTTTCCATGTTTTATGTTGATTAAGTAAAATTAACTAACTATGTAGTATATGGGGATAGTTAATCTAAGCTATGAACAATTGTAATAAAGTAAATAAATGCAATAAAGAAAGTATATAAATGATTTAAATAACTATGTAAAGGAAATGTCAACCCTAATGTGCAAGAAGGAAGAGGAAAGAACTCAACTGAATAGAAGTTTCTCGCAGGACAGTGTCATAGTGATGACTAGAAAATCCGGAAGCATAAATGATTGTGCAGAAGTCCCAAAAAGGATGGATTTGGAGGATCTAGCTGGATTGGAGTGCCTGGAGAGGGACTGGGGTGCTTGCGGGTGCTCTAGTCTACAATCTAGGTGCCCTGGTATGTGCAAAAGCTCTAAAACTAATCTCTGCAAGGCTAGGAGGTGATCTGGAACCTTCATTGTGTGTCGTATCAATTTTTTCGTGCTCCTTTAGATGTCGTTAATAATCCAAGATGAAAGAAAGACCTATAAGACCTTGAAACAAACATCAAACCTTAAAAAAAAATGCATATGAATGGATTGGACTGACCTCGGCTACCATAATGGTGGACTTACTAATTGTGCGTTGCACTACATCTCAAACCCAATGTAGTTCTATGTGCAAGTGTGTGTGAACATGCTCTAGGTTGCTCTTGTGTCAGTCGTACTTTGTGAAGTAGTGAGCAATAACTGTGTATAAAATGTAATAGAATGTGTGCATGAAATAGAATAGAATCCCTCCCCCTATAAAGTGTGTGATGTAGATGTCCTAGCCTTATGCCTTGATGATGGAGCTACGTGGATGCAAGTGATCTCCAATGCAATAGATGGATGCAACTCTAGATGAGTGATAGTAGTGAATGATGTTAGGTCCCTCATTATGGTGTCATGACTTTATATTTATCGGTATCTCTTGATCTAATTTCGTAATTAACCCCGAAAAGGCCGACCACGTGAAAGATAAAGATTTCAAACGGCTAGAAAGAGCCCAAAAAGAGGCAAGAACATGAAAAAAGGACCGGGGTGCCCTTGGTGGGACCAGGGCACCCCATTCGAGGCTAAAATGACATGAGATGACAGAAGCTAACTGGGCATATGGGTGCAAGAGGTCGGTAACGATGAAATAAAATAAAACAAGATGGCCAAAAAATGAGGTTTACTTAGTACTTTCTTCACTAAAGAACCTTCCAAATAGTAGTATGAGATCGGGACTAAATAATGTCTGAAGTGCATAATTTTGTGTCTATATGTGCCCTTCAATGGATTTAACAATACATTTCGCTCATAGAGCAAGACTTTTCCTGAAAACATCAATAATACCGATGCCACCTTTTTCCTGAGTGGTGTAGTACACCTTACAAGCCACACGATGAAAGCCTCTAGTGTGTTTGGCGTTGACCCATAAAAATTCCCAAAGCAGCTTGGCCAACTTGTTATAAGAGGCCTTGGAAGGTGGCCAACATGAAGAGTAATAAACATGGGTGGCAGTAAGGATCTTGGTACAAACTTGAAAGTTTTTGACACCAAAAAGAGGTGTGGAGATTCAATAAGATTTTTTTTTTCAATCCAATTGAGGATATATTGCCTGAGCACAAAATGGGTGCAATCAAAGGCAAAGGGAAGGCCCATAAACTTGAAGTGTTCACCACATTTGAGCCAATTCCAAGATTACTTCTTGAGCCAATCCAACATGGGGAGAATACTCTACCTATAACAAATGGTTTTGCCACATTATAGAGATGAGTCAGACGCTAGGAAAAAGATGTCTAGGAAGTTTCATGTTTCCGTAAAATATATTTCATTTTCAGAAAGTGTAAGAAATGAGTCAGTTGTAAAATTCCCATTGATAAGTTGAGTGACATAGTCAGGAAGATAAATTATATGGACTAACCCAATGGAGACCTGATGTGTAACCAGATAACCAAAGGCCTCATCAACAAGCACAAAGAGGGTCGGAGCAAGAGGTCAACCCTACCAAATTGATTGGTAAAGGCCAAATTTGGAAGATTTATGGTCGTTGATAGTAAGATGGGTGGAAACATATGAGAAGAGAGTTTGCATATCCCGTATGAAAAAATATCCAAAGCTAAGCACCTACATCGTGGCTACAATAAAAGGCCACTATATGAGATCATAGGCTATGTCAAAGTCCAAGTTAAGAAAGATAGATTTCTAGCAATAGGCCTGAGCCCACTCCATACCTTCCCAAACCATAATGATATTGTCTAAGATATATTTGTTTTAATGAAGCCAAACTGTTAAGGTCTAACAATCACCAAAAGAATGTGGTGAAGTCAAAGCACCAAAGCTTTGGCAAGATTTTAATATGAAAAATTAAGCAAGATAATCAATCTCTAATTGTTAATAAGCTCGGGATCACCCATCTTAGGTATGAATTTAAAATTTTGTTTGTTTATAATATCTCCTACGAAATGATTGGCTAACACTTCCTTGTAGACATGAAATAAATTCGGGTTGACAAATTTCTAGGTAGTCGTATAGAACTTATAAGGGAAACCATCAATACCTGGGGATTTTTCATCAACCATACATTACAAAGTAGAATACAACTCATCCGACATGAGGGGGGAGTCACACTTGATTTTGGCCACCCGGGACATCTTATGCGAAACAACATCCAAGAAATTTTAGAAGGCATCTTGATATTCTTTTGTACAAGTTCGAGCTTGAAACCCTAATTTGTAATGCTCCACAAAGGTATTGGTGATGTCAAGAAAACTAGCAAGTTGAGCCTAAGCAGTGGATATGGCTTTGTTTTTCTATTTGAATTGTTTGACATGAAGGGATTCAAAAAAATTCTTGGTCGTCTGATCTCCAATCTTATGTCAATACAGTCTAACCTAGATTTGGGCACCTCGGGCCGAGTAGGCTTCAATAAGCTTGAGCTTGTATCTTAAACTAGTTTTGTTAGACTATAATGAAATATTGAAGGATCATTTTCGAGGTAAAATGAAACTCTTTGGAATTCAATCTGAAGAGCAATGTTATCTTTCTTACGAACATGTGCCACCTACTTTCCAAAGTGGTGGAGGAACTTGGTGATATGTTGGATGGCCTCATTCCACGACCCGATCCAATTAACAATGTATGGTGGATGAGGTGTAAGGTTCCAACTTTGGTAAATGAGCTAGATGACACCCACATGTTGCAAAAGTGACATGTTCATGTAGAATTGGTTACGTGGCACTTTAATCATATCTCCTCTGTAAGTGATATGAAAGGCGATGTGAAAGTGGTCAAAGAGAATAAACTCATGATGGACATTTATTAGGGAGATTCCCATGTTATTGAATGATAACACGTGTTGTTCAAAATGTAGGGCATGATCCAAGATTTTTAAAATTATGTCCTATCCATCTCAAAAATTGGACCAAGTGAACCACAACTACAGAATAAACGCCCACTAGTGAAGAAGTGGGTACACTAAACTACATATATTTTTGAAATAAAACTAATTTTTATGCTCTCTAATGTACCAGCATGTTGGTAGACCACATTATTTATCTTCAAAATGCTTAATCATATTGGAATCTCCACAACTTAGCCAATAAGCAAGTGACAAGTTATTAGCAATCCATTTCCATAAAGTAGCCCTTTCAGAGCCATCATCAAAAGCATGGATATTGATGATACCAAAACTATAGCCATTGACATTTAATATGACCCACATAGACCGATTTGATGTATCTTCCCTCGAGGCCATGTTTGAAGAGGAAAAATTAGGGGATATGGAAATACTAGCAGTACCTCAGTTTTCGGTGTGAGAAGTGTGAAAGTGGAAAAAATCAAACAAGATGTGTTGTGTTATCGTTCGTAGAAGGAATCTTAAAATTTTCACTTCTAAAAAACACACAAAATCCAACTTTCCAATTTTCTGACATGTACAATGCATAAATAATTTTTCTGAGGACTTTGTGAGACCTCTAACATTCCAGGATATGAAATTCATGAAGGAATTTCATCCATGCTAAGCTCCCCTTGTCCATCCTACAAGTCAGAACCATCATCTAAAGTTTAAAAATTGTTAGATAAAAGTGGTCATCGGTTTGGCTTGATAAAATCTTCTAATGAAATGGAACAGATGGCACTCAGCCCCATTAACAACTCTTGGCAATTCTTCACCACCCCTAGGTGGCCTACAAGAACATTGAGAGGATTGAATAGAGGTCCCAACTTCTGCCTTAACAAAATGCTCGTATGTATATTGGCTTTGCAAGGGTTCAGGGTGAGAGTGTGTCATTGGCATGGGAGAAAAAATGTTGGAGTGTTGTCATCATGATGAGTATGGGTGGGGATTTGGGAAGTAACACTAAACTAGGTTTATTCCCTGTGACCATTTTTTATTTGTCACAGTGGTCTCTTTCTCATCATTAGTCGAAACCTTGGGTTTGTTCTTTGTGGCTTTGTCTTCAACTAGCTTAGGCCTAGTTATGAGTGGATAGTTTTTAATTATACGGTCAGGGGTCTAACATCGGAAGCAAATGTTGGGCAGGTTGAAATATACTACCTTATGAGAAACCTCTCAAGACTAACTTGGATATCTAAGGTCTCTTTTAAATCCTTGGTTAAGTCGACCTCGACATACATGTGTTTGTTGGGTCGGGCTAAATAAAAATGGTTTGGTTCAAAATAAATAACACACCCAATGGGCTTGATAATATAAGGAATAAAGGCCCAAAGAAGGAATGGAAGACCAAGTAATTTTACCCAGACTTGGACTTTGAACAAAACTTGATCTAAGACTTTGAGGTCTCTGATCTAAGGTGAGAGGACAAACATAGTATTATGTAGGAACTAACAACAATATTTACTCAGGAGGGCCTGGACATGGGAAGGATCTTTGAAAGCAAAAAAGATAAAACCCTTCATAATATTTGTTATACTATAGACTTGGCTGCTAAGAGCTTCCCAATGAAGCCTAATCCAGAACCTAGGGGAATCTTCAGAGGGAATGTGACCAACATAATAAGATATAAGATTGTAATCTTCGTATCATTTTACGACTGGTTCCTCAACATCAATATTTATCAAAATATCAAGTAGTGAATCACTTTAATTACCTCGTTGTAGACCTTGGGGGCAAACTTCCTTGTGTGTTTGGGAGCCATTATCATTATTTCCTACAATCGAAGTTACGAAAATTAAACAATGCACCGTTTAAATAGGTGATCCACCCCAAAGCGTGGTGTAAAACCTAATGTTTAATGTGCATCGGATTTGAAAACCCAATGCATGTGTCAGGAAAGGCAAAGTGGGAGTGATACAACAACAAAATAATGTGGCATGTATGAACAATAAACAAGTGAGAGCCCTCCCTCGTACACGATTTATATTTGAAAGACACTTTTGAAAAAAATCAATGCAATAACTCCTTTATTACATGAAATTATGCAATACAATAATGTACTTCCAAGTTCTACTTTACACTAATGCATGTGTAGCTATATGTAAACACATCAATAAGAAACCATCAAAACAGTATTACAATACAATGGGACCAAAACCACGGGCCAAGAATACAACCCATAATGGTTTCCCACAAAACATGAGTTATTTGACCACTAATATAATAACATAGGTTTAACCACCTATATGCATTTGAAGCTGACTAAAATGTATCATACTCTATGTCATGCCTAGTTATACAGTCTATAAAGGGGGTAAATAATGGAAAATACACAACACATTTATAATAGGTGTATCGCATTTTTCACTTTATTACCTTTTTTCTATTTTGTGTGACACTAGGGTCTTAATTTTTTTATGAAATAAAGATATATTATCTTAAATTAAAAATGGTGCAAACCATTCACAAAAAAAATTCAAGTGGGAGAGGGGGTTAGGAGGTGAAAAAGGAAAGGGTTATGGATCACGCCCCAAAATCCAACACACTAGCATAGATAATCATACGAAGGAAGACGCACGAAAAGGAGCTAGAATTAATCGGTCCGTGGACAACCAATTGTGAGTTCAATAATACATTATAAAAGTAATATCAAATTTAAGTGAACAATGCAAGAAGGTCGGCAACAAGAAGCTGATCCTACTCATCTATTTTTCCCCAACCCCTATCTAGCAATTTGTCACCTTCAAGTATGAGATCCTAATCAATGTTGATATTGTTTCCATATTGAGTTGCCTTCATAGTATTTTAGCCATTCACTTGAGTGTCATCAGGTGAATCCATATAGGGAAAGATTTACAAATTCAACCAAGGGAATATATCATGTTATGGAAGAGGACCTACCATGATGTTATGAATGAGGTAAATGCCTTCAATGCACAAACCAATCAACTCCATTGCAAGAGCAACAACGAGAAAGGCTCAATTGTCGGTCACCCCACAAATTTCTATCTATAGATACTAGAAAATGCACCTTGCACATAAGTTCTCATAAATCCAAAAATAATTTAAATATAATATAACACCACATTAATTAAATAATTCTCCATCTAATCTAATTCCCCACAGAACCCATGAATAATTAACATCTAGTTAATTGATGTTAATCAATTAATTAACCTCTATAATCACTTAATAAAATCCTCCACATCATTTTCCACATCAATCTTCCACTACCCCCCACCATCATAATAAAATATTTTGATTTGTCCTCATTATCCCACACTATTAAAATGAAATATTCCGATTTTTCCTCATTACCCCACACTATTACAATAAACTATTCTGATTTGTCCTTATTACTCCACACTATTAGAATAAAATATTCTAATTTGTCCTTATTACCCCCACATTATTAGAATAAAATATTCTAATTTTGTCCTCAGTACCCCACACTATCAAAATAAAATATTCTAATTTATCCTCAATACCTAAATAGGAGATATTTGTGGTTGAGTTGTTTCCCATTATCAGAATAAAATATTTTGATTTATCCTCATGTCCTCCACCATCAGAAGAAAATATTTTGATTTATCCTCGTGTCCTCCACCATCAGAATAAAGTATTTTGATTTATCCTCCACTTACCCCCCACCATCAGAATAAAATATTTTCTGCAGTGGAAGGATCGATCAAATTTGTGGACTAGAATTAAAGATTGTTGTTTTGATATCTCGTGAAGGTGAGTTGGGAAGTTTTCAGATCAGCCTTCAGTAAAATACTCGTAACTTTCTCATTTCTTAACGAAATTGAGAATTTCAAAGTGTTCTGAAAAGCTTGCAACGCGGGGAATAAAACCCAGAAATCGTTTTGGAAAATTCATTTTGATAAGTGAGCAGTTCTGTGTAGAAATGTGACGGGTTTTGTGCCTGTGTTTGTTCCTGCTGGCAGGCATACGAGATTATGTGTGGCAGAAGCACAACATTTTGTTTATAATCTGAATGCTTGGCTCGAGATCTTAGGAAATTTGTTGTTCGATACCATCCATTCATACATCGTTGGCCCACCTGATTCAACGTGGAGATCCAAATCTTGCGGATTTGTTAAGCTTCGAGTCTTCAAACGGAAAAAATGCAAAAGTAAAACTCTTATACATATTCACCTGAGTGAATTTTGTTGTGCGACTCCCAATCTTGCGGGTTGAATTGAATGAATGCATGCCAGCTGTCAGCATTTCCTCCAACCAGCTCCATATAAAGTTTTTATCAGTCAATAGGTAAAATTATAATTGTATTCAAGATTGAGTCTGTTGTCTTTAGGTCGTATATAGGTATTGCAGTCGATTTGATTATCAGATGATAAGTTTGTTTAAAGTGTTATGTTGTAAGTCTGCGTAGACTAGTCATTTGTCTGTCTTATATAAATGGTCTTAGTTATTATTAAAGTTCTGAGTTACTCTAATGGTAAATGTAAATGTCATTAAAAAAGATCATGTCCTTCATGTGTCTAATTGAGAGTCATGTTGTAATAGTCATTTTGGATATCAATTATAGGTTGTCAAAATTGTCAATGTCAATATTATTATTTGTTTTGAGTCAATTAGATCATTGAGTATTGTGTCTATAGTCTAAACTTATTTTTCATTAAATTGTTAAAAGAGTCGAAACATTTTTTTGGTATTGTCTTAGTCAATGTGATTTTAATTTAAAAAGTAATTTCAATTTATTACTTTTTAAATTTCTAGTCATTGTCAATCAAATAGGTGATTTAAGACATTCGTAAAGAGTCAATCCGATTTTTGTCTCATTTCAAGTCTAGTCATAAAAGCACATGAAGAGTTAGGAGAATGCCCCCATTATGCTCATAATTTCCTAGATTTCCATCTTGTTTGCATTTTGTTTGGTTTTGTAGGTTATTGGAGAGGAGAAGGAAAATCTTACCCATGGATAAGTTCTAACTACAAAAACTTCAACAACAATCACACAAACCTTGCGCCAAGGCTTGGTCCCCAGAATAGGTATACCATTTCATTTTAGTTATTTCATTGCATATTTTTATGTTCATTTTATCAACCTTGAAAAGGGCAAGGGATCTAACTGAGGCAGATCCCCTAGTCATAAAAAATTAACTAACATGTTTTTGAGTACTTTTATGCAGATTTCATATTCAAATATGAGATATTTATCCCACTTTATTCATTACAAGAATCCATCGTTGTCCTTCACATCTTCAACAACGGCAACATAAGCTCATTTTTATGTAGCATTGGTTCAAAGATTTTATAATCTAACACATCTGTAGGTGATCCAAATGAAGACATACATTTTGGTGACCATTTTGGGATGATTTTGGTTGTGGGGTAATTTATTTCATTTCTAAATCTAACTTTAGTTTTATGCCAACTTAGATTGTATGATATGCATGCTAAATTTCCCTCATGCCCTTGGTGATCTTGGAAATCAGAAATAGCTTCAATCTTTTTCTTTATTTCATTTATAAATCTAACTTTGGTTTTATGTTAACTTAGATTGTATGTTATGTATGTTCTTTCCTTGCACCCTTGGTGATATTGGGAATTAGAAATAACTACAATATTTTACTTTATTTCATTTCTAAAGCTAACTTTAGTTTTATGATGACTTAGATTGTATGTTATGTATGTTCTTCCCTCACACCCTTGGGTGATCTTGGGAATCAAAAATAGTTGGAGTCTTTTACGTCATTTAATTTCTAAATCTAACTTTAGTTTTATGTATATTATACTATATGTTATGTATGCTCTTCCCTCACACCCTTGAGTGATCTTAGGAATAAAAATTGTTGGAATTTTTTACTCTCTTTTTCTAAATCTAACAATTTTCCCTTTAAGTAATTTTCATTCACAAGATGGTTAAACAAAATCATTCCCTGATTCAAGATAATGGGTTTCAAACATAACTCAACTAGCCATTAAAGTAATTTATGCCATTACACCGCACACCTTTTCAATCATAAGTTGTGATATATTAACCCCACATGACCATCCCTAGTGAAAATTGTCCATAGAGGTAGCTTTACAAACCAAATGTTGCCCAGCTTGGCCCTTATCATGATGACATTGACCTAGGACTCCATTATTTAGTCATTGAGTCTACCCCTGTCATCCACTTATTATATCATAGCTAAATGTTCTCACCGAACATCTAGAAATTGTTGAGTGTTATTGGATTGAGTGAGCACAAATTCCAAGACAAGATAATTTGTGATGTTATTAGGGTTTATTGCAATAAAATTTTGTGATTTCCAAGAGTATTTGATGTTTTCCATTAGTTATTTGATCTTGCTTCGATCAATTTTTGCACACTAATATTTTGTTTTTTGTACCAATTTGTTTGCTCTAACTTGTGTTTTGCAAATTGACCAATCATATGTCTAAGGCCGCACTTGCCAAAACTACTAACATTTTAATCGCAATATAGGTTTGTCCAAGACTAAAAAAAACACATTCAAGCTTCAGGTACAAATATGTCTGGTGCAAATATGTTATTTTATGTTTTGCAATTTTTTCATACTTTGCTTTTAATTTATTTCTATTGTGCACATCACAAAGCAAATGCTTTATAAGCAGTGTTCAATATTTATGATGCCTCTAGGTCACACTTATGGGTGAATCTGTCATGATTGACCTACTGCATCTGTCGCCTAACACAACCAAAATAACAACATCTATGGCATCCACCTTATAAATTGATATAGAGAAATAAGGACATCAAATACACGTGCATTCCCCCATTTCCCATCATTATTGGTCATTGGGCATAAACCCTAAAGGTTTGGGACAACATCGACTTACGCACGAGGGATCCCATTCAACTGGAATACCATTGAGCTGGCGAGTCTCTTTGACGTTCCATTTACGATATATCGAAAGATGTATCTTTATTGGAGTGATAAGAGCCAATAGAATTCATATCACAACATATTACATTTAAAAATAACAAAAAATAATTCCATATTGTTCAAGACACTTCATCCAAACATTATCACCATATCTAGGTTGCATCTGCGACAATTTCTGTTATGTACAAACATCATTCCATATTTATGTGTTAGTGTCTAACATACTTTCCTAGTCCATATTTTTCCCAGACCTAATTGTAAATATGACTATTCTACAATTTTCAACCCATCCATTCTAGAATGATGTAGTCATACTTTCCATAGTCTTGTACTTCAGTATCATAATCCAAATTTCTATTTTAGGTTGGTCCAGATTTACCCATGCACATTAACCATTTCTAGTTATCTTGAAATAATCTTGGATTTTATCTTCATATGGTTATTACTTGCGCACATTCATATAGTTCATCTCATGTCATGGATCGTGCTTCCCAATCACATAATGATATATTTGGCCAAAGGAGAGTTGTAGGAGAATTTGTCTTTGGTACTCATACTGAAGAGCCTCTTACATATACTTCTACTCCTTCTGATGATGATGACATTTATAAGATCCCACTTTTTAATCCCAAGTTTGAGGAAGCCTTAGATTGTAATCCCAAAGAGCTTGTATAATATCTCACAAGATACTATTATAAGTTAGATGCTTATAATATGAATATTTATTCTACAGAAGGTGATCCTTCTTCATCCATCATAGATGCACCTCATACCACTACTATTTCTACTAGTCCCACATAATCTACTATCATGCACACACATCACATTCCCTCCATGAAACATTGTGACCCTCATCCCAATACAAAAATTCCTCCTTTCACCCATCATACTTCACCATATTATTCATCATTTACATATACATCTCCTCCATTCTCCCACACTTACACCCATATATCCGTTCACCATTCTACACATTCTTATACCCAACCACTCCAAAATCATACATTTCAACATGTTCCTAATGTCCATCAAGAGCTAATAGATAGGATTTGTAACCTAGAACTTCAAAATTAGGGTGTGGGAGTTCCTAAACTCACATATAATTATTTATGTAACAAACCTATTCATCCAATGGTCCCTATGAAATAATATCCTCCACATTTTGACATGCCCAAATTTGAAAAATGTAAAGAAAAAGAGGATCCTCATAACCATTTATGTATGTTTAAATATGCTCGTTATCTCATCAGTCACAATGATGCTCTTATGTTACACAAATTTCAATTATCACTAGGTGGTCAGGCTTTAACTTGGTACATCAGCCTTGCTCAACATAGTGTCATCTCATTCGAGAAACTTGGATGGACTATTCCTTGATCATTTTTTAGTCAATTTTGTCAAGCATACCACATTGTCTAACCTATATAATCTGAAACAATTTGATGATGATCCTCTTACTGAATACATGTCATGTTGGAGGATGGTTGTTCATGCAAGCTTACATTTCCTATTCCTCAACCAAAACTCACCCAATTATTTTCCAAGATTTGCATTAAACACATATCACATACTCTGTGAATCCAATAATTTTAATCATTTGAGGAAGTTATATTGATGGAAAAATGAATTGAGGACGTTCATGTTAGGATTGGTGAAGTCAAATTTTGTAAGAAGAATGATTTTTCCAAAATTTCTAAAAAGGCTCCACAAGTCAATCAGGTAGTTCTTTTTTGTGGATAATCAAGGTTCCTCATCCTATACCACTACAAACCTATCTATGGCTCCCCAATTATGAACCACAATGAAAACTACCTCATGGGACCCATTTAATATACATTAACAATATAATCCCCTAACTGAATGAATCCTTAGTATATTACAAAATTTCCTTGATGCTCAACTCATTACACTCTCCCTAATCGACAAGAGGATCCCAATGCACCAAAACTGCTTTAATGAAACAATCAATTGATAAGTGCATATACCATAGAATTATAGGTCATGACAATAAAAAAATGTCATCAAATACGTAACTCCATTTAAGACCTCATCAAAAGGGTGTTATCCATGTTGAAAATGTTATGGCCCCATAAAACCAAAACTTGGATGTTTTCAAGAATACATTACCATCACACATGACTTCAGCCAATCAAGTTGTTCATGACACATCGTCATCATCTCAAAAATATTTTGTTGGCATTATCCATATTGTGACAAGAAATCAAACTACCAAAACAAAGCCTAAATCCACACCTAGTATACATCTACACCAAATCCATCACCATATGTAGCTTCACATCCATCACCAATTATTACTCTTAAGAAAAATTTAATAAATCAATTAAAGAGCACACCAACTAAAATCTCGTTGTATGACCTTATCATCCAATCTTCCAATCATCTTAAGGAAATTATTGAAGCTTTAAAATAAATTGAGTTGTCCATTTCAAAATCCCAATGCCTTTTCACAGTTTGTGGGAAACGTACATACTTCAACATCATCATCTATCACATTTTACGATTATGATATCAAGTCTTAATACCCTATTATAACACAAAAATGGATTGAAACTTGTGATCTACCACTATTTTTCATTTCCGATATTGAACATAAGACATTCAAATGTGTGTTGGTTGACAATGGCTCTAGCATCAATATTATCTCATTTGTGGCCTTGCGTCATCTCAACATACCATTGTCTCATCTCTCGGCCTCTATGTTGCAATTCGATGATGCTCTTTGTACTGTGTTAGGTCACCATTGTGTTACCATTGAAAGTTTTTTATCCAAGATGCTACATACTCTTCTATATGTCATATAATGAGAGCTACAATATAACATATTATTATGACATCTTTTGATTCATGCGATGAAAAGTATTCCGTCAACTCTCTACAAATGTATCAAATACTAACAAGATGAAATTACACATTATGTCACCATCGATTCAAAGCCATTCAAGTATTACAATAATGTCACATTCTCATTTGGTCAGTGGTGCCCACCACTCAGTTACACCATTCTCTCCAAACCTCACATATATCTAATACTTCCACTCATACACCTATAATGACTATCCCATCTCTTTGACAAACATTCATCATCACCCACCACAATCACAAGATCCATCTCCTTCATCATCATCATCTCATGACCAACCATCAACATCACTCCTTGAAGTAATCATACTTCATTTCACTTCACCATCATCATCATCTTCACCACCATCGATTCAAGTTCCTTTCCTTTTAGTAGCAAACCTGCAACTACTGAATCATCTAAAGACCACGGTAAGGATCCTATGGCCAACATGCACAATCTGTTGGTGCTGGGGAATATAAACTCTCTTATACCACTGTGTCTCTACCAAACATGCCAAATATTAAATTGATGGGTAGGCCATCTTCCATGAAATGTATCAAAGGATCCTTAGTCTCATTTGGTATTCCTCCCAAAAACACCTTTTTTGTGTATGAGGGATATGACACCGCATCTTCCCCTCCAATCAACAATATCCATCTCAAAATCTCATTTTACCACTGATATTTCATACCTTTCTAAACTGGACTTTGATATGCATTGCTTACTTAATCAAGGGTGGAAAGGCAATGGATTATGAAAATTTGAATAAGGAATTTTCAATCCATTCACCCTCTCTACAAGCTTATTTCCAAAAAAACTAGGTTTGGATATACCAAACTTGATGATGAAATCAAAAATATAACAAAGATTTTTACTGATATGAGTTGCCAACCTAAGTGGCAAGAACCAACCATACACATGCACGTTGTCCTTAGTAACTCATTCATACCATATCACTCACACATATTCTTTAATGAGGCCACATGATTCCATTTTACAAACTATTTCATGAGTTTGGATCTATGTTTGATTGTTCTATTGATCATCCTATTTCATACATATTACCTACACCTTGTGATGACATAATTGGTTCTATTAGCCCCCCACATACATATAGTTTTTCATGAGAAACAATATTACTATTAATTAAGTCAAGAGTTTTCCCCATTGATTACCATCTTATGGACATACCCATACCTCTCGATCTATTCCCTTTAGAAGAAGCTATCTCGTGCCACTTGGGTGTTATTGATAAGGAGCCTTATAAATATCTCACACAAGATGCACAACTCCATAGTGAGGCATATTTTAGGGAAAATGAGGAGGTGCCCCCTAAATAATATGGATGAACTCCCCACATTTGATCACCTTGACGAGGCTTCACATATACTCATTGAGGAAACTGTCGAACTTAATATTGGTACACCCAAGGAGCCTCACATGGTACTCCTAAGAAAATTCCTATCTGATGATGAATTTGTTAAGTACATATCACTCTTACATGAGTTCATTAATGTCTTTACTTGGTCATATGTTGATATGTTTAGGAATGGATTCTGATACAATTGTCCATAATCTCGTGTTAAAACCAACGCGAAACCCATTAAACAAAAATACAAAAATATCATCCACGTGTCACATTACTAGTTAAAGATGAGCTACAAAAACTCCTTGATATGGGTTTTATAAAACTAATTAATCATCTAGAGTGGGTATCCAACATGGTTCATGCGGGAAAGAAAACAGGGGGTATACATGTTTGCACTGATTTTAGGGATGTTATCAAGGCTTGTCCAAAGGATGACTTTCCCTTACTTAATATTCATACCATCATTGATAATATTATTGTTCATGAGATGTTCTCTTTCATGGATGGTTTCTCAAGCTATAATAAAATTAAAATTATGTCAGAATATCAACATAAGACCGCTTTTACCACACCTTGGGGGACCTTTTGTTATAAGGTTATGCCCTTTGGACTCAAAAATTTTGGCGGCATATATCAACGTGCTATGACCTACGTATTTCATGACTACATCCATGATATCATAGAGGATTATATTGATGACATGACCTCTTGCAAAATCCAAAACAAAGACCATATAAGTATCCTACATAAAATCTTTGTACACCTTTTGGAATACAAAATTTGACTAAATCCTAAGAAGTGTGTCTTTAGAAGTTACATCAGGTAAGTTTCTTGGCTTCATAGTCTCACGTCATGACATCAAGGTAGATCCAGCTAAGGTTAAGGCCATTGTACATGCCTCCACCTAAGAACATCAAATAGTTATGTAGCCTCTCAAGGTAAAATTTAAGGTCATTTAATGTTTCATCACAAAAATTTTTGATCATTGTCACCCATTTAATCACCTTCTAAGGAAAGGTGTTACCTTCATCTAGGGGAGGAGTGTCATATTACATTCAAACTACTTAAACAATATTTCCTCACAACCCTTGTGATTTCACCACCACAACTAGATTTTACATTCCATTTATATATTAGTGTTACTAAATTCACTCTAGCAAGTATGCTTGCTCAACGTAACCTAGCCAATCATGAATATTCCATCTAATATACATTAGTCATATGTAGTCACCTACAAACTTAAATATGTGCATATTAAGAAACTTTTCTTGGACATCATGTTCTCCACACAAAAACTTTGACATTATATGCTTAATCATATGAATTATATTGTTTCCAAATCGGATCCATTACATTACATGATGAGAAAAACATACCATAATAGTCATACATCCAAATGGATTATGTTGCTCACATATTTTGACTTACAATTGGTATCTTAAAAATCTATCAAGGGACAAGTGATTTCTATCAACTTGATGAAGCACCACTTACAGATTCATGAACACTCAATCTTGACATCTAATGATTCCATTTTTACCATATATGAAATAAATCCACATTAATATAAAAAAGGATTTTGACATGAATTTACACTTTGATGGGTCAAAGACTAACCAAGGGGGTAGTGTAGGCATTGTCTTCATCACACCTCAAGGTGCCTCTATTATTTCTATCATTCAAACTTTATTTCCCATGCACTAACAACATGACTGAGTATGAGGCACTCATCATCAGTCTCTAACTAGCCATTATGCTCAAGATCAAACATTTATGTATAGTTAGTGACACATAAATTGTCGTTAATCAAATTCTAGGGTCCTTCCAATGTCATAATGACACTCTATAATAATACAATACCCAAGTAGATTCATTGCTTTCTCAGTTTGCACATTTTGAAATTGAGTCAACCCCACGATTTTCCTATAAATTTATAGACACCATGGCTTCCTTAGGATCTTACATACCTTTGGAAAAGGATACTGACATCCTCCATGTTCCCATTCATTTTCTATCATAACCATCCTTTGATCATACCAACATGGTTAAATTTTTTAACATCAAGACCATGCTAACTCCTATTTGGTATGAGGAAATTGTTCACATACTTGAAATTTAATACCTTACCACCTGGCCTCACCAAAGTGAGGATGTCATACCTTTCATCAAAAGGCCACTCATTTTATACTCATAGGGGATCTCCTCTACAAACCTGTGGGATATGATGGTATACTCTTACATTTCTTATTACCCCAATAGACCATCATTACACTTGGCGAAGTGCACAATGGAACATGTGGGGGTCATTTTAGTGGCATGGATACTACGCAACATATTCTTTGCATGGGCTATTATTGGCCTTCATTAGAATAAGGATCTTGTACATATGTTAAATGTTGTGAGAAATGCCAAAAAATTTAAATCTATCTCATCTTCCCACCCAAGAATTACATCCTCTTCACTCTATTTAGGCTTTCTCCCAATGGGGACTTGACCTTATTGGCAAGTTTACCCACAATATTTTGATGGCCATACATTTATCATTACCTGCCATTGAATATTTTATGAAGTGGGTTGAGGTCTGTACCACTTACATGCACCACGATAGGTCCACAAATTGTCAAATTCATTGTGTAAAACATCATTTGTCACTTTTGCATCCCTACCAAGATCATTTCTAGACAATGACATAGCTCATTCAAGAATAAAGATGTCAAAATCACTTGTGTGAAAAGTACAAAATCCAACATATTTTTTCCATGCCATATTATCCAAAGCTAATGGACAAGAAGAGGCTTCCAACAAAACAATTAAGAAAATCCTCCTAAAAATTGTCAATGCTTCCCATAGAGATTGACACATATAATTGCCTTATGCCCTTTGGGTATATCACACTAGTATTTTCACACATATAGGGGACACATATTTTTCACTTGTATATGGGGCTAATTTTGTTACGCCCCTTGAGCTTGAGATCCCTTCCTTGAGTCACACTCTCAAGAACACATTATCACTGAATGACTATCATTGTGAGTTGCCTTGCTACAACTTGATCTACTTGAATGAAAGACATGTCAATGCTCTTGACCATCTCCAAGTGTATCATGATTGCATAATAACAAGATATTATCACAAAAGGTTCATATCCATGAATTTGAGTTAGGTGATCTTGTGCTTAAATAAAATCAACAAAACTCATCCCAAATACCTGACCAACATGACAAGTTTTCCCCCAACTAGTTTGGACCCTACATCATCATTCAAAAATACGGATTCGACGCTTATAAACTAGCTTGATATGGATGGAAATGAAGAATTAGAGCCATTAAATGTCATGCATTTGCAGTGGTTTTATGCCTAAAAACTCCTAAAAAAACAAAATTTTCTATAAAAAATATCCAAAAAAAACGTATAAAACTTTCAAAATCACAAAAATAATATAATATTCCAAAAGAAAAAACAATACAAAATTCTCAAAAAACAAAAAATGAATCACGTGACTATCCATGTGCATTACTCATTTTCATTTTCCTCCCATGTACATATTCATTCATCCATAATAAAATTTCCATCTGCTTCCATACTTGTATATAGTTGTGGCAATGCTTGTAGGAATTTTACACTCTATTTGGACACATCACGTTCATTACCACATGGTTAACCCTATCCTTTTGAGCATAGTATTCATTGTTTGGTAGATTTAAGAATGACTTCATCTTCTAAGAGATCCATGCACTATACAAACACTTAAAACCTTGTTGTAAAAACTAGGCCTTATTTATCGCACACTAGCTAATGGCATATCCATTTTCACCCCCATCTCCTTTAGCAAGTCATAGTGGTTCTAAACCCCCAAGAAAGAGAGATGAATATCATTTTAAAAGAGAAAAATCATAAAAAAATAAAAAAGAAGCAAAAAAACAATAAAATCAACAAGCTCAAAAGCAATATCTAAAACTCTCTCAAAGGGGTCTTTCCAGTATCTCTATCGTGGCTATGGATGCTTGGCTAGTAGTAGAGAAATGTTGTGACTAGAATCAAATGTATCTCTGGTCGGGGCTATGGACGCCTAGTTGGTAGTGGAGAAATGCACGACTTAAAACTACCTTCCATTACTCACCATTGACAACTATGATTTTCACTACATACCCACACATTGGCTAGCATGTCTACATCTATTGTTTCTTAACATTTTCCCTCAAGTAGTAATTTAATCACATAAACACACACTAGATCTTGATGGAATGAAGGGCTAGTATGTTGCCTGGTAATTGATAATATTTTGTTTAAATCACTATTTTTCTCCATGTTGGTCTTACACATGTTTATGTCCTTCCTTGAGTCTTGAAGTACCTACAAACACTGTGTGATATTCCCACCACATCAATAAACATGTTCATGCTTACCATCTCACATTGTGTATCCCGTTATATTTCACATTCATAATCACATGACTCTAAAAAACACCATTAAGAAGCAAATAATATTAAATTACCAAATGACGATCTCTAATGATCATCTATGGTATGACATTTTCCATTTCAACAAGCATAATATTTACCAAATTTAATCAATCCCCACATCTTTGCTCATGTATTTACCACTCCTTTCTATTATCTTTTTGTCTATCCTATGTTCTTTGTTTTACCAAAAAATTACATGTTTGTGTTAGCCCTCAATGCATATTACAATAAAGCAATCATGATCTCTCATATCATGGTGCATCTTATCATATGCTATATTAAAATAAAGATGCTCTCACACCGTATACATCTTTGTGCATGATCCTCATATTTCTTTGCATCATCCTTCTTCCATCAATCCCTTCCAACACCACTTACCCATGAACCTACTCTCACTATTTTCAACCTCCGTTCAACTTACAAATCTTCCTTAATCATCCTTGCAAGATATGAATCCTACTTAATGATACTCCTTAATGTGGGTTTTTTATCCCACCCTAATTAACTAAAAAATGGAAAGATGGATACTAATTAGTCTAAGCTATGAACAACTGTAAATAAAGTAAATAATTGCAGTAAATAAGTATGTAAATGATCTAAACACTTAAATTAATGGAAATAGAAACCCTAATGTGCAAGAGAGGAGAGGAAAGAACTCAACTGAATGGAAGATGCTCGTGGGACTATGTTGCATAGGTGATTGGAAAATCTGGAAGTAGGAACGACTATGCAGGAGCTCCAAAAAGGATGGATTTGGAATATCTAGTTGGACTTGTAGACACCTAAAAAATGCTTACACTTATCATTTCCTCCAATTCAATCGATTAACGACACTTCGTTAATCAACCCCTCTTCGCTCCACTCTCAGATGCCTATTTACGACACCTTCTTGGTTGTATTCCTCCTATAATCATCTAATTGGGCTAATATCTCTCTTATTAGCTAAACATTCTTCCTTTTGGCCATTCAGAACCTTCCTAGTTCTCTCTGAACCACTTCTGTAAGCTTCCTAGGCTATCTATCAGTCACAAATGGTTAATCAGACTCCTCCCAACTCTCAATGAGTCACTAATCACTCGCTAATCAAGCTTAACTAGCCTAAACCCTAGTTAACTAGCCTAAAACAAGGTTAACTAACCTAATCCTTATTAGAATTTAGTCCCACATGCACCCAAATTCCAATCTCTCGCAAACCAAAAACTATAAATAGAAGGCTAAGCCCTCCCTTTCAAAGAGACTTTAGATGATCATATCAAAGTTCTTGACTCTTTGGAAAGGCATTAGATCTCATTTGTGGTAGCTTTAAGCTATAAGACATTTGATCTTTGCCACACTCCATTGTTAAGACCTCCTCCATTGTTGCTAATATCTTAATACACCATCCATCATCCAAGCTTGAGTAAATGAGAAGAATCATATGGCCTTGTAGCCATTAATGGTGAGCTCTCATTGTTAAAAATCTTGAGTTTCATATCAAACACCACATTTGATTGTTAGGATATTCATAGGTTCAATGTTTTATAGCTTTCAAAAGAGTAGAGAGTAGTATATATGCTAGGTTTTGATGTTTTTATCAAAGTTATGATGCATGTATAGGATTAACTCTTGTTTATCTCTTATCTCATGGTGCATAGTTGATTTAGTTAAGATTTGAGGTTATTTAGCTTCATCCCATAGCTTTACAACTTTTCATTGCATACATTTGGCATGCCCTTTGGGACTCTTAGTCCATCCTCCATTAATGGAGGTCTTTTTAAGCTTTACATGTCCATTTCTAACCATTTTTATGCTTTATAGGTTTTAAATGTTTTTTTTTAAAACATATTTCACATTTTAGAAGGGCTTAATCATCCTTTTTCTAAGGCATTTCATGGGTTGAAGTTAGGAATTGGATTTAGTGGCTAACAACTAACCTGTTTGACTGTTGAAATTTTTCATTTCTGTGTATTTAGTAGGTTTTACAGGGGGTGCATGTACATGTTCTGGACCAGGCGCACATCTGTCGAAACAGTGCATATCCATTGAAATAGGTGCGTATCCGTCATTTTGGGCACGTATCTATCACTATTACTATTTTTTTGCACAGGGGCGTGTATCCGTCGAAACAGGCTCATACATGTCATTCTAGGTGCGTATGCGTCGAACTGTGTTCATTACCAATCTTCCGGAGGCCATAACTTTTACTCCCGAACTCGAAACAACTCTATTTTTTTTGCGTTGGAAAGGTATTGAAGTGAACTACGCAATGAAAACATAAAATTAGGATTTTGAATAACAAAAAATTTAGGGTTTTCAATTTTATAAAACTATTCATTTCTAACATGTCTAAATGCTTTGGAAAGTTTGGTATTTTGATGTTCTAACAACCTTGTAGGGTTTTTTTAAGACTAATTTCTATTTTACATTGTATATTTGAACATATTTGTGCTAATTTTTCTTGATTAAAGTTAATGAATGTTTCATTATCGTTTAGGAGGCTAGGATCACGTATGCTCTTCCCTTGAACCTTTTAGTTGATCTTGGGAATCAGAAATGATTCTAAACCTTGGCTATTCTTTCAAAAACATCACATTGTACTTATTTGCTAAGGGATTAATTGATCTGAAAACGAGTGTTGTATCTTTTTTCACTTTTATAAGTTTCCAAAGATCGTGATTTTTTTAACCAATTTTAAGTATTCTAAACTCCACAAATTGATTAAATTCTGATTATTATACATCCATAGAAGTGCGGAAAACTTGTGTAGCAAATAAATAATCAGAAAATGGAAAACATTCAGATAACAAACAAGATTGTTTACGGGGTTCGAAAATTCCTACGTCCCCGGGTTCAGATTGAACCGATCCATTAATAATATTGAAATACAAGTACAATAACTCTTACAAACAACAAATAATGAATCACAACCTATAAATGAGCTGATTAATGTCCCAAGAACTCTGAAAAATAGCAGAAATTGTCCCAAGAATGATCCGTGGCTCCTACAGTGTTTTCACAATGTGATCTCCCTGCAACTGTGTTAGAAAAACACCTAAAAATGGAGATTTAAAAACATTATATGAAAACAAATCATTTATCTGAGATCAGATCTGAATTCTGAACACTTTTCATGTTTACACCGAGTCACAATTCGGCCAGAAGTGCATTGAAATTCATGTTTTCCAACTAGCTGTCTTGAAGATCCCTGTTAAAATCTGCATTCAAAGCTTCCAAAAACAGATTAAAACTCAACAAAAAAGATCAAATCTTACATTGTTGGAATCGTCTCAGAATTTCCTTCATTTCATCTTTTTACTCCAAATGCCCAATCTGAGTGCAAGTCCTTCAAAAATGGCATTTTCTGAAACTACCTCCTTATGTTGCTTGCACAAATCTGTCTCCCCAGTATAAGTTGAAGTGCCCCATTTTATAATGCACCCAAGCCCCTAGGCGAGTTGGTTGGAGGATTAGTCTTGGAGCGGTGAGGTTGGGGGATCAAATCCCAGTGGCCATCATTTTTGTGGAGTTTGTTTTGCATGGGGGATAAGAATCCCACATTCCCCGCAAAAGGAAGGATTTGTGGTTTAAATTGGGCATGCCGACCCATATAATCTGTGACTAAGGTCATGTCCTCCCCCATTTTACTCGGGCTGTGCATTCTTCTCCCACCGAGTCATGTGGGTTCTGTTTGAGGATTGTTTAACCACCAAGTCATTCGAGGGGATATTGTAAATCCCAAACCATGTGGGATATATTCCAAACCCATCCGTGAGGCTTCAACCAATCCCGAATAATATGGGATATAAATACGAACATACGTGCCATGTGGAAATATGATCAACTCGACCATGGAGAATAATATAAGCCTCGAACATTACCAAGAATAACATGGTGAATAATTACGAGGTAATATAAATTTCGACACAAGTAATATAATGACATTCCAAATGAAATATGGCAATAAATACCACTTGTCGACCCTCGATAGGTAAATCGAGTGAATTCAACGAGTGGTGGCAAGCCACGTGGTGGCTTGTGGACCCACCACGTTGGCGATAATACCATAGTCCACACGGCAGCCGGGCTCCCCTCCGTAATAAAAGTTGAGCCTCTTGTTCCTGCGCACCATTTTTATGCTCATCAAAGACCGGTGATCGAAAACCAACAAACAACTCCCTTTTTCCTTTTCGCCATGTGTCGCAGTGCGATTGGTCCATTATTGGCTAGTTGACTAGAGTTGACTTTCCTGTTGGCCGAACTTTAACCGGACATAACTAGAGCTCCCGATGTCCGTTTGTCGCGTTCTCACAGTCGTTGGAAAGCTCTCGAGATGATCTTCTGCACTTACACCATTTAGGGATGTTTAGGGAAATTTTTCAAAAATGATCCCCTGATCACACCTCCCCACTGAGAAAGGCTTTTTGTCCACAAAAGTTGTGTATCAATAACAAAGTGTCATTAATTGGCATCTGGAATGTGATAAAATCTAGTTAATTAACTAAGTGTTGTTAATTGACCACAATAGAGGGAAACGTTAGTTATTCTAGCGGAAAATACATCACATTGTAACGAAAATGATGATATAGAGGGATTACTATAGTAAAATTTGGTTACCATTAACATATTGTTGTAAGTAGATTTCAGGTGTCTACATTTCCCCTCTTTTTCACGTGGCGTAAGCGACTTCCACTTGCAAAGATTTGGTAGACAATTGGGAATCCGAAAAGCAATCAGATTATTACTACTCTGATCTCGGACATCTTGTAGGCTTTAGTTATTCACCGATAAATTTACTAACCTTTTACATATAGGATCAAATCGTTTGTTGAAGATAATGCAAGTTGTAAAATGACAATTGCACTAATACGTGATTTTATTACGGAGTTGCGGAAATGGGTGTGATACGTCTAAAACCAGGTTAAAGCTAAGCAAGATAAAAAACACGTTCCACATACATCAAAACTTGTATTATAGGTTACGAAAAATGGTACGTACTTATCCGCTCAAGAAGAACCTAATAGAATTTTACATAATGCCTATCAGCTACACCAAACCTTCGGACGACAAGTGGTTATAGGAACCCTAAATTAATCCACCGCTGGGTTCCACCTTCATTGATGCAATAGGAATCGCTCTGTTTACCCACTGTGACTCAGCCTTCCCGATTGCAAGTTACAAGTGCGAAGTTGTCTGTATCATGCACTCCAGTCGACAATCCAGGATTTGCAACGCAATTGGTCTGGCGCATATGGGCCAGACTAGGTAGTTTGAAGTAACTCCTAGATACTCACAAATTATTTAATTTAACTCTATTGCCTAACAAATCACGCTAGGTCAATAATAGATCAAATTAATGACATGCCTAAAATAATTTAGTGATCTTGTTAGGACAAGCAACAATTTCTCATTAGCCTTCCAAGCTCTGAGCTTGTCCATATCTGTCTTTTGTGTGTGTCATCACGAAGTGTCCACTTACTTGGAGTCTGAACCTGGGTTCCCTATTCATAATAAGGAAATAGGGTCCACTTAAAAAAAATGCATTAAAAATCTATCCTAAGGCTAATTAATACAACATCATCCCGTAGCATGTGTAATGGGATTAAAACGGATTGCATTCGGCCGATGGGTTAAACTCTACCCATGTGAGGGCTTAGTTTATTTGCTGAAATGGGATTTTGATCCCATAAATTTGGCATGGCATTTCATGCCCATTTAATGGACAAGATTAATACCCATCTTTAGCCGCTTCGGTTGTTATAAATAGTGATAACCACTTTTATGTCCGTTTACGACTCAGCTACGGAGAGGGGAATGAGTTGTTTAAGGCTTTAATTAAGCCTGTGTCCATGCACTTTGATAGTCTTGGAGCATAACCGACCCCTACCACCTTGATTTCAATTTCCTTCTTCCACGTGGTAAGGCTTAATGCCTCCCAAACAACCGCTTCACCACCCAATTGCTTAGCAATAACATGGTTTATACTAATGTTTTAACACAATTAATATACTTATGTGGCATTTCTCATAAACATGGCCTTACCAAGTAATTATGCATTGTCGACCCATTACAATGTGGCCTAGAAATAAATTAACTCGGTACATCCTGTAGTCCACTTGTCGTCTCCCGATAGTTTAAGTTCGAGCGAATGTCCTAAGAGTGTTGGCAAGCCACGTGTCACAGTGCGATTTGGTCCAATATGTGACCAGTTGACCAGAGTTGACTTTCACTGTTGACCGAACTAATATCTAGAGCTCCTTCGATGTCCGTTTGATTAACGTGTCTCACAGTCGTGTGGTTACATAGCTCTACGAGATGAAATTCTCACACTGATACCATTTAGAGCCTGTATTAAGGAACTTGCTAGAAATGATCCCCTGATCATACAATTGATTAGTCAAGTAAATGTTGAAGAAAAATTAGTAGAATGAAGGATGCCCCCTTCAATTGTCGATGGGGTGATAGAAGTATTGTCAATGTGACGATAAAAAATATGAATCGAAATATCATAGAAGAAACACAGGTTAGGGAGGGAGTAGACAAAAACTGATTGGCTATGTGTTTTACACTTACATGATTGTTCCTTGGAAGAAAAATTGATAATGATAAGACATTGTTTTCTGAAGAATATGGAAATCCCTTGTGATCTCATCCAGCTTGCGTCAATAAACAATGTATATGTTTCCTTATCACTTTGCTTCGAAATGATCAACGCACGTCATCAGCCATACTTATTAAAATGTCTAGTTGGCTGTACAAAAAAGTTCTACCCAAATCAACATGAAAATCTATAATACTAACATTCCATTACACTATCTAGGTATATAAATTTGTGCTTAACTCCATGCAACATACATAATGCAATGACAATACAAGAAATTAAACACACTTATAACCTAACAGGAAAACAAGGTATAAACATGCATACTCAAATCAAACAGCGTTCAAAACAGTTGCGACTAATCCTCGTTTGGTTCTGTTGGTGCCATTTTTGAGTTTGCACCGTTTTGCCCTAAATTTTTCCTTCATTATGCGTGCTTTGAAACATTTTTCTCTCAAAATGGTGGTCTGTAACATTTTTTCCTCCAGTCGAATGCCTTGAAATGCTCACAAACTTGTTGTTTTACCCCAATTTGAAAGAAATTTGCATGTGCGCCCTGTTTTGTGCCCTAATTTTTCCAAAATATGGGGGCTCTATCATTTTTCCTTTTAGCCTGATCGTGGAAGTTTAAAATTGATTGATTTTCACTTGTATGCCATTGAAAATCCAATTCCATGATAAAAAAATGCTTTAAAAACATGTTTCAGTTGGTTCAATTTCAAGAAATTTGTCGTCCTTAGCAAAAAAATTGAATTCTAGAGCATCTCTGGCGTTTTCTGTGTTTTGACGGTCAGACGGGTGTCATTTTCCCATCAATTTCTTCTTCAGCATTCATCGGCAACGTGGCTTGTTATAATTGGCCGAGGGATGGCAAAAAATTGTTTACAACTTATCGCTTTTTACTTTTTTGGCAAAAGGGTGAATTTGGTCACATGGCTCTGCTTTACTCTAATTGGTCGTAATGTGCTTATGTGGCGTGTTTTGATTGGAGGAGGAGTGGGAGGTATTTTTTTGCCTTAAGAAATTTTGGAAAAAGAGTTAAAGTGCAAAGAAAATGCCTAGGTCTTGCAACGAATAAGAATGGAACACGTGGCAGCTTCAGAGCCAAGGATGGAATTGCGGGTGGTCGGGTTCTTTTGAAGTTTTTTGACTTTATTTGGTTAAAATATTAAAGTCACAAAACAATCTGGAACTCCGCAGCGAATCACATGTGGACACGTGGTAGGATCCGGGTGGAGGGGGATGTGGATTGGCAGAAGACATAGAGATTTTTTGTCTTTTTTGGCAAAAAATAAAAGTTGTGAAAAGGGCTACGGAGCGCAAGCCAGGAATCAGAGCACGTGGCAGGGAAAGGCGGAGGTTCGGACAAACTGAATTTTTCCTTTGTGGCAGGGAAAATATACAATAATGAGGTTGTGCCCCATCAATGGTCAATCAGGTGAGGACACATGCCGTGTGGGAGGGAGGAGCTCGGAATAAAAATGGAAAATTTTCCTTTTTCCAAAAAAGGCAAAAATTTAAAATTGAGCAGCAAGCCCTGTAGCCAATCAGCATTACGCCATGTGTCAGGGAAAAAATCGGAGGTGTGGGTTTGCAGGGACAATTTGGAAAATTTTCCTTTTTCCAAAAAAGGTGGAAATGTGTAGAATAGGTTCGCGATTCCAATGGGACCCACATTGGGACACGTGTCAAGCTCATTTTCAAAGGGCGAAGGGGCAAAGAAAAATGTCAAATTTTTACATTTTTCCAAAAGTGTTAAAATATCAAAAAGTGATCCCAAGCCCATTTCCAATCACATTGTGACACGTGGAGGGCTCAAATTAAAGGATAAAGGAAGATCAATGGTAACTATGCATTTTTCAGTTTGGCTGCCATTTGAGCTCCAGGAAGCTTGGAGATGCATTTTTTGCATCAATTTTCATCGAATTTTTGACAAATTCATGTCGTTTGTGCCTGCAAGGACCAATGCAATCGGTTTTGAGGATCAATTTGAAGATCAGAGATGTTTTTGAAATGAATTTTTTCCCTAACCCGTCTAAAAACGTGAAATATCATATCCAAAAGTTGCAGAGTCAAATTTTGGAGGGATAAGGATGAAATAATGAAAGGAAGGGGGTCTGCATGCTTTGAAGATGAAAAACGTGCCTCCACAATGGATAATGATGCAAATTTTGCAATGATTCATCTCTTTTTGAGACAACTGGCAACTTTTTGGACGTGTTTTGTTAAACGTCCCTGTCTGTGAATCATGAGGAATTTTTGTAACAAATTTGATCCTTTGGCATATTCTTTTCTTGGGAAAGAAGGCTCGAAGGATATTGAAAGCTATATATTGCATGAATTTGTCATGCAAAGGGTTGGAAGAGTTTAAAGAATCCTGGAAAACTAAAAATTTCACGAGAAAATCTGGGAAGAAGCCCATTCTCTGAGTGACCACTTGAGAAACTCATGTAACTCTCTCTTGTATCAGATTTCAAATCATGTTAAGTTGGTTACACATGTATAGCCATTAACAAGCTCTGAGATTATTTTTCAAAACATTCCCCTGCTGATAAATCTGATCATTTTTGAGTTATTCTATGTTGTCTTTGGGAAAAATTTGTGAATGCTTACATTTCAAAATGCATTTCAAATTTGTGTTTCTTGTTTCCTATTGCAGTCTTGTGTTTAAAATATCTCTTGATCATACATGGTCTCATTTCTTGTGATAGTTTAGTGGCATTTGCAATCTCACATTCAGAAGAGCTTTCATCTGATAAAGAGATAAACTAAAATTTAAAATCACTTTACCTTCCTTGATTTCAGAGATTGTTTGTAAACCTTTGGGTGCACCTTAGGTCATGATTAAATAGTGATTGCTAAATGCTTCATTGGTTCATTCTAACTCAAGCTTTTGTGATAGATGATCAAATATTGTGTGGAAAAGTGCAGATCTGGGCCTCCATTTGATGCACATATCCTGGTTGAAGGGATGATTAACTATTTTGATACTTTCTGCTATTAAGTTTCTCCATATTTTGTGAAATCCTCAAATAGTTTGGCAGACCTTGGTTTGTCTTATCTAAACTCCCACCCAAAAAATCATTCAAAACAACTAATCCTACCCTGTTTTACCCTTGTTTTGACTTGTATACCCATAAAAGATCAAAATCCATTTGCTAAAGTATGCAGAACAGATCAGGATTTCAAAATGTCTTCAGTAACCCTTGCCTTGCATTGAAAGTATCTCCATAATTTGGAAGTGACAACTTGTGAAAGTCAGATTTGGAGTGTTGATCATATTTTCCCAAGGCCCTTTTCATACTATTTGCACAAATTGAGGGATATCTTCATCTCCTTCACCATTTGAGGGTTACAAAATAGGTTCTCTTACCTTGGTTGAAAGGCACAACCTAAAATAGTTAGGACAAGATCAAGTCCTATTTGAGTGCTATCCATCTCTCCACAAATCTAAGTGCCAGTTAGATCATATCCCCAGCTACAAAATGACATACATCATGATCTATCTGTCTTCAAGCTTCATGCCATATCTTTGATGCTGCTCAGACTGAAAAGGAGAACAAATTTGGGTACCAACACCTAGTGGCGCTGTTTCTGGGGACATTTTTAGTTCAATCTGATCCATGTGCATACATATTTGAGATATTTGAATGCATATTGAACACTGGTAATGTCTCTTGGAAGTTATGTCTGCAAATATATTGTTAAAGGATCATTCTATACTTAGATTTGGGTAAGGTGTATGCAAAGGTTTCAAACTTTGTCTGTAATTTTATCAGTTTCCAGTAGTAGTTGCACTTCATTTGGCATTTGTGCGCACTTGATAGATTCAAGAAAGGAAGGTTTGATCTATAAAGTTTGGCAATATTTTCAGTGCTGATAGGTATTTGACAGAGTATTTTAGTGCATTTGCACAACTAGGGTGAAAGTCCTTAGTGGCGACTCCATGCTATTTTGATCTTGATAAATACCAGTGTCTTAGCTTTCTGTCATTTATTTTTTGGTGTTGCTAATCTCTACAAACCTGGAAGGAAGAAGATCTCTCTTCAGGAGAGACCCAAGTAAAAAGTTATTTCAAGAATTTTGAAAGACATTTTTAGAGGAAAGAAAATTTTGGAAGGTTTTTGAAGGTCAAAAATCAAGAAAAGGAATATCCATTGGTGAGAGAGATCAGCCTTTAATAGAGGATTATCACTCTTCTTCCAGTGATTCTGATTCAAGTAATCTTCTCATAAACTTGTTTACTTCAACTAGTGAAGGTCCTTCTGTTATACTTAGTGAGTTCTTTCTTCAATCTTGGTACCTATGTGTTTCAATTCTAGTAAAACTTTCCAAGAAAATCAGCACCTAGAGACGCTACCAATCTTGTGAACCACATTCTTGAGCCCCAAAGACCTTGCACTCCTCATCATTTGTGTCACCCCCAAGATCACTACCTCAAAACAATATGGCTCAGCCTAGACCTCCATTTGTTGTCAATACCTTTGGTCCTATAAATTTTAGTTAGGAATGATCTGGTTATCCAAATGTTGTCCCTCAAGATGTAAGAACTAGGTTGCCAAAGTTCCAAGGTAATAATGCAATAACTGGTGATCAACATCTCGTAACCTTGTTTGGAGGTAACATGATGGAGGACTTTTGAGATTGAGCATTACGATGTGTATGTTAAATTGTTTCATTCATACACTAGAAGAGGATGCAAGGGATTGGTACAAGGCTTTACCAAATAATTCTATTTATTCATGGACTGAAATGTAGAATGCATTCAATGATTGCAATATGGTGAAAAACAACTGATCCTAGTTTTCTCTTGTCTATATTTGACTTATCAAGAAGAACCCCAATGAATCCATTCATGACTTCAACACAAGGTTTAACAAAAATTTGAGAAGGCCGCCTGTTAATTTTAGGCCATGTGATCAGTCATGCTCGATCAAATATGTAGATGCATTTGATAAGAAGGTAACCTATTACCCAAGAGAGAAGAACCCTACCAATTTAAGGTAGGCCTTTACCATGGCACTGCAGATTGAAAATAACATTAAGGCCATTGGGAAACCTCTCAAGAGAGATGGTGTAAAGTTGATAAACCCTGAAAAACCTCATGCTAGCAAGGGTGCCTATTTGAGGAGGTTGTGAAAACTTTGGCAGGGGATGTCAAAGAAATCTCATACAAGTTACCCTGGGAAGAGAAGGGAATTGGGCAGACTTCACAAGGTCCGCAAAAAGCACAAAACCATGATAGATTTTCCAATCATCTTAGAGGTGATCAAATATCTGATGATAGAGGGAAAGGACCCATGGGGTCTACAAATACACATCCTTAAGCATGTGAAGGAAGAGTGTTACTTGATCCCCTAACTTCTAGGGTTGCTGTTGTTGAGGAAGTTGCTAATATTGATTGGTGTGATAGGTGTTTTCTGCCCCATCCTCCATGTGAAGTGGACCAACAAGATGGTGAAGCTAATAATGATGATCGTACTGATGATGATATATGCATGGTGGGCTGTTCTTCAGGCTCACAAGAAGGAGCAACATCAACTGAGGTAATAAGTGCAAGGATAACTACAACCTTTTGGGATTGCATCAAACAGGTACACGTATTTCTTCCCCCTCATACTCTTGAGGTAGATGTAGTGCAAGCTTTTGAGATTCCTAACAATGACTTTGAATACTTAAGAGCTTTGATGATTAAGAAGTATGATGGTGGTATCCCTTCAGAGGAAGATAGACAATTGTTAATGAATGATGTTGTGGCTCAAGAGAAAGAGTATAACACTAGGAGCAAGGTTGTTAAGGGAGTTGGGCCTCAAGCCAAACCTAAAACACCCTTGATCACCTCCTGGTAGCCCATCCTCTTCAATTCTGGGACTGTATCCTTTTCATCCTTCTATCAATGACCGAGGCAAGCCCACCATCATTTCTATCATTCCTATCATCAATCATAAATGTTCGCTTTCTTTTACCACTTCTTAGGATTAGACAAGTCCCGCGCCAGCTTATAAGAAACCCAAAAAATTTCTTAATGAAGTTCAAGTTACACATCCCATGAACTCCAAAGTTCCCAGCAATTCCAATGATCTTAAGATTAAAAATCAAGCGCGATTCAAGAATGCACACCAATGCAACCACCAAGTTTGGCGTAAAGTGTATAAACCTATGGATAGGGAACTCAAGATCTCGCATACAAAATCCAAGTTCCATAAAAAAACGTAGTCATTTTTTGAGTATGAGCTCACCACGATCATCGAAATTAGAGATAATATATATCTTGATAAGCAAACACGAATAATCTCCCTTATCAAGGAAGTCACAAACATCGTTTTTGGATCCTATTACACGGATTTACTTTTTTGGTCCCAACTTTCCAAAAACTATCAAAAACCTAAAAATAAAAAACAATTCAAAATACAAAAAAATTGAGAAAACATAAGAAAAATTGAAGGTACAAAGATCACATTGCAATTAGGTATTGCGTACACATGGATGTTCTTTCTCCCCCTTCTTTTCATTTCTCTGCAAGGAATCCACCATTTTCATCCCTTCAGTGATATTGTGGTTAGCATTTTCGCACACATTTTGTGACATTTATCTCTATGGTATTTGTTTGACCTTGGTCTTTTATTACCTTGGTAAATTAAAGAACAATTGACCTCTTAGAGATCCTATCACATTCAACATATAATAAACTTATTTTTTATTAAAGGAAAATAGTTTTGAAGGGGCTATACCCTATTACAACAAAGGCTCAACAGCCAAATCAACATGAAAAATCATAAAAATAGGATCTGAATCTAGATATTATGATAAGTCCAACAGTAGTAAAAAAAGAAGCTACTAATAAAAAGCAAAACAGGGACATAACTGTGACTAAACAACAGAAAAATAACAAACTATCATAAACAAAACAACTTGAACTCCTCCAGCTTGCCCAGAAGGTATTATTTCTTCGAGGCCCTTTCAATCCTTGATTTGATCATCTACAGGGAGGTAAAAAGTGCCAGAGTGGTGACATGTGTTGGGTCATTAACGTTCAACTGCGAGATGACCGTATTTCTCTCCTTTTCAATACCCTAGATATCCTCAGGGACTCCACTCAACAATGTGATGCTTCTGATGCGTTGTTCAAGAAACTCATTGATTGCTTTGAAGATGGCCATATTGTGGTCATGTCTATCCTTATTTCTCCGTAGTCTATTATCCAGTGTGTTCAATTTTCTATAAATTTCTTCAGTTTGATTTGTGCCAAAACTCACATCATCATTTATCTTTCTTTTTCCCTTTTGCTTGTTTAGCTGATGCATCTCTTTCTTGATATTTTCTACCTCATTTTCCAGCATTTCCATTCTAAGGAGAATATTATCCCTCTCATGATGGGAAGCTTTGTCCTTCCCTACATTACTGATATGCAAGAGATTGTGAACCATTTCCATATCCTTGTTACTTTGAAGGACACAACTAGAGGTAGGTGGGGTCGCTTTGTGGGGTGCAGGGTTCATAGCTTTGACATTCATGATATTGGAAGAGTTGGTCGGGTTGGGAGTGGGTGTGCTGTGAGAGGGAGTGGGCTGAATTCTGGGGGAAATAGGAATGTTGGGGAAATTGATGAGGCAATGCTTGTGAAGGAGAAAGATGAGCCCCTGGTGAAGGGTGATGGCCCTAATATGTTTTTGAAAATTAAGAATGGATCGTTCCAAATAATTCAAGAGATAGTGCAAGAAGAAAACAACAAGATTTCTCCTAAAGTGATTAAGGAAAACCAAGTGTTTGGTGGGAACAATAATTTAGTGACCTTCAAGGGATATAAACCGCACCACATAATAAAATTGTTGCGAAGAAATTTTGCACATATTTGTTGACACTAGCCAATGTCATCCTCACAATCACTTCCATATCCTTCCATCAAGCCATCTGTGATTCTTAACCCCTTGTTAAAAAAGAGATCTGAAATAAGTTTTCAGAAAGCAAAAGAATCAAAATCAATCAAAAATCAAAAGCTAAAAGCTAAAAGCAAACAAAAATTGATATATAACTCTCTCTTGGGGTATTTCTAATAATCTCTATTAGGGCTATGAACACATGATTGGTAATAGAGAAGATTAGAATCAAATGCATCTCCATCAGGGCTATGGACTCCTGGATGGTAGCGAAGAAATGTACGGATATCCTTCCACCATCAATTCACAAAATTGCCTTTCAAAATCAATCATTCCTACACATTGGCTAGGGTGTCTTCACTTTTTGTCTATTAAATATTCCCTTAAAGAGATAATAAATTCCATGTACACACACTGGATCTCTATGAGTAAGCATGTTTAGTATGTTACTAAGTGTCTTTTTTTGGACCTTGTTCAGACTCTTTCTTTAGTCCATATCTCATCTCATGATTTGTGCCTTTAGGTAATCACTTCTTCATCGCGAGGCTTCTAAGCTACATTCATATCATTCACATTATTCTTCTACTTCGTTCAGAACATCCATGTGTATAAGATTGAATTTTTGCCATGTTTTCAGACACATTTGTCCCCTTTCACAAAAACAATCTTCTACTTCCTTTCTATCATGTGTTTCTTGGCTAGCTTACGCCGGGGGCATCCTTGCTCCTTCCCAGAAATCCATTGGTTTATGTTCATCATCAAGATGAACATATCTATTTTGGCCTTGATTCCCTATTCATCGTCAGCGCGTGAAGAGTTTACCTTTGAATACTCCCACTTAATGCTGGGGCATTTTCACATCTTCACTTTCTTATGCATGCATGTGGCATTCTGCCCTTGTACATCCCATCTATCGCTGGGGCATCCACATTTCTTTGTCTTCCTGTAAATAGTTTCAAAAAACTTTCAAAATCATAAAAAACATTCAAATATGTTTTAAGAAACATAAAAAATAATATAAATCATCCTACAAAATGTCACTCTTTGGTTCTCACTATATGCATACAAAAATCATAGTGAATGAAAGATAAACAATAAACAATGCAAACCTTCCAGTAACCTTTCAATGGAAACCTTAGTAAGGTTGTAGAGACTTTGTCTGTGGAACCTTGTAAATGAATGTGGGTGCTCTTGAATGTTCTCCAAATTTGAGTGCAAATGCTACAAACATAGATACTTTGGAAATCTTCAGATTGCAAATTGATAGAGTTTATTTGCAAACAATTCAAGAGGATTTGTAAGAGAGTAGGCTTGCAATTTATAGAAGCAAAATTGGTTGGAAGTTGGTTGAACACAGTTGAATGCACATGCTAGAAAAATAAAATTTGAGGAAGTTACAGTAGTGTCGGGGCATTTAGGGGCAATAATGGATTTAATTGCAGAAGTTATATCTAGGAAGGTGGTTGTACATGTAATTTAATTGCCCCCACCTTTCTCGGATTCTAGAAGTGTAGTTAACTAGGATGAGGATGTGGAGTACAAGTGGAGTCCAAGTGGCTGTTGTTTGAAATAGGTGGAATTAAATAACTAAATTTAATTAGTATTTAATTGTGAGGAGATAATTAACCATTTAAATAAATAAATGTTTAATTATGTTAGCTAGAAGGTGTTAGGAATTAATTTAATTAATTCCAAGAGAATGGTATAGTTAAACTAGTTAAATTCTAAGGTGATAATTAACCATTTAAATAGTTAAATGTTTAATTATATTAGCTGAGAGGGTGTAGGAATTAATTTAATTAATTCCATAGGCATGCTAGAATTAAATTATTTAATTCCAATGGGTAGGAATATAGCTTAGGTAATATACTTAATTTTAATTAATTCTAAAGGGGAATATTTGATTGATGAAATTAATTTAATTAATTCCAAAGGGGTGTACTATGGTGAGATAGAATTAATTTAATTAATTCTAATTAGATAGAAGTGGGATAGAATATGTATGTATTTTTAGGGTGTCTACATTTTGCCCCTCTTTACAGTGCTATTGTGAAGTAATAGTGTTTTTAAAGATAATAGATGCATGTCGATCGACGAGCGGAAAATTGTGAAGCATAAAGATGCCCCATCATGCAAAATGGTAAAGGAATGCCCCCTAAAGTGGGTGGATGATGCAACAAGGCGGCGGACAACCGCTTGATAGGAAGGAAAACGAGGGAGTAGAACAAGAATGGGAAAGGACTGTGCTCGTAGCATGAATGTCATTTGGAGAGTAATTTTTTAGAGCAACTTGATTTTTACTATTACACAATAGAGTTATCACCACGATTATGAGAGAATCAATATGGTTAACCCAAATGCGTGTAAACAAACACACACAACAAAGATAAAAAAGGAAAACAAACCCAATCTACAAAGTAGGTGCCGACACTAGGGTTATAAAGGAACCAAGATGTGATCACACTACTTGTAAGTGGTCCAAAAAGAATAAACATCAATAATGAAACAAAAATTCGAAAAAGAAGACAATCATCCATGCCCCTAATGTGTGCCACAATGATGATTAAGTAGATACAAATGTTCCCAAGTGGGAATAGGATTAGATTGGAAGAGCGGAGTTAAAGCGACTCCTTAAGACACTCTTGCTGAATCCGTTGTGCAAATGATCAAAGTTAAAATTGCCCCAGGTGAAGTTATATCACGAAGGAAAAACAATTTTGTGACTTGCCCCAAACAAAGTTCGCATATCATACGAAGGGAAGAAAGTGCTAGTTGTAAGATTGGCACAATCACTAGGGTGATAGATAAAAGATATGTTGTTTATCAAGATTGTATTGAGATGTTGAATGATTCAATTTAAGGTTTTTCCAATTGTAGGACTTCTATGACAAGTGAATGTTTGTTTGAAAGTTTTGTAATTTTTTGGATTTTTGAAATATTTGATTTTTTTTTTGGATTTTGCAATGTTTGATTTTTTTGTGGATTTTCACAAGTTTTAAAATACAAATGCAAACAAAAATGAAGACATTCCATGGCTTAAATAAACCGGGAGGAAAACACAACACGTGCAAATGATAAAAAGATATAAAACAAGCAATAAAAAGAAACCCAATATGAATAAGAAGGAACCACACCAAAGTTATATGTGAACTAGGATGTGAATACTTTTTTTGCAATTGGTCCATAGTAAAGATAAACAAAGTAAAACACAAGGACAAAATGAAAGAATAAAAAATGTCGCATAATGTTAACAAACTGCAACCGTACAATACAACGTGCAAAAACGATGTCTAATGACACTTCAAATGTGTTCCACATTGAAGAAATAAACAGATTTGAATGCCCCCAAGTGATAGATTAACACCCGAGAGGATTGGATCAGGGCAAAGAATGGAGTGATACTTAGATACTCCAAAAGATACTCTTGTCAGATCCCATTGAAGTTTAATCTATATTGGATTAAAATGTAAAATCCAAGTGTGCCCCAAGCAAAGTTATATTGCAAAAGGTTAAATGATTGCCTCGTGAATAGATAGACACCATGGGAAATAAAGATGAGTATGTTCTGGAACAATCATGAGGAGTGCCATCAAATGGCAAAGTTGTTGAAATGTGTTATCTAGTTGCTGAAATTTTGTTAAACATTATCTGAATGTTTTGATTATGACAGTTTGAAACTATTTTTTAGAATTTTGGACAATTTTATATTGTTTTTGTGTTTTTGAACAATTATATATATATATATATATATATATATATATATATATGTATGTATATATATATAAATTTGTGAGACATTTTTGAATTTTTTTGTATAATACAACTCGATAAAAAGGATACACTGCTTGAAAGTAGGTGTGAATAATTAAAAAACATTCCATTCCGTTGGCAGAAATGTAGATGATAAAATGATAGGGTGTTTCACTCCGCTCGTGGCTCCACACAACTGGGAAGATGCGAGGACTCATCACCTTAAGCCAAAAAGGAAGTGAAAACAAGGTGAATATTGATATGGAAGTGATGATAATGGATGCGGAGACACAAGTGTAATAATGATTCATATGAGAAAAATGTAACTCATCTCCAGTCAAGATTATTTGACCAATTACAAGATGATTCTAATTTATAGGTTTTGACTTGATTTAGCTCCATGTATGGCCTACTGATTGGAAAAATCTGGTTGAAGGAATTGGTGTCTCTCTTATCGTGAGCAACTAAATTACTTATTGGGATGTTTTTGATTAAGCACTTTGATTTAGATGTCATAAAGGATTTATTGAATTATTATTTATTGATTTTTGTGAAGGACACCCTACATGTTTCCCCATGCTATCAGTAAAAGGAAAGGGCTCAACACCGAAGAAAAAATATAGGTGAGTAAGGGCTTTCTCCGTTCCCAGTCTTATATTGCCAATAAGAAGTATGGGCTTATCATCGAATACTGTGAAGGATGAAAGGTGTATTGATTTTATATTTTTTTTGTATTTTTTAGATTGATTAAATTTTCCTTGTATGTTGATAGTGTGCTTATTGGGAAGGAACATTCTGCCCCCTAGTCTCAACCTTGTGTGACTAGTAGGACGCAAGGATTCAACACCGTAGATTGAGATGGGAGGTCAAAAAGGATTGGGTAAAGAAGTTTAGTGCTTTCAGTTAAAGAGAGAGCTTATTTGGAAGGAGGAGTTTGCCATTAGTAAGCTTCAAGACAAAACTGTAGGTAAAAAGATATGAAATGGTGGAAACCATAATAGAGACGAGACACAAAATTCCCAAGAAGAACAAGGTTAACCCGTGTCATGAATAGGTTTAAGGAGGCAAGTATATGATAATGGTATGATTAAGGTACCTTCCAATAGATGGAATGCCTAACATTATTTGGACACACTTTTTCATTTCCGATTGGAAAAAAATGCTCTAATATAGAGTTTGATTTTCTTTTTGTGATTTTTAAGTTTTCTGAATGTTGGTGGATGAGGAGTTGAAATTGAATTGATAAGAAACATTTCCATGTTTATTGAAGTTGAAGGATCCTGAAATACGAGACTTATGTGGATGAATTCCAAGTCAAGATTTGATAAGTCCTAAAATACGAGACTTAGACGGACATAAGCCAAGTCAAAGGAGTGAATTAAACGATTCAGTGAGTCCTAAAGTACAAGACTTGGGAAGACAAGATCCAAGTCAAAGGATGTGTGATTCGATAAGTCTTTGATGAGATCAAAAGACATATGTGATGTTAGAAGAAGATTGTTGATGCGAGCAAGATGTTGAGATACATATTCACCCGTGAGAAAAAGAGCATGAGGAAAGAAGGATTGATCTCTAGATGTAAGCTTAAGACTCTTTATTGGCCATAGAGAGGATATGTTCAATGTTTTTCCTTTTAGGTTGTGAATTAGTTGATTTGACGATATATTTGCAATTAAAGCTTAAAATGGTTGAATAAGGATATTCCTGGGTGTATGTACCTCAAAGAATGTGCGCATGTAGCTATCTTGATAAGTAGGAATCATCACTCATGATATTCCTGCAGGATGGATCATGTGAGGTACAATGGACACATAAGGTTGTGTTGTCGCAAGTGTCCAAGCTTGTTATTGTTGTGGTTTGACAACAAGACTACAGATGTTAGGCATAGGAGATGGAATGGAAAGAATAAAATGAAGCACAATGGTGTTTGACGATGGGCCTTCTTCTGTCATGTCAGGGGTTAAAAGAGAGTCTTGAAGAAAATTCAAGTTCTCGTTAGGTGTTAGAAGATTTTTTGAAACATGTTCAATGTCTGTTTGGACTATAGGAAGAAAATTTGTAAAATAAATGGATTGGTTTGAAGGGGGAGATACTTGACCTTCATCGTGATCTCACGGAATGTTAGTTTCAATAGAAGTGGGAATAACAATCAATTCTTCATTTGAAGGTGTGGAAGTTGACATGTCATCAGTTGCAAGACCTTCATCGTCAAAATCTACAAAGATCTCTCTGTCTTCAATTAAATCTTAGACATAATTCTTAAAGCGCATACAGTTATCTGTTGAGTGTCCATCAATATGATGAAAATCACAATATGCATGAGGTTTGTACCAATATGGCTTAGGTTCTCCTTTAATCTAAGGTCTTGTAAGGGGATATTTTATCATCCCAGCCACTTTGAGTTGATGAAAGAAACTAGAGAGACTTTCACCGAGGGGTGTACACTTACTTTTAACTTTGTGCGGTGTAGTTTCTTGGCTAGGTTATATGATTGAATTTTTGATTGATTGGTCATGTATGTTGGCCATATTACGATTATTTGTGACACCAGTAGTGATGAAATTGCGGTTGCGATTGATGTACCAAGATTCATCATGAGAAGTTCCAGTATGGCGATTATTGCGAATGAGGTTGAGAGAAAAATGCTTGAAAAAATTCTCTGAGAGGTCCACAAAGGTGGTAACATATCCCTTTGGAAAATGTAAGAACCAATCCAAATCTTGTTCTCCTATAATTCTAGGAAAAAGGCACAAGAGAAAGCTATCGTTATATGCCACTTCATGACATGCTATGGAAAATTATTTGATATGTTGTCTCAGATCAGTTTTGCCCTTGTATTTGTCGAATTTGGGCATCTCAAAATATTGTGGGAAGGGTATGCGTAAGATGTCCATATTAAAAGGGTATGGCCACAATTCATCAAAATTGAATTGTTTGTGTTGTTTTTGCATACTCACAATGGTGTCTTTCATCATTTTCCATTCTTGGGCAAATGATGAATTGTATAAATCCACCATTGTAATGAAAAATTAGAGAGAGTGAAGAAAGGTACAATGAATAACTCAACCCTTAGCAAAGTGAATGCTAAGATGGAAGTGATGATTTTTTTTTAAAACCTCGACTCCTAGCAAAGTGAATGCTAAGATGGAAGAGGGAAGAAGACGGAAAATTTTCGACCCATAGAAAAATGAGTGCTAAGAGGGAAGAAGCAAAAAATGTTAGTCGAGTGCCCGTCTCTTAACAAAATGGTAGTTAAGAGAAGAAGGGATAGTGAGAAATTAGATGTGCTCTATTCCATAAAAATGAGTGTTAAAGGAAGAGAGACTTAACAAGGTTGACACAATTAACTCGTAATAAAAAAGAATGATAAGAGTGAAGAAAAGATGTAAAAAAAAGGTTAACTCCTAACACGGTAAGTGTTAAGAGAAAAGACAAAGGGGGGAAAAGTGAAACATGTTTGAAACTTAACAAAAATGAATGTTAAGGGAGACAAGACGTAACAAGATGAAGTCGATCAACTCCTAAGAAAATGTGTGATAAGAGTGACGATAAGTGGGGACTTCACAACACCTTACAAAAATGAGTGATGTTAAGGTGGAAGATGCATTGAAATGTTATTTTAGACAATTCTTAACAAAGTGAGTGTTAAGAAAAATGAAGAGGTTTAAAATGATTTTACGATCCTTTACAAAAGTGAACGTAAAGAGGGGAGAGATGAAATATTAGCATGCTCAACTTGTGACAATTGTAAGTGTGACAAGAGGAGACTTAAAACACATTGGATGTTGCTCAATTATTAACGAAAATGTTAAATGAAGAGAATTAGGAAAGAAAATGATGGATTTGCTCAAATTTTAACAAGATGAATGGTAAAAGGGGAGACTTAGGAAGATGATGATCAATGTCAAATCTTAACAAAAAGTGTGTTAAAAGATAAGGCACGACAAGGTAGTGAAAGCACTACAAGAATGAAAAGGTAAGGGTCGTCACAAGAAGTGAATAAACGATGATAAAAAGGTTCGAATCTCACAAAAAATGGAGATAAGAGACAAAGGGGAAGTGATGGATTAGTGATCTCAAATTAGAACAAAGTGGATACTTTAATGAGAGAAGTGAAGAAATAATGAGGATGTCGAAAATGAAACAAAATGATTGCGAAGTACGACAACATAAGATGATAGGAGAAGAATACATAAGACGTCGCAACGCAACAAAGTGGATGTGAAAATGCAACGACATAAGAGTGAGTAGAGAATGATATTGAAGAATGCTAATAAGTCCAGAAAGTAAATGTGAAATGTGATGATGTAAGAATGGGGAATGCTTAGAGTTCAACAAAATAACATTAAACTTAAGACTTATGATGATGAAAGATCAAGGCGAGACTTAGGCAGATGATGATCAATGTCAAATTTTAACAAAAAGTGTGTTAAAAGATAAGGCACGACAAGGTAGTGAAAGCACTACAAGAACGAAAAGGTAAAGGTCGTCACAAGAAGTGAATAAACGATGATAAAAAGGTTCGAATATCGTAAAAAATGGAAATGAGAGACAAAGGGGAAGTGATGGATTAGTGATCTCAAATTAGAACAAAGTGAATTCTTTAATGAGATAAGTGAAGAAATAATGAGGATGTCAACAATGCAACAAAATGATTATGAAGTACGACAACGTAAGATGATAGGAGAAGAGTACAGAAGATGTCATAATGCAAAAAAGTGGATGTGAAAATGTGACGACATAAGAGTGAGTAGAGAACGATATTGAATAATGTTAATAAGTACAGAAAGTAAATGTGAAATGTGATGATGTAAGAATGGGGAATGCTTAGAGTTCAACAAAATAACGTTAAACTTTAGACTTACGGGGATGAAAGATCAAGGTGAGACTTAGGAAGATGATGATCAATGTCAAATCTTAACAAAAAGTGTGTTAAAAGATAAGGCACGACAAGGTAGTGAAAGCACTACAAGAATGAAAAGGTAAGGGTCGTCACAAGAAGTGAATAAACGATGATAAAAAGGTTCGAATCTCACAAAAAATGGAGATAAGAGACAAAGGGGAAGTGATGGATTAGTGATCTCAAATTAGAACAAAGTGGATACTTTAATGAGAGAAGTGAAGAAATAATGAGGATGTCGAAAATGAAACAAAATGATTACGAAGTACGACAACATAAGATGATAGGAGAAGAATACATAAGACGTCGCAACGCAACAAAGTGGATGTGAAAATGCGACGACATAAGAGTGAGTAGAGAATGATATTGAAGAATGCTAATAAGTCCAGAAAGTAAATGTGAAATGTGATGATGTAAGAATGGGGAATGCTTAGAGTTCAACAAAATAACGTTAAACTTAAGACTTATGATGATGAAAGATCAAGGCGAGACTTAGGCAGATGATGATCAATGTCAAATTTTAACAAAAAGTGTGTTAAAAGATAAGGCACGACAAGGTAGTGAAAGCACTACAAGAACGAAAAGGTAAAGGTCGTCACAAGAAGTGAATAAACGATGATAAAAAGGTTCGAATATCGTAAAAAATGGAAATAAGAGACAAAGGGGAAGTGATGGATTAGTGATCTCAAATTAGAACAAAGTGAATGCTTTAATGAGATAAGTGAAGAAATAATGAGGATGTCAACAATGCAACAAAATGATTATGAAGTACGACAACGTAAGATGATAGGACAAGAGTACAGAAGATGTCGTAATGCAAGAAAGTGGATGTGAAAATGTGATGACATAAGAGTGAGTAGAGAATGATATTGAATAATGTTAATAAGTACAGAAAGTAAATGTGAAATGTGATGATGTAAGAATGGGGAATGCTTAGAGTTCAACAAAATAACGTTAAACTTTAGACTTACGGGGATGAAAGATCAAGGTGAGACTTAGGAAGATGATGATCAATGTCAAATCTTAACAAAAAGTGTGTTAAAAGATAAGGCACGACAAGGTAGTGAAAACACTACAAGAATGAAAAGGTAAAGGTCGTCACAAGAAGTGAATAAACAATGATAAAAAGGTTCGAATCTCACAAAAAATGGAGATAAGAGACAAAGGGGAAGTGATGGATTAGTGATCTCAAATTAGAATAAAGTGGATACTTTAATGAGAGAAGTGAAGAAATAATGAGGATGTCGAAAATGTAACAAAATGATTGTGAAGTATGACAACATAAGATGATAGGAGAAGAATACATAAGACGTCGCAACGCAACAAAGTGGATGTGAAAATGCGACGACATAAGAGTGAGTAGAGAATGATATTGAAGAATGCTAATAAGTCCAGAAAGTAAATGTGAAATGTGATGATGTAAGAATGGGGAATGCTTAGAGTTCAACAAAATAACATTAAACTTAAGACTTATGATGATGAAAGATCAAGGCGAGACTTAGGCAGATGATGATCAATGTCAAATTTTAACAAAAAGTGTGTTAAAAGATAAGGCACGACAAGGTAGTGAAAGCACTACAAGAACGAAAAGGTAAAGGTCGTCACAAGAAGTGAATAAACGATGATAAAAAGGTTCGAATATCGTAAAAAATGGAAATAAGAGACAAAGGGGAAGTGATGGATTAGTGATCTCAAATTAGAACAAAGTGAATGCTTTAATGAGATAAGTGAAGAAATAATGAGGATGTCAACAATGCAACAAAATGATTATGAAGTACGACAATGTAAGATGATAGGAGAAGAGTACAGAAGATGTCGTAATGCAAAAAAGTGGATGTGAAAATGTGACGACATAAGAGTGAGTAGAGAACGATATTGAATAATGTTAATAAGTACAGAAAGTAAATGTGAAATGTGATGATGTAAGAATGGGGAATGCTTAGAGTTCAACAAAATAACGTTAAACTTTAGACTTAAGGGGATGAAAGATCAAGGTGAGACTTAGGAAGAAGATGATCAATGTCAAATCTTAACAAAAAGTGTGTTAAAAGATAAGGCACGACAAGGTAGTGAAAGCACTACAAGAATGAAAAGGTAAAGGTCGTCACAAGAAGTGAATAAACGATGATAAAAAGGTTCAAATCTCACAAAAAATGGAGATAAGAGACAAAGGGGAAGTGATGGATTAGTGATCTCAAATTAGAACAAAGTGGATACTTTAATGAGAGAAGTGAAGAAATAATGAGGATGTCGAAAATGCAACAAAATGATTGCGAAGTACGACAACATAAGATGATAGGAGAAGAATACATAAGACGTCGCAACGCAACAAAGTGGATGTGAAAATGCGACGACATAAGAGTGAGTAGAGAATGATATTGAAGAATGCTAATAAGTCCAGAAAGTAAATGTGAAATGTGATGATGTAAGAATGGGGAATGCTTAGAGTTCAACAAAATAACGTTAAACTTAAGACTTATGATGATGAAAGATCAAGGCGAGACTTAGGCAGATGATGATCAATGTCAAATTTTAACAAAAAGTGTGTTAAAAGATAAGGCACGACAAGGTAGTGAAAGCACTACAAGAATGAAAAGGTAAAGGTCGTCACAAGAAGTGAATAAACGATGATAAAAAGGTTTGAATATCGTAAAAAATGGAAATAAGAGACAAAGGGGAAGTGATGGATTAGTGATCTCAAATTAGAACAAAGTGAATGCTTTAATGAGATAAGTGAAGAAATAATGAGGATGTCAACAATGCAACAAAATGATTATGAAGTACGACAACGTAAGATGATAGGAGAAGAGTACAGAAGATGTTGCAATGCAAAAAAGTGGATGTGAAAATGTGATGACATAAGAGTGAGTAGAGAACGATATTGAAGAATGTTAACAAGTCCAAAAAGTAAATGTGAAATGTGATGATGTAAGAATGGGGAATGCTTAGAGTTCAACAAAATAACGTTAAACTTTAGACTTACGGGGATGAAAGATCAAGGTGAGACTTAGGAAGATGATGATCAATGTCAAATCTTAACAAAAAGTGTGTTAAAAGATAAGGCATGACAAGGTAGTGAAAGCACTAAAAGAATGAAAAGGTAAAGGTCGTCACAAGAAGTGAATAAACGATGATAAAAAGGTTTGAATCTCACAAAAAAGGGAGATAAGAGACTAAGGGGAAGTGATGGATTAGTGATCTCAAATTAGAACAAAGTGAACACTTTAATGAGAGAAGTGAAGAAATAATGAGGATGTCGACAATGCAACAAAATGATTGCGAAGTACGAAAACGTAAGATGATAGGAGAAGAATACAGAAGACGTTGTAACGCAACAAAGTGGATGTGAAAATGCGACGACATAAGAGTGAGTAGAGAACGCTATTGAAGAATGTTAATAAGTCCAGAAAGTAAATGTGAAATGTGATGATGTAAGAATGGGGAATGCTTATAGTTCAACAAAATAACGTTAAACTTAAGACTTATGATGATGAAAGATCAAGGTGATCAAGAGAGTGCTTGAATATGATAAATCAAGTATCACAACATCAAGAATTACATGAAAATGAAAGTGCTTAAGTGTGGATATGGATGTCCACAACCCAAGACTTAGACATGTGTACAAAGTGATAAGATGGATGAGAAAGAAAACATGATTGACGAAATTTAAAAACAAGTGTGTAACATGCGAGAAAAATGAAAAGTGGTGAAGTGAAAGTTGTGGCCTCTATCTTAGATTGGCTTAGACAAGGTGTGGTTTCCTAGGTGGCTCTCTTAATTAGGTGTCAGCAAAATATCCGAGTTAGTGAGACGCTATTGCTAGCTAACGACTTTAATTTACCCCCTTTGAAACCCTGAGTAAAGATATTGCTCATAATGAATCACACTAGGGTCGCCACTAAGGATATCCGTGACTCTAACTCATAAGGCTTTACTAGTCAGGTAGGAGAAAAGGTTCCTGTTTCATCCACCAGTTCCCTCAAGGTGTGGACTACTTCAGGGTTCATAAAACCACCGCATTTTTGTAGCTTAAGGCTTATGCCAAGGGGGTTATGTTCTAGTTAAGTGGTCGAGCCATAGCTCTTAACTGAACCTACAAATCAAGTGTTTTCAATGTGGTGTTTTAAAAAGTGCAAGGAAAGAGCATACACGTAAAACAAAATTTGATTAAACAATAAAAGAAAGGTTAATTCCCAAAACAAAAGAAACAATCACGTTTTTGATTTCCAAGATCACTTTGAAAGTGTGAGGAAAGAGCATACGCGTGAGGTTGTTACGTTAAAGAAAAAATGAATTAAAATTAAAAAAAAAACAATTTTTTTATTTTTTTGAAAAAAAGACAAGTGTTAGAAGAAATGAAACCATAATTTTTTTGTAAGTCCAAATCATAAAATTATTTTTCCATTGCTTATATCTTCTCAATACCTTTTCGTAAAAAACTGAAGTCATTCCGAGTTTGGGAGCAAATGTTATGGCTTCCGGAAGATGGGCTATGGTAGCGCTCTCAGTGAAAAATTTGAAGGTGAGAAAAACACCCCAATTAACTGATATTAATTGAATTTTCTAACATACCTAAAGTAATTCATTTGAGAAGCTAAGTAATTAATTAAAATATCTAATGAACTAAATAAAAATAATAATCAAAGTTAAGTTAATTAAAAGATTATTTAATAATAATAATAATAATAAAAATAAGCTAAAGTTTTAACTTAAGTTAATGATAAAAATAAATTAAAATAAAAAACAAAACCCTAAGTTAAAACTATATGTGAACCTAATCATATAATGCAAAAATCCCTATAAACCTTCAGATGTAAACCTAAAAACAGTAAGGCTTGTTGTTATGAATTCGAGTGTATTTGAACCTTGTAAATGTATGTGTTTGTTTTTGAATGTTGTGCAGGTTTTCGAGGTGGGAATGGTACAAACACATATGAGCTTTGGAAAGCTCGGTAGATTGCACGTGGAGATTGACAAGCATTTTTTTTTATAGGGTATGCAGGGCTTGTGGGCTTGGGTGTGCTGATGAGTGGTAATGGCAATCTATAGTAGTCCAGGGTGAGTTGCCGAATTTGGGTAGTGAGGATGGTTGAAGAGGCTCGAGGCTAGAAGTAGATAAGGCATTGGAGTGAAGTTACAGTCGAGTTCTGATGAAGGCAAGGAATGGATTTAATCGCAGACAGTGGCATGTGGGGATGGTGGTTCAAATTGACCAGGTGAGTTAGGTCCCACCTGTAGTCTGGGGTGAGCGGGAAGATGTAGTTAACTGAGTAGTTTGGGGAGGGATGTGGAGTACAGAGTTGAGTCCAAGTGGCTGTTGATTCGAGAATAGGTGGAATTGACATGGAGTGAGTTTAATTAGTATCTAATTGTGAGGAGAAGGTGAGGTTAGCTTGGGGGGGGGGTATAAGGGGTAGTTGGACAAGCACCTTGCGGAGTTGTGAGCGAAGCTGGTAGAAAGGGGGAGGGGTAGCTATGACTGTTTAGTAATTTTGTTTTTGATTTTTGCTGACTTTTTTTTTGCTTGCAAAATTTTTAACAGGTTTGCAAGGAAATGTAGTAGGATTTGCAATTTTTTTGTAGTTTTTTTTTAAATTTGATATTTGCAATGCTAGAGTGAAATCAAACATGAATACCACCAAATTTAGCATAAATTACCAAATCTAACTACAACCATAATATCCTCTAAATTTAGAGGAGCAACAACTAATTGTAAGTTTTTTTTAATATGATTTTAATTTTTTTTTTGATGGAGTTAGAGATAAAGGAGAAAAATAAGTAATTCAACAACCCCCAACTTTAGAATAGAAGTGGGATACCAATATGTATGCTATTTTTAGGGTGTCTAAACTCAATTTGCTAAATTTAGAGCGACTCATGGATCATCTAAATTTACTTCTGATCAACAAAAGTTATGATTTTTTACTATTAGAATCTGTACTCTAGGGCATAACAAGTTGCATGGTACTATTTCGTAGTGCACATTATCTTTTTCTATCAGACCTTCGAAGTGTCCTCCATTATTCCCCTTGGAAAACATGTATCCTTGCTTGGGGACCATTGTCAATCCTTGTCACTAATTTTGCAAACAGGTGGAAAACAAAAGTTTAGTATAATGAAAAAACATTACATTATGTTTGAACTGTTAAAAATGAATTAAGATGGGTGTGGTACTTTCTCATATTGCATTTGCATTTTGTATGTTGCATGGAGTTGGTCATTTTTAGCAATGGACATTTGTTCGTATATGACTTTTCATGTCATACAACACTTTTGTTTATTCTTTTTAATAAACACTGATGATGAAGATCTGTATCAATATGATGAAAAATAAACTTGTTTAAAAGGCACTGGATGGATGTTAGCTCATTCCCCCTTCCTCATACTCCTTTTCTTCTATAATTTCTTTTTGACTTCTTCACACAATTATTTGACTTGAATTATCTTTCTGTCATATTTTTCGATCGTTTGATCGAGTTCTTCTATCACCCCATCAAGAATTTGAGGGGGTAATCCTTCATTCTACTCATCTCCCTTCTAGTGGTCTTCAAAATTTTGACTTGGTTATGCACTTGTCTACTTTAAAATTGAAGTGACGTCAATTAAGCCACCCCAAATAGGGGGAAATGTAGACACCTAAAATATGCTTACACTTAGCATTTCCAGAATTCAAGTAGATTAATGACACTTTATTAATCCCCCCCTCTTCTAGGACTTCAGATGCCTAAGTTGACGACACCTTCTTGGTCGTATTCCTCCTATAATCATCTAATTGGGCTAATATCTCTCTTATTAGCTAAACATTCTATCCTTTCCTACTGTTCAGAACCTCCCTAATTCTCTCTAAACCACTTCTGTATGTGCTTCCTAGGCTATATATCAATCATTTATGGTTAATAAGACTCCTCCCAACTCTCAATGAGTCTCTATGACACACTCGCCAATCAATGCTTAAATATTAAAACCTAGGTTAACTATGCCTAAACTAAGGTTAAATAACCTAATCACAAGTTTTGTACACTTTAGTCCCACATGCACCCAAATTCCAATGGTCTCCCAAACCAAAAACTATAAATAGAAGGTTGATCCCTCCCTTTCAAAAGACTTAGGATGATCATATCAAACACTCTTGAATCTTTGGATATCAGGGGCATTAAGATACTCATTTGTGGTAGCTTTAAGCTATAAGACATTTGATCTTTTCCATACTCCATTGTTAAGACCCTCCTCCATTGTAGCTTCCTCTTGATCACATCATAAGCTTGAGTAATGAGAATATATATGGCTAGTTAGCCATTAAATGGTAGCTTCATTCTACGCTAAAAATCAATTGAGTTTCATATCAAACAAATAAATTGATTTTTAGGATCTTCATAGGTTCAATGTTTTATAGCTTTCTAAAGAGTAGAGAGTAGTATATATGCTAGGTTTTGATGTTTAATTGTCAAAGTTATGATGCATGTATAGAAGATTCTCTTGTTTATCTCTTATCATAGATGGTGCATAGAAAATTAGTTAAGCTTTGAGGTTCTTTAGCCTCATTCCACAACTTTGTAAATTCTCATTGCATATAGGACTGGACCGTGCACAAAGGAACCGGGGTGCCTTACAGGTTACTCTGGTTTGCAAAATGGGTGCCCTGGTCTATGCAAAATCTCTAAAACTGATCTTCATAGGTTTGGTAGATGGTCCAAAACCCTTATTGTCTGTCACATTAACTTCACTGCACTACTATGGATGTCGCTGATATTCCAAGATGAATGAAAAGACCTAAAAAACCCTAAAGTATAAAAAACCCAAAAAAAGAAGAATGCAAATGAATGGGCTAGATTGACCTCAACTGCCACAATAGTTGGCTTACTAACTAAGCACTACATTACATTTTGGACTCGAATGTAGTTCTGGTGAATGTGTGCATAATGTGCCCTAGGTGATCTTGTGCCAGTCGTACTTTGTGAAGTAGTAAACAATAACTAAATATAGAAAATGTAATAAAATGTGTGTATGGAATAGAATAGAATCCTCCCCCCTATGAATTGTGATACAGATGTCCTAGCCTTGTGCCTTGATGATGGAGCTATGTGGATGTAAGTGATCTCCAATGAAATAGATGGATGCAACTCTAGATGGATGGTAGTAATGACTAGTGTTAAGTCCCTCATTATGGTCTCATAAGTTTATATTCAATGGTCCTCTTGATCTAATTTCATAACTAACCACAAAATGGACGAACGCCAAAAAGATAAGAAGCTGAAACGGATAGAGAGATCCCAAAAAGTAGCTGGAAAGTTCAATAAGGTTTAAGGTGAACATGGGGGGACCAGGGCACCCATGGGTGGCCTAGTACTGGCTTAAGCACCCCAGTCGAGGCTAAAATAATGGTAAATTACCAAAATAGACTGGGCATATGGGTGTAAAAAGTCAGGAATGATGAAATGAAATAAAAAATATGGCCAAAAGATGAGGGTTAATTAGTACTTTCTTCACTCAAGAACCTTCTAAATAGTGGTATGAAACTGGGATAAATAATATCTAAAGTGCATGATTTTGTGACTACATTTTTCCCCCACTTTATGTTGGTGAGTAGAAAGCTTAATAACATAAAGTAGATAGTGATGCGTACCTGATGTCCATGAAGATTGTAGTAGAAAAATCACTAATTAACTAGACAAAGCGTGGAAGGACAAAAAGATGGAGGAACATGGAAACTAAATACAAAAATGTGTAACAAAGTGATGAGAGTGAACCTAGGGTGGAAACATGTGTGTAACTACTGATGTGTGTGATATACGTGCATGGTTAGTAAAATGTGTGTTGTCGCGAAGTGTTGTTGTTGATGCTGTAGTTGTTGTTGCCCCCATTTGATTGCTTATTTCTCATACGGCCAGATTTGTAAGGAGAAAATGATCAAGTATTTAAATATATATGTATGTATGTGTAAAAATGTAATGTAAAATACACATGTAAAAGTATGTAAATGTAAATTACACAAATGAAAAAGTGTAAATAGAACATGTGTACCTGAGCCATGTCAAGAAAGAAAGTGAAAAAGGATATCTTGTACTACCAAGGTTTTTTGGCGATCTGACGCCATCAACAGAAGAAGTGTAGGGAGGAATTCCAATGTATCCTCCAAACTATAATTTCTTCCAAGAATGTGTGTGAATAGATCTCTATACATCCTAGTTTTTTGGGCGATCCAACGCCACTGACTGAAGTAGTGTAGGAAGGCACACCCATTGTAACCTACGAGCTTGTAACTACTTTCACTGAATGCTAAGGACACCATGTCCTATAAAATCTTCTGTGTAAGGGGTTCATAGACTTGTCTAAACCCACTTGCTATATGTAGCCCACAATGCCAAGGGTAGGAAATTACACTAAATTGAACTGGTGTAAATGCGGTGTGTATAGTATGTAAAACTAGAAATGATGCCCCCCTCTTTGGGGGTGCATGCAACATTTTATTAAAAGGAGAATGCGGTTCCCAAAAGAGGACTAATTGCATGAATTGTGCCTCTGAAACTTCTTGGTAGAATCAAGGGGATACATAGAAAGAAGGATATCCAAAAACCAAGGTGCTTAGCACAAACAAGACATGCATATAGAATGTAAAAGACAATGTGTAAGCTACACAAATAGTGTAAAATCTACCAAGCAAAGCAGTGATGTAAACATGCAAGAAGACAAGTAAGCCACAAAAATTGGGCTGAAAACATGGGACATCGCTCACAATGTCACAAGACACACAAGGCCATCATGGCCACATAAAGACAAACAAGTGCGCACACCAAGCAAAGGGCAATGCTCGTAAACAAAAGAAAACAATAATAGATAATGTAACAAACAAGTATGGAAGCAAATATCCCTGCATAACAATGCTGCACATGAAGCACCCGTTATCATGTTAGAAATATACTAATATGTCAAAAGTGTGTATAACCAAGTAATGTAAAGTGTTAAGTATGAAATGAAACAATATCACATGTGAGAGATGAATGTGGATGCCCCCAACAACTAGTGTAGGAAGGGTAGAAGGTGAGCATCCATGTTATGTGTAAGAGGCATGTATCTATGAGCAAAACTAGAAAAAGGCATGAATGTGCATGTGTGGATGGCATAGATAAATGACATACCGGTAATCTAAATAACATGTGTAATAAAGTGACCATAAACAAGAAAAAGTAAGCAAGAGTAAAAGCAACCATAATATGCAGTATACTTGTGGATGGATGCAATGGAATGGAAAATGGAGTGATAAGAGCCACGTGCACCCCCGAGTGAATTGAAATTATGGAGTGAGGTTCATTTATTTTTCCCACTCAGTAGTCAAGAATTAACCGTATAAACGAGAGTGCATCATCGGAAATGGTCGAAGGTGTGTGTTGTGTCTAACACACTGTGATGAATGTGTAGGTGTAGTAATGAGATGTGACCTGAAATGATATGTGAACCCTATAGCCGAAGAGATGTCATGACCAGATCAACCTATAAGTGATGATTTATCCGAAGCATATATCACTGATGAGATGAATGTATGAATGATGATTTATCATAAAGCGTATGTCACTATTAGATGAAAAGAGGGAGTGGTGATGTAACCTAAGGTGTATACCACTACAAAATAATAGAATAGGTAACGATTTAGCCTAAAGCGTATGTCACTAAGCTGAAAATGTTGCATGATGAAAGGTCGAATAGTAAGTGTGTGAGGAGTGTAATATTCATTTGATTTGTAAACCCTCGGCAGTCGAGTATGGATCGAGAAACTAAAGTACGTCATAGGGTGGTGAGTATAACACGTAGAAGACAATGTAGTATATGTAATGATGAAAGACGACCATGTGATGAGTAGGATATGTAAATATGCGATGTGTAGAATGTAATGTAAGATGTGTAGAATATATAAAGTGTAATGAAGTGACATGTAATGTATGTAGATAGACTAGTTATGTAGTATGTAGGATGAGGAGAGTATGATGCTAGACGCTTAGTATGATATATGCATAGTGGAAACTAGTATGATGTGCAATATGTGAATAAATGTGGTGTGTAATTCCTATAGTATAGTGTGTGGGGTTCAGTGTAGTAATCCCTCAATAGTCAAGTGTGAACTAAAGCACAAGAGTGCATCATCGGGTAATGGTCGATGTTAGAACATGTGATGAGAATGCTTATATGAAAATGTAAAGATGATAGATGTTAGGGTGAGTGGGGCGGGGGGGGGGGGAAATAGATGCAATGCCCCCCAAGTATATATGAGTGAGTAAACTAATAATGATAGTGAAGGGCAAGGGTCCTCCATCTGATGCCTGTGGTGGTGAAAGCTTGGGACCATGCTCTAACAGTAGTGGTATGGTAGACAAACATTGAGCTGGTGAATAAATTTTATGTGCATGTGATGGATGAATATATGATGAAGGTCATGGCGTAGTAAAATGCATTGGTGATGGAGTGATACTTAATATGAAGGTGATGAGAAACTACGTGGAATAAACCAAGGTGGGGACCTATGTCTCGAGGTAGTGAATGTCCTAGGAATGGGCCTATGCCAATGTGTAAGACTAGCGGAATAATGCAGTTGTGTAAATGATGCTCAAGTAGGTGAACTAGGCGTAGACTACACTTTGAGTAACATGGAGTGTGATGTGCTAGATGAAGTAGGTGGTGTGCTAGCTACTACGCGAGGAGATGATGACCATAGCTTAGATGGAGGGAAACCGTCAATAGAAAGGACTTGATTGTTGTGAATAAATTTGAGTCGTAAATGATTCATAGAAATTATAGATTGGGAGTGACAAATCCAATTGAGACCAAGAAGCATGTCGCATCCATCAACTGTGTTCCCAACGAGGAAAGGCACAAACATAGTAAGATGACCAACAATAACATGCATATTAACAACACCAAATGGTTTGTTGAAGGGTAATCAATTTGCGAAGGATGATAACCAATAGCCTAAGAAGTGAAAGAGAGCATGCACTAACTGGACATGATGAGTTAACTTTAGTATTGACGATGGAGGTTGAGCTAACAAAAGCCTTGATGTGTAAATGATTAGATGTGAAATGTGCATGATAATTGTGATCATAGAAGAAAATTATTGGTGGCGAAGCATCAGTGTTTGCAACTAAGAAATCAAAAGCTCCTGATTCAGGAAGGGGTATTGTGTGCCAAACATAATTAGCAGAGGAATCAATCATTTTTGTATTGTGTTTTGGTAAGGGTTTATTAAAGATTTTAATTTTTTGATTTTCATTAATAGGTATAGAGGTTGTAGATTCCAGAAGCTCAATTTGATGGTTGTCAAGTGAATCCTGAATGAGATGTTGTAATCGGAAACAATGATCAGTGGAATGCCCTATGCATTGATGATAATCACAGTAAGAACTGTCATCTAAATTACACCATTTAGGTCGAGGTGGATCGAGTTGTAGAGGTGACGATAGTGTAATAAGATTAATATCAATGAGTTATGGTAGCAAAACACTTGGAGGCGTACCAATCTTAGTAAAAGTACATTTTTATGGTTGTGGTCGAAGCTCCCTAGGAGTAGAAACTACGTTTACAGTGGTTTTTCCATTCACGGGTTTAGTTGTAGAAGATTTGAATGGTGGCTTACTTTGAAAGCGTGTAGATGATGATGCTTGCTCTTGATATTTAAGTTTGCTTATGGATAATAGTTTAGTCTCATGAAGCTTGAGAGTATGACAAAGTTGATCAAATGAAAGAGAAGTCTCAAAGAGAACACTCTCTTGTAGAGGTGGTAATAAACTCTTAATAAATAAGTCCTAAAGCTTGGGATCCACAAAGACATTAGACATATTGGCTAAATTATTTTTATAACGCAAGACAAAACCATATAATTGTTTATTAGACCCTTGTTTGAGCTGTGACAGTTGAGCATACAAGATATTAGAGCCAATATTGATAGAGAAATGTGTGAGAAAGGCATAATTTAAATGGGTGAAAGAAACTACGGAATGTACATGTAGGTCATAGAACCAACGCAGTGCATAGTCTTGCAAACTACGAGGGAAGAAACTTTGCTAAGATAATATGATCATCCACATAGTCAAGGCATGCTACATGGAATGCTCGAAGATGCTCTTGTGGATCACCATGGCCTTTAAATATAGGCAACTTAGGAGAGACAAAATTATGTGGTAATGTATAAATAGATATGACATGTGCGAAAGGAGTACGTAGTAATGAGGTAGAATCTAGAGACGGTGACATGCGTGAAGTAACTAGCTGAAGCTGCTGAATCTAGGTCTACAAGTCATGATATAAAAAGATAAAATATAGGGAGTTCGAAGAGGAACCGAGATGCAAAGGTGGAGTACCAGGGTGAATGGCGGGAGCCTTGATGGTGGGAATGGGAGTGAAAACATAAGTGGGCAGAGTGGAGACCATGGGAGCAGAGGAAACAAATATGGCGGTTGAAGCATCACAAGCCTGCTGACTGGCGATTAAAGCATGTAAGACATGGGGGATATGAGTAGGGTTTTCACACAATGCTTGGTGAAAGTCGGTAATAGCATTAAGTTGATCTTGTTCAACATTGGTATCCTCATCGTATGACTTCTTGCTATCAGACGCCCCAATTTTGCGAAGATGCACATTATTGGAACTATCCAAGGGATTGCTAGTAGGAGTGACAAAAGTAGATATATTGGCCATTGGTTTGGAAACCCTACAAGTGAATGAGGGAACTCACAATATCAAAAATTTCCAAAATGACCAGTACGAGTGACAGGTATATAAAGGAAAATTTCAAAGAGGGATGGTGTGCGAAGATCGGGTTCACCAAAATGATTAACTAAAAATGGAAAGATGGATACTAATTAATCTAAGTTATGAACAACTGTAAATAAAGTAAATAAATGCAGTAAATAAGTATGTAAATGATCTAAGAACTTAAATGAATGGAAATAGAAACCCTAATATGTAAGAGAGAAGAGAAAAGAACTCAGCTAAATGGAAGATGCTCACAGGACTGTGTTGCAGAGGTGATTGGAAACTATGGAAGCAGGAACAATTGTGCAGGAGCTCCGAAAAGGATGGATTTGGAGTATTTGGCTGAACTGGAGCACTTGTAGAGGGATTGGGGCACCTGTATAGGGATTGGGGAAACCACGGGTGCTCTGGTTTATAAAATGGGCACTCTGGTCTATGCAAAATATTTGAAACTGATCTTCACAGGTTCAACAGGTGGTCTGAAACCCTCGATGTTTGTCACATTAACTTCATTGTACTACTCCAGATGTTGCTAATATTCCAAGATGATGAAAAGACCTACAAAAGACCAAGGAATATCAAAAACCCTAAAAAATAAGAATGTAAATGAATGGATCAGACAGGCCTCAGCTGCCACAACAATGGGCTTACTAACTGAGCGCTGCACTACATTTCAGACCCAAATGTAGTTTTGGTGAGTGTGTGCATAATGTGCCCTAGATGCTCTCATGTGAGTCACACTTTGTGAAGTAGCGAGCAACAACTAGATGTAGAAAATGTAATAGAATGTGTGCATGGAATAGAATAGAATCCCCCCTATGTTGTGTGTGATGTAGACACCTAAATTCAGTATCTATACCCTTGTCTTCCCGCGTGCGCATATTTTTCTATGGTCCTATCTAGGTCTCCCTTTAATTAAATCCATCCCCTTCAATATTTAATAAAATTCCCACCTATTATCCCATCACCTTATTAATATTTATTAATTAACATTAATTAATCAATATCCATGCCCATCACCTTTCAATCACCTTTAATCTTTATTAATAAACATTAATTGATTAATTTCAATTAATTAATTAATTAACATCCATTATGCCCTAACCAACTTTCCATTTAGGATGTTTTTATTCTAAATCTACATCCCCACACTTTTCTATGCTCTTTCCTACCTATCTTTATCCTCTAACTACCCATGACACATCCCAATCCACTCTCCTCCTGCCTACAAGCTTTAAAGCACTTTTCTTATCCTTAAAACCAATCCCGATTAAAGCACAAAAGCACCCCGTTAGGAAAACTTTCCCAGTAGTCGGCTGTGACCCAGCCTAGTCATCGTCGACCCTATAAAATTAGTCCTTCCTTTCCATAATCACTCAGATGCATGCGAAATTTGGAGCTTTCTTGTGACTTGTGAATTCTTCCTCATACCTGAGTATTCCTGCTGCAGTTACAGACCTCTGAGACCTTCTTGGAACGTGTTTGCATCGCTCATGATCATCCTTCATGAGATTATTATCATCATTGTGTTGCTTTGCTTTGTATTTACCATATGATATTGGCTTTGCTTGCGTCTAACATTTTTCAGGTTCAGATCGACCTCAACAATACTTAGAGCTTCACCAACAACCTTCTTTTCTGGATTATTTGTTTACAGGTTGCCTTCTCCATCCATTTATACTCAGCCTTATCACAGTCTGCTACAGTCGGCGCCAACCCAAATTCAGTTGGCGGACCTAGATCTAGTTGGCGTAGACCCAATCCAATTGGCATAGACCCAAATCTAGTTGGTGTAGACCTAGTCTAGTTAGTGTAGACCCATCCTGGTCACCATCAACCCAATTTGATCAAGGTTGACCCACAGTCCTCTCAGTATTCCAGAGCTCATTGTAGACCTATTTTTCTGTATTTCTTGATCCACTCTTCTACAGTCGTTGTTGACTAAAACTCTATAGTCTCAGGTCACCGTCGACCTACGCAGGTTCGATTTAATTTACATCTATTTTGATCAGATATGTACTTTCCTTATATATCAACATTTTTAGTCTTTATTTTATATCAGAGTCTACATATTATCTAGATCCATCTTAGTTATTTTCATATTATGTATTCCTTCAGTTTCTGAATACTATCAATTTATCTTTCATTTATATCTATTTTTGTTATCAAAACATGGGGGTTGACATCCGTCAAGGAAGTTAACGCTTCTTGGAGCCGGCTTACTTAGGAAGCCCCCATATATAATATATAATCAATTTTTTATTTCTAGTGATTCTTATTTGTAGGTTCATCGAGCTTGCAGCGAGGATCCATCATTCAATTTACACCCGTATCCATCACATCGCATTTGAGGTACCATAAACCCTCCATCACTTGAGGTTATCTAGTTTTCTTCAGTACTAGAGCATTGATTTGAAAAGGAATGAAAAATTAGATCAACATCTTAGCACGCTTGATGGGACCACCCTTTAGGTGATCCTTTTTTATTTTTATGCTTCTTCTATCTTCTACTAACACTGCAGCACAAGGCTTCACTTTTTTCTTGCTTGTGTTGGGTTTGGCTGTTTTGATCACTCTTCCCCTAAAGTTCAGATAAAGAGAAAAATCTATATCCAAATATTCCTCATTTTTCCCTATTTTCTCCTTTTTACATCACATTTCCCTTTCCTGTGTGTGTCCTCATAGAAAGATCACACTTCCATTTGGTTTAAAAATAACCTTTCCTTTTGCATCCTACTTGCTCACGTATCTTAAGTAAGAGGTTAACTTGCTACATCTCACAATCCTCACACACAAACTAAAACTCACAAAATAATCAACACATCAAAACATATCCTTACCTAGTTGACTGATTGGGATTTCATCACCCAACAGAAAGCCACCCAAAATCTCCCCAGCTATAACTACCTGAAACCAACCTTAGGCTATTGTTCCTTAGGTACCTTTGTTATCCACTTTTTCCTTTTCACATCTCCTAATTAATCATGATGATAAGAAACTTGTTGCTTGATTTATTTGTTAACAAATTACATAAACAAATGTTCATCTATTTCATGTCTATTGTTACTCTTTCTCAAATCGAAGCAACACAACAATCCACTCAATCCAATAACATTCCTTCCTCTAATAATATCTCCCAACAAGATTCTAAACTTGAGACCACACCTTCGGTTATCTAACCCCTTATCTCCATGGTCTCACCTTGGGAGGATCATGTCATCCAAAATTGTCCCCACTTTGGAACTAATCCTCATATCTCTCATCAATCCAACCTTTCTAGACCAACTAAACCCCCATCTCTAGCTCCTTTAGAAACTCTTGGGCCTCCCTCTATCCCTATCTATGAATTCCTACGTCATAGACCCCCTAAAACATCTCAATCCTATCAATCTACTCAATTGGTGGATACTATTTCACCCACATCACTTTATATCAACTCTATCTCTATTCCATCTACTACTATCACTAGTTTTCCTATCCAACAATCTCAATCTCATAACAAGCATTTTCCCACTCATCATATCTCAACAAACTACCCAATACCAACAACCATACCACATCCCTATTTCTCAACATCAACCATTGCAACAACTTATCCAATCTCAACCCATGACATATATTAATCCTTATCAAACAATTCCCCAAAAACCCATACATCCACAAATTTATCAACCGCCTTATCAAGTTTCTTTTGATGCCACATAACCAATCCAAACCAAACCAATCATCATATCAAATGATTCCATGCAAGCCCTAATGAATAGGCTGGCTAGTCTAGAGGCTGCTACCTTAGGACCCAATGTTACGTTATCTTACGAATAAATCTGTAACCAACCCATTCATTCGTCGGTTCCAATTAAACCTTACCCTCCACATTGGAAGGTTACCAAGTTTACCAAGTTCAACAACAAGGAAGATCCCTAGCTTCATCTCCACACATTTAAACACACATATTATCTTATCACACTTGATCAGGACCTCTTGCTTCACACTTTCCCTATATCTTTGGCTGGTTTAGCATTGGATTGGTATAATGAGATTCCACAACATTCCTTATTCTCCTTTACCCAGCTCGCACAATTGTTCCTAGAACATTTTTCAATTAATATTGCATGTAAAATCACTATGAATGACTTATACGCCATTATACAATTTGATGACGAGTCTATCATAAATTTTAGCAATCGATGGCGTGGCATTAGAAGTCAACTATCATTTAATCTTCCACAAGCTGAACTCATTGAACTCTTCTCACGTTCTTGTGCGAAGTATATTTCTTCTACATTGCAAATCCAATATTTCCAAACATTTGAAGAAGCCTTCACCATGGATTGCAAAATCGAAACTTGTGCCCTCTAGCAAGGCCAACTCAAACTTAAAACAAACAATCCTAAGACCGAGTTCATCAAACACACGACACAAGTCTAAAACTACCACCAATACCATCATCACTCAATCCCCATCCACATATGTTTCTCGCATAAAGTCTTCGCAAAGAGCTTTTAGACCATCTCCTAACTACACCCCCTTTAGGGAATCCTATAGCTCTGTATTTGACAAGTTGATGGACGACTTGCAACCCAAGCCCATTTGGTGTCACGAAGGCCACTATTGTAAATATCATCAAGTCAAAGGTCACGACATTGAGAAGTGTCATTCCTTCAAATATCGCATCCAACAACTCATAAATCAAGGGGATATCTAAATAGACAACTCCACCACTTCACCTAGCCAACCCCTCGACAGAATTAAACAATATTTTCCTAATCAACCACCAAAAAATCAAGCCACCCCTTCTGCATCTCAACTACCAAATACTTACACCATTAAAACCATCAATCAAGATATTATCTCATCAATGACTCTACATGTTCCTACCTTAGAAATTATTCTGACCCCTTATTCAACACCTATCGTATCCACGACTATCACACCTATTTCAACTTCTACCACCTGTCCTATCCCTACCTTTACAAAAACACCGACTTTGACTATACCCACATATGTACCAAACACATCCATAACTACCTCACTTACATCCCTTTCTATCCCAACTACATCCATATCTGCTACATCGACAATCCCAATTACATCTACTTTGGAGTTTTCATCGCATGTACCTACATATTTATTTAAGACTACATCATCCATTCCATCTCAATCTCCTACACTTCACCCTTCAACATCAACCGTATCCCCATCTATGACCGATACTGAATTGATCACATCTCCTCCATTTTCAAACATATTAATGACACCTCTTGAGACATTCATGGAGTAAGCGCATCCACCTAAGACAAAAACAAAGGGGATTTGTTCTCCCTCTACCAAATCAACTGTTTCTACATCAACCAATCCAAAACCTACACCATAATCTTTGAATCCACTGGTTGAGATTATAGTTACCCCCGCCAAGGGTAAGAATTCTCGATCCAAATCTAAGACCCATGGTAAACATTCCCAAAGGTCTCATAAGCATCCTCGTAAGAAGTCAGGTCTTCCCTCTTCTCAACAATCCAATGTTATAACATTTATTTTAGGGTCAGTCCCTTCATCTAATACATCTCATAATAATAAATCCAAATCCAAACTTACCAACCCTCCTCTCAAAATTGATTCATCTTTCAAGATGCCTAATTTACCCATTCAACCTAAACCTAAGCCCAAACATCCTATCAAGCTTCACAAGAGTTATCTTCCCTACACCACCTCTATTGGATCTTACGCATATATCTTTTGCCATTTAATCCAAATATTTGCCATCATCCTTCCTCTCATTAGGCATTTTAAACCTCATAGTAAGAATCCATCATGGTTCGATCCTAATCTCATATGTACTTATCATCGTACTCCGGGCCATGACATTGAGCATTGCAAGGTCTTTTAGACAATCATCCATAACTTTATTAAGAAAGATGACTTCCTTGTTCAGAGAAGCCATTCCTCTCCATCCACTAAAACTAATCCAAATTCTATTCCTACATCCCCATCAATCAAAATGATTAAGTCTCCTCCTTCATCCACTCCTTCACATATCATTCCTCCTACAGAAGGTTCTCCCTTGTTCATTGACACTATTTTTATTTCAAATCACACTTGCATTATTCGACCATTTTGTCGATCCAAATCCAAAATGACTCTACCTAAATCCCTTTGGCATACATGCACTCATCCACATCTGATTTTTCCAAAGTGATATAATATTCCTCACTAGGGGGACATCCTCCCCTCATCCTTGAGCATCCCTTCCACATCAATTCTTCTCTTATCCATCCATGCAACTCACTTAATGCTAGGGGACTTCCCTTTTGACATCGCTTTATTTAATCTCATCCAATCCATCTCATCTAATCTTAATCCAAATTAATCTTGTCCAAGTCCTCATCCCATTTTAAAGTCCACCATTGTGGCCATATTCGTGCCTCCTTTGGGGCATCATATTTTCATCTTTTTCATAAAAGTCCACCATTGTGGCCATATTTTTTCCTCCTTTGAGGGACCATTCACTTCTATTCTCATCAAAGTCCACCGTTGTGGCCATATTTGTCTCTCCATTGAGAGACCTTTTTACCTTCATCCTAAGTCCACTTTTTGTGGCCATCTACTCAGGGACGCATGTTTCCTTCACTTCCTTACTTTTGAAAAGGTAGCACATAGTTTTTTATCTTCACTTATTCATCTCATTGTATCAAATATTTTGCAAGCTATCATTTTATCCTATCAAAACATCACTACTCTAGAAAGAAGCCAACGCAAAAAGTTTTCCCCTAACTGGATGTGACCATACATTATCACGCATAAGTATGGGTTGGGAGCCTATCGATTGGCCTCCCTTCACGGTAAACTGACACTAAAACCTTTTAACACATTACACTTGTGACTGTTCTATTACTAACACATCTACCAATGAGCTCTTAGTCATATCCTTAGATCATTCCTCCATCATTAGCCTCTTCCATCTTTCATTGTAGTGATTTAGAATTATGTGGTCATCCGTTACTTTCCTAGATTTGACCTTAAATATGGGCACCATGGCTCTTCCCGTAGCATATTCCTTATAGATAGGTTCTCCCCTTTGGTGAGAAATCTGGGGTGATTACATCCATCACCCTCTTATTCACCTATTAGAACCATACAAAGGGTCCAGGGGTGTTTCTTGTACATTCATTATACCCTTCTAAGTGGTCTACCTAGCTATTCCCAACTCTCTCCCATGTAAATTCAAAATTCATGGATGCTCTTCTAAAAAATAAAAGTTATTAAAAACATACTACTCCCTCGAAGGACAACTGTTCATGCAAAAAAAAGTAAGAAAATCAAAGTCAAATCAAAATCAAAAGAATTAGATTGATCCTTCAAAGGACGACTATTGTATATTATTTTTTCCATTTGTATTATGTAGACCATACCCTTGAAGGATGAATAATCCTCATGGAATTTTAAGGGTTCCCACAATGATTAGCCTTCCATTTTATTAGCATCCTAAGAAAGCTTCCCAAATCGATCAACTTTCTTCTAGCAAACTTACCCCATTGATCAGTTTGCTCTTTCCCCTTCCCATAGATGGGGCATAGATTTAGGGAACACCACTTATGGAGATCCCTCTTCCCATGTACAAGTTACATCTCAAACCCCTTTGTTGTGTCGACATTAGGTTTATGAGTTCATTTCATCCATGTTTCCTTGTGATCTCTCAAATGACTAACTATCGTGGGTTATTTACTAGCATTTGTTTTGGTCGCATGTGCTTTGTGTCACCTAGATCCCCCTTTTTTACCTCCAATGCGATAGGAAGCATATTTTTCCTCACACATTCCTTGATATGATGTAGTGTTGTTCATACTTATAGGTCGCTATCGTTAAATTACATCTTATCCTACACCTCATCTGATCTTATCCAATCTCTCTCATGTTAAGTCCACCTTTGCGGCCACCTATATTCTCCCTTTAGGGAATTTTGTTTCCATATTTCACATCCTTCACGTATCATCTCAAAGTCCACATTTGTGGCCATATTTGTTTTTCCCTTTGGGCATTTTTATACTCTCAAAGTTCACTTTTTATGGCCATATTTACTCCTCCTTTGGGCATTTTACCTCATGATCCTATCCAATCTGCTCACAAAGTCCACCTTTTATGGCCATATTTACCTCCCCTTACGGCATATTATTCCACTTGCTTTTCATTTTTCCTTCTTGACCATTTTTCGTGTCCCACTGGGCACCATACCTTTCATCCTCGTCCCTTGAGGACACATACCTATTCACTCGATTCCTCGTGTATGAAGGATTTCACATACCTTTCGCATTTAGTTGCGTATACTTTGATACTTTCCTATGACCCACTGGTCATTGTGGGTTACATCCATACTGTAGTGATCTTCACCCACTCACTGGCCCGTAGAAAGTTGTCACCTGTCTCCGTTGAGACCGTAATTTTCCTGTACCAATGTGATAGTGGAGTCACCGCCATAGTTTTTATTGTTATTGTGATTTTGTTTTGCTTGGGGCATCTTGCCTTACACTATCTTTTTACCCATATTTTCATCATCTACCTTTTTCAAGTACATCATTGATTTCCCTTGGTGTCATCGATCCCCCATTTGAGGGGGAGCTCATCATCTACCTTTTTTCAATCCTCATTTCCCCTTAATCTCTCATTGTTTTTGTCTCATGACTTGCTAGCACAAACCACTCAATAAAAAGGGGTAAATGTAAACACCTAAATTTGATATCTATACCCTTGTCTGCCTGCATGCGCATATTTTGCTATGGTCCTATCTAGGTCTCTCTTTAATTAAATCCATCCCCTTCAATATTTAATAAAATTCCCACCTATTATCACATCACCTTATTAATCTTTATTACTCAATTTATTAAATAATCAATATCTATACACATCACCTTTTAATATTTATTAATAAACATTAATTGATTAATTTTAATTAATTAATTAATTAACATCCATTATGCCCTAATCAACTTTCCATGTAGGATGCTTTTATTCTAAATCTGCATCCCCACACTTTTCTATGCTTTTTCCTACCAATCTTTATCCTATAACTACCCATGACACATCCCAATCCACTATCCTCCCCGCCTACAAGCTTTAAAGCACTTTTCTTATCCTTAAAATCCCAAAATCCTGATCAAAGCACAAAAGCACCCCCATTGGAGAAACTTTCCCCGTAGTCGGCGGCGACCCAACACAGTCACCATTGACCCTATAAAATTAGTCCTTCCTTTCCATAAACTTAGATGCATGCAAATTTTGGAGCTTTCTCGTGACTTGTGAATTCTTCCTCGTACCTGAGAATTCTCACAATAGTTACAGATGTCCAGGACCTTCTTGAAACATGCTTGCATTGCTCATGATCATCCTTCGTGAGATTATTATCATCATTGTGTTGCTTTGCTTTGTATTTATCATATTATCTTCGTTTTTCTTGAGTCTAACATTTTACAAGTTCATATCAGCTCAACAACACTCAGAGCGTTGCCAACAACCTTCTTTTATGGCTTATTTGTTTACATGTTGCCTTCTCCATCCATTTATCCTCGACCTTATCACAGTCTGATACAGTCGGCACCGATCCAAATTGACCTAGATCTAGTTGGTGTAGACCCAGTCTGATCGGCGTCGACCCATGATCATCTTAGTATTCCAGAGCTCATTGCAGACCTATTTTCCTGTATTTCCTGATCCACTCTTCTATAGTTGCTGTCAATCGGCCCTTTGCAGTCTTGGGTCACCATAAATTCACACAGGTTTGATTTACTTTATATCTATTTTGATCAGATCTGTACTTTTATTATATATCAACATTTTCGGTCTCTATTTTATATTAGAGTCTGCATATTATCTAGATCCATATTAGTTATTTTCAGATTCCGTATTCCTTCAGTTTCTACATACTATCAGTTTATCTTTCATTTATATCACTTTCTGTTATCAAAACATGGGGGTTGACATCCACCAAGGAAGTTAACACTTCTTGGATCTGGCTTTGTTGGGCAGTCCCCGCCTATACTATCTAATCAAGTTTTCTTTCTAGTTATTCTTATTTGTAGGTTCATCGAGCTCGTAACGAGGATTCGTTATTCACTTTGCACCCGTATCCATCACATCGCATTTGAGGTACCATAAACCCTCCATCATTTGAGGTTATCTAGTTTTCTTTAATACTAGATCATTGATTTGAAAAGGAACGAAAAATTAGATCAACATGTGATGCAGATGACCTAGCCTTGTGCCTTGTGATGGAGCTATATGGATGCAAGTGATCTCCAATGCAATAGATGGATGCAACTCTAGATGGATGATAGTAGTGATAGAGCTTGGTCCCTCATTATAGTCTCATAACTTTATATTTATAGGGTTCTCTTGATCTAATTTCATAATTAACCCTGAAATGACTAACCACCAAAAAGATAAGAATCTAAAACGGCTAGAAAGAGCCCAAAAAGTGGTGGGAAAGTGTGAAAAGGACCGGGGTGCCCCTAGTGGGACCAGGGTGCCCACAAGCACCCTAGTCGAGGATAAAATAATGGAAAATGACCGAAATAAACTGGGCATGTAGGTGTAAAAGGTCAAGAATGATGAAGTAAAATAAAAGAAGATGGCCAAAAGATGAGCATTAATTAGTACTTTCTTCACTCAAGAACCTTCTAAATAGTAGTACGCGATTGAGGCTAAATAATGTCTAAAGTGCATGATTTTGTGTCTACACACCCCTTCACATCCACTACCATGATAAACATTTCCTTTCACCATTTCTCCTTCCTGATCATCTATCCAAACCATCCATATAGCCATAAACTACTCCACCTCACCTTCCTTATCCTCCTACATCATATCCACCCTCCTCTCACCATCCCATTTTTCATTACCATCATCTCCTTGTCTACAATTAGCTTGGGAATCTTATTTGAGGTAACCCATTGAATTAAAAAATTCCTATTGCCCATCCTCCTTCACCATTGCATCAATCCCATCAACAAAAAATACCAATCCTAACATCACTCCATCATGCATACTCAACTTGGGAATATTACTTGATCACCCATGCAATATGGGAATCTTACCCTAGGTCACCCTTTGAGTTAAGCCTTCCATGCTATATATTTTCCTACATCCACACATCCTACACTCCATTTATATCATTCTTCATTGTAATAATCTCCTCTAACCCACCCTTAAGTCACCACCATCATCCCATCATTTTATCACATCCTCCATTATCATATTTCATCTCCCATCTTAGAAATATTACTTAATCACTCCCATGGCATAGAAATCTTATGTAAGGATTTTCCTTTAGAAAATATTGTCATTCTATACTTCCCCCTGTACCCCCATTTCCTCTCTTCATTTAACCAATCCTTCCTCCTAATCTCCCCTCCCAACTAACCATTCAACCACCACCTACCTCCCATCATCCTATCAAATCATAGTTCATGTCTACACTATTCAACTTGGCAATATTACTTAATTAATCTTGTAGCATGGTAATCTCAATTAAGGATTCTCCTTGAGAAAATCTTGTCAATCTGTGTTTCTCCCCTCTACCATCCTCCCATATTTTTACCCACATTTATGTACCTCTTTTCTTCCCCCGCCCTGCTTTTATCCTCCTCTTTGGTTTGAGCCTTAAATTTATTTTCACTTCCCTACCTACCCTATTGGTTAGATCTTCTAGCTTATATACCCTCTCTTTGTCACCCATCCCCACATTTATGCTTTACTCACCTCCTCATTATCCAACTAACCCTCATTCCATCATCCATTTCATTATAATATATTTACTATATTTTACTATCTTCATACTCCTTTTTATTTGTCTCATTTCTCTATTTCCATTTTTCTTTTCATCCTTCTCTACTTTACCTCCCCTTCCTATTTTTATTATCCACATCCTCGTATTTAGACCTCTTATCCCATCCTTATCTCAATATTCTCCACCCTCATTTCTCCCCACATTTGATACACCACTCCTCATTTATTCCTTCTCCAACCTTTTTTTTTTACTTATGCTTCCCCACTTAGCCATGTCATCACTTTAGCCCTCCTCATCCCCTACTCCAAGATTCCATTTCCTTGTAACCCATGTAAGTTCTTCATCCTTTTCCCTCTTCTTTGTCTTGAACTACCGCATCTTTCTTTCTTTTCTCTAATCCTCTGATCTCCTTTTGAATTCTTCCTCAACCTTTATCAATGCCTTCTAAATCTCTTCTTCACCCTATACCTATTTCTAACCTCCCCCGACATACCTCCATCATGCAATTTCTCTTCTTTTTCTCTTATTTATCTACTCCCTCTTACCCTCAAAATATTTTTTCTTTCACACTTCATTCACTTGTAATGTCTTCATCATCTTTATCTATGCCCTCCACTTCCTCCCCCTGCCATGACCATCAATAGGAACTCCTTTACAAACTCTTGGTTGAATTCCATTCTTTGGCATCTTCTTCCACTTCTTTTCTTCTCGTTTATCTATTTTGTCATCTTTTCACACCACCTTCCCTACTTATATTGGTTTCACCAATTCTTCATCTTCCTCATTACCTTATCCTCATCTCCTTGCCTCTTCGTCCCTCATCATTTTTTCCATCATTTTTTCCATCATTTTTTCCCTCTCATATTTCACATGCCTCTCCATGCAGTCTATTCCATATTCCTATGCATCATTGATACACCACGTACCTTTGTTCCATGTTTTTTCTTTTTCACATTGCTTTCCTTTCACTACGCTTCCATCTTCACCTTTTTCCTTTCCCAACCTTTAAATTCCCTTGTCCCTTAACCTTTTATTTCCATCATTTCCTTTATACCTCTCTCCATATTTTGAAACCACCCTGATCCTTTCCACTATAGTCACTAGATTGTACCCCATTATATGCATCTCCATTTTATCAATCACCTAAACTTCCATCTTCATCTTTTCCCTACTCTTAGCATCAAGGCAGATCTTCATAATCTTCACTATTCCTTTCTTCACTTCACCCATCCTAAATTAACATTTTCATCTTCATCGACCAAGATTATACACTCCTTCATCACTCTATCCATGTATATTTAACTCCCTTAACACATCATCATTATTACTATTCTTGTTCCTACCATAACATTCTCACACCACATCAAGGTCAATTAAATACGTCTCCCTTTTTATCACTAAACCTATTACTTTCATTAACTTTCCATTCTCTTCCTCATCAACTAGGAATTTATCTCTTGACTTATCTTAAACTCTATCTCATATTTCTAAGAGATCTGTCATTTCTTCCATCTTCATTAGCCCTCTCGAGGGGGCATCATCATATCCAACTTTAACCACTCTATCCATGTTGTTTTGTTTTAGAGGATACCATAACGTTCACCATCCATCACTTTTTATTCTCAAAAGTAAAATCTTTGTTCTACTTTTTGCTTATAGAATACACTTTTCTTCATTCAATCACTTATCAAACATAGTTTAATTCAACTTTTACCTTCAACATCACCTTCCACATAATTTTCCACATCAATCTTCCACTACTCCCCAACCTTTAGAATAAAATATTATGATTTGTTCTCATTACCCCACACTATTAGAATAAAATATTTTGAATTTTCCTCAATACCGCACATTATCGGAATAAAATATTATGATTTTTCCTTATTACCCCACACTATTAGAATAAAATATTCTAATTTGTCCTTATTACCCCACACTGTTAGAATAAAATATTCTGATTTGTCCTCATTACCCCACATTATTAGAATAAAATATTTTGATTTGTCCTCATTGTTCCCCCACTATCAGAATAAAATATTCTAATTTATCCTCATATCCCCCACCATCAAAATCAAATATTCTAATTTATGCTCATGTCCTCAACCATCAGAATAAAATATTTTGATTTATCCTCCACTACCCCCACCATATGAATAAAATATTCCTATTTTTCCTCATTCCCCTACTATTAGAATACAATATTCTAATCAAATCTCGCATTATCTTCTACAATCAAATAAAATAATAAGGTCATTTGTCCATTAGCCCTCCACTTCTAAAGTGCATGTACTATTAGTGCACTATTCAACAATATTAATGTACTATTCACTACTATTCACCCATTATCTCTAAAACATGATTAATTATCCTCCCCTAATTAATCATAGTCTAAAAACATATAAATATAACCTTACCCCCCACCAAACACACATGAAGAATTAGGAGAATGCTCCCATTATGCTCATAATTTCCTAGCTTAACTATAACTAATAATGAAAATTGTTGTTACATAATATGTATTGAAATGAAAAAATAAATAATTAATAGTCATAGAGTGATATTTTTAGGGAGGTTGTTGTGAAACATGGATAGGGTTCAAATGTGAGACTTTGATTGATAAAGGTTTCCATGATCAACTAAGTTTCCACCCCTCCGTATTTAAATTATTGGGTTGCTTTTCAATTTCTATTGCTTCTCTTATTTTCCTCATTTTCGCTGGGATTTTGGATTCCCCAATTTGAATCAGATGGTTGGAGTTCATTTCATTTTTTACAAAGGTCGATTGTGTTATTGTACCTCTTTGGAGGTCCAAATTTTTATGGATTTGCATGTCTTAAAAATGAGGAACCTATTCAAGGAAGTTATAGCTCAATTTTCAATTTTTTGTGATCATATTTTAGTGTTATTATAATTTCACGTATTTTTATAAATTCACTCTAATGGCCACAATTTTTGGAATTATTCTATCTAGTTGTTTTATAGATTTGAAACCCTCACGTAAATTTAGCTAGGTTTTGTTCTTTGCATTATTGAATTTAAGGCTAACATCACCCCTAAATTATCTAATTAAAGGTGAAAATCAAATTTTGCACAATCAAATTTGTTGCATGGTAGGACCATGAATTAGAGGCCAAGACAAAGGGTCAGTCTCTCTATGAAGAACACCTGACAAGGAACATATGGCATTTAAGACTTATGATACAAGGGTTTATTTGATAGTGATCCCACTCCAAGTAGACATGGAAGACATGGCTAAAAAGAATATTTGTGTGGTTGAATGATAAGTTAGCACAATGGAAGGAAATTTTAGTATCGTTAATTCCCAATTGACAACAATCGTGACAACCTTGCAAAACTTTCCACATTTCACCAAATCTCATCTTGACCACATGGGATATTCCACATAGAATGCTCAATTTAAAAATGTGATGTATCCTCGTCTTAGGCCTTTCTCCAATTTAGATCTAGTTGTCATAGCCCCCTAGTCATATGGTATGGTCATATGAGGGCTTAAAGCTTGTGATTCCTACTAGTAGGTGCTTAAATCCAGCCCCCTTTCATTTTATTTGTGTGGTGAAGGCAAGAGCAGTTTATTCTTTTTAGTGGCAATTAACATAAATAGTAGAGCATAATATTGAAAAACTTGTATCTTTTGATCGGTAAGTGCCGTTTTTTGCAAAAGTACGTAGTTTTTTATGCTCTTTCCATTGGAAATATTTATTTTGAGAATTACACTATAACTATAAAGTTCCTTATTGTAATACGCACTCATTATAAAGTGCCAAAATTTGGGGGGGCTCTTTTTACATTGCTTGGGGGTCTTGTTGCATTGATTGGTTCTTGCATTTCTTTTGGTGATTTTTTGAGAATGACGTCTTTATCTACTTCTGCATTAGATCATGTTGAGCCATTAACAACACATAATTACCACACATGGAAACCAAGAAAGGAAACAATAATTAAGCAGAAAGGATTATGGGCTTTAACTTCTTCAGAACAACCAGTGTTCACTAGAGAATATGAGAAATTTCAGTACCAGTGAAAATTTGATGAGTGTATGGGTTTGATAGGAACTTATGTAAGTGATAGTATTTTTTTTCATTTGGAAAAATGTGACTCTCCTTTCAAAATATGGGAGAAATTGGAGGATTTATTTAGTAAGGTGGATCATATGAGAGCCATGCAACTTGAAATTGAGATCACCTCTCTTAATCCTGAAGATTTTCCAACAATTATAGACTATCTTACCAAGTTCAAGAATTTGTTGACACAGTTGAAGGGGAGTGGAAGAGATAAGAAAGATGAAGAGTGTGTTTACTTGATTCTATCCAAGTTGAGAGGACCATTTCAAATATTTTCTTCTACCTTTTTCTCTAGCATGGATGCCTTAGGTGACACATTCAAAATGCCTGACTTAGAAACATTTTGTGAAAGACTTACTAGGGAAGAATCCAAATTGTCTCACCTTGAGTCTTCCACCTCTCAAAAGGCATTAGTTACATCTAATCCTAAGGGCAAGGGAAAACCAAACAGTAAAACCAAATCCACCCCTTCTCCATCTCAAAGTGCTCCTAAACCCAAAGAAAACAACTCAAAACCCAAGGAGTCTTCTAAATCCAAGAATAAGTCTAGCCTTTCATGCTCTTTTTGTGGGGGTAGTAATCATGAAGAAAATAGGTGTTATAAGTGAATGCAAGCCTTAGAGGATGCAGTCAAGAAACAAAAAATTTCTATCTCCACTCCACCTCCTTCTAATCAGCATGGAAAAACACTTAATGTTGTTGGAAGATCTCAGTCACCACTTGCAGACAATTGGGTTATAGATTCTGGTGCTTCTCATCACATGAATTCTTCCAAGGAGTCTTTTGTTTCTCTAGGTTTGAGTTCTACTTCCAAAATTGAGGTTGGAGATTCTTCCTTTCTTTCTGTTGAGGGAAAATGTGATATACAACTTGATGGTGGCAGTATCCAAGATGCACTATATGTTCCTAACATCACTACAAATTTGCTTTCTGTATATCAAATTTGTCATTCTGGTCAAGGGAAAATAGTGACTTTTACACCACATGGGGTAGAAATACAAACTTTTTTGGATCCTCATTCACCTTTTGCTCAAAGTATTATTGATCATAATTCTAGACTATATCACTTTGAGGGTTTTGATGACACTTCTTCTATAGGGATAGGATTGGTTTCTCATGCAGATTCAGAGAGTAAGCTTTGGCATGAAAGATTTGGACATCTCAATTACATATATTTGAAGGAGTTGAGCACTCATGGTATGGTAGATGGTCTTCCTAGAGTTTCTTGTCTTGAGGGAGTTTGTCATGGTTGTGCATTAGGGAAACAACACCAAGATCCTTTTCCTAAGAATTTGTCTAAGAGAGCTTCTTCACCACTTGAGCTTGTGTATAGTGACTTGATGGTTTTTCCTACCCCCTCTTTCAATGGAGCTAAGTATGCACTTACCTTTATTGATAATTTCTCGAGGCGTACTTGGGTTTATTTTCTCAAGTACAAAAGTGATGTTTTTTCACACTTCAAAGTCTTCAAGGCTTTGGTCGAGAAACAATCTTCTAGTAGCATAAAGAACCTTCGCACTGATAATGGGGGGGAGTACTTCAATAATGAGTTTTCTAAATGAGAAACTCAAGGAATTACTGAAAATATGTTCCTCATACTCCATAATAGAATGGCTTAGTAGAATGGATTCTTTGATGCATTCTAATTAATTGTGCTAACTACATTTAAAATTGTACACCACAAGGCATTATTTGACCAGCATTTTGTTCCTCATACTCCACAAGCCTTTGTGCCAGAATGGATCTTTAGTAGAAAGGAAGAAGGACATAGAAATTTTAGAAGGAAATGGCTAACTGTATGATGCATTCTAGTAGGTTACACATATCTTTACAAAGCCTTTTACATCACCTCGCTACATTGGGCAACTAGGGGTTTTGGAGTTATTGTGTTTATAACTATATTCAAAATCACACACCACATAGAGCATTTGAGAATTTGACTTCAGAGGAAGCTTGGTCCAACACTAAGCTAGATGTGTCATTTTTTACAGTCTTTGGGAGCCATGCTTAGGCCTTTGTACCAAAGAAGAAAAGGAAATATTTGGATAAGAAGAGTAAACCCTTGATCTTTGTAGGGTATTGTGAGGACATGAGAGCTTATTGTCTTTTAGATCCTGATACACATGATGTTATTTTTCGAACACATGTTCAGTTTGATGAGCGTTTCACTCCTCATGATTCTTCATCTTCTTCCATTCCTTCTTCTTCTTCATCTCATCTTGAGGATCCTTTCTTTGAGGAGATTGATGAGGAGGTTATAGATGTCATTGAGGATCCTATTCCCACTGATGTTGTCACTATGCCTAAGTGGGCTCGTACTACAGTTTCTGAGGCAACACCTTTCATAGAGGATCTTCCACCCACTAGGCATCATCACACACATTCTACAGGTTCTAGACTTTTGTGTCAGGTAGTTTCTGAGGATCCACAATCTTTTTCAAAGGCTCATGGGATACCGGAGTGGGATGATGCAATGGCAGCTGAGTATTCTTCTTTGATGAAGAATCATACTTGGGATTTGGTATCTCTTCCTAAAGGAAGAAAGATGGTTAGGTGTAAGTGGGTATACCGAACCAAATATACAGCTGATGGGTCCATTGACAAGTATAAGGCTCGTCTTGTTGCAAAGGGTTTTTCACAAGTTGAAGGTATTGATTACTCTGAGACTTTTGCACCCGTTGCCAAGATGGATTCTGTACACCTTGTACTTGTTATTGCTGCATCACAGGGGTGGCCCGTATACCAGATGGATGTGAAGAGTGCCTTCTTACATGGAGATCTACAAGAGGAAATATACATGGAGCAGCTGACTGGATTTGTTTAGGATTCTTCTCTTGTTTGTAGGCTCCGAAGGTCTCTCTACGGTCTCAAACAAGCCCCTCGGGCTTGGTATGAGAAGATGGATTATTTTCTTCTATCTACTGGTTTTGTTCGTTGCCACTCTAATCATACAGTGTATCTCCAACATGTTGGTGAGGATATTGTGATACTTGTCTTGTATGTTGATGATCTGTTACTTACTGGCAGCTCTTCTTCCCACATTCAAAGTATTCAGAGGGATCTTTCTACATAGTTTGACATGACAGATCTTGGGTTATTGCATTATTTCCTTGGTTTGCAGATTTCTCAGATAGATTCAGGGATTCATTTGAGTCAGAAAAAGTACACCCATGATCTTCTTAGGCACTTTGATATGGCTGATTGCAAGCCAAGTCCATCTCCTTTTCAGTCTGGAGTTACTCTTACATCCACATGTACCACACCACTTTGTGATCCTACATTGTATAGGTAGTTGGTTGGGAGTCTCATGTACTTGACCCATACTCACCCTGATATTTCATTTGCAGTAGGGCTTGTATCTCGGTTTGCACATTCTCCTCATAGTAGTCACTGACAGGCTGCTAAAAGGATTTTGCGCTATTTGCATGGCACTTCCCACTTTGGCCTACACTACACTAGGGGTTCTACTCAGTTGGTTGGGTATACAGATTCAGATTGGGCAGGTTCTATTGATGACAGGCATTCCACTTCTGGCTATCTTTTCTGTCTTGGTTCTTCTCCAGTTGCTTGGGTGTGCAAAAAGCAACATGCTATTGCACTTTCATCTTCAGAGGTAGAGTATAGGGCAGCAGTTACAATGAGTCAGCAGATTCTTTGGCTTCACCAATTATTGACAGAGTTTGGATTCCCACAGGATTCACCGACTGTACTTTGGTGTGACAACCAAAGTGAAATTCACATTTCTCGCAACCCAGTTGAGCACCAGCGGACCAAGCATATTGAGATACACATCCACTTCATTCGTCAGCACATTCAGGATGGAGTTCTTTGCTTGGAGTACATTCCAACTCAGCAGCAGGTTGCAGACATCTTTACGAAGCCTTTTGCATCACCTCGCTACCTTGAGTTGCGTGGAATGCTTGGGGTTTCGGAAGTTGTTCTTGGGGGGTGTTCGTGAGAACATCTTCCTTCTTCTTCTTCTTCTTCTCTTTCCTTCTAGTAGGATTCTTTCCTTCTTTTGGTTCGAGATTTCTTCATGGATATATTGTACATGAGTACCTCATCAGGCCTAGTTGTCTAGGACTCATACTGTGGACATGTCACTTCTATTTTGGCCCCTAGCTTCACTTGAGGGGGGGTGTTAGAGTAGGTATTTACCTTAGCTCATGTTCACCTAGGTACTTTATTTACCTTTATTATATTTATCCTCACCCACTTATGTGTGTGGATATTTATTTTTATTTATTTAGATATTAGGAGATATTATCTAGTTGTTAGGTATAGTTCTTTCCTTGATCTATGGTATTGACTAGTTCTTTCCTAGATCTATGGTATTGACTAGATCCTTGATGTCTAGTTCTCTCATAAATCTATGGACTTGACTAGTTCTTTGATGACTAGTTCTTTCCATGATTTATGGCTTGATCTACGACCTTGACTGGTTCTTAGATTGTTATTCCTTGCCTATATAAGCAAGGCCCATTCTCATTGTATTTCATTGAGTTCCATAATAATATATGATATTGCTGCTCATTTGTTTGCAAAGGTTTATGTAAAGTTATTCTGGCGAATTACTTTCATCTTATTGATCGTGATGTTTGATTAGCATCTGTGTTCTTGGCTTGGCACGATTTGGTTATCATTCCTTTTAGACCGGTGTTCATGACCCAAAGGGACTCTTTGTCTGATTCTATATGGTTTACAATAGGTATGGCCCGAAGGCCTATACCTATAGATGGTTTCCCTTTATTATATATGTAATAAAATAGAGTCTATAGTCTATGGGACATATGATACTACATCTCATAGACACCTATCTCTCTTTAGCATAGCCCCCTCCCTCCACTCCTGTCCAATCGAATCCACTCATGTCCACTCCTTTGCACTTGATTATAAACATGACCTATTAAGGATTATATTTATAAATTCCAAAACATGTCTTTTTCAGTGGAGAACATTGTCGAGGAAAACATGAATGAATTATGTTTAGGTGGTTTCATAGATATCACCCAACTTGATGTTTGCATGTTTAATTCAAGTTTTGTATCAGATTCCATTATCTTTGCATGAAGTGGAGAGGAAACAAACTTAGTCAATAAAATGTGAGCATTCACAAACATGAAATATCATATCACTTCATCACAATCATTCCCTCAAGTTGTGAGATTGAATCCTCAACAAATTGAAGAGAAATGAATAAAAGGGTTATGTTTCAACTATGATAACAAATACAACCAAAGATATAGATATGTTGAAAATAATTTTTTCTATGTCAAAGTTGTGAATGAAGAAGAAGAGGAATTAGAAGAAGTTGTAGAGGTTGATGATGATCAAGAGGATGAATCAAATGAGACACAATCAATTATTTATTTTCATGCACTTTGAGGAATTAACACTCCTCAAATCCCCGAGATAGTGGGTTTTCTAAAGAAACAAAAGGTGACAATATTGATTGACTTAGGAAGTTCCCATAAATTCATCAATCATAAGTTGTTGGCACTCTAGAACACTTTTGTTTATCTAGCTCTATAATTTAGGTTGTGATTGTAGATGATGAAACGATTAGTTATATAGGGAATTGTTTTCTACCCCTATGATCCAAAGCACCACTATAATTTTGTAGTTGTTCTTCATTTCCTTCTTTTTACACAAGGGGCGAGACTGGTTCCTCATCTTCCAGAGTGCCAACTATATGTTTACCTTTGGGTGGCCCAGTGAACTTGAACTCATTCTCCACATATCTTCCATTTTCCAATCTGGGATTGAGTTGGATATATACAAGGGCTGCCCCTAATTTCCAAATGACCAAACTCATAGCCTTCATATTAATATCATACGAAATTAACTTCTCAATGTATGCAGACATACTTGGATAAACATAAGCCTTCCTCAGCGTGTGGTAGTCACAATCTACCTTATCCACATTGAACAAAATTTGGCGCATGTCTAAAAACCTATGTACAGATGCTTGGAAGTAGCACATGGTAAAGGCATAAGGGAGCTTACACCAAAGGGATCTAATTCCCATCCTTCATTTCAAAACACACAATACAAAAGTGTTGATATACTACAAATTACACTTGTTTATCCAATACTGAAGGTAACTCATTGGGTATTCTCCATTCCTCCTTAAACGTGGTGTGGAGTCATTCATACCACATTTTTTACCTTTGTTTAAAGGGCCCACTCATGGTACCATCACAAGTATAATTCTAAAATATCTCTGTAAGATATTTCTTCACCTCAGGATATTGCCAAACTTCATCTTTTGGCCCATCAGGCACTCAAATTTCTACAAAAGCCAAGGATAATAGGATCACCCCAAAACTTATCTTATTACCTCTATTTGCTTCCTCAATGATGGTTTCAATAATGAACCCTGCCAAGTTGTAATTCACCCCTTTAGTCATTTTATTTTCTATATGTAGCCATAATGTATTTACCTGTGACCATCGCTCTTAGTCATTAAACTTTGTGAGGATGTGCGCTGCTGCCTGAACCACATGATACTTCTATAGCTTGCCTATATCCATCCCATGCCCTCCCTTAAGGTAACCCAATGCCTTCCTTTCCGACATTATGCCTTCTTTATCTGATAAGTCACTACTTACTTTAGCTCCCAAACTCTTAAGTCCTATCAAACTCCCGATCAAAGTCATGGTGAGCCTCATTCGTCACCCGGTAAAATAGAAGAAGTCCTCATGGAATCTGATCATCAACCATTGGTATAAATTTTCTAGCCTGCCAAAGTAGGGGAGCTCATACAAATGCATATCTCCCACCCTTATCAATAACTTCTTGCCCGTGTCATCATACATGACCATGTCATCCGTTGTTTACTTTGTTGTCTTCTTCACCAACAATCTATCTAGTCCATCCCTGTTATCCATTATTCTGTGATTGTAGTCACTCACCTTACATAGGAAAATGTGTGAGTCCTAATCACGACCCAAGTAAACCCCTTCTGGGTACTAAATTTCTGAAAAATGGCTTTAAGGGGTGTCCACCACTTCAACCTTGAATTCCTTGTGCTTCTTCCCCCTAGTGGCCACTCCAGGTGCTTTCTTTGGTGCCATAGTAACTATAAAGGTGTGTTCTTTACCTACTTCAAACTCTGTAATTCCAACTCCATGTGCCCTCTCTCAACTCCATGTGCCCTAGCTCAAATCAAAACCCTAACTGTTAATGTTATTCCTCACATGCCTTTGCTTTTCTCAAACAATTCTCCAAATGGAGCGACAATCACCGTGGTGCATAAATATGAAAAATTCAACTAGTTTGTAGCTCTCTGCACTTCACAACTCATTTTCTAGCTCACTCAAATTAAAATTGCTTGAATGATCTTGATTGCAAAGGTAAAAATGATTTCGCAACACGTCCTTATATAGTATTCCAAAAAAATTCTGCATTTATTGCTCTCCACCTACCACTGTACTCAACATTGATTTGGTGTTTCTTCAACTTTTTTGTGTTGCTTGTTTCCACCCCATAGTCATAACCTTTTGGTGCGCTTTCTACATCTTGGCCACATACCTCCTTTCACGCGCCAAATTAATTTGGCACTATGCCTTTCACTAAGTATTTTCCACTATTGTAGCCTACCTCGTGTTACACTGTGTATCCATTTATCCATATGTGGTCTTTTCTAATAAATTTTTCTCCAACTACACCTTTCTTTAAGCACCTGCACAATATCTCTCTCTCCTATGCATATCCATCTTTAGATAATATTTAAACTTGGGCCATGAACCTTGTTTATACTCCACCCCACACTAAGGGTATGCGTGGTCCTCTGTGCATGAAAACACTTAGATAGTAATCAATTTCTAGTGTGAAAGTGCACTTATTACACAAAACACTAAAATAAATTGACAAAGCATAACAACGATGAAAGGAAACACATATAAAGGGAATGCATTAAGGAAACCTAATCTAAGTGGTAATACTACCTTATTACAAATTCTAGGAAGATTTATTTATAATAGGGCTTCAACCTACTCCTGTTGAAGTAATTGGGAAACCACGTTCCATCCAACACCTCTAATTGGAGAGCACATGAATCAAGTATATAAGTTATAACATATGGTCCCAACACATGCACCTTAAGGTTTCCAAGGTGGCATAAGAACTTAGAATCATAAAAAAATACCATTTGTCCAACTTCCAGCTTCTTATTCTTAATATTTCTATCATGTCATGCCTTCTGCATGGCCTTTTCTTCCTTCTAACTCCATCATTCTATGGCGCGCCTTTCATCAACTGCATCATTTTTTCAATGCGCTCTTCAAATGCTTTCTCATCATCCAAACCTCCTGCTTGTACAATACATAGAGAAGGTGACATGAAATACACAAGTAGAGCAACCTCTATGCCAAACACCAACTGAAAGGGTGTGGCCTTATTTAACCTCTTGTAGGTTGTTCTATACACCCAAAGTACAACATAAACTTTATCATCCCAATCTCTCCTTCCAACATCACAAATTTTAGTCAAGGTATGGCTCAATATCTTGTTGAAGGCCTCAGTAGTTCCATTTTCCTGAGGGTGATAAGGTGTTTTTTTATGGTGTGCAACCATAAATTCATCCAATATTATCCTGATGGCCTCATTGAGAAAATGAGTACCCCTATAACTTGTTAAACTTAAAGGGCATCCATACATGCTGATAATATTTTCCCATAGAAACCTAACTGTCGTAGCTATTGTGTAATCCTTTGTAGGTGCCTCTTCTACCCACCTTGTAATATAATCTGTACAAGTTATAATATAGTGTGATCCAGTCCTGCACATGGGTGGGGAAATAGGGCCCACAAAGTCAAGTTCCCACTTTTCAAAAGGTTCTACGCTAGTAATAAGCCTCAAATGCATTTCATCTTGATGTCTAGGCTTTCCAAGGTGCTTACAATGGTCACATGCCTCACAATATTCTTTGCAATCTTTGTATAAAGTCTCCCACCATAGGCTTGCCAATAGAATCTTTCACACGGTGGCATCCCCTACATAGTGTCCACCTACAATACCTCCATAATCCTCCTCCATAATTGCTTCCTAATCATGCTCAAGTACACACCAACACAAAAATTCCTCCCAACCTAATTTTTATAAGTCACCATTGATCAACATGTAAGGCACGATGCAGATAACATGTTGTTTCTTCTCTAGAGCCTTCATTCCCTCAGGCGCCACACATGTGAATAAAAAGATAGTAATATCCTCTAAGTCTAAGGGCAAGTGGTTAAATCTAAACAAATATGCATTTGACATTGTGTCCTCAATGATCTGGGCATCCTCTCTTGATTGAATCCTAGATAAATGGTCTAGACCAAAATTACTCTTGCCTGACTTCACCACCATAGTAAAGTGAAACTCCTGAAATAACAGAATCTAATGACATATGCACCCCTGCAAGAAGAGATTGTTTACCAAGTACTTAAATGTCATGTGGTCTGTAGAAAATGTGAATGGGGTAGCCAACAAATGTTTTCAAAACGTATGAAACGCTTATATCATAGACAAGTCCTCACACTCTATAGTTGTGTAATTATATTTTGTTGGAGTCAACTTCCTGCTTGAAAAATAAATAGGATGATCAACAATCCCTTCTCTAGGTTAGGATAATACCGCGCTAATGTCCATACAAGAGGTGCCTACATGAAAATGAAAAGGCTTGGTCCATGAAGGAAAGCGCAGAATAGGTGTTGTAGTAAGCCTTTCCTTTAGTGTCTTAAACATGCGCTGCTGCGCTTCACCCTAATAGAACTTACCTTACCTTTCAATAATTCTTATAAGGGTGCAACAATCTTGGTGTAACATTTGATGAACTTACTGTAATACCCTGTGTGCCCCAAGAATTTGTATACCTCATTTTGGGTAGCAGGTTCCTCCAAGCCCAAAATGACAACAACCTTAGCAGGATCTAATAACAAACCTTCCTTGCAGATGATGTGTCCTAGTAAAGTTCTGAAAGGTGTGGAAAACACACACTTCTTGATGTTTAAAGAGATGCTCAACTACTGACATCTCTCAAACATGAGCCTTATATTACCACAGTGATCCTTCACAAGCCCATAAAATGTCCAATCATCCAGATACACCTGTAAGAACTTATGGATAAAATCCTAGAATGCCTATACAACAATGCATGAAAATACTGCAAGTGCATTTTTTAATCCAAAGGGCATAACCATGTATGCAAAAATTCCCCACTCAGTGGTGAAAGTTGTCTTATCTTGATCCTCTTTAGCTATCCTTACCTGATGATATCTAGAAAGTCCATTAGTGAAGGAGTAGATCTCACGCAATGCAACGACTTCAAATATTTCTTCTGTAAAAGGTGTGGGAAAGGGATCAATCACAAATGTAACATTTAACTCCTTATAATCCATACAAATTATGATTCTACCATCTTTATTTATACTAATCACCATAGGGATAACCCATTCAGACTCCTCAATGGGCTCAATGATTCCAGAATTCAACATTTTGTCAATTTCTTCTTTCACCTTAACACGCAGGTTAGGATTCATCTTCTAAGGCCTCTTCCTAATTGGGCACATACCTTCATTTAGCTTGATTCTCATCTCGCCCAAAGATTCATGTACCGATTGCAATTCATGATAGCCTCTAGGGAACAGATCCTGGAAGTCGCACAACAACTCAATTATCTTAGCAACCTTAGAGTCATACCAATAATCTCCAATGATGGCCTCCTTAGGTTCAACATACGTTCCAATGTTGATCTTATTAGTTTTCATCAGCTCATGGTATGCATGTGCCTTCTCATTTGCACTATGTAGGACCTCACGCGTACCCTCTTTATGCTCAACATCCAAATTCTCCACTTCTTCATCATCAATAACATAGACCATCTTTCCCTTTTCTTTTTCTAGGAAGGCACGGCCAAATTGTTCTTCATCTATTTCTTCCTCCTCTTCAAAGTGTGCCTCTAGGTCTGACTCGCCTAGTAAATCCTAAATAATTTCCTGAGCCGTTGCACTATCTCCCATAGTTAAACAATTTATAATCTTTAGTGCCTAATTCACTGGAGGTTTAGTGGAAAAATAGTCAAAGGTCTACATCATACTTATAATCAGTTCTTATCAATTTCCAATCTCTCTATTTAACTCCCCATAAACATACCGTGTGCGCACGCATCCTCGTAAGGTGAAATAGATCTTGTGTACCCATAACGAAGGTGGTAAAGCTTCTTGCACCTCTATCTAAAGTCTCTCACACTACTGAACGTGGTGCTGAACATGATCATTACCATGAAATGCATAGATCTGAGTAGGTGCATTACACCGGATAAATCTAGCAGATAAGGTGATTCTCACTTCTCTCCATTCCAAAAGATTATCTATATGAATCATCCACCATCATAGTGTTGTCCCACGTAGAGTATAAACTAACATATTCATTCATTCAACCTAATATATCCACTGTACTTCCATAGCGCGTAAGAATACCTTAGGATTTCCTTCACCAGTGTACCTTGGTACCTGGTTACTGCCCAAATTCCTAACACAATGTGGCCTACTTATGCATGTAGCTACACTTCTCATTTCACGCCCAACCATTTCATAAGTGCCATGTGCCTAGTTTTTAGATGTAACACGTGTAGTATCACTCATGGACTGTGCATCATCCCACTGGAGATCTCCTTCCTTTAATGGCTCAAGCACTTCTGGTTCTCTAATAGTGCACACATAGATTCTATTTAAATCTTCCTCAGATAAGGGCTCTACCTATAGTGAAAATTTTTCAATTGCCAAAGGAATGATGACGCACTCTTCCTTGTTCTCAAAACTTATATAACATTTTTTGAAATGCAAGTCAACATTGTTTGCATAACACCAAGGGTTCCCAAGTAGTGCTGGAAAATTTTTGGCCTCTGCAAGTGCTAAAACCTCAAAGTTCCCAGTAAACTTCACCCCTTCAATGATAATACTAGCATCCTTAAAAACTCCAATAGGCGTGGCTTTAGTCCTGTTTGCCATAAAAATAAAATTTGAAGATGGCTGTAATGGTGGTCTACCCATCTGAATCCATGCATCCAGAGTGAGTACATTCAATTATGCACCTATGTCAATCAGAATGTTTCTTAAAAGCCAACCATCAACAACAACATTTAGAGTGATCTCCTTGTCAGAATCTAGACTATGAGGAGGGAAGTTAGCATGTAAAATCTACCTTTCATGTTCAATTCTAGCACGTGGAGTGTTTCCCTTTAACCAGTTACCCAACAAAGGAATAATATTCTATTGTCGCAACATCTTGCAAAAATTTGTTAAGTCATCAACATCCATCTGATGGAGCTCAGTAGCCTTTTTCTGTTCTAACTTGCGTGACTATTCTTTCAAACATTGTATCTCACCCTGTAAATTCCTAATCACCTTCATGGTTTACTGATACACCTCCTTCTGATGTGTAGGGTCTAGATACTTTACATGTAAAATCTCCTCCTTTGTAAGGGCAGTCTTCTGCTTTGGAACTTCATGGTGTGCGTAACCTTAACACGTGTATTGATCTTCACAGGTACCAAATTAGGATCGAGTGCTAACTTTGACATCTAATGATCTTCCACGATGCACTATACTCAAACCATTCCCACTCCCTTTTCCTACTTGTGCTTCTTACTCAAACATTCATATAAGTTTGGGCATTCTTAATAATTGTGGTTCTTTCCGCAGAAAGAGAAAATAATTTTCTAAGGGAATTCACGTCTGTCGTGATTAGGCAATCCAAATGTATAACATATTCCACGAGGAAACTCACTCCTTCCTCCGCCATGACCTCGACCCTAAATCCACCACAGTAACCTCGACCTCTACCTCGGCCTCCATCAGAGTGCCCTTCACTATGATCATGATCATTATGCTCACCTTTTTCCTTAGAATTATTTACAACACTGGTCTGACATACACCAGTATCAATGGAATCATGAATTTGATCAATCAACCTACAATTTTTAGTATTATGAGTGGTAGACCTGCAAATCTTGCAGTAACATGACACACTCTTTCTTATCACATGTTGCAGCAAGGGGCACCTCCTTGAATCATGATCCAAGTGACAGATCTTGCAGTCCAGCAACATGGTGCACACTAATTTAGGAGGACATTTATCCTTAGTATGTCCCTCTACTTGAAAATCTTTGCACCAAATTCCACTATGCATCTCATGCGCCGAGTTAGCTGAAAATTTCTCTAACTGCTTATCCATAGCTATCATTTGGGCCTCCAAAAATGGGATAAATCCTATGTCTACACTCCTGACCACCTCAATGCGTAGATCTACTTCAAGTGCCTTGTGTGGATATTTATAAGTCTTGTGTGAAAGTTCTCTTCTAAAGGGCATGATAAGTCCTCCAACAAACCATTGAGAATGCTAACTTGGGTGAATGTCATAAGATAACTTAGACAAAAGGGTTTTGAAATGTGCATCATACTCCTAAACACTCTTAGTCGTACCTTGTTTGATGTCCTTCAACGTGTTGATGCTCTTCTGCTCAAATTTAGGTATATAAAACTCTACTAAGAAATCATCACGTAGCACAGTATAATCTACACAAGTATGTTCAAATAAAATTTCCTATACCAACTATGCACACACCCTTGCAATGTAGTTACAAACTGACTACACGCGTAAAGGCTGCATGTACTAGGGAAGTTCCAAAGCATAATCTTGTTATTACAAAGGAGGAGGTACTACATGAAAACTATCCAGACCCTATGCATTAGAAGGAAGTTTATCAAGAAACCATGGAGGTGATTAGGAATTTTTAGGGTGAGATAGAATGTTTGAAAGAGCACTCGCGGAAGTTAGAACAAAAAAAAAAAGACGAGCTTCCTCAAAAGGATGTTGATGATTTAAAGAAGGTTTGCAAGATGTTGTGACAAGGGAACACCATTCCTTTACTAGGGGAATGGTTAAGAGGAAAGACACTGTGTGCTAGAGTTGAGCGTGAAATATAGATTTTGCATTCTAACCTACCTCCTCATAGTCTGGATTATGATGAGGAGATCACTTTGAATGTTGTTGTTGATGGATGGCTCTTGAGTAATATTTTGATTGATATATGTGTAGAAGTAAATTTAATCACTTTGGACATGTGGATACAAATGGGGATATCATCATTGCAGCCTTCTTCAAATGTGTTATTTATGGCAAACATGACTAAGGCCACACCTATTGGAGTTTTGAAGGATGCCTCTATTACTATATAAGGGGTCAAATTTACTGGGGACTTTGAGGTCTTGGCACTTGGAGAGGTAGAACATTTTTAAGCATTACTTGGGCGCCCTTGGTGTTATGTAAACAATGTTGATCTGTGCTTTAATAAAGGTTACATCAGTTTTGAGAATAAGGAAGAGTGCGTCATCATTCCTTTGGAAGATGGGAAAGCTTCACCTTATGAAGAACCTTTGAGTGAAGAGGATTTTAACATAATTTATGTGCGCCCTATTAGAGATCCGGAAGTCCTTGAGCTATCAAAGGAAGGAGTTCTCCAATGGGATGATGCACATTCCATGAGTGATACTATAAGTGTTGCATGCAACAACTGGGCACATGGAACTTATGAAATGGTTGGGTGTAAAGTGAGAAGTGTAGTTACGTGCGTAAGCAGGCCATGTTGTGTTACACATTTGGGTAGTAACCAGGTACTAAGGTACACTAGCAAAGGAAATCTTGAAGAATTCATGTGCGCTATGGAAGTTTAGTGGATAAATCAAGTAGAAAGAAGGAATATGTTAGTTTATTCTTTGTGCGAGATAACAACGCACTGGTGGATGGTTCATAGGGATAATATTTTGGATTGGCGAGAAGTGAGAATCACTTTCTCTGCTAGATTTCTCTGGAGCAATGCACCTACTCAAATCTATGGATTTCATGGTAAGGAACCTATTTAACACCACGTTCATCAATGTGGGAGACTCTAGATAGAGGTTCAAGAAGCTTTACCACCTTTGTTGTGGGTGCACAGGATCTACTTCACCTTGCAGGATTGCGCACACCCCTGGTATGTCTATGCAGTGTTGAATAGAGAGACATGGAATTGACAAGAATTGACTGCAGGTATGATTAAGACCTTTCACAATTTTTCCACTAAACCTTCGGTGAATGAGGCATTACAGGTTATGAAGCTATTGTCTATGGGAGATAGTGTAAAGGTTGAGGAACTTCTTTAGGAGTTACTTGGTGAGTCAAATATGGAGGCGTGCTTAGAAGAAGAGGAGACATATGCAAAACCTCTTGGGTGTGCCTACCTAGAAAAAGAAAAAGGTAAGATGGTTTATGTCATTAGTGATGAAGAAGTGGAGAATCTAGATGTTGAGCATATAGAGGGTATGCATGAGGTCTTAGACAATGTAGATGAGAAGGCGCACACCTACCATGAGCCGATGAAAACCAAGAAGGTCAACATTGGAATGGATGTTGAACCTATGGAGACCATCATTGGTGATTACTAGTCATACTCAGAGGTTGATAAGATAATTGATATATTTTGTGACTTCTAGGATTTATTTCCATGAGGAAATCATGAGTTGAAAGGGGTACATCACTCTTTGGGCAAGATGAGGATAGAGCTAAAGGAATGTGCACACCCAGTTAGGAAGAGGCCTTATAGGATGAATCCTAATATGTACGTCAAGGTAAAGAAGGAAATTGATAAGATGTTGAAATCTAGAATCATTGAGCCCATTGAGGAGTTAGAATGGGTTAGCCCTATGGTGATAAGCATTAAGAAATATGGAAGGATAAAAATTTGTGTGGATTTTTGGGAATTGAATGCTGCATGTGTAATAGATCCCTTTCCCACACCTTTTACTGAGGAAATCTTGGAAGGCGTTGGAGGGTGCAAGATCTACTCCTTCACTTATGGGTTTTCTGGATATCATCAAGTAAGGATAGCTAAAGAGGATCAAGAGAAGACACACCACTAAGTTAGGAAGTTTTGCATACATAGTTATGCCCTTTGGATTAAAGAATGTGCTTGCAGTATTTTCACACATTGTTGTGCAGGCATTCCAGGAAATTATTAATAAGCTCTTACAGGTTTATCTGGATAATTGGACAGTTTATGGGCTTGTGAAGGAACACTGTGATAATTTAAGGCTTATGTTTTAGAGATGTCGGTAGTTGAGCATCTTATTAAACATAAAGAATTTCATTTTTGCTATACCTTTGGGGAATTTTTTGGGAAACATCATTTGTAAAGAAGGGTTATTAGTGGATCCTGCTAAGGTTGCTGTCATTTTGGGGTTAGAGGAAACCACTAACCAGAGCAAGGTGCACAAATTATTTCAGCACATAGAATATTACATGAAATTTATCAAAGGTTATGCTAAGATTTCCATGCCTTTAGAAGAGTTATTGAAGAGTAAAGACAAATTCTATTGGGGTGAAGCGCAACAACGCACATTTGAGACATTGAAGGAAAGGCTTACTACAACACATATTATGTGCTTTCCTTCATGGACCAAACCTTTTCATGTGCATGTGCATGCCTCTAACATGGTCATTGGTGTGGTATTAGCCCAGCCTAGAGAAGGGATTGCTGATCATCCTATTTTCTTTGCAAGCAGGAAGTTAATTCCAGGAGAAAAAAATTACACAACTACGGAGCACAAGGCCTTGTTTATGATTTACACGCTGCATAAGTTTTGATAGTACTTGATAGAAACACCTTTTATTTTTATACAGACCACATGGAATTGAAGTACTTGGTGAATAAGCATTTTTTTCAGGGGCGCATATGCCATTGGATCTTGTGATTCTAGGAGTTTTATTTCACGGTGGTGGTTAAGCCAGACAAGAGTACTTCTAGACTAGACCATTTATCAAGAATTAATTTAGGAGAGGATGTGCAGAGCATTGAGGACATAATGTTGGATGCAGAAATTTTTAGATTGAACTATGTACCCTCTAATTTAGGGGATATTGTTGTATTTTTTAGGACTGGTGTGGTGTCAGAGGGAATAAAGGATTTAGAGAAGAAAGAACTTGCCATACGCGTCACGTCTTACATGTTGATTAGTGGAGACTCATACAAACTAGGTCAACATGAAGTTTTGCGCTAGTGCGTTCTTGAACATGAGCGTGAAGATATTATGAAGGAGGCTCATGGTGGTATTACAGGTGGATATTATGCGGGACATGCCACCGGGCGTGAGATTTTATTTTCTGGTTTATGGTGGGAAACATTGTATAAGGATTGCAAAGAATATTGTAAGGCATGTGACCATTGTCAGTGCCTTAGAAATCCTGGGCATAGAGATGAAATGCCTTTGAGGCCTATTGCTAGTGTAGAACCTTTTGAAAAGTGGGTAATTGACTTTGTGGGTTGTATTTCCCCACCCGCGCACAGGATTGGGCCATGCTATATTATAACTTGTACAAATATTATAGGGTGCGTGGAAGCAACACCTACAAAGGATTTCACAACAACTATGGCATCAAGGTTTATGTGGGAAAACATTATCAGCAGGTATGGGTGCCCATTGAGTTTGAAAAGAGATAGGGGTAATCATTTTCTTAATGAGACCATCAACATATTATTCACATAATTTATGGTAGCACACCATAAAATAACACCCTATCACCCTCAGGTAAATGGAAATGCTAAGGACTTCAAAAAGATATTGAGCCATACCTTGACTAAAATTTGTGATGTTGGAAGAAAGGACTGGGATGATAAATTATCAACTATACTTTGGGCATACATGACAACTTACAAGAGGTTGAATAATGCCACACCTTTTCAATTACTGTTTGGTGCAGAGACTATTCTACCATTGGAATTCATGTTACCTTCCCTATGTATTGCATGAGTAGGAGGATTAGCTGATGAGAAATGCCTTGAAGAGCGCATTGACAAATTGATATAGTTTAATGAAAGGTGCGCCATAGCTAGATGGAGTCAAAAGATAAAAAAAGTCAGGCATAAGGCATGACACGATAGACATATAAAGGATAAGAAGCTTGAAGTTGGACAGATGGTTCTTCTTTATGATTCAAAGTTTTTACACCATCGTGGAAAGATTAAGGTGTATTGGTTGAGACCATATGTTATAAATTATATAATTGATTCATGCACTTGCTAATTAGAGGCATTGGATGCAGAAGTAGGCTGAAGCCCTACTATAAATAAGTCTTCTTGTTGTTTTTAATAAGGTAGTTTTTCCACTTAGATTAGGTTTCCCTTAATGCATTTCCTTTATATGTATTTCCTTTCATCGTTGATATGATTTTTCAATTTAGTTCATTATTTTGTGAAATAAGTCTGTTTGCGCACCAGAAGCTAATTACTATCTAAGTGTTTTCATGCACAGAGGACTGCACATACCCTTAGTGTGGGGTGGAGTATATACAAGGTACATGGAACAAGTTTGAATGTTATCTGAATATGGATATACATAAAGAGATTTTGTGTAGGTTCTTGAAGTAACGGTGCAGATAGAGAAAGATTTCTCATGATTAAAAACCATGTATGGATGGATGGATGCAAAATGTAATGCAAGGTAGACTACAGCGGTGGAAACTACTTAGTGAAATACGTAGTGGATAGGTACTTTGGTGCATAAAGGTGCTCAAAAGGAGTTCTGTGGCCAATGAGTAGAAGGCGCACCAGAAGGTTATGACTGTGGCGCAGAAAAATCAGTGTGGAAAAAGAAAGAAATGTCAAATTAATGCTGAGTATGGTGGTAGGTGGAGATCAATAAATGTGTTTTTAAAAAAAAAATCTATATAAGGAGGTGGTGTAAAATCATTGTTACCTTTATGATTGAGAGAATTCAAGCGAGTAAATGAGTGAGGCAAGGAGTGAGTGGTGAAGTGTGAAGAGTTGTTTTGTGAATTGAACCAGATGGATTTTATGACAAGATTGGTTGGTGCTCTAGTGGAGAAGGTGTTTGAGCAAGAAAAGGACGTGTATAGAGGAAAATTGGCATTTGGGTTCAAGTTAGAGCTAGGGCACACAGAATAAAGATAGGGCACACGAGTTGGAGTTGTAGAGCTTGAATTCACTGTAAGAACACACCTTTATTGTTACTATGGCACCAAAGAGAGCACCTGGAGTGGCCACAAGGGGGAAGAAGTAGAAGGAATTCAATATCGAGGTATAGGACACCCCTAAAAGCTGTTTTTCGGAGATGCAATACCTAGAAGGGATTTTTATGGGTCGCGATTGAGACTCACACGTTCATCAGTGTAAAGTAAGTGACTACAATCATAGAACTAAAGATAATAAGGATGAACTGGACAAGTTGCTGGTTATGAAGACAACAAAGAGAATAGCGGATGACATGGTCATGTATGATGACATGAGTGAGAAATTTTTGACAAAGGCGGGAGTTTTGTATTTGTATGAACTCCCTTACTTAGGAAAACTAGAAAATTTGTACCCGTAATTAATGAGAAAATTCCATGAGGACTTCTTCTATTTTGTTGGGCGATGAATGAGGCTCACCATACTCCTAATTGGGAGTTTGAAAAGACTAAGGAGTCTAGGTACTGAAGTGAGCAGTGAGCTCACTGATACAAAGGGTATAATTGTGACAAGAAAAAAAATGGGTTACATTAAGGGAGGTTACAGAATAGACATTGACAAGCGGTAGAAGTATTTGGTGGTTAAGGTAGCAAACACCACACCTCCTCACAAAGCTTAATAACCAAGAGCAATGGTTGCAGGTAAATACATTGTGGTTGCACGTACCAAAGAAAATTATTGAAGGTGTAGTTTACAACTTGGCTAGTTTCATTGCTAAAACCATCATTGAGGAAGCGCACCAAGGTGAGAAAATAAGTTTCGATGTGATCCTATTATCTCCTGTGTTTGTAGAAATTGGGGTGCCCAATGGGCCAAAGGATAAAGTATGGCAATATTCTGAGGAGAAGAAATATCTTGCAAAGATATTTTTTAAATATGCATGTGATGGGACCATGAGTGGACCCTTTAAATAGATGGCATAATTGTGGTATGGGTGCCTCCACACCATGTTTGAGGAGGAATGGATAATACCCAAGGATCTTCCTTCAGTATTATATAAACAAGTATAGTTTGCAGTGCATGAATAATTTTACGTAGGGAGTTTTGGGATGAAGAACAAGAAGTAGAGCCCTTTGTGTAAGATCCCTTATGCCTTCACCACACATTACTTCTAGGAATCTGTACACAATTTTTCAGACATGTGTCGGTTGATCTTCAATGCAGACAAGGTAGATTGTGACTACCACATCCTTAGGAAGACTTATGTTTATCCAAGTAAGTCTGCATATATTGAAAAATTAATTTTAGATGAAATTAACATGAAGGCTATGAGTTTGGCCATTGGGAAATCAAGGACAACCCTTGTGTATATCCACCTCAAGCTAAAATTGGAAAATGGGAGATATGTGGAAAATAAGTTCAAACTCCCTGGACCACCCAAGGGGAATCATACAGTCGGTACATTACAAGATGAAGAATACACTCTACCCCTTGAAGAAGAAGAATGAGAAGAATAAGAAATTCAAGAGGACAGTGGTGGCTTGGAGTGCCGGGGTAGAAAGCAACCAATTGTTGGAGGGAAAAGAGAGCACGAGGTAACACCTCCATTACAGAAGGAAGATGAAATATTGGAGATAGACACTATGGAGGTAGACCTAGAACAGGGCGATGAGGAGCAGCAGTTTAGAAAATTATTGAGAAAACCAAGTACTCAAGGCATGGGGACATCACATCCCCTTAGGAAGTCACCTAGGACTTCTCTTGTGAAGGTGGAACCTAAAAAGAAGAAAAGGCGCAAGTATGTCCCTCGGAAGGATGAAGAAGATGAGAAATTTGATGACATCACGCCTAGGACTCCAGTGAACACTGAGGATACAGAAGAGCCTCAGGAAGAATAAATAATAAAGGATATAGAGGAGTTAAAGGAAAGAGAGATAGGCATTGGTGCCATGTAAACAGAAAAAGAGAAAGGTGAGCCGTCAAGCGTGCCCCATACCACATAGACAGGTGAAGGAGAGGTATCAGATTCAGGCGTACATGTCCATAAGGTTAAGCGGTTGGGAAAGGAAAAGGAGAAAGCAATGTGTGAGATGCCAACAATTGGGTAAATTAATGACCCAACCAAGATTATTCGCGCAAGGTTCCAAAGCACTTCGGGGCCCATGGACCTTTATGGTTATGGCTTGATGGATGAAGACATGATGACTACGTGAACACAAAAAACTATATTATAACATGCAAACTCATATGGATGAGCCTAACTTCGATGTGTGTGAAGAGTCATGTGTATTATGCAGATTTAAAAAGGCACCGCATTTGCACCATGTCACAGTGACACCGACCCAGATGTTAGATGAGGACATGAGAAATGCCTTGTCGAAAGTTTCTACAGAAGTTGTGCACCAAAATATTGATAAAGTGACAACTATACAGGCACTATTGGAAGATAAGAAGAACAAAGAAGCTGAAATCAAGTGCCTGACAGAAGAAAAAGAGACAACTAAGGCGACGAGGCATTCAATACTTAGCATGGTTGAGAAAATTGGTGATGAGATTATGAAGAAGAGGCCAGATTTGGAGGCTAAGGTTGCAAAGGAATTTCTATCTGCTTTGCATTATTTACTCACAATAGTTCACATGCTACTAGATGAGGGACCTGTATGCATGCCAAAACAAAAGGATGTTGCGAAACAGGCACAGAAGGCCAAGGAAACTAGTGCACACAAAATTACTGGATATGAAGCATTACTACAGAATTTAAAAGATGAGTTGAAGAACACCAAACATGAATTGAATATATGTGGGGCACCTAATGTAATTATAAAGACAAGGACCATTGAAAAAGAGAATGAGGTCCTAAAATAAGTTAAGAATGAGATGGTTGGGCGCGTGGAGAGACTGAATTTGATAGCAAAGAAGCGCAATGCGCTTGCAGCAGCCCATGACCCACATAAGGAGAAAATAAAGGAAATTGGAAAATTGATAGCGCAGAGAATGGATGTCATGGACATGATGGTCTCAGTCTTGGCCAATGTTCTTAGGATACTACAAAATAAAGGTGAGAATATGACACTTAACGAAATGGAGGCAGTACTTAGAAACATCCTGGATAAAACTAGTAAAGTGCTAAGTGACTGGAATGACTTAGTGGTGGAGATCAAGAATGAATACCCAAATTTGATCCTCCTCATGGAAGAGTAGGGAACCAAACATTTTTCTCATTCTTTTGTATAGTGATTCTTTTATTCTTTCATTCCTTATTCTTTTCTCATGGAGGGATAAGTTGTGATTACCCATTACTAGGGGAGGCAATGAAATTAGTGTGGGGTAATGTTGGTATGATGAAATACAACCTAAGTATGAAGGTGCATAAGGATTGGGCATGTGGAAACATGGCACGTAGATGAGCACATAACTATAATGAAACAATGCATGCCCAGGACAACATGGAATCAATAATTAGCCTTCTTCTAATTGAGAGTAAGTATAGACATGGAGTACAGAGCACGTTTTGTAGAAGACTTAAGGAGCACACAAAGGCTATTTTGGATAAGTAGAAGATCAAGTGCCATGCATATTTTTGGAGCTATTGATAGGATTATAATATTGTTATACTATTATATAATCTATTAATAGCGTGCTTACATGATTTTTTATTTATCATGTAAAGGCGCATGGCTATTCTTATCATGTAGCCTATTTTTGAAAGATGCATGTGCGGTGAAGGTAAAGTCCCCACCCCTATAAATATGTATTGATTTGCACGGTTTAGGGATCATGGATTATTTTTATTGTTATGTTGTGAGTTTGTTAGTGTGCATGACTATGGTGACTATAATTTGTATGCATGAAGCTTCTGTGTTTTACATCAATTAATATAATGGACCGTTGTGGCTAGATATTGATTGTTCATACATCTTTTATGGGTTATTGTATGGTAAAGTTAATCTTGATTCTTTTTTGATTATTAATGCTTAATGGTTAGGATCTAGATTTAATTTAAGCACTGCAATACAATTGGTTAATTATTATGGATCTGTAATATTTAAATAATTATGCTAACTCCTTGAATGAGATGACATAAAAGAGGGACCTGGCACCCTTATGTGCTTCGAGTGAGTGCTCAGGTTCTACCTGGATGATGTGTCATCGCGCCTTAGGATTTTATGGGTAAAATCTAGGTTACATGTATTACTTCCCGATGTGATACCCATGTTTTTTGCACCCATGTTCTGTGCTGGTGACATGCTAGAAAATATACCTCTAACTAGACCTCTAAATAATGCAGACAAAGATTACGCCACCATAGATGAAATTTCTATCTAATTAACTCATGTACTTGATGGTAGATTAACTTTATTGTCGTTACTCTACTGGCCACACTAGCTTACTTACTAATGACTGTCGTAGAAACTAGAAAACCAAGCGCAAAGGCTAGGACGCCAGGAAGGATCAAATACACACCCACAGTCCTCGTAGTTTCCATTGACACACTCTCATCTGAGGTCGAAGAGGGTTCTTTTCCATGCTTACCAAAATGGGGGAGTTCTAGATGCTCTGGCTCAACCTCCTCTACGTGAACTCCAACTCCTTCACGAGCCATCTCTCTCCACAAAGCCATTCATTCCGTAGCTTCCCATTGCTTCTCCAAATCCCTCTCACACACCTCATTAAACTTATGTCTCCTTTCTTCTCTCTACCCTTCTACCACCATATCCTCCATCTTTCACCACACCTTCTCCTTCCCCTGTGCATGGTGGGGTTTAGATAGCCATAGGACATTCTTCCAAATCAAGATTTACAATCAAGATCTTAATCACTAAAGGGATAGCGCATGAATAAGATCCTCTGGGTTCACGCAAGAAATGAAACTCAACAACATCTGGACATGAATAATTAGAAACTACGTACTCTAAAATGTAGCTATTGAAAACACCACTCTACCAATGATCTACAATGCATGTCCAAGTCAGATCAAAATTATGCAAAGCCTAGAATTCTTCTTGTGTCCAAATTTTTTTTTGAAACCTCCAATTTCTCATTGTATGCGTATGCTACCAGCCACTCGTACAACTCTATGGGAAAATAGGTGGAAAACGTATCATAGATCTCATGATACATATTTTGTTTAACCCATGCACGTGCATAAAAATTATGTCTAGTTTTAAATCTGTGAGCATACACTTCCTCTAAATTTTCTAACCAATCCTCAATACTGGCCAAAGTCATCTGCATCATGCAACATCCTAGAAATAATCTGAAAATAGATCCCAGAAATGGAACCAAAATGTAGTCTTATTTTACCCACAACAACCTAAGGTGTGTCAGCACATCACTCAGCCAGAACTGAGTGCTCACCCAAAGCGCGCAAGGGTACCAAGTCCCTCCTTTACAAAATATTTGTCAAGAGTGTTATCATGCGTGATGGTTGAACTCCATAATCAAGATCTAATACATCCCATAATAGTAACAAAGAAACCAGATCTGGGTATACAAGAATCATATGTAACATATAGCATAATGAACTTTAAACAAACAAGAATATTAGATATACTCTAAAAGATCAATTAACATTGTTATTTATAATCATAATCCATCCATAGAACTCCATTATATTAATCCACAAATAGTACAATAGTTGAATACATCATAAATTCCTCCATAAGATTATGTGCATAAGAAAAAAAACATCATAACCTTCTATTACCATATGATGTCTCTTAGATTGTGCCATTCACTACATATTTATAGGGGTGGGGACTTGGCCTTCACCGCCTAATCATTCTCAAAATAGGCTAGATGCTAAGAATAGTCATACACCATCTACAAGAACAACCAGAGAGCATGCAAGCTCTTCTAATAATAGATCATATATAGATAACTTTAGTTCACATCCTATTATTATCTTTAGGACTATGCATGTCACTTTAGATTCCTTCGCATGAGATCTATCCCAAAATAGACTTTGCTTGAACTGCAAGTATTCTTGTTCCAATATTATCTTCAAAACCTTGTTTTACCGCCACTCCAAGTTTATCTTTAGCTTCCTGTCCTAAAAATGGCTAAGTGTTTGGTCTGTTCATTCTTCCTCCTATGCACATTCCTGTCCAACTTCAGTGCACAAACCCTGTTCTCCTTGCACGCATCCTTATGCAAATTTATTTTGTAATTCCTCTTACACATGCTAACCTCTATTCTCAGGGACTTAGTCATTTTCCATGCTCAACAAGATGCGAGGAGTGCATCCAGAAAATATTGATGGATGAAATACTCAGAGGCCATAAGAAACAATGATGCAAACATACCCATGATATAAATGAGGAGAATGCGAGCGTGAATCCTAACTGAGCCAAGCCATCATGTCTGCAAATAGTGTCAAAGCAAGTGGGGTTGAATGGAATGTGTGGCCAATAAGCATTATTCATGAAGAGAGTGCATGTGAATGGAGGAAGTGCAAATGCATATTTCTCATGAGAAGACAATGAAGGTGGTATGGCATCCCATGTAGGGACAGACCCCTGATAAATCACCAAAACATTAGTAAGAGGGGTTGATACTGGAGTGGATCGAAAAACGTCTAATGTACAAGCAGTTCCTTTGAGTAGAGGCAAGTTGTCCGAATAGTCCATGGTTCATGGATCACCAACATGATGCATAGTAGCAAAAGTTGGAATAGGTAATGCAGTAGTTGGGTCTAGGCAACAATATTGGAATGTATTACTATCAGTGGGATTTGTATATTCAAATCCCTCATGTAAGAATTTAACACACTGGTGAACTTTAAAAGGTGTTTCTTGCATATGGAACTAGAATATCAATAACAAAGAATATTCTAGGAACTATTTTTGGACCAACCTTGATAGGAAAAGTAACAATGCTTATGCATGGACGCGTAGTAGAATCATATGCTTGAACCAAAATAGATGATCCGAAGGACATTTTGGACCTTTATATCTTCCTAGATTTTTTTAGAACATAATAAATATGGAAGAGATTTCTGATAGCTTTCCAACGCATATTGGAACACATAAATCGAACATCGTATGCTCCCAGTAAAGTTGCTCAAAGTTTGGGTCAAAGTGTGATCAACATTTGGTCAAAATTGGTCAATGGGAAAATTGAAAGTATTGAAATCATTTGGATTCAGAAACATTGCATATATCTCGTCGAGACCTTTTCGACACATTTTGAATAGATCAAATCCGAGTCCGTATGGGAAAGTTATGACCAGTCAAAGTTCGGTCAATTGGTAGTCAAAGAGAGTGAACGAGTAGAGGACACACCAAGTGGACAAATAATATGGTGACACATGGCATACCTACATATTTGCACATGGATCTAGGCACAGGGAATGAAAAATTGGCTTATGGTTTACTCACATGAAAAAGGTTAGAATCTTTTTATATTAAAAAAAAAGGTCCATGGTGGCCTTTTTAAGTGGTTGGTCAAAGCCTTAAAAAGGCTAAAGAATATTTATCTGCCACCATATGTGGGATAATCCATGTGAAAGGAGGAGGATTTTTGAAGCCATGGAGTGGTCAACATCCCACGTGGAGACTACATTATTCTAAGCAATAAAAATGGACGAGGTGATAAAAATGGTATAGCTCTGATACCAAATGATAGAATAGAATTAGATTGCAATGACCAAAGAGGGACGAAAGCCTCACAAATATTATTGATCATGAAATCAGATTACATAACAATGCAAGAGCTGTAATATTTATAGATATTAGACAACCTCATATGGATAGACATGACACCCTATCAAGCACCAACTACAAGATGATAAGACCCATCTCACATGCACATGTAATTACTCCTAATACCAATATTGAATGTTATCCAACATAACAATATTGAATGCAAGTCACTAGACTAGAGTGCACATGTTGCACATTATTAAATAAAAGACAATGCAATAAATATGCCTATGCTAAATTATGCTAACATTCCCCCCCTTAATTTTGCATAGTTTCCAATGAAGTGGAGAGGAACTCTCTGAATAGTGTGAATTTTTCACGTGCAAGTGACTTAGTGAAAACATCTACCTTCTGTTTAGTTGTATGTTGTGCTTCAAGACATGCTCGTGTATGAAATGAACCTGTAATTCAATATGCTTGGTTCTCTCATGAACTACTGGATTGTGAAAAAGCTTCAGAACTCCTTCATTATCAACATTTACTGAAGTATATTTCTATTGTGGTAGACCAATTCCTTCTAGTATTCGGCATAGCCATATTGCTTCACAAACAGATTCACCTACAACTTGATACTCTGCTTCTATAGAATAGCGAGAAAAAAAGTTTTGTTTCTTGCTTCCCCATGATATCAGTCTAGATCCCATAAAGAAGACGAAGTCTGATGTTGACTTCCTATCATCCATGTTTCCTACATGATTTGAATCTGAATATCCTGTCAAGAAGAAGTTTTCGTTCTTCTTGTACTCTAGACCAAGGTCAACTATACCCTTTAGATATCTCAGTATTCTCTTTGTTGCTTTCCAATAACATATTTTCAGTTCTTGCATGAAGCGTGATAAATAGCTGACTGCAAAGCTGATATCTGGTCTAGTATATGTCAGGTAAATGAGACTCCCGATCAACTACCGATAGAGAGTTGCATTCACCGGTGGTGATGGATTGGAACGAGATAACTGAAGTCTCGCTTCCATAGGTGTAGCAATAGGAGTGCAGTCCATCATCCTGAATTTATTGATCGTTGTCTTGGTGTATTTCAACTGCGACACAAAGATATGATTCTCTTTTTTCCATACTTCCAACCTAAGACAATAGTGCATGAGCTCGAGATCTGTCATGTCGAATGATCAATTAAAATCCTTCTTTGTTGCATTAATCATCTTCACAGAACTGCCTGTAATGACTAGATCGTCGACATAAACAACCAAAATGACAATCTCCCCCCTTGCTTTTTGAGGTATAAATTGGGGTCATAAGGATTCCTTTCAAATCCATGACTTATGAGTTGCTCATCAATTTTGATGCACCATTCCCGGGGTGCCTGTTTTAGGCCATATAGAGATTTTATGAGTCTACATACCATCATATCTTTTCCTGGTATTACATAACGCTTTGGTTGAGTCATATAGACTTCTTCTTTCAAATCTCCATTAAGAAAGAAACTTTTCACATCCATTTGGTGGACTTTCCAACCAAATTGTGCAGCTAGAGCAAAGATCATCCTGATTGTCTTGATCTTGGTTGTGGGAGAAAATGTCTCATCATAATCAATGCCTTCTTGTTGTGCATACCCCTTTGATACAAGCCTTGCTTTATACTTGTCAATAGTCCCATCTGATTTATACTTAGTCTTGAATATCCATCTGCATCCAATGAGTTTCTTCCCTGGTGGAAGGTCGACAAGTTGCCATGTGTTGTTCTTCATAATTGACTGATACTCTGAATCCATGGCATCTTTCCAAGATTTTGATTATAGGGCTTCCTGAACTATAGATGGCTCAACTGTTTCAACAACTCTGCTCATTAGGGCATAATTGACCTCTTCACGAGCTTGACTGCGAGTTCTAGGTCCAGGATTGGATGATGTGCTAGGTGCTTCATCCAAATTTACATCTCTTATTAATTGAGTATACCATTTAGGTAACTTCTTAGCTGTTCTATTGGCTTGTGGTGGATCCAAGTTTTCACCATCATCCAATTCATCATTGTCATCTTCAGTGGGAACATCAAATTTTGTCTTCACAAGAGGTGTAATCTGCATGTTTGTTGAAGCATTGAGTGGAGCATCTGCTTGTTTCTTCTCAAAGAACTCAACATACCTACTTGTGTATACTTTCTTTGCTTTTGGATCCCATAATCTGTACCCAAGTGCTTCTTCACTATATCCAATGAATATCAATTTTTCAGCTTTCATATCCAACTTGTTCCTATTTTTCTTGGGTATGTGCATGCTAGCTTTGCACCCAAATACTCTTAGGTGTGCAATTGATGGTTTCTGATTTGACCATGCTTCTTGAGGTGTCACTCCTTCAAGATCTACTGTGGGCACTCTGTTCAACAAATAAACTGCAGTTCTTACATCTTCTACCAAAAATGTCTTTGTTAAACCTAATTCGTCAATCATACATCACACCATTTCCATGATAGTACAATTCCTTCTCTCAATATACCATTTTGTTGTGGTGTGTGAGTAGGAGGAATTTGTCGACGAATCCCATGAGCTTCCAAGTAAGTCTTGAACTCATTTCTTGTGAATTCCCCCCTCGATCTGAGCAGAGAGTTTTGATCTTGCGACCAACTTCATTCTCAACAAGTGCTTTGAACTTCTGAAATGTCTCAAATGCTTGACTCTTGTTTCTTAGACAATATATCCACATCTTTCTTGAGTAGTCATCAACACAAAGCATGAAGTATTGACATCCATAATGACTTGGTTACATGGGCCCGCAAAGATCAGTGTGCACCAAATCAAGCTTTCCCTTAGCTCTATATTTGTTATTTTGGAAGGGTACTTTGTGTTGCTTTCTAGCTAGGCAATTGTGACACTTGTCAGTGTTGTGCTTGAGTGTAGGCAATCCTTTCACCATGTTGCCCTTTTGAAGTGTTTGAAGATATCCAAAACTGATGTGACCATATCTACGATGCCATAGTTCTATAGATTGTGTGTCTTTGGCCACTAGAGCTTGATCATCCTTGTGGACAAAATCAAGTTGGAACATGCATCCCACATTGGAGGCTCTTGCTACAATCTTGGAACCTCTTGACTTATCTCTTATCAAGCACACTTTTTCTCCATTATTACTGTCAAAATCCAACTTCAAGTTGTGATCAAGGAGTTGACTAACTGATAGCAAATTCTTGGTCAACCCAGGTACATACAATACATCTATGATTCTGTAGTCATGCTTTCCAAGAGGTAGTGAAATGTTTTCAATCCCCTTGACATTGTATGATGAGTCATCACCTAATGACACATGGTTCTTGTTAGGTGAGTCATGTAGTGTGTAGAACCAATCCTTGCATCCAGTCATGTGTCGAGTTGCACCCGAGTCAACATACCAGATATCTTGTGTGGACTTGGTTTCTTCATCAAATTGAGCAGAATGCATGTGGTGTCCTTCATCTAAATGATCCTCATGTTCGGTAATGTACCCTTGTTATTTGGGTTTTTGTTGCCAATTATCATTTTTCTACCCTTGATTGTTGGTTTTGTTAGACTTCTCTTGATTTGAATTGTTGTTACCCTGTTGGTTGTTGGGTTTTAAATTGCTTGATGAACCCTTTTTGTAGGAATTGTACCAAAAATCTTTGATGTCATGTCCCCCTCTATTGCAAATGGGACACTTTTTGGTGTTGTATCTTTGACTTTGGTCCCTTTGTTGACTTTAATTTTGTTGGGACTTCTTGTGATTGGACTGAAATTTCCCCTTTCCTTTATGATTGGAAGATAGTGCTTGCTCATCTTCATGATCTTTGTTGTTCATTGCCTCTTCTTGTTGGAGTAGATTGACCAACTTCTCAAAGGTGACTGTGTGTTCACTCATATTGATAGTTGACACAAAGATTCTGTAGGAAGGAGGAAGTGCTCGCAACACAATTGGTATGAGGTCTTCATCACTTATCTCTTTTCCCAATGCCAATAGAGATTCCCTCAAAGTAGCAACTCATCTCAAAAAAACTTCAATCTTCTCATTATGCTTGAACTTGACAGTATGCAGTTGTGATAGTAGGTTGAGGATGGCATTCTTGTTCTTTGCCTCATAGACTGTGCTCAACTTATCCCATGCATACTTGGCCGATGTGGCATCTCTAATGTGGGGTTGCACATCGTCCGTTACACCAAACAAGATGATCAACTTGGCCTTTTGATTGGCCCTGTCAAATTGAACTTGTCTTCCATCATCAAGTGATCTTGTTGTTGTTCCATCTACAATTGTCCATAGGTCTTCAAACTCAAGTAACATCTTGATATTTGGTTTCCATGCAACATAGTTATCTCCTCTAAGCAGTTTTCAATCTGGCAAGAAGAACTTTGGTGCTTGTGCACCTATTTCTGCAATCTGAATTTCTAAAACTCTAAATTTCTGACAAAGGGTAAGGCTCTCAACACTCAAGGTTTATGGTCTCCCTCTCAATATACCATCAGACCGATATACCAAACCTTTTTATATACACTCCCTTCTGATATACCCATCGGTACGTGGAAGAAGATAACCCTTTCAATATACCTGTCAGTATGGAAAGAGGTGTTAACGCACGTGAAATAATTTAGTATGTGGTACGTAGACAATACAGAGAGAGGTTTGTGCAAGCACAAACGGATGGGAGGGCTCAAATGTGTGTGTATTGTGTTCTTATTACTCCCCATTGATTTTATAGGGTCGATGCCTAGACGACATTTAGGTAGCAGTGTTAGGTGTTAAGTGTAATAGTAGTCGTGACAGCATCACCCGTAAGCGCTTCCCAGAGGCACCGTATATACCGAACGCTGCTATGAGATCAAAGATCTCGTGTGATAGAACCAAACATAAAATAAAAAATTTGCACTTTTTTTAACTCTTTTTTTGCACTTTATGCACCAAGATTAGTACAAAATGCTCCAAAATTACATCAAAATAAAGTTTTTGTGTCCCCTCTCTTTACAAAAAAAGGGTCCAAAATCACAAAATACACAATTTAGGCCAAAAATATTTTTTACCTCCCAATAGGTGTTTTTCCGCTAAATTTAACAGTGGCTCTAAATGTGTTTGGTGAGATTATAAATTTGGAAATCCCCCAAAATTTAGTAATTTCTCCAAATTTTTCAAAAAAAAAAAAATTAATAAAAAATTTGGAGAGAGTGGGAATTGAACCGCTGACCTGTTTGTTCCCAAGATCCAAACAAACAATCTGAATATTATTTTCATCTTTTATCATAAACCATGATCTAAATTCTTCTAAAATTTTGATAGCAACATCATACAATATTTTTCTTAAAACCCACAAAATTTCAGAAGAATCAAAATCTGGGTTTTTGAGATCTTACCAATTTACCAGCTAGATCTGATTTTTTTTTTAGAAAAATGACCCATTTTGCACAGACTTTTTGTCACATGTAGAGGCCGAATCTAAAGATGATGTAAACTGCAAAGTTGTGTACCTCCTTCTTATCTTTCCAAAAAAAAAATGGCATATCAATCTGACATTGTATGAAAAAGTAACGTTCTTTTTTTTGAGAGCTATCTGCTAGAATTTTGTTGACGGGATTGCTTCAACCTTTGCTCCCGAATTCTTCACACCTCCACTTTCAGATCTGATTTTTTTTTTAGAACTGTAATTTTTTCAAAATCTTTTTTTTTTTTTTTTTAAGATCTTTTTTTTTTCAAAAATCTTTTTTTTTTCAAGATTTTTTTTTAAAGATCTCCAAATCTGAAATATTCCGCCAATATGTTGGATCAATTGGCTATAACAATGACTAATAAAAAAAAATTTACCTTCCAAATAAGTGGATAGGTCAAATTTTAGTTGAGGGATGCTTGGAAGAAATGGCGGCTGCGGGATGCTTCAATGGCTCTCCTTTGCTGCAGATCTTCTTCTCCAATGGATCCTCTCCAATAGTGCTCATCTTCAACCTTACTTGGATAGAACCTACTCTGATACCAAATGATAACAATGGTATAGCTCTGATACCAAATGATAGAATAGAATTAGATTGCAATGACCAAAGAGGAACGAAAGCCTCACAAATATTATTGATCATGAAATTAGATTACATAACAATGCAAGAGCTATAATATTTATAGATATTAGACAACCTCATATGGATAGACATGACACCCTATCAGGTACCAACTACGAGATGATAAAACCCATCTCACATGCACATGTAATTACTAATAATACAAATATTGAATGTTATCCAACATAACAATATTAAACGCAAGTCACTAGACTAGAGTGCACATGTTACACATTATTAAATAAAAGACAATGCAATAAATATGCCTATGCTAAATTATGCTAACAGGTGGGCCATGTTAAGTGGATGGATAAGCCTATTAAAAAGCTATCCAAATTTGCAGCCTACGTAAAAGAGGATGGGATATTTATCCCAATATGTAAAGCCTAAATGAATGGCTATTTTAAAGGTTCTGCATATGGTTAAAACTCAAGAGCTCATGGTGAATGTGAGTTATATGGGATTCTAGCCCTTTTAAAATTACAAAAGCCTTATTAAGGCTAATTTTTTTTTATCTCTATACAAGATTATAAAACAAAAGGATAAATGGTTTATCCTTATATTTCGGGTGCTCAAAGGCGGCGAGGAGATTTTAAAATCTTCTAAGCTATTTCGAGAACCTTATAACTTTTAAAGGGCAATATTTGTAATAAATTTGTATTATTTTAATAGGTATTGTAGGGGCTAAGTCCTATTATTTTTAATAGGAAAATTGTAAAAGTGGGAGTTATTGGAAACTCTTCAATTGGCCCATAGTGTCACAGAGCTTGCAGGTACGCCAGGAAGGGGGACGTTTTCCGACTGGTCATTGGCGTTCTTTGAAGGACTAGAGTGCTATTTGGCAAGTTAAGTGCCAGTAGGTTTTATTGTAAGAAATTATTGTACTTACAAGTTTTGACTAGTGGAACGGTTCGATAAGAACCCGGAGACGTAGGCTATTGTCGATCTCCGTAATCAACCCATTTGCAGTGTGTTTTAAATTTTGCATTATTTTGAGTTCATTTAGTTTATACGGAGTGAAATTTTATTGACAATATTAAAAAGCCTATAGGGGTCCGAAGATCGTTAAAAAATTGACCCTGGATTTTCGGATCAAGTTGGTATCAGAGCAGGTTGTTGGCCTGCAAACTTCCTAATCTCTAAGCAAGTTTGGTATCAGAATCGATTAATTTGACCGTGTGACTGCTTCAGTTTGTGCAGTAGTTCAGTGTGATTGAACAGGTACAGGTGCACCATGGGCAAGATGTCGAAATAGATGAAATTGAAGCTAATAATCACCAGATCCAGGAAGAGAACTCTCTCCTGCGATCAATGTATTACTCCTTGGAAGAGGATAATACTAGCTTGAAATCAGAGTTGCAACCCAAGGATGAACTCTTGACAACGCTGCAATGTGGTGATCAGAGAAAGGAAATACCTTCAACTTCAGATGCAGAGACCATGACATATGATTGCACTGTAAATTGTTCACCACGTGAATCTTCTTCTTCCTCCCATTGGTTTCGGATTCAAGTAATGATGTCTTTGGTTCGTTTGAAAAACATACTAGAGGCATTGGATCTAGATTATTAGATAGAATGTGATTTGATGGACAAGGCCTTAGTAAAAATGGCCAAGGCATTGCTAACCCAATACAGGTCGAGGATCATCCTCGTTTTGCAGGTTTGGGTTATCCTAGTGCAGGAATGGATATTGGAGACTGCTCCAAGAACGCTGACTGGAGACAAGCTTCCGAAAGCAAAGTAAATACCCCACTAGTCCTGCAAGAAGATTATGAGCAGGAAAATTGTGCTTCGTCGTCACAGGCAGGATGCGGTAAGAAAGCGAAGAGGTAATGAAATTCCGCCTCCATGTTCTTACCATAATCATAAGCACAATAAAACTTCTAATCCACTTTTTCAGCTTAAGAAGTATGGCTATGATTTTCATAAAATGTGGAATGCCTTTCCCTGTACTTTTTGTGGATTGCATAACCATTATGTGGCCAGCTGCTGGAAGAGAAGGACACTGATGAAGAAGTTGATGTTGTTTGTCAAGAACACGGCAAACCAAAAAGACCAATCATGTCATGCAGAGTCGAGAAATGGCAGTAAGAATTCCTCATCCCAAAAGAAGGAGATTAAGAGGAATGTTTGTGCTCATTGCCAGAGGAATGGGCATCGGGTGGACACGTGCTAGAAACTTCATCCATCTCGCCATCAAAGTAATGACAAGCCAAAGATGGAATGGAGCCTGTTGCAAAGGTAAAGGAAGTTCCTAATCCACGACCAATTGACAATTCAACCCAGGATCAGGTAATACCTGAAAGTGAAAGTCCTTTAAAGTGGGTAAGTCAACAATTTTTCAGTTATATATTGCAGAACTAAAATTGTTGAATAGTATGCAATATTTGCCTAGAGTTCAAATTTTGTGAGAAAATGCTCAGAGAAAGGTTTTACCATACTCAGTGGATTTTCTTATTCGGAAATTTGATTAATACATTTATATCTCCTAATCAGCTTTTGAGTGCCTATTACAGCTTGGATACAAGATTTTACTCATATTTATAAGCTTGGAGATATGTCGGCCAATTGCGCAAACATTTGAGCTCACTGGTGTCATCTCGGATCTTCATTCTATGTAGAGACATTGTGACCGTGCAGCAGAATGGTAGTTGATCACCATTGGCATCTGATATCAGCATAGTTACCAGGTACGGAAATCCGATTAAATTCGGAAGGGCAAAAAAATCCGAAAATTCAGAGTTCTTGAAAAAATCCGAAAAAAATACGGAAAAATCCGGTTCGGAATATATATACTTATACTATTATAAATTTATATTATTGTATACTTATATCATTATATATAGACAAATCATACAAAAAAAGCATCCATCTACCATAATCATCATCATCATCATAATGATTCTTTCAAAAGATTGCAAGAAGTTGCTTGGTCCAAAAAGGTACAAAAATGGATTTTATGAAAATAAGAAAAATATTGCCATCAATGCGTAGAGCTTGAGAAAATATATACTTTTAGAGAAGACGACACCTGAAACGGAGCCACATAATGAAAGTTATGGCACATGCAAGTTTTTGCTACTACATCTTCCCAGACCCTTTCCAAAAATGGCAAATTTTTTTCCATACTTACGATTTTTTCACCCAAAAAAAAAAATATGCCAAAATAGGAAATTTTTATTTTTTCTGCAAAAACAAGGCCGAACCGAACGGTATTTATTCGGTTGCTTCAAAAAATACGGTTCGAACCGGATTTCATACAAATCTGGCCGAACCTGGTAACTATGGATATCAGGTTAGATCTTCATTCTAAGAAGAGGCCCATTATGGTCGTGCAACAGAGTCGTACATGATAGTTGTCAACAGGAGGCTTTGTACCATGTAGAGGCAGCAGCTGTGCAACGGGGTTGAAGTCACCATTATTGAGCTCGTGAGAGATCAACTCGGATCGTCATTCTGTGTAGAGGCATTGTGACCGTGCAACAGAATGGTCGCTAATCATCATAGACATGACATCTTCTAAAGTGTAAGACCCCTAGAGGGCAGATGTGGTGGTGTTAAGTATTGCTGAAGTGTAAGACCTCCTGAAAGGCGGATGTAGTAGTACATATTTCTGGGTGTTGTCTAAGTATAGCAGAATGGTAGCTAATCATCATAGACATGACATCTTCCGAAGTGTAAGACCCCTAGAGGGTAGATGTGGTGGTGTTAAGTATTGTTGAAGTGTAAGACCTCCTGAAAGGCAGATGTAGTAGTACATATTTTTGAGTGTTGTCGAAGTGTAAGACCCCTAGAGGGCAGATGTGGCAATATCTAATTCCATGCACACTATATGTTGTTGAAGTGTAAGAGCCCCAAAGGGCAGATGTAGCAGTGTATTCCTTCTGTGTTGCAGAAGAGTAAGACCTTAACAGGCAAATGTGGCAATACAAGTGTCAAGGATATTCAAAGTATAGGACCCCTAGAGGGCAGATGTGGCAACCAAGACAAAGGAAGAAGCATGGTGGGACCATAACCCGCAAGGCCAGGTTCGAGACCAGAGTATTCAAAATCAGGATAGGGTGACAAAAGTTCCAGTAAGCTTTTGGCGGAACAAAAGCCTTCCCCATTAGGGAGGTGTGCTCCGAAGGACAATACGGAGGACACATGTTCCCTAAATCTCCCAAGATCGGCACAGTGGAGAAGTTGATTCTGAAAGCTTTCTGTTGACTATTTGAACGCAGAAAACGGAAGCCGTATGTGCAAATGGTGACTAGTCAAAGTTCGGTCAACCGGAAGGTCAACATGGGTCAACAGGTCCATGGTGACATGTACGTGTGCACAATTGGCCACGTGGCAAATGGCGAGAGGGCAAAAAGAAGGTTGTTCGAGTTGTTTGCGACCTCCGGTCTTCGACACACATAAGAGTGGGCAAGAACAAGAGGCTCAACTTTTGTAACGGAAGGGAGCCAGGCCGCCGTGAGGACTATTTTACTATCGTCGACGTGGTAGGTCCTCAAACCACCACGTGGCTTGCCACCACGAGTTTGATTTGCCCGAAATGCCTATCGAGAGTCAACATGTGGGACTCTATGTTTTATGCATTGTTGGAGGGCCTATATAGCGTTTTGCATATCATACAACTCGGGCTAGCTATATTTCTAGCTCGATGGGGTGGTCAATTCCTCACCAAGACCTATATTAATGCCACAACGACCCAAATGAGCACATTGTTCCATATTGTTCAGGCTTCTCTCTACATTGGCACAGCATATAGATAATGCGAACTCGGCCTTATTCATTTGAACGGACCGGCCACATAGCCCACGGTGGATATTGGTGCATTGTATTATCCTTGCCATCGCCTAATTTAATTTGCCACGCATTGCATATACCTCCAACGCACACCTCCTTATCCCTCCACAACTCCGCGCAGCCACATATTACTTTACAACACATATAGCCGAACCTCTCTAAACCCTTATCTCTCCTTACTCCACGCGGTCACCCATATATAAAGCGCCCAAACTTAGCATAAACCCAAACCACCCTATAACCAGCGGCATCCAAAATGGCTCTAAAGCCAATGCTTTATTGCCACAGCCTCCCATTTAAACAACTCGCCTATCCTTTATACAGGCTATGTGGGATATAAGCCACGAATAGAAAATGTAAGCAGACTATGGGGCTCGAACTTAGGTCGACCAAGTAAAAGGATAAGCGCCCAACCGGTGGGCTCGTGGTGCTAAAACGATATAAAATGGGGTTGATTTTAATTATTACGACGGGGAGAATTGATTGTGTAGACTGTGCAAAGGCAATGAGCTATTCGAGGGGCTAATAGAAGGATAAGAATGCAATGAAGGCATTAGGCTATTTCAAAAGGAGCCCGAGGAGATTTTAAAAGCTTCCAAGCTATTTCGAGAGCCTTATAATTTTTAAAGGGCAATTTTTATAATAAAATCCTATTATTTTAATAGGTATTGTGGGAGCTATGTCCTATTATTTTTAATAGGCAAATTGTAAAATTGGGAGTTATTCAAAACTCACCAATTGGCCCATAGTGCCACAGAGCTTACAAGTACGCCAGGAAGGTGGAGGATGTTTTCCGACTAGTCATCGGCATTCTTCGAAGGATTGGAGTGCTATTTGGAACGTTAAGTTCCAGTAGGTTTTATTGTAAGAAATTATTGTACTTACAAGTTATGACTAGTGGAACGGTTCGATAAGAACCCAGAGATGTAGGCTATTTCCGAACTCCGTAATCAACCTGTTTGCAGTGTGTTTCAAATTTTGCATTATTTTGAGTTGATTTAGTTTATACGGAGTGAAATTTTATCAGCAATATTAAAAACCTACAGGGGTCTGAAGGTCATTAAAAATTTGACCTGGATTTTCAGATCAAGTTGGTATCAAAGAAGGTTGTCAGCTTGCAAACTTGCTAATCTCCGAGTAAGTTTGGTATCAGAGTCAGTTAATTTGACTTTGTGATTGCTTCAATTTGTGCAATAGTTCAGTGTGATTAAATAGGTACAGGTGCACCATGAGCAAGATGTCCAAATAGGTGAAGATTGATGAAATTGAAGCATATAATCACCAGATCCAAGATTATAACTCTCTCTTGAGATCGATGTATTACTCTTTGGAAGAGGAGAATGCTCGCTTGAAATAAGAATTGCAAGCCAAGGATGAGCTCTCGGCAAGGTTGCAGTGTGTTGATGAGAGAAAGGAAATATCTTCAACTTTAGATGCAGAGACCATGATAGATGATTGCACTATAAGTTATTCACCACGTGAATCTTCTTCCTCCCATTTAGTTTTAGATTTAGGTAATGAAGTCTTTGCTTTGTTTGAAAATCATACTAGAGGCATTGGATCCAAATTATTAGATAAAATGGGATTTGATGGAAGAGGCCTTGGTAAAAATGTCCAAGACATTGCTAACCCAATACAAGTCAAGGATTTTCCTCGTTTTGTAGGTTTGGGTATTTCTAGTGTGGGAATGGATATTGGAGATTTCTCAAAGAATGTTGAGGGGAGACAAGATTTTCGAAGCAAAGAGAATACCCCACTAGTCCTGCAAGAATATTATGAGCAGGAAAATTGTGCTTCATCATCACAGGTAGGATGTGTTAAGAAGAATTAGTAAAGAGGTAATGAGATTCCGCCTCCCGTTTCTTACCATAATCATAAGCACAATAAAAATTCTGATCCACTTTTTCAACTTAAGAAGTATGGTTGTGATTTTCAGAAAATGTGGAATGACTTTCCATGTACTTTATGTGGATTGCATAATCATTATGTGGCCAGATACTGGAAGAGGAGGACACTGATGAAGAAGTTGATGTCATTCATTAAGAACATGAAAAATTAGAAAGACCAATCTCATCATGTAGAGTCGAGAAATGGTAGAAATATTTCCTCATCCCAAAAGAAGGAGATTAAGAGGAATTTTTGTGATCATTGCAAAAGGAATGGGCACCAGATGGACACTTATTGGAGGCTTCATCGATCTCGTCATTAGAGTAATTGCGAGCCGAAGATGGAATGAAGACCTATTGCAAAGGTAAAAGAAGTTCCTAATCCACCACTAATTGACAATTCAACCCAAGATCAGGTAATACTTGAAAGTGAAAGTCCTTTAAAATGGGTATGCCAACAATTTTTTAATTATATATTGCATAACTTAGATTGATGAATAGTATGCAATATTTGTTTGGACTTCAGATTTTATGAGAAAACGTTGAGAGAAAGCTTTACCATACTTGGAAAATTTGATTAATACTCCATATATATCTCCTAATCAGCTTTTGAGTGTCTGTTACATCTTGAATACAAGATTTAACTCATATTTATAGGCTTGGAGATTTTTCAGCCATTTCTGCATACATTTCAGTTCAATGGTGTTAGCTCAGATTTTCATTATGTGTAGAGGCATTGTGACTGTGCAACAGAATGGTAGTTGACCACCGTTGGCATCTGACATCAGGTCAAATCTTCATTCTGTGAAGAGGCCCATTATGATGGTCCAGCAAAGTGGTACCTAATAGTCATTGTCAAGAGGATGCTTTGTACCGTGTAGAGGCAGCAATGGTACAACGGGGTTGTAGTCACCATTATTGAGCTTGTGAGAAATCAACTCGGATCGTCGTTCTGTGTAGAGGCATTGTGACTATGTAGAAAAATGGTAGCTGATCATCATGGACGTGACATCTTCTGAAGTCTAAGACCCCTAGAGGGTAGATGTGGTGATGTTTCAACATTGTTGAAGTGTAAGACCTCCTGAAAGATAGATATAACCGTACATATTTCTAGGTGTTGTCGAAGTGTAAGACCCCTAGAGGGACGATGTGGCAATATCTACTTCCATGCAGAATATATGTTGCTAAAGTGTAATACCCCCAGAGGGTAGATGTAGCAGTATATTCCTTCTATGTTGTCGAAGAGTAAGACCTTAGTAAGAAAATATGGTTGTATAAGTGTCTAGGATTGTCGAAGTGTAAGACCCCTAGAGGGCAGATGTCAATCAAGAAAAAGGAAAAAAACATGGTGGGACCATAACCCACATGGCTAGGATCGAGAAAAAATTTTCAAAGTGAAAATAATGGAAAAGAGAAGACCGGAAATTCCACTGCAATAGTACTTCTGATGTGGCCGATGAGTATTCAGATCCAAGACAGGGTGCCAAAAGTTCCAAAAAGATTTTGGTGGAATAAAAGCCTTTCTCATTAGGGAGGCGTGATTTTGAGGACATTTTAGACCTTTATATATTCCAAAAATTGTCCATAACATATTCAATATGCAATATCTTTCCGATATCTTTCCAACACATATTGGAACGTGTAAATCGGACATCGTATGCTCTCAGTACAGTTGGTCAAAGTTTGGGTCAAAGTGTGATCAACATTTGGTCAACGGTTGTCAACGGTAAAATTAAATAGTATTGAAATCATCTAGAATCATCATTTTTTCATAGAGCTCATTGATATCTTTCTGATGCATTTTAAACGGACCAAATTCGAGTCCGTATGGGAAAGTTACGACCTGTCAAAGTTCGGTCAATTGGTGGTCAACGAGAGTGAACGAGCAGAGGACGCACCAAGTGGACGGATAATATGGCTACACATGGCATAACAACATATCTGTACGTGGATTTGGGCACATGGAATGAAAAATGGGCTTATGGTTTACCCACGTGAAAAAGGTTAGAATCTTTTTATATTAATTTTTTTTTTTAAAATCAAAAAAGGTCCACGGTGGCCTTTTTAAGTGGTTAGTCAAAGCCTTAAAAACGCTAAAGAATATTATCTCCCACCATATGTGGGATAATCCACGTGAAAGGAGGGGGCTTTTTGAATCCATAGAGCGGTCAACATCCCATGTGGAGACTACATTATTCTAAGCAATAAAAATGGAGGAGGGCCATGCTAAGTGGATGGATAAGCCTATTAAAAGGCTATCTAAATTTGCAGCCCACGTAAAAGAGGATGGGATATTTATACCACTATGAAAATCCTAAATGAATGGCTACTTTAAAGGTCCCACATATGGTTAAAACTCGGGAGCTCATGGTGAATGCGAGTTATATGGGATTCTAGCCCTTTTAAAATTGCAAAAGCCTTATTAAGGGTAAACTTTGTTTATCCCTATACGAGATTATAAAACAAAAGGATAAATGATTTATCCTTATATTTCAGGTGCTCAAAGTCTATAAAATGCCCCTCATACACATTCATTCCACAATTTGAAGACATTGAGCTTCTAAGCCAATTCAAAGGCAGCGAGGAGATTTTAAAAGCTTCCAAGCTATTTCGAGAGCCTTATAATTTTTAAAGGGCAATTTTTGTAATAAAATCCTACTATTTTAATAGGTATTGTGGGAGTAAGTCCTATTATTTTTAATAGGAAAATTGTAATATTGGGAGTTATTGGAAACTCGACAATTGGCCCATAGCGCCATAGAACTTGAAGGTACACCGGGAAGGACATTTCCAACTAGTCATCGGTGGTCTTCGAAGAACTTGAGCGCTATATAGGCAAGTTTGAGGTTCCATTAGGTTTTAATTGTAAGAAAATAGAATTGTACTTACAAGTTTTGACTAGAGGAATGGTTCAATAAGAACCCTAGATATGTAGGCTATTTCAAAACTCCCATAATCAATTTGTTTGTAGTATGTTTTCACATTTTTACTTTCTTTTGGGTTTATTTAGTTTAAAATGGGGTGAAATATTATTGGAAATATTAACAATCCTATAAGGGGTCCGAGAGATCAAGTAAGTAATTTAAGTCTAAATTTTCGGATCAAGTATCGTATCAAAGATTTTGATTGCACCTTCAAACTTACTAATCTCCAAGAAAATTTGGTATCAGATTCAGTTGATTTAAAAATCTGATTGCTTCAATTTTTGTAGTCAGTTTAGCGTGATTGAACATGTACAGGTGCACCATGGGCAAGATGTCCAAATAAGTGAAGCTTGATGAAATTGAAGCTTATAATCACCTTATCCAAGAAGATAACTCTCTCTTGAGATTGATGTATTACAGTTTGGAAGAGGAGAATAATCACTTGAAATCAGAATTGCGAGCCAAGGATGAGCTCTTGGAAAGGTTGTAGTGTGGTAATTAAAATAAGGAAATACCTTCAAATGTAGATGTAGAGACCATGATTGATGAATGCACTATAATTTTTTCACCACAGAATCTTCTTCCTCCCATTCAGTTTCGGATTCAAGTAATGAAGTCTTTGGTTTATTTGAAAATCATACTAGAGGCATTGGATCCAAATTATTAGATAAAATGGGATTTGATGGAAGAGGCCTTGGTAAAAATGGCCAAGGCATTGCTAACCCAATACAAGTTGAGGATTTTCCTCATTTTGTAGGTTTGGGTTTTTCTAGTGTGGGAATGGATATTGGAGATTGCTCCAAGAATGTTGATGGGAGACAAGCTTTTGAAAGCAAAGAGAATACCCCACTAGTCCTGTAAGAATATTCTGAGTAGGAAAATTTTGCTTATTCGTCACATGCAGGATGTGGTAAGAAGAATCAACAAAGAGGTAATGAGATTCTGCCCCCCGTTTCTTACCATAATCATAAGCATAATAATACTTCTGATCCACTTTTTCAACGTAAGAAGTATGGTTTTGATTTTTAGAAAATGTGGAATTCCTTTCCATGTACTTTTTGTGGATTGCATAATCATTTTGTGGCTAGATGCTGGAAGAGGAGGACAACTGATGAATAAGTTGATGTCCATTCATTAAGAACACGAAAATTCAGAAAGACCAATCTCATCATGCTAGATTCAAGAAATGGTAGAAAAATTTCCTCATCCCATAAGAAGGAGATTAAGAGGAATTTTTGTGGTCATTTCTAGAGGAATGGGCACCGGGTGGACACTTGTTGTAAGCTTCACCCATCTCACCATCAGAGTAATGGCAAACCAAAGATGGAATGGAGACCTATTGCAAAGGTAAAAGAAGTTCCTAATCCAACACCAATCAACAATTCAACCCAAGATCAGGTAATACTTGAAAGTGAAAGTCCTTTAAAATGGGTATGTCAAAAAAATTTTAATTATATATTGCATAACTTAGATTGATGAATAGTATGTAATATTTGTTTGGAGTTCATATTTTGTGAGAAAATTCTGAGAGAAAGGTTTACCATACTTGGAAAATTTGATTAATACTCCATATATATCTCCTAATCAGCTTGTGAGTGCCTGTTACATCTTGAATACAATGATTTAACTCATATTTATAAGCTTGGATGATTTGTCAACCATTTCTACATACATTTGAGTTCAACGGTGTTAGATCGGATCTTCATTCTGTGTAGAGGCATTGTGATCGTGCAACAGAATGGTAGTTGATCACCATTGGCATCTGACATCAGGTTAGATCTTCATTCTGTGAAGAGGCCCATTATGGTGGTCCATGCAAAAAAGTGGTACCTGATAGTCATTGTAAATAGGATGCTTTGTACCATGTAGAGGCAGCAGCCATGTAACGGGGTTGTAAGTCACCATTATTGAGCTTGTGAGAAATCATCTCGGATCGTTGTTCTGTGTAGAGGCATTGTGACCGTGTAGCGAAAATGGTAGCTGATCATCATGGACGTGACATCTTCTGAAGTGTAAGACCCCTAGAGGGTAGATGTGGTGATGTTTTCAGTATTGTTGAAGTGTAAGACCTCCTAAAAGGTAGATGTAGCAGTACATGTTTCTTAGTGTTTTCGAAGTGTAATACCCCTAGAGGGAAGATGTGGCAATATCTACTTCCATGAAAAATATATGTTGCTGAAGTGTAAGACCCCCAGAGGGTAGATGTAGCAGTATAGTCCTTCTATGTTGTCAAAAAGTAAGACCTTAACAGGAAAATGTGGTAGTACAAGTGTTAGGATTTTCGAAGTGTAAGACCCCTAGAGGGCAGATGTGGTAGTCAAGAAAAAGGAAAAAAAACATGGTGGGACCATAACCCACATGGCTAGGATCGAAAAAAAGTTGTCAAAGTGAGAAGAATGCAAAAGAGCAGACCAGAAATTCCACTGCATAAGTATTTCTGATGTGGTCGCAGAGTATTTAGATCCAAGACAGGGTGCCAAAAGATTGAGAAAGATTTTGGTGTAATAAAATCCTTTCCCATTAGGGAGGTGTGATCCAAAGGATAGTATGGAGTACATGAGATCCTTTCTCCCAGGATCATTCGACTCTGAGACCTTTCTGTTGAATTTGTCAAAAATGGAGTCATATGTGTAAATGGTGTCTTGTCAAAGTTTAAAGTCAACCCTAGGTGGGACTGGGTCAACTCGACAATGTTATGACCAAGTGGCAAAATTAGAAGATCATGTGTACTATGAGTTGGGGTTCAAATCCTGTCGATCAATATTGATGGTCATTGTAAAAGGTTGGCTACGAAAATTACCGTAGCCAGTGGGATCTGCTTTTATATCAAAGGGGACCCATGCCACCAAGTCGTGATGACTATTTTACCGTCACCAACATGAACTGGGTCCTCAAGCCACCATGTGGCTTGCCACCAAAAGTTCGGTGAATTGGTGGTCAACGATGCCTAGTCGAACGAGCAACAAGTGGATTATACCTTACAAGTGGATTGCAAGATTAATTTGACCTGTGACAACGAGATATTTTATTAGCACAGTGGGGTGGTCAAATCCCCAATGAGTTGATGACATTTACTTATCCACGTATGTTTGAGCCTATCTATTTTCACATTGTGATTCAAAATCATTTCACAATATTATTCAAGATTGGTTTTATTGTCCAACTCAGTGGCGATGATTATAAATTGGTGTATCAACTCAATGTCAAAAAATCCATATATCACAGGCTACAACACACATTGGTTATCTACTAGCGCATATACATGGCATATATCACAACATTTAACATAACTCAGAACCTATACATTGGCACATGAACATAGTATAGCTCGTTCAACATCCCATAGTCGAACCACTCAGGTATGACCTACACAGCTTAACCCTAATTGGGAAGTATGGAACATTTGCGAAGTGGATGGAATAAGCATACGACAACTTGGGGGCTATCCATAACCCATGTTGGGTCTTAGCCAACATGGAAACAAAGCTAAAATGTGGCACAAGCCACAACTATGAAAATCCTAAATCTTGGATACTTTAAACATCTCCCATCATATACTGTCTCCAAACAGATGTGGGATTTCATCCCCATGGTGAAGGCAAAGTGGCCCAACCAAAAACATAAGTGGGAGTTTCAAACCCTCATAAAATTCAGCAGTGGTTGAGCCTTATTTAGTGGCCCAAAACTTGTTTATCCCTATCCACGAGTTGGTATCGGAAAGGATGGCTAGATGATAATAATCCACCATATACGGGTCCTCCCAAGGCCACATAAAAGGCCCCTCACCCACATTCATTCAAAGACAATGAAGGCAGAAGCTTCTAAGCAAATTCAAAGGTAGTGAGGAATGATTTGAGAAGCTGTCCAAGCTCATTTTTAAAAGGCATAGTGGAAAAATTGTAAAGCCTTATATTTGGTAGGCATTTTTGTTCCACTAAGTCCTATTATATTTATATAGGAAAATTTTGTGGGAGCTAAGTCCTATTATTTTTAATACGCAAATTCTAAAATTGGGAATTATTGGAATCTCACCAATTGGCCCATAGCACCACAGATCTTGTAGGTATGTCAGGAAGGTGGAGGATGTTTTTTGACTAGTTCATCAGTGTTCTTCGAAGGACTAGAGTATCTATTTGGCAAGATAAGTTCCAATAGGTTTTATTGTAATAAATTACTGTACTTACAAGTTTTGACTAGTGGAACAGTTCGATAATGAATCCTTAAGACATAGGCTATTTCTGAACTCCGTAGTCAACCTGTTTGTAGTATGTTTCAAATTTTGCATTATTTTGAGTTGATTTAGTTCATACAGAGTGAAATTTTATTGGCAATATTAAAAACCTATAGGGGTCCGAAGGTCGTTAAAAATTTTGACTGGGATTTTTGGATCAATAGATGTGGGGTTAAGATTAGCTAAGGAAAGGCCTATATTTTGAATGAATGATAAAGGAAAAAGATTGAACTCAAACCCATTATCGACTAAAGTTCTCTTAACACCCAATATATTGATGCAAACCCATATATAAAGAGGAGGATCATTTTCATAAACAAAAATATTGTCAGCTATAGTAGATGGAAAAGTAAGCTGCTGAGAAAATGCATCCACAAATGTCTAGTAAACAATGTCCAGATGAGTATTAGAAGGAATGTGAGTAGTAGCCAAGAGAGTAAGGATTTTAGCTTACACTCAAGATTGGCTAGCAATACATCATGAATGGAGATATCCATAATGAGAGGATGAAATAAGTGATGAAATGAAGGCCTAAGAGTGTTCGAATGAGATGGGTTCACCAAATGATTTAACAAATATGGAATATATGCTAAACCCTAATTCCAGAGTCACAACATAATATATATTCAATAAAGTACATATCTAAACTAAGAAATAAACAAGTGGAAATTGAAACGCTAAGCACAAGAGAAGGGAAATAATGCTTAGCTGATTTCGCAAGTGATCCTGAGTTGTGACGAGCTACAAAATTGATCAACAGAAGGAGGAAATCACCAGAAAAAACCCAGAAAATGGTGCAATATCCAGACCTACCTGGAACGAGGTGCCTGAATCAGGTTAGGGGCACCTGGGCACTGTAGACTACTTTTGGGTTCCCGTGACTATGAAAATGGCCGGAAAGTTATTTCTTTTGTGTCACTTCTATGTTGATACCCTTCACCGTTTTTCGCCTGTGTGTTGCACTATGCCCACAAAATTCACCTGTAACCTACAAAGAGAAATAACACCTACATAACCCAAAAATACATTAAATCATAAAAAGTAAAATTTGTAAATGGCGATTCAAACTGACCCTAGAGGTCACCCAACTGAGTGAACTTATTATCGAGGCACTGCACTACATTTTAGATTCCATGCAGTTTTGTATGTGTGTGTGTGTGTGTGTGTAGAATTATGCCCTTGGTGGCTCTAATGCAAGATGTAATGAATAACGAGCAATATCAAGATGTAACAATGTAAGTAGATGTGTGGATGTTAAAATGAACTTCCCTTGATATGAGGTGTATGCAGTCCCTTATCCCTTGAATGAAGCTAGATGGATGCTTTGATTCAATGAAATTCCTTTGGATGCAACCTTAGGTGATAGTAATAAATGCTTAGAGCTTGATCCTTTATTATGATCATATAGCTTTGTATTTATATGATTCCATTGTTTAAATTTTGTAATTAACATATAAAAGTCTGAACACCAAGAAAAAAAGATGGCCAAAATATAAAAGAGGCCCATAAGGGGCGAGTAAGATACAAAGAGGTTGGTGGCACCCAAAGGGGACGAGGGCGCTGACATCTTAGATGGGTGCTAGTGTTTGGAGCCAAGAAAGATAAAACAGTGAAAGTCAGACTGACCAGTGGGGTGTACAAGACCACAGAGAAATCAAGAAAGCAAAGAAAGAGGCCAAAGATAGATGTCAATTACTAGTTTTCTCGCTTAGGAATCACATGAATAGTGGTATGTGATTAGGACCTAGAAATGTACCCAAGTGCGTAATTTAGTGTCTACAATACATAAAGGCCTACCCATCATATATGGCTAATGTTCCTCTTGTTTATCTTCAAAAAATTCAAGATATGTAAGAATAAATAGTTCTCTAACTGAAAAATTGATCACAGGTGACCATAACCTCCATTATGTTATTCAATAACCCATTAACACTCAAAGATCTTAACTATCCCATACCTCCTAGATTTACTCTACCAAAAATTTCCTTTTACAATGGTAAAAATGATCCTTCATAACACCTTTATAAAATATTCTATGAACTATATGCATGAATATACCCTAATTACCAAGTTCTTTCCATGTAGCCTCATGGAATATGCACTTGCTTACTTCTATATACTTCCTTCAAAATCCATTCATACATTCTAAGATCTAGCTCATAGGTTATTGCACTTATTAATCAATATTGGGCAACTATTATCCTTTTTCATAAATCATAAAAGTCAATAAGAAACCACGTAAAGAGTGATCAATTAGGAAAACCAATGCCAAGCCTTACTTGCTTTACACCAACTCCCAAAATCCCTAACAAAAACTTTCCTAAAATAAACCTAACCTCTGTATAGGGAAAAAAAAAAAATTTAGTATTTGACAAATGTTTTATACATTTAACATCATAAATATGCTACTGAAGGGAGGGGATCTTATACTCCGCGCTTGATCAAAAAATCCCATCCTTCTAATTCACAAACTATTCCTTGTCTGAAACATTCCCTACTTACTTATGTGTCATAAAATGATCATCTACCCATCAGTCCCATTCTCCAACTATTGCTTCAGCTGAAAATAATTCTTTGAGTCCCCACGAGGATCTAGGTTTGATGATTTATATTCTTGTGATTATTATCAATATCATGGACAATATATGAATCGATGTTTTGGAATACATAGGAAAATGAAATAGCTTCTCAACAGTAACACCATTTATCTACCAAATCTTGAGCCACATGTCAAAATAATGTTTCCTCAACCTATTTCATGTATACGATTGTTTACTGATCCATTTCATAATCATATTGTTTAAAAAATAAATAAGACAAATTTTAGATGTTTCACATAGTCATTTCTCCACCGACCTAAGTTTAGTCATGAAATCATGCACTTTAGTCATTATTTAGCTCGGTCTTATACTACTATTTAGAGGGTTCTCAAGTGAAGATAGTACTAATTAATCCCACCTTTTAGACATCTTATTTTTACCTTTTATTTCATCATTTCCCTATATTTTCCTATCCATGCCCACATATTTCGGAATTGTCCCATCATTTTATCCTAAACCGGGGCACTCAAGCCTATACTGGGGCACCCTGGTCCTAGCTGGGGCGCCCCGATCCATGTTCTACTACCTCTTTTTGGGCATCTTCTAGTCATTTTACATCCTTATCTTTTTCCTAGTCGGCCATGTTTGGGTTAATTATGAAGTTAGAGCAAGAGAACCCTATAAATATAAAGTTATGAGACCATAATGAGGGCCCTAACGTCACATACTACTATCACTCCAACTAGAGTTGCATCCATTGCTTCACTTGCATCCACATAGTACCATGCATCAAGGCTAGGAGATCTGCATCAACACACATAACATAGGGGGAGTGATTCTATTATATTCCATACACACATGCTATTGCATTTTTCTATAGTTATTATTGCTCGTTACTTCACAAAGTACGACTGGAACATGAGCACCTAGGGCACGACATGCACACACACACCAAAACTACATTTGCGTCTGAAATGTAGTGCAATGTTCAGATTAGTAAGCCCGCTATTATGGCAGGTGAGGTCAGTCTGACCCATTCACTTTGAATTTTTTATTTTTAGGGTTTTGATACTTCTTTTTATTTTATAGGTCATTCCTTCATCTTGAATTATTTTATATACCCAGCGCAATTCGGAAAATCAAGTGTGACAGACACACAATATTTTAGGGCATCTTACGACACTACCGAGATCATATTCTGAGCTTTTACAGAGACCAAGGTGCTTATTCTACAAACCAAGGCGGCCTGGGGCACCCCAGTACCTTCCTAGGTGCTCCACTCTCCTTATATCTTCCACATATGACCTTTACGAGACCTTTGAGTGATCGTTCCTGCTTCTGAAATCCACAGTCAGACCTGCGACAGTCTCCAGCAATTAGCTAAGTCCTTTCCTTTTACATCTTTGCACATTTAGGTTTTTATTTCATTTACTATAATTATTTAAAATTATTCCATACTTGTCTTAGCATAGTTTACAACATTTTAGTCCTCCTATATTAGATTTACTATTATTATATTTTCTCATAGCATAAATTAATTCTATTTAATCATTTTTCTTAAATGCACACTTGTTTATTGTTTGTGGCCATGACGGAATTATGTGTCCTGCGACATTGTGGGTGATGTCCCATGTTTGCAACCTACTTTGTGTGGTCTACTTGTTTTCTTGCGTGTTTACACTACATTTATTTGGTAGTTACTACATTGTCTACGTATTTTACATTTGTCTTACTGCATGCATGTTTTTTAGAACTAACACTTGTTTTGGCTAGTCATCCCCTTTTGTGTGTGCCTTGGTTTCTACCAAGCGCTTTCCCTTTCCCCCTACAGGGAAGATTTCTACAGGTCAGAGTGTGGTAGGTCCTCTTTTTGGACCACATTCTCCTTTCAGATATGTCACATGCCCCCCAAAGAGGGGGGCATCATTGAGGGTTTTACATACTAACACAACGTATTTACATTGGTTCAGTATAGTGCATTTTCTGCCCTTGGAATTATGGGTTTACATACAATAAGTGAGTTTAGAATAGTCTATAAACTCCATACACAACGGATTTTGTAAGACATGGTGTCCTTTTGCATTTCTGAGAAGTAGTTATAGGTTTGGGGGTTACAGTGGGTGTGCCTCTGTACACTACTTCGGCCATATGGCATCAGATTGCATAAAAAAATAGGATGTTACAGAGATATCTTCACACATTTCAGCATAAGTGGTTAGAGTTGGAGGAAACAAAGAATTTCCTCCCTACACTTCTTCAGCCAGAGTAGCGTGAAATCACCCAGAAAACTTGGGACAGTACAGGATATCCCTCTACACCCTTTTCTCAACATGGATCAGGTACACATGTTCCATTTACACTTTTCTTTTCACATATTTTACATTTGCATACTTTACACATTTCTATACACATGCGTATTTTACACAACATTTTTACATACATACATATTTGACTACTTGATCGTTTTCTCCTTGTAGGTCCGGCAGTACGAGAAATAAGTAGTAAAATTTGGGGCAAAAACAACAACAATAACGATGACGATGATGACGACAACGCAACGATGACACACCGCGACGACACTTGCCTTTACTAACCATGTAAGTACATTACACACCGCAATAGCTACACATGCATTCTGCCCTAGGTTCACTCTCATCACTTTTTATGCACATTTTTTATTTTTAAAATCCATGCTCCTCCAATTTTTATTTTTTTCATTCCATGCTTGAGTCTATTCCATCGGTACGTCTTCTACTACACTCTACATGGATATCAGGTAAACATCTCTATCTACTTTATGTTACCGAGCATTCCGCTCACCAACATAAAGTGGGGGAAAAATGTAGTCACAAAATCATGCACTTTAGGCATTATTTAGCCCGCTCTTATACTATTATTGAGACGGTTCTCAAGTGAAGAAATTAATAATTAATCCCACCTTTTGGTCATCTTATTTTTACCTTTTATTTCATCATTCTCATGTATTTTCCTATGCATTCCCACATATTTTGTAAATATCCCATCATTTTAGCCTAAACCGGGGCGCCCTGGCCCCACCTAGGGTACCCCAATACATGTTCTACTTTCCCACCTCTTTTTGGGATTCTTATAGTGTTGTCCACTCAAAATTCCCCCGTTCTTAAGAAGTCATTTTCAAAAAATTTTGAGTTTGAGTGTTTCTTCTGTTGTTTTGCAAATGTTAAAAGTCGTGAAATCGAGAAAATCTGCAATTTTGGGTCATTTTGTATGTTTCTCGGGCCTGTCGGACATTTTTGTCCCGCATGTCCCAAGTTCAAAACTGCGCTTTGTTCCCCGATCGGCCGATATCCCCGAAGTTGTTCCATTTTCAGGCCCATAGGAACTTTTCGTTCCAAATGTCCCAAAGTTAATTGTGTAGTTTGTTCCAATTTCGGCCGAAACACCCAAACCGCGTACTTCGCGCGTTTTCATCTCAAATGTCCCAAGTTCTCCGGACCTATTGTAACATTTTTTTCCCGAACCGGCCGAGTCGCGTACTCCGGAACTTTCTGTCCCAAATGTCCCAAGTTCAAACGGGCCTTTTGTTCCATTTTCGGCCGAAACACCCGAACTGCGTACTTCACGCGTTTTTCGTCCCAAATGTCCCAAAATGCATTTGTGCGTCTTCTCCCTACTTCGCCCGAATCGACCGAGCCGCGTGTTTTGCGCATTCGCGTCTCACATGTCCCAAGCGAACCAAGTGCCATTCATACTTAGTTTTTCCCGCTCTACCCAAATATGTTGCTTGTCAAATTGGTAGATATGAATTTAATGCGCATTGATTTCCTTTCTCTCCCCAAAACGGCTATATAACGGGCAGACCCCCTTTTGCATTTTTCACACTGCTTCCTTGCTATCTTTTGCCCGAACCCCCGCAATCTAATTTCCTGCGCACATACCTATTCCCTACTGCAATTCCTTCCGAAGTCTAGATTGCAATTCTCTCTCTCTGATAATACCAATATGAAGATCAAATTCCAGGGACAGGAACAAATTTCGTCACTAGAGTCTACCGTGTCCAATATTGGGGACAGTGAAGCTCGACATCTCGACTTCGGCAAATTTTGGGCAAGGATGGCAGACACAAACCCTACACCAATGGCACAAATGATTCACGATAGCGGTTTGGCCTTTGTTGGCGGTTTCCCGATCTCGGTACAGTGTGCTGATCCCGTGCTTTCATGCGGAGCTCACTTCGGCCTCGCTTCGAGTGAATTGACCAATATACACGGGGAACTCATCGCCAAACTGGATGTTGCCGCCATTAGCACTGCTCTGAGGATTCCAGAGATGGATAATGCCATAGTCGTTTCCCGGGATCAAACACAGGTCCTGTTCGACCAAGACAGTGACAAATATAAGGCACGTGTGGCGAAGTCCTGGCTGAAGAACCCTAAGAAATTAGCTTCTCGTCTGACCAAAACCCTTTTATGGGTAGATTTCAATGAAGAATTTTCCGACTTCATAATTCTGCTGGCTCGGGTTATGGGTTTGCCCTCTACCAATGAATTTCACTTCTGGATGTGCCCGCTCATCAGCATGGTGTGCGAGGGGACACAGAATATCAACTGGGTAGAGATCATCAGCATGAATTTGGCAGAGCAGCTGTCCAACGTGTAGCAAACGAAGAAGTTATACATGACTTCTTACCTGATGTACACTCTGGAAGCATCAAGGCAGTGGTTCAGTTTTTCTTATATAGATGCACACAAAGACGATCCAGTATATGCCTACTGCCCACAGTTCACCTTGGAGACCAACAATCGTAATTTCAGAAGGGTCAATGACGCTTTTACCATGTACGTGGTCAGATTTCTCGAAGGTGACACTGCCAGGAGATTTTCAGATGAAGCTATGACTCTAATATTGCACTACGGTGCTTACTTCATCCAGTTCAGGAAATTCTCTTATATCAGGCTTGCCGGCTATGAGGGCACCCCTCTGAGACTGCCCATGTTCTGCAATGATAAAATGGCCTTGATAGAAATATGCAGGCAACTAGACAAGTTGCACAGAACTTGCAGAGATAAGAAGATTTCTGGCTTGCATTTTCCCATCTCTCTGGGAAACTACACTTGCAAAACAACCCTGGATGCTCAGAACATAGAGAGAACCCTGGTCCCTATCACCATTCATTTCTTCAAGCCAAGGACCTGCTTCGACTTGAAGAAGTTCATTGAGCAGAACATCAAGATAATCTACCATCATAGGGCAGATACAGAAGACTACTGGGCTGACTGTGCAGATGATTTTGAGGCCAGGAGAAGACATTATGGCAGGTTCTCTCTGCCACTGATCTAAGAACTCGGTCTGTATCAAGTTCCTGAAGGTCTCCAGGATGACAACTCTGATCTATACTCGTATGAGTATGAAAATGTGGTTAAGCACACTCCTTTGGAGGACCTGGATTGGAACAGGAAAGAGAGGGATGATTTGGCTAAGATCCTTGCTCCAGTCTTAGTCAGGACTAAGGTCTGGTTTGACAGGAAAGTTCGAGAATTCAGAAGGCATTCAGGATAATCCTCTTCTAAGGATGCTTCAACACCAAGAAGAGAAGCATCTATTCCAAGGTCGGAAACACCAGTGAAGACCCCTCCTACCTCATCAACTCAAGGACCTGCAGCTTCCACTCCTTCTTCATCCACTCAAGTGTACCAGAAGAAACTCAAGGAGGTTAAGAAGGAGCCTGCAGAAAGTGACCCTCAAAGAAAGCAGGCAGAGTTGCCTATGGGACCAGAGAACATCATTGTTCTCAGTGAAAGTGAAGAAAGTGAAATGCCAACCCCTGCAAATGCTCCTGAAGACCCAGCTGATAAAGATAAAGAAATCCAGAGCACTGAGCTTTCAGGTGATGTCGACTTTTCTGCCGCAATTGCCCTAAGTGCCCCACTCACCTCTCAACTCGAGTCAACAGCTGCACAGACCTTAAGCGTCATGAGCTCTCTGTCTCTTGGTCCCCTTGCCCCTCCTACTGATTCCTCTTCCTCTTTTGCGTGGGTGCAACCTTTGGTTGACAAAAGGAAGAGAAAATTTTCCTCTCGAAGCTCAGGACCAAATTTTGATGTTGTTGCAGCCTTGTTGGGCACCACTCCTTCTCGTGCCAAGAAAGCCAAGGTTACCTCTAGAACAGTGTCTGATGCTCAAGGTCAGCAATTCCTGGAGATTGCCAAGCCTACAATGGATAAATCAGAGCAGGACTTGCAGGTATCTGACTTAGAGCTCTCGAGAATCCCAATGGGAGAGTCTACCCCTGAAGGTGAAATTCACAACCTCCAGGAAACAGTCACAAGAGTCATTGGGAGGGTAGAGAAAGGGCAACAAACTATTGAACAGTTGGAAGAACAGGCCCAATTTCTCACAGGTTTTATCAAGTCTCTTTTGTCTAAGGACAAAGTTTTGGACCCTACCCCATTGACTACTCTCCCACCTCCTGTAATTCTAAGCCAAGATGAAGTGCAGAGTATCAAAGATATGCACAAGTATTATGTCTATGGCAGAGCTATTGAAGCCCTGGTGGATGACATGCTTGTTACTGGATTAAACTTCATCGATGAAGCTTTCAAACTCCACTAAAAGGTGAGTAATGTGCAACTGAAGCTCTCCTCCACTATCAATATCATGGATAAAGAGCTCAAACTCTGGAGCAGTTGCATAGTAGACCTCCGACTCATGGGACAGGCAGATGAGAACATTTTGTTGGCAAGTAAATTCTTTGATGATGCAAAGGATAATCTGTCGAAGTCCTGGGTCTACAGCGTGGAGTGGAAGATCAGAGTCCTGGAGGAGGCTTTGGGAGAACTGAAGAACAGTTGGCAGAAGGGCGAAGCTTTCAAGACACTGGTTGTCTCTGCTTTCAAATATATACACTGCCATCTTCAAGATGAAACTTCTGGTGTACTCCTTTCCTTGCAAGAAATCAAAGCTCAATTCAGAGCTTTTGTCAAAGATAATCTGTTCAAGGAAAGTTCCATCTCCAAGGATAAAATGAAGGATATTTGCTCTCTTCAATCTGCCATTGAAGAAGCAAATAAAGATTATCATACTCATGTCGAGTTTGATAAAGAGATGGAAAAGTGTCTGGGATTTTGGACTCAGTCTACGACTAATACGTCAGTCCCTCGTGGCAGAGATATAGCTGAGGCATTAAAGAAATTCAGGCAGTGGATTCTGAAGTCAGTGGGTCCCTCTCAGTGACCGGCCACCTGTCTTCTTCTCCTTATTCTTTTCTCTTCTTCCCTTTCTTTTTCCGTTTTCTTTGTAAGAAGTTGAGGTACTGCGATTGGCGGTCCTTAACTATTCTTTAGTTAAAAGAAACGGTTACGAAGAGTAACTGATTTGTAAGCTATATAATGGCCTTCTTTACGCCATTCTAAAGAGGAAGAACTTGGCATATTTTCTGAAAGTGTAAATAGATCACAAAGAAATCAATACAGAAGGACTTTCCATTCTTTGTCTATCTAATCTCTGTTATCTCTAAGCTCTCATTTATTTTTTTGTAAAGGTCATTTGTCTCTAGTTTGTTAGTCTCACTGATTGCATGCTCTTCAACTTTGCAATACATGGTGATCTTGCACAACCAAGAAGGAACTTTGTGTCCTTGATTAATGAACCATCGCATTCTAACAGACGTTATTTACAAAACTTTGTGTCTTTAAATTTCATCTTATTCATGTGATGCAAATGATCCCGTTTTCAATTCACTGTAACATTGCATACATAAGGAATTACTCTGATTCACTATAATTTTGCATGTTACCTTTCTGCTCGTTCTCGTCTTTTCATTCCTCAGTCCTTTTGTACTTGAACATCCTTACAAAAAAAACACTTTCATGATATCCAAGTTTAACCAGAAAATCATGTTTTGTACATTTGTAGATAGGTTCGTTTCTGAATAAGGGAACCTCTCCCATTAAAGAGGAGGGACTTCTTGTCCCCTGACTGTTGCTCTTCGTAAATTCCTATCTGACGACCAACATATAGTTGTTTTTCTTCCTTATCTTTTTCCTCGTCGGCTATGTCAGGGTAATTACAAAATTAGAGCAATAGAACCCTATAAATATAAAGTTATGAGACCATAATGTGGGTCGTAACGTCATATAATACTATCACTCCATCTCGAGTTCCATCCATTGCATCACTTACATCCACATAATAACATATCAAGACTAGGAGATCTGCATCAACACATACAACATAGGGGGAGGGATTCTATTCTATTCCATGCACACATACTATTACATTTTTCTATAGTTATGATTTCTTGCTACTTCATAAAGTGTGACTGACACAAGAGCACCTAGGGCATGACATGTACACACACACAGACACCAAAACTACATTTGGGTCTGAAATGTAGTACAACACCCAGATTAGTAAGCCCACTGTTGTGGCAGCTGAGGTCAGTCTGACCCATTCATTTTACATATTTTATTTTTAGGGTTTTGATACGTATTTGTCTTTTGCAATTCATTCCTTCATCTTGCATTATTTCATATACCCAACGCAGTTTGAAAGATCCAATGTGACAAATTGGGAAAATTTCAGGGCATCTTGCGACATTTCCGATATCAAGTTATGAGCTTTTATAGAGACTAGGGTGCCCCGAGTCACCCCAATAATTTCCAAGCACTGCAGTCTCCTTATATCTTCCAGATATGACCTTTGTGGGACCTCTAAGTGATCGTTCATGCTTCTGGAATCCACAGTTAGACCTGTGGCAACCTGTGACAATCTCTAGCAATCAAATAAGTCCTTTCCTATTACATCTTTACACATTTAGGGTTTTATTTCATTTAGTATAATTATTTAAAATTATTCCATACTTGTCTTAGCATAGTTTACAACATTTTAGTCCTCCTATATTAGATTAACTATTATTATACTGTCCCATAGCATAGCTTGATTTTAGTTAATCACTAAGTGACGAATGCCCATGCGATCGATAATATCATCAATGTTACAAATAGTAAATAATCATCTATACCACCTTTTACATTATCTAATTTGAGATTGATCCTAATGAGGATGAAGTATCTAGACCTATTTTATCTTTACATAAATTGTTTCAAACCTATTAAAAGTTTTATGGTAAATGACATATCTAGCTACAATATTTTCACAATGTAACTTCTTACATTTCTTGGTTATACTACATAAAATATCATTAGAACTACCGGTATAGTTCAAGACATTGATGAAAAGAAAAACAATTATACACTTCAATTCTTTATTAAAAAGTAACATGGTATTGACTATCCCAAATATATCATATGAATACCTTATTTTCTCTCCTCCAATAAATCCTTCAATACCTATTACATGTATTCCATGTCCCATACTAAAACATCGCCATTACATCAAATTACATTGAGTATTTATTGTTTACCTTGATATATTCCATGAAAATTTCAGAGTAGGATAACATTATGAATCATAATCCTACACATTGTGTTATCTAGTCATGCACAACACACTATAGTTTGAAAACAATTGTGTGGGCGTGACTCTCATGAGACGTTAATGCAATCTTACTCACACCAAGATCCTACAATTACGACAACTATTAGTAAACAAGTTATAGATTCAAATTACGTTATTAAGGGTGATAGTATTCAATATCATAATGTGTATGATCTTGTCATTTATCGATGAGAGCATTATCCTTCAATTTTGATGGTTCCAATACAAATATATTACATACCTCACTCAACACGAGGAATAACCTTATTCTTCAATCCCTTCTATAAATTGGACAATACATTAGCAATTAGTATTTTAATAAAATTGACTTTGTTTTAGTAACCAATAGCACAGGTCTAAAGTAGGTAGGTTAAAACCATTTCAAACTGTAAATGACTATAATTTAAATTAATTTATATTTTAATATCTATTAAAGCTCAACATTATCCCATATGACTAAAAAAGAGAAAATGTAAAGAAGTTAGGGGAGCACAATAACACATCAAAAAATTATCAAATAAGAAATTAAAATAAGAAAATAGAAAGCAAGAGACAAATGGAGTATAAGATCAAGAAAAGGAAATCCACACATGGTGAGATGAATCTTGTTTCCTTACAAAAAAATTATGATATTTATGGTGGTGAAGAAGTGTGTGATTGGTATTAGGACATGTGAATCATTGAGTTTGTGATGTCTCACTAATCTACCATATAAGTTTTGAAGATGGCCCAATGACATCTTCTTAATGATGATTTTAGACTATTTGAAGTAGGATGTAATTAACTTGGTGTAGGGCCCCTTAAGAATTTATACCTGAAACATTGATGACAAAATATATCCTAAAGAAAGAGGGATAAGCATCTTTGGTCTTCATAAGCCATGAATGTTTGGGGACATCTAAGAGAACCTCTAAAAAGGAAAAATAACCATTCACTTATCTTGTAATGACAGGAGCATATGAAAACACAATGTTCCTTACTCTTTAACTCCTAAGAACAAATTTGATAAATATGACACTCTTAAGAGATTTGGTGGGTTGTCTCAATGCAATATTGATAGGCATGTGCATCTGCATGGGGGACCAAAAGGTGTCCAAAACATGTTTGAGAGGCATTCTAAACATGATGCTCTTAAGATATGTGGCGAGTTGTCTCAATGCAATATTGATGGGCATGTGCATCTGCATGGGGGGACCAAAAGGTGTCATAAAATATGTGTGATAGGCATTCTAAACATAACATACTCATGTTATAAATCAATTGTGTTATAAGGCGAGCATGTTTTTCCTATTAAATAAAATTGTTAAGAAAATAAAGTGAGTGCATTTTATTTTTTGTGGCTTGGAAACCAACCATCCTTTGGCTTCGATATCTAAGCCTAACGGTTGGACTATCTATTTCGTGACTCAATCTGTGTTTTACAAAAAACATAAGAATCTTGAGTCTATGCCCCGTTTTATCATGTGTTTTGAGATAACGTTACAAAATAAAAATAGCTTCAACATAAAACTTTTTCTTTTGTTTGTGTCGATGTATTTTTTTCTAAAATCCAAATAGTTTAAGGTTTTCATCCTTAATTTATTTTAGTAGTGTCTTCATATTTCACTAAAAACACATGTATTGTTTTTTGTACATGTTTTTTGATTTTCTCATCCAAATTTCAAAATAATTATATTGAAATGATCTACACTCCATTCTATATACATTTAAAAATGACTTTTTGATTATTTTTCTCTAAATTAGGGGGGTGTATACATGATTATTTTGTTTTTGGGATATATATGATTTCAAAATTAGTAAAAATAAATATACTCAATGAAAAAATAGTGGGACACAATACATGATCTTAGATAACTTTCTATTGAAAGGATTAGTAAAATATTTTAGGAAACTCAAAAAATGGGGGCCACACACGCGACACTATGTTATACTTTTTAGACAAAAGCAAAACCACTTTATGTGTGCACCACATTTGAACTTCTTAATCTCCACAATTTGATAAGAACAATAATCATAGTGCTTGAATTATAGTTAATAAACTACTATTTTTTTAAAATGGTGGACAAACTAATCACTAAAGTGAAGATAAAGTGCAAGTAGTGTTGAAGCTTTGAGTTATGTGACTCTTTAGGTTGAGACCATATGGATTGGAGGTAGGTTATGTAAATATCATTACGAATACCAATGTTTCTCTCTCTTGAAATGATTAGGAGGATCCACTAGAAAGTTATGCAAGGGCACTATACGTACCCAAAAATTGTAAGGTACTGCACTGCCGGAACAACGTAACACATGCCCCAATGATGATATAGGTCTCCTTGCAAGGTGTTCGGGATCTGGAAAAGCTCCCCAAGTGTGCTTTAACATCCTGCATGCCCCGCTTAGCCCCTGTGTGCTTTTTTGTTCTCTTTTCCCCTCTTTTCTTTGTATTTTATTCTTCAGTGACAAAACTGCCACCCTGCTTGAGTGGCGGTCTCGTGACCACCACCCAGGAAGGGCGGCGGTCTTGTAACCGCCGCTATTAATATCAAGATCAATGAGGCAAAGTGTTTTGGCTTTGTTTAATTTAAGAGATCAAACCTTTGGGTAAATGGAAATGCTATAAAATAGGCTCTTATATACTAACATGAATCAATGTCATGAGTTTCCTTCTGTACAAGGGCACTATAAGCAATGTATGGATACCAAAAGTGACTACTTTAGAGGTTACTTATAAAATATGAATTTATTGAGCACGAAGGAACGAGGAGATCACACTGTTATTTTCACTACATGAAAAATCAAATAGAGTAGCCAATCACTTTATTTCAGTCAAACAAGCAACAAGATTGTACCAAATTTTATAAGGATGTTGGTGTAACGGATTTCTTGGTTTAAATATGTCTAGATAGCATTGTAACAAGATTCTCAATGTTACATTGTTGTTTTAAGGAAAGACACCTTTCCCATACATTGTAATAGTTCTTAAATTTGATGACCACTTATGCCTATATAACAAATTTTAGATAATGGTAAATTTTCAATAATATCCTTCAAAAATACCATACACTATTAATAAAAAATAAAAGACGAGGGTTTGAGTGTTATCCTTGAGTTTGTGGAACCGTACTACCTGTCACACCACCTTTTTCGATCAAAGTGTGACATTTATTTACTTTTTATTGCTCTTAATCCCTTTAGGTGGTGGCACTTGCTTATTTTAATGGTGATAGCTAGTATTCTTGCATCTACTAATGTTCTTAAATTTAATGTTTAGGTAAATTTTCAATAATATCCTTCAAAAATACCATACACTATTAATAAAAAAAATAAAATATGCGGGAACCGTAATTCTCAAATGACCATTTATTAAGATTTTTATTGCCTTAATTTCATTTTTATCCCTTTAGGTGGTGGCGCTCGCTTAAAAAAATATTCTTGCTCACAATGCAGGTTTTTCAAATGACCATGAAGAAAAAAATGAGCTTAAGACTTACGATGAGGTAATGATCCTCCTCTGCCTGAGCCTGACATTGTTTTAGATTTACCTCAATTTGAAAAGACTTACTCTAGGATTGAATCTTTTACTCTGGTTGCATATTTTGTTGGTCATGTACCCCAGGAGAGTATCCTCAAATAGTGGGTTCACAACCACTAACAAGGTCATGGTGTCAAACTTGAGGGTGTCCAAAACCTTACGAAGGGTTTTTTCTTTTTCGTTTCTCTAATCCTGAGCATTGCAAGGCCATCATCAATCATGGCCCCTAGTTTATTAGGAAAAATCTGGTGATTTTTTCCCCATGGACACGTGATTTCCATGTCTCTGAACATGCTAATCTTAAAGTTATCATCTAGGTGGAATTTCATGGTTTACCATTATACTTGTGGAATTTTGTGGAAGACCTGGTCAATCCCATTGGGAATTTCATTTTCCATGAGCCAAATAAGTTTTATACGGCCTGTCCACAATGTTGGGTTTGTGTGGAAGTGGACCTAGCCAAAGACCTCAAGGAAACCATTCATATCTAAGTAGGTGACACCAGATTCTCTCTGCGTGTCTTTTATATTAATTTTCCCAATACTTGCTTCTATTGTCAGTTCACCGACCATATAACTCGAGAATGTCCGTTAATGGATTCCTCGATCCATCCTATCGCTGAAACAAAAATTTTAACCCCAAGCATACCCCTTATGTTGGAGAGGGTCGAACTATTGTCACTCACAAGAAAATCCCTAAATCCCAACAGTCTATCTTCAGCCCGTTGGAGGGTCTACCTCGGCTTCAACTCCTATGGACAATAAGAAACCACTGGATCCTCCTCATGTTCATTGTTCCCCTCTTGTAGTGTCCACTATGGCACCTACGCCTGTGATTTCACAACCTCTTCCTGAGGTGAACTTTGACATTTCTGGCTCTAAGTCCGCGCACAGGTGTTCTCATAGTCCCTATCCTCCAAAAGACGAAGAATATGTCCCATCGCAGAGACGTCCTTTTCAGATAACTGATTATGTTCCTTTTTCAAAAATTGTTGGTTCATCCATTTATATGAATAAGTTATTCATTTTAGGGGACCTTGAGGAGGAACTGGGAATGAAAGTTGATGTTTCTCAATGATTTTGTTCTCTTGGAATGTTCGCGGGCTTACTGAACCGACCCATCGTTACATGGTTAGGGATGGTTGTCAAAATTTTGGTGACATGCATGTGCTCTGTCTACAAGAGGTTAAGCTTGCTGGTTTTCTTCTCAAGCCTACTGGTCATACTATCTGGCTAGGTGCCATTTTTCATCATTCTAATCATGAGCATGGGAAAGTGTTGGGCCTCAGAATATTGGCTAAGTATAAGAAGGTGCGCGGGCACGCGGGGCCTATAGGAAGAAGGGAACGCAAGGTAAAGGCATGTAGGACAGGGTTTTAGAAGGGTTTAGTATAACCCAAGGCACGCACGCAAGGCAAAGGAAATGGTTTTAGGACTTAGCCATATTCGGCATTTAAGGAAGTACATGAGAAAAGCGTGACTTAACTGAGCATGTAGAGTGGATAAGGTATCATCCTGTCAACTCGATGGTCGAGAAAGGAATATTCCATATGATGGAAGGATCCATAAAGACATCATCATAGAAAGTGGAGAGCTCAGATGGGAAAAAGCATGCTGCATTGAAGGACCACTTTGACAATTGGAAACTAATCTATTACTTCAGGAAGGCATGGAAGTGGATGCCAAAGCTATATATAGAGATGCTCATGTAGAAGAAAAGGGTGTCAAGAGAGATGTGAAGGGAGGCATAAAAGAATAAGAGGAGAGGTGGATCCCTATAGAAATAATAGTAAATTCTATGGGTTAATGTTCTCATTAGGTGGATAGGAGGAGAGATGACATATCTAAAGGGATGAGTCTATGAACATATTTGTAATCTGGAAAGCATAGTTTAGGATTCTGATGTATAAGTCTTATCTGCATTAAGACATTTGGTCTGTAATGACCTTAAGGAATGTAATGTGGTTACTGAACTAAGATTAATGAGGAATATATGGTTCTGTTCTAAATATATACATTTTTCATGGGTATAAACCCTAGTGCCTTTTTCTTTGTATTAACAAGATCTGTTATCTGTTTGATATTTTCATTGTTATCTGAATGAATGCATGGTTCTTTCCCTTCCTGTATCTAAGCTTCTGTCAGTAGGGGATGTATTCTCACAAAACTCACATAAAGGAGGGGATTGGTACCCACGCGTGCCTCAAGTGAGTGCCCAGCACCCGCTGGGTGATAGGTCAGCGTGCATGGGATTAGAATGTTGTTTCTAAGGACATAAAAATGACTACATCTTGGTTCTGTTGTCAGGACCTCTTTTCGAAGATGTTGTGAAAAATGGCATACATCTTGGTCCCTGTGATGCGTGATGAAAGAACGTATGATCTTAGAGAGTGTTGAAGTATGGTTCAAGAGCACGGAGAACGAGTTTTCTCAAAGATTCAACACTGGACCTGATTTCGATGCACGTAGATGAGTAGAAGAGAACCTGTACTATGAGTTGTATGAAATGTTCTTCTGTTGTTTTATAGTATAACTATATGAATGGATTTCAAAATATACATCTAGATCAAGCTGGTACTATAGATCACACGTATGGACCCAAGATGATTACCAGAGGTTGTACGATGCAAATCTGACTTGGACACATGTTGTTGATCACTGGTGGAAAGGATTCTTGGCCAATTATACTCTAGAATATGTCATTTCTACATATTCTTGCCCATAGGTTGCTGAGTTTGTGTTTCTGAGGGAGCCCAAAGAATCATTTTTACATGTTATCCATTTGGATATGAAGATATTGATCATTACCCTAAGTTTAGAGGCATTCCCTATGACTAGATAAGCTTCTCTGAGAGTTGGGAAAGGAAGCTAGGGTGGTGGAAGAGAGAAGAGATTATGACTGAAAAATAAAGATAAGAGAGACATCTCAAATATAGTGAATCTTTTTTAAATGGAGATGGCTAGACATTGCGAGGTTGCAGGTGTGATGGATCTATGGAGGTAGACATTGCGAGGAGTTGAGATTCACACAGAGGACATGGAACCTGAGCTGTCTATGCTACCCCATCTTGGAAAGCACGAGAGAGAAGTCCCTTAAACTTCTAATGAGAGTTTCTTGCATGGAGAAAGGAGAGGCATCGGCATGCATCTGAACCCACCTGATGACCAACCCTTAGTGTTTGGTTTTCCTAATCAAGGGAGAAGTATTGCTAATCCAGTTAGTATCGGTGGAAGTAACTAATATATGCCTAAGAGATATAATTTCTCGTTTGGGACATCCATGGCTACGCAAACCATTCCCATATTTGGAGGAATTTTTGGAAAAGGTGTAAATACAAAAGGTTTAGGTATCGCATCTGGAAGTGGCATGGGACACACAACTGGCAGTGGGATAATATCACAAACCATCAGTGCGTAGTTCAATGGGACGTTGGGCACACTAGGAATGACCACTTCAAGCCATTTTCTAGCTATAGGTGGATCTGGTGGACCTAGTGGATCTAGAGGATCTGGTGGGTCAAGAGGGACAACACCTGGTGGGTCTAGTGGATCTGGTGGCTGATGAAACACTAGATTGAACCAAGGTTCTGGATCGGGAGAAAGGGCCGCAACCACCTCCACAAGTATTCTTTGAGATGTCTTTACACTTATCATACTACAGAGGCATTGAGGATGCCATAGAACATGTGCACAAATGTGAATTGCTGTGGTGCACAAAGGGAATCACTACCCCGGACCGAAAATAAAGTCAATTTGTAATGATGTTGCAAGGGCATGTGCATAGTTGGTAATGGAAGTATGAACCACATCAGACGGTGGTGGATTACACTGCATTGAAGAATGCCTTCCTAGCAGAATTCCATATCCTTGAGTTTGAACAGAAGAGCATCAAAGCTCCGAAGGAGATCCAATAAGGAATGGTAGAGAGTGTGTGGGAGTATGAAACACTGTTCAAAACTCTCTTGTCAAAACTATCCTATGACATACACCCCTCCTAACATGCTCAATGGTTTGTTGGGGGATTGATAACATCGTTTAGAAGGGTACTGTCACACAAGAATTTCACAGACCCGCACGAGGCCTTAGAAGCTGCCCTACTCGCCGAGGCTATTGGGAGCATTGAAACTAGTGTTAGCTCTTTTTTGGAGGCTCAAATTACTGTAATGGCCAAGTAGATGGAGAATCTATCTGTAAATTCAGTGCTTGAGGTTCATAGTGGTATTTGGTGCATTGACTTTTAAGTGGAAGGGCATGTAAAGGATAGTTTCCCTTAGAAGTCGGTACGTGCCATGACGATAGACTGTGAGATTTTCCATGGGGATCATGATGCAAATACATTCCCTCTACTACAACATGCAATCCGTAAGAATGTTTCCTGTTATTGTAAGATATGTACCTCTATGACCCATGACACTAAGGATTGCAAGGTGATTGACCAGATTTATGATACTATTGATCTTGGTGTGCGCCAGACTAGCCTTGCAAGCAGTTCCAAGGATGATGATTTCTGCTATGAAGGACGCACAAATGGAGGAGTGTATGGATGAGGCTTTCACGGAGGATTTCATGGTCACAGTAACCGCAGCGGAGGAAGAGGTGAGTTCCCATGAAGAACCTATTATAACTATGGGTCTACATAGCATTATAAGTGTGAGTGTCTTGATCTATTGTAGTGCTCATGGTGTAAAAAGAAACATAAGTACGAGGAGTGCCCAGAGTCATTTGAGCACATGAGCCAACATCACCGAAAAGAAAAAGGCATTGGGATGGTAAGTTTAAAGAAGGTCGACCCATAGTGGATGTCAAGAGTGGCACGTAAGTAGGGATTAGAACCTGTACTAGTGACAATGCGAGTATAGGTTGCGCACGCAAGGGAGATACCAAGGAAGAAATTGGTTGTTAGAGAAGAAGTGGTACATGGGAAGTATCAAACCCTACTCATTAGAAGGAAGTACACCAAGATACTATGGATGTGATTCAAAGGAGAGATCCAGTGTCTGAAGGAGTAGTCAAGGGAGTTACAGTAAAGGAAGAATGTTGAGGCTCCGTAAAAGGATCAGGATGAGGTCAGGGAAGTGTGTAAAATGTTATGGTATGAGAATACCATTCCATTTCTAGGAGAATGGTTACGAAGGAAGGTACCACGCACCGGGAGAGAGCGCGAAAGGTAGGTTATACATGCCAACCTTACTCCTCACAACCTTGACTATGATAAAGAGATTACATTAAATGCAATTGTTGATGGGTGGCTTCTAAGCAATATCCTCATTGACAGAGGAGTGGAGGTCAATGTTATCACCTTGGATGCATGGCATCAAATGGGAAGTCCCACATTACAACCATCTTTGAATGCACTGTATATGATGAACAAGACAAAGGCAATGCCCATTGGAGTCTTGAAAGATACAGATATCGCTATTCAAAGGGCTAAGTTCACTGGGGAATTTGAAGTCTTAGCACTCGCCGAGGTGGATAATTTCCTAGAATTACTTGGGTTCCCTTGGTGTTATAAAAATAATGCCGACCTTTAGTTTAACAAGGGGTATATAAGTTTTGAGAACAAGGAGGAACGAGTCATCATCCCCTTGACAGATGGAAACTCAGCACCCTATACTGAGCCCTTAGGAGAGGAAGTCCTTGACAGAATCTATGTGCGCTCCATCAAAGACCCTGAAATAATTCATCCTACAGAAGGGGTTATCCAATTTGAAGATGCTCAGTCGATGAGTGATACAACTAGCATAGTATGTGACAATTGGGTGAACAGGACTTATGAGTTGATTGGGTGACAATTGAGAGGATCTGTAACAAGGATGACAAAGGCATGCTCAGTTAAGCACCTGGGAAGAAAGAAGCTACCAAGTTAATTTGGAGGAGCAAGCCCTGATGATTTCTTATGAGACATGAAGGCTCCGTGGAAAATGAGGACGAAAGAAGTAGTATGCTTAGTTATAACTTTTTCAAGACTGTCGCGCATTGGTGGAAAACACATCATGAGAGTCTCCTAGAGTGGCATAAGGTAAGAGTCACATACTTTGTAAGATTTTGCAGAAGTAACTCACCCACTGTTATCCAAGACTACCATGGAAAAGAACCTGCCTCTTCTCATATCCAAGCATGTGAGAATTCCTAGATGGAGGGCACAGAAGCTTTACCACCTTCGTTATGGGTGCATAAGTTATATTCCACCTTAAAGGATTGTGCGCATGCATGGTATATTCAATCTGAGAGACACCATCAGACAGGGAATTGGCAGGAGTTAACAGTTGTTCTCATTCAAGCATTTGAGTATCAAAGTACCAAGCCATCAATGAATAAGGCATTGCAAGTTGTCAAGCACATTACAATGGGAGATAATACTATGGAAGAAGATAGGTTACTAAAGTTGTTGGGTGAAGCTTGTTTGGAGATGCGTCTCAAGGAAGAAGAATCCGAAGAAATACAGCTTGAGTGTGCATGTATTGAAAAGGAAAAAGGAAAGATAGCCTATGTAGTAAATGGTGAAGAGATGGAAAGTTTGGATGTTAACCACTCCGTAGGTACACACGAAGTCATAGATAGCACTAATGAGTGAGCGTGTGCCTACCATGAGCCCTTGAAAATGAAGAAGGCTAACATTGGCTCAGAGGAAAAACCTAAAGAAGCTATCATTGGGAACTATTAGTCAGAGAAATAAGTTTCAAAGATCATTAATCTGTTGCGTGAGTTCCAAGATTTGTTCCCACGCGGGTACCATGAAATCAAAGGTATCCACCATTCTTTAGGGGAGATGAGGATCAAGTTGAAGGAAGGTGCACACCCTATTAAGAAGAGGCCTTATTGGATGAATCCAAACTTGCGCGTACGAGTCAAGGAGGAAATTGATAAGATGATCACTTCAGGAATCATTGAGGTTGTGGAGGAATTAGTTAGAAAAATGTGTCGCGCCCTACATGTTGATTAGTAGAGATATGTACAAATTAGGTCGTGATGAGGTTCTACTCTGATGCGTATTGCAATATGAGCTCATGGAAATTATGGATGAAGCGCATGGTGGGATTGCAGGAGGACACTATACAAGAAATGCTACCACGCGGAAGATTCTAATGACAGGGCTTTGGTGGGAAACCATCTACTAGGATTGTATTGAATTTTGTAAGGCCTACGACCATTGTCATTGCCTAGGTAAACCCAGAAAGAGGGATGAGATGCCATTAAGGCCAAAAGCTAGCGCATAGCCATTTGAAAAGTGGGAAATCAACTTTGTAGGGCCAATTTCATCTACTGCGTAAAGGATTGGTTAGAGCTACATCATTACTTGAACTGATTACTTGACAAGATGGGTAGAGGCAACGCCTACAAAGGATTACACTGCAATGAACAACTGCTAGATTCTTATGGGAAAACATAATCAAGAGGTAGGGATGTCCTTTGAGCTTGACTAGTGATAGGGGTACAAATTTTCTTAATGAAATAGTCAGGATTCTGCTAGCAGAGTTTATGGTGGCCCATCACAAGACTACCCCCTATCATCCACAGGAAAATGGAACTGTTGAGGCATTTAACAAGGTACTAAGTCATGCATTGACCAAAATTTGTGATGTTGGAAAACAAGATTGGGATGACAAAGTATTAGTCGTTCTATGGCATACAGGACAACCTACAAAATATTGAACAAGGCCACACTGTTTCAATTGGTGTTTGGCGCAGAGGTTGTTTTTCCTATTGAATTCATGTTACCATCTCTACGTATAACGCGCAAAGGAGGATTGGATGATGAACAAGTGCTTAGGGAAAGGATTGATAACTTGATGTAGTTAGATGAAAGACGATCACTTGCTAGATGGAGTCAAAAGACTGAAAAGGCCAGACAAAAGGCATGGCATGATTTTCATATCAAGAACAAAAAGTTTGAGGTTGGGCAGATGGTTTTGTTATATAATTCCAAGTTTCTGCGCCATCCTAGGAAATTGAAATTCCATCGGTTGGGCCCTTACATCTCATACATCCTTAATTCAAGAGCATGTCAGTTACAAGTGTTGGATGGGACAAAGCTACCTGGCCATTTCAATGGGAGTAGGCTGAAGCCCTACTATAAATAAACCTTCCTGGTGTTTGTAAATAAGGCAGTATTTCCAGTTAGATTAGAATTTCCCTTTATGCATTTTTTTCTTTTCTTTGTGTTTCCCTTTCTCATTGCTTGTTCCTTTCCATTGTTTTGTTTTGCACCTTGTGCGCCGGTAACCACATTATTTTCAAAAGGTTATGTATGCGTAGAGGACCACGCATTTGTTTTAGTGTGGGGTGAAGTAGTTCGAAGTGAAGTATAAGCTGGCAGTAAAAGTTAAATGGCCCAGTTGAAGGATAGAAAGAGCGTGGGAAAATGGTGAACGCGAATGGTTGGTGTCAGGATAAGGATTTATAAAATACCACGTACAGAGAAGGAAAAGCACAGAAACAACATGAGGTAGGCGAGGGAAAAAATAGGGTAAAGGATAGAAGATAAGCCTTCGGCACAGCAAACGCATGTGTAACAGTCTTCAGTCAGTAAGGATTTTTGTGTGCCAGAAGGTTGTAAATATTTTTTTCGCACATGATTGGGTGCGTGGGTAAGGGAACTTAAGGTTGAATTTAGTGGAAAAAGCCACATTTAATGCTAAGTACATTGGTAGGTGGCATAACATTTATTGCTGGAAAGGAGGAATAAACTATAAGTATGAGGTCAGGTGAATCATTATTTTACCTTTTTATTATGAAGTGGAAGATCTCTTGGGAACTAGGGCATCCAGAGAGATTTGTGCAAAGGAAAAAGAATCACAGAGATCTAAGTGCGCAACTAAGTTGATCTGCGAACCAAAGTGGAAGGATTACACGAGTGTGGGGAGAGTTCTTTTGGAATATGCCATCTTGTGGAAGGGTTTTCCTAGTTAGGGTTTGGCAGCTAGGGAACGGAGGTAGGAGGATTCTTCACAGAGTTGAGCCTTAGATTTGAGCAGAGTAGTAGAGCATAAGAAAGGAGGAATTTAAGTTTTAACCTGACAAGTAGAATGACACCAAAGAAGGCAACCATCTCACCAAAGAAACAAAAGGGCAAGGGAAAAGGAAAACAAACCACCTACCATGTCGCTAGTTCCAATGAAGAGTGGTATGCAAAGCTACATTACCCAGATGGAGTGTTGCAGGGAAAAGAGTGGGAGTCACACTTGAGGAAGATGGCCATAAGCAACTACAATCATCACACGAGCACTACAGAAAAAGAGATGGCGTTGGAACTGGTTCGTCCAACTAACAAGAGGACACCAGAAGGATTATCCGATCTACAATGATGAAGTGAAGGTGAAGTTGGAGAAGGACATGTTACTGCAACTATATGAGTTGCCCTATTTTGGCAAGCCTGAGCAGTTATACCAGTGGTTGATGTCACATGTACATAAAGACCACTTCTATTTTATAGGCCACAAAATGTGCATAACTCCTCAACTCATATCAAAGTTCACTGGCTTGATTTGTGAAAGGAGACTCTATAGATGACGACTTGGATGATAAGGAGGCCATCAAGGAAATTGTGGAGGTCTATGACTACAAAAAGGGTTCGACGCTATTTTGATATCACATATATCCTTAATCTTGTTATGAGAATGGCCACGTACTTGGTTATCAAGCTAAATGATCAAGAAAGGTGGACAGAAGTGAACAAGGCATGGATGAATGTATGTCGAAAGATTTTTGAAGGCACCATTTACAACTTATCCACCTATATTGCAAATGAGATCATTAGCAACGCACATGAAGGAGAGAAGATATTGTTTGGAAAAATTCTCCTCACCATCATCTTCTCAGATATTGGAGTGCCTGATGGGCTAAAGAAGTTCATATGGGAGTATCCAGAAGAAAATCCCTCACCCACGAAAAGGTTTGAGAAATATACTTATGATACCATGATGGCCACTCACAAGGTGCGCCTAGAAAAATGGTACAAGCCGATGCACGACGCATTTAGAGAAAAGTGGGGGATACCTGAGTAGTTTCCCATGCTCATAGATGGGGAAGTGGAGTTTGATGTATATCAACATATTTTTATTGGCCAGTTTACCTTAACATATGGGAATAAGAGTCCATGGTGTAAGCTACCATTTTCTTTCACTGCACAATACTTCCAAGCGGGGGTCAACCATTTTAAGGAGGCCAAGAGACTAAGGTTTGACCTTAGTGAGGTAGATCAAGACCACTACGAGCTGCACCGAAATCTCATATATCTAAAGAAGCACACATATGTGGAGAAATATGTCTCCCACGAAGTACAGATGATAAAACCAATAACATTGTCGATCACCGAAAGGGCTACAGCAAGGGTATATCTGCACATATGGAAAAAGTTTGAGAAGGGCACCTACCTGGTGAATAATGTCTCCATTCTAGAAGACTTCACATGAAGAAAGAAGGCCACACTAAAGAAGAGGGAGAGATAATAAGTGCAGGATACGAAGGCACCAAGTGTGCAGGAAACACAATTTGTTGGCGCGCCGGAAACAAGCGCTAAGCCAAGCACTTACACGCGTAGGAAGAAGTCCCCAGTCAAAGAGAAGACCCCTGAAGAAGAGGCGCCAAAGCAAGATGAGCCCCTCACAAGAGAAGAGTTTCCAAGGAAGGAGTCACCCACTGAAGAGAAAGAGAGGGAAGAGTATCATATACTGGAATCACCAGTTAGGAAGAAATAGAAGGTGACAGAGAAGGCAGACTCAGAGGAAACGGAGGACTTGGAGGCCTACAAGGGAAAAAAGGATGATGATGAGGATGAAGAAGTTCATAATCATCCCGTGTATGATATACATGATTCAGAAGAAGAAGGAAGTGAAGGGAAGAATGGCAAGGAAGAAGCAGATGCTCAAGGAAAAGGGGTGAGTGAAGAAGTAAACACAAGAGATCAGAGGACCCCAAGCCTCACCAAGGAACAAATAAAGAATCTACAGAGAGAGAAGTGGCAGGAATGATCGAAAAATTAGTAGAACATGAAGTAGAGTGTATCACAGATGAAAGGATGAAGGAGATTGAGGAAGAAATCATTGGAAATGGAGTATGACAACATGGGTGGAGATCCCAATCTGGGTGTGAGATTTCCAAAGGCTACATGCACAGGTGGGAAGAGCATGGTGGTAGTACAAGGGAAAGGAATGGGTTACATCAATGATCTAAGAAAGGTACTATACATGCACTTCCAGAGCACCATGCCAACAAAAAAACTCCTGGACATGCCCTCATTTGACGTAGAAGGTGCATACCCACGAACCAGGAAGATGTTATCTTGGGTATTTGAATCCCATGTCGATGAACCTGAGTTCAAGGTAAGCCAAGGGGTGTTAATGAAGATGCCAGAGACAAAATGGATAAACCCCTTGGTTAATGCTCAACAATTGTCAGATGAGAAATTCTATAATACACTCTAACAAAGTTTTAGTTGAGGTTGATGCCAAAAATTTTGGAGGAATGATAGGTGAGATTCCTAGAGGCGGAGTTGGAGAAGGAGAAGGAGATTCTCAAGAAAAAAAAGGATCTGAAAGAAGAAGATCTAATCAACACAAAATTAAGGCATGAATTGAAAGAGGAGTAGGCAAGGGTGCACGAATTACACAAGAAAATTGAGATGATTACAGATGTTATTTTCTTAAAGCATCTTGACCTAGCACAACCCGAGCAAAAAGTATGAATCAACCTTGCAGTTCCTAGAAGATTTGACTCACATCCTCACCATGGAGAGGCGACCACTCACCCTAGATTCCGCAGAAGAATAACTGACGCACCAAGAGAGAGAAGACAAACTGAAGGCCATAGGGATTGTTTCTCAGTATACCAAACTCCTTGCCGATGTGAAGGCCTTTGCATGCAAGTTGTTGAAGCTGCCTATGATAATTGTGACTGATAGAGATAGAGTAGCTAGTATCTTGGTCACTACACATGAGACATAACTCAAGGATTTCTAAGAGAAGAGTAAGGGGAACAAATTACAGCAGGATAGGATCTTGGCTGAGGTGGAGAACAAATCAAAGGCTATTGAGACCTTGCAGGGCTTGATCAAAAACCTAGGCTGAAGGAATTATACCCCCAGATCACCCGTAGGATGGACGCCCTCGAGGATTTTGGAAAACAACTAGAAGGAATTTTTGAAATAATGAGCACCAAGGGGGAAGGGCTAATATTTGAGGAGGTAAGCACCCTAGTAGGTGACCTATGTCAGCAAGCACAGAGCGAGGTTAATGCCTGGGAGAAACTAGAGGCAGATATAGGGAAGGATTTCCCTCTCCTCCTTCAACAATGAACATGTTCTCCTTAATTTCTGCATTCTTTCATTCTTTCTCCCAATTCTTCATTGCTTCATTATTTTTCCAAATATTCAAAACCCAACAATATTTATTCATTGAAGATAAGTGTTTCCGAGGACGGAGAACAAGTGTAGTGTGGGGTGATGTTGGGCCTCAGAATATTGGCTAAGTACAAGAAGGTGCATGGACACATGAGGCCTATATGAAGAAGGGAGCGCAAGGTAAAGGCACATAGGACAGGGTTTTAGAAAGGTTTAGTAGAACCCAAGGCGCGTGCACAAGGCAAAGGAAAGGGTTTCAAGGTTTAGCCATATTCAAAATTTAAGGAAGCACATGAGAAAAGTGTGACCTGACTGAGCATGCGGAGTGGATAAGGTGCCATCCTGGTAACTCAATGGTCAAGAAAGGAATATTCCATATGATGGAAGGATCTAGAAAGACATCATTGCAGAAATTGGAGAGCTCGGATGGGAAGAAGCATGCTCCATTGAAGGACCACATGGACACTTGGAAACTGATCTATTACTTCAGGAAGGCATGGTGGTGGATGTTAAAGCTATATATAGAGATGCTCAGGTAGAAGGAATGGAAGGGATTTTGAAAAAAGAGAGGCACCAAGGGAGATATCAAGGGAGGCAGAGAAATTAGAAGAGGAGAGGTGAAGCTCTGCAAGAAATAGTAGTAGATTTTATGGGTTAAGGTTCTCATTAGGAAGGACTATATGAGAGATGACATATGTAGAGGGATGGGTCTATAAACATCTTTGTAATCTGGAAAGTATAGTTTAGGATTCTGATGTATAAGTTTTATCTGTATTAATACATTTGGTATAGTAATGGCCTTGAGGAATGTAATGTGGTTATTGAACAAAGAGTAATATTAATATATGGATTTATTTTTAAATATATACATTGTTCATGGGTATAAACCCTAGTGCCTTTTCTTTGTATTATCAGATATGTTATCTGTTTTATATTTTCCTTGTTATCTAAATGGATGCATTTATATAGTAACTCATCCTAAGACCCTTCAGAATGAATGCATGGTTCTTTCCATTCTCGGCATCTAAGCTTATGTCGGTAGGGAATGTATTCTCACAAAGACTCACAAAAAAGAGGGACTTGGTGCCTGTGTGTAACTCAGGTGAGTGCCCAGTGCCCGTTGGGTGATAGGCCAGCCCACACGGGATTAGACTATTGTTTGTAAGGACATAAAACTGACTACAAGAAGGGGGCATTCTTACTATTCTCTCTCCTTCTTTGCAACATTATCTTATTTCTTGGGGTTCTGACCCCTCGCATCAGGTTGTGTGGTCCCTTTTTGATATGCATAATCATATTTTTGGTATTGCTAATATTTATGCCTCCAATTATGTTGTTGAGTGATATTTACTTTGACGTTGGCTTGTTGATGATCTTCTTAACACACACACATTGGATATTGTGTGTGGATTTGAACATGGTGGATTATGTTGATGATAAAGTGGGGCATATTCTGATGCGGTGGTGTGTGGAGGAATGTGAAGTGTGGTTTTACATGTGTATCAAACTTGGAATTTTTTATCCTAACAAATATTTTTTGCATTCCTCTGATGCACCCATGTTCACCTGGTCTAACCTTCGGTAAGGTTATGATAGAGTTATCAAACGACTTGATCAAGCCTTCATTCCATAATAACACATGTTTTCTTTCTCCCCCAATTCTGGCAGGCCTATTTTTTTTAAAATTAGGTGGCATCTAGCTCCTTTCAAAGCCCATAACTCTCAATTCTACCTCAACACTTCTCACCACTAGCATAAGAGAACTATGGATCATATCATGTGCATTTGGAACCTGATTCAACGTCCTTCTAGTTCATATGGGTGGGTTTTTTTGTGGTTGGATTTCATTAGCAGAGTTACGTCCCTTTTCAATATGTTTGGAAAATAGGTCGTGTTATTCAGAAGAAGGGTGCATAAGGCCTCTTCCTTAGAATATGTCAAAAGTTTGAGAGCCCTTTATTACATGCCCTTCAATACCCACCTTAAGACCAAGGTGGCACAATGGCATCACAAAATCAAGATGGAATAACTTTATCAGGACCACTGAGCACAAATTAGAGCTCAGTTTCATTCACTCAAGATCGGTTACCGAGTTAATAAAAAAATATTTTATTTCATTCATCCTCTTCACACCTCTAGCTTAATGTAGGTAATCAAGGGTATTATTTCTTGTATCAATGACCTCTAGGATGTCCTACAGGATTTTATGAAATAGTATCATGGAGTATTTTCTTCGGAAACTTACACTTTAGATAGGTAGGCCACTTTATTATAGTGCGTTCATTTAGTTCCTTGCAATATTTTCTGAGACTTGGAGAATTTCCTGTTATCGTCCACTTTCCATCAATGACCTTAATGAAGATGTCATGAAAATGAAAATCTAAAAAGCTCCTAGTATTGATGGCTTTCCATGTGAGTTTTATCAAGTTTTAAGGGATACTATTGGTCCTCACCTTCATCATGTGTATTGCGAAGCTATGAACAACAATTCTCTTTGGGATTTGATAAATCAAGGAAATATAATGTTTATCCCCAAAGCTAGAGATCCTAAGCTCATCATTAGCTGGTTTCCAATTACTTTATTGAATTTTTATTACAAGATCATTGCCAAATCCTTAGCCCTTAGGATCCATAATATTTTGTCTCTTATTGTGCAAAGGGAATAAATTGGTTTCATCAAGAGTACATTCGTTTTGGATAACATCATTAGTGTTTGGGAGGGCATGGAGTGCGCCTGATTATCTAATCAAAAGGCTCTCTTCATCAAAATTTATTTTGAAATTTATTATGACAGGATTGAATGGCATTTCATTATTGCTATCCTACAAGCTCTTTGTTTTGGCCCCAAATTCATCCGGTTTATCAATATGCTCTTCCAGGATGCTAATGCTAGGCTTACCATTAACGGAGTCTAATCTGACATTTTTTAGCTGCACAAGTCCATTCGGAAAGGTTGTCCCTTAGCTCTAGTGCTTTATGTGATTTTTGTAGAGGGTTTCAGTTATCGTTCTTGCCAAGTTTGCTTCGCAAGGGTTAGTTAAGGGAATTTCTCTTCCTAATTCCGATATGCAACTTATTAATGACCATGTTTTTTATGAATCCTTGTTAAGATTTTATGAGAATGAAAAGTCTTTTACCAACACCTTGTAATGTCTAGATATTTTTTTCTTGGCCTTCAAGTTCTTCCATTCAATGGAAAAAGACTCAATGCTACAGACAGTCTATGGATCCTATACCTGCATGGCTAGAAAGTTATACTTGGCAGTAGATTCAACTAGGGGTTCAGTTAAAGTTTTTGGGAATTCTTTTTTTTTTCTAGGATATTCCTGCTTAATTTTTGGTCTTATGTTGTCTAACAAGTTGAGAAAAAAATATTTTATTGGATTGCCGAGCCCCTCTCTCTTACTGGTAAGTTTCATATTTTCTCTAAGGTGCTCACTACTAATCATGTTTACCATTCTTCATGTTGGTAACTCTCTAAGGATGTATACGCTAAGTTGGAAAAGTTGTTCTTAGAGATATCTCTTATAGGCTAGACACTCATAGTAACAAGGACTTCCATAGAGTGGCTTGGGACATTTGTTGCTCTCCTAAAGTTGCGGATGGCTTAAGAATCCATTGACATTCGACCGCAAGGCATTTATCTTAGTGTCAAGTGAAATATCAAGAGTTTAGAAGGTTACGAGGCCTGGAAAAACTATTTCTTTTTCATTTTATCTGTCAAAGAGATCATTTGGAAAACAATATTGGAGAAAATTGGGTCTATAAAGGATTTTTTCTCTCCCCGTTTCCAATCAAAATTGGAGGAATGTTGTTTATGAGGAGTATCTAGAAGGAATGGGCACTGGTGAATCCCCACCTAAGATGGGTGGGAGATGATTTTAGGACTGAGGATTTTTATTCATTCACACTATATATGGTGGTCTCTTGTTGTTAATTTTCATAATGTTCCCTTTATTATGATCTCATGGGTTAAAATCATCTGGCTAATTAAGCATGGAATCAAATTTCTCTAGGGATCTTTTCAGTAAATTCCACCCATTGTTAGAAACCCTGGGTCCTTCTCAAAGTGTAATTAAACCTCAAAAATGGAGATAAGGTATCTATTTAGAAAATTCATAATTCCATACCTGAGGAGATGCTTCACAAAATTGAAGTTTCCCCTCCTACTCAATGGTTGTGTTATTAGCACTGGCCCACTCTGATTCCCTTCCATCGATAAAAACCCTACTTGGATACTGGATTTTTGTTCTTTCCCACATTTTGTTCGAGAAATTTAACAAGACCTAGAATTTTAACTCCCCACAAAGGGTCTAGAAGCATAGATTCAATAAGATCTGGAAATATTTCATAGAGATGAAAAAGGATCATTTTCTCTGGTGTATTATTTATAAGGGCTTTCTAGTTAGTAATTGTCTTTAACATATTGTGGTTGTTAATCATATATGTCATGCGTGTCACTGTCCTGAGTCCCTTATGCAATTGTTCTAGTTTTTCTTGCTTTCTAAGTTTGGATGGAAGTGGATTCACTCCCTCTTCCAACCTTTCTACCTTGAACCCTTCACTTGAAAAAATAGTTTTACTACGGGACTTGACCTTGCTTCTTGCAAAATTCAAAAAAAGTTAGCAAATCTTCTATTGAGAAATTATTTTTGAAATTTGGAAATGACTATATTTTTAATAAAACTTCTCTTAGCCAAGAGTTTTCTATGTATGCTAAAATTTGAATTATTACTCATGTGTTTCTTCAGGTCTAGGTCAAGAAGGACAAATTCCTCTTAGATGTGGAACATCTTCATGATCTTCTCACCGACTAGGGTAGCACCCCTTGATTTTTCATCTGGGTTTTTCCTCTACTATGACAATGGCCCCCACCTCCCCCTTGGCCTCATTCTTGTGGCCAAGGTTCTCGTTAACGACAACATGCCTAGGATTGGTGTAGTTCCTCCCCACCTCAACAGAAGACCAATGGAATTTTCTAAGTAATCGATGGCAATGGTTGGGGGGAGCCTCCTGATCCCAAGATGTTGATGGATCTACCTAAGGGGCTCCTCCCTCTAGTCACATTAGTGAAATTGGCTCTGGGTGGCCTCCCTATTTTCTAGCCTCTAATTCTAGGTGAGGTTACCCCTTGAGAAATTTCCTCAGTTGGCTCTTGCAATTTCTTTGACCGGAAAGGATGCTCTTGCCCACAATCAGGGCAATGGGTGAGATCCTACACTGTGTTTCTCTGACCCCCTTGCAATGGGTTGGGGTGATGCTTCACACTCATCACCACCTCTACCTCCTCCTCCATCTGCCATGTTTAATTTTGTTTCTTAATTAACTTCTCTGTGACATGTTATTTGTTCAATTTCTTTTTATATCCCATGGCATGTGTGTTCTTGGTGTGATGCATTTTGGGGTGTGAATTTTCCACCCATTTCTTTGAATTGAAATCCTATATACTTTTTTTAATCTTATCAATATAAAAGTGTGTTTCAATCAAAAAACAAATAAAAGATATTCTCAATTTATTATTGTTTAAATATATATTTACATTATTAATATAATTTGTATATAAATATGTCTAAAAAATGACAATCGTATTTAAATATACAAATCCAAATTATTTCAAAAAATGTAAATATTTTACACCTAAAATCATATTAAAACGTGTAAACGACCGGCAAATGTAACCCTTACTTTGTAATGGAGCCATGGTCAATCATGCAAATGGGTGAGCATGACGTGCCTACCTCAACTAATGTGACTGTATTTCAGGTTCATATCTTTTTATAACGACGTTTTCCTATTATAGTGGATCCAACCCATCATCAATAATTCCACTTTGAAAAATGTGTGGCGTAATTTTATTGCAGAAATTTAGTCCACAACTATAGATGACATACCTACATCAATTTATTTAATGCAATGAACCAATTCTCAAGTATATCACAATCACAAATTTTAATAAAATATTTTTTTATAATGAGAAGGAATTAAAGGTTTGGTTCAACATTTCAGAATTTCAAATAAACTTACAATCTAAACCACGCCAAATAATAATACAAATTTAATAAATCAATACCAAAAATTTATAATAAAATATTTTTAAAAACTTATTATAACAGGGAAAAACATCTTCATCCACATTCCCATCAACATAAAAATCATAATACATTATATATTAATCAAACCAGCTGATAGTGTGAAAATAGAAAGCATCTGTGAAAAACAAATATCACCGACAGTGAATAAAGTGGAATATATTTTCTACGAATATTTTGGCGACACAGATGCAATTCACGTGAGGCCTTTGAAACATTGAGTGTCACATCAAAATGTGTGGGGTGGGAAAGGGGGAAATAGTCTTAGAAATTATGGTAATCAAATTTACAAAATAGTTTCTCCTTTTGTGATGACAAAATTTACAACAAAGATATAAAGAAATTGTATTGTCTATGATTGAACCAGCTGTGAGACACATCTTATTTAATCATAATTTTCTAATATCAACATAACATAATCATAGTTTTATAATATCAACACAGCATAATTACATAATAAAATATGGATTAACTTAAATTACTATGAAATATAGTGAATCTCTGAAATTGCAAAATATTAAAAAAAGAAAATTAACATTCACCTATTTTAAATTAAATCAGATATTATGCTAGTAATTTATAGAAAGTGAATTATTGGTAAAATAATTGTATATGCAAAGAATATTGTAATGACTTATTAGTAATAATTCATGATTAAAAATAGTATGTGTGTGAGTTAGTATATATTACTAATGGACATTGTGCTCGAGTTGTTTGTAATGAACTGAGTAATTGAAGTTGATTAGTAACCAACTACCAGATTTGGGTGGCCGAAAGAATTTAATTTTTCGGGGGTCACTGAGTAATATAAAGATGTGTGATAAAAAGAGCTTTTATTTTTGTATCAATTGAGTATTTTTAATAATTTACCTTTTGGAAGCTCTAACCAAATTTATATCATTTCACCTATGACCATCTTTCTTCTTTCCCTTACCATATGAAAGATAAATGTGTTTACAAGGGAATTCCAATTAATTCTTGCTATCGAATTTATAGAGTGTCTCTTGATTGAATTTAGTGAGAAACTTAGAAATGTTTTGTACGAATAATCAATATTTAATTATATCCCGCAAACATGTTTTGTCTTCACTGTCACCATCGTTGAACATATATACCATTGCATCATTTATTAGCAGCACTTGTGTATTTGTGTTGTATTTTGTTATGTTTATTTCATTGTTAGCAGTCTCATTCACCGCGAAATCATCCACTGTGTGGTCATCCTAATGTCTTGGATTCTCCCGTTGGTAACATATTGTGTGCAACCATATCTCCAAAGTCCATGATAATCCACAGCGTAAAACAAAATTGCCCCCCCTTCTGTGATCGCATACAATTAGCATTTGGGCAGTAATCCACACGGGATGACCTTATCTAGCACTCACAAATATGGTGGATTCCACTCTCCTCCAATAAAAAAATCAATACTAAAAAGTGTTAAACATTATTTATTTTCTAATTGGCGGAGAGACATGGACCCTACCCATTTGTGAGTGTCCGATAAGGATTACAATCTACACCTCATGGAGAGATTCATGCTATGCTCTGCCTTATAAATTGACTATTAACCATCTCACCATTCACTCATGGCATCATGCATGTCAGTATTCTCTGAACCTTAACATTGACCAAACCTACTATTTAAATTAATGATACATTCGGCAGGCACAACCAACGCTCTAATAGTAAGAGCGATCCTTTGCAGTCATCTCACAAAGCTTTCAATGTTTCCTCCACAATGCATCCAACAATAACAGTTTGTTGTGGAGTTGGATCACATTTTGTTTATGTTCAATTTGATGTTTTTTCATCCTCAATTTTCTTAACTCGGGATTCACTTATACTTACATTGCAAACCACACATGTACTGCAGTGATGTCTTGCTCATCTCATCACTAAATCAAATCAAAACTTTTAGCACAACTTCCTACGCCCCACCATTTTACGATCTGGGTCTCTGTGATGTTAATGGTTTGAGATGGATTTCAGAAAAAATATCGTATCAGATTTTTATTCACCCACGCTTGGTTTTAGAGAAAACTTGAAAATGTTATATAGATTTGCTTCATATTTCCACTTCTTGACCTGGAATGTGTCAGCTGTTATTTGCATGTTGTTTTTAATCAAACTGCAATATTTATGATGTTGCATGTATGAATCGATGATTAACAAAAACATAAACAGAAAAAAAACAAAAAAGATTGTCCTTTATCTATAATCCAGAACAGGTCTATGGTGTTTTTGAACCATTATATATTAGAAAACACCAGACGAGTCCAGTATGGGTTTAATCGACCAGATTTTAATATTATAAATATTTAGGTATTAAAATTTGTTGGGTCATTTATATAAAAGTAATTGTTTATGATTTAAAATCATGCGGGGGGAGGGGGGTTTGTTTTAAGTCTGTGTTATAATGTTGTTTAATGTCTAAAATTATTGTAGTGAATCATTAATTTTGTTATTTAAAGATTCACGGTACTACTGGAATTTGTGGTCAGTTATTGGACATTTACTTTGTATTTGGTTGTGTCATTCCGAGTTAAGAGACAATAACATGGTCAATCGTTTTTGTCGTGTCTAAGTATGAGGAAATTCCCCATCTAGCTAAGTTTTAACGGTTTCAATTTCCAGACTTGAAAGTCAAAATCCAATGTAGTAAATGAAAAATTGGGTGGAGGATTGTAAATGAACAAGAAATGGCCTCCCATTAGATATGGGTAAATTAGGATAATGACAAGTAGGGGATGATAAAGCCAACCATTATGGGTCTGGCTCTTTCCTATTCTAAATTGCATTGTGTTGATCTTGAGAAAACATCAAAGGAAATTGGATAGGTCGAAATAAATATCTGTGCAAAGTTTTCAATGCAAAGTTTCTTAAAACTTCAATGTTCAGATTAAAAATGACTGAAGGGATCCCCGATTTCTAGAGCCACAGTCAGATCAATAATAAATCTCTCTTAGAAATAGCAGAATTTCAAGCTCCAATAGAAGATGAGGATTCAAAAGACCTACTTGGTTGAATATTTTTCAATCCAAATATGTAATGTTGTTTTTTACTCTTAATAGAGCCTTCACACAATCTAGAAGATATGATTTCACATCTCTTTTAGTCTGAAGAGAAAAGAACTAAGAAGATGTAGAAGAGAAATTGCATGTACTTATAAAAATAAGCCAAGAGTTATTCTAAAAATAAGGAAGAAATTAAGTGTTTCTTACCACAAGAAAAGGGACATACATCCTAATATTATAGACTTTGAGTGAAGAATTTTCTCAAGGGAAAACTTAAAACAAATGAATCCATATATCACAAAGAAGAACTAGATGAAAGGAAAAGAGAAGCGACTATAATTTATGAAAGTTTCAATACTAATCAAGCAGCACTGATATGGAGGCACAATGAGTAAAGAGGACAATCAACGTCCTCTCATCACTCACTTGTAGCATAAGATAACTATGGATCACATTTTGTGCATTTGGAACCTAGTTAAACGCCCTTCTGGTTCAGACAGGTGGATTATTTAGTGACAGGATGTCATTAATAGAGTTATGTCCTTTCTTCGTTGATTTGGGAAGCAGGTTGTGTTATTAAGAAGAAGCACACATAAGGCCTCTTCAAGGGAATATGTCAGAAGTTCCAAAGGCCTGGACCACTCACCCTTTAACACCCACCTTTAGGCTGAGGTGGCATAAACTCAGGATGGAAGAAGTTTTTCAGGCCCACGGAGCGCAAAATAGAGCTCAGCTACATTGGCTTAAGATAGGTGACTGAGTTACCAAATAATTCTTTACTTTCCTTCATCCTTGTCACACCTCCAGTTTGATCTGGGCTATCAAGGGCACCACTGATCGTCTCACTGACCTCCTAGAGGTCCTGCAGGCTTTTTTGCAACACTACCATGGGGTTTTTGTTTCACAACCTTAAACTCTAGAGAGGGATGTCACCTTGCTTAATTGTCTTGAGGCAGTTCCTTGCAATATTTATGAGACTCAAAAAATTTCCTATGATCATCTGCTTTCTATTGATGACCTTAAGGAAGCTGTCATGTAAATGAAAATTGACAAATCTCCTAGCATCGATGGCTTTCCAAGCGAGCTTTATCAAGTGTTATGGGATACTGTTGGTCCTGACCTTCATAGTGTGTATTGCGAAGCTATGGCCAACACTCCTCTTAAGGATTTGATAAATCAAGGAAATATCAAGTTTATTCCCAAGGCGAGAGACCCTAAGCTCATCACTAGTTGACGGTTGATTACTCTGTTGAACGTTTCGTATAAGATCATTACCAAATACTTAGCTCTTTGGATCTGTAATATTTTTCCTCTTATTGTGCAAAGCGAACAAACTAGTTTCATCAAGATAAGATTCATCCTGGATAACATCATTGTCATTTGGAAAGGTATGGAATGGGCACGATTATTTGATCAAAAGGCTCTCTTCATCAAAATTGATTTTGAAAAATCTTATGATAGGATTGAATGGCCTTTCATTATTACTATGCTACAAGCTTTTGGTTTCGGTCCCAGGTTCATCTGGTCTGTCAATATGCTCTTCCAGGATGCTAATGCCAGGCTTACCATTAATGGAGTCCACTACATTGACATGTTTGAACTACACAGATCAATTCGGCAAGGTTGTCCCTTAGCTCCGGTGCTTTATGTGTTGCTGGGGAGGGGTTCAATTATCTTCTTTCCAAGTTCTCTTCACAAGGGTTAGTTAAGGGAATTTCTCTTCCTAATTATAATCTGCAGCTTATTAATGGCCACTTTGTTGACGACTCTTTCTTAACGTTGTCTAAAATGAAGATTTTGTTACCAACACCTTGCAGTGTGGATATTTTTAATTAGCCTTAGGTTCCTCCATTCAATGGAAAAAGACCCAATGTTACAGACAACCTATGGATCCTATGCCTCTTGGTTAGAGGGTTATGCTTGGGAATTGTTCAACGCGGATGGTTTCAATTCAAGTTTCTGGGCCTTCCTTTATTTCCCATGGGGGGGGGGATTATATATTATTATTGGGGGGGAGGGGGGAGATAAGTGAAGGATAGGGAAAAAATTAAACTCTGCTACTCTGTGTCTTATGTTGTCCATCGATTTAGAAAAAAATTGCTTATTGGATTACCAAGCCCCTCTCTCTTGCTGACAAGTTTCAAATTTTCTTTAAGGTGCTCGTTGCTACTCATGTTTACTATTCTTCATGTTGGGCGCCTTCTAAAGTTGTGTATGCTAAGTTGGAAAATTTACGTAGAGATTTCTTATGGGCTAACACTAATGGTCACAAAGGCTTCCACAGAGTGGCTTGGGACATTTGTTGTTCTCCTAAAGATGTGGGTGGCTTAGGTCTCATTGACATTCAGTTGCAAGACATTGCACTTAGTGTCAAGTGGATTATCGGGGGTTTAGAGGGTTACGAGGCTTCGAAAAAATTTCTTCATCATTGCATATGTCAAGGGGCTTCGTTTGGCAAACAATCCTGGAAAAACTTGGGTCTGCAAAGTCTATTGCTCTCCCATATTCCTATCAAAATTGGAGGAACATTTGTTTTGAAGAGTATCTGGAAGGCACGGGAACTAGTCAAACCCCACTTGAGCTGGGTGGGGGATGGTTTTAAGACCGGGTCCATTAATTTGCACTCTGCATGGTGGTCTCCTATTGTTAATTTTCACAATGTTCCCTTTGATATGGTCCTATGGATTAAAAGCCTCTGGTTGTTTAAGCATGGAATCAAATTGCTTGGGGATATTTTCTATAAAGCCACCCATTCTTGGAAACCTTGGGTCCTTCTCAAAGCACAATTTAACGTCAACAATGGAGATAAAGAATCCATTCAAGAAATTCAAAATGCCATACCTGAGGAGATGCTTCACAAAATTGGTGTTTCTCCTCCTACTCAATGGTGGCGTGATTGGCATTGACTCACAGCAACTCCCTTCAGTCCATGTAAAACTTGGCTCGGTTACCAACTTCTTGCGCCTATGCACATTCCTTTAGAGAAACTGAACAAGACTTGGAAGCTTAACTCCCCACACAGGGTCTAGAAGCACAAATTCAATAACATTTGGAAAGCTCTCGTAGAGCCGAAAAAATATCATTTCCTCTGGTTCTTACTTTATCAGGGTTTGCCGGTTGGAAAATGTCTTCAACATCTTGGGGTTGCTAATCATTTGTGTCCTACGTGTCAACGTCTTGAAACCCTTATGCATTTGTTCTAGTTTTTCCCGCTTGCTCAGTCCGTCTGGAAGTGGATTCACTCCCTTTTCCAACCTTTTCGCTCTGAACCCTTCACCTGGAAAATTGTTTTACTGGGGGATTTGGCCTTGCTTCCAACAAAATTCAACAAATTTTGGCAAATCTTTTGTGCAATTTTTTTTTTTGAAATTTGGAAGATTAGAAATGACTCTATTTTTAATCAAACTTTGCTTAGCCTGGAGTTTTCTGTGTATGCTAAAACTATAATTATTGCTCATGTGTTGCTTCAGATCCAAGTTCAGGCAAAGAAAGTTCGTTTGGAGGTGGAACATCTTTAGGATCTTCTCGCCCAATGGGGTAGCGCCCCGTGCTTTGTTAGCCGGGTTCCATTTTTGCCGCATCATCCTTCTCCACCGCGATGACATTCCCCGCCTCCCCCTCGGCCTCGGTCTCGTGGTCAAGGTGCTCGTCAGCAACAATGTGCCTGGGCTTAGTGTAGTTCCTCCCCTCCTTGGTGGTAGGCCAGTGGCGTTTTCCAACGGCTCGATGGAAATGGCTGGGGGGTCCTCCCCTATCCCAAGATGGTGATGGCTTTGGCTGGGGGATCCTCCCTCCGGTCGCAACAATGGCAGTGGCTCTAGGTGGCCTTCCTCCACTTCGGCCTCTAGTTCCAAGTGGGGTGCCCCCTGATAAATTTCCTCACCTGGCTCTTGCAATTTCTTTGACCAAGCAAGATAATTTGGCTCGCGATCAGGGCGATGGATGGGATCCTATGTCATCTTCTCTTGACCCCCTTGCAACGGGGTGGGGTGATGTTTCATGCAGGTCGTCGCCTCCGCCTCCTCCTCCATCCACCATGTTCGTTGTTGTTGCTTAGTTCACTTCTGTGACTTGTCACTTCTATGACTTATCACTTATGTGACTTGTTCTTTGTTCGTTTACGTTTTGTTTCCCGTGTCACGTGTGTGCCTGCTGTGGTGAATTTTGGGGTGTGACTTCTCCACCTAATTTTTTGGTTGGAAACCCTATGTACTTTTTCTTGATCATATCAATATAAAAGTGTGTTTCAATCAAAAAACAAATAAAAGATTATTCTCAATTTATTAATTGTTTAAATATATATTTACATTTATTAATATAATTTGTATATAAATATGTCTAAAAAAATGACAATCGTATTTTAAATATACAAATCCAAATTATTTCAAAAAATGTAAATATTTTACACCTAAAATCATATTAAAACGTGTAAACGACCGGCAAATGTAACCCTTACTTTGTAATGGAGCCATGGTCAATCATGCATTTGATGCCTACCTCAACTAATGTGACTGTATTTCAGACCTCCTTTTTCATATCTTTTTATAACGACGTTTTCCTATTATAGTGGATCCAACCCATCATCAATAATTCCACTTTGAAAAATGTGTGGCGTAATTTTATTGCAGAAATTTAGTCCACAACTATAGATGACATACCTACATCAATTTATTTAATGCAATGAACCAATTCTCAAGTATATCACAATCACAAATTTTAATAAAATATTTTTTTATAATGAGAATAATAATAATAATGGTTTTTACAGTCCACGATGCCGGGCGGCCTGTTTTTGGGTCTACAAGCGGCTTATAGCATATGGGACTACCTTGTACTCACGTGCGGGAGGCAACTAACTTTGCTACAAACAAGGCGTACATACCCTACCCCCTGCAGGATTTGAACTTGTGACCTCTATTTCAAGAGCACATGTTCTTCACCATTAGGCCAACTCAGGTGTACATTAGGCCAACTCAGGTGTACAATCATGAGCTTAACGTGGCCACATCTACATTTCAGAATTTCAAATAAACTTACAATCTAAACCACGCCAAATAATAATACAAATTTAATAAATCAATACCAAAAATTTATAATAAAATATTTTTAAAAACTTATTATAACAGGGAAAAACATCTTCATCCACATTCCCATCAACATAAAAATCATAATACATTATATATTAATCAAACCAGCTGATATAGTCAGCAGTAATAGTGTGAAAATAGAAAGCATCTGTGAAAAACAAATATCACCGACAGTGAATAAAGTGGAATATATTTTCTACGAATATTTTGGCGACACAGATGCAATTCACGTGAGGCCTTTGAAACATTGAGTGTCACATCAAAATGTGTGGGGTGGGAAAGGGGGAAAATAGTCTTAGAAATTATGGTAATCAAATTTACAAAATAGTTTCTCCTTTTGTGATGACAAAATTTACAACAAAGATATAAAGAAATTGTATTGTCTATGATTGAACCAGCTGTGAGACACATCTTATTTAATCATAATTTTCTAATATCAACATAACATAATCATAGTTTTTATAATATCAACGCAGCATAATTACATAATAAAATATGGATTAACTTAAATTACTATGAAATATAGTGAATCTCTGAAATTGCAAAATATTAAAAAAAGAAAATTAACATTCACCTATTTTAAATTAAATCAGATATTATGCTAGTAATTATAAGAAAGTGAATTAATTGGTAAAATAATTGTATATGCAAAGAATATTGTAATGACTTATTAGTAATAATTCATGATTAAAAATAGTATGTGTGTGAGTTAGTATATATTACTAATGGACATTGTGCTCGAGTTGTTGTAATAACTGAGTAATTGAAGGGGATTACCAAACTACAAGATTTTGTCCAAAAAATTTAATTTTTCTCACTGAATAATATAAAGAAGAAAGAAGAAAAAGAAGCATTTTATTTTTGTTGCAATTGAGTATTTTTAAGAATTTACCTTTTGGAAGCTCTACCAAATTTATCATTTCACTAGACCATCTTTCTTCCCTTACCATAATGAAAGAATAATGTGTTTACAAGGGAATTCCAATTATTCTTTGCTATCTAATTTATGAGTTGTCTCTTGATTGAAGTTTAGTTGAGAAACTTAGAGAATGTTATGTACGAATAATCAAATTTAATTTATAATCCCGCAAACCATGTATTTGTCTTCACTTGCACACATCGTTGAACAATATATACCATTGCATCATTGTAGTAGCATGCACTTGTGTATATTTGTTGTATTATGGTTATGTTATTTCATTTGTTAGCAGTCTCATTCACCAAATCATCCACTGTGTGGTCATCCTAATGTCTTGATTCTCCTCGTTGGTAAAATATTGTGTGCAATCTCATATCTCCAAAGTCCATGATAATCCAGCGTATGCTTCTGTGATCGCATTACAATTAGCATTTGGCCAAGTAATCCACACGGGATGACCTTATCTAGCACTCACAAATATGGTGGATTCCACTCTCCTCCAATAAAAAAATCAATACTAAAAAGTGTTAAACATTATTTATTTTCTAATTGGCGGAGAGACATGGACCCTACCCATTTGTGAGTGTCCGATAAGGATTACAATCTACACCTCATGGAGAGATTCATGCTATGCTCTGCCTTATAAATTGACTATTAACCATCTCACCATTCACTCATGGCATCATGCATGTCAATGTATTCTCTTGAACCTTAACATTGACCAAACCTAATATGTAAATTATGGATACATTCTGCATGCACAACCAAACGCTCTAATAGGAAGAGCGATCCTTTGCGAGTCATCTCACAAAGCTTCAATGTTTCCACATGCATCCAACAATACAAGTTTGTTGTGTGAGATTGGATCACATTTGTTTATGATTCAATTTGATTGTTTTTTCATCAATTTTCTTAACTCGGATTCACTTATACTTAGCATGGCACCACAACATGTACTGCAGTGATGTCTTCGCTCATTCACTAAATCAAATCAAAACTTGTAGCATCAACTTCCTAAGCCACACCATTTTACGATCTGGGTCTCTGTGATTTTAATGGGTTTGAAGATGGATGTCAGAAAAAAATATCGTACAGATTTTAGTCGAACCCACATCTTGGTTTTAGAGAAAACTTGAAAATGTTATATAGATTTGCTTCATATTTCCACTTCTTGACCTGGAATGTGTCAGCTGTTATTTGCATGTTGTTTTTAATCAAACTGCAATATTTATGATGTTGCATGTATGAATCGATGATTAACAACATAGAAAGGATGGTCTTTTACTATATCCAGAACAGTTCTATGGTGTTTTTGAACCATGATATATTAGAAAACAACAAGAAGAGTCGAGGTATGTTTAATCAGACCAGAGTTTAAATATTATAAATATTTAGGTATTAAAATTTGTTGGGTCATTTATATAAAAGTATTGTTTTGAATTTAAAATCATGCGGGGGGAGGGGGGTTGTGTTAAGTCTTGTTATAATGTGTTAATGTCTAAAATTATTGTTAGTGAATCATTAATTTGTTATTTAAAGATTCACGGTACTGAGAATTTTGGGTCAAGTTATTGGACATTTAATTTGTATTTGGGTTGTGTCATTCCGAGTTAAGAGACATAAAATTGTCAATCTTTTTTGTCGTGTCTAGTAATGGAAATTCATCTAGATAAGTTTAACGGTTTCAATTTCCAGACTTGGAAAGTCAAAATCCAAATGTAGTAAATGAAAAATTGTGGAGGATTGTAAATGAACAAGAAATGGCTCCATTAGATATAGGTAAATTAGGATAATGACAAAGTAGGGATGATAAAGCCAAAGCCATTATTGGTCTGGCTCTTTCATATTCTAAATTGCATTGTGTTGATCTTGAGAAAACATCAAAGGAAATGTGGGATAGGTCCTAAATAAATAGTCTGTGCAAAAGTTTTCAATGCAAAGTTTCTTTAAAACTTCAATGGTTCAGATTAAAAATGAATGAAGGGATCCCCATGTCTAGCCACATCAATGATAAGATCTCTTCTTAGAAAAGTAGCAGAATTCAAAGCTCCAATAGAAGATGAGGATTCAAAAGACATATTGTTGAATAGTTTTCAATCCAAATATAGTAATGTTGTTTTTACTCTTAGATAGATGCCTTCACAAAATCTAGAAGATATGATTTCATCTCTTCTAGCTGAAGAAAAAAGAACTAAAGAAGATGTAGAAGAAGAAATTGCATTGTACTTAGAAAAAGAAGCATAAGAAGTTATCTAAAAATAAGGAAGAAATTAAGTGTTTCTACCACAAGAAAAAGGGACATACATCCTAATATTATAGAATTTGAGTTGAAGATTTGCTCAAGGGAAAACTTAAAACAAATGAATCCAATATAATCACAAAGGAAGAACTAATGAAAGAGGAAAGCGACTATAATTATGAAGATTTTCTATACTAAGCAAGCAAGCACTGGATGATGGAGGCACATGAGTAAAGAGGACAATCAACGTCCTCTCATCAATCACCAACAATGAAGCTACATTCAGCACTAGCGGTGTTCATTTTTCAGTGTGTGTTTTTTACATTCCACTGTGTTGTTTTGTAGAAAATAAGAACAAATTAATTATCCATGTTCATGTGTGAGTTTTTTCTTATGAAACCTCCTGATATAAGATATAATGAGAGCTGATAAAAATATTATACATCATGATGTGGTTGTTGGTAAACCACTTGCAAAACCATCATTTTTGGTTGTTGGTAAACTACTTGCAAAACTATCATTATGTTTGTTGGTAAACCACTTGAAAACCATCCTCTTTCAAGGTTGTTGATAAACCATATGTAAAACCATCATTAAGGTTTTTGGTTGTCCTGAGAAAACCACCAGATCATGAGCACGGGTGCATGTATGGGATTCATGTTTTTTCTATGTTTGCACTAAGGGGGGAATGTTAGGAAAATATTGTTTAGTACTCAAACGGTTGTGAGAGTATAATATTGTGGGTAAATGTAATTATGCAATCCACATAAATAGGGTTGAGTGAGTTATAACAACTCACTTATATATAAATGTTTGTTTATGAGTTGTTTCAACAACTCATCAATATTTTGGCGAGTCATTTTAGGAGTGTTTATAGTGCTCCTATTTAAGAGAGTAAAGTCACACACACATGATTGAGCCAAATGAATGAAGATTTTATTGTGTTTAATTTTTGTATTATTGTTTTGAGTTCTATAATAAAACTCTAACCAAACTTACAAAATCAATAAAGAGCCTCTTGCATACCAACATGAATCAAACTCGTGGTTTCCTTGTTCTATAAAGGATCTATAAGCAATGTATGGATACCTAAAGCAACTACTCTAAAAGTTACTAAGAAAATATAAATTTGTTAATCATTTAGACCACATGAAAAATCACCGAAACAATCAATGAGATTATACCAAATTCTGTAAGGATGATGGTGTAACCAATATATGAGTTTATACATATTTTGATGTCATTGTGACAAGAATGTCAATGTTACATTGTTGTCTTTAGGGAAAGACACCTCCCCCATACATTGTAGTAGGGGTTAAATTTGACGGCTAGTTATACTTGTCAAACAAATTTTAGGTGACGGTAATTTTTTAATATTATCCTTAAATAATACAATACACTTTTATTTATACATTATTAATAAAATATATAAAAGATTATTTTCAATTTATTTTGTTTGAACATATATTTATGTATATTAATATAGTTTGTACATAAATCTATATAAAAATGATGGTGATATTTGAAATAAACAAATCATATACAACGAATATTTTTTAAAAAATATAAATATTTTACGTCTAAAATCATGAAAAATGCATAAACAACCCTTAAATGTAACCCCCACATTGTAGTGAACCCTTGGTCGAACGTGCATTTGCCACAAATTGGTGAGAATGACATTCCTCGCTCTGCTGATGTCGCTGTTTTTTGAGGGCTCCCAATTCATGATGTCAAGAAAATACAACCCACAAAGAGGAATATTTGCAGCCTTTTAAAAGGAATTCTTAAGATTTTAAGTTACATCATTATAATACTGTATATGCCGTGTGCCATGATTTGCATTACAACCAAAGAATTGACATTCACCTTAAAACTTCCATTTAATTCCTTTTATAAGGACGTTTCCCCACTATGGTGGATCCAGCCCATCATCAATAACTCCACTTTGGAAAATGTGCCGCCATGCCCATTTCAGAATTTTATTGCAGAAATTTATGGTCTGAATTTGGTCCACAACTGTAGATGACATACCAACATGTATTTCTTTAATGCTATGAACCAGTCATGTATTCACGCATTGCTTTCATAGTCCAATACTCATTTCCACCATACTAAAATACATTTTACATTGTTGGCTCAAGTTCAAGCACAATAATAATGAAGTATAGCACAATCGTAAGATAAATGTCCATTATAAAGCTTACAACGTAACATTGTTGGCACAAGTTTCGGTATGTATTTTTGATAATCAGAGGAAATTAAGATTGGTTCAATGTTTCAAAAAAAATTAAGTTTTAATACAGGATAAATTTTCCTAGAATTTTTGAGTGGCATGTTTCAAACTCAATATTATAAATAAACCGTAAGTTTTGAATCCACGATCTAAACTTCATGAAACCAAGACCAAAATCTTATGATAAAATCTTTTTAAAGACTTATTATAACATAGAAGAAAAGAGAGAGAACAAACAAACATATTCATCCATATCTATTATGCATCGCCATGGAGTTTGGTGTGATAATTTAAAAACAGAAACCACACAGCAAAAGTGCTGCTCACAAACAAGTGTGAAACTGAAAACGAGTATTACCGTACCGACAATGGATGAAATATTGGAGATATGAGTAATGTGAATGCATCGAAATATTTTACGGACACAAATGCAATTCGCGTGATATTGACTGTCGCATCAAAATGTGTGGGGCTATAAGAAGGAAAATATAGTCTAAGAAATTATGGTAATCAAAATAGACAAAATAGTGTCTAAGTTTGAGTTTTCAGATTCCTAGTGAGAAATGGAATAATGGACAATTTTGTGATCACAAATTGTACAACAAAAATGTAAAGAAATTGTATCGTTTATGATTGAATCAGTTGTAACACATATCATATTTAATCATAGTTTTCTTGTAACGTTCACACATGAATAGACCAAAACACAAGATAAAATAAATCAGAAACTTTTTTCCCTCATCACTTGTTACACAACATCGCTTCGACTCACTTAGATTATCCTCATATCACATGAGATGTTTACACAAACAGGAACCCGTATATTCAACAAGATGAGAAAGTGGTTGACACCAAAAAAGAGATGACTCGCACTACTAAGCCAACTTACGTGGCTTGCAAATGGGGAGAGATCTTCATTACAACTACCCCTTATCTCTCCATTAAGGAGTCGTGGCTAGCTTTTATTTCCTCCAAGATAAAACACCCCATATCAACTTCGATATGCCCCTTATCCCTCCATTCTAACACACGCTTATCCTTCCACCAAGACTAGCCACAAATTCCTTTGGTTTCTCCAAAACAAAACACACAATACTTCATATTCCTCCCTTCACTAGCTACACCTTATTCCTCCAATAATCAATGATGAAATCTCACCCCAACAAGAAGAAAAATACCACATGATAACACAAGATGCACATTAATGCCACCTTTTCTCAAATGGAAAAGTACAAAACAACGAATCAACCACAATATGAACTCATGGATAGGAACTTTCCACAACACAACATTTTCATGGTTACATCTTTATTACAATTGAATATTTCATTATTTAACCTAAAATATTTGAAGAGCACTTAACATGTAAACATACATTCTCATTTCCTCTAGACTACATTTTCTTTATTTTGCTTAACATTTAACTTATAATGGCTCCACTTGATTTATTTTGTTTCTCTTACTGTAATTAATTTGTATAACTTCGTTAGAAACATTTTTAAGCACATACAAGACACCTAAAATCCAATTTCAAGCTAAGACTTCTAACTCCTAAAATCATATATACTTGACATTTCATTTCACTTCCTTAACATACGAGAATAGTAACATGAAATCAAGAGTGAAGGAAAATAGGCTTAAGAGTGGAAAAACCCCATTTTCCATATTTGTTACAGCATTTAAACATCAAGTACACACTTCATTCAGTTAATGCATTATTACAACTATGTAATTAACTAATTAGCTGCATCATTCGTGACATGTATGTGAATCATAATCCGCTTGTTCTCGATTAGGATTCCTTGTTTTCAAAATCTATATTACACATTGGGAAACTTGTTTCAATTGCATTAACCTAATGAGTGTTTACATTGAGTAAGGGGTAAGAACATGGTTTTCACTTATCATTACACTAAAGGGGAGAATCTTAACCTTTTACCTTATACTTAAAGTACATATTGTAGATATAACTAGTTGGGAGCATTTATAAGATGCACATGAGTCACATGTGGTTCGTGTTCAAGTCAAGAGTTAATGTTATAATCAAATTGCATGTTCACATGAGGAACCATTCATCTTATCATCAATAACATGAAAAGGCTTCACAAGGGGTTGAAGGGGATAGGTCTCAAATTCTACTTTTACTCCTAATATGACATCTTAAAAATTCAAGATTGATAGATAAGAGTTAAATTACAGATTTTTCCCACGAGTTAACCTCTTAATGGTCATAGGTTTAACCTATTTCCATTTACTCCCAGGATTCTAGGCCCTACTAAAAGTCAACACTAAAGTGTACAAACATCTTTATCTCACAAGACCTTCGTAAAAGCCCAAGGTATTTCGTTGTTACTATCCAAGGTAACACCTCTATCCCTGAGGCTTAAAAAATTTCGCAACAGGGTTCTTTCACAATGTGAGCTTTGTAGAGACCCCAAATTCACATACATATAACCAATATTATCCTAGTACATCTTGTTATTCATCCCTTTATGATTCATTAATTAAAGTGATTAATCATACACATTATACCCCTTTGGTTTAATTAAATTAATCCTTAGTACCCCTCTAGCTAGCTTAATTATCATTTATTAAACAAATGAGTAATTAATTAGTGTGCACATTATAGCTAATTAAATTAGTTATGTAAATGGGAAAGTGTACCTATTTTCCTAGTCAACAGCCACTTGGACTCCACTTCACCAGTCCAGTCAAATCCACTTCACCAGTCCAATCAACTCAGGTTCTAGAATCCTAGAAAGGCGGGGGCAATTAAATTGCACACACAACCACCTTTCTATATGCAACTTCTACTAATTAAATCCCTTTACTACCCCTCAATGGAATTTATCTTCCTGAAATTGCTGCAACTTCCTCAAAGGTTTTTTTTTAGCATGTGCATTTAACCAATCTCAACCAGCTTCAAACCACTGATTAGCCTTATAAAACACATGTTTATCCTCTTACAAATACTCTTGGATCATTGTATAATCACTCTGCTTAAATCCTCGTTGATTTTCCATACAATAACTCATGTCAAATTTGCTCCAACTTCTGTTATTTTGGAAGCAATAATCTAAGCCAACATCTTCTCATAGCATTAGTCTATTTCCCGTTTATAGGTCATTCAAGAGCACCCACGATCAATATTTTACAAGGTTACACAAGCTAAGCTTCCACAACCTTACATCGATGTTTACAAGGAAGAGTTATAAAAAGGTTTGCAAGTCGTTTTGTTTGTCTTCCATTTTTGTTTTTTTCACTGTTCAAATTATGGCACGCCCGGTGGGACCTCACCTATTTTCCATTCATTTTTGTTTCAAATTTTATTAATTTATATGTGGATTTATTTGATTTAACCTTATTTTTAGTGTGTTTTTGTTGTGCAGTTGTGTTTGCCGGATTCTGAGGGAAGCAAAAATCACATTTTATTCAACTCATAATACATTTTTATTGTGTAGTTTTACTTACAAGTGTTTGTTGATGTTATGGAGAAACAGAATCAATTCAATTTTAAAAATCAAATCTATAAAAAAAAATATGCACCTATAACCTCAACTCCCAACCCATGCTCCGCCCTGCAGACTACGCCTATACACTACCCCTTACCCCGATCTAGACATGTCCTTGTTCTGCACAACTCGCTACCTCGAGCCTCTTTCACCACTCACTCTCCCTACATCCCTCACCAAGCTACTTAGAACCCATCCCCTTGAACATACCCTGCAAACCTCCTACCACAACTCCAATATTGCTCGCCGAGCGAGCCGCAGAAACCCTCACCCAACTCACCTCCCGTCAAGTGACCCTGCACCATCGAGAAAACCTCTTGCTTTCCATTTTCACTACGTCGATGCCTAGATCCCTCAAATCCCACCATCCCCTGTCCCTCCCCGACTCCCTGCCTCATGCCGTTACCTCCCCCCGAGCCCCAACCCTGCACGCATCTGTCCAAATCCCTAGACAACAGCCACAACGTATCAGATGCATAACTCGAGTCGCTTGAGCTCCCTGCACCACAAACCAACACAACCGTAAACAAATAACAAAGCCACGAAAACCAATACCATATCCTTCGTGTATTTTAGGTTTAGGTCATAATTTAAACATAGGTTTTATTTTTTCTATTTTTATTTAATTTCTTTACTCATTAACTAAAGTTTAGAAATTTAGGTTTCATGTTTTATTATTTCTTTTATTATTCCTATTATCACAACTCAATTTCATTAGATTAACTCTAACTTGTTTCTTTTAATTAGTTAGGCTCTTTAATTTTCTATATTAATTAATTAGCTTTGTTTAATTAATTAATTACTTAATCAACTTAGGTTTTTTAGTTTACTTAGGCCTTTTTAATCCTAAATTAGTTAATTGTAATTAATTAGTTTGCTTAATTTTATTAGGCCCTTTTCAACTAATTAGGTCATTTCATTATTCTTTTTTGTTAGTTTTCCTGAAAATGACTAATTGTAAAACTTGATTTTACAGGACTGTGGGACGTTTAAAATCCAATTTATTTTCACTTTTTAGGTTATTTTATCAATGTTTCCTTGCTTAGAACCCTCATGCTTAATTTTTTTCTCGTCACTTTGCTTCATCGAACTAATTGTCAAACTTGCATTTACAGAGTTACTAGATGTTTTCGTCGCACAAACTTGATTTTAACGATTTTTTGTTAACCTTTACTCGTTTTTGCAATGTAACTGACACTTTGTAACATTTTTAACATGTGTTTCCATTTTATTTTTTCATTTTTGAGAATTTAGTCACAACACACTCCATGTATATGCTCTTCTCTCGTGCTTGTTACAAGTAACCTTGAGAATCAGAAACGTGATTGTGTTGTTTTTCATTATTTTCTCTTTGTTCACCTTGGGAAAACTACTAACACTTGTTTGCAGGACCGTATTAAGAAGACCACATCAAAAATACTAAATGCAGGTTGCCTCGATCATGAGCTAAGAAAACTACTAATTCATTGTGTGCAGGGAATCTTTTTAATCAAGATAAAATAAACCATTCACACTGTATTTGTTGGTGTGGTTGACAATGCTATTTTCCAACTATTATAACTCTGGGAACTGCTTTGGCATAAGCCATAAAACTCATTTGAGGAGTACCACAGATACCCCAACGTAGTCAGCACATTGAGGGAACTAGATGATGAAACGAGTACCCCCATCCCAACTGACTAGTCAATAAGTGCAGCAAGTTGGTAGACCAAAAAGTGGACATGAAAACTCAAAATTCATGTACCACGATTATAGTTTTTAAACCGCGATTGCAAACTATTTTCTATAGGTTTGGGAATTTTTTAACCTAAAACCGCAATTGTGGTTTATGAACCACGATCGCAGTCCTCTGAGACAAAAATAACATACCCGTGACCCCTCATTTCCCCCCATTTTCCCCTGCGAACCGCGATTTCTCCTCCACTGTTGGCACTCATGCTTAGAATACCCCCTGTAAATTTCTCTTCAGACTTATGGATCCCGAAATTTTCAACGATGCCACCAAGACAAATAGGTAAGCCCTCAATTTTGATCAAATTTCTTGCATTTTAGGTTTTTTTGTGATTTTCATGAGTTTTTCAATTTTTTGTTTATGTATACAATTTATTTGTTTGGCAACCTCATAATCCTGTAAACCATCCAAATATTCCTCAAAACCCTCCTCCAAACATAGATCCGCCTCATGTGGCTCCTTATGTCCCCACAGAACTAGCAGGAACACAAGCTAATATTGTTGGAAGAATCCGAAAAAATAAAATTGCCATTGAGAACCTTGTTCAGACATTAAGACAAAATCATGCCACAAATTTGTCCCACATCACATTACAAACATTAATTGGAGAATTCGACTCCACAACCAACCAAATAGACAGATGGAATACCTTTAGAGCTAATTGTAGGCGGTGGTATGTAGATAAATTATCACATGCGACCATAAAAGACAAAAAAATGCAAAAGATTGTATTTGTGCATTATTTACTGACCCGATAACCAATTCCCCCGCGTGAATACTTGCAAATGACTTCCAATACATTGGTGCCACAATGATTGAATCAAGAACAATTTTTGGGACCAATGGTGGATAGTTTTTTATTATCCACCATGCAACAACAATGATGTTCCTCTCTATTTTTTGAAGAAATTATATTGCGAGTTCGTGCTTAATGAGGTCCCAAATTATTTTGAATTTTCTAAGTTTTATGGGTGAGGAGGTGGCTCTACACATAGTAGACCAGGTGCACACGTTGGTCAACCTAGGACTCCCCATGCTCCAAAACCCCCACTACCTTCAATTATCCCTCCTATAGTGAAGGAGGTTGTGGTGATTGACACACTACATGCATTGAAGGAACTCACTGACACTATGACCCATCATAGTGAGAAGATTGCATCTTGGTGATGTTGGTGGAGGCACCAGTTCTAGCGCACCACACCATTGCAGATCATGTGGTGTCGTATGCACTGCTGGAGAGGCATCATTTGTTGGATCACATGATTTCTTTTCTTTAGATGAGATGATGGCGGATGTTTTTGGAACTAGTACAAATGATTTTGGTCTTTCACATTTAAATATCAAATAAATATAATATATATATAAAATATTTTATTTCATTTGAGATTTTAATATATATGTATTTTATTACGTCATGTACATACATTTAAAAACTAATATATTTTTTTATTTTAAACAATAAGAGCCGGTGAAGGACACATTCAATGTCAACATGCTAGCTACTACATTTGGTTTTAAAGTTCGTGTATAGTGTTTCATGTGTACATGTACATATTAATATGTCTTTCTTTTATACACAAGGGCTTGGTGGGTCATCATCTGGTTTGGGCATTGAGGCTACTGACATGCCTCACGTGACTTTTACATAGGTTAGTTTCTCTTTACATGTTGTTTCTAATTGTGGAATTCTCTAGTAGTTTGCAATCCCATAACTCTAGCCAATATAATTTTATCATAACATTAAGCCCTTATGATGCAAGGGTTAAGTTTAACACTCTCCTAGATATTCAAACTCTCCTTTTTATCATGATCATGGACACTTACCTCTATGCTAGACATGTTTCTAGAGCATTCCATCTAAATATTAACCCTCTTCATTATTAGTTCTATGCATTCTTTATTAACCATCTAAATGTTGCTAGAATTGTTAGTTCTATACATTCTTTATTAACCCTCTTCTCTCTAAACAACAAAGAGATGACAATACGGGATAAGTTACTTATACTTCTAAATATATCATGGGTTCCTTGGTTCATTTTTATCACCAATACTCCCTATGCAATTCTATACACCCAATCTCATATTATATATGTTATTCATCAAGTTTCTCTATATTTGCATTCTCATATACACAATGGATATAGCTTGGTGACCTGCCTAGAACCAAGTTCTACATATCAAATACATTCCACATCTTTAATGAGTTACTTCTTGAATATCTCTAATAATCCTTAATTTGTGACTTAATAATGTCCTGTACAGTCAGATTTCATTCAACTGATGAAATTTTCTTTATTCCTACACCCCTAAGATCATTCAAACATATCATTCATACCTGATATCACCTTCATACCTAGTCTAAGATCATGATTTATCAAATTATAGTGAGAAGCCTAAATTTTACCTTCATTTTTGTACATTATACTTTTACCAAGTTGCTCGAAATAAATTTTAGCTAGATAAATTTCGCTACACTTATGACTACATGTTTTTTGTACAACTTATGACTGCTAGAGAAACTCATCCCTATATGCAAACTATGGAGGCTGTTATAGATGTTGCCATAGCGTCTACAAATCCACTAACTCAAGTACAATTTTTAAATTTGTTAAATTTTGGAGGAATTTTTTCTTACTACTTATCTACAATATCAAATTGTACATGAAATATTTAATTTGAACTATTTATTTGTATGTAGCCTACCCCTCGTGATTCTACCGTTGACCCTATAGTGCGTCGATGAAAAATTGATAGGGATTATGAGATTGTGGTAAAATTTCACATGCATTATCAATTCTAAGTTTCTAAAATTTGAATGTATTTTAAAATTTTAGGTGTTAAAAACTTGATGTTTATGAATGTGCAGGCTAGGTTGCAGGCCAACTTAGAGATGCCTAAGACCACACAAATGAAATATGTAGTGGCATATCCCTCCACTACATCCACAGGTCGTGGAAATGCTTTTTCTAGCAGGATGAAGAGAGGGAAGATGTTTCATGATTAGATTCATAGGACCCATGTATAGATATATATGTCATTTGGTCCTAGTTCATGAGTCTTCATAGTCCATGTATACAACCTTATGCAACTACATGTGGTCCTATATGTATGACACACTTAGTTCGATACATTATTCTTATATTTTCAGAGACATGTGGCACACTTGTATTTTGATACATTATATCCATGTTGGTTTTCATAATGATACTACTTCTATGTTTGATTTGATTTCATTGCACATGATATACTTCTATGTTTGTTTTCATAACCATATTAGTTCTATGCTTGATTTGATTTGATGTCCTCGATTATTTAACCATTATCCATATGATATATATGATATATGATGTTATGTTATTCTTATGATATATGATATATGATGTTATGTTATATAATGGTTTTGAAGGTTCTTGGGTGCAAGATCATTTTTTTTCAAGAGATTCAAGTGTGGAGTTATATCAATTTTCTTATTTTAAGCATGTGGATAACACACTCCAAAGTGGGAAAAATATACACAATTAAAAATGGTCTTGAGGGATTTATTACAAGTCATTTTATATGTTTTTAATGTACTTACAATTTATTTTTTAAGTATTAGTCCAAATTAAGTTTTATTGATGTGTGTAACAATAAGGTCCTAATTTGAATTCACTTGTTTAAAAAAATACACAAAATTTTTAGTTTATTTGGCACAAGATATGTAAAAAATATTCTTAACACTCTATTATGTATTTACATGCTTTAAAAAGATATCAAATAATCATTAGAGTATTTACATGGTAATGTGTTTACCTTGTTGCAATCTCATTTATGCGAGCTGAGTAGTGAGAACTCATGTCATGGGACGTCGTGGGAGTAAAATACCACCGCCAACGTGTCTAGTTTGGGGGGGGGGGGGGGTAATATACCTTTGGGTGCTATAGAGGGCTCCAAGGAGGCCCGGTTTGGAGTCAGACCACCCGATCGAGTCAAGAACCCCTTCCCTATTAATCCCAATTCACATTTTCAACGAAAAATTTTGGCGATCAGAAATTGGAGCTCGGTCATCCAAACGAGAACCATCTAAGCCAAAACTTGAGTGAAGGATTCCTCTAGTCACACCCAAGAATTCAGGGTCATAGCATTCCTTGAGCCTTCGTGGCATAATTGTTTTCAAATTGTCTTTTTTAGGCAGTCCTAGGAAATTAACGGAGCCAAGTAATGAGAAGTCATGCCTCGAGATGTCGTGGCACCGAAGTGATGAAACCGACACATTTGGGTGGCCAAGTAAACACTAGGGAAGACATCGTTTCGGTGTAGTAGAATGTCCTTGCTTCTGGGCTGCTTCATTCAGGTGTAGTCCCTTAGGAGCCCTAAGACCAAAAAAGCGTACAACTTCGACGGGTGATTACTCAGTCTCCGTGGCACCTAGAGACATATTGTTAGATCCTACACCTCGGCGTAGGACCATATATAATAGTATGTCTCGGTTTTTTCCATCTCCAATCGGTGCTCTCGCTGCCCTATTGCTTGTATACGCGTGAAATAATGTAGCTTGAGTCAGTGTAAGGTTGTCAAATGCTATATTTTACAAACATTGGGTCATGACACCAAACCAACTACGTTAAAATGTCCAGGAGGCCAGGTAAATGATATAGGAGGAATTATTTTGGTGCGGGACAATGTCGTTGCTTCCGAGCTACTCCGTTCGGGCATAATCCCTTAAGAGCCCTGAGACCAAAAATCCGTACAACTTCGATGGGTGATTACTCGGTCTCCGTGGCATCTAGAGACGTTTTATTAGATCCTACACCTAGGCATAGGGACCATATACAATAGTGTGTCTCGGTTTTTTCCATCTTCGATCGGTGCTCTCGCTGCCCTATTATTTACATACGCATGAAATAATGTAGCTTGAGTTAGTGTAAGGTTGTCAAACGCTATATTTTGTAAACAATGGGTCGTGACACCAAACCAACTACGCCAAAATGTCTAGGAGGCCAGGTAAATGCTATAAGAGACATTATTTCGGTGCGGGACAATGTCCTTGCTTTCGGGCTACTTCGTTCGGGTGTAGTCCCTTAAGAGCCATGAAACCAAAAATTCATACACCTTCGACGGGTGATTACTCAGTCTCCGTGGCACCTAGAGATGTCTCGTTAGATCCTACACCTCAGCATAGGGACCCTCTATAATAGCCCATCTCCAATTTTTTCCGTCTCAAATCGGTACTCTCGCTGCCCTATTTTTTGCATATGCACGAAATAGTGCAGTTTAAGTATGTGTAAGACTGTCAAATGCTATATTTTGCAAATGGTGGGTCGTGGCACCAAACCGACTACGCCAACACATCCGTGTGGCTAGGTAAATGCTAGAAAAGGTGTTGTTTTGGTGCAGGACAATGTCGTTGCTTTCGGGCTACTTCGTTTGGGCGTAGTCCCTTAAGAGCCCTGAGACCAAAAACTGTAAAACTTCGACGGGTGATTACTTGGTCTCCGTGGCACCTAGAGACATCTTGTTGGATCCTACACATCAGCTTAGGGACCCTATACAATATCAGGTCTCGATTTTTTCTGTCTCTAAGCGGTCTTCTTATTGCCCTAGTGTTTGCATACGTGCGAAATAGTGTGGTTTGAGTCAGTGAAAGGCTATCAAATGCTATATTTTGCAAACAGTGGGTCGTGGCACCAAATCAACTACGTCAACACGTATGGGTGGCTAGGTAAATGCTAGAGGAGGCATCATTTTGGTGTGGGACATGTTAGAGTAGATATTTACCTTAGCTCATGTTCACCTAGGTACTTTATTTACCTTTATTGTATTTATCCTCACCCACTTATGTGTGTGGATATTTCTTTTATCTTATTTAGATATTAGGAGATATTATCTAGTTGTTAGGTATAGTTCTTTCCTTGATATATGGTATTGCCTAGATCCTTGATGTCTAGCTCTCTCCTAAATCTATGGTCTTGACTAGTTCTTTGATAACTAGTTATTTCCTTGATTTATGGCTTGATCTATGACCTTGACTGATTCTTATATTGTTATTCTTTGCATATTTAAGTAAGGCCCATTCTCAATGTATTACATTGAGTTCCATAATAATATATGATAGTGTTGCTCATTTGTTTGCAAAGGTTTATGTAAAGTTATTCTGGCGAATTGCTTTCATCTTATAGATCATGGTGTTTGATTAGCATTTGTGTTCTTGGCTTGGTACGATCTGGTTATCGTTCTTTTCATGGTATCAGAGTTGGAGATTGTTGTTGACATCCGTCTGTAAGTTTTATTTTGTAAATAAATTCATTGTATATTCATATATTTGGGATTTATTCGTATGTTGTTGTTGCATGCATTTTTATGGAAAAAATAGGCTTCCCTTAGATCTAGAATGCGTGAAAACCCTAAGATCGACTATAAACTCAACCTTTTCTACAGACAGTCAGTTTTTGGTTCACCTCGGGATTCGTGCCCACCAGAAAAAAAATCATGAGAGGGCTTAAAGATTTTGATTCCTACTAATAGGTGCTTAAATTCAGCCCACTTTAATTTTATTTGTATGGTGAAGGCAACAACAATTTATTTTGTTTCAGTGGCAACTAAAATAAATAACACAGCAAAATATTAAAAAGCTTGTATCTTTTGATCGGTAACTCGGTTTTGAGTGTCATTTTTTGTAAAAGTTCTTGTTTTTTCATGCCCTTTCCATTGGAAATATTTATTTTGAGACTTACACTATAATTATAAAGTGTCAAATAGGGAGGAGTGTTGTAATCAATTATGGATGCAATTTCGGTCCAGCCCGACGTCCTAAACTTCTGGGAGTTGTATTTTGTATCTATCATGGATTCTGAGAATGATATGCTTTTCTATGAAGTATGTGGAATTCAAGAGGATAATGTACAATTTGTGGAAGAAAATAGATCACTCAAGAAGTGAAATTCTCTTCTATAGTCACTCATTCACGATAAGGATACAATAATACACTTCCTGCAGAACAAACTTGCTAGCCTACAACATCACCATCATATTGTAGATGACCATATCTATGCTCCTAGTCCACTTGTAGCTATTGGTTCTGCACCCACTAACATTGATCTGTCAGTCTTTGAGTATGTTCCTGCTCTTGATACTCATACACCTATGAAGCTTGTTACTGCATGCTCTTCCACATCTATGCCTATTACAGTACCACATGGTGTGTATCCTACTTCTGCTCAGTTGCATGGATTTTTTAAGAATCATACCACTACATTCAGTTCTCGCATGCTCCGTTCTATGGGTCTCACTAGTAGAGTTATTGGCAGACATTCATAGGGTATTGTTTCCTCTATTCCACATGTTAAGTGGAATTATCACCATGACATTGGTTTTCGTGCAGATACTTCATTGGGATCACACATTGACAGAGCTCCTTTTTTATTCGTTCGACTCTTTCTGAAAATCATGAGCAACACATGAGTTCTGCACCTTCACTCAGGCTTGAGAAACCTAAGATTTCAGTTGTCAGACATGATCAACCTGACACACATTTTGATGTTCTTTTGCATGCACCCATTGTACATTTTGCACCAGGTCATATGTAGGCATCTTCTTCATCCATCCATGTTGATTTGGGGTGGATATCTAATCACTCATGGTGGTGACATAGGCATTCATTGAGAGGACTCTACAGGCGTGGCTCCTCCACCATTCGGCCTCTTGTTCCACTTTCTATACCTTTTGCATTGTGATGCTTCTTGTTTTGAGAATTTTTCTTTAGTAGGTGTAGTGTATCTCTCTTGTTTGTTGAGAGATTTTGTATCTGTATTTTTGACACTTTTGGCATGTTGACAGTATCTCTTATGGGGGATCTATTCTGTTGCATTACAGTGTTAGTTTGTTAGTGTTTCAGTAGTTGTTTTGACAACTCATACAGATTTGTAGCGTCACTCCACCCATTCAACAGTATGGGGGGTGTGGTGTTGATCCTGCTTCTTCGGGTTTTGTGACCTTGCCTTGTTACCTTGGCTTTTCTTGGATCATGACACTCTGGATTTTGTGTCCTTACCTTGTTGCTTTTGTTTTTCACTCCCTCCCATACTGCTTTGGTTTTGGGTACCTTGTGGTGTCACTTTTTTCCCAGTTATTGTACATGAGTACCTCATCAGGCCTAGTTGTCGAGACTCATAGTGTGGACATACCACTTCTATTTTGGCCCCTAGCTTCACTTGAGGGGGGTGTTAGAGTAGGTATTTAGGTAATTTAATTACCTTTATTGTATTTATCCTCACCCACTTATGTGTGTGGATATTTCTTTTATCTTATTTAGATATTAAGATATATTATCTAGTTGTTAAGTATAGTTCTTTCCTTGATCTATGGTATTGACTAGATCCTTGATGTCTAGTTCTCTCCTAAATCTATGGTCTTGACTAGTTCTTTGATGACAAGTTATTTTCTTGATTTATGGCTTGATCTATGACCTTGACTGGTTCTTAGATTGTTATTCCTTGCCTATTTAAGTAAGGCCCATTCTTAATGTATTGCATTGAGTTCCATAATAATATATGATATTGTTGCTCATTTGTTTGCAAAGGTTTATGTAAAGTTATTCTAGCGAATTGCTTTCATCTTATAGATCATGGTGTTTGATTAGCATCTGTGTTCTTGGCTTGGTACGATTTGGTTATCGTTTCTTTCAGGACAATGTCATTGCTTTCGGGCTACTTCGTTCAGGTGTAGTCCCTTAAGAGCCATGAGACCAAAAAATCATACAACTTAGACAGTTGATTACTCAGTCTCTATGGCACCTGATACATCCCATTAGATTCTACACCTCAGCATAGGGACTCTACAATATCCTATCTTGGTTTTTTTCGTCTCCAATCGGTGCTCTTGTTGTCTTATTGTTTGCAAACGTGCGAAAGAGTGCAGTTTGAGCCAGGGTAAGGCTATCAAACGCTATTTTTTTACAAACAGTGGGTCATGGAACTGAACTGACTGCTCCAACACATCTGAGTGGCCAATTAAATGCTAAAGGAGGTGTCATTTTTGTGCAGGACAATGTCGTTGCTTCCGGGCTACCTCGTTTGGGTGTAGTCCCTTAAGAGCCCTGAGACCAAAAAAAAGTACAACTTTGACAGGTGATTACTCGGTCTCTGTAGAACCTAGAGAGATCTTGTTGTAAGCTACACCTTGGCATAGGGACCCTCTACAATTTCCTGACTCAGTTTTTTCTGTTTCCAATCGGTGCTCGTGTTGTCCTATTGTTTGTATACGCGCGAAATAGTACAGTTTCAGCCAGGCTATTCAGCCAGGCTAGGGCTGTCAAACACTATATTTTGCAAACGGTGGGTCATGGAGCCAAACTGACTACGCCAACACGTCCAGGTGGCTAGGAAAACACTAAAGGAGGTGTCATATTGGTGCGGCACAATTTCGTTGCTTCCGGGCTACTTCATTCGAGCATAGTCCCTTAAGAGCCCTAACACCAAAAAACCGTACAACTTCGACGGGTGATTACTTGGTCTTCGTGGAACCTAGAGATATCTCGTTGGATCCTAAAACTCAGCGTAGGGAACCTCTATAATAGCCTATCTCAGATTTTTCATCTCCAATCGGTGCTCTCGCTTCCCTATTGTTTGCATACGTGTGAAATAGTGCAGTTTGAGCCAAGGTAAGGTTATCAAACGATATATTTTGTAAACGGTGAGTCGTGGCACCAAATTAACTACGCAAACACGTCTGAGTGGCCAGTTAATTTCTAGAGGAGGTGTCATTTTGGTGTGGGAAAATGTCATTGCTTCCAAGCTACTTCATTTGAGCGTAGTCCCTTAAGAGCCCTGAGACCAAAAAACTGTACAACTTCGATGGGTGATTACTAGATCTCTGTCACACCTAGAGACGTCTCGTCAGATCCTACACCTTAGTGTAGGAACCTTATAGCCTATCTCTATTTTTTTTAATTGTTTCCATCTCCAATCAGTGCTCTCACTGCCCTATTGTTTGCAAATGCACCAATTAGTGCAGTTTGAGCCAGTGTGAGGTTATCAAACTCTATATTTTGCAAACGATGGGTCATGGGAGCAAACTGACTATGCACACGCATAAGGATGGATTGTTAAACACTTGGAGAGGCATTTTTTTGGTTCCCTACACTCTCAGAACTTCCAAGCTACCTCCTTCAGAGCCAAGAACCCCTTCCATAGGTACATAAATTGTTGTTAGTATTCATTTTTATACCCACCAAAGAACAAGGGAATCCCATGGACGTCAGCCTATCACCCAGTGGGCACTAGGTGCTCACCCGAGGCACACGTGAGCACTAAGTCTCTCTTTTATGTGTTTTGAGTGGGAAAACATCATCTATGATCCAAACTTTAAAGAAAGTGAGTGGGAAAGACACATGCGAACATCTTAGAGCTCAGAATGGCCCTAGATCATTGCATTCATTACAGACATAGATACTTTAATAGACTTAAAGAACTGAATCAAAACAGAAAGGAAAATGCATAGGGATTCATATTTATCTTATAAACATACATGAAAAATAACTATGAAGAATCATGTATGAATCCGAACCAAGAAGGATCATATTCAGATAACTTGGTAACCTCATTACATTCATTAGACTTATTACAAAACACCACATTATGAAAAACTGAAGTCATGCATCATAACTAGATCCATATCCTTTAGCTCTCAAAAAGAAATTTTATACCCACAATCCCTTGATACATCCTACTCCTATATTTCATCTACCCAACCCAATATGACTCCTCACAACATTTCTATAGAGCTCTGCTCTCTATCAATCTCTCTCTTTTCTTCTACGGGCGCTTGTATTTATAGGCACCCTGAAGTGCCAACTTATCCTTCTACGGCCTCAGATCCGGTTCCAAGTGTCTGAATGTGGTCCTCCATGGGAGCATGCTCCTCTAGGATTGAGATCTCCACTTTTTTCCATGATGGTCTTCTAGAAGCTTCCATCACAGGGCATATTCCTTCCTAGGCCAACCTGTCGCCAGGCTAGCACCTTATCCACTCTGCATGCGCAATCGGGTCACGCTTTTCTTGTGTTCTACCTGAGACGCCAAATATGGCTAAGTCCGGAGACCTTTTCTATCGGTGTGTAACACGGTCCTTCTAAAACCCTCCTAAAACTCTGCCTTGCATGCCTTCTTCGTGCACGCCCATCCTTCAACCTAAGCCTTGTGCGCCCATGTGCCTTTGTGTACTTAATCAATATTTCAGGGGCCCAACAAGCTACCTCCTTCCAAGCCAAGAACCCCCTCCATAGGTACATAAACTGTTGTTAGTTGCTTCTCTTTCTTGTAAAACAATGAAAGCTTCTCTTAGCTTCGAAAATATTAAATTCTCTACTAACAGTGCTAACCATGTGAAGGTGGAAGCTTTTTTGGCACCACTAACCTACATAAAAGTTTTTTTCAAAGAAATTTAAGTTGAATTAAAACCATACTAGATATATAAAAATACACAAATTTAATAAAATATATGAACTTGAATGATCTAGTTGAAAATTTTAAACACTTCAAAGAAATTATATATACCAAACGAACATCTAAATTCTTTCCAATGAACCATCAGGTTGTGAAGGTGGAAGCTAATTTGGTACCACTAATCTGCATAAAAGTGTTAAAGTCTAAGAAATTTTAAAATTTAAATCAAAACCATACTAGATATATACAAAATACACAAATTTAATAAAATATATGAACTTGAATGATCTATTTGACAAATTTAAACACTTCAAAGAAATTATATATACCAGAAGAACATATAAATTCATTCCAATGAACCATCAAGTCGTGAAGGTGGAAGCTTTTCTAGTACCACTAACTTGCATAAAAGTGTTAAAGTCAAAGAAATTTTAAAAGTTAAATAAAAAACATACTAGATATATATAAAAGACACAAATTTAAAAAATATATGAACTTGAATCTAGTTGAAAAATTTAAACACTTCAAAGAAATTATATATACCAGATGTGAGCATATAAATTCATTCCAATGAACCATCAAGATCGGATCTACTCTAAATTGCGGACATGATTGCTTCATGATCTGACTCTCAAACCTTCCAAAGAATCTTATTATTAGGCCTTCCTCGATATGTATATAGCTGAATATTTGTCACTAGAACAAGATGCGAATATAAGAGTATTTCCCTGTGTGTCTCAAAGTCTTCAAACACCCAAATAGAGGAATTTTTTAATTGATATAGTTGAAGGCAAGTTCCAGTAACTACCATTGACCTTGTAGGGTACTCAATATCTTCGTCATCTATAATAGGAGAAGTCGACTTTTTTTTTCCTAGATGCAATGACATAAGAAATAGTTTGTTCCTTCTTCATTGTCTTTTGTCGCAATAACTACAAACACATGTCCTACAACAAAAATAAAGGTTTCAACTCAAATTTAAATTACATATTAATTTCAATGGACATAACTGAATACAAAAATTGTAAATAATCATTTACCTTGCGTTGGTTTTAGATTTGCACTTGGAATGAAACCAAAGTCAGGGGAAAAGCGAGTCCCTCCTCTTTAATGGGAGAGGTTCCCTTATTGAAAGCATGGGCAAAACTTATGTACAAATGCACAATCTTTCATTCAATGGTGGTTTCCCGACATCCTGAAGTGTGCTTTATACCTGGAAAGTTATCAATACATGAGGATAGAAGAATTGAAGAGAGGAGGGAGGTAGAAGAAGACGATACTTTTAGGGAAAAGAAATGGTAGAGAAAACCCTTTTATGTATTGAGAAAATCAGATACAGAATAGAACCATTCACGTTTATAACGGGCACAATCTACAGACTCAAATTTTTTGAGATTGAATAAACTAGAACACAAAGTTTCTAAGCATGCAAGGATTAAATGATTCACAAATCATAGTAAGAAGGAAAGAGAAAGCAGAAGAAAAAGGGAAAAACTTTATATTAGTTTCTTCCAATTAGAAATTACAGTTCCAGAATGTCAAAATTCCAACCCGAACAATGGCTTTGAAAGCCCATGAAATAGCTCGCTAGAGACGGTTACAACTTCCTCGAACAAACAAGAAACAGTTATAACTTCCTCGAGAAAACAAGAAACAGTTACAAATTATTCCAACCATTCGTGCCCTTTTGAATTCCTGATTCGCAAAGAAACGTTAATGGCGGAAAAACCAAGTTCAAAATATGGCCGTTACATTATTTTTCCAGTTAAAATTTGGTCCATTCGATTTGCTTTTACAACTTTAAATTTGGACCACTCACATGGAAGGAATTGATTAGAGCAGGCCTGCGAGCACCTTTTGTAATTTTTTTCCTTTGAAGCTATGCACATGGAGGCTTTCGTTGATGCTTGAAACATGGCCAAACCGCATCCAATCAAAGATGTCCACGCATTACCCATGGATGTTAGGGCAAAAATTAACGGGGAAGATACGCCTGTCATTCCTGACTGTGGGAAGAAAATAAAAAAGAAGGGAAGAAACCTCACCATTATGCCTAACTTTTAAATTGTTCTCCACGAATGGGAAAACTGCAAACAATGCTAGGCTCGACGCGATCCAATACTCCAAGGTACAGACTCAAAATTTTTGAAAGTTGACTTCAAAAGAGGGGAATTTTGAGGACGACAACACCTTGTCTCGCCAAAATCGAAATGTCTTCAAAGTCCTTCGATGTTGCAACTTCATCTAGAGAAACAAGTCGTAATGTATGTGGAGGTTGATAATTGGGAAGTGGAGTTAGTGGCCTAAAAATCTATCCATCCACCCATTCTTATAAATCACACTCAGCAGTGACAAATTTGATACAAGATGCACAAAAACACACTAAATTTCTTGTCCATATGGCCCATGAAGTAGTGTCTGAGCTACAAAATGAGTGCACATCACTGAACCCTGTGAGTTTCATACAATCCTCGTAGTTAGCAATTTTTTGTTCCTCTATCAACCAAAAATATCTATGAACTGTGGAATTTTCTTGAGAACCTTGGGCCATGTTGTCAATACACCATTCCATTATGCTCTTTACATCTTTCAATTTAGCACCATCTTTTTACTTCAACTCTTCTCTTGCAAGAGCTATTTTCACACATGCCCCTACACCGTCATGCTCTCATTTTCCATGTCCAGCCTCAATGAAACTCGAAATATGTTGCACACCCATCTTGACATGCATTATGCTCATCCAATAAAAAATTTGTGCATTCTTAAACTGAGACATGTAATTATCTGACCATATATAATGTTGATTGAAGTGGATGTCCCTATCAGATAAGTTTCTATAAAATAATTGGAAACATCCTTGCACAAATTCGGTAGAATGAGTACGATCATCACTGATATAAAAGTGGTACTCTCTTAAAAAAATTGATCATTCATTGTACTACCAGGAGAATGTATAAATGCTATATGCATAAAAATGGCAACCTGTACTGAGTTGTAATATTGTGATTGAACCTCCATTTGTGGTTGCAATGTGTAATTCTCTGCAAAATCGACCACTGAAACAATAGTACCAATAGGAATGTGTTCTTGCATATCTTGAACTATTCATCCAACCATCGAGCTCTGTGTGTATGCCTAGCATACTCATAAATAATTTCATCCTTAAATTTTTCATAAATTGAAAAACAAGCATATATTTTGTAACTAGCTCAGACTGTTTAGACACCTTTCCATCTTTCAATTGGTATGGTACTGATTTATATTTATCAAACTCAACTAAATTATGTCCTATTGTGCCTCCAATTTTCTCATGGATGTAAATTTCCAAGTTAGGTAATCCACCACACGTACCACAACTTCCATCTAAACAATCCTAACTATAAAAAAAATTCCAACTTCTCCTTCAAAAAATATTATCGGAATGAAATCCCTAGAAGATATTGGTGGAACTTGAACACCACATTCTGATAACATAGTTTCAAAATGAAAATCAAAATGAATACGTAAAAATTTGACATAATGCATCACAAATTCAATATGTTTCTTACAACAACAAGTGGTGTGAACATGGTTGATTTTCACGTAGAATGGTTTCAACATTTCAAAAAAATATTGACTAATTTTAATTTCTGGATGCTCTTATTCAAACTTACGAAAAAATTGAGTTTGAGTCATATCTAAGAAATGCTTTGGATGCGGTTCGCGATTAGTAGAATCAATTCTCTATTTTACAATATCTCTTATATTAGGTGAAACTCTAGTGTTATCATGCCAAAATTTAATAAGAACTTCTCTTATAACATCAAATATATCTTTGTCCTTACGCAGTGCTCTAGTAGAAAATGCCCAAAAATCAGTGTTATTGAGTGATTGAAGGATATTACGCCTTTCAATTGCTTTCATTAGAGTTTTTTGATTAACTTTCAACATTCGACTTGTTTGCCTAATCAAATGTTGTTTTTTTGTTGATTCACTTACAACACTAGTAGTAAGTACACGACACACAATATTACTATCCCTTGTGCATCTCTTGACACCAACAATGTGATATGCATCATGAAATTTTTCAACAATTTTAAAGGTTTGACCACGTATATTAGATGTTCTCAATCCTAAGGTGTTTAATGTAGGTCTCATTTTATTCAATTTCATCAAACTAACCAACAACTAACATCTATGGGAATCATTTAAAATTTCAAAATGGTTATCCCAAATTTTAGTGGCTTTTCTTCTGATTTGTCGTTCAGAAAATTTGTCAGACATTGGTTTCAAAATTTTCTCATCAATTTCAATAAAATAATTAGGTCTCTTACGTAAAATCATAGGAGGTGTTTTTGTCAAATTTTGCTTGTTTATGGTTTCAACCTGAATTTCTTGATTCACATTTTCATTGTCTCCTTCAATTTCAACATCAGCTATATCACGAGTATTTAATTCATCTTCAACATTGATAGTAAAAATGTCTTCATCACGAGTATTTAATTCATCTTCAACATTGACAATAGAAACATTACATGGTTCCTCGTTGCTTACAATAGTAGGGGTTGAAGATGAACCTCTTCTTGATTCATGAAGTTTCCACATTCACTCAGCATCTTGAAATCTTTTTGCGTCTAATTCGTCTGGTGTTTTTTTACTTATTGATTTATTTTTTTGACTTCGTTTATTGTCTCCCATGATGTTTTGCTTCTGATGATAATAAAAACATGCAGAAAGAGACAAAATTTTGCAGTAATTCATACAGTAAGTCCAAACAGTAAAAATCACATGGTAATTCAAATGTTGGGATGCGTGTAAATATGATTTAATGATTGCACTATCGTGGTTTATAAAGCGCGATCACGGTTCTATTATTAAGGAACACATTCATGGTTATTTTTGCATCATCAAATCCGACCCTCAATGCTCGGGAAATATCTGTTTTTCCCTAGCCAGAGCTATGGCAGGTCATTATGGCGTGTGAAAGGCCAAAAACTTCAAATTTTCTCTTCCGCGGACTTGAATCATGCAAAAAAATTGAAAACATCTCACAAAAATGGTACCATCACGTAGGGGAGACTATTAGCTTCGTAGAAATATTGATTTTAAAGTGAATAGAATAAGATAAATATCATTTTATAATTTTTTACTAACAATAGGTCTTTAAGACATTTTTTCCCATGAATGTTCATGTCTACGTTTAAGACTACAACTTTTGTTTCACTTATCAAAATGTGATAAAACCTATACCATCCCAAGCATGGCAAAATTCTATACACGTTAAAAAAAAGGTATTTGATTTCGATATCTTTTGATATAGTTATGGCAGGCAAACAGAAAGTGCTCTGTTTTCTAAAAAAAATTAGACCACTTCCACGGAAAAAAATCATAAAAAAAATATTGCTTAAAAAAATACAAAATAAAACCCATCCCAAGATAGACAATGACATATAACTTTTCACCAAAGGAAAAAAATAACAAGATTTGGTCATCCAAATCACAGGCAAACGGACTACAATCTTATAAGTTTTTTCAAAATAAAACCAAGACATATAATTTTGAGTGTTTAATATAGCTAAACTTGTCCGTTTTTTTAAAAAATTAGTAGTTTAGAAACTAGAATCTAGATGTTATAATTCATATTTATGTAACTTTTTCTAATTTTGAGTGCATGTATTGCTAATAATCCCTACAAGTTGAGAGTTTGTTGTTTTTTGCAATATGATGTCCACTTATGACCCTTTTTTGTTCCACCAACTTTATGCACTTACCCTAGTATGCCTTGTGAGATTATAATCGCGGATATCCTTAGTGACAACCCTAGTGCAATTCATTTGAGAAAGATCTTTTCTCATTGTTTCAAAGGGGGTAAAGTAAAGCTAACAGCTATCAATAGCATCGCGCTCACTCAGGTATAATTTTGACATCTAGTTGAGTGAACCACCTAGGAAGCCATGCCTTTTCTAATCCAATCTAAGGTAGAGGTCAACTTTTATTGCATGATTTTTCATTTTTCTTATGTGTTACAAACTTGTGTTTCACTATTTTCATTCATTTTTTCTCTCATACACCTTGTCACTTTGTAAACGAGTGTAATTATTGGGTTACAGACATCCATATCCGAACTTGAGCACTTTCATCCCTTTCATCTAAGTCTTGACATCATGATAATTTCTCTATCACGGTCAAGCACCCTTTTGGTCACCTTGATCTTTCATTGTCGTAAGTCTTGACTTTAACATTATCTTATTGAAATTTGAGAATTGCACACTCTTACATCATCACATTTCACATTCACTTTGTTGAATTGTTGACATCTTCCATATCTTTCTCTCATCATTTTACGTCATCATACTTAGCAATCACTTTGTTACATTATCGACATCCTCATCATTTCTTCACTTCTCTTTAAAGAATTCACTTTGCTTTAATTTGAGGTCAGTAATTAATCACTTTCCCCTTGTCTCTTATCTCCACTTTTGCGAGATTCAGACCTTTTCATCGTCATTTCTTCACTTCTTATGACAACATTCAATTTTTTGGTATTTAAGTGCTCCCATTTCCTTGTTGTGTCTCCTCTTTTAACACACTTTTGTTAAGAGTTGGCATCCTTCATCGTCTTCATAAGTATCCTCTTTTAAACATCCATCTTGTTAAAATTTGAGCAAACTCATCACCTTTCCAAGTCTCTTCCCTTAACACACTTTTGTTAAGATTTGAGCATCTTTCATCATGTTTTTTAGTCTCCTCTTGTTGCACTCATTTTTTTCCAAGTTAAGTAAACTCATTTCTTTCACCTCTTACTTATCTAAATTCACTTTGTAAAGGGTCACAAAGCCTTTCGACCTTTTCATATTTCTTAGCACTCATCTTGCTAAGAATCCTCTAAATTAACATTTTAATCCCAATTCCACCTTAACATCACTAATTTTGTTAAGTGTTGTGAAGTCCGCCTTTTTGTTCCTCTTAACACCCATCTTGTTAAGAGTTAATCTTTCATACCCTCTTTTCGTCACTATTATCACTCATTTTGTTAAGAGTTGATCTCACTCACTTTTTTAAGTCTCTTCCAACTTAAAATTTTAAGTGTTGTGAATTATCCCCCTTTTTCATTCCTCTTGACACTCATCTTCTTAAGAGTTAACCTTTTCACACCTTTTGGTCTCTCTTCACACCCTTGTTGTTAAGATTTGATCACTAAACTCGTTATGTCTCTTTTCTTTTAAAGAGTAGAGCACATCTAACCCCTTTTATTCTCTTTTCTCTTAACTCTCATTTTTTAAGAGTCGGGAAATCCACTAACCCTTTTCACCTCCTCCCTCTTAGCACTCATTTTTATAGGGTCAAGCATTTTCATCTTTTTCCCTCTTCCATCTTAGCATTCACTTTGCTAAGGGTTGAGTTTTCTATCACACCTAGATTCTTGTTCCTCCCCTCTTTCAAAAATGGTGGGAACATGACATCGCGATTATAGTCCCTTTCGATGGGAGGAAAGATATCCTTTCCATATCAACTCGGATGAGGAGGATGAAGACCAACTTAAAAATCTTTCCATAGATGCCACTTTGCGAAAAAAAAAATACCAATTCCTACTTCATCTCCTTGCAATGGGAGCAAGATTTCCCTCAGACTTTGATGAGGATGATTTGATAAACTTAAAAGGACAACCTAAATCCCCTAAGGGTCCACCCCTCGTGTCAAAAAAAATGACGACACATGACCAAGTAAAACAAACTCCAATAACAAAGGAAAATCTACTTATTCGGCCACCAATCCTATTGAATCCCTTACGAATCAAATGAATGAGATGGCCAAACAATCGCTCTCATATCCTCTATAGTCACTACCAACGATACCAAATGTACCAAACACATGGAGAAAAGAGACCACATCTTCAAAACTCATTATGAGACAAATAAAGAGACAAACAATCTTAAGATTGATACTCCCTTCATCCCAAAAATCAATTCACCATTTGCTCAAGAGTGGAAAATGATGAAGGACACTATTTCCTACGTGTAAAAACAGCACAAAAAATTCAATTTCGATGAATTATGTCCATACCCTTTCGACAAGGAAATCTTACGCATACACTTCCCACACTCTTTTGAGACGCCCAAATTTGACAAATACAAAGGAAAAACTTATCCTAGAGAGAATGTTAAATAATTCTTCATGGCATGTCAAGAGGTAGCTTATAATGATATCTTTCTCTTGTGCCTCTTTCCTAAGAGTCTAGGAGGACAAGCTTTAGACTGGTTCTTACACCTTCCAAAGGGATCAATCACTACCTTCGTAGACCTCTTGGAGAATTTCATCTGACACTTATCTTTCAATCTGGAATTTAAGGTCAAAATGATGGATTTGTGCAATTCCAAACAACAAAAAAATGAGAGTTTTGCACAGTTCTTACAATGATGGAAAATAATCGCAATTCAATTCCCATGTTCAATCCCTAAAAAATAGGCGGTTATCATATTCATCCCAAACCTTAACGACGAGTTGTCTTTTCACATTCAGATGCACTGCCTCAACAGTTTTAAGAAAGTTATCGAAAAGGGAACTCAAATAAAAAAGGACCTCATTTCTAAAGGCTTAATTAAGCCTCATTACAAAGAAAATGGGCATAATTGTCATAACAACAAAAACAACCCTAGCACTTCTCACAATAAACCTAGGTACATCAACCGCAACTGTAACATTTTCAATGATGGTGTCACGGATAATCACAACATGAACAAATTATAGAACAACCAATACAAACATATTAAGTCTAAAAGATGAAATTATTGCTTTGGAAACCAATTTTAAGACTCTAAAGGAAAAATACAACAATTACTTAGCTATGCACAGTGATATAATGAACCTTATACAGGTACACATCCGCGAAATCTGTGACTCCAGTGGCATCCTAGACACGGATTGAAAGAGGAAAGATTACAAGAAATTTCAAAGCTTCAAACTGGGATCCCACCATCGTCATTGCCCTGAAATTGTACCAGGCTTTTAGGGGTGGTTGTCAAAGCTTTTAGCAAGTCTGTTGAATGTTGCTGGTTCCTTGTTCTCGGTGCAATAGTTTTTGTGATGTTGCATAGCTGCAATTTTACTGTCGATTTGTTGTTTCTAGGATCTTTTTAGGTAGTTGGCCCCTGCCTTTTCTTTTTACTGCTTTTTCCTCTTTTGGTTGGGGTGTGGACCCCGTAGATCAAAAAATCACACTGTTTTACTTTTTTATCTTGGTTGTTGATCCTTTTTTCTGTAAACTTGGGTAATGTCCCTACAAAACCTTTTACCAATAATAAGATAACATATTAAGTCTAAACCATCCGTCACCATTCCAAAAAGAGAAAAAATTCCTCCTCATGACTAGAAATGACGACAATATATGGCTTTGGGGGAATCTCTTTCAAGCATCTTAAAATAACTGGCAAGTGCTAATATGGTCACTTATCCTATTACACAACCCTTCCCTGAAGGTCAACCTAAGAAAACTTGGTATAATCCTAACACATATAGTAATTTTCATCACATTGATGGTCATCAAATAGACATATGCAAACAACTTCACAATTACATCCAAGACCTCATTGACAACAGAGACATAGTGGTTGAAGACCTACCATCTACTAAAACACCCAACGACAATCTAAATGTTTTTCTAATCAATTTCCAACCATTGTACAAAGTGAAAATCTCACAAACATGGCGAATCCTCGAACAACGTCAATTGTAAATCCATCATACTCTGTGCACCATTGAACGCCACTTTCTACCCCTCGGATAAAGTCTATCCAATGCCTTTCAACAATTAATAAAGACTAACATGATTGAATATCTAACTACAAGACCATTTTCTAAATAGGAACCCAATCCTACGTGGTATAATGGATCTGAATATTTTGAATACCATTGCGTGGAAGGACATTCTACTGATAATTGTACACCTCTTCATCATTATGTTTGAAAGACTTAAATTGATGATGGAACCATTTCCATAGACCTTGATGACGAAGCTCTCGCAACCAATGACACTTAAACTTCCACAAACTTAAATGAAGAGTCGAACGTTGTCCCCACTTTTGTACATACTGAAATTCAAAAATATTGTGACGAAGGTCAAGTATCTCTCCATTCAAACCAATCTATTTCTTCTCTGAATTTTCTTCCTTCAGTCCAAACAAACATTGAACCTGTTTCAGACAACAACTTTCTAACATCAAACGAGAGTTTGAACTTTCGATAATTGTGTTGAACTAAAAAATGTTGTGTAACTTCCCCCTAGTCATAGGCATCCAGGAAGGGTCAGGGGCGCTTAGGCGCTACTTTCTGGGTACGAGTGTTGGTTTCTATGGTGTGTTGGTGACCCAAGTCAAGATCTAGGTCATTGCTGAGACTGAAGACTATGTTGACTGTGTGTTGAATTGTACTAAACTGTGATTGTAGACAGTTGAATGGGGTGATTGATTCACCCAAGTGATGACCCCCCTTGTTTGGGGTGCATGCGACGTCACAAGGAGTATGCGACCCAACGAATGACCGAACGTTGTGCTAAAACTTAATCCCTATAAGGGGAGGGAGTGTGCTTGGTAAAAACTAAGGCACACACAAAGAAAGTGGCTGAAAACAAGTGTTAGTGAAAACAAGATAAACATGCATGTAGAAGACAAAGTTGTAAGCTAAGCATACAAGAAGACAATGTAGAAAAGCAATAGTGTAGACAAAGTAGACCGCAAGAAGCAGATTTCAAACATGAGACATCACTAATGATGTCACAATACAAACGAAGCTAAAGTGGCTGCAAACAGACAATGTGCACATAAGATAAAGAGAAAAGCCCACAAAAAATGGCATACAATGACAAGCAAATAGTAACAGACAATCATGGAAGCAAATACATATGTAAGACAAATGGTGTACATGAAGCACTTGTTATCATGTTAGAAAGATAAAATTAATGTCAAAGAGTGTATAATCCGATATAGTAGTGTGCTATGAAAAATGAAACAATAGCACCTATAATGTACGAAAGTGGATGTCCCCAAGAGCCGTTATGGGACTGGTAATAGGTATTGTGTCAAGCATACGTGTTGTGTGTATCTATATGTATGAAAGTTACCTTCACAAATAGAAGGCAAGTGAACGCGCATGTGTATATAGAAAGATAACAACATACAATGTATTTTTATAGCATGTGTAAAAATTGTAAATGTAAGCATAAGAAAGCAAGAACAAATGCAACCAAGATATGCAATATGTCGTGGATGAGATGAAATGGAATGAAGTATGTGTGTGATAGGAGCAGTGTGCCCCTCGAGTGGATTTGTATGCATGTGATGAGGTTCATTGATAAAATACCCCTCAGCAATCAAGAATGAACCATAGAACAAGAGTGCATCATCGAGAAATGGTTTGAATTGTGCATTATAAAGATGTGATTGTCAGAGTGTAAAGCGTAGAGAGTACATGAGTGAGTGATTGTGGTGAGGTTCATTTTAGATTGAGACTCTCAGTAGTTGAGTATGAACCATGGAATTAAAGTGCGTCATAGGGTAATGAGCGCAGTGTGTAAAAGTATACAAGAAATATATGTCGTGAATGCGTTGGGTGTGAGATGTGTAGTGTGTATGTTGTGTAACAGAGGCTGCAAGAAAGAGATGTGATGAATTTACAATGTGTGAGGTTCATATGTATAGTATGCTCTCAACAGTCAAGTGTGAGCCATAACATGAGAGTGCTTCATCAGGTAATGACGATACAAAAGTGTATCAAGATGTATATTAAGCTCGTGAAAGATGAGATGCGCAGTGTAGATTATGTAAGGCATATAATAGTGTTAGGGGGAGATAATTATGATGCCCCCAGTACATGATGATAAGCATGATCAAGTAACATCGTCAAGAATATCATCGTTGTCATGGTCAAAACCGAAAGGTGATGCATCTGAGACTTGGTAAGCTATAGTATGTGGTTGATCTCGTAAAGATTCATTGCGTCGTAAATTATGCATGCCCATTGCATATTCCTCATCAGTGAAGGGTGGTAATGGACATCCATGTGCATACCAACGAGTAAGGCTCTGCGAATATATGAGAAATGAGTCATTGTAAATGAAAACATGACCAAAAGGCATGTGGAATGAGATGTCAATATGGTTAGGATCTAAAGTACCGACGATATAATCAAGCCAAGATTGATCAAGAGTAAGTGGTGAAATATGTGGAATGCGTGTAAAAAAAACTAAAAGATGAAATGCTCAGAGGTCATAAGCAGTAGTAATGCAAGCATGTCCATGATATAGATGTGGTGAATGCGGTGGAGGTAAGATATCATCAAGTGGAAATCCAAGCTGATTCAAACCATTGAGGGTGTAAATAGTGTCAGAGAAAGTGGGATCGAGTGGAATGCGTGACCAAAAAGCATTATTTATGAAAATATTGCATGTGAAAGGATCTATCCCAGATGTAGGCTGCTCAGGAGGAGATGATAAAGGTGGTATGACGTCTGACGAATAGACATGCCCCCGATAAAGTACCATAGTAGTAGTAGGAGGAGGGGATTTTGAAGCAGATGGAACAATGTCTAATGCGCAAATGGTTCCTTCGAGTGGAGGTAAGTTGTTTGGATAATGTTCCAGTCGTGGAACAACAACAGGATGCACAGTAGAAAAAGCATGAATAGGTAATGTAGTGTTAGGATCTATGTTGCAATATGGAATGGTGTATGATCAATGAGAATCTCATATTCAAAGCCCTCATGTAAGGATCTAACACATCGGTGAACTATAAAAGACATTGCTTGCATTTGATGAAGCCATGGCCTACTAAGTAAGCAATTATATGGAAGTGGGAGGTCAATGAAAAAAATGAAACTGGAATATTCTTAGGCCCAACTGTGAGTGGAAAGGTGGCTGTGCCTAGGCATGGACACATAGTAGAATCATATGCTCATACAAAAATAGACGTTGGGTTAAGATTAGCTACATAAAGGCCTATAGCCTGAATGAATGATAAATGACAAAGATTGAGCTCATATTCAATATAGACTAAAACATGTTTGACACCTAAGTTGTTGATACAGGCTTGTATATATAGAGCTTCATTTTCATATACAACAATATTTTCAACTATAGTCAATGGAAAAGTAATATGTTGATAAAATGCATTGACAAATGTTTGATAAACAACTTCTGGATGAGTAATGGCAGGAATACTAGTAGCCAAAATATTAATGATTTTAGCGCGAGACTCAAGATTGGCTAGCAATAAATCATGGATAGAGATAGCCATGATGAGAGGATCCTAGAAGAATGAGAAAAGTAAAAGTATGAGGACCCTAGGAATGTTCGGGCGAGTCGGGTTCACCAAATGATTAATCAAATATTGAAATAAATAGATTCCTAATTCTAAATATGTAACAACATTGAATATAAATAATTAAGTACATATTTGATCGAAGCAAATAAGTTAAGGAATATGAAACCCTAATTGTAAATGAAGGGGATGAAATATTTAACTAATTCGTAATAACCTCGAAAATTGTTAGAACAAGAACTCGAAGTGTCGTGAACAAACCCATAAAAATGCAGGAGTTTTGGAAGTGCTTGGACTAGGGCACATGTGAAGGGTCAGGGGTGCCAAAGACATGTTCTAGGTGCCTATGACTGCTCAAAAGTTGTGGAACCCAATTTCTCAGGGTTGCGAGATGTTCGTTGGTTATCACCTTTGATCAAATGTGTGTCGTTAGACTTCATTGTTATTCACCTGAAACCTGCAATCAGAAAGAAGCACCTACAAAACCCTCAAACCACATCAAATCCTAAAAAGAAAGATGTAAAATGAGGGGTCGAACTGTCCTCGATTGTCAAGAAAGTGAACTTACGACCGAGCATTGCACTACATCTCAGATCTAATGTAGTTCTATGTTTGTGTGTCAAAATTGTGCCATTGGTGGCTCTTGTGCATGTTGCACTTGATAGCGAGTAAATAGCTAGATATAAAATATGTAAATAGATGTGTGCATGAAAGAATGAGCTTCCCCTCCTATGAAGTGTATGTAGAAATGGCAGTCCCTTGTCCCTTGTGTGGAGCTAGATGTATGCTTGAATGCTCTTCGATGCAACCTTAGGTGGTGATAGATGATGCTTAGTGCTTGGTCCTTTATTATGATCACATTGCTTTGTATTTATATGATTCCCTTGTTTTAATTTTGTAATTAACCACTAAAAGGCTTATTAGTAAAAAACAAGATGCCCAAATGGCTAGAAAAGACCTAAAAGATGCGAACAAAGTGCAAAGAGGTCGAGGGCGCTCAAAGGGGGTGGGGGTGCCTGGGCGCTAATGTCTAGAGTTAGAAATGTTGAAGTATGAAAAGACATATTGGGTAGGAGTGTAAGACCAAAGGAGGAAACAAAAACCAAGCAAAGATGGCCAAAGATAGTGATCAATTAGTAATTTTCTCGCTTATGAATCATATGAATAGTGGTATGTGATCAGGACTAGATAGATACCCAAAGTGCGTGATTTAGTGTCTACACAAAGGAGAGGGAAAGTTTGGTAAGCAAACATGGTTAAAATTTAGTGAAACTTTGTTTTTGGAATTTGATCTTCTTTTTGCAAAGCATGTTTCTAGTTTTGTATTTGAAGAACTTGAAATTATTTCCTTATTTTTAATTATAGAGTTTGTTTGCATCCTTTCATGAGGTTTGGAGAAATGATGAGTTGAAATTTCATGTTTCTAACTTGAAAATTGATATAGTGACCGTGTATGCAAGTTTTAATGATCCATTTTGGGATAACATCGATAAATTTTGCATATAATGTCCAAATGACTCAAATTTTGGGATTTAGGTGAAAAAGGTCATTCTCCATATGAGTTTTTAATATTTTACCTTAATTCTGATTATTTTTGGAGTTGTGAAGTAGTTTCTATCTGGACTGAGAATGCATGCAAATTGTTTGACATAATGTCTACCTGGGAAAACAGTCATAAAATTAAAATACCATGATAAAAATACATGAAATTTGGAACATATGTTCCTTGTAGAGATTTGTATAGTGTATTTAATTCGTAGAGAAATTGACCTTGTGCAGAAAACAATATACGTGACAGAAAATTGTTCCATACTATTGTTCTTAAGAGCGCTGAGAAGGGTAGTTTTGAGCATGATAAGAGGAAGTGGTGTTTTGATCTCTTTGCTATCATATTAGTGATTGGTTTAACTTTGTTTGAAATTGTTTTAATAGGGTACAATGTTGACAGAGGACATTGGAGGCTAGAAAGCAAAAACTTGTCTATTTTGGGTAAAGAGTCAGTGAAGAGTAGATGAAGGATGAAAGTGTAAGTGAAGTTTTCTTGAAAAGTGATTGACTAGATAGTTGAATTGACATAATCCAAGGTGCATTAAAAGTATGGAACATAGTATTATGTTTGAGAAAGCCATTTTATGGTTATATTTGTCAATTGTTGCAATTTTAAGCTCCTTGTGTTGATCCTCCCTCCAGAACTTGGTCAAGGTAGTTGTGTGAACTCTCTTAACTTATTGAAAGTATGATGAAATTGGTTTTTCTCTGCATCAATGCACTTTTCCCTATTTTGTCGCATTCACTGAAGTGACCCTCAATTCAACATTGTAAGAGTCATTTTTCATCATATATGAAAAAGACTCGTTTTCCATTCCTAGGAATGTGGAAGGTCACAAATGATGAGGAAAGGTGAGTAGTCATGTGGATGGGAGATGAAATGACAGTTTGTAATGCTATAAATTGGAATGGCTTCTCCATTCCAAGGGGTTAGCAATTGTTGATTGATTGTATGTTGTTGAGATTTACCACCACTACATCAAACAATAAAAGTTGCATTTCATATGTTTCTTTGTCTATGTTCCTCCACTCTCTCTCCCTCTAATTTCCAACTTTGTAAACATGATGATATTGTAAAATCAAGAAAGGTGTCAAGCCTTTGAGAAATGAATCAACATAATTTTGTGTCTATGATTTGTTAGTCTTATCATTGTTAGCATTGTTGTGTTCTTTTAATTGAGTGTGGACTTACTCTGGTCGATGTATGTGAATTTTGTAATCCTACTCACAACATTAACCCCTCTCTCCTTATTTCCCTAACTCCCATTTACCTCTCCTCGCAGCCAATTCCTCCCTTATTCTTCGTACAAGCACTTTGCCACAAGTTTAGTGGAGTATTCATGTGTGATCCCCGGCCTAACGGCCACCCCACAGTTTTAGGTAGTTAACATTCAATAATCGGAGTCTCCCCATACACAAGGGGGGGCTTAGCCCCGTGACCATTGGTGAAAACCAATAATCTGGACTGCGACAAATTATTTCATCAACATACCAAAAGATTGATTTCAAATATATGTAAGTGTACAAAATATCCTAATTGTTGTACTCACTGAAAAAATAGGGTTGGTAAAATTGCACTAAAAAGGTCTTCCTATTGAATGCATTACACTAGTTTGTTGATTGCCACATTGTTATCCCATTAACATGCATAATAAATATCATGGAAACACTTTTATTTGGTTTATCGCATTCCCTAAAACATATTGTTTTTTTTACGTATTTTACATACATATGTGTCAGTATAGGGTTGTAACAAAGGAGAGTGTTTTCTCGTTGATTATGCTTTCGATGATTAGGACATGAAAAACATAGCCATTGATTAAGATTCAATATTATATGCGCAGAGCCATTTTCTGTAGGCAGCATCCATTTTTTCCCATGTTAAAATGGTCATAATCTGACAAAATGAATAAGGAGTTTGATGCTATGTTTTATCTAGGAGTTTTTCAAGATAGGTTTTGGAATTGTATTCATCAATTTCACTTTGACAATGTAGTTCCCATAATTGTGCAAAATCAAGTATTATGCTAAAACTCCTCAATCTTCAAAGCATTTTATTACTTTATATGGTCTCTAGACAACCTTTTTAGTCTTGTAATTGGATCTTTATTAAACGGAGATTTAAGTATGATTGCGATGTGTTGTAGGTAGTATAGTGCATTAATTAAAGTAAAATCAATTTTAAAATCTTTAAATACAAGTTAACAGAAAATCTAGTGTAATACAAGTATCCAACCCTTATCACTTCCAATAATGTTCATATACATGTATAATGTAATTATTATTTCTGAAGTCAAATTTAACATTCATTCACATATATCATTACTTATTCTACCTTTTAATTACCATGATTTACATGACACCCAACTATCTCGAAGATTGAGAAATATGCTAGAAAAGTACATAATTGTATGTCTTGTATGCTATCATTACCATCAGTACATTGGTTTTTAAGGGAGAATAGGCGTATCAAAAAGAGACGCCCTTTTATGGAATTTTTGGGTTGTGCAAAAGTACATAATTATATGTCTTATATGCTATCATTATCATTGGTACATTTGTGTTTAAGGGAGTATAGGCGTATCAAAAAGAGAGACCCTTCTATAGAATTTTTGGGTTGTGCATCATTATATTGTATATGTTGTGCCATTATTTGCATTACAAGCTAAGAATTGACATTCGCCTTAACACTCGTATTTAATCCCTTTTTTCATAATCTTATTATTTAAAAGCAACTCAGAGCCATAATGATTTTTATTTTCAGCAACTCGGAGCCGTGGTGATGACTTTTATTTTATTTTTATTTTTCCCTTTTTTTTTCCCTTTTTAGTAAACCTCATTTTAAAATGTACTCTTCAAAGATTCTATGCACGAGGCGATGAAAACTAAAATAAAATTTCAATTTTAGTACACATATTTTGTTGCTTTTGATAAGATTGCACCCCCTCTTAAATAGCTGTCCGGCGTTCCCATGATAACTCCACTCGGAAAATGTGTCGCCATGCCCATTTGCTTATTTTACTTGCATAATTCTCTGCTCTGAATTTGGTCCACAACCATAGATGACACACCTATATGTATTTCTTTGATGCACCGAATCAATGATGACCCAAAATTCATTTTAAATTTACAAATTGCTTTCTAGCGTCCTTATATGCCAATACTGTTCTCCACTCTAGTAAAATGAATGCCCCGGGGCTGTGGTTTAAGATTGTTGGCCCAAAATCTATATCATGCCCCAACTCTGCTGCATAACATCAAAGTTTGGTGCAATCTCTAGTGTGGCCCAACTCTCCAAAATAAATATTATAGTCTTAAAAAAAATTAAAATACACATAATTTTATAAATTATGCATAATCAACTTAAATTAATGGGATATTGTTATAAAAAGGAGAGAAAAATAGAAGAAACTAAGTATATTCATCCATTATCTTAATAGAAGCACCACTTCCCCATTACCATTATTATAAATTTAAATGTTACCTCCTCCAACCAAACCTTCCAATGGATATATATAGAAATACGCTCCCAAAATAACACAGTAGAGTACAGTCGCGTACATAAACTCACCAATGACCTCTTCAAGAACATTCATTGGAACAATGAAACCCTAGCGAATATCCAATAAAAAACAAAGAGATTTGGAAACAAAAAGAAACCATACAGCAAATAGAAGTTTCGTGTATGAATTTGATCAGAAACACTACATCACGTGTGAAACGAATATCACCGACAATTATGAAATTGGAATATCTTGTCTCCATAAACGCCAAATGTGAATGGATCAAAATATTTTGCCGACACAAAACACTTCACGTGACTCCTTTCAAAATATTACTTACATTACGATAGTTTTATAATACCAGTAAAACACTTGCTGACAACCATAATTACATAACATGGATTAACTTAATCTAGTATTAATTTTGACGAATATTTGAAATTTCAATATCCTAATTCATTAAAGAGAGAAAACCAAAAGATTCATTAAATATTTCAAATTAAAACGGCTACATTGTACATTAACATAGTTTTATAACACCAAGACAACATTTGCAGAATTTGCAGAAAACGATTATTACATGACATAGATAGACTAAAAATCGTATCGAACAAAGCGCACCGCATGTTTGAAATTTTAAATCTTAATTCCAAAACATTAAAGAGATAAAAACACAAGACTTAGATATTATCCAAATTAAAACGACTATAACTCCCAAAAAATCAATAATTTTATCAAAGATAAAGAAAAATAAACTTTCATAACTCAAAGCCCTGCCCTTCATTTATCAAAGATAAAGAAAAATAAACTTTCATAACTCAAAGCCCTGCCCTTCATTTATCAAAGATAAAGAAAAATAAACTTTCATAACTCGAAGCCCTTCAAACTACCTTCGTGAAACCCAGGTCTGCGTTAACATTAAAACTTCTGAATAAAATTATACACCGAAAGCTGAGATACACAGGACAATATTTACACAACTGTTATGTCTATATCTTTTGATTTAGAAAAGAAACTGGAAACGAAAAACAACACATTCTATAAGCAGAGCAGAGCCTGCATATATATTGCACAAGCCGTGCACTTTAATCAAAATCGACACATGTTCGATCAAGACTGTTACATTGCTTAGCACAGAAAGCACGTTCACTGCAAGAATAAAAGCCAAAACCACCAAACATGGATTTGCAGTATTTGTGCAATCAAAATAAGTTGAGACCAATAATTTCGTGGAAACAGCACATCAAAAATCCTTTCCTTACTTTCTACCAAAGAGAAGCCCCTTGAACTTGCTTCTCTCAATCCGTTCAAGCAATTTCTTGGCTCCCAAAACATCCAGCTCTGCTAACTTCTTGAGATAAGTTCGAGCTCCACAAGTAACCATTAATTTCTTGCATTTCTTGCTTGTGGCTAGGGAAGATAGCGCCTGGATAGCATACTTCTTGGCAGTAGTTTGGTTGGCAGGGTCCAAAAGTCGCACTAAATTAGGTATACTTTTCTCCTCCTTGCGGATTTCCCGACAATTTTGAGGAACCTGTAGCAGGCTTGCCAAAGCTTGCGCAGCCAATTCCTGTGCAGTGGTTGCTTTTGCGTCCAGCATTTTAACCAGTAAAGGAATGCAGCCAGCCTCACCAACAAGTTTTCTCATGTCATTGGATGCAGAAATCCGACAGACTGTAGCAGCTGCGGCTTGCTGGGCTATCAAGGAGCCATTTTGGAGGACTTTGACAAGACGGGGAAGGAGGCCAATGGTGATGAGGGTGTCTGCATTAACTGACACTGTTAAGTTCCGCAAGGCTCCGACAGCAGCTTCTTGCGGTAGGGAGTTGTCTAGGTATTTTAAGAGATGCTGAATACCACCCTCAGAAACCACTGTCCGGCGAAGGGCCTCGTTTCCAGCTGTCATGTTTTGCAGACAGTCTGCTGCATATTCTTTTGATAGGCTGCTGCCAGAATCCAGTAGGTTTATCATGATGGAAATAATGCCTTCCTCTGCCAGACACTGTCTTACTTCTGGTACAGCAGATAAGTTCCTCAAAGCCCCAGCTGCTGCCGTCTGTGATGAAACACAAAATATAATAGTGATTTCAAGCTTCCGTGGTCTATCACAAATGTAAAGAATGCTTTCGACAAACCCATGGTTGAAGGTTTTTGAAAGGATGTTGAGATCACACCACTACATGATAAAAAGATTTGAAATCTACATTTTCAATCACACTACCCAATAGAAAGTTTTTTAATTGTATGTTTTCCAACACTACCTGATCTAGGAAATTTTCTAGTCTTGTTTCTGATCATGCTAAACCCAATAGAAAGTTTTTAAATCTGAGTTTCGGATCAAAATACACGATTTTCATCCTGACCATGGACCATGTAGTAAAAACTCTGCATCAGAAGTTCTCCAGAAAGCATTCTTTATCAGTTTCTGTGAGCCTTAAAAAACTCAACAGATGATATTTTTGGGGCGCAAGTCCCACCATAGGGAGTGTTAAGAAGCACTCTTTATCAGTTTATGCGAGCCTCAAATTTAAAAAGCTCGACAAACAATATTTTGGGAGTGCAAGGACAGATGATATGTTGTTTAATTAGTCTTTTGGTAAATTTCAATAATCTTTTTTACTGATAATTTTCAATTAATTGCTTGTTCTGTAATTCATGATCTCAGATGTGACTGGTTTTCAGTTAAGCTTGTTTTTGTAAATACAAAATTTAATGAGAAGATACGACAGCAAAATAATGGATCAAGTTGTTGCATGGGCTACAGGCGTAAGTGGCAAAAGCAAATGGGCTTTCAAAACGAAGACCCAGATTGATACACCAGGAGACCTGAGAAAGTGTTAAAATTGGATAAAGTACAGCATCCAGTAGGCTGGATACGACATGATTTCAAAAATGCAAATAACATAAAGAGCAGACTAATTTTGACCAGCTGCTAGCTGCTTCCTAAGGTGTACCGAAATGCAAGATTTAGAACAGGGTATAGAGATTGATCACAAATTTAATGAAAGCAGATTTCTTTTTTGCGTTCTTGCTGCCATCACTGAGAATGGTAATCTAACATTGTAGGAAGAATAATCCAGAAATTTTCAAAAACAATTGTCCGATGAGTGGTTTTATGGAATCATTGCTGAACAAAGCACGCCTACTGTGAAAGCCTTGGAATTTCTAAAGCAAAGGTAGTTGGCAGGGGGCAGGGGTTAAGAGAAAACTATCACTAAACTGTTTTGATAGTACAGTAATTTATTTGCTTTCAAATATTGTTTATAGTAACTGTGGTGGTAATCCTTATAATTTCTAGAACAATTTCATTCAAAATGTTGATAATTCCGGAACATAAACAAAGAAACATTGTTGCTCAATGTATTCTGGATGACGAACTTTATTAAGCATACATTATGGATACGTGTGTGAAAAACAAAGAAACACTGGATTTTGAATCCTCTTACAAGGTGAATTAAGACATTTTTTTTAAAGGCATAAATTTATTATTTTAGGTGAAAATTATAAGCAATAAAAGACAAAGGCATTCCCTCCATGAGGATTTTGCTCAATATTAATATTCACCTGTATGACGGCAGATGTAGAACCCACTTGACAGATTTCAATCAGCGCTGGAATACCTCCATGACCCACAACAGACCTTACCGTCTCTGCTGAGGCCGTTAAGTACTGAAGAGACAAAGTCGCCTTTTCTTTTGCCAATGGACTGCCAGATTCGAGTAACCTTACCAGGGGAGGCAGGACACCTTCCGAGACAAGCAACTGCTCACAATTTTCAGCCTCCGCAAGGCAGCATATAACTGTGGCAGATTTCTCCCGAATACGAGGTGAACTGGCACTTAATAACTGTACCAGAGCAGACACATTGCTGCGTCCTGCCACTGCTAGGATGTTCTTCTCATCTTCATTGATCATCTCCACAAGGCTGTCTAGTGCCTTGTGTTTAGACTCCATGTGACCAATCTGGAGTCGAGCCAGCAATTCCCTACAATCATACAAAGTTTGGAAAATTTAATGCTCAAAGAACCATTGAGAGGATCGTCCTAGATGTGCACAAATTAAAATGTCAAAAATAAATGAAGAGAGGTATATTCTATAAGCAATTGGAGTTTTTTGACGTTTCAGGTCTCACTTCTAGATCCCTCTTCAGGGATTTTTGAATTTTTGATAGATGTGTAGATTGCCTTATTGATATTCCATAAATATATCATTTACCATATAGTATGGGAGTTTTTGTGGTGGTGAAGCAATTGGATTGAAACCAACAAAATTAACTATAGCATATCATGAAATGAGCATGTCAGCTGTGTAGCAGTTGGATTGGAACTAACAATTTAAAGAATGATCGAACTATTACATGACATTAATAGGACTGTGAAAAGAAAAGAAGAGAGGATACTTTAAGCAATTGGAGAATTCGCCATGATGAAGCTGTTAGAAAAAAAAGCTAGCAAAATAAAGTATTGCATAGCTGATAGCATCAATGGATATTATCAAAAAGATAGAAGGCGATGCAAGAGCATCCTGGAGAAGGCAAGCATGATTTAAACTGTTTAAGGATTCACCACCAATTTTGGAGTTGAGTGAAAATTTCTTTCCATAGTGTAAGCATCGTGTTGGAAATAACTGCCCAGTCTTTGTGGGATAGGGAAATAGGCATCATCTAATTAGCTATTTTTAGATTTAGAAAGTCAAATTAGGATTATTTTACTTAATGGTCATTTTGGCTGTCAATAGCATCACATTTGTTGAAAAGGGGAGAGTTCTGAGAATTAAAATGAAGCAAATTTGTGTGTTATTCCATTGTGGTTGTCTGTGAAGCTGCAAGGAGAGTTCACTTGGGCCCCTCAAACTTGACTGCATCAAGTATTATCAGAGTTAGAGAAGCTCTTTGGGAATTAAAATCAGGTGCATAAGTGTTTGTAGCAGCTAGAACACAGTAGGAGAGATTTGCATATGTGCAAAGAGTAAATGAAAGTTAGAAGGAAGAAATTGTGAAGAAGCTCATTGAAGCTTGTGTGCAGTTCGTGAAGTCCTGCAGAGGAGAAAGAGAGGGGGTGGAAGACATAAAAAGATCTGTTGAAGCTAAGTTGCAGCTTGTAAAGTCCTGCAGAGGTGAGAAGAAGCAAATGAAGGTGTGTAGGAGCTCTTTGAAGCTCGTAGAGGATTGTTGCAGGTTGGAGAAGTCCTGCAAACTATGAAGAAGCATTGAAAAAACATTGTGAAAGTGCTTAAAGAAGTGTTGAGTGATTGCAACTCTCATGAGCTCATTGAAGCTCATGAGAGTTGCAATCTATTCAAGAGGATTCCTGCCACTAAGAGAAATGTGAAGACTGTTTTAAGTCCAAGATCAGCTTGAAAGAGAAACCTGTACTGTGCAAGCTGTGAAAGAGAAGTTTGCAGAGTAAATTATCAGGAAAGAAGTGTCAAGAGGTCAAGGGTGGAACAAAACTTGAATGAGACAGAGAGAAGTAAAGTGAGTGTGAAGAAGTGTAAATAGGTCAAGTGTGAAAGAGAACTTGGATGAGACGGAGGAGTTGGGCTGTGGAAAGAAGTTTGGGAAGTTGAATACTAGTTATGTAGGAGTACCTTGCTTAAGGATAAAGGAGTGAAAAGGAGAATGAAAGAGGGATCGCAGCAGTGTAACATTAAGAAGGAATGCATGTTATGCAAAAGGAGCTTGCTGAAAAGAGGAAGAAGATTGTCATGAAGGGCAATACAGATAGGAGGATGGCAGAAAGAGGTTGTCACAAGAATAAAACAAAAGAGAAGCAGACTCCACTCATGACAGACACAGTGGAGCTCAAGAAGGAGCTTGTGAAGATGCAAACCATGTCAATGTGCATGGAGAAGGGACTGAAGAGTTGAGGATGCAGAAGAGGTTAAGGGTAATGAAGAATGCAGCCCTTTGAAAGATGTTGCAAACAGAGTTGAACATGTGGGAGAAGACCACATGCATGAAGAAGAAGAAAACATAGTCATGTTGACTAAGAAAAAGAATAAATAAGAAATCAGGGTCCCATATTTGATGAGGAGGAGGATGTGATTACCTCCTCTTGGAGGAAGAGTTGAGAGTGATTGTGGAGTGATTTGATCCTCAAAGTGGCACATTGGAATTGATTGCGAGTTTGCCGGCATGGAAAGGATTACAACACATAAGAAGAATGTCAGAAAAGATGAGAAGGAGAAGATCATCATTGTGAGGGATACAGAAAGGAGAGAGGAGCTGAACATAATACCCGCCCATGTGAGAGAAGTAGGTCTGATTTTGGAATCGACCTTGAAGAAGAAAAAGGTGGAACAGCAAGTGCAAGTTGATACATTTGAAAGAGCTCTAGAGGGAGCCAAAAGAATGAAGAGTGGAAGAGAATCATGCCTTTTTATAGACATGAGAGCGGAGTTGACAAGAAGTAAGGAAATCAGTCAGTTTACAGAGGTAGGAACAAGCTCACAGAAGCAAAGAGAAGAACGAAAATGAAGAAAAGAGTAAGAGAGAGACGACTTTACCGAGGTGGACAGAAAATAGCAACATATATTTGATGAAAAGGTGAGACTTTTGAGAATTAAACAGAAGGAAATTTTCTGAAGTAATTGGAGTTTACTCGGTAGACAACCATTAGATTGGAACTAGTGAATGAACTATTGCATATCATCAATGGGAAAGTTGACTTAGTCCAGTAAATGAGGGTTCCTTAGGAGGTGGCCTATCCAGAGTACTAGTCCAGTTCAAACATTCTACACTATGGAATTTTCCATTTGATTTTGACGATGCATTCCTGTAGAGAGGGCTACCACTCTTATATTTACCCCGTAGGTGGTCTCATCAATACTTGAAAGTAATTTTGACAGAAAAAGCCCAATGCTATCATTAATTAGGTAAATATTTAAAGCAGCGGCTGGAGAGAGATGGCTATGGCAATATCCATGTAGTCCAAATTTGACTGCATATTTTGAGTTTTAAGTTTTATAATACTGTCACAGATTGCTGACATTTCTGTACCCTATAGGAACATTTTTTTTGCAACTGCTCCCAAAAGAATCAGCTGCAACAGCTGAGAAAGTTACAACAGGCCCCCTCCATAATTTTCTTGACAGTACAGGCCAAGGAATTTACTATACACCTCCCAATTGAAGTATTGCCTAAGACCCTCTCCACTCTTTCATTCAACAAAACATTCATGTAACTGTAAAACATTTTGACAATATTTTCCAGCTTTGCTAAATCAACACTGTGTGGCATCTGAATCATTCATTCACCAACCCCTAAAGAAAACAATAGAATAAAAAATACAGCAGACATCTGACACTTGACACAGAAAATTGATATATGAAAAGAGAGAAGTTTAAAATGAAATGTGAAAGAGGGTAGCTATATTCAAACAAGAGAAGGATTTCGTTCAGGAAGTATTATTCAAATAGATATTGACATAAAAAAAATACAGAGTACGTAGGAGAGTGGAAACTTTCGGTCAAACATAACAACACACTATGATTCAGACACATTACTTGAAATGTCTACCTAGGAAAATCTAAGATCCATAATTCCTACCCTTTATAGAGAGGAATTATTCGAGAAGAAACAAAAACTTCAGCTTATCTCACCTTATATTCCATCTTATTGCCTCTCGTTTTGCCCCTGAAGAAGACCGAGTGAAAGTTAATGCCAGAGTCGCCTCGCCAAGCACCCCTGTTTTAACCAATAGACCACAGTCATGAAGATTAAGATCCAATTTAGCCGCCAATGCATCCAAATTGCTTTGCATTTGTAACTTTCCTCCATATTTATCATCCGTGCATTCTGTCGCTAATTTTAAGGTTTCCTGTAGGCTAACCACCACGGACTGCAGCTGTTCCTTGCAGAGTGAGTTTTTATGGAAACAAGGATGGCTCGCCAGGTCTGAAAGCTTGGAAGGAAGTTGCTCTATTTTGGCGGAGATGTTTTTCCATCTCCCTCTAAAGGATTTAACTGACTCTGCTTTAGCGACAGAGAGAGGAACCAGCTCTTCCGCTTGTTTTAGCCATTCTTCCGTAGACTTGGTGTCCTCAACCTTTTCTTCCACCATAGCTTCAAAAACTCTCAAGCAGCTAAAGAATTCTTAAGCATTTTCAAAAACTGCCTCAGCCTGCAAAAGAAATAGGCACATAAATTTCACCTAAAAATGGAGATTCAAATTTTAATAGCATTTCAAAATAGAGATTCGCGATATTAAAAGCGATTTTAGAAGTAGATATGTTTCTACAAATGCGATTTTTTCAAGCGAAGCGTCAACTCACACGAATTTGTGTTACGTTTCAAAGTCATTATTAAAAAAAGTACACAGAAAAAAAGGTAGATTTCATGCCTAACCCGTGAGTTTAGAATAAAGATGAGATCCGGGGACTTTTAATTGCAAAGGGTGAAAAGATTCATGATACCGGCTCACGAAATCTAAAGCATTCATTGATTGATACTAAAATCTTGTGAAGGTCGGTGTTCTCTTTAATGAAACTCTTCCATAACATCCAACGAAGACGTCCAAATATTAACCTAAATTCACATGTTTTGAGAATAAGAAATTACTGTGAATGCCTTTTCGAGAGAAAACCGAATCTAAATTCACGTTTTCTGTAGGATGAATCCTTTTATAGCGTGGAAAGAACATGTCTTCACGTTTTCTGACAGCGAGACTCCTTTTTCAGCCTAACAAAGATCAACTCACGTTTTCTGGCAGAAGGACTACATTTACATAGAGAGATTGTCCTTTTCCAGCCGGCAGAAGGACTACATTTCCAGCCCAACATCAACACAAATTCACGTTTTCCGAAAGCAAGAAACCGTTTTACAGAGACGTATGTACAAACGCTACATTTCAGCTTGCTTCTTACTTAATGACGTGAAAGAGTGGGGGGTTAAAAATAAATGAACAGCTACTCACAGAATCAATATTTGACCAAAAGCTTTGCAAATGATCGCTAAGTTTTTGCACTTCTCAAATAAAACTCTCGGGTTGAGTTTCACAAAGTAACAAAGCTTCATACAATATATCTGCGCCGCAGTAAGCAGGATGTTTCCAGTTCTTTATATAAATACGCGCAAACAAGACACGAAACGAGAAACAAATACTCACCGACACAATAATGAGTCGAAATTTACCTTTCTCCGCCTATTCTTCACAAATTAATAGACACGCCGCAGATTCTTATAACTGTTCATTTGCATAATCACGCACAGTAGCAATTAAAAAAAAAGGCAAAAGATCGACCAAATACTCACAATTTCAGTACTTTGACTAACTTTCTTCAAGCAAAAACCTTTGAATGTGCAAGAACTGTTTCGAAAGCCTTTACCGAATAATCCATAACTGCAAATAATAAAAGCAGATTCCAATGAGCAGAAAATCCGTGAATGATATAAAAGCACGCAGCAGCAGCGGAAACCAAAAAAAAAAGAGTGGGTATTCAACGGCTAAAAAGTACCAGAACGGTCATTTTGAAAGAGCGAAACCAGACAGACACAAAAAGCAATCCATACTGTTTCTGTTGACCTCTTCTACACTAGCAGACAATCTCTCTATTCTTCTCTCACAATAAAGATTAAACCCCAATCCATACTTCTTTTTTGAAAATGCATACCTACCTCGCATCTATCTCTGATCCGACGGCGACGGATACATCGAACCACGGAATAATTCACGCGTGCGTGTCTTAAAATATCCAAAATAGCCTTATCTCGTAAATACGTCCATACATACGTATGTACGCGGTGCAGGATACGGACAAAGAGTATTGACACGTAGACACCGCGGCCTGTTTTTTAAGGGTTTCCAGCCGGCTTCTGGACAATTCGAAATATTTTGCTTGCGTCGACTCGGCTATTTAAATGAAACGGAATCGGATTTGCCGGCGTATTATAGAAACGTCGTGCGATTTTCAATAAATAAATAAATCCGTAAATGCCAGTTGGCAACGGGATTTAAAAGTTTATTAAATTTAGAATATGTTGCGTAATGTCGTTTTCGAAGTGTTTTGCCTTGGGAAGGGATTTGTACGTTTCTGACATTTCCGCGCGCGTGGGTTGGTGGCGCGGTTTTGTGTTAAGTGTCTGACTTGGCAATGACAGCTAAGATTTTTTACGTAAACGTTTTGGGGTTGGATAATAACGTTGGTAAGGCGTGTTTAAAATGTTGACGTGGCAAGTGGAAATCGAGATTGACGTGGAAGGATGATTTACCAGAGTTTTGCATATTTGAGTGGGGCATTTTTGAAAATGTGTTTGAATCCAAGAGGGTAGAGAAACTTATATGACCGTTAGTTATTTGACATTTTCTATGTGAGAGGGGAGCGGTAATTGAGGATAATATTGCATAGGAATTTGAAATATTTTAATAATGTCCACAAGGCCTAATGGGTAATCCCAAAAACAAATTGTTTTTCTTATGTTAAGCATAGCCTCCCCCCACACTTCCTTATTGTATTTTATTTATATATTATTATGTCAAGATTTATATATTATTATGTCATGATGTAGCATCATTTTGTCTCTACCGTCACTAATGTGTAAAGTAGTAATGCTTTATTTTTTCACTCTTTTTAAGTGGTTAACTTATTAATTTTACATCTAGGATGATGTGAGATTATCCTTCCCTTCTACTTGAATTATGTTCTTATATAGGCTTTTTCATCATGATCATATGTGAGATTAAACTCTTTAGCATAATCGTCTTTCTTCGCTAAAGTTACTTTGTCTACATGGTAAAGTACATGTTTCAGTTAATAAAATCTCATACAAAATTGGTGTTTTAATTTTGAGTCTATTTGTTAGATTATCAAGTACTTTTGAATTCTCTTTATTTGTTTCTATTTCAAATTTTCAACACATTGTTGCCCCAAGCATCACATTCATAAAACAACACCAACATGACAAGCAACCTACACAAGGTCATCTTGGTTTTCCAATCCCATAATCCCGCATACCTGCATCTATTTTGAAGCATGTGTAAAGCCTTCCACCCCTCTTGTTTTATTTTTGTCCTACAAGTCTTCCAATTTTTTTTCATTTTGTAGCGTAATTCTATTATTTAAATTTTTGAAATTGATGCAATCACGATAAGGGTCCAATGATATATTATCATGAACCATACGACCAATAGATCATGTTCGCATACAATGCACAACATATAAAATAAATTCCCATTTTGTTGATGAATAGAAAAATTACAATCTATATATGCTTACACATTCCCCTAATATTTTCTCACAGATTACCACACTAGTGCAAATTCATGCAGTTCCAAAATGGACAAATCTTCCTCTCTCACACACTCCTCTCAACTTGCACAACTTTATGCTTCCTCTATACTCTAGACTAGGCTCCTCCTCTTTGTAGTCGGTCTCTTATAAATTACAAGCTCCCCAACACTGACATCATATCCACATTTATTGGCACATTTGAAGCAAGTTGGTGTCATCCCAATTGGTAGATTAATGTCATCTTTCTTTAAATATCTTGGGCAAGCTGTAAATTTTTCATATTCTCAATAAGTAGGAAACTTCTCCACAAATGTATTGTCACTCATTCTATAGAATCTATTGTGAATGTTGGATCACCACTACGTGTAAGCTATACTCGCAAATCAGGTGGTTGCAAGGTTGTGTCTAACGCACACATTTTTACATATGCAGATATACCAACCCTCTCTTTGCACACATCTCTAATTCCCCCTTGAAAGATTTCCAAAAACATCATGAACCACCAAAAGAGTTGCAAAGAGTGATTTACCTGAAAATTGATTTAAGTGTTAGGAAAGGGGATTAGTTCCCTTTATTTAATTCAATTCCATACTAGGGTTAGAAACATGATGTATGTCTAGATTATCAATTAAGCACACACACCATAATATACTTATGTTGCAATTTGCAAGATATATTAGTTAGAACAGTGAGGTTAGGCGAGGGAGGGTCAGCATATTCCATGGTGAGGTTGGGCTAACGTAGAGGTCTTGAGATGACCGTGAAGAATAGAGATAAATGGGTGCTGAGGGAAAGGAGAGCCTAACGAACCAGAGCAGGGTTGTGAAACCAACACGAAGATGAGGCTGAAGGAAGACAAGACACTAAGCTCAAGAGTGAAGAAAAGCAGAGAGTCGATATTTTTGAGGTCATACAGGGTCCAAACGATGCATGAGCTATCAAAAGGACATAAATGGAGGGCTCACGAGTAGGGATGACGAGCATGACCAGGTGGAGCGGGCTAAGGCACTGTACGCACCCAAAATTGCACATGCTACATTTCGGGAAAACAGTTACAAAAGTCCCCAATGATGATTCAAAATCCTTTCGAGAAGGTGTTCGAGCTCCAAATCCCACTTGCAGTATATATTTGTAGCCTAAATAGCCTTACATAGCTTCTCCTTGCATTTTTCTAGTTTTCCCCTTCATTTTGTGCTTGTTTTGGCCTCAAGTGTCAAAACCGCCACCCTACGCAGGGCGGTGGTCCTGATCGATTTTTCCATAATCTTCATGTGAGAAATTACATGCAACGATTCACTTAAGTTTATCTTTTGAACGCGTCCGTGAGTCGAATTTGCTAAAAATAGCTTCGTTTGCTTGGTTCTCCTAGTTCCTTCTATTTTTAAATAGATTTAATGAGTAGAACTGCCTCTTCAATTCCTTGTGCATGAAGTAACCTTCTAGCCTCCATTCCTATATATTCCATGCTTGTATTCAAGCAAAAGTCCTGAGAATTTTGTGTATCTTGCATTGTTGTGCTATAATAATCTTGCTAGGAATTTCATAGCCAAGTTCAGATCTCTTGTGCTATCTTTCTTCTACCTACATTAAGCCCAGATTACTTCCAAGTTGCCATCGATCAAGCACCATCCTCTTGTTTTTGTTCTTTGCATTCCCATCCTTGGACTCACATGAACGCTCAGAGAAAGAAAGGAAAGAACTGAGGGGATAGATACTCATACTTGCAGATTTGCAAAAGCTCTTACTCTTCCAGGCTGGAGTTGTGTATTTGTTTGCTTTGTTTTGTCAAATTGCATATCAAATAAAGTAGAGAAACAATTCATTTCAATTAATCAAATAGTTACAAGTAGATCAAGTCAATAGGAAGTTTTCTCTTCAATATTGCCAGGGAAATAGTGGGTGAATAGCTCTGTTAGAGTCATGATTTATTCTTCACTTTTGAGGTAGAGTTGGAGAGATTTTATTTGAATTAGAGTAGATCTTAGATTTAGATTCACACATCTGCACAGATAGCTAGCTACATCCGGCCAGCTATTTGTTTTCTTTAAATTGTTGGTTAGATTAGATGCATTGTCTGAAAGGTTAGAAAAGCACAAAAATATTTATTTCCATAGATTAGCTTGTTTATTGTTTTGTTCTTATGTATTGAGAAAACACCAAAAATATAGTTTAGATTTCATTTGATAGATAGTTTATTCACCGAAAAATGAATCAAATTCACTTTATATGACCATCAACAATCCACATCAGGAAAAGACCTAGGGTTGTGATCCTCTAGTCCCACAACCCAATGGGCCAGAGTTAGTAACTGACATTGACAAAAGTCTGCGCTTAACAATCTTACGCACACCCGCCACATACACAGAGAAAATAAAATAGTTAGAGACTTTAAACATAGCTACTAACAAGGCCTACGACTTTTGGACTGCTCCTAGGAATAGGATTTGACTACATGTATGACCATTCTAGGGCCTCAACCTCAACGAGTCTTTGGTTGTGACCTCCAGAGGAGGAAAAAATAGTCGGGAAGGGAAATTGCTCTTTCTTCCCACTTTTGTTGGCCAATTCAAAATAACAAGTACAGAAGTTACAATAAGTATGAAAGAGAAGTAGATAATATCTCACACTTTCTCCCAAATACTTGTTTGTTCTATCTCGACACTCCTTTCTTCTACAAAACACAATTCCAGCACTAAGAACTTCTTGCTCACTTGCTTTCATGCTTCGATGATCCTATTCTCTTCTACAAACATGTATTTATAGCCTCTCCCATGTCCTCCTGTGGACTAGAGAATGGGAAAGGTCATGAAGGAGAAGAGATACGAACAACTGTCAAATTTTGGGTTGTTTATTTCATATTTTCATTTTCTGTTCGAAAGATCTAGGACCACCGCTTAATGCAGACCGGCAGTCCCAGAACCACCACCCTAGTTGGGCAGCAGTCCTATAACCACCGCTATGCACAGAGTGGCGGTCCTGTTACTAGAAAGACAGAACCTCCGTGTATCATTTTTCCTTCTTTGTGTTGACTGTTTTAATGAAGTAGATTCATTTTAGATCCCTATGGATCACACCTCCCTTGCTTAGGAGGCTTTTGGTCCCACAAAAGCTTAGTGGGGGAGTAGATGAGGAAATAATTCCCTCACTTACTCCTTTGAGTACCACGGAGCTTGCCTTGATGTCTTTCCTTTCGATCCAATCTGCCAAGACTCTTGCGGACCTCTCCTTATCTCTCTGACCTTCTGTTATAGCACTACATCATTCTCTAATTCACCTCATGAGTATAAGATGCAATCATCAATGGAAGGTAACAATTATAGTCCTTTATCTTCATCTAGTAAGGATGGCTCATATAGGTGCAAGTTCTCACAGTTTACTACAAAGTACATCCTCATAAATGGTGGTAAGTCAAGTCGAAAAGCATTTTCTCCAACCTGCTCTAATATGGTGAAGGGCCCATATCATAGTGGCTTGAGTTTTCGTGCTTGACCTTGTAATCTCTCCTTGCTCAAGTAAAGCCAAACTCTATCTCCAACATGTAGCTTATGTTCTCTCCTATGTTGATCATGCATAGCTTTGTACTTGGATTGAGATTTCTCTAACTATTCTTTGACTTTGATATGGATTTACTCGATCCTCTCAATGAATTTGTTTGCTCTAGTCACCTCTGTGTCTCGTGTCTCCTCCCCATCCTGTTGTCCAACTGTTATGTCCAGCGGATTTGTAGGTATATATCCCAAGCATGCTTCAAATGGTGACTTCATAGTGGATGTGTGTACTACCCAGTTATAGGAATGTTGAATGTAGGCTAAGGACTCATCCCAAGTCCTTGGATATTTGCTATTATACCCTCTTATCAGTTGTACCAAAGTCTTGTTTACCACCTCTGTCTGTCCATCTGTCTGTGGATGGAAAGTTGTGCTCCTATGTAACCTGGTATCCATCTTGTCCCACAAAGTAGTCCAAAACTTCCCCAAGAATCTAGAATCCCTGTCAGAAACAATAGACTTTGGAAAACCAAAATGCACCCATACATTAGCAAAGAAAAGATCTACTACCTCATGTGCTTTTACTGTCTTTTTACATGCCATAAGAACACACATCTTACTGAATCTATCAACAACAACATATAGATAGTCATGGCCATGTTTAGACATAGGTAATCCTCCTACAAAATCCATAGAAATGTCCTCCCACGGACGAGTAGGTACTGGAAAAGGCATATACAAACCCTCCTTCCTAGTCTTAGGCTTGCTAGTACAACAAATTTTACATCCCCGTATAAATTTTGATACTTTTTCTTGCATATTGGACCAATATATGTACCTTTGCAAGTGGGCTAGGGTCTTACCAACACCAAAATGTACCACTACTTTTGAGGTATGTGCTTCCCTCATCAATAGAATTCTCTCTTATTTTGGCACACAAAGCTTCCCCCATTGGTAGAGCAGCCCATCCTTGAGATAACAATCTTTAATCCCTATCCTTTCAGCCCCTTGGGATTGCAACTATTGAAATGTCACCCCAAATTCTTTGTCTTGGGCATATGCCTCTCTGTAAGCTTCCTTCGTGAAGGGCTTCATCTGAGAGATAGTGACCAAACAGGAAAACTTCTCCTGTGTGGGTGAGCTAGACAACATGTCTGCCACCAAGTTTGTACTACCCTTCTTGTATTTGATCACCAGATGGAATTGTTGAAGGAACCCCATCCATTTGTAGTGCCTTACCTGTTGCAATTTATATTGTGCTTGCAAATACTAGAGAGGTTTGTGGTCAGTGTGCACAATAGTTTCTTTACCCAACAAATAATGCTTCCATTTTTTAATTTCCTGAACTAGTGCATACATTTCCTTATCATATACTGAATATCCTTTAACTGCTGAAGTGAAAGTTTTAGAATGATAACATACGGGTTTACCTCCTTGAAGTAATACTGCGCCCATGGCTTAATCACTGACATCTTTCTCTACTGCAAAAGGTTGCTACAAATTAGGAAGAGCAAGTACTGGAGCATGACTAATCTTGTATTTCAATAACTCAAAGGATTTGTCTTGTTCCTTACCGCAGTCAAAACCCTTACTCTTTGTAGCCACTATGTGTAGAGGTGCTGCAATCGCAAAGAAACCCATAATGAACTTCTGCATGTACTATACTGCTCCCACAAAAATCATAGTCTCTTTGGTTCCTGTAGGTGTTGGATAGTTGGTGATGGATTCCACCTTCTTTGGATCCACTCATAGCTCTCCTCCTCCAACCACATTCCCAAGATAGACAAGTGATTGTTTAGCAAACTCACATTTCTTCATATTACAAAGCAACTGTTTCTCCCTGAGAACTTGCAAGACTTGCTGTAAATGGGTTAGATGCTCTTCCCATGTGGCACTAAAAATAAAAATTGCATCTAAATATATAATGACACATGAATCTATGAAATCCCACAATACATCATTCATCAATCTCATAAATGTAGCAGGTGCATTGCATAACCCAAAAGGAAGTACTAACCATTCATACAAACCATGTTTTTTCTTGAAGGTAGTCTTCCATATATCCTCCTCCTTCATTCTGACTTGGTGATAACCTGACTTGAGATCCAACTTCGTGAAGAATTTAGCATGCTGAAGCTGGTCCAAGAGATCATCTATGTGGGGAAGTGGATATATGTTCTTTATGGTTATCTTGTTCAAAAATGGTAATCGATGCACATTCTCTAAGAACCATCCTTCTTTGGCACCATCACGATACGTGAACCTCATGGTGAGGTTCTCGGATGTATCACCCCTTGGTCTATTAATTCTGAAAGTTGTTTCTTTACTTCATTACTCTCAAGCAAGGATTGCCTATACAACCTGGTGTTCGGTAGAGGGGATTCTGGAAATAGCTTAATCTCATGCTCTACTTCCCATTTTGGTGGTAACCCACTAGGAGCCTGAAAAGACTGAATAATACTATCCAAATCATGCTTTCTCGTAGTTAGAAATATCTGATAACTTCTACCCCATCTTGTTTATCCTTCAATAAAAGTAAACAAAATTGATTATGATTTTCCTGACTAAGTCATTTTTCTTGGTTAGCACTTACCATAGTAACATGTCTCTTACAATGTTGTTCTTGGATGTTGTAGTTGATCCCATCCTTGATCCATCTATACTAGTTTTCCTTCCTCATAAATATAGTATCCCTAACATACAAGTAAGGACTCCCAAATACAACATAAAAAGCATAAAGTGGAATAACTTCAACTTCAAAAACATCAATATATTGGGAATTTATCACAAACTTGACCTTACATCTTCTTGTTACCTAAATTTCAACACTCTTCTTCACCCAACCCAAAGGATAAAGGTGTGGATGCTCATAAGTGTCAAGACCAAGCTTCTTTACAACTACTTCATAAATCAAGTTAGACTGAGAACCGGTATTAACCAAAGCATTTACCTTAGTTCTCTTGATCTGGATTTTGAACTAGAATAGTCTACTCATCTCCTCTTTCTGGCTGTCCATGTAGGTGGCCGTGTATCCATGCCTCTCATCTACATAATAGTTATCTTTGATTTCCACCTCCCCTTATATTTTTATAACTTTCATGGACTTCTTTGAGTCCTTGGTTCGGTTCTTCGGATGTAACTCCGAATGCAACTTCCAACATGTAGCGTTAGTATGACCATTGATATCATGGTTCTTATAATAATTCTTGGGATCTTTACAAGTATTCAAAGCAGTAGCATCTTGTTTACCTTTCCCTTTCCACTTACCCTTGTTACTTTTTTGCCTAAACTCTCTCTTTTGCTGATTTTTTGACTGCTTTACCCTTGGCTCTGCTTCTCCTTGATTTTTTTCATTATCTATGTAGTTCACCTATACGCATGCTTCGTTGAGATCTTTGGGCTTTGTGGAGATGAGTTTTCTTCGAAAGTGAGTGTGAAGTCCTCCCAAATACTTGGTCAGAATATCCTCATCCTCCAAGTCCATGTAAAGCAACATGGCTTGCCGCTGAAACTCCGTAGTATAGTCGTGCACACTTTGACCACTTCCTTGTCTAAAATACTACCCTTTAATTATTTGGTCAATCTTATGGCCAATAGGATAGAAGTTAGCTCTAAGTAATTCTTTAAATTCTTGCCAAGATTTCACAATAGGACGCTTCTTCTTTTGACAAGTGGCTAGATGGGTTTCCCACCAAACCAGAGCCTGTCCCTCCATCTTGAGATGTGCAAAGGTGATCCTCTATGCCTCAGTGATGTTATGGACACTAAAGTAGAATTCTAACTGGTTTAACCATTTATCAAGCAACTCTGCATCTACTTGTCCTTCAAAGCTTTTAATCTCAACTTTCATTTCAACTTTAAAAGGAGTATGATCATATTTTACCTTTTCTCTTGTGTTAGAAGTCTCTTCTTCATGATCTTCCCCATAAATTTCCTCATGGTGGCTCCTTCCTATGCCAAACTTTTTAGCTAAGCCCCGAACCACTGATTCCATGAAGTCTTGTTTGATAGAAGTTGTCTTTTGTAAATCAGCAAGCTCTTCTTTCCTTCTAAACATCCTATCCATCATGGTCTCCAGCATCTCGATTCTACAGACTAAGTTATCTTCCTCCATTTGTCCCCGAATTCTCTGTTTCCACTTCTTTGTAAAAATTTTGGATCGCAAGGTAAAGCCTCTTCGCCTTTAGATCTTGTCACTATCATATAAATCCAAGACCAAATACCATAGTTCTGGATAATTGTTATCTCTGATACCAAAATGATCTGTAAACTCTTCAACTTTAGAATTATCCACATAAATCACAATTAATCATTGTTTTTTTACTTTCTATTAGAAAATAACATATATAGCTAGTTAATGAATTATACTTGTGCTTAGAATCAACAATTTTCAAAAAGGGAAAGAATATAGACTCATACACCAACAATTTTATCCTGGAAAACCTCCAAAGGATGAAAAACCAGTCGAGAATGGCAATTGCTCTTTCTTCCCACTTTTATTGGCCAATTCAATAATAAGTACATAAATTATAATAAGTAGGAAAGAGAAGTAGATAATATCTCATACTTCCAGTTACTTGCTTGCTCTGTCTCAATGACTCCTTTCTTCTAAAAATCACAATTCCAACACTCATAGCTTCTTAGTCACTTGTTTCATGCTTTGATGCCTTTGTTCTCTTCCATAATATGCATTTATATACTTTCTCATGTTCTCCCATGCACTAGAGAATGGGAAAGGTCATGCAGAAGAAGAGACATGGACAACCTTTAGAATTCTAGAACTATTTGTGTCATATTTTATTTTTTGTCCATAAGAGCTAGGACCACTGCCCAATGCAGACTAGCAGTCCCAGGACCACTGCCCTGGTGGGGCAACGGTCCTATCACTAAATAGATAGAACCTTTGTGTATCATTTTTTTCTTCTTCGTGTTGGCTGATTTGATAAAGTAGAGTCATTTTGGATCCCTATGGATCAAAAACCATTTGAGAAATGGGCTATAGACTTTTTGGGTCCTATTTCACCATCCACACACAAGACTAGATCACGCTATATCATCACTTGCACAAACTATCTAACAAGGTGGGTAGATGTAGCACCTACAAAGGATTTCACAGTGGCTATAATAGCCAGGTTTCTATGGGAAAATATTATTACAAGGTATGGATGTACTTTAAGTTTGACCAGTGATAGGGGCACACATTTTCTTAATGATATAATTAGAATTTTATTGGATGAATTCATGATTGCACACCATAAGACAACACCCTATCATCCCTAGGCTAATGGAACTGTTGAGGCATTCAACAAAATTTTGAGCCAAACATTGACAAAAAATTGTGATGTTAGAAGAAAGGATTGGGATGAAAAAGTTTCTATAGTACTTTGAGCATATCGAACAACATATAAAAGGTTGAACAAATCCACACCATTTCAGTTAGTGTTTGGCACAGAAGTAGTTCTTCCTATAGAATTCATGCTACCTTCTTGGCGTATTACACACACTGGAGGTCTAGCTGATGAGTAAGCATTAGAAGAATGGGTTGTAAATTTAATCAAACTAGATGAGCGACGATGCATAGCATGTTGGAGTCAAAAACAAGAAAAAGCCACGCAGAAAGCATGGCATGACAGGCACATCAGGGATAAAAAGTTTGAAATTGGAAAAATGGTGCTCCTTTATGATTTTAAGTTTTTGTGCCATCCAAAAAAACTCAAGGTACATTAGTTGGGGCCATATGTTGTCACTCACATACTTGAAATAGAAACTTGTCAATTAGAGGTGCTTGATGGAATACGGTTACCCGAATACTTCAACAGGAGTAGGTTGAAGGCCTACTATAAATAAGCATTCTTGGTTTTTGTAACAAGGTAGTATTTCCATTTAGATTAGCTTTTCAATTCTATAGATTCCTTAATTTATTTCCTTCTTTGTCTTTATGCTTTGTCAATTTAGGTTTGGTGTTTTGTGTAATAAGCGTGTTTGCACACCATAAGTTAATTACTATTTAAAGAATTTATATGCACAGATAACTGCACATACCATTAGTGTGGGGTGGTTATTGATATCTAGGTATAGGACTGTTGAAAATAAGTACACATGAAAGGAACAAACTGCTACATGTGTTATTCAAAGTTGGAGGATTGAAATAAAAAGAGATTTCTTCTAGAAATGAGGACCATAGGTGGAGATGAATGAATAAATAAGTATAACATGAGGTAAGCATGAGGCTATGGGAAATACCAAGGGAAGGATGCAGTGGCGAGGTACTCAGGTGCATGGAGGCATGCACTAAAGAGAAGTCCCTAACTAGAAGGTAGGAAGGTGCATGCTAGAAGGTTATATCTTGGGTGTGAAGATGTACCATGCAGAAATAATGAAAAATGGTCGATTAATGAGAGGATTTTTGGTAGGTGGAGGAGAAATAAATGCACTAAATTTTTGAAAATCTATATAAGGATGGGATGTGAGTTCATTTTTACCATTGCAATTGATGATAATTTTAAAAGAGCTAAGTGTGACCAAGATGCGAGCCAAGCAATCATGTTGAGGTGTGAAGAGTCTGAAACAAGACATGTGAGAGAATATTTGTGTGTAGAGAGAAGCTTGTGTTCCCATAGGTGCAAAGGGTTTGAGCAAAGAAGGCATGTGTTACGAAGGAGCTAGGGCATGAAATTTCCACTAGGGCATGTAGATTTGAAGCTAGGGTTTTAACTTTGCTCATTATAGGAGGGGTGAGTATTTGAAGGAAGAAATTGTAGGTCATAGATGGCGTCAAAGAAAGCACCTACAATAGGAGTAAAAGGGAAGAAGAAGGTCGAAGTGGAAGAAGAAATTTCTCCTGAGAGTAATTTCTTATAAATGCAATATCTAGAGGGCATGTGATTGTGGGTTAGGAATGGGATTCCCACATCCATAAATGTAAAAATCAGTGATTACAACCATTGTACATCAGATAATAAGAGGGAGCTAGATGCGTTGTTGAGCACAAAAATGAACAAACGCTTAGCAAAAGACATGTCAGTGTATGATGACACTGGAGAGAAGTTACTAAAGTAGATTGGAGTCTACCAATTGTACGATCTACCATACTTTGGTAAAGTATAAACCATTGTATCAGATGGTTGATGAGTAGAGTCCATGAGGACTTCTTCTACTTTTCAAGAATGGAGGGTTAGAATCACAACCACCTTGATTTCAATAGTGACAGGACTAAGGGCATAATGGAGCAGATCTGGATGAGTGACTTAACAGATAAGGCAGTGATCTTGGAGATAAGGAAGGAGCTAGGATATACCAAGGGTCCGCGTGGCATGGACATCAACAAATTAAAGAAGTACCCAGTAGTACAGGAAGTTTCCCATCTTGTAACAAAGTTGAATAACCAAGACAGGTGGTTGCAAGTGAATACAATGTGGTTTCACATTGCAAGGAATATGTCTCAAGAAGTGATCTACAATCTCGTGGATCACATAGAAAATACAACTGTCATGAAGAAGTGTGTGCATAGGAGAGAAGATCAATTTTGGGGCTGTTCTATTGTCTCTGGTGTTTATGGAAATTGGGGTGCCTGATGGGCCAAAGGAGAAAATCTGGAATACCCTATGGAGAACAAGTTTCCTAGCAGAAATATTTAATAAGTACTTGTGTGAAGGATCAATGAGTGGAACATTCAAGCAGAGGGTGGAGAAGTGGTATGATAGGCTCCATGCGCAAGTGTTTGAAGAAGAATGACACATACCCAAGGAGTTACCTTCAGTAGTAGGGAAGGCAATTAAGTTTGTGGTATACCATCACTTTTGCATCGTACGATTTGTGATGAAAGATGGGGCTTGGAGCCCATGGTAAAAATTACCGTATGCCTTCATAGCAAGATATTTCCAGGCATCAGTTCACCGATTTTTAGATGCGCACCACCTAACCTTCAATGCAGACAAGGTAGATTGTGACTACCACACTCTGATAAAGACATATGTATATCCAGGATGGACTGCCTACATTGAGAGGCTTATCTCAGATGTATTAAACATGAAGCCGGTAAGCTTGGCCATTGGAGACATTGGAGCAGCACTTGTGTATCTTCAACTCAAGCCTAAGATGGAGAACAAAAAATATACGGAGAATGAGTTCATGCTCCCAGGTCCACTAAAAGGTAAGCATATAATGGAAAATGTTCCAGCACCTAAGCCCATAGAGACAATAGAAGTAGATGAAGAGGAAGAGGAGCATGAAGATAGTAGTGGTTTGGAGTATAGAGGAAGAAGACATCCTACAGATAAGGTAGAATTGAGTGCACGTGACTACACCACCCCAGGGACAAGAAGGAGATGATGAGGACCTGGATGTAGTATAAGGGGAGAGCCACTTCAAAAGGGTATTTAGGAGAAAAATAACCCAAGGTGCTACTCCATAATTAGTGCGCAGATCATCATGAATCTCTCCACAGAAGGAGCCAACTGAGAAGAGAAGAAGGAAGTTGAAGCTGAACGAGGAGGCGAAAGAGTCTGAGGAGAGCATGCCTGAATCTCCTACACCTCTAGAGGATGTGGAAGAACCAAAGGATGAAGAAATGAAGGATGGAGAAGAAGGAGAAAAGGAGGCAGATGAGACAACGCAAGAGACTTCTCAGGACATAGCAGAACAAGCTCCAAATCTTGACGATCAAGTTCCTAAGGGGCCAAGATTGAAAATAACAAGTGGAGAATATGTTGCACTGGTCATGGGATACGTCTGAGGACACAGGTAAAATTTTCCATGCACCCATTTTCAAAGCATAGTTGACACCAAAGGAGTTGTATGGGTGGGAGCTGATGGATGAAGATATGACAACCATGCACACAAGGAAGCAACTGTCATGGTCGATGCACATGCACATGGATGATCCAAACTTTGATGTATGCAAAGAGTCATGTGTATCAAGGAGGTTGAAGAAGACACCTCTGGCAAGACACATAATAGTAAAGCCTACTGCTATGTCATTTGAACAAGTGAGTAATGCTTTGGTAAAAGTCTCGATAGAGGTGGCATGAAAAAATGTGGATAAGGCTACAACAATTAGGGTGCTAAGAGAAGAACTCAAAACTAAGGATGTAGAAATAGTGCACCTAAAGCAAGAAAAAGACTTGGCACAGAAGAAGAACACTATTTTCATCAGCATGGTAGAGGAAATTGGGGACAATATCATGAAAGAAAATCCACACTTAGAGCCTAAGGTACCCAAAACATTTCCTTCGGAAATGCATTATGTACAAACCTTGGTGGACTTGGTGCTTGAAGATGGACCTTTGCGCATGCCAGCACTAAAGAATCCTGAGCAGGAAGTAGAGAGGGAAAAGGCTTCGGTGATGAGGAAGGTTTCATCATATGAGGCATTGCTCCAAAGCTTGCAGGAGGAACTGAAGAAAGTAGATCAAGCGTTGAATATTTGTACAACCCCAGAAGCCATTATAAGAACTAAGACCATTATAGAGGACAATGAAGTCCTAAAAGCCATGAAAGATGAGACCTTGGGCACACATAATGATTAGCACTTGTCAAGGTAAAAGTGCAAGTGCCTTACATCAACACAAGAACCACACAAGGAAAGGTTAGATGAGCTTGGGAAACTCATAGCGCAAAAGATGGACTTATTAGAAGGAAGAATGACTACAATGTCCAACATTGTTTTGGTCTTGTAGAATGAGAAAGGAGAGATTGCAAAAGATGAGATAGAGTCAATTGTAGTGGATATCCTAGAAAAGTAGAGGTCACGCTAAATGATTGGTAGAATTTAGAGGTAAAAATAAAAGAATAATATCTAGAATTGATTCTTCTGGTTGAAGCAGAAGATACTGTAGGGTAAATTCATTCTTTTATAAAAATTCTTTTTCTATTCTTTTATTCATATTCTTTGATTCATTTTGGAGTACAACCATTGTCGGGGCAGAAATGCAATTAGTGTGGGGTAATGTTGAATCAGTTAAAATATAACACTTAGTAGAAAGACATATAGAAGATTCACACAGAAGAACAAGCACATTCAAAGGCATGGAAGGATCAGGAAGGGAATCACGCGAAGAGGAGAGAGAGATTTGGGACTTAGCCATTTTCATGGTTATGATCTATTTTTGGAAGATGGCGTGCGAAGCACACAAACTGGATGAAGACTTGTACGACATGCACATTGGATATTTTTGGAGGATTGGCTACAAAGCACTTTGCATGGGTACAAGGTTGAGAATAGATTTACTACTGATAGTTAACTAGAAGAAGTCTATTGTTAGCGCACTTGCATGTGTGGCTATTATTGTAACGATGTGTGGCTGATAATAGCATGCGACATATTTTGGGATTAGATAAGTGGTGAAGGGAAAGTCCCCACCCTTATAAATATGTAATGAACTACGTAGTATAGAGGAGTGAGAGTGGTATGTGAGAATTGAGTTATTGTGAGGTTATGCTGCCAAATCTGATGCGTGCATATGAACTATGGTATTATCTATTGTAATAAGCTTCTATGTATTTATCATGTTTAATGAAATGGAATGTATTGGCTGAATCAGAGTATCAAATCCTGAGTATAATTGGTTCTTGCATGCTTGATTTCATCATGGTTATCATTTAAGTTTGTTATTCTCTAGATCTAGATCTGAACATGCACTGTAGAATGATATATTAGTTATGGATCTGAATTTTTTAAGTCTTCATCATGCTAACATCCTACAATAAAACAACCCTAAAGAGGGGCCTGGTACCTTTGCACGCTTCAAGTGAGCACTCAGTCTAGGCTGAGTGATGTGCCAGCGTGCACTGGGATTTTACTGGTGAATTCTAGGTTGCATCACCCCTGTACCAAGAGGGTTTCTCACACTTTACAGTCAACATGGTGTTGAATAAGTTTATAACATTATGATGAATGATTGGATAATTTTTTTGAGGATTATAGCGATAATACTCCTATCATAGCTATCTAGGAATATGGTGAAGAGTAAATCCTGATTTCATGTCCATCCTACATTTGATGATCCTTGTGAGGTTTACCACCATGGTAGTTGATAGCTCTGTGTGGCATGGTATCATGGTAGCATATTCCGTCTTTGTAACTGGAAAAACCACTAGATTCCTGCAATGGTAATTGTAGAATTTACCATGAGGGATCTCCTTCTCCTAAGATAGAAGGAAAAGGTTGTGTGTTTTTTGACTATATTCTCTAGAGGCATTATGCAGGTCCAGTTTCTATTTTCTAGCATTATGTGACTGGGTCTTACTTTGCACCCTATTAACTGATAAGTGATGTTGAGCCCACGTGGTATCACAAACAGAGATTTTTAATATCTCTAATAGACAAGATGTATTTTTTGAATATTTTGAAGAGGTAATAGGTGATTTTGAAGAGGATGTGCTCGAGCACTGTAGGAGGACCTCGGTGATCTTGGTAACAAAAAGAATCGTAGATTCAGATGGTACTTTTGTGGCAGAAATGTCAGGTGTTGACGGCTCAACATAGAGCCAGAGATCCTTAACTATGTTGATTGTGTGATGAGAATTGACATCGTTAGACCCTGGGGTTGAACTGATAGGTGGGGGATGATTTGCGTAACACCAAGGATATTTAAAAACATAAAAAAAATTATTAGCTTCTGCAAGTGCTACAACCTCAGATGGTCCCCCAGTTGTAACTTGGCACCTTGGTATAATGAGATGTTGAAGAATGTTTCTAACAAAATGACACCTTTCAATAGTTGTGCCCTCGGATTTGACTGGTCATTTACAATAATCGTTATCTTGATGGCTATGATGGGGGTCTAGACGTAGATGTGTCAATAGGTCTAGATGGGATGGATTTTGACTTCCATGCATGCAGCTATCAATATATTGCTCAAAAACCATCCATCTATAAGACTCCCCAGATTGGATTTTCTTGTCATAGTCTGTGCTATGAGGCAGAAATCATTCGGAGTCATGCAACCTCCTATTGGACAGTCTCAATACTTACAAAAAACACATTTGTTGAGCCTTTGGATTTATCATTACTTAAAGAATGGTTTAATGATAGACTCCTGTTTGATTTTATTTTCATACCTGAGTTTAACTTTACCATCAATATCAAGAGTGTGATCATCTCTAGTTTGCTGGGACATGGTAAGGGATCTTTCATCGAATTATCCTTAAAAGGGACTAGTATCTAGAGGGTTGATGATATATGTTTAGTGTAAGATCCATGGAAATTAACTCGATCAACCTCAATTTTGATGGGCAGAGAAAAATATACCATTGCATGTGATGATACCTCCACCATAGTGGTGGCTAAAGTGAAAGAAAAGGAACACTGGTAGGGGGCACGCAGCATCAGTGCAGGTACTAAACCTCACATACAATATTTAGTGGGTCGAGTCTTGGCTCCAGTCATACGGAATCCACCGATTTTCACATGGAGAAGGGGATGGATCCTATCCGGTCCCCATGGCTCAACATCTTATTTATGAATGCTTACCTCCAGATTCCCATATATGTTTGGGCATTCCTCAGTGAGCTATGATTCTTTCCATAGATCATACAACAGTGTGCCCCATATTACCTACCCCCCGAGATTCGTGGCTGTAGATAGTTACCACCTGATCCGCATGGTAAAACATAGATTCCATAAGCAGAGCTCTCCCCCGGTCCCAACCCCCCAACTCCTCATAGGCCCCCAATAGAATATGGATAAGAACATCCTGCAACCTCTATCTATGATATGGGGTGGGCGGGTAGCCCCCCCCCCCTCTGTAGATTTCATAGCAACTCTCTGACTGGGATATCAATCTTGAGTGAGCATAAATACCCTCCTCCCCCGGGGGAGATCTATTTGATACCTCCTGTCTCTCACACGTAGCCAATATCTATAGTCAGTAATAGAAATATTGACGAATGATATTGATGGAGAAATGCTCTAAGAACAACTGTGCAAGTTGTGGACCAAAAGATCTTACAATAGTAGGATACTATTCTTCCTGAGGTAAGTGCATGCAATAGTGGGCAGTGACCAAAAGCATGGTAAAAAATGTAAATTTTTTTCTTGATAGTCTAGTGAATAATTTGAACTTCATCTAATAATCTGTGGGGACAACTATGCTCAAAATTGGTGTACAATTCTGACTTCAGAATCTATAGTACCGTAGTTCTCATGCACGTCTCATGTTTCTAATTTCACTGACAATTTTTTTAAATGGCTTTTCCATAAGGTACAAATGTGGTGCACACACAAATTATGCCTATTTTTGTGTAAAAAATATAAGAACCTAATGTGTGTGTGCCCATCTTTTTTTAGTTCTATAAATTATTTTTCAAATCCCTTCAGTAGAAAGTTATCTAAGACATTTTATGAGGTAACACTAATTTTTCATAATTTTTGGATGAATATATAATTTTTTAATAATTTTCAAACTGCACAAATCCTGAAAATAAAATATTTATGTGTACACCCCCGTAACTTTGAGAAAAATAGTTGATTTTTTGTTTTTTTAATGCATGTAGAATGGAGTTCAGAAGAAACCACTTTTTTAAAATTTGGATGAAAAATCATAAATTACGTACAAAAACGTATGCATGCATTTGGAAAGTCCTTAGAAGGCACTAGTGGAAAATAAACTTAAGGATGAAAGCCTTAGATGCCATGATTATATTTTAGAACACCACAGGATATTGTCGCACAAGGTAAAATTGAGCTTGAACATCGTAGTATATATGCCTCTATACTCTGGAATACAGATGTTAATAATGCATGTATATATTATGGGGTTGAGATATTAAAGCCTGTACCACATGAGATTTTGAACCCCCTGTTTGTTACCTCTAAAACCACCTAGACCTCTTGATACACAAATTACATCTGGAAGCAAACCATAAGTTGTGGATATCCCTAAGGTCCCAATAGTAGTACTGTACTAAGCTCCCATGGATATGTGAATTGGTACAACTCCTAGAAGTGAAGATCCAAATGCGCTACACGTTCACTATTCTGCAATGTTACATGATGTTCATTTGGGAGGGATATATACACTAAACATACAATGCATAAGTTTTCCCTACAATCTATGTAATCTTTACTAATTTGATTTTTTCTGATAGATTAACACTTTTGACTAGAGCTATGAACTAGATTAACTATTTATTGTACTCAGAGCTTGGAAGAACCAGAGTACAATAAACCAAGATATATTGGGTAGATCTCAAATATTAGCAAACTCACTAGCCCAGGTCATCACTGCTTGTGCACATGTCTATGTGAGGCCGATGAGCCTTCTATGTCATGAACACACCTCAAATGCGGGAGTTTCATAATGACACCAGCAATTGAATACACGTCTACATGAGATCCATGAGCTGCCATGATTGAACACATATCTAGCCTCAGGTATTCCATTGACTCCAAAACACTACCATAGTGAAACCAACCTACCAGTCATGCCACCTTGCATACATTACCACCCTCAAACAGGGCCTCATTATGCCTTAAGCTGGGAATTGAACTCTGGGTCTTTCTGCCACTAGGAAACAACCATCTTTCACTTAACGTGCTCCTGCCCAAACCATGCATCGTGAAATATAGTTATGCCATTGGTATTATTTCCAAGTTCAGGGTCACCATTTAATATTTTGATCGCCAGTGGAATGCCTAAAAAATTAAGTTCCACTCTGGGATACCTTAAAAAATGGAACTAGTCTCACTAGCTCCATGAGTCATGGTTTAGTGAGATATTGGGTACTCTATAATCTAATCTAGTTCAGTACACCAGGTATTGTTCAGGTATCCACAACACGTAGTCCTAAATTATTTTAATGTCATAAAGGGTCTAGAATCAATGTCTATTTTGCATCCAGAAAAGAATGTGATACCTCCAATCCCTTTAAGATGCATAAACAACCAGCCAATCATACAGTTCTACCAGAAAAATAGTGAAGAATCTCTTGTACAAAATGTCATATAGATTCTATTCCACCCATACACATGCATTAAACTCAGATTTGGTGTTGAACCTCTGTGTGTACTCTTCTTCTATATCTTGTATCCACTCCTCAACACTTTCTAGGGTTAACTAGTATGTCTTCATCGCGAACCATCTTGAATGCAACTGAAAAAGAGGTTCCGAAAATGAAACCAATGATGCATCCTAGAATTTACCAGAAATAACCCAGGCACGCTGGCACATCACTTAGCCTAGAATGAGCGCTCACCCAAAGTGCACAAAGGTACCAAGACCCTCTTTAGGGTTGCTTGTGTAAGATGTTAGAAAGATGAAGAGTTGATGCATTCAAATCCATAAATAGTATAAACATTCTACAGAGCATATTCCAGATTCAGATCTAAAGAGTAATGGACTTAAAAAATATCCATAATGAACTCAACCATGCAAGAAGTAGTTAAGATCATGTTTAACACCTTGATTTAGCCAATAGACATCATTATATTAAACACAATAAATACATAGAAGCTTCTTACTATAAGTAGTACCATAAGTTCATGTGCGCATCAAATCTGACAACATAACTCTATAATAGCTCATTACTCATTCTCTCCTTTAGCCTACGCAGATTACTACATATTTATAAGGGTGGGGACTTACCCTTCATTGCTTACATAATTCCCAAAATAGGTCGCATGCTAAAAACAACCATGCGCCTTTACAACAATAGACACACATATAAGTGTGCTAATAATAGATCTCTTCTAGTTAACTAGAAGTAGCAATCCTATTATTAACTCAAACCCATGTAAAGCACTTAGTTTACACTCTTCCAAAAATAGCCTATGCATGTCGTGCAAGTCTTTATCTGGTTTTTGTGCTCTACACGCTATCTCCAAAAATAGCCCGTAATCCTGATAATGGCTAAGTCCTGAATTTGTCCTTGTCTTTTTCACGTGTTTCCTTCCCTATCCTTTTGTGCCTTTGAACGTGCCCTTTTTCTCACGTGCAAACCTTCTATGTTCCTTCTACTAAGTATCATACTTTTCTTGCTTAACAACCATGCTTCAATATCTTCATGGGTATAGGATTCAAGTTCTTTGCTTTGAACTCCACCTTGCACTTATTCTGGTTTTAATATGTACATATGTTATTAGATTATTTCGTTCAAATGTGATTTCTTCATCTTTATAATTGAATAAACCATTGTAATTCAATAAGAATTCTAATGTTAGTAGTATAGATTATGTTTGGGTTTTAGATAATTTTCCACTACTTCAAAGTCAAGTAAGCGAGTTATCCCCATGAATTTTATCCCCTTCAAGGACTCTAAATGGTGCCTTCAGGGTACCATCTTCCAAAGCTATGTCATATTGAACTAGATATAGTCAATGTTTCCCCGATGTATCCCATTTCCTATGGGTCATAACATTGACATCTTCCCCTAAGCATAGTAATGAATTTGGGAATTCTTTCCTATTGATTTTTACATCTAAGTAGACAATTGAGTAAGTTTCTCCAATTATTCCGTGTCTGGAATGGATTCTTATTTAATATTTTATTATTTACACCCTTTGGACACACAATGTTTTTTCTTATTTATTCTAACATTTAAAGAATTGTTTTAATTTATCTGCAAAAAATATATTGCTACCAATTTGAATAATTGTTTAAGGGTTACCACCTTTTCCTTTTCAAAATATGTGATTTTGTCTTCTGTTGTTTCCTGATGTTGTTAAATTACTTTATGTGTTTTAGTAAATATTTTTTCATGTAATTTTGGGTTAGGGTATGTCCTTGTTGGATCATCTTCACTTAAGCTTGAAACATCCTCCCATAATCTCCCTTTGACAACATCTTAAATGTTTTTGCAATGACTCTCCTAATTGTAATCATGAATCTATATATGGATTATTCATTATCCTATATTTTTTTTATTTGTTTATTTTTACCCATATTTTTATTTACTTTGTCTTTCTATTTTAATCTATGAGACATTACTCATTTTCCTCTAGATATTTCCTTTTTCTTCATTTTGTATACACCATATATTTTTATGCTTTCTAACCATTTATTTTTGTGTAGGGACTATTGATGCATTATCCTCCTGAGTGGGTGCTTTAAGGGGTTGGTCAAGATGGGGGTGTGATCAGACTTGATCATGTGGGTTAGACCACAACATTTGAGACATATCTCTATTAGCCTTATTCACCTTATACTTTCCATAGTTTTCCCTTTTCTCAACATTTCACTCATTATGTCCACTTATCCCATCATGTCCAATTGTTTATTCTTATTACAAGATATTATCCTTTATTTTGGTCACTTTAAACCTTTTTTTAACCTCATTTATGTTCTAGCCTTTTCTCATGTTTTTCAAACTTTGATCTTAGGGTTTTCCAAAAGGCTGACACCAATGCCAATGGATGATGAAACCTATTCTAATGCCATCACCCATGGGGAATTGCATCTAGTATATATACCCCATCACCTTCATCTTATATTATGATGGAGAGACAAGTACACATTTGGTCCATTTAGTGATTTTAATAGGATTCTAATAACAAACCTTCACTATAACTCTATATTGAGGATCCTTACCCTACCCTACAAGGCCTAAACTTGCAAAAATGAAATTTAACATCATGAATGGAATCATCATCATCATACCATGTCCCATCATATACATACCATGTCCTTTCATGCTCCAAAGTCATCTACTTTCATGAAGTTTCCATAAGCACTCACCTTTCCTCACATTTCTCTGGGTTTCCCTTCACTAGTTCTCACTCTTCATGAGCTCACATTAGTCATTTTTGGTATAATTTTCCTTTAACCCCTTGTAACCACTTACTCCTACTCATACATATTTAACTAAGTTATCCCAATCATATGTTTATTTTAAAAAATGCAAATTGCACACATTTCCTTACTAGCTCAAAACTATCCTTTGGCATTCATAACTAGTGTTAGGCCCCTAAAATATTGGCCAAGTACAAGAAGGTGCGTGGGCGCGCAAGGCATAGTTAAGAAAGGGTGCGCAAGGAGAAAGCATGCAGGATAGGGTTCTAGGAGGGTTTAACAGAGCAAGTGGCGCATGTGCAAGACAAAACAAAGGTTTCAAGACTTAGCCATATCTGACACATCAGGAAGAAGATGAGAAAAGGGTGACTCGACTGTGCATGCGGAATGGATAAGGTGCTAGCCTGGCGACAGATTGGCCTAAGAAGGAATATAACATGTAATGGAAGTTTCCAGAAGACCATCATTGCAAGGAGTGGAGAGCTCGGGCCTGAAGAAGCATGCTCCCATAAAGTACCACCTTGGACACTTGGCAACAGATCTACAAATCCCACAAAGGATTGATGAAGTTGAGAAGGGCTATAAATACAAGCACCCACCAGAGGAAAAAGAAGAGAGAAGCAGAAGGAAGCAAAGCCATGCAAGAATACTGTGAGATCTCCATAAGCTGGGTAGAGATCTAAAGGAAAAGGATGTAATAAGGGGTTGAGATTGTAAAATTTCTCTTGAGAACTAATGGGTATAAATCCAGCTATGATGTATGACTTCGGTCTACACATTTGTGGTAGTCTGTAATGGATCCAATGAATATAATGAGGTTACCAAACTTGATTGAATATGGATTGTTAGTGATTTTGGTCCATATTTGTAGCTTACAGTTTTGATTTATGAATGTTTATGAAATAAATATAAATCCTTATGCATTTCCTTTCTGTTTTGGTTCCTATCTATAATATGTTAAGTACCATTCAGTCTGGGATGACTACATTTGTCTACTGTTTTGAGTTCTATGATAAATGTATGCCTCGTTTCCACTCACTCTTTTTAAGCTCCTATCATATATGATGTTTCCCACTTAACTTGCATAAAAGAGAGACTCGATGCCCACACATACCTCAGGTGAGTGCCTAGTGCCCACTGGGTGATAGTCCGACATGCATGGGATTCCCTTATTCTTTGGTGGGTGTAAAAATGACTACATCTTGGTTTCATTGCCTGTACCTCTTTTCAAACTTGTAGTGGGAAATGCCATACATCATGATCTGTGTAATGCGTGATGATAGAACGTCTAACTTTGGAAAGTGTTGAATCATGGTTCAAAAGCACGAAGGAAGAATTTTCTCATATATTTAACACTGGGCCTGAGTTTAGTACATGTGGATGGGTAGAAGAGAACTTCTACCATGAGTTGTATGAAACTTTATTCTGTTACTTCCCAGTAGATATATATGAAAGGCTCTCAGCATATGCGTCTAGATCAAGCTGGTATTATAGATCACGTGCATAGACCCAAGAAGAGTACCAGAGGCTGCAAGATGTAGATCTGACATGGACACGTGTTATTGATCACTGGTGGAAGAGGGTGTTGACTAGTTATACTTTGGAATACACCATTTCGACGTATTTTTTCCTAGAGATCGTTGAGTTTGAGTTTCTAAGGGATCTTAGAGGATCATTTTTATGTGTTATCCCTCTGGTTATGAAGATCTTAGTCGTTACTTTGGGTTTAGAAGCATTCCCCATGGCCGGCTAAGCTCTTCAAGTGTTGGGAAAAGGAAGCAAGGGTGGAGGAATATGGAGGAAATTGCGGCTGAAAAGGAAAGGGAGGAGAGATGACTCAAGTATAATGAAGCTTGTGAAAGGGAGATGACTAGACAACACGAGGTAGCAAGTGTGATGGATCTATGGAGGCAGATGTTGTGGGAAGATGTTAAATTTCACGTGGAGGACATGGAGCCTGAGATGTCTGCACTACCCCATCTTGGAAAGCATGTAAGAGAAGCCCCTTAAAATTTTGATGAGAGTTCATCACATGGAGAAAGAAGAGCCATCAGCGTGCATCTGAACCCACTTGGTGACTGATCCCTGACATTTGATCTTTTACATTTAGGGAAGAATATTGTTAACCCAGTTGGTATCAGTGGAAGTGACCAATCTGTGCCCAGGATATATAATTTCTCGTTTGGGACTTCTATGGCTACACATACCATTCTAGTGTATGGAGGAATTTTTGGGAAGATTACAGATACAAAAACCTTTGGTATCACATCTGGGAGTGATGCAGGGTACACTATTAGTAGTTCAGTGGAATTTTGGGGACCCTTGGCGCGACCACTATAGGACCTGGTGGATTCAGTGGATTTGGTGGGTCAGGAGGAACAAGACCTGGTGGGTCCAGTGGATCTGGTGGAGGGAAAAATAGAGGAAACACCAAAGGAAACCAAGGCTCTGGCCCAGGAAGACAAGGACCCTAACCACCCCCAAGTGTATTTCGAGATGTCTTTGCACTTACCATACTATAGGGGTATTGAAGATGCTGCAGAACATGTGCAAAAGTGTGAGTTACTATGGCGTGTGAAAGGGATCACTAGCCTAGAGTGGAAGGCAAGCTAGTTTGCAATGATGTTGCAAAGATGCGCATATAGCTGGTACCAAAAATATGACCCTCATCAGACAATGTGGATTATATTGCTTTAAAAAACACCTTCTTGGCAGAATTCCACATCCCTGAGTTTGAGTAGAGAAGCATCAACACTCTAAAGGAAATCCAACAGGGAATGACAGAGAGTGTGCAGGAGTATGATGCACGGTTCAAAACTCTCCTGTCAAAATTATCATATGACATTCACCCTTCACAACATGCTCAATGGTTTATTGGAGGGTTGATAACACCATTTAGAAGAGTGTTATCTCATAAGACTTTCACAGACCCACGCGAGGTGCTAGAAGCTGCTCTACACATTGAAGTTGTTGGAAGCATTGATACTGGTGTTAGCCCATTTCTTGAAGCTCAAATCGCTAATATGGCTAAGTAACTGGAGAAGTTGTCTACTAACTCAGCCCATGAGACTTACAGTGGTATGTGGTGTACATAATGTGAAGTGGAGGGGCATGCAAAGGACAACTTCCCTCGGAAGTTGGTACGCACCATAGCTGCAGATTGTGAAATTTTCCATGGGGACCATGATGCAAGTAGGTACCCTCTACTATAGTGCACAATCCGTAAGAATGTATCTTGCTATTACAAGATTTTCACATCTACATCACATGATACCAAAGATTGTAGGCTGATTGATCAAATTCATGACGCTATTGATCTTGATGTGCACCAGATTAATCTTGCCAGCAGTTCTAAGGGTGATGACTACCATTATGAGGAGCACGCAGATGAAGGTGTGCGTGGAAGAAGTTCTCACAGAGGATTTTGGGGTTGTGGAAACCACAGAGGAGGAAGAAGTGAGTTCTCGTGGGGAACATGTTATAATTGTGAATCTACAAAGCATTATAAAAGTGAGTGTACTGATCTATTACAATGATCGTGGTGTGAAGCACAAGTATGAAGAGTGTCTGGAACTCTATGAGCATATGAACTAGCAACACCAGAAAGATAAGGGCATTGCTATGGTGAGCATAAAAAGGGACGATTCACAATGGATGCCAAGAGTGGCGCATGAGTTAGAGCTAGAACCTGTAGTGGTGACAATGCGTGTAGAGGCCACGTGCACCAAGGAGATGCCCAGACCAAGGACATTAGTTTCCAGAGAGGAGGTGCCACATGGAAAGTACCCAAACCCTTCCCATCAGAAAGAAGTATACCAGGAGACTATGGATGTAATTTAGAGTTTATAAGGGGAGATACAATGTCTCAAGGAGCAATCGAGGTAGGTAGGGCAGTGGAAGGATAACGAGGTTCCAAGAAGTGACCTGGATGAGGTCAAAGAAGTATGTAAAATGTTGAGGCAAGAGAATATTATTCCCTTGTTGGGAGAATGGCTAAGGGAGAAGGTACCACGCTAGAGCGGAGTGCGAGAGATAGGTTTTACATGTAAGCCTTTCTCCACACAACCTTGAATATGAAAAATAAATTACACTGAATGCAGTTGTTGATGGATGGCTTATGAGTAATATCCTCATCGACATGGGAGCAGAAGTGAATGTTATTACCTTAGATGCTTGGCATCAGATGGGAAGGCCCACATTATAGCCATCTTCGAATGTATTGTATATGGAAAACAAGATGAAGGCAATGCCCATATGTGTCTTAAAAGATGCGGCTATCACCATTCAAGGGGCCAAGTTTACTGGGGACTTTGAGGTCTTGGCACTCGCCGAGGTGGAAAACTTCCCAGTGTTTCTTGGGCACCCATGGTGTTACAAGAATAATGCTGACATAAGGTTTAACAAAGGATATATCAGTTTCAAAAACAAGGAAGAACGGGTGGTCATCCCTTTGACAGATGGGAAGTTGGCACCCTACACAGAGCCATTGGGAGAAGAATTCCTTGATCAAATCTACATGTGCTCCATCAGAGATCCTGAGATAATTCACCCTACAGAAGGAGTTATCCAATTTGAGGATGCCCAGTCTGTGAGTGATACCACAAGCATGGCGTGTGACAATTGGGCACACGAGGACCTATGAGTTAATCAGATGGACATTTAAGAGGATCGGTAACCAAGGTGACAAAGGCTCATACAGTCTGGCACCTAGGAGGAAGAAAACTACCAAATTACTTGAGAGGGGATAATCCGGGAGATTTATTATGAGAAATGGAGGCCCAATGGAGAAATGAAAAGGAAAGAAGAGAAATGCTTAATTATAACCTACTCGGAACTGCTGCGCATTGGTGGGAAACACATCGGGAGAACCTCTTGGAATGGCGCGAGGTGAGAATTTCCTTCTTTGTAAGGTTTTTCAAGAGCAACGCACCCACGGATATAAAAGACTACCATGGTAAGGAGACCGCTTCCTTCCATATCCAAGCATGTGAGACAGCCTGGATGGGAAGCATAGAAGTATTGCCACCTTCATTATGGGTTCAAAGTTGTACTCCACCCTACAAGGTTGTGCACACGTGTGGTATATCCACTTAGAGACGCATCGTCAAACTGGTAATTGGTAAGAATTGGCAGCTGATCTCATTCAAACATTCGAGTATCAAAGTACAAAGCCATCAGTACATAAGGCGTTGTAGGTTTTCAAGTGCCTTACAACATGGGATAGTGTTATGGTGGAAGACATAATACAAGAATTGCTAGGTGAACCTGGCCTAGAGGCACGCTTTGAGGAAGAAGAAACAGAAGAGATACAACTTGAGCGCATGTGTATGGAAAAAGAAAAAGGGAAGATGGTGTATGTCATTGATGGGGAAGAGGTGGAAAGCTTGGATGTTAACCATTTTGTAGGGACGCACGAAGTCATAGATAGTGCTGATGAACGGGTGCGCACCTACCATGAACCTTTGAAGATGAAAAAGGTTAACATTGGCTCAGAAGTAGAACCCAAGGAGGCTATCATTGGAGACTATTGGTTGGAGAAAGAAGTCTCTAAAATCATTGATCTGTTATGTGAATTCCAAGATTTTTTCCCACATGGGTACCATGAGCTTAAAGGCATCCACCATTCCTTGGGGGAGATGAGGATAAAGCTGAAGGAAGGTGTGCACCCAATCAGGAAGAGGCCATACCAGATGAATCCCAATTTACGCGTAAAGGTCAAGGAGGAAATAGACAAAATGATAGCATCAGGTATCATTGAGGCTGTGGAAGAGTTGGAATGGATAAGTCCAATGGTGATTAGTATCAAGAAGGATGGGAGGATAAGGATCTATGTTGATTACAGGGACCTGAATGCAGTATGTGTCATCGATCCTTTCCTAACCCCATTTACTAAAGAAATCTTAGAGGGAGTGGCAGGATGCGAGGTCTACTCTTTCACAGATGGATTCTCGGGCTATCACCAGGTAAGGATTGCAAAGGAGGACTAGAGGAAGATGACTTTCACCACTGAGTGGGGAATTTTTTCCTATACGGTCATGCCTTTTGGGTTGAAGAATGCACCTGCTGTGTTCTCACGCATTGTGGTGCAAGCTTTTTAGGACTTCATCCATAAATTTCTTCAAGTTTACCTGGATGATTGGACAATATATGGGTTAGTGAAGGACCATTGTGACAACTTAAGGTTAATGTTTGAAAGGTGTCGGCAAGTTGAGGATATCCCTCAACATTAAGAAATGTGTCTTTTCTACCCTATTTGGAACATTATTGGGGCACATCATATGTAGAGAGGGCTTACTAGTAGATCCCACCAAAACTGTAGTAATTGTGGGATTGGGGGAGCCTACTAGTCAAAGCGCAGTGTGTGGGTTCCTTGGACACATGGGTTACTACAGGAAGTTCATCAAGGGATACACCAAGATCACCACACCTTTAGAAGGGTTACTTAGACACAAGAGTGCCTTCCTTTGGGAAGAGGCACAACAGAAGGCATTTGACACTTTAAATAATAGGCTTGTCATCGCACCCATACTACGATTTCCCTCTTGGGATAATCCCTTCCATGTTCATGTGGATGCCTTAGGAACCACCATTGGAGCATTATTTGCACAGTCTGGTGAAGGGATTGTTGATCATCCTTTTTGCTTTGCAAGTAGGAAGTTGACACCAGCAGAGTAGAATTATACTACAACTGAGCGCGAGGAATTGTCAATGATCTACATGCTTCACAAGTTCAGACAGTATCTGTTGGAAACCCCTTTTATATTTTACACTGACCATATGGCATTGAAATATTTAGTGAACAAGCCCATTCTACAAGGGTGCATATGTCGGTGGGTACTATTGTTCCAAGAATTCAAGTTCATGGTGATGTCAAACTAGGAAAAAGTAATTCTGGACCTGATCATTTGTCTAGAATTGATTCAGGGGAGGACACAAAAAGCATTGAGGATACCATGCCAGATGCACAACTATTTAGGTTACGGTGTGCCCTCAGACTTAGAAGATATTGTAGTATTTATCAAGACAGGTGTAGCATCGGAAGGAATGAAGGCATTGGATAAAAATTAGTTAGCTATACGCACCACACCCTACATGTTGATTAATGGGATTTATACAAATTAGGACCTGATGAGATTCTGCATCAGTGTGAGTTAGAACATGAGCACTTATCCATCATAGAAGAGGCACACAGAGGTAGTGCAGGTGGGCACTATGTAGGTGACACCACTGCACGCAAGATATTGATGGTTGGATTATGGTGGGAGACCCTGTATTAAGACTGCAAGGAGTATTGCAAGGCGTGTGATCATTGTCAGTGCATTGGAAAACCAAGGTGAAGAGATGAAATGACCTTTGCGCCCTATTCCCAGCACTGAGCCATTCGAAAAGTGGGCTATAGACTTCATAGGCCCTATTGCACCAGCCACATGTAGGACTGGGTCACGTTATATAATCACTTGCATAGATTACTTGACAAGGTGGGTAGAAGCAACACCTACTAAGGATTGTACAATAGCTACTGCAGCAAGGTTTCTGTGGGAAAACATTATTACAAGGTATGGGTGCCCTTTGAGTTTGACTAGTGATAGGGGTACACATTTCTTAAATGAGACAGTAAGGATTTTGTTAGCAGAATTCATGGTGGCTCATCACAAGACTACCCCCTACCATCCACAAGAAAATGGAACGTACAGAGGCATTTAACAAAATACTAAGTCATACCCTAACCAAAATTTGTAACATTGGTAAGAAAGATTGGGATGACAAAGTATCAAACATTCTTTGGGCATACAACACAACCTATAAGAGGTTAAATAAGGCCACACCATTTCAATTAGTGTTTGACATAGAGGCTATCCTACCAATTGAATTCATGTTACCCTCTCTGCGTATAGCGCACAGGAGGATTGGCTAATGAACAAGTGCTGGAAGAAAGAATTGACAAGTTAATGAAATTGGATGAAAGATGATTACTTGCCAGGTGGAGCTAGAAGACTGAAAAAGTAAAACAAAAGGCATGGCATGATTGTCACATTAAGAACAAAAAGTTTGAAGTTGGGCAGATGGTTTTACTTTATGATTCCAAGTTTCTACGCCATCCTAGGAAGTTAAAAGTCCATTGGTTGGGTCCCTACATCATCTCGTACATCCTTGATTTAGGTGCATGCCAGTTACAAGCACTGGATGGGATGAGATTTCCAGGACACTTCAATGGGAGTAGGCTGAAGCCCTACTATAAATAAGTCTTCTTGGTGTTTGTAATAAGGTAGTATTGCCAGATAGTTTAGGATTTCCTTTAATGCATTTTTTTCTTTTCTTGTGTTTCCCCTTCTCGTTGTTGTTTTGTGTTGCACCTTGGGTGCCGGTAACCTCATTAATTTTTAAAGGTTGTGAATGTGTAGAGGACCGCACATCGTTTTAGCGTGGGGTGGAATAATGTGAAAGAAAGTGCAAGATGCAAAGTGCCAGGAAGGATTGTGTTGGAAATCCCAGTTGAATGGCCTGGTTAAAGAACTAAAGGTGCATAAGGGTGATAGGCGCATAAAGAAGAGATGAACATAAATTGTTGGTGTCAAGAAATCCTTAAAGATACCACATATAAGAGGAAGATTGCAAGAACAACATGAGGTAGGCGAGGGCAAAAATAAGGAAAATGATAGAAGTACCTTTGGTGCTAGTAACGCATGCGTGTAAGAGCCTTCTAACAGATAGATTGTTTACATGACAGAAGTTTGTAGGATTATCCGCGCAAGGTTGGGCATGTGAGTGAGGGTGCTAGAGTGCGACTTAGTGGAAAAAGCCGCAATAAGTGTTGAAGTACGGTGGTAGGTGAAGTAACATTTAATGCTAAAAAGAATGGAAAGTAATAAATAGGAGGTTGGGTACTTCATTTTTGACATTGCGAATACGAAAAAAGAAAGCTCTTGTGGACTAGGGTTTCCAAAGTTGATCTGTGTGAAGAAAAGTTTGAGGAATTAAGGCGTGAGTGACTAGATTTGATCTACAAACCAGAAGGAAAGAAGTTCACAGGTGTAGAATTTTTTTGGAGAAGCACCATCTTGTGAAAGAGGTTATTCCAGTTAGGGTTTGGCAGCTAGGGCATGGGCTGAAAAGGGTTTCTTCACAAGTTTGAGGTATGAGCTTGGAGAGGGTAGAAAAGTAGAGCAAACAAGAGAAGTTTAAGTGCTAAGATAACCTAAACCATGACACCTAAGAAACCAACTATATCACTTAAATAGCCAAAAGGAAAGGGAAAGGGCAAGGGAAAACAACCAAAAACCCCCATAAGCATGAATTAATAATGGTACATAGAGATGCAGTACCTAGATGGGGTTTTACTTGGGAAGGAATGCGAGCCCTACTTAATAAAAATGACGATAAGTGATTACAACCATCTCTCAAACATGATAGAAAAGGAAATGGCGTTGGAGTTAGTGCACCGAAAAACAAGAGGACACCAGAGGGTTTACCTATCTATAGCGACGAGGTAAAAGTAAAGTTGGAGAAGGCAGGATTGTTACAACTCTATGAGTTGCCTTATTTTGGAAAACCTGAGCGACCTCTATTAATGGTTAATGTCGCATGTACATGAGGACCACTTTTACTTCGCAGGGTGCAAGATGAGCATAAATTCCTCAGCTGATTTCAAAATTCACAGGCCTCATCTGTGAAGGAGAGAGTATAGATGATGACCTGAGTGAAAAGGAAGCCATCAAAGTAACCGTTGTTGCATATGATTATAAGAAAGGGTTCACGGTAATTTGATATCATGTAAATCCTAGACCCTGTCATGAGAATGGTTGCATGCCTGGTGACAAAGCTAAATGACCAAGAAAGGTGGACACAGGTAAATAAGGCATGGTTAAATGTGTGCAGGAAAATATTAGAAGGCACCATCTACAACTTGTCTTCCTTCATCGCAGATGAAATTATCAGCAGCGTGTAGGAAGGAGACAAGATACTCTTTGGGAATGTCCTCTTGATAATTGTGTTTTTAAAAATAGGAGTGCCAGATGTGGAAAATAAGTTTGTTTGGGAATATCCAGAGGAATACCCCTCACCCGCAAAAAGATTCATAAAGTACACTTGTGACAGCATGACGGCTTCTCACAAGGCATGCCTGGAAAAATGGTATAAGCGCTTAAGGGATGCATTCGGGGCAGAGTGGAGGATCCTAGAGCAGCTACCAGCACTCGTTGCTGGAGAAGCCAAATTTGTAGTATACCAGCATTTCTGCATTAGTAGATTCAGGTTAGTAGATGAAACTATGAGCCCCTAGTGCAAACTACCCATCTCTTTCACAACATTATATTTCCAAGCAGGAGTAAACCAGTTTATAGAGGCCAAAAGACTAAGGTTTGACCTTAGTGAGGTGGATCAAGACCACAAGGAGCTGTGTAGATGGCTCATTTACCAAAGAAGAATGTGTACATGGAGAGGTATGTCTCCCATGAAGTTCAAATGACAAAGCCCCTGACTTTTCCAATAGCAGAAGAGACAATGGAAAGGGTATATCTATGCATAAGACCAAATTTTGAAAAGGGCGCATACCTGGAATGTGATGTCTCCATTCCTGAAGACCCCATGGGAAGAAAGAAGTCCCACGCTAAGAAAGAAAGGAAAAGAAGAGGTGCAAGGGAAGAAGGCACCAAGTGTCCAAAGTACACAAAAAGTGGGTGCCCCAAGGACAAGCAATAGAAATAGTACTTACACACACAGGAAGAAGTCCCTAGTCAGAGAGGATGCACCAGAAAAAGAAAATCCTATCACAAGGAGAAGTCACCAGAGAAGTAAGAAGAAAGAAAAAAATCTCCTATACTGGAATCCCTAGTTAGGAAGAAACATAAGGTGATAAAGGAGGTTGATTCAGAGGACACAAAGAGCTTGGAGGCCTACAGAGGTGAGAGGGATGATGATGAAGAAGATGAACCTGAAGGATCCCAGGAACCACTAGTGTTTGAGGTGCATGATTCAGAGGAAGAAGGAAAGGAAGAGAAAAATGACTATCTCTTTGTGTGGAGGAAGGGAAGCCAGGAGGAGGAAGGCACCTAAGATAAGGGAGAAATTGAAGAAATGAGTATGAAAAATCAGACTCCAAGCCTCACGCAAGGAGCAGATAAATGAGGGTAGTAGAAAAAGAAGTGGCAAAAATCATTGAAGCCTTGGTAGAAAAGAGTTGGAGCACAACGCTGAATTAGTAATGAATGAATATAAAGAATAAAGTGTGGGAAAAGATCATGATAGCACAAGAGGAGGCCCTAGTTTGATGGTATGTATTCCTAAGGGCACGCACATAGGAGGAAGGTGCATGGAGATCCAGAGACCAAAAATGGACTATATTGATGATCCAAACAAAGTGTTGCACTTGTGTTTCCAAAGCAATGTTCCAACAAAACAACTCTTGGCCATGACATTGTTTGATGCAGAAGGTGCCTACCCGCGGACAAGGAAAATGCTTTCATGGGCATTTGAGTCCCACCTCGACGAGCTCAAAATTTGAAGTAAGCCAAGGGGCACTGATGGAAATGCTGGAGTCTAAGGGAACAAACCCCTTGATGAACACTTAGCAGCTATCTGACGAGAAAGTCTGTAACACACTGAACAAAGTATCTCAGTCGAAATTGAAGCCAGACTTTTGGGAGGAATGCCAGAGTAAAGGTCCTAGAGGCAGAGCTGGAGAAAAGGATGAAGAGGATCCTGGAAAGAACTAAGGAATTAAAACATGAAGAATTAGTCAGCTGCTCAACTAAGGAAAGAGTTAAAGGAAGAAAAGGAAAGGGTATGTGAGGTATCCAAGAAGGTGGAGATGATCACAAATGTCATTATCTTGAAGCATCTAGACTTGACTCCAACCGCCTAGAAATATGAATCAAGCCTGTAGTTGCCTAGAAGATCTAACTCTACATCCTCACCATGGAAATAGGAAACCTTTGGCACTTGGAGTCTATAGAAGAGGCGTTGGCGCGCCAAGAAAAAGGAGGATAAATGAAGGTTGTGGGAATTATTTCTCAATACAACAAGATCCTCGCCAATGTAAAGGCCGTCGCATTGGTAACAGAGGCTTCCTATGAAAACTGTGTAGATAGAGATAGGGTGGCGAGTATCCTGGTCGCCACTTATGAGGCAGAGCTAAAGGAATTTTAGGAAAAGAACAAGGGGAATAGGCTGATCAGGGATAAAATTTTAGCCTAGAAGTGGAGAAAAATTTAGAGGCTATTGAGACCTTGGAGGCTCAATTAAAAACTAGCTTAAAGAATTATATCCACAGATCACTCATCAGATGGAAGCACTTGAGGATATGGGAAAACAGCTAGATGAGGTTGTAAAAACTATGAGTTCCAAGGGAGAGGAGTTGGGTTTTGATGAAGTGAGCACCCTAGTTAGAAACCTTTGTCAATAATCACAAAATGAAGTGGATACTTGGGATAAATTGGAAGTAGACTTAAAGAAGAACTTCCCTCTCCTCTTGCAGTGGTAGCTGGAGTTTCCCCTATTCTTTCATTCTTTCCTATTCTTCAATTTTGTCATTCTTTTCTCTCTTTCTTTATTCTTTGAGGCCATGTTCCCATGGGTGGAGAACAGGTGTAGTGTGGGGTGATGTTGGGCCCCTAAAATATTGGCCAAGTACAAGAAGGCGCGTGGGCATGCAAGGCCTAGTTAAGAAAGGGCACGCAAGGAGAAAGCATGCAGGACAGGGTTCTAGGAGGGTTTAACAGAACAAGTGGCACACACAAGATAGAACAAAGGTTTCAAGACTTAGCCATATTTGACACATCAGGTAGAACATGAGAAAAGTGTGACCCGACTGCGCATGCGGAATGGATAAGGTGCCATCCTGGTGACAGGTTGGCCTAAGAAGGAATATACCTTGCGATGGAAGTTTCCAGAAGACCATCATTGCAAGGAGTGGAGAGCTCAGGCCTGAAGAAGCATGCTCCCATGAAGGACCACCTTGGACACTTGGCAACACATCTACAAAACTCCCGTGAAGGCTTGATGAAGTTGAGAAGGGCTATAAATACAAGCACCCGCCAGAGGAAAAAGAAGAGAGAAGATATAGAAGGAAGTGAAGCCATGCAGAATACTGTGAGAGCTCCATAAGGATGGGTAGAGATCTATAGGAAAAGGATGTAATAAGGGGTTGGGATTGTAAATTTTCTCTTGAGAACTGATGGGTATAAATCCAAGCTATGATGTATGACTTCAGTCTGCACAGTCTGTGGTAGTCTGTAATGGATCCAATGAATTTAATGAGGTTACCAAACTTGATTGAATATAATTATCAATGATTCTGGTCCATATTTATAGCTTATAGTTCTAATTCATGAATGTTTATGGAATAATTATAAATCCTTATGCATTTCCTTTCTATTTTGGTTCCTATCTATAATATGTTAAGTACCATTCGGTCTGGGATGACTGCATTTGTCTAGAAGTTCATTCTAAGTTCTATGATAAATGTATGTCTCATTTCCACTCACTCTTTTTAAGCTCCTATCATAGATGATGTTTCCCACTTAACTCACATAAAAGAGAGACTCGGCTCCCGTGCATGCCTCGAGTGAGTGTCTAGTGCCTAATGGGTGATAGGTAGACGTGTATGGGATTCCCTTGTTCTTTAAGAATGAGATTATTTATCCTCTGATGAATTCTTCAATGCATACCCCTATTCTTCATGACAAATAAGGTTAGCTCTCTCATAAAATGTACTCAATAAAATCAACTACACCATTTTTTCCCTATTTTGTAAGACTACTCTCTAGTAGTCGTTAAGACCATGTAAGTGCAACTACCAGGACTAAAAGCATCTAAAATGACCCACAATAAATTTGTAGATTCCTCAAGTGCCTTATATCATCATTATTATGTGTCAAATATTTCATAAGCTATGTCTTTGATCTCTTCCCCAAATCACTCATCCTTCCTTTTAGTCTTTCCTATGCCTACTAGCCCTGCTCTATAATACTATCAAAAACAACTCTTTTTGTAGGAGATTTCATGGAACAATCTAAGCATATTAATTCACCCATTCAGTCCTTTTTGTTTTCTAATAATTTTCTAGGATGAACTCAATAGAGAAATTATACTTCCCTTGTAAACTAGCCCTTCAAATTAGGATTTCAGATTGTGGCACTATCCTTTTAGAGGACTGTCAAGAATATCTGATGTTCCCACCAATGAAAGTTTGAAAATATTGTATATATATATATCCCTAACTCTTCAACTTAATTTATTAAGCAAGAAAAAATACATACTGATCTCAGAATGATGGGGTTTAACGATACCCATGGATGTTGATTGCCGATACTTGATGTTGCGCTCCATGGAAGAATGGTGTAAGATCCTCTCTTGAAAAGAAATCTATAATCACAGACACTACACAAGATGAGATTAAAAAAATATATGGTGGATTTCATGGAAATGGTGAGTCCCTATAAGTCAATGGACTTCCTTACAAGGATGTCAATATGCGTTCAAGAAATTAATCAAATAATGATAAAGTGAATTAATAACAAATGATAACATACGATATAACCAAGAATGTAAAGGCAAAGGGACTGATGTGGTCCAAGGCTATATGTTGATCTGATGGTGGTTCCTGATCCAAAGGGAATTTGGGAATCACAGTATGGCTCAGAGGAGAAATGATATAGACATGTATGTGCTTGAAAAAGGCAAGTCTGATTATGTATCTAAGTTGGATAAGTGATAAAATGTGATAGAGGGCCCAAAGGATCTCAATGAGGTATAACAAGCACATGCAAAGGAAAGATGATGGAAAAGGCTAGTGTCTAGATATTTGCATACGCTCACAAAGGAAAGTGAGGTGATAAGTTTGTTTTGGATGACAAATGAAGTGTTGCAAATGGCTCAAAGGAGCTTGATGTGACTGAAAGACACTTATAAAGGTAGAGTGTTGGTCAGAATTGAAGTTTGAATATCAGAAAGGTAGGCTGTAATAGTAAATGGGTCTAATAAATAGATTTCATCGGTGATTGGGAGAATCACTAGTGATTGGGGCCAATTGTCGGAAATTGAGGGAATCGTTCATGATTACTATGTAATACAAAATACGGGATAAAATCTTGATAAATTATTGTAATTAGTGAATTATCAAATTGATGATATAAAATAAAGGTACATACCTCATTACAGTTGATTAAGGCGATATAATAGTATCACCTGGAAGATTAGTTGATTGCATATGTAGACAGAATGTTGATATAATTTGAAAGAAATCCAATGGTAGAAGCACAAATTGTTTGACACCAAAGGAATGAAAAATTGACTATTGGAAGTTTGGATGGCCTCCAAAGGCTAAGGCAGGATCTCTTGATGTCGAGATGTTGAGAGATTGAAAAGTTGACAAGTACCCAGAAGAGAAGAGCTGAAAATGCTTGAGGAGTGCTTTATTTCAAGCTTCCCTAGACTAATAAAGAAAGTGATTGAATATAATACAATATAAATGTAATGTATACACCTTGAGGAAGGTCTTAAGAAAATTCCAAGAGACTGTGAACTAATATGGAACTCAAGAATTGAAGCTGGGGATCCCTGAGAGAGACTAAAAAATAGTCTTAAATAATCATCGACGATTGACCGAATCATTGACGATTTTGTTCTGTTTGGGCTTTGTTAGAAAAAATGGCTAGAACAACCTCCAGATCAAATTTATTTGTTTTGGATTTTGAGGAGATAGTTTTTGGGTGGTTTGAAAATGTGTTGAGTTGGATGAGAAGATGATGAAATATATAGGATTTGTTAGGTTTTTCCTAAGTTAGCACTTAGGAATATTTCTAGACGATTTCTTAGGATTTAATTAATGTAAGAAGGGTTTACGTGGGGTGAGTGTAGATGTGACTTAGAATTACGTGGGGTATTAATTAATTAATGGAAGATATAGGTTTGTAATTACATAAGCCAAGATATGATATGTTGTGCTTATTTAATTAATAAATAAAGATGAAGGGTATGAAAGTAATATATTAATTAATGAGGGATGTGGACATATACGAGGTAAGTATGGTGATGATGTTGATGTTGATGTACTTAATAAAGATGAGGTGTAATGACGTAGATTTTATATGACTTAGGGTAGGGATTAGATGGGATAATGAAGAGGTCCTAGCGGATGTGGACATGGGAATTAGTGGTGCTAATTTTAGGCGTCTATAATTATTCTTCAAACAACTAAAGGATATGCCTATCATGACTTCTTCTAATTTTTAAGGTAAGATTCGAATCCTAGAGGTATTTAGCTCACTTTTCCTCTTGAAACCCTAGCTGGCACTTGTTGGGTTTTTAAAATGATCCTTTTAACAAACCACAATAAGGGGACAACAAGTCCCTCCTCTTTAATGGGAGAGGTTCCCTTATTGAAAGCAAGTAGCAAACTTATATACAAATGTACAACTTTCAAAGCATGGAGTCCTGTTACTTTGAAACATTTTATGCCCAAATATCATCAATACGAAAGGATGGAAGAATTAAGGAGATGAGGAAGGAAGAACATAAAAATACCTTTAGGAGATATAGATGGCAGAGTATCACCTTATATGTATTGAACCAGGGAGATGCATAATAGAATCATTCACTTTCATAACTAGTATAATTCCAAAGACACAAAGTTCCAGAAATCATATAAACAAGAACACAAAATTTCTTATCATAAAATCTTGATGATTCCCAAGTTTCAGACACGAAAAGAAGAAAAGCAGAGGAAGAAAGGGGAAAATTTCTGTATTGATTACTTTGAATCTATTACTTTACAGAGTACCAAGATCTAACCCAAAAAATAGCATGGAGAAGTCATTAAATAGTCTCCAAGAACGGTTACATTCAGTTATAAAGAATGACAAAAACTAATTCGAGAAACCGATGCCTGAGTCTCTCCAATGCCTTGGTTGTTTCCATGTCTAGCAACAAAACCAGATGCATTGAATCGCAGCTGTTCAATCTGCCCTTACAAACTTTGAATGTGAGTCATCCAAGTGGGAGAGATTTAAAATGAAGCGGGCCTAAGGACACCTTTTCCATTTTGTGCTCTTTGGAGAAATAGTACTTTGGAACATTTTGGCCCACCCACCCGCTTTTGATACAATCTTGACATGTGGCCTTACTTAAGTGGGGACAGAGTCACGGTTTACTTTTATAATTTTACTTCTTTTTCAACGCGGGCTCAAAAACACAAATTGCTCCATCGGCCCACTTCCCGCTTTGACCTTCGATGCAAGCTTAATATTTGAATTTTTCCCTTGGTGTGGGCGGGGCTGCAGATCACTTTTTAACTTTAAGCTCCTTTAATGAAAACAAGGCTCAAATTCTCAAATTCTCAAATCTCCTCGATGGCCTGCTTTTCAGCTTTGACTTTATATGTGGGCTTAATATTTGACTCTAGACACGTGGAGAACTGATGCTCACTTGATTTTTTGCTTTGGATATGCCTCTTGAAATTGTGCCAAGCTGACGCGTGGCTCCTTCCGCCAGTCTTGGACTTTTCAATGACCAAATCTATCTCTCCTTTGACTCTGACCATGTGGTGATCTGGCACTCATTTGGAGATTGGACCTTTGGTTTCACTTCTGAAATTGTGTCATTGAGGCATGTGGAGGCTTCCACCGACCCGCTCATACTTAGTCAATTTAAACGGTCAGCTCTTTCTCTTTTTTGGACTTGGGACACATGGAAGCATGGCAAAAGTTTGAGAACTACCCCTGGCTTCGACCCTTGAAGTTGTGTCGATGAGGCAAGTGGCTCCGTCTACCGAACCTTCCATACTTAGCTGATTTGGGATTGTTCTATCTTCATTTTAGACCTGGGACATGTGGAAAGCTTGCACTTATTTAAGGACTGTCCCTTGGGCCCTGCTCTTAGAGTTGTGCCGTTTGGATGTGTGGATGTTTTTACTGCTTCTTGAAACATGACCATGCTATATCCAATCAGAGATATCCACGTAATACCCGTGGATGCTGGGGAAAACATTTACGAAAAGGGTACACCCATCATTTCCAACTATGAGAAGAAATAAAAAGAAGGGGAAAAAATCCACCATTACGCCCGAATTTTAAATTGTTCTCCACAGAATGGAAAAATGCAGACAATACTAGGCTCAACACAATCCAATACTCCATGGTACCAACTCAAAATTTTTCAAAACTTGACTTCAAAAGAGAGGAATTTTGAGGATGACAACAACACTATACCAGGCCCGAGAGACTAAAAGGTTTATATCTTCCTTGTCGATTGGATTCAAGGCCTCTAAGTTTACATAAAGGACTACTATATGACTATCGTCATTCCTGTTCTAGCAGAGATGTCCCTTATGAAGGTAAAAACCATCATTCACTAGTTGCTTTTATTGCATATACATTGGAGACAGGGTTGGAGAAACCCTCAAGACTTAACACTATAATTTAAAACCCTTATTCAAAGGAATCACATCATTGCACTTAATGATAGTGTTGATCATGACTTCCTTGTAAATATCAGGCACCTCAAGTTTCCATTTCCATGAATAACAAGCTAAAGTTTCTTCCAATGGAGAAAACACAGTCACAAATTCACAGTTTAGAATATTAACAAAAATGAAACAAGTAAAGAAGAAGGTAAGCTCTTCATGTCACTGAAATCAATGCACCATCACTCCTGCAATATGAAGATGTCCAAGAACAATTATTAACACACCCTCTCATAGTTTTCATTCATTTCTTGCCAAAATATAGTCACACTCTTGCATCCCCGTATACATACTTTTGTCTCTTCAAGCTAATCAAATAGAGTAATCAATACATGAATATTCATTCCCTCTTTCCTAGAGATTCAAACACACTCCACATTGTTACTAATAACAATATACAATGCATGAATATCAAAATCTGATTTCACGCATAAAAGACAAGATCTCTATATTACAAAACAGAGTTATCACACACACACACACACATAACCATTGTTCAAAATTATGGAACTCTTCCATTTCTCATCTCTCCATCCTTAAGGGATGTGCTCTCACTCACTCTCTCTCTTCCATACTCAAATTCCCTCATGTATGCAACTACTCCCTTGCTTAATAACTGTCACTTTTGGTGACTTTTTCGACTTCCCCTCAATACATGATGACATTTGCGAACCTTTTTAGACATTTCATAAATTATAATCTCCTATGGCTTACTTTTAACCCTATTTCTCATGTTCACGCTTTACCCATCCACTTCTTTGACCTTGAAAATCCATATTGGCTCATGACATGCTATAATATTTGAGTTCACCTTTAGGAGGGAAAAGCACTAATTTGAATTTTCAAATTCTTGACCACCTAAACTCACTTCCCTTGACTCCCTATTCACAATTTGGCCTCCTTGAAATCATTACCATGGGAATTTATTTAGTATAATTTATTTGAAGATTCCCTTGAATCATAATCCCAAGGTAGAGAAAAGTGTTCCTACATTTTTCTTGCTTAGTATTATCTTCACCTTCTTTGTTGGTTCTTAGTCTTCTTACCTTGATTTCATTATAATTTCTTGAGTCATATCCACATGGGTCCCATACTTGGATCTTTGTCCTTTAATTTTATTTCACTTTTTATCTTTTCCTTTCGATCTTCATTCTCACTTTCCTCATCTTCATGCCTTTATTCAATGTAATTCTTTTTCCTTGCCTATTTACTTGCTTACTCTCATTCTCTACCATCTCAATATGCCTCAAAACTTTACCTTATTCTTCCTTGTTGTATTTTTTAGCATCTTATGACCAAGATATCACCTCTTCCTTAGCTAGACCTGCATCCTTTTTGTCTTAATCAGTCATAAACATCAACTCTTGTACTGGTTCTTCACATTTACTCATATAAACTTGATCACCCTCTTGCTTGTCAACATGCTCAAGTGTACAAATAGAATCATTATGTTCTATTTCAAAAAATTCACTCACAAAATCAGCACTATCAAGCATCCAATCATCACAAGTACTCACCTTGTTTTCACTCCTTACTTCTATACCTTTTGGAGAGTTAAAGAATTCTTAAATCATGTACATTTCCTTTCTCAACATGAGAGTTTTTTCTTCATCCATGAATTTATAAAACTTAGGGATATCATGATAGTTCCTTTGTGCACAATCTTCATCTTTTCTCCATGTTTCTTCTTCATCCATGTCAGAGCATTCACCAACCTCCCATGTAGATTCCCTATACATATCTTTGAAATATTTAGATTTACCTTTTCTTTCTTCATTTAGTGCTCTCAAATCACCATGATCTATTACATCATAAAATCTTGCATAAACCATTTATTTACCTTGAAATTTTCCTTGGCCTTCTTCATGATTTTGTTCACCCTCCTGTAAGATGCTTGGATGACATGCTTGAGCTGATTCTTCCATCCTATCTCATTCCCTTAGACTAGTATTCACCTCATTCTTCATGAATTCTTCTAGTATGTTCACTTCATTCTTGGTCTTGATTATCCATTTCTTTCTTACCATATGCTTGGGAAGAGTTTTTATCCTTACATCAGCTTCTTGATTGCTCTTGTATCTTGAAATTTTTCCCATATCAACTCATTCTTTGTTTTTGTCTTGTATACTTGACTTAGAACCTTGGTAAACCTACCATTTTATTGGATCCTCTTTGTGCTCCACTTTCATTGTATTTCCCTTAAGCCACTTAGGCACAATATAATTATGATTTATTCTTTCTTTTATAGGGGTAGCCTTGTTCTTGTAATTAGTACGTTCATTTTTCCTCTTTGTTGCATTAGGATTAACTTTTAGACCTCTATCTTCTTCTTCTCTAACTTGCACAATCTAATTTATCTTCAATGATCCATGGTTAGGATTCTCTCTTTGTTCACTAGCTCTTTTCTCTTCTTCCAAGTAACAATCCCATGCCTCATAGAATGGAATTTTATCTTTGTATTCCTCTTGATCAGGTCCAAAGTCTTCTATTTTGTCTTATTTTCCTTGTACCAGTTGTACTTTTCCTATTTCATCTTCATCTTCTTCCAAAGGTGCTTCATTTGACATTATTTTCATCCATTTTGAGGTCTTTTATTTCACTTTCATCATTGTTATCTTCATACCTAGAAACACACACTTAAACATGGAGTTAGATAATTAATAAAGAGCCCATAATGCCCCCATGATAGTCTTCTTAATAGGCACTTTCTTATTTTCTTCTCTTTCCACTTCATCCTCTTTCTTGTTCTGTCTTTTCTCATCCTCTTCACATAACATCTCATTTTCCTTCGCTTTCTCATGAGTATCTTCTACCATTCGTCTTTCTAAAGAAATCATCTTTTTACTCTTATTCCTCTTCATGAGTAGCTTGATAGGCCACTTCATCTTCTTATTTAACTTCCATTCAAATATTTTGTCTTCCACTTCCATCATAGTCTTGATCATTGTTTCCAACCTCTCAATCCTTTCTCTTGCTTCTTTTAGATCCTTTTCTGAGAAAAAATCTCTCACTTTTGTGCTTTCCTTCACTATACCATATCTTTTCCCTTCTTCTAATCTCTTGAAATTTCTGCCCATGTATTTGATCATTCTCTCCTTAATATCTTCACCTAAGTCTCTTTTACCTTGGTCTATTGATTTCCTTAGGTCCTCACCTAGGTATTTTACATGCTAGCCTTTTGGCCTTGTCTATTGCTTTAATCTCTTTTATAGGCTTCCACCTCTTCTTAGATGTTTCACTAGGACTATCAAAACCTCAAAATTTTCCCCTTAAATAAATTTCTCTCTTATCTTCTCAACATGTCAACCATTCAACACTTCACCACTTGTTAGGTACACACTTGTATCAAGATTCAGTAAAATGATTTGTCAAAAATAATCTAGAAATATTAAAGAATCAAAGTTCCCAAAATATCAAGAAGGATTCAAACATCAAGGCCATGTAGTATTGATGTATGTAGAAAATAAAGAAAGATTCATTCTTCAAGGTTCACATTAAAAAAGTATTCCTCATCAAGGTTTGGCCACCTGCAATGATATTCTTGAGATAAGTATCAGTACCTTAAGAGCTTTACACCAACCTTCAACAATTTCCTTCTCACCACTTTCTTCTTCAAACAAGACTCCTTTAACTCTTCCACTTAACCATTCCAACATTAGTGAAAAATATGAAGTTAAAAGACTCAACCTCTTGCTTTGATACCAAATGATGTAGATCTAAGTACATATTTGGTCCATTTAGTGACTTCAATAGGATTCTAATAACAAACCTTCACTATAACTCTGCATTGAGGATCCTTACCCTAGCCTACAAGGTTGAAACTTACAAAACTGAAATTTAACATCATTAATGGCATAATCATCATCATACTCTATCCCATAATATCCATACCATGTCCTTTCATTCTCTAAAGTCATCTACTTTCTTACATTTTCCATAAGCACTCACCTTTCCTCATATTGCTCTTGGTTTCCCTTCACTAGCTCTCACTATTCATGAGATAACATTAGTCATTTTTGGTCTAATTTTCCTCTAACCCCTTTCAAACACTTTCTACCTATCATACATATTCAAATGAGTTAGCCCAATCATATGTTTAGTTCAAAAAAATTTAACCTACACACCTTTCCTTACTAGCTCAAAATTGTCCTTTGGCATTCATAACTAACCTTTAATCCTTATAAGCAAGAATGTCATTCTTTAGTATCTAATGAATTCTTCAATGCATACCCATATTCTTCAACAAATACGGTTATCTCGCTCATAAAATGCACTCAAGAAAATCAACTACACCAATATTTCCCTATTTTACAAGACTTCCCTCAAGTAGTCCTTAAGACCATGCCAGTGCAACTACCAAGGTTAAATGCATCTAGAACCACCCATAATAAATTTGTAGATACCTCAAGTGCCTTATATCATCATTATTATGTGTCAAAAATTTCATAATCTAGGTCTTTGATCCCTTCCACAAATCACTCATCCTTCCTTTCAATATTTCCTAAGTCTGCTAGCCCTGTTCCAGAAGACTAGCACACACAAATCTTTTTGTAGGAGGTTTCTTAGAACAATATAAGCATATTAAAGCACCCATTAAGTCCTTTGTTTTTTCCAAGAAGTTTCTAGGTTTAAATCAATAGAGAAATGGTACTTCCCTTGTAAACTAGCCCTTCAAATTATGCTTTTAGACTGTGGAACTGTCCTTTTGGAGGACTGTCAAAAATATCTAAATTTCCCACCAATGAGAGTTCAAAATTATTCTTCCAATGACTAAATTATATGCCTATCATGAATTATTCCAATTCTTAAGGTAAGATTCGATTCTTAGAGGGTTTTAGCTCACTTTTCCTCTTGAAACCCTAACTAACACTATACTAGGCTCGAGAGATTAAAAAGCTTATATATTCATTTTCGATTGGGTTCAAGGCCTCTAATTTTGCATGAAGGACTACTATATGACTATTTTCATTCAGTTTCTAGTAGATATGTCCCTTATGAAGGAATAAACCATCATTCACTAGTTTCTTTTCTTGCATATACATTGGAGACATGGTTGGAGAAACCCTCAAGACTTAACACTATAATTTATAACCCTTATTCAAAGGAATCCCCTCACCGAAGTTAATGAGATTGTTGATCATGAATTCCTTGTAGATATCAGGAACCTCAAGTTTCCATTTCCATGAATAACAAACTAAAATTTCTTCCAAAGGAGAAAACACAGTCAAAGATTCATGATCTAGAACATTAACAAAAATGAAACAAATAAAGAATAAGATTAGCTCTTCCTATCACTGAAATCAATGTACCCATCACTAATTCAATATGAATATGTCCAAGAACAATTTTTAATACACCCTCTCATAGTTTTCATTCATTTCTTGCCAAAATACAGTCACACTCCTACATCCCCTTATACAGACTTTTGTCTCTTCAAGCTAATCAAACAGAGTAATCAATACATGAATCTTCATGCCTTATTTCCCAGATATTCAAACACACTTCACATGGTTACTAACAATAATTTACAACACGCGACTATCAAACTCAAATTTCATGCACAAAAGACAAGATCTTAATATTACAAAACAAAGTTATCACACACACATAACCATTGCTCAAAATTATGGAACTCTTCTGTTTCTCAGCTCTCCATCCTCGAGGGATGTGCTCTCCCTCACTCTCTCTCTTCCATACTCAAATTCCCTCATGTGTGCAACTACTCCCTTGCTTCATAACTGTCACTTTTTGTGACTTTTCAATTTCCCCTCAATACATGACGACATTTGTTAACATTTTTAGAAATTTCGTAGCTTAGAATCTCTTAAGACTCACTTTTAACCCTATTTCTCATGTTCACACTTTACCCATCTACTTCTTTGAACTTGACAAGCCATATTGGATCATGACATGTTTTAAGATTTGAATTCACCTTTAGGAGGGAAAAACACTATTTTGAATTTTCAAATTCTTGATCACCTAAACTGACTTCCCTTAACTCCCTATTCCCAATTTGACCTCATCGACCTCATGACCATGGTAATTTATTTAGTTCAAGTTATTTGAAGATTCCCCTGCATCATATTCACCACTTTACAACTAATTTATTACATACAAATTGTGCATGATCCTCTCTTACTCACACTATTTCACACTTTCTATCAGACTTAGGATTATTAGAGCTTACCTCTTTTGTATTTGGGTCACCATAGTGAGTTATGATGAAAAATATTCTCGTTGTGCTTTCCCCTTCTCCACCCATAGTGATTATCTCTTAGTGTTGTTTTCTTTGGGGAAGGTTATGCATCAATAGTCACACACATGTTATAGGTAAGTATTTCTAACCCTCTTTAGTGTTTTATTTTGTATGTATACACTTATGGTTGATTGGATATTCATTATTGAAGACTAGAGTATATGTAGGTTTACTTTGGTTTATTGCATTTTATTATTGTTATTATGTCCCTAAGCTTTAGCCATCGTCTACTTATTTTAGAATGCTAGTAGGATGCCTATATTTAACTTAGTTGTAGACCTTGGAAACGTACATCTATCCTAGGGCTAGGGATATTATCCTCTAGATTTATGACATTAACACTCTTTGAGCACCTTTATATCTACACGATGTGTCCAGTATTATATTGGATCCCTACATATAATAACCCAGCTGGAAACCTCTATTTTACCTATCATACACTCTGGTGAACCTATTGTGAATCTTACTATGCTCTTAATTAGGTCAAATTTACTCCTATTTATTTTCCTACTTTTACAAATGCTTTCAGACCTTGTAAAGAACCTTGCTTCACAGCTGATCTAGTTTGGTATAACATCATGCTTTATTCCTACACAATTGGCCCTTCTTTAATTTAGTTTATGAATGATACCATTAGACATTCATTTGAATCAACCCTTACGCCATCAACCCCTATGCACCCATGCACAACCAATCTTGTTTGCATTATGGGCATAATTTTATGCAAAATCATTTTCTTCATTTTTGTAACATGTCTCCTCTTAAAATATTTTTAGCCAATATAAAACCTTTAATATTTCCTTTGGGTTGCATCTTCATTCCCTCATCTTCCCCTAGAATATTCCATTCATATGGATTCCTCCCCAAGCCTTCACATATCAACATCATCAGTCATTCAATTATTCCAAGGTCAATCATCCCTAAACCTTCTCCTCTCCCAATTGATGTCCTTGGTCCTTGTGAACCAACAAAACCAAACCCTTTAGAAATATATCCCATAGTTGAATGAAACATAGTGGAAATTATAGGTATTGATCCTAAGGAAGTTATTAACAATTTGAATACTAAAAAACTCTATACACCGAGTAAATAGGAGGAGCTAATCAATTTTTCTTGTGGTATGGGTCCTATCGAGGAAACAACTTTAAAACCTCACTATAAACCCATTGATCATAAAAAAACTCCTATGATTGGATTTGTGCCTTCTTAATCCCTAAATACCCTAGACAAAATATTAAAACTGGGATTCTTCATCTAATTTCCCTAATCCACCCATTGATCTTAATCTCTTGATTATCAAATTGTTGGATCAAATGGCCATTATGCAACCATCCACTACCTCTAGCATGTTTTAACCACAAAATTATCTCCTATAAAGATCTTCTTAATGATCCCAAGTTCTAATGGACTGTAATAATGCTTCAACACCTCCTTTTCCTTTGGATGCCAAAGGGAATCCCATCCTTCCCCTTCAATTCATAATAATTTTCTTTAAACATCATAGAATGAACCCATAGCTCCTCACATAAATTCCATGGATATATGTGGATATATCCTACCATCTCCTATGATGGATCAATCAATCCAACCATCTATATTAAGAAATTTGGAAACATTTATAAATAATTGATTCAAACCAATACCTATGCTACAACCAAGATTCTTGTAAAAACCTTTATATGGGATGTTTTAAAATGGTACAATCAGCTCCCTTCACACTCTATTATTAATTTGGAAAGTTTGGCTCAAGTGTTAGGGAAGGAATTTCAGCAACATGATATTCCTGAAAAATATGTTTCAAACATTTATTAACCTAAAACAATCTCCTAATGAATCAACCCATGATTTCCCCAAGCGATGTAAGATTCTATCTAATCAAGATAGCCATTGCCTTGATGATAAAAAACTTTATCAATTATTCCTTAAGGTGCTTGTTCCTAATCTTCAATATAAGGTTTGGTACTTCTCTCCCACCATGTTGGAAGAGGAACTTGAGAAATCCAAGTGGCATGACTACCTTATTTTAGATTTTGAACAACCTCCTAAGCCTTATAACACTCTTAAATCAATGTCTAATTCCATCAAATCTCAATCCCTTTTTAAAGGAAAAATAATATCACATTCTTATTCAAGAAATGATAACCAAAGTGTCATTTCCCATATCCCATGATATCCATATTTTTCATGTGAAGAGATATAACAACTTCCCCTACCCCTACTATCTTCTCTACAAGTAAGTAATCAATGAATTCCTTTAATCTTGACCCTTTTTGTTGGTGACAGACTATTATTGGCCATTCCCACAAAGATTATAGGGATCTTAAGAAATATACCCTTGAATTATTCCTTGGGACTCAATTTGATACTAATTTTATCATTCAAGAATGTTCTGATAAGTATAAATCCCTTATAAAAACCCATGAAGAGTTTCAATCTAAGGTTAACCACAATAAGGATCCCATGAACCATTAGGGTCTTATGATTACAATTACCTTAATTCGTAATATGTTAGTGGAGCTAAATTCAACTATTGACACAAGACCATGCATAATGACCCCAATAAAAAACCTGAAATCCTTCCTCTAATGACCAAAAAATCATTGATACCTTTGACGAGAAACCAAATGATAAGTATGCTACTTCAACCAAGCCTCCTCCAAAATTCAATGTGGAAGATTAACACATAGATCTTATTTCTTTACCATTAGATAAGGTTTCTCAAAATTATAGGCCTCCTCCAACCATGGGACACCTTCCTTCATCTTTCCCACCCATATACCATTATGAAACTCATCATAGGCCATAATGGAGTTTCTTGGATGAGCTTAATTCTAATATGTGCAAAATACCCTTAATGTAACTCATGTGAGCTTCTCCAAAAAATTAGAAATTACTCATGCAACTTTATCACTTAGAGGATTCTTTCTGTGAAGAAAATGAATATCCTCTCACCCCACTTAACCCTACTATTCAAAACATTGAAATAAATGTTCCTCCTTCAAGCATCAACACCTATGCTATTGAATTTCATGAAAATGATATGATCAACGATGAGATATTATTTCATTCCAAAGATCCTCCGCTCCTTACTAGTATCATCATTCACATTTTACAAATAAGGTGAGTATTAATGAATGTTATGGGATTAATTTCACCCCCTTTTCCCTTATTTAAACTTGTGCTTCTCTATTTAAGATCTATAACATACCTGAATCACTTGTTGCGGATTCAATAAAACACGTCAAAAACCTCTCAAGTACATTTGGCTTCCCATAATGGTAGGTCCTAAAATATTTTGCACCAAACCCATTTTAATATCTCTCTTGGTCTCTCATGGACACATCACATACATGAAATCACATCATTGGCATAACAATGCATCAAATTAATCCACAATAATCAATTGTATAGGTACGATGTTAACCCAAATCCTTGGGACATACCCTTAATTTTTGTTGACAAACCTTTCCATATTCCTATTACATCTACAATACCTAGAATTCCATACCATGAGTTTTATGATTACTAACTTAACATTCATGTCACACTAGGAGACTCAAATGATGATGAACCTAATGATTTATAAAATGTGGTTAATAAGAACTGCATATCTAATAACATAACATTATGGCTTCCTCTTGTACTATTACCTCGGGATCAATTTCCTCACATATTAGAATCTGAGGAATCCCACTGAAATGCTTCATCCTCTAGGCACTCACTTGAAAAAATGAACTCAAGATTATATACCTCTATGTAGATCCACCCTCCACATGCTCTTTTAATAGAATGGGAGTCATGGCATGTGATGATTCCATTAAATTTGGCATGCCTCATGGCTATCCCATAATTTATACCATTCCCACATCTATCACTGATGAATATTACGGTTTATCCCATGCAGAATCATGCCACCTTGATGTTTTTCATTACAAACATAGTCTAACATAAATGCATGCTTCTCACCCACATCCTTATTTTTTACCCTCCTTTTATGACACTAATGATAGTGAGGATAAAGATAATTTACCCTATGTTCTACTATCAAGTTCTCCATTACTTGATACTCCTTGAGTCCTTCAACAACTCTCCAATGATACCTTTGCACATCTAAATTCCCCACCTATGATGGGTCCCATCACACCCAAATATTATTTTTACCCATCATAACCCTATTATATCTAGCATAAACGAACCATCTAAGAATTTTATGGATGATCCTACACTTCTTGATCCACCTTCTATGGACACCATTGACCCTTGTCCTACTAGTAGAGCTAATCCTAATAGAAAAGATGACCTTTCTACTGAAACCATCAGCCCTTATTCTACCAGCACAAATGATCCTATCAAAAACATGACCTTTCTACTAACGTCAATGTACCCCGTGCTACTAGCACAACTGATCTCATCAAAAAATATGAATTTTCTCCTTCACTTCATTTAGACATCATCTTGGATGCTAAAGTCTTTGATGTATGAAAAATTGGTTCTTATTAACATCGTGAATGTAAGAGATATGTGGCCCTTGAAGTTTATGTTAGATATAATGGTCCCCTACCTACTCTTGATAATGAATATGCCATCCTTGAGTTACTCCATGCTAATGAGGACATCCTCCCTTTGTAGAATCACAAAATAAGCTTCCTCCATAACAAAACTCCAACTTTGGATAACTTCATTTTTTTTAACCCCATCAATGAGCAAGTAGCAAAGATTCCCGAAGCACCATATCACTTTCGGGATGGAAACACCATTCTTGTTTAAAAAATTATCAATTTCCAAATTGATGATGATCCTTCTCATATAGACATGCTAGGAAATTATTTTCCCCATCACCATGACAATCATATTAACACTCTTCATAAAATTAAAGAATGCTTTGCTTGGGGATATTCTGACATGCTTGGGATTGAACCTGACATTGTCATCTAAAACATTATCACTTATCATGATGATGTTCTTATTTGGAAAAATATTTATTAATTTCCCCTTGAAATCAATAACTTATGCCATAAATAACTTGTAAAGATCCTTGATGTTATCATCATTTGTCCCATTAAATATTTTGAATGGGTTTTTGACATTGTCCCGGTTCATAAGAAATTCATGTTTACCATTCACATTTATATTTATTCTTATAACCAAAACCTTGATTTTCCCAAGGATAATTTTCCCTTGCCTTCCATTAATGCCATCATCAATGTCATGGCTTCTACGAGATGTTATCCCTTATGGATCAGTTCTCATAATACAATCAATTACAAATAGCACTCAAAGATCAACACAAGACCACATTCACGACCAAATGGGGCACCTATTGCTAAGTAAATATTCCCTTCGACCTTAAAATTCCAAGGCCACCTACCAACAACGAATGACCCATATATTTCATGATCTCATTCATAAGATAGTTAAAATCTATGTGGATGTCCTTCTCATAAAATATTGACATGTAGAGGATCATGTGTAATACCTTGACATCATCCTCTAACAATTTTATAAGTACACCTTTTTTCTTCAATTTGGAAAAATGAAAATTTTATGTCACAAGAGGAAAAATCCTCAGATTCCTCATTTGCAAATGCAGCATAAATGTTGACCTAGAAAAGATCAAAGTCATTCTTTACACGCCTCACCCTATATATATGCCCAACATCTGAACTTTCAAAGGAAATATCAGGGAAATCTGATAGTTCTTCCTTGAATTTGCATATTTTAATCATACCATTAACAATATCCTTAAAAAAGACATCCCACTTAAATGGAACAAATATTGTCAACAATATTTTGAAAATATGAAAACATATATTCTCATGACACCTACATTATAGCATATGTCCTCTAAATAATCGATCATTCTCTACACCTCTTCCATTTCACTCTCCATTGGGGAATGCTAGCCTAAGAGGATGAAAAAGTAAGTATCATGCCATCTTCTACATTAGTTACGATCTCCTTGAATACGAGACTCGCTATACCTTTATTTAAATAGCTTGATTGGCCATTTACTTTGCTACCACCAAGATTCTACATTACATGATATAATGATTCGTTCATGTCATATTTCACACTAACCCACTCCACCATTTCCTCTCCCATGTTCTTCTCCTAATGGAATGCATCAAAATATGGATGGTGATCCTTATAGAATTTAACCTATGTATCATTACAAAAAAGGCCATCAAATTTTAGATCATTTCAAACCAACTCACTACCACTCTAATACCCACAAACCAACCCATTTATGATGTCTTTCCTAATCGAGAAATTCTACTCATTGAAGGAATGGATCAATCCCTTACCATCAAATACTATTACTACAAATTCATTATTGATCTTGAGATGCAATCCTTTATAACTATTGATGTGAATCCTAAACCTAAACCTAAAAATCCCATCATATAAGATGAAGAAATCACGATCAAAATTCATGAAGACACTTGGAATTTCCATTTCAAAGGATATAAATGCCTTCATGGATTTTTTTTAGGTTGTGTTCTCAATGATACATCAAGAAAAATACTTGATGAGTGCATTGTTTGGCTCATTGATATCATTTCTTCAAGCCGAAAATACTCTTTTTGATATGACTTATTAATACATGGAGATGTTTTGTGTGGTTATATCTTAGTAGATTTGATGCATTTTCCTTGCTATAGTTTATGAAAACCGATTATCACATGAACCTCCTACTAATTGTCTTTGTGAGATCAAATGTGATGATGTGTGTAGGAAATGATGGATATTGCTAGTAGTTATGAGCCCAAGTTCGGAGCACGTGGCAAGAGACTGTTTCCACCAAGTTGACCTATTAGTTTGGGCTTATTCCTAACTGCCCATAGAAATTTATGTGTTTTAATTAGTATTTGGTGGACAGTGTTTAATGCCGGCTGATATGGCGAGCCTTGTAACTAACAGTATCTATATGAAGACTTTGTCTTCAGAACATAGTAGTACTACTTTTTGATACTGAAAGAGATTATCTACATCCAGTTCTTGATATTTTTCACTTTCTATGTTATGAAACTTATTCTGAGTTAATGAAAGCCACGACATTTTGAGAATCGAAGGTTGTTAATCCCTCTATCTTGAGGAAGAGCAAGGGCCCACTTGACCAAGGATATAAGAGGTTATTTTGAGTTAATTTATGCATACAGTTCTTTGATTGGATTTACTGCAATTATTGTTTGAGAATCTTACATGCATGCTTTGATTAACTGTATCTGTTTTCTTCATTACTACTTTCATTTAGAATAGATGCTTCTGTTATGTAAATCCGGCTAACAAGTAATCTCACTTTCTGCTAAGTTTCATTTATATAGTTGTAATTTAATTTGTCAAGAGTATTGTGTGCATATTTCATTTTCCAGCAGAAGATTAGTTGTTAAGTTTCCTTTCATCACAAATAGTTGAATTCCGTAGAATTGTATTTAAATTCACTAGATTTGAATTGCATTTCTGTAGTATAGTCACTAAACTAAGCAACCTGCAATAGACCCAACGGATAACTAGTTCCCCTAGACTCCATTGCATACTACCTAGGACACAACCCTGGTTTAGAATGACACTAACATAAATTATGTCAGTTAAATGATTGGAAGAATACAACGACCCATCAATACCTCTTTTTTCTTTCCAACTAAAATTTGATGTCACCAATAACATATATGAATGCAAGGATCTTATCCTTGGCATGAAAAACCACTCTCACCTTTAACATCATATATCTCCATGCCATGGGTGGCTCCCAACTTGTCTTTTGATACTTCAATGACACCCACCAATGTTAAAGTGATAACCTCAAATCATACCATAAAACCATCCAAGAACTCACATGACAATTCAATTATTTCACCATTGAATCTATTCCTCGAGAACACAATTCCCTAGTTGATTCTTTGGCGACATCTTCTACTCAATTTCAACCTCACCTAAATATTCCAAAAGACCAATACATGCTCCGGATCCAAAAAAACCTTTCCACACAACTTCCTCACAAGTATGTCACATAGACACTATGCATACTCCATATAATTCTTAGTATACCAACATTATCAAATTCATCCAACATCAAACTTACCTTGTAGATTTTGATTCTTGCAAAGACACTCGGATCCATAAGAATTATCTAAAATATGTTCCCAAATAAAATATCCTCTACTATCATAGCTTCGACGATAATTTACTCCATTTTTTATGAGGATGAATTCCCTTATCTCCTCGAAGAAGCACGTGGGGCCACTTGTAGTGGACATTTTGGTGGACATGCCACAACCCACAAGTTCCTACTAATGGGTTACTAATAGCCTACCTAAGAGGTTGATGCCCATGTGTTCACTAAACAGTGTAAACCCTATCAACATTACGATGATCTTATTCACTCTTTGCCAACTAATATTCAAGTCCTTGAATCTCCATGACCCTTCATTATGTGGGGATTGGATTGCATAGGTAAACTTCCTTGCTATGAGCATGGACATATTTTCATCATTAAAACCACTAAATTACTTCACCAAGTGGGTTGTAGTCATGCCTCTTACCAATAATATAGGCCTTACCACTTTAAAATTCATCCTTAACCAAATCTGTTGTCACTTTGGAATTCATCACACAACCATTTCCGACACTAGTGGGAATTTCAAATATAAAGAAATTAAACATCTCTATGTCAAATTAAAAATCAAGCACAAATTCTCAACTCCTAATCATCCATAAAGCAACAAACAAGTTGAATATTATAAAAAAATCCTTGATAATATTATTCAAAATATTATATGAGAATCACATTATGATGGGCATATCAAACTCTATCCAGATGGTTTTTTACACTCTTTATTATTGTTATCTACCAGATGATTTTTTATAGTCTTCAATGTTGTTATCTTACTCTCAGCTATCATCCCTCCTAGCTAGGTGATTTATGTCATAATTTACTAATTATCTTCTAGTTTTTATTTTTAGTCTTGATTTTTTAGGGTTCCAAGAAGCCATTTCACCCACCACATGAAATCCAAATGACACCAGTAGGTAAATATGATGTTGGTATATTTCATTCAGTAGTTCATCACTTTAATTTCAACATTTCCTTTAAATTTCATGTTACATAGATATTTTTACGAATACCACCTCACGTTTCACTATTATGACATCTTCGGTGGGGGCATATGTATAAACTATATTTTATTTTTTATGATTGTAAATAATTTATTTTTTGAAGGGCTTGCTGATGCATTATCCTCCTAAGCGAGTGACTTAAATGTCATGTTGAGATTGGGCTTGCTCACACGGGCTAGACCACAATGTTTGAGAGATGTCACTAATAGTATTAGTCACCTTATAATTTCCTCATTTCTTCCATTTATTAAATATTGCACTCATCATGTCCACTTGTTTCTTCTTATTTCACATTATTATCCTTACTTTTGGTCAGTCTAGACCTTCATCATTTACCTCATTTATCTTCTAGCCTTTGCTCCTCATGTTTTTTTCCCAAAAGTCAACTCCAAAACCCATGGGAGATGGCACTTGTTTTGGTTTTTCCATGGTTGATGCCATTTCCCATGGGTGATGGTATTAGGTATATATACCCCATCACCTTCTTATTAGATTCACCATTTAATAAATACTTGATTATATATAATTTGTATATGATCTTCTCTTACTCACACTATTTCACACTTACTAGATGACTTTGGAGTCTTGCATCTTGCCTCTTTTGCATTTGGGTAACCACAATGAGTTAGCACTGGAGATCTTCTTGTTGATTTTTCCCATTTTCCACCCATAGCGATTATCTCTTGGTGATTTTGTCTTTGGGGAGGCTTATACATCAACAGTCACACATAATATATAGATAACTATTTCTAACCCTATTTAACCTATTATTTTGTATGTATATGTTTGTGGTTGATTGGTCATTCATTTCTGTAGACTAGAGTAGATTTAGGGTTTTTTTGGTTTATTGGATTGTCTTATTGTTATTGCGCCTCTTGGATTTTCCCACTGCTAGTTATTTTAGAATTATAGTATGATCATATATTTATCTTGGTTGTAGGCCTTGGAAACCTATATTTATACTATGGCTAAGGCTAGTTGATCCAGAGATCAAATAAGTGGGCAGAGTTTTACTAAATCTCCCAGGATCAGTACAGTACTGTAGAAGACTCCAAGATATTTTTGTCACCTATTTGAACATGAAAAATGGACTCCATTGGAGTAAGTTACCATCCACAGAAGATGTCAGTTGAAGGAAAGAAAATAGGGGCAATTAGTGAATCACGTTGCGACAAGTGGCAAAATGAAATGGAACAAAAGTGTAAAAAATGGTTTTGTGACTTCTTGTCTTTGATGCTCATTTTTAGATGGGTTGGCCCTACTATTTATTGGTTAGGGACCCTCATCCAGGGTTGACACACTTTTTTATCAAAGGGGTTTCTTTTCCACCTTACTTGAAATTGCTATTGCCACAATTATGTGTGTGTGTGTGTGTGTGTGTGTGTGTGTGTGTGTGTATTTGTGTATTTGGGATGAATGTGGGATATATTGGCACTACAATAAACATATAAGCATTGCATTGAGTTTCAGTGTGGACCAACTCGCTAGCTTGATGAGATGCCACCTCACTGCCCATACCACTCGGGCCCAACTAGCCACATTATTCAATCCTAACTCCTGACCATACCAACCGCCGAGTCTATAGTTATCCATAATAGAGCTATACATATCTCGCTCCCACCAAAAATAGCACCAACCTATTAACTTGACATAACAAACATTTCCACAACCATCACGTGGCTTAATAAAATGTGGTCCTAAGCCACCAAGCTTATCTACCCATCTATTTTTGCAACCTTTCGCTTACCTAAATCCCTATGCATGTGGGATAATGGGGTAAAATGGGGAAAAAGGATATGTCATGCGGTTCCAAACGTTTAAACCACATACCTCCTCCCAAAAATAAGGGCAGCCTCACCAATCCACCACATCATGGTAAGTGGTATAAATAGAGATAAAATATATTTTAAATGGCTAAGTTTATTGATTGTTTATCAAGCCATAAGGAGGCAGTTTCAAAAAACAACATTTTTGGAGAACTTAAGGGAAAAATCAGAGCCCAGAGTGGACTAGTGAAATGTTCATAATTCTAATACACTTCTTATGGTATATTTATTTTCCCAATTTGGAGTTTTCATGACATCTTGTTGCACAATGCAAGTCACTAGAAGACAAGAATATGAAGGGAAGTTCGCCTTGCGGAGAAGGGAACAAACACAGAGAGAAATATGATTTTTTTTAGAGCTCACAGGTTCTCATGGTCTTAATATGAAGGTTTTGATGTTTCATTAATGTTTCTAAGTTTATTTTGAATTGTAATTGTAAGAAAAATTTAATGGAATGTTTCGTCTGAACCCGAGGATGTAGGAATTTTTGAACCTCGTAAACATATACTGTGCCATGTGTCTTATTTTTGCATTTAGTTTATGATAATTTATATATTTTTTAAACATATTTTTAATGTGGATGCAATTTTAATCAGTTGGTAATTTTATGGGAAATTGAAGAAATCAGGTAAATTGAAAATCAACATGGTTCAAATGGTTAATTGATGTGAATGATTAAATTCACTTTTATTTTAATTTTAAAACAAATTTTGGATTAGATTTTAATTGGTTTTGAAGTTGATAAAATTCAAGAAACTAATTAATTAAAAATATCCTGGTAAACAAGTAAGTAGTAGTGGATTTTTATTGGTGTTTACGGATCACTGGTATCCTCTAGATTTATGACATTAACGCTCCTTGAGCATATTTTTATCTACACGGTGTTATCAATATTAGATTGGATCCCTACACTTGAGAACCTAACTAGGAACCTCTCTTTTACCTGTAGTAAACATTCTACTTTACCTCTCATGTTTTTTAAGGTGAAGATTCGGTCAACAAAACTCTAGTTAAGTGTTTGTCAAATTTTTGGCTTCGTTACCTAGTGATTCTATTTTGTGCCACCATTTTTATTAAATTGTGTTGATTTTGGGAAATTATATGAATCATGCATTCCCCATTCATGGAAAAATCCACTTACATTAGGTTTAAGTTTTGTAAATTTTCTGGAAACATGGAATTCGTTTCCATGTCAGTAACATGTCATAGGTCATCACTCTTAAATCCCCTGATATATATTATTCCCACCTTGATTATTTGGGTAACTACATCCTTGGTTATTTTGATATCCAACTCCTTGTATCCTTATTATCCTATTCCAGCATGAAAACCACATCTATAATCTCCTCTATTATATTTTTTCTTTCCATAGCCTCTGTAAAATATTCCATTCTTTTATGTTGGATACCCACCCATACTATCAACTCCTCCCTACTAGTATTCACCATTAATATTGTGTGGGTAGCCACCATGATAATTTAGGAATTACTAGATTGGTTGGGTAAGGGTGAATATTTTGTGGTATGGTGGGAAGTGTTTGAAAAGTTCATTTTTTTTGGTTAATGGAGTGGATGGTGATATAATGACTTGGGGAGTGGCTTTTGGTTTTTGGTTGTGTAATTATTTTATTTCCATGGATAATATAGATTTATGTTCTTTAGTTATTTCATTTCATCAATATTTGTGCAATTTTACTAATAATGGTTGTATTATCCACACGTTATACAATGCATAATTTGATTCATGGATGGGGCTACCTCCATTAATGGACACATGTGCTGACCCTTTTGGTCCCATCATCTAAAATGTTGCACCATAAGTGGAATTTTATGATAGGTTTTTGTTGAGGTGATGTCATACCAATAGGTTGTTATCTTACTGTAATTACTCCTATTGCTCCTATATATGGACACTTTTGTATGACTATGTGCTTACACGATACACCATATCTTATGCCTAATCACAAATTTAGGAGTTCACTTAGTTCTTGCATCTATTTTTATATGAATTTAATTCCTTAATCTTAACTAAGCCAACTATTATTATATGGGTGAAAAGACATCTACTGATATGAATACTTTATTAGAGAATTCTCAAATTCCCTTCATGAAATTTGAAATTTCACTAATTTATCTTTATATGTACATTAATAAGTAGATTATATAGTTTTCCATGCTTTATTAGACCTATTTTCTACTTAAAATCTTAGAAAAATTGATTCATCGATGTTTCTTAAATGTATATATACCTAAATATGAAGCTGTAACATTTGATAATTAATCCTTGGCATTTATCTTACCTCATAAATCATTCTAAACTAAATTGAATAATTCCTACACATCCCTTACTCAAGTAATACTATTGGCCACTAGGTCACACTTGAACATTATCTGTCATTGAATTGTAAAAAATCATTCTCAAAATATTTAACACCTATGATGTAGATGGGAATGATGGGTTCTAATAAGGATCCACCACATCATGTCTACTTACATAATTACGTAACAAAATCACACTCAAAACAATAAATGTAACTCAATGGCATGTTAAATGAAAGATATGTTATTAAACAAATCACACAATAATGGAGGTTGATCGTGAATGATGCAACCATACACTCAGACTAAGTACACATGCCTAAACATCATAATGTCCCTTATAACACTCTAGAATTACGTTCAAGTCTATGTATGGATGAATAATTCCAACTCTAAAACACCCTATTTCGATTTTTAAGATCACATACACAATTTTATCTCTAATTTACTTGTCCTTGAACACTCCCTAAATTAAATTCCTAAGGCAATAGGAGTTTTTGTAAATAGTCATTCAATGCCACCACTTGATATATAATATGAAGTTATTGTCCAAATGATCTAATCTTTGTGGATTTACATGATAGTTATTTAATTTTTTTTGGCATTTAATCAACTCCATAATATTGCTTTGATTCAAATGTAGACTTGTAGTATTGTGAAGTGTCATTAGTGTTCTATATTATGTGTCATTATTCATGAGATATCCAACAAATTCTATAGAATATGGGAAACATACCACAAACTTGACAATGTGTAGTAGTGTATTATGCTAACATTACACAACAAGTTTTTGCACTCTCCAAAATGCAACACAATATTAGGTGGTCCGTTGATAATGTATTTATTTATCGCATGACCTAAAAAAATCACAAAATATACACATAATGGAAACACAAAATGACTTGATTTTTGTTTGATACAAGATTTCATGTGAACTTGAATGCACTTGCATCATACTATTGTTATGAGCGGGTATTATTTACCTTTTATTTATTTATTAGGATTAATTATCCTCCCCCATGGCGAGTCACCTCACTTAGGTGAGTCATAGGTCTTAGATGAGTCATCATGGGTTATATGATAAATGATAGGATTCTGTCATAGAATTTATCATATGCGTCATAGTGTCATTGTCATATGGGAGTTACATTCCATTCTTGTATTATAACTCCCCTCTCCCATTTTGGGGGTATAAAAATACCAAGCATGGGAGTTACACAACACTCCTTTATGTATTCATTTTTTGATTTATGAGCATGAGTAGACCATTTTTTGTATACACAAGTTCCTTGAGATATTGTTCTTGATAGTTACTTGGAGTTCTTCGTGTTTTCATTTAAAGTGCAACACACATTCCAGATGATATTTGTGCCCTATTTCATGATATCATAGTCTAGATATTAGTAATCATGTCACTCATTTTGTTGTTGGTTACTCTCAATTTCATGATTTCATTAACTCTTTGTGTAAGTTTTAATCCATATTGGATTTTGTGTAATATTGGCATTATCTAGTTAACATTTGTACTTGTGGGGTTTGCTAGTTTTTTGGTGTTATTTGGTGATTGTGCAGGATAAGTGTTTTGCTGAAAAAACTAGGTAGCTACAACTAATTTCGGTAGTGGTGCCAAGTGTGAAGGTCCCTTGTTTTTGGGCTAGCTCGCTCTCAACTCTCCTCCATTTTTCCCATGCTCCTTGCATTTCCTATCCCCGTTTAGATACACTCCTATATCTCTGCATTGATCTATTCTCTCCTAGCTTACTCCCCAAGGTATACCCCTCCTTCTCTCGAGATCTACTGGGCTCCTACTTGGTTCACCTCCAAGCTATCTTTCCTTCTACCCAGATTGGGTGTCGATCCCTATACACCTTGTTCACTTTGTCGCCTCATTGTGATACTTAAATCACCGCATCGAGATCTCCTCTACTCGACCCATGGCATTCTTAGGTCACCTCACCTAGCTCGACTCTTCATCGAGGTTAACCCTTCTTTTTTCCCCAAGCTCATTGATCTGAGTCAACTCGACCTTGGCCTATCCCGTATGTCCCTCCAACTGAGCTCCTTGGTCGGATCAACCCACGTTCAAAGTTCCCCACACCTCTCTTTTTTCACTCCATCCCAAAATCTAAAGCCTCTCTAATCTCCCACTAATCCACTCAGTTTAGCCAACTTGGCCCTTTAACCCACTTTGTACCTATGTGAGCCATCCTTAAACCTGACTCAACCTACAACTCGACCCCCGAGCCATGTTATCCCTTCCTTGATTTTTTTTAAAATTTAGGTATACATTTGAATTTTTTAGGGTTTCTTTCCTTTTCCTCTTTAATTTATTTGGAAATAACTTAAGTTCAAAATAATAATAATATTTTTGATATTTAAAATTAAGATTTTTTAAACTTAACTATCCTCTTATTTTTGAACTAGTGTTAATTAGGAAAATTTGACAACTAAGGTTCATAGTTCCTTTTTGGAACTAATTTATTTTTTAGAGGTTATTGTGACGGGGATAATGCCTTTTTTGAACATATTATCATTTTTTGAAGGCCATATTGTAATTTTGAGCTCTTATTATTGCTCACAGGTTAGTGAGCGTTTCCACCACAACCTTGTGGAAAGGGAGCCTACTCGAGATGTGAGATGATTTTTCTCACACATGATTTTTTTTCACATTTTTTTCCATTTTACGACTTTATTATGCATGTTACAATGTTTTTTCGCTTGCGAGTGTTGAAAATTCTCATGTTCTCTACTCTTACGTAGTTTCCACTAATTGCAAGGTGAGTGGATAACTATTTCACACCACATGAACACACCAGATTGTAATCAACACACTATTTATAAAGTGCTACAATCAGAGGGTAAAAATCTTGTTATGTGGTGTGTGTGTGTGTGTTACAAATACACGGTTGAGATGTGTGTCTATATTTTGAATTTCTCTTTCATTATGATGGATGTTGCTAATGTTCTTTTTCTCAATCTGTGTAACTTTCATACATGTAAATCCAAAATGATAATTACACTACAAGGTAAAGGGTTGTACTACATCACTATGGGGGTGGAGAAAAAACCAACAGTCGAATCTCAGAAATATAAATGGTTCAATAGATGTGAATCAACCCTTAGACATGTGGGTTTGTAACCGAGATTCTCTTTCACCAACCTGCTCTGTCACATTGCAGTCATGCATAACACCTGATATGATGTCGGTGTTATTTAAAATCTAGATGTTTGTTGAGTGCTGCACAAATAATTTTATCGACTTTTGTTTGGGCAGCGTTAGAGAAGCATTCATGCGTGATGGTTAAGACTTTCTGAGATAAATATGTGATGAGAACATGCAAAGTCTCCATAACGTGCCATACGAAAAGAAAATTGAAATAGATGAGAGAAACTGCCACGAAAGTCTGGAGCGTGGTCTGATTCCTTCATCCAGACTTGGACATGGCAATACTCTCTCTTCATTTCTTTTCGTTTCTTGACACATTCCATACTTTGCATTGCTCATCACATATTTTTCTCTCCATTTTTTAGTTACGTTGTTCTTCCCTACGTCATTGAAAGCAAGGTTCAAAATGATCCAAATGGTTGTTCAATTGCATGTCACATACACGTAATAACATTTTCCATGTTAAATGAAAGGACTAAGAAACCTGAGACCAGCGATCCTTATCCAGCATGCACAAACGTGGTGGGTCCTACGGTTTGGATCAATCATACCATTTAATTAAATAAATATTAATTTATTTCTTTATTTTCATTGAGTGGAGACCAAAATAAGGACCCACCACATTTATGCATTGCAATAAGTTAGGGTCATCTCTTTGAAGCACACCACATTTTGCAGTGAGCCAATTAACGAAGGAATTGGAGGAATTACTTTTTCCATTCAGAATTGATTAATACATATGTGTTCATGATTACATGTTCAAAAATAATCACTCTAAACAATTGAGTCTTTAATATCTTTATATAAGTAAAGTCTGCGTCCTTAACTTACAAGCAACATTTCCTTCTGCACATAAATTATTGCCTTCAAATCGACAATGAGAATTGCGATAGATGATGTTTTTGTTGGCCACCTACATGGTTTCTCAAAAGTTAGATTTCCCGATGAGGAAAGAAGTTCCCTCGCCCTTTTCAAACAAAGCCTCCTCGATCCATACAACTATCTGGAATCACTTGGAATTTGGCCCGTAAACCTGACTGTGGGTTTATAAACCTGACTGTGGGTTTATGGGCCGAATTCCAAGTTTCATTGGCAACATGTCTACCTTGAAATATTTGGATGTCTCCTGGAATGATGGTTTGGAGAGATGGCAGTTGGGTGAATGGATTGGAAGAGTTTGCGGGGGTTATGTGAATCTAACAACGGGAAAGGTGATTGTGTGGTACACAATGTCTCACTTTGCTTCCTCTTCGTCACCAATCCTCACAATCACTTGGGATGACTGGGTAGTGGAGTCTCATGGTACAATTCTCTCTTCTCTTGTAAACCTATATCTACCTTCTAATTAATCTCTACCTTGGTATGGAAATGACTTCACTCACCAGCCATTTCCCAACTGGATTTCAAATCACACATCTTTGGATTCCCTTTCGCTTGGTAGTTGTGGAAATCTCCAAGGTCCAATTCCTTCTGCTCTGTTAAGCTTAGTCCATAAGTTTTCTTTGGCCCCCTTCCTCGGTTCAAACCATTTAAACTCAATACCTCCTTGCCATCATATATTCGGCAACCTCTCATCTCTAGTTCTTGGGCTCATTATCTCAGCAATAACTCTTTGAATAGCGTAATCCCACCTTCATTACAAGAACACTTCTCACTACAAACTCTGTACTTTGCTGACAACAAATATCCATGGCATTCTTATTGATCTCCCAATTGCAAAATATTGAGCATACATTACTGATTTGGACCTTTCGAAAGGAATTTCTTGACAGTGTGAAATTTGATGGATATTGGATCCTTCGCTAATTTTCAGCTTCGCTATCTGATTTTGAAAATCCCTGTAAGGAGATGGAATATAGTTGATCCCCTTCTAATATCAACTAAATACACCATCAACAGTATAGACTTGTTCAATAATAATCGTAGTGGAGATATTTCAAATTGGCTATGGGAACTTGATGTTATATCTATGGACTTACATGCAAACAAGTTACAAGGGAATATTGCTCTCCCTCATCCAAATGTGGAGTTCCTTGATTTGTCCAAGAAAATATATTGATCATGGATTCATTCCAATAGAAATTGGAAAACATTGTATCTTAGACAACATCTCCAATTTCTATCATTAACAAAAAATAATCTAAGTGGCGATATTCTGCATCATATTTGTGAAGGCCATATGTTGGAGGTTCTTGACTTGTCAAATAACAAACTTGGAGGTAACATTCTTGAAATTTTTCAGAATGAGTTCATCAACATTAAAGGTGTTGATATCTAGAAAACAATCTTGTTGAAGGTGAAGTCCTCCTGTACAACATGGTTTGTCTTCAAACTCTGAAATTAGGAGGTAACATGTCACTCGAGAACGACTTCGAATTTTCATCATCACTTCAAAATTCATAGCTCTTTGGAGATTCTAGATTTGAGATATAATAGAATGCTTCAAGGAGAAGTATCCCAAATTGGATACAATTTAAGTTGGCTTGTCTTCGGATTTTAGTCTTTAAGATCAATAAATTTGAAGGTGGGATACCCATTAGAGAGGCTATCATTCCTGATTGTAAAATCTTCAAGTCTTGATTTATTTCAAATAACAAATTCATCAGGAAATATTCCAAGCGATTTAATGGAAACTTGAAAGCATTGAAAAATAAAACACAGAGTACAAAATTCCTTCAATATTTAAATTCCATCTCATCAGTGTCTTATATAGAGAAGCTAGCAATCAACAAAAAAGGGAAATTTCTAGGTTCATAGGGTATGAAAGATTCTAATTGGCATTGGTTAGATGCATCGATCATCTTGAATAACAACTTCTATAGGTGATATTCCTCTGGAGATTGAATGTCATGACATTGGTCTAAATGTTCTTGATTTCTCATCATGTAAATAGAGGCAACTTAGTGGCAAAATCCCAAATTCATTTAAGAATCTTGTAGCAATTGAAGTCACTTGATCTTTCAAGGAACAATCCTTTACTGAAGCCTAGCACTTCCCACAGAACTCATGGTTCATTTTAAGAGACCTTTGGGAAATTGAAGGTGGAAAATCCCTGACGAATATACCTATAACAACTTTCGTGAAACAAGTAAATTTTTTGGGGTTTATGTGTAACATTTTTGCCCAAAAGAAGCTTTCATTTTCAAGACATGCGACAACAAGGTTGTTGTTGCACGACAATAAACTTGCTGTACACACGGAAATAACCTTGTTGTCATTGCGTGACAACAAACATACTTGTCACACGACTAGGTTTAAATGGTAAATCTCCCATCAACAAAATATCCTTGTTGCGGCTCAGTGAGGAAATACTATGTCACATGAAAACAACCTTAAATAACTATTGACAGATATGAAGAAATTTTCAATTGATTAACAAAAATATACATGAATTCTTCAAAGTCAATTAACATAAGTGGTGTATGCATCAACACTCATATAAGAGCATTAAAAAACCATACCATCTAATGCTCATTCCAGTTGTAACATGGAACCTCTGTCATCAACATAGCACGTACTGATAATGATTATTCTCAGGTTCACATCCATGCTTCTTTTAAAGAGATGGTACTTGATATGCCTTAGTAGTTAGTTAGTAAGCTACCCGAGAAGACACCTTATTCCTTGGTTTTTATAGACTCTGTCAAAACAATAGGTGAAGTCACCAAAGAGGCTAAATCATATATTTCCTTCTCTTTCCTAGGAAGCCTTGTATTTCCTTTTTGATTACTGTTGGATGACCTATCTTCATTTCATAAGACTTATATTCTTGTCAAACATGTATGGTATGTTTCATTTCCTTGTTGTTTCCTAACTATGAGTGAGTGTTCTTCATGACTGAGTCTTGGCTTTATTTCAATCTTATTTTCCTAATCATCTACTCTTGATGTATTTCTTGAGCTTGCGTCATCTACCCACACTAGTTTATTGTCCTTTTTCTATTCCTCAACTCTTGGGTTTGCTTCCTTAACCTTGCATATCCTTTTAGTTTTCTTCTTTTTAGGAGTTGTTTTAACCATGGTTGTCTTAGTGTCATTATTAGGACTGATATTCATACTTGGAGTCTTATTAACTTGTATTTTTAATTCATGCCACCTGTTATTATATTTGGGAGATCTATGGCAGTGTCTTCCAAATGACCTTGTTTATGACAATTAAAACATACAACATAGTTCCTGCTCCTTGAGTCTTCTTCTGTCCAATGTTGAATAATTGGTTCCTCTAAGAAATGTCTTACTACCATGCCCTTTTTCTTGACAATTGAAACACACAACATTCCTCTCATATTTATTTTTATAGTTTCTCCATGGGTATTCTTCGTAAAATTTATTTATGTAATTCTTAGCTCTATGTCCAAAACTATAGCATGAATAACAATATATATTAAAATTTATTTTATACCTGAAAGCATTAGGTTGACAAATAGGTTTAGGCATTCTTGAATTTTTCTTCTTAATTGCCTTCATGATTGACTGTCCACTTGAACCAACATTATTATCTTCAATCCTCTTTGTAGTCTCTTTAATGAAACCCAAACCATTTTTTTCATCTTCTACCTTTTTCTTATCCAACATTTCATTTAGAGATACAGATCTCTTTTCTTACTTTCTATACATTTTTAGTCACTCATTTTATTCCTCTAATTCAGCTCTCAAAGATATCAGCTCTTCTTCACATCTCATGTATGTGTCTTCTTTGGCATGTAGAGATTTTGTCACTGTTTCAACCCGAGATTTCAAGTCTGTACTAATTTTGAGATTTTTTCCTCTTTGTTTCTGAGAGATGTTGAAACAAAATGCAATTATGCCTCAAGATATTTGAATCCATCTTCATCTTTCTATTTTTTCCTCTCTTCAAAAATCTTGATATGTTATTCATACTCTTTCAACTTGGCCTTCAATTTCTCATTCTTTTTCCTTTGATATTTCAATTCATTGAGAGAACTTATCAATTTTGCTTCAATATCTACCTCAAATTCCTCTTCATCTGAGATTTCATCCTCCTAACATATTTGTCTCTTGAACTTCTACTAGGAATTACTTCAATAACTATGTTTGTGATTTAGGAAGTACCTACTCCAAGCTATGAGACTTGATTCTAGAGAACCAGGTTCTGGTACCAATTGTTCTAAATTTAGACATTGAGAGGGTGGTGAATCAGTGTCTACTTAAAATTTTCAAATATTTCAACGTCACAATAATTGTTAGGAAAAATATTATGAAACCGTACAAAAGCACATGAAAGATATATAGTACACAATATTTATGTGGGAAACCTAGAAGGGAGAAAACACACTAAAATCAAAGATCCAAGTTTGGACAATTTGTCCTGTGTGTTACAATGATTTTAAATTGAGCTGTAACTCAAATTTTTGAGGCTACAACCCAAAAATACACTCAAGAAACTACTTTATGTTAGAATAAACAACTCTCAAAGTGATTTATTTAGCAGTCACTAACCTTTTTCAAGCTACCACATGTAAGGAAGCACCGACTCCCTGATTATTCTAAGCTACAAATTAGTTTGTATAAAAAAATTGATCACTCTTCATCTTGGATGCTAAACATATCATTATGATCCTAAATTTCCAACCTTCCTTTCATAATTCACATTTACTTTCATCAAATAGTTAATTCTAGTTCACTTGTTATCTCACTCTTAGCATTAATCAATTATCCTTCTTAGACTACAAGATGAGTATCTTGTTTATATTAGTCTTCTGGACTCTTAAAAGCTACGGTCTTAGTGTTTTGGATCCCAAAACCATGTTGTCTCGGTTAGAAAAATTTTCCTTTATCTCTAAACTTTATTAGGTCTCTTATATCATGCTCCTAATCAAGATTTCTCAACCTGTAACTCATCTTTGATCCCTTTCCGGCATAATCACAATTCACTTTTCATTTTTTTCCCTATACTGCCTTCTCACTCATATTATTATTAGACCTTATCCAATACCAACATGATTCATGCTCTATATCATATTTCTATATCTCCTCCAATTCAATTTTGTGTGTTTGTTCCTAACACTATTTTTTTCACTAGCTCATCTCACATCCTTGGTCTCAAAAAGTAATCTCAATTTTGTTCTTCAATCCTTTTTGTTGTTGTAAATTTCCTTTTCAACTTCCACTCTCTCAACTTCGAACTCTTACATTCAAAATTTTTCTCTTCATCTACTTTCGAAAGCTCAAAAGTATCTTTACACTTCTCCTTGTATGAAAAAGGCAAGACCATCTTTTTGCCTTCCCAATTGAGATTTGAGATAGTTTCATGAGGTTATATCTGTTTAAGTCTCTTAAAATTCTAATAAACATCCATTCAATTTGAATTGAATAGACCTTGCATTGTTCACTTTCAAAAAAAATGAAGAAATTAGTAAACTTGATAGCTACCTGAGTTACAGTCTTGAGAAAGGACTATTTGTGCACTCAGTTATAACCTTACCCAAGTTGAACATCCCTTCACCATTTTTGAGATTACCTGCACTTTGCAAGATGGTTAATAACACTCACTACTAAAGTAATTTCATTTGTTGTCTTCAAAATCACCTTCTGCACAGTTGGACACTGACATAGGCTATTAGAAGAGAAATATAATTGCACTTACACAAAAAAAAAACCTTTTTAAACCATGACATTGATCTTTAGCAATCATTCAACCCCTTTTTAAACTGTGAGATTGAGAAAAATCTTGTGTGATAGTCAAACCCGACTGTGCAAAATGACTAGTAAGAATTTATTTTTCTAAACTCAATAAAATCAATTGATTTTTTTTCAACAAAGGAATGATAGGTGCACAAATATGTCTACAAAAAATTCTTTTTTTTTTTGAATGGATAGAAATAATCTATCAAAAATTTCTTTAAAACCCTAGGGATAGTGTTGATCCACTATGCATACCTGAGGCCATATAAAAAGTGATTTCTTGTCCAATTTTTTTATGAAAAATAAAAATTTGAATTCCTAAAGTTATGAGGAGGTAATTTCCATATTTTTCAAACAATTTTTAAACATGAGCTACTCAAAAAATCTCCCATCCATCAAGATTGAAATGTACAGTCACTGAATTGTATGACACAACATCCATATATGGTCTTCACATAGAATGTTTGAGATATTAGACCAATATAATAATTTTGAACACTTAATTACAACACCACAAAGGTAATTGACATGTAAACCACCATTTGAAAGATATTTTCTAACACTTACTACTCCAGGACAATGTTAAAGGCACCCCTACATGTTTGAGATATGAACTTCTTGCTTACAATCCATTATATACTCCAACTACTATTTAAATACTGAAAAAAAAGCTCCACATTTGAGACCTCTCTTTTTCTAACTACACCTCAAAAGAATCAAGATGGATTCAAAGAGACTTAAAGGTGAGAGATCTTCAAATATACCTTTGCTTACAGCTTCGTTGGTAAAACAACTCAACAATAAGCACTTTTGGTGATACTTCTGCTAATGAAAAATCATAGCACCCCCAAATGAGTCATCATATTTGATTTTCTAAGGCAGATTCATTTGGTGTGATTCACATAACATTGAGTTTTCCCCAAAGTGTGGGACTTAAAAAATGGGAAAAATCTCTAGATTAAAGGCTTGTTCCTATTCCTATGTTTAAGTGCATTCGTGGAAACTTGCAGAGGACCTATTCCTAAACCTAATCTAATTTTCAGAAATGAGACAAGGATAAAAGGAATACAGGAAATCAAAACTAGGCTACAAGGTGATGCAGTGAAGGAATGATGAACATTAGTTTTTTTGATAGACACAAACCAGCAAAATGCATACAATAATCAAGCACAAATAAATAGATTTATAATGAAATACCATATGAGAGCAAAGGAGACAAGAAAGGATCCAAAATCAATCACAAATATGTTTTATTGCTCTACAGATCGATACAATGAATTACAAATGGCCAGGAGGTAGGAAACGTATTACAATTTAAATGGAAGGTCTGAAACTCCATGAACTCCTTTCCCAAGAGGAAAGGGGAGCCTGCGAAAAACAAAATAATGTCCAACCCTTTACAATGAGTCTCGAACCTACTTTTATAGATTTAATACAATGGGGAGAAAGAGAGAGAAGTGGGAAAAAAATTTGAATCTCAACCACCACTATCAATTCCTCCTAAAAAAATTTCCCCCCAAAAGCGGTCTTAACTGCATTAATCACTAGTTCGACACCTCGAAGGAGGATGGAATGGTGGAACAGATCAAATCTGATCTGGTTGTTGGGGCAAAATACATCCTACAGTAATGGCCCTAAAGATGTTCCTCCATTTTTCTCCCACATAACCTCCTCAAACTTAAAGTTTTAGATCTCCATGGTGTAAAAAAGGCCGAGATATTTCCAATGGTGTTAGATTTGTAATAATTTGATCCCCGAGTCGAAAGATATGCCCCTTTGAAGTTTGTATCGGGTCTATACAAAAGGGCAAGAAAAATGGTTTGAAAAAATAGGCCCCCTTTTTAATATGGGACACATGGAGGGCTGGAACTTGTTTGAGGGTGGCCTCTGTAATTTTCTCTTAGAATGGCACAGGGCTAACATGTGGCTTCCTTCGCCGGCCTACTCAATTTCTATTTTTTTTGGCCAAGTCCTTTGCTCAACAGGGTCATATTTCTTGACTGAGGAACACTGCGGCGGTCTGGCGCTTGCTTATAAACTATATCTTTATTATTTCTCTTGAGTTAGGACCATTTGGACAATTGGAACTCTTTACCAGCCTGCCACCATGCATTGACTATTCAACCCGACTCTGTCCCATTTTTGGAGACTGGACGCGTGGAGACTCCGCGCTCGCTTAAAATCTTGATCAAGATTTTCCTTTGAAGGAGCATTAGAGTTAACACTTGGAATCCTCCACAGGTCTTTGGACTTTTCAATGACCCCCCTCTTACCTTTTTTGGAACTTGGAATACGTGGTGAACTGGCACTTGTTTAATCCTCTACTTTTGGATTTACCCTTGGAGATGCGCTGCTTGGACATGTGACAGTCTCCTATAAGAACTTCTATACTTAGCCTTTTTTGAGGCCCACCCTATCTACCTTTTGACCTCTGTTGACCATTTTCTACGTAGAGGGTTGGCACAAGTTTGAGTCTCTGCCTTGGGCTCCCATTTTGGAATTGCGTTGAGCTGACACTTGGTCAGGCTTCCACGCATCTAAAGCCCCAAAATTTGCACGGTCATTGAAAAGTCTCTGACTCAGTGGAAGGGGCCAAGTGTCGGCTCAGCGTAATTCCAAAATGGGAGCCCAAGGTGGAGACTCAAACTTTTTCCAACCCTCCATGTAGAAAATAGTCAAAAAAGGTCAAAAGGTGGATAGGGCGGGCCTCAAAAAGGCTAAGTATAGAAGTGTTGGTGGAGACTGCCACGTGTCCAAGTGACGCATCTCTAAGGGTAAATCTAAAAGTGGAGGCTCAAATGAGTTCCAACTCGCCATGTAGTCCAAGGTCTGAAAAGGTAAGAGGGAGGTCATTGAAAAGTCCAAAGACCTGCGGAGGCTTCCAAGTGTCAACTTGACGCTCCTTCAAAGGAAAATCTTGATCAGGATTTTAAGCAAGCACGGAGCCTCCATGTGTCAAGTCTAAAAAAGGGAACAAATTTGGGTTGAATAGTCAATGCATGATGGCAGGCTGACAGAGAGTGCCAAGTGTCCAAATGGTGCTAGCTCAAGAGAAAGATTGAAAGGGGGTTTCCAAGCAAGCGTCAGGCCACCGTGTGTCCCCAGTCAAGAAATATGACCCCGCCAAGCAAAGGACTTAGCTAAAAAACATAGAAATTGAGCAGGCCGATAGAGGAAGCCATGTGTTAGCCCCACACCATTACAAGAGAAAAATACAGAGGCCGCCCTTGAACAAGCACCAGTCCTCCATGTGTCCCATATTAAAAAGGGGGCCCATTTTTCAAATTGGTTTTCCCATCCTTTTGTACGGACTTGATATAAACTTCAAAGGGCATATCTTTCGACTCAGGGCTCGAAATATTACAAATATGAGACCGTTGGAAAGATCTTGGCCTCGTCTATGCCATGAAGTTTGAAAATTTAAGATCAGGGAGGTTAGGTGGGAGAAAATGGAGAAATGTCTTCAGGGCCATTAATGCAGGATCTATTTTTTCCCCAACAACTAGATCGGATTCGATCTGATCCACCGTTTCCTCCTTCTTCGAGGTACCGAATAAGAAATTGATGCAGTCAGGACAAATTTTGGGGTAGATTTTGTAAGAGGCATTAATAGCAGTGGTTGAGCTTTGACCTGTTTTTCCCGCTTCTATCTCTTTCTCCCTTCTGTGTTGAATCTATAAAAGCTGGGTCGAAATTCATTGTAAAGGGTTGGACATTATTTTGTTTTGTAGGCTCCCCTTTTCTTCTGGAAAATGAACTTGTGGAGTTAAGACCTTCCATTTAAATTGCAATACGTTTCTACCTTCTGGCCATTTGTAATGTGTTGTATCAATTTGTAGAGTAATAAAATGCATTTGTGATTGGTTTTAGATCCTTTCTTGTCTCCTTTACTCTCATTTGATATTCCATTATAAATTTGGTTATCTGTGATTGGTTATTGTATGCATTTTATTGGTCCGTGCCTATCAAAAAAACTAATGTTCATCACTCCTTTGGTGCATCACCTTGTAGCTTAGTTTTGATTTCATGTATTCCTTTTATCCTTGTCTCCTTGGTAAAACTTAGATTAGGTTTAGGAATAGGTCCTCTGTAAGTTTCCACGTATGCACCTAAACAGAGGAATAGGAACCAACCTTTAATATAGAGAGTTTTCCCATTTGTAAAGTCCCACACTTTGGGGAAAACTCAATGTTATGTGAATCACACCAAATGAATATGCTTTAGAAAAGTAGATCTGACGACTCATTTGGGGGTGCTGTGATTTTGCACTAATAGTTACATAGTTGACAGACATTGATCAGGGCCTCATACAACTTATATTCAAAACCACTTCCAGTTCCACCAATTATTATCTCACAACTAATAGCCTTGAATTAAAAAGTGGATAGAGATAACGAGTTCTAGCACAATCATCCTGGTCAAGATTACATCCCACAATCTATAGATTCTTCCTTCCCATATGTCTCCTCTCACACCTCTATGACCTTATCTGGAGTTTATTACACGGCAGATGCATGACGATTCCCATGTATCCCACATCCCATTCAAGTAATATTTGGTGATTCTGATATTGCTAGAAAAATTTGTGCGGCTATTCTCATGGACCATTCCATTTTTCCCAAACAAGTTCAAAAAGCGTTCATTTACTTAAATGAGAAAATTACCGTAGTGCCTATAGAAGACATTCATTTTCCTTGATCTACATTTTAGCCATTTTCACCTATTTTCACATATTCCTCCTATTCATTACATTTACCCATTCCATATCTATCTTTTCATCTCATATCGGTTGTCCCGACATGACCTCAAGAGGTCGAGTAGGTCCTAGAGTCACATGTTGATTATTAGATGTACAAATATAGTGAACATGACGTGAAGGACTAGTTCCTTTTTGTTTCCTCTTTTATTTCATTTCTTGCATCCATATTTATTATCTCCCATTATTCTACGGGTGTTTTTACACCACCCAAATATGTCAGGTCAAGAATACAATAGGCTCGTCCTGGGTCTTGAAGCTTATTATGCTCAGATGAGTATGCAACAGTTACCTTCTTTGTCAGGGTGGGATGCTAATTACTCATAAAATCTCTTATCTCCTCACATGCCCCCTCCTCAAGGGTATAATACTGGTTCATCAGTAAAAATTGAAGAGATAGATCAATCTAATTACAATGGACAACCAAATTTATTCAACTCACATAACATGTCATTTACAAGAGAAAAAAGGTTTTATCCTCGGTCTTATCTAGGCCTCAAATTAGTATGCAATCTGATTCTTTTCTTTCCTATATATTACCAAATGATGAATTCCTAGCATGATTCTACCGAAGTGACGAGCGTCTCCATGTTATAGATCAATCCTTGGATAGGATGCAAGGATACACTTGTGTTCTTCTCTAGAACAACATTGCTAGCCTACCTTCTAGAATGAAAAAAATATATCTAAAGATGGGTGGCCTACTAAATATTAATTCATTATAGGAAATCACGTGCAATTGCCTCCTAACAAGACTTAACACACACCTAAGCCAAATGCAAAACCTTTATCAAGCAATGTGATTTCAATGTTGGTGGATAGAGTTAGGGAATTAGAACTTGCCCAACCCTCACATTCTACACCATTTTCTGGGAAAGGAAAGGTTACCCACCACGTTCAAAATTATAACCATGTTCCCTCTACATTGTCACCGTTTCCAGTCTACATGGGTGTTCCTACCCTGGGATACCTTCTTACTAGATTGGGAACGCTAAGTATGCCCTCTCATTCTTCATACAAATATCCTCCATAGGGGCCAGCTGGAAGTGTGTTCTCAAATTCCATTCCAACTGGCAATGCGAAGTCCTCTGGTTTTGTACCTACCAATCTATATCAAAACTATGCTCCCCAATACCTTCACATGTATTCTAAATCACTACAAGGGGATATGTTTTATTTTCCTGGTCCATATGCTCAACATCATGGGGTTCCTTATGCACCTGAAAATGCTTATGTTGTGTCATATCAACCTCTTGTTCCACCTATACCTCCTCATCAAGGGTCATCCATGGTTGAGTCTTGTGCAATGGCTATGTATTCTTAATATTTCAAGGAGCCCCTTGACTTTACCATACAGAGTATAATGCTCCCACAGTCATTGCTCAATCTTCCAAAATTGAAAGGGGAGGCGGATCTGAATGCTCACATCAAAGCATATGCAAATGCCATTAGAGAGGTACTCACACGGGATGTAGTTATAGCTAAAATATTCCCCAAGACCCTTGAGGGTATTTCTCTCGACTAGCACTATAAAATATTGGAAGCCTCGATTCACTCATTTAAGTAACTTGTTTCAGAGTTCATAAAGGCTTTCGATATGAACAAAATTTTAAGAATGGGAATTAGAGAATTCCTTCACATTAAGACAAGAGCATAATGAATCCACCACCCACTTCATTCAGAGGTGGCGGCAAGTCCTCTACTCCTTGGCTAACACTCCAAACATGGACCAAATGGATCTTTGTGACTTGTTCCTCCATTCCCTCAATTGAGAAAATAAGGAGGAAGTACAAAAGTTCCTTCTTAGAAGATATGAGGAGATCTTAGAGGGTGTTCTTTGCATTGACCAAGCAGTGATTAATAACGGCCAAAAGACGTATGGCTCAAATAGGAAACTAGCCACTCCCTCTCAAGGTAACTCAAAGTTACTCAAATGGTTCAAACAATAATAATAAAGGGCCCAAGGTCCTTAACAAGAAATTTGGTGCTACGACATGACATGACATAACTGATCAATCTATAAATCCGAACATTGTCTAGCATAAGTTAGTGACAAATAATGGTAATAACAATGCAAATCCAAAAAACCAAAGGAGTAACAACTTCACTCCTGTTGTTAATGCGGCCTAACTTTAGTTGACCCTCCTCCTCCTCCTCGTCAACAAGTCCAAGCCCAAGGCCCAGTTCAATACTCAAACTAGTACCCGAATCAGTTTCAAAATCAATATTAGAACAAGGGCTAGAGGCATTCAAACTTCAACTATAATAACCAACAAAAAAATAACAACATGAACTATGGGCCAAAGCAAAACCAAAATTAGATACCTCGAGACTATGATCCTGATTTGTATGGTGATTTCCATAGGTTCATAGATGACATGATGCTCGCACGTGTCATTATTATAATAAATTCATACAACGACTGTCCAGAAGACCAGACGACAAATCTTCATTGAGATGTTTTTGGCTAATTCACACGATACCTACACAAAATACTCACATGCGCCATGTTGCTCCACAAAATGTTACTCTTAGGGTTTTATAAATATCCCCTCTCCAATGTTACCCTGAGAATGGAAATCTTAATCCCTTATAGTACCAACAAAGGGGAATCCTGTAGTAAACAATGACCACGAAGGCATCTACGTCCACTGGATCCTTGAGTAGCTCCTCCATTGGACAGGTCAAAATCAAACTAAGATTGTAGGCTTATTTGAGTTAGAAACCAAACTATAAGTTAACGCAGTGACTTACACCCATAATTATTCTTCACAACATCTTCTTGTTTATCCTCAACGTCAAATGATACGTCGGTAGCTCCTAAGCCAGTAAGAGCCTATGACTTGATCACAGACCTGACTAAGACCTGTTCCCACATTTCCTTCCTGGATTTGTTAAATAATTCCTCCTGCGCATCGAATCAGACTTTATTGTAATCACTAGGTCTTGGTGATCTTATCCACGTCACTCCTCCTTTAGAGGCCCAAATCAATCACATAGACTTTGATGTCTGATCCCCCGGGGTAACCTGAGAGATATTTTGGGTTTGTGTTTGATTTTAGCAAGATGTCTACTAATGCTGAGTTGGCACAGACAGAGGTGACCCTACGTTATATTTGTAGGTTTGTATTTACAACAACTACATTAAACATGTAAGGATAGATGACAGGGATGTTGTTAATATAATCCCTTTCTTATTTCTGTAAAATTTAGGTTATGGAGAAAAAAACTGTTCTTTAACATGAAACACGTTGAGAGGTTATGATAGCCTCAAAATAATTTCCATTGGGACCATAGTGCTTACAGTCACTCTTGGACCTAAGACCGTGTTGATCAAATTTTATATTATAAATCGGGAAACTAATTATAATATGATTCTTGGTCGATCTTGGATTCATAGAATAAAGGCAATCCCTTATACGCTTATTCTAAGAAGTCAGATTCTTACATCTAGGAAAGTTATTCGTTGCTTAAAGTGACTCGAAGTCATTCAATATCCATTTGGCCAACTTAAAGAAGAATACCTAGGGTTTCGTAATGAATTTGATCTCCTAACTCAATCAGTTAAATAAGCCAAAAGGATCAATTCCAGTGAGTCCCAACTTGTTCCTACGACTGAGTTGGAAGCCATTAAGGTAATTGAAGGGGTTGACGCTAATGAAAGCAAAGCTTCTATAGTGGAAATTGTTTCAACAAAAACTATAGCTGAAATTGTTAATATTTTGGAGAATGATCTACCTATTGTTCTCCCATTTGATTACTTGGGCATAGGTCACACTCTTGGAATTCCACTCTTTCATCTAATGTCTTTGATGGGGTTTGCATGGTTGAAGTCTCGGAAACCAGGGAAGAAGACTCAAAGAACAATCAAGCTTCTATCTTCCCCGAAAACTGTTGGAATCTCAACTAGAATGGTGCAAAGTATTACTTTGGCGCTAGGGTTGGGGTGATCCTCACTTCCCCTGAGGGGAGAGATCGTGCCTTTTTCCTTCAAGCTAAACTTTGAGTGCACAAACAACAGAGTTGAGTATGAAGCTCTACTTCTTAGTCTTATCGTGGCTAAGAGGATGGGTGTGAACAACATTAGAGTTTTGGGCAACTCTTAACTCATCACTAATCAAGTCTTGGAAGTATATGAGACCAAAGCATAACACCTACAACTTTACAAGTTCATTGTTCTTGAGCTTTGCAAGGGTTTTGAATTCATCTCCATAGAAGCTATTCCACGAGAGTAGAACCTACTAACTGATTCCATGGCCACTTCTTCCTCTCATTTTTGCCCAAGTGAGGACTTAAATGAAACCAAGTTTATTGTCTCAGTCTGAGTTGAACCTTTGGTTCGAAGGGTGCCAACTAATGTAACTTTGGCATACGTCAAGACTGAAAATGAGCCCGTCACTTTGGATTTCAAGGAGAATGAAAAGGAAATCTTAGGATACCTAAATACTTACACCGATCTTCATCTTGCACACCATCAGATATGAGATTTTCTTTCATTCCTCACCCTTCCTCCTACTTTGCGAGATCGCACGATGAACTCTTCCTTGTCAGAAGATTTTGAGATCTACAAAGTCAAAGAAAAAGAGATGGAGTTACCCCCAGTCCCACCTAAGTTCGAAGAGGGTAATACCTCTTTGATTAAGGGAATGATAGACATCAACATAAGGGCGGAAGAGGATCCCAAAATCCCGAAGCTTAGTTCCTCATTGTTGCCAGAAGAGGTAGAAGCACATATAAAGGTGCTTAAAGAGAATTTAAAAGCCTTCACCTTTATCTATAAAGAAATGACGGGTGTCGCTCCTGACGTTGTAGTGCATAATATCGTTACAAATCCTGATGTTAAACATGTTAAGCAAAAATCAAGACCTATGAAGCTAAAGCTGTATTTAATGGTTAAAGAGGAGGTTATGAAACTCCTACAAGTAGGGTTTATCAAGCCGGTTGATTATTCCATGTGGGTTTCAAACATCGTCCTAGTTCTAAAAAATAATGGGAATATATGCATTTGCGTCGACTTTCAGGAACATTAATAAGGCTTTTCTAAAAGATGATTTTCCACTACCTTCAACCGATGTCATCAGTTGGCGTAATGACTTGATGTGAGTTGTTGTCTCTTATAGATGGAATGTTCTGGTTATAACCAGATAAGGATTTCCAAGGAAGACCAAATGAAATACTACTTTCACAAATCCTTGGGGAACCTTCTATTATGCAGTCATCCCCTTCATTGCCTAAAGAATGCTAGAGTCACTTACCAGTGGGAAATATCATATATTTTTCATGATCTCATCTATAATATTTCAGAGTTGTATGTTGATGACCTACTGGCTGAAAGCGAAGAAACGTAGTAATCACCCCGAAGTGCTTCTGTGTCATTCTCTTGCACCTAATTGAGTATGGAGTAAAGCTAAATCTTGAGAAGTGTGTGTTTGGAGTAACATGAGGTAAGTTGTTATAGGGTAAATTGTTTCTTCCCAAGGCATTGATGTTGATCCAAAAAAGATCTTGGTAGTTTTAGAAATGTCCCTTCCCACCAGATGAGTCGAAGCATCAAGTCATTTCCTAGGTAAACTTGGGGAAATTCATAGGTTTATCCTTGATTTAACATATGTTATTCACCTTATTAATGGTTTTCTTAAGAAGGATTTTTGCAAAACCTGGACAACTAAGTGTCATGAAGTGTTTGAGTCGGTGAAGGCACTTCCTTTTGTTGCCACCTACGCTCATGCCACTGAAAGATGATCATCCTTTGATTTTATATTCTGGAGCCACTGATGTCTCAATTACACACATGTTGGCACAAGAGAATGATGATAGTCGTGATTGAAAACTATTTATTTCATCAGTCGCACTAATATCTATGAACTACGAGACATGTTACACACATAGCGTAGAGAAGGAGTTCTTGGCTATATTCTTCGCAACAAAGAGGTTAAGGCATTACATTTTTAACTGGAGAAATGTGAGTGACAGTTAATTCTGAGCAAGTTGCAAATGTTCTTAAATTAGGTTGGCCTTATCTAAGAAGGTCGATTCATTTCATTATGCTAATAGGTGAGTTCAAACTCACCTTTGTTAGCTAAAAGTCTGTGAAGGGACAAATTATTGTTGATCAGTTAGTTGATTAATCGTAATAGACTGCAGGGATCTAATATACCTAGATTTTCCAGATTGAATGTGTGTTCTACATCAAAGACAAAGACTCCCATCACTTCGTGTCACATGGTAAACATGATATTGTCAATCACATTGTGGACTAAGTCATATCCTGAGGGAGAAATCTCAGAGTAAAGATGATTGTATACGCGTGTCATCGCTACCGACTATGTAATTGTGGAAGAATTTCTCTATCGCATAGCCTTCGATGGTATGTTGTTGAGATGTCGTTGATGAAGAAGACTCGAAGATAAAATCATCTTTGAATCCCACAATGAATTTTGTGGTGGTCACTTTGGAGGGCATGCAACCACTCATAAGATTCATCGCATGGGCTATTTTTGGCCCACTTTAGAACATGACATTGTAGAGTATGTACACATTTGTGTCAAAAATGCCAAGAGTTTTCACATGAGAAGCATATTCCTACACAAGATCTACAACCCATAGTAACACCATGGCCCTTCTCAACTTGGGGTCTTGATCTAAAAGGGAAGTTCTCTCCTTCACCATCGGATGGCCATAACTTTATTATCATGTCTAAAGAGTAATTTACCAAGTGGATTAAGGTCATGCCTCTTACTACTGTTGTCCTTGGATCCTATGATTGCCAAGTTTATTCTAAACCAGATCATCTATAGGTATGAAGTCCCACAAGTCATTATTTCATATAATGGGCACACCCTTTCAAAAATGAAGAGGTGTGAGGAATAGTTTATGCGCAATTCAAAATATCCCATCACACATAGCCTCTTGTGTATTATCCTTAGGCTAATAGATAGGCTGAGGCTATACAAATAAAACCTTAAAGTCCATTCATCCTTAAGGTGGTTAAGGAGAACAAAATATATTGAAATCTAAAGCTATTTTCCAGACCTTTTGGGCCTATAGGACATCAATAAGAACACCTACGATGCGGTAACCCCTTAATCTTTTAGTCTTCATATCTGAAGTGGTCTTACCGTTAGAGGTAGAGTTACCTAGCCTTTGTATATCGTTACAAGGTATTTTGGATGGAGATGGATATCGAGAAATGTGACTAGTTGAACTGGAAAATCTTGATGAAGCTCGACTTAGAGATGAGCAACATCGCCATGGTTTCTGTTGACAGGATGTGTCATCACTATAATAAGAAATTTTATGAATGAGAAATACATGTAGGAGATCTAGTCCCGAGACTTGATAGTCTAGATTGACAAAATGATCGAGAGAAGGAAGGAAGTTTAGACCCATAAGCGGTTAGGCCATTTACTCAAGTAATAGAAGACTTCAATAATGGTGTGTACCGCCTGTGTACTCTAGAAGGTGAAGAATTCCGCGAATCAATTATTTCGCTTCACCTCAAGCACTTTCTATGCATAGTTAATTTGCATCTCCACTTGTATGTTATTGACATCCATAATGCATATCATCTGCATTATCATATTATCAAAATTGTAATTCAAGAAAATTACTTTTCAAGCAAATTTTAAAACTTCCGAATATTGGCAAAAGCATTTAATCATATCCTCTTCAATTATCCATCATATTATCTATCAAATTGTTTTAATCTCTTTACCATTTCAGCAGTTAAGATGGAATTTTGACATATGGTCCTACCAAGACTTGCACACCTCAATTTTATTCATGATTCCTTCTAAGCTCAGTGTGTTTTTTCCCATAGTCTTGTTCTAGAAGTTTCTTGATGTCACAACTTTCGCTAAAAATCTCTCTCTGACTAATAAAATCAATCTAAACATTTCACCTGGAGCTCTTGTCTGCACCTATCTCAACCTTTGGTGGTGAGCCCTTGCGTCCTACTAGTTGCGTGGGGTTAAGGCTAGGGGAAAATTTTCCCACCTAAAAGCACAAGTATAAAGTTAAAAACAAAAAAAAAAGATAAATCAACAATAAATAAAAAAAATTATTTATTTTGTCATATAATGTTACACTACTTTTTGCCCCACCAATCTTTGGTGATGAGCCCATGCTTCCTACTAGTGGCGTGATATTGGGAAAGGAGAGAAGTTCCCTTAACTCACCTATGTATTGTCCTTGGTGATGAGCCCATGCTTCTTACTAGTAGCATGGGGCAAGGCATGGGGAGTCTCATCAAATAAGTCAATAATTTTTAAATAAGTTAATGAATCAAAATTTCTTTGAAACCTTGAAAATCTAAAGAAATTGAGTTAGATGTGTATGCTACAAGAGAGTCAATCCCTAAAACTAGATTGTGTCGATCAAAAGGCCATCTACGGATCTAAGTATAGATAAAATTGCAAGAAAACCACATTCTGAACTGGTTAGTTGACCTTTCTTAGGGTTGAGTTGTGGGTTCCTAATTTGATCTTTGACAAATTCTTGTCTTCTTATCACCATTTGCATTCATCAAGGTCATACGACTCACATTTTTCCTGGCTCTTAATGATGAGCCCTATCATCTTACTAGTTTTGTGGAGTTAGGAATGGAGTGAGTTCATCTTTCTATTATATCATGATCATCACATTTTTCTAATAAAACATAAGTTCTAAACATTTCTTGAAAACCAAATTATCTAATTACAATTTGTTCTCGTGTGCATCCTATTAAAAAAGGAAATCATTATGTTTATACATTTGCATCATCATCATCATCCATAACATGCATCGATAAAATTGATCAAGGGATCATTTTCAAAATTCCCTAAACATCCCTAAATGGTGTCAGTGCAGAAGATAGTGTCGAGATATTTCCAATGACTGTAAGAACACGATAAACGAACATCGAGAGCTCTAGATATGTCCGGTCAAAGTTCAGTCAACGGGAAAGTCAACTCTAGTTCACTAGTCAATATTGGACCAATGGCACTGTGACACGTGGTGAAAAGGAAAAGGGAGTCATATGTTGGTTTTTGATCTCTGGTCTTCGACGGTTGTAAAAAATTGCTTGTCAGAACAAGAGGCTCAACTTTTGTTACGGAGGGGAGCCCGGTCACCGTGTGGACTATGATATTATCACCGACGTGGTGGGTCCACAAGCCACCACGTGGCTTGCCACCATGAATCAAATATGATCGATTTGTCTATCAAGGATTGACAATGAGCTAATTAGCTGAGTATACATGGGCTGAGTTACATTTTACTTTGTAATTCTTTGCCATAGTTATTTCCAAATGCCACACATATATATACATATACGTATATATATATATATATGTTCAAACATTAATATAACCACATAATCCTCCACTTACCTACTAAACTGCCAACTTGCCAAGGACCATCTGGAGGAAGGAGTGAAGCGGTGTTGGGGGGCTAGGCCCATGTGTGGAAAGTTCCACGTGAGGAATGGGAGATATAAGGTTTATTAAAACCTTCCCTAAAGCTAAGGCCACCTAATGTGGGAAATAACCACTTTAGCATGAAAAACCGCTCTCTTTCACCTTAGCTACTAAAATGGATTTTGATTCCATTAAAAATGCATGCGCTCAAATTTGGGATTTAATCCCATCAACTATGCTACAGGCTAAGGTATTTTTAGCCTAAGGATAATATTCGAGGCATTATTTTAGGGTCCTATTTTTGTATAAATAGGGAACCCATTTCATTGTAATGAACACAACACAACACAACTTCGGAAGCTCAAAGCGATAGCTTGAGGAATATTGCCCAAGCAAGTGAAGGAGAGTTTTATTTTGATAAGACCTATTTATTAGGCTTATTATAAAATCGTGAAGACCTATTTTATTAAATAGGCATTATTATGGATAGGAGCTATTAATACTACCTAGTCGGCCCATAACGCCACACCAAATTATTGTGAATCATGGAATATCGACCAGAGTGCCATAGGGCATTACAAAGCGTCTGGAAGGCCGATCGAGAACTAGAGGATTTTGAACAATGGAGCTGGTGCCATTAAGCTTGCCAAATACGCCAAGAAAGGGGAAGTCGGGTGCTATTTTTCACCCTTGTCTTCTGAAGGTCTGATTATTCTTCTAAGCAAGTTCTTAATAGTTTCCGTTAGGTTTTCTTGTGAAAGTACTATTGTAACTTACAAGTTTTGACTAGTGGAACAGTTCGATAAGAACTCGGAGACGTAGGAAATTTCCGAACTCTGTAATCAATCCTTGTGCAATTGTCTTTAATGTCTTGCACATATTTTAAATTGATTACTTAAAAGGAGAAAATTGTTGGCAATAATTAAAGCCTATAAGGGTCCGAGATCAAGTAGATAAAAACTTCATTATTTTCAGATAAAAAATTATATAAAAGTATTTGAAATTCTAAACATCTAAGAGTACATAGATGAGATGAATCATGAATGAGTCAACTCTTACATAGAATAGCCAAACTAAAAAGAAATGTATATATGTATATATCAATAAAGTCAAGTTTCAGGTACAATTCCATTACACTCTTGCAAGTGTGGTCAAAATGCTCGTATATGAGCTGAAAATCCAAAAAATCATATATATGCAAAAATGATCTCAAAGTAATAAGTGTCTGTGGCATATCCCTCTCTACGGGATCCTACTGAAAGGTGTAGGACTAGGGCTCTTACTGCGGCTCTGGTGATGAGAGTGACTCACTGTTGTATACGAACCTCTGTGTGTTGATCGGTGATAGTTCCCATGTGATGGGGCAGGTGATCTGCCAGTGGTAGTAGTAGCCTCCTTGCAAGAATGGTCTCACTGTTGTCTCCTCTCGACCAGTTCATATCTAGTAATCTAGACTCTCATCTAGGTTAGGGCCGTTACAACATGCCATTCTTGTGCAAAAACATCTATGTGGCATCTAGCTGTCGCTGGTTTCCCAACGTTTGTGAGTAACTTCCCATAGGGAGTGCAAAAGTATCTAAGAGAATCCGAAAAATAAAATATCGCCAACCATATGTGGTAGTTGTAAAGAACAAATAAAAAAAGGTGAGTGAGAAAACTTTCAAAACTTCAAAAACAAAAAAAGAGAGAATAGGATAGTGCATAGTTTGTTAACAATATAGTCTAAGAGTAAATTTGAGAGAAGAGTATGTTACTTACTCGGATCTCTTGGCATCCAGGATGGATCAATTGGTGTTGTTGGTGGTGCAGGAGTTATGACAAGAATTTCCTCCACTCTAACCTCCTCTACTATGGTCTCCCCTACACCCCTTTGTCTTCCATAAACTAACTCCACATCCCCTCCTCCTACACTGGTCAAGGGTTCTTCTGAGTGCAATGTCTCTACCTCAGCTTCTACCTCAGCCCTAACTTCCACAGATGCCTATCTAGTGTCCACACACTTTGTGTCACTCTTTGTCTCCACCTCTTCCTCTGGCTTAGTCATGGCCTCTACCTCTATCTCAGTCTCCTCCTCCTCCTCCTCTTCACTATGTGCACACTGTACGTTGGAAAAGCAACAGGCGAGCGTGAGAATCAACAAGTGACTCTTCCACGTACCCGACCTCCCGAGGTCGTGCCGAGACAGCCGGTGGGGGTAGAATATGCAGACAAACTAGTTGGGGAGTCTAATGTCTTCGACATGCACTAATGGTATTTGCGAATCTAAGGCAAAGAAGGCCCTTCTAACTTGGATTGGTGTGATAGATCGATCAGCGAGGATGACTGCTCGAAGGCTCCAATCAATATCGAGCTCTGGCGTGATTCGATCTATGGGTTGTGGGATGTGTGGAAAATGACCCGGGATGGTTTCGTGTATTTCTCCTGATAGGGTCATATGGTGAATATAGTCAACTCTATGGACTATTCTCTGGCCTAGTCCAAAATTCTCTAGCTTTGTTAGCTGTTGTGTCTAGTAGGGACAACTGTTGAATGATGATAGGTGGAATCGGAGTAGACTGAAATACTAATGTGCGTAGGCCAGTGTCTATATCTAACTGACTTGTGGATTCGTTAGGCTGTGGGATTTGTGGATCACAACCGTAGACTCTTGGTTGTTGTGGTCCTGTTATGGTCATACGTGAGATCAAGTTCTAATCCCTAGTATCCAGTAGTCGTAAGATTTCTCAGCCTCTACGTTTAGAATTAGTAATTGTGCGATTTTCTCAGAATACCTCACAGGTGTTCTAGCAACTTGAATTCTTAAGCTGGTATGTATATCTACGAGGGTGTCTCCAGCGTCTGGCTGTGGTACTAAAGGATCGCACCCGAATATTTGTTCTCTTTCAAATCCTTCTACAGTCATGCGGATGTTTTCTAGGATAACCTGTAGTTTGGTTGATTTGACCAAAATGTGTGTGCTTGGTCGTCTTCTACGTTTAACCCTCTCAACTGTGACCTAATCTGTTGGAAGTCTGTTGTTGTTTGGAAGACTTGTATCCTAAGGTTTTGGTCAATGTCAGTTACTGCCACTACGATATTGGGCTGGGGCACAATTGGCTCGAAAATGTATTCCCTGGGCTCCCTAGGTCCCGTAATTGTCATGCAAAAGCAGTAATGAAACAAACTATAATAAAGTAAAATCTAAGTACACTTCTAGTATATATAATTCCTTTTTTTGTATTTTCTGGGAATTTATAAGAAAGCAGCTATCTAAAACATTTAGAATTGACAACTAAACTAATAACGTAAAACAAACAAAATAGCCGAGTGTAGCCATTTGTCTGTGCAATTTTGTATATCTATTCTAAACAACGAAATAACTAATCTATTTGTGAGATTCTCGATCCTACCTTAGAAGTGAGGAATGAATCATAGTTTCTCAGAAACTATCAATCCCCACAATTTCCCTGGCAACATCGAGAATGGAAATAACTGTAATAAAGCGATTAACTACTTTATTTGATAAGTTCTAACTAAAACTTTGAAAGATGGAACCTGGATTTCGCAGAACAGTGGCGAATCCGACGGTGTGTGTGTTCTTGTCCCCTCAGTATGATCTCCTCGTTCTTTGTGCTCACGTGAATCCAGAAAAGCGTGTAATGCTTGAATCAACAGGAATAGATATTTGGATCAATGGACAGCCTTCAGAATGCAAACAGAATAGAATGCGGATAGGAGAGGGATAGCGCAAGAGTACAGAGCTTGGCCTATGCAATTCCTAGCGGGGTCTACTGCGAATCATGCAACAAAATGCGTCCAGAACCTGAAACTCGTCTGTATGAAGAGCAAAACCTGCAACTTAATGGCTGCCTAAACTATTCTACTCCAAAAGCAATAATATTGTTTGCACAAGTTGGATCTGTGGCTTACCAACAGCTGGGTAAATGCAACTAAGCATGTAAAAGATTTAAACTATCAAACTTAAGCAAACTAGAAGACTGAACTACTGAAAGTGATGAGTTTTTAAACAAGAATGAGGGGCCATTTGCATGTGCACAAACCATGCATTTATAGGAATTCAAACACCCAAAGATCAAATCCAAACTGAACTCCTAAACAATAAACAAAGGAAAAACACTATTCCAGGGGACCAAAAACATTAATGCATGCTCAAGTCAGCAAGGAAAGCTGGTGAAACGTGACATTTCACGCGGGTCGCGCCAAAAGAGCGTTCTGGAAAACGCGCACAAGACCGCCGCCCTGCTCAGGGTGGCGGTTACAGGACCGCCGCCCTGTTCAGGGCAGCGGTCACGAGACCGCCGTCCTGCAGGGCGGCGGTTTCGTTACTGAAGGTTCAGAGGCCGAGGAAAGAGGGAAAAAGGGGAAAAAAAAGGACACAGGGGCTAAGTGGGGCATGCGGGATGTTAACGCATATCTGAAGAGCTCTTTCTGGATCCCGAACACCTTTCGAGGAGACCTGTATCATCATTGGGGCATTTATTACACCGTTCCGCAGTACAGTACCTTACAATTTTGGGTACGTACATATTGCCCCCTCGGAGAAGCGTTTTAGCCATGAAGAGGCATAAAACGGTGGGTCCGAGTATGGCCGTCCCGAAATGGGAAGTTAGAAGTTATACCTTATACGTCCGTGTGTCGAAATGACGCCATCCGAAATTCCCGCTACCTGCAAAATGAAAGGGACCCAGTGCAATAGATACAATAAGGGAGCGGGCATCACTATAAGGCAATCCAAAGCTTGTTGTGGAACCCAATCAACTAGATGGGGGTCCTCACACTCGTTTTTGTGATCAATTAACTATGTAGTAGAACTGCATGTAGCCATTACTAGTGTAAGTGTCGGCTCCCCCTCGCCCCATAGGCTGTCAGCCCTAATGTCACCTGAATATCCCCGGGGACTACCGCGACCACCCCGTCATTTATGGTGAGTGTGTAGAAGAGAGAACTTTATTGATGTTTCCCGTGTAGTAGAGCCATGTCAACCCATATCCATGTTTCTAATCACCCTAGGATTTTCTATCCCAAATGCCCCCCTCATAGGGGATCACTGTGTTCATATATACCCAACTCATGACTAATGTGGGATGACTTAAGGGCCTTTCCCTTTAGTCAGAAAAAATTTGTATAAATCAATGTAATAGTGGCACCAAGGTTGTTAAATGCCCATACAGATATGCAACCAGGATGTTGCCCCAATGATTTGATTGATGGGTTCAAACAGTTTAAAAGATCTTGTCCCGCCCTTGTTCCCAACCAATCCAAAAGCGTGAAGCAAGAAAAAGATACCAATCATGGACTTACGCAAGGCATAGATAAGAGCCAAAGGAAACTGATAGACAGTCTCATCCCATGCTTTGCACCCGTGTTAGGTGCATGTGTTATCTCCCAGTTTAGTTTCCTAGCTATGGGCCTAAACAACTACGATCTAAAACTCGTGGTAGGAGCCTAAAACCAACTTATTTCCAATAACAAGAACCCCTAGAATCCGGAGTAGACATCTTCTAAAGTGATCATCCACTCTCCCTTAACTCTAGGAAGCCAGGAAAGTGTTTTGTTATGAATTATAGTAATCCAATAAATCCAAACAACATGTACTAGAGGTTTGCAACTAGATATGTCTGTGATATCCTCCATATCCCCCCAACCCTATGTAATAGGTCTTCTCATCATGTAGACAATGCCTCCAAAATTGAAGGGAAACCAGTCACACTCTCGAGCTCTGCCTTCATCTGAATGTTTCGCCATGCATTCACTTAAACAACAAAATGAGAAAGTTCTTTAGAATCATATGCTTCAATGGTACTAATAATCTCACCAAAAAACAAAAAACAATTAAAAACCCAAAAAATTGATCATACTTATGAAATTTTGAGAGTTTCCCCAACAATTACGCACAATTGCCACTATGTGCAGAGCTTTTTTTGGTGGTTACATAACGCCAACCACCGTGGAAATTCTACATTTTCTTTAACATGGTCAGTGGTTGCACAGCAACACCATGGTGGGACTGCACCACCGCTGCTCTATGTAGAGTGGTGTTGGTTTTGCGCCAAGTTCTCTCGTAGTGGTTATGGTTTTTGAAAAAGTAGGGACGTACCCTAGGGCCCAAAAACTCTTTTTAAAAATACAAAAAAAAATTGACCTTTTTAAATAAAATAAATTGAATTCTTAAGAGGTGCCCCCCCGAAGATCATTAGTGACGGGGTCTAAAAATCTTCAAAAATAATCCCCCCCCTACATTAAATTTTTCGAACCAATTTGTATATTTTATGGTAGAATGGACAAATGTCACAAATAACTCACTTGTTTTGTGACCCGCTGCTCCTTCTCCCACATCGTTTGGGCTTCCATCATGTAGTAACACTCTTTGTTGTTTTGAGTGTATTCTCACGTGCAAAACCATCAAAGGTAATCCAGAGCTAGGTAAATTTCACTAAGTGAGTTAAGTGCAAATGATTTCTGAATAGAAAATAGGTAATTTTGATGAGATTATTATTTGGCAATTACTTTGCCAGGCAAGGAGTGCTGGATCATGTCGAATGTCGAGTTCTCTCTATCCTTGCGGATATTGGTAAGTCCTCTTATCATTTCAAGATAAAAGGTGTTATCGATCATACAGTATATTTGGCACTTGAATCCCATTTTTTTCTTGCAAGGTTGGGGTGAAGTTTAAGCTTGGATTGGAATGGTACTTATCAACATAAAGATGCATGTTAGGTATGGCAAATTCTAACCTTTGTTGGGAGAACCATACTCTGGATCCCTCACGTTTTACCACCTCTTCATGGACTAAAATGATTCTAAAGGGGGAAAACATGTATGCACCCAAAAATTTCATGGTGCTAAAAAATTATTCCACTGGAATAGTTGCAATACTTCCCTAATAATGATAATGGTTAAGATCATCACTTCCAATGAATCCAAGTCCAATTCCTCTTGAACATTCACCCGTAGATTCTGGGTACTTTTCTACTATCTATTTTTAGTAGTTTTCCCTCTTCACTTAGTTATAGATTTTGAAAACCTTTTCCTTCAGCTTCCCTTGGCATTAAGTTATTGAACCATGACCAGATGGGTTTATGGGAAAAACCTTCAGTCTTCCTTTGAATGGCAGTTACGCAACCATGGTGGTGTGTGTGCAACCACAAGTCTATTAGACAGGTGGTTTTATGCACATGCATTTAAAACTTTTCCAAATGTTTTGTTTTGATGCCCTGTGTGTGCCTTCTTCCAAGCTCATTTTTCTTAGCATGTTTTTGATTGAAACATGAAAAAATTCTATTGAGATTCTTTAGATGCGTTTATTTACCACTTTTCCTTCCTACTTAGTATTATTCGTAAGTTCACCTTGCTACCTCCCATGATTGATTGGAACTTCTTTGCTTGCCATTACTTTACTATGGACCACTTCTCTACCAATGTTTCTATAAAAGCACAAGCTTTTACCAAACGACTAGGAAGCATTGGTTGGAGTATTTTGATTTGGAACTATATTGTTATGTTATGTTGTCGAAATATCCTACCTAGCTTGTACACAAGCAAACACATTAAATTGTTCCTTGGTTATTATCTTGTTTGTCATTCATTGCTATACCAGACTACCCTGCAAAATCCAGGTAGCTCACATCACTCCTTTTTCTTTTGCACACTACCCATCAGGTCACTTGGATTTACATGGTGGAACATTTAATTGGAAAATAAGCTAAAATACAAAATCAAAAACCAGTTATTTGGAATTGTCTTTTCAGGGTACATTTTACTCTTTAATTGGAGGTGAAATTGAACCAAGGGGATTATTTGGGCTCCTTGAAATGAGAATTCACCCAATTCGATACAAACTAAATAAATTCTTTAAAGACGCGGTAAAACTCCTCAAGTTTCCTTTTCCTATAAGAATATTCAATTTGAGGATTTCTTTTCAGCTCATGACATATGGATTGGTCTGGGAATAATTGGAGGAAATGATCTTGGGCAACATAGTTTTGTTAATTCTTCACAATCATTTACTTGTAGAGTTTATAACATTTCAATATTTAATCCCATTCAGTGTTAGGAATAAGAGATGAAAATATGCAGAATAATCCCTTACAGAGAATTTCACAACAGTAGAAACTAATATGCAGGAAAATATTACAGATCTCAAATAAAAGTGCAGAATAAATAACACAACACAGAGAGATAAGATTTAACGTGGTTCACCCAATTTGGGCTACATCCACCAAGAATCACTTGCTCAGATATTTTATTACAAGCCTCCACTCTCTCAATACAAATACCCAGATCCGTTTGGAGCTATGCTCAAAAAACTCTACAGAATTCACACCCGAATTCAAACACATCTGCAATACATTTGCTTGTATATCTATCATATGCATAAAACCATATAAATAGACAATTGCTTGGCACAAAAAGGTATATGATGCATTGTGGGCTAACCACATAACTCCCAAAAGGGCAATCGGGATGTGTCCATTTCAACTTTTATATGGAACCGATGCTCAAATTCCCGTCACACTAGAGTTACCAGCATTAAAATTAGCTCAGGCAGTTGATGATGAATGCTTCACCAATGCATTAGATAAAAGGATCATGTTCTTAAGCAAGATTGAGGAACAAAGAAGTCAAGTGGAAATCAGGATCGAGGAACATCAATCCAAGGTAAAAAATTTGTTTAACATGAAAACTAGGGAGAGATAGTTTCAAATCAATGACTTAGTTCTTCTCTGGGACAAAATACGTCAACCAAAAGGAAATCATGGAAAGTTTGACTCGCTGTGGCTAGACCCATTCAAAATAAGGAATTTCTGTGGAGATAGTACCTATTACTTGTCATATCCTGATGGAACTCATTTTCCTTTTCCCTATAATGGGAAATATCTCAAGCACTATCAAAATTGAAAATGGGTTGTTCCTCGTATGTACATAGGTAATTAGGATTTTGGTTTGTTTATTTCCTTGTTTTTGGTCTCCTCTCTTGTGTCGCCCCATTTTTGTACCCCATCATTTTGAGATCATGTTCATGACCATTTTTGTCTTGGTCTGTTGCTGCGTCCATGAAGTCCTTGTCCCTAATTAGAGCCAACTATTATCAGCCAATTTTGACTTCAAAAAATTTATTAAATAAATAAATAAATAATGGAAAATTTGAAAATTTTCAAAAGTGTTACTTCATGTGGTTTATCACCCTCATGACGACCCTCTCATTTTTGTGATTGTTTCGGTCTTCGTTTCATCCTTTTCGGGCAAGAAATTTTCCTACCAGGCTTTAAATCACATTAAAATATATTAAAATTAATTAATTAATCGCTCCTTGTTTGATAAAATTAACTTTTAAATAACTTGAGAGTATTTAATTAAATAAATATTAATTAAGAGTTCATTCGACAAATTTTAATTTCCGGGGAAGTAAGCTTATGCTTCTAACTGCCGGGAATGCCGATTTGGCTTCCTGAACCCAGATTTCCCATTTCCTGGCAATTTTCTTTTAATTTCCCACTTGTGGGATTTTCTCCACCAATTACCAAATCATGGATTGGATAACGGGTAGGAAATCTCCCAATTTCCCACAAGGGGAAATTGAACGGGGATTGCCAACCCACTTTTACATTTCCGTTGGCAATTGGCCGTTGGTTTCCCCATTTCCCCCTGGCACTTAAGTCCACTACTTGAGAAGAGAGGAAGTTGGATTAATCCTCATAACTTCCTCTATCAAACTTGTTGGAAAAAGTCGTGCGAATATTTCCGATTGCTTCTTATTTCTTCTGAAGAACATAATATTTTGTCACATCCCATAATGCAAGAGAAACTCATGCCATTGTGAAGGAAGATACATCAGTCGTGCATGCAAGGAAGTTTAATCAAAATCCACGCATACACCCAAGGAGGATAGTCTAAAAAAAAGGGAAAAGAATTGTTTTGTTTAAATTTGTTTTGGAGTAGGAAATCTCCACGCACCCACACGAAGATTCCATGCAGCCAGTCCAAAAAAGAGATCAGCATTAAAGAGACCACGTGAGGAAAGGGAGAAGGAGTTGTCCAAAACCCCACACACTGAACCAAAGGGAAGAAAAACTCTATATAGGTTTTGAAATCTCTAAGCTTTTCAACGTATGAGTAAAGAAAGCAAGTTTCACACATAGAACAAAGAATACTCAAAAGCAAACAGCTGTAAGAGTCCCCGCAGTCTGCTCCAAAGACAAAATACTTGCAAAGAAAGGATATCAACGGTTAGAAGGTAGGGCCACTAGATTTTTCCACGCATTGACTAGTAGATATAGAACTCCACGTAACCCAGAAGAGAATCTCCATGCATTGAAGAAAGCATTAAGATTCAATGCCTAGGGAGGAATAGAAGAGTTTAATGCAAGAGATGAGGTGAGACCAAAGAAGATCATCATGCATTGCAGGAGGTGCCAGAAATAAAGAAGGAACAACTTCCCACGTGCCTCAGAGAGAGAAGGTTTCAAGAAAACAAAAATTTATAAATTTCTTTCCATGCGTGAGGAAGGGACAGTTCAAAACAAGACAACACACTGTTTTCAAACACCATGCATTCACAGTCTAAAAGAAGACTACCCACGCATGCACAAGCACTCAAAGTAATATAAAAAAATGTAGGTTGAGAGACAAGACTACCCACGCAGGAATTTTAGAGCAGTTTCCACCCACTTGTCAACAACAAAGGAGAATACCTACCCAAGGTAGAAAGAATATTTTCATGCCAGGAAAGGAGAGCCCACGCCTTGGGGGAAAAAGACAGCAGGATATTTGCGTATAAGACCAAACAAAAAAAAATATTCCGCGCATGGATTGAATTTCATGTATTTTTGCTCTATTTTTTGTTTGTTTTTTAGCAAACTCTCATGGGCAATCCAAAATAGGACAACAAACTGTTTTCATTCCACGCCTTGGAAGGAGAATCCATGCATTGAAAGAAAAGGCAAAGAAATAGTGGATTAAGAATATTGAAATTGATTGCACAAAGCCATCGCAGATCGAAAGAATTTGTTTAAAAATAAATATTATTATAATTTTGCTCAATCTAGAATTTGAGCTTAGTCTCGATATTTTTGTTTGTGTTGACATTTTTAAAAAAAATTTATAATTCGGGACAATTATTATTATTATTTTTAAAATAATAATATTATAACGAAAAATATTTTTCTTGCATCAACAAGGTTTCGGAGATTGAGACCCGACCCCATTTGCGTTGTCTTGCGTGCCTGAGTCATTCTTCTATGAAATTCATAATGGCTGAGAAATCTAACAAATTTGCAGGAAGATCGAGGAAGCCAGTGGAGAAATCAAACAAATCCACCCTGAAGTATGAATTTCAAGGAATTATCCCACCCAGTTCCATTAAGTCAGCATATGACAACATCACTAATAGAAATCTGGGTCACATCAATATGCAACAGTTCTGGGAACAGGTGAAAACTGAAGTAAAAACCATTTTCTTAGATAGACTTTACCATAGTGGTCTACCCCAAGCAGTAACATTTCCTGTTTCGATGTAGTGTTCGGAATTGGTTATTGCTTGCGTGGAGCATTATGACCCTGAGAGATGAGGAATTTTTAAAGATAATTGCGAGCCTTTCCTCTTAATCACACTAGAACACATTGAGGAATTTCTCTGCATACCTGACTTTCTCGAGAATGCGGATATCACTTGCCAGTCATCACAATAATTTTGGGATGAAGAGCCCCTGAGATGGAGCAAGATGGTTAACAAGAACTGGTTAGTAATCAAGAGACCTCGAATTGATAGGCTTCCCAAAGAATTGTACCACGTTGAGTGTGTGGAAGAAGTCGGAGACATGATCACTCTCCTAAGTTGAGTTTTCGGTCTACCTTCTACTAGGATTTTCCACCCATGGATGTACCAGTTTATTTGTATCATCCTAGCCAAGAAAGGGTTTGTAGATTGGGCCACCATCATCAGTAACACCCTTCACAAATAATTGATAGAAGTTAAGATGACTAGATGATTCTACATGACATCGTATCTGACTTATGCGGTAGCAAGAAGAAAGCTATTTTCGGGACTTGAAACGAGAGGAGTCATGGGGCCGACGAACAATGTTTTTAATTATTACCCTCAACTCAGTTTCAAAAATAGTTCTCATCATTTTAGAAGAGTCAACAATGCATTCACCTTCCATGTGATTTGGAACTTGAATCGAAATACTGAGGAAAGGTTTTATAAAGAAGCCATGAGTGTCATTTCCCAATGGGGAACCTAGTTTATTCAATTTTCATCTTTTTCCTACATTCGCATGAGTGGATTTGCTGGTACCCCATGGAAACTTCCTAAGTACGTCAGTGACAGATGGGCATTAATGGAGCTAGCACGACAATTATTCCAAGTTCACTACCTTCTTAGTGACAAGCACCGTTTAGGAATTCATTTCCCAATCCAAATCAGGGAATACCAATGTCCAAATCTTTTCAGTGCACAACTCATGGAAAAAGAGTCCGCTCTCATAATCATCCATCCATATGTGAAGAGAGCCTAGTTTGATATCAATGGATATATGCAAAAGATTATGGGAGTAAAGTACCAACATAATCCTACCATGGAAGATTTTTGGGCTACTTGTTCGGATGAACATGAGGTAAGAAGGTGGGAGTACTTTCGCCTAACACTTGCTCAGATCAAGGCCTTCCGTATTAAGAGTCCTCCCGATTCATTCATAGATGATGATGAGGATGTCGTTGATCCCTCATATAATGCCATTTCCTTTACCCCATTGCCTCGAATCGACTGGACCAAAAGAGATGAATTTTCTCTTGATGGCAAGAACCAACCAATTATTGAAAGAAGCATATATTGGTATGAAAGAGAACTTGCCAAATTGCAATCCATTCCAGATCATGTTTTGGGATAAAAAAAAATTCCAATATGAGGGGGCCTCCATTCGACCAAAGTCTCTTCTTAATCAACCTCATTCTTATCCAATCATACATAACAAGCGAGAAAGGAGTGGTTGCCAAAATCCACTTTGCCAAGCAACGTGTCACAAGGAGAAAGATCTAAAGATCCTAACCCGAAAGAAGGAAGAGAGAATTTGTCTGGATATTCTACCTCAAGTAGAGATTCTTCTACCCACATCGTTAATCGTGCTCAGAAGCTAGTAACAAATGATCCTTAGCCATGCTTCAAACAAGCATCCACTCAGGTGCAGGTAATTCAAATATCAAACACTTCAGAGCATTTAGTTCATGAAGGGATTTCCCAAAACCTCCTATATAATCAGGAAGTGGATATTGAGGTTGTGTCTCCTCAAATCGAGGTCGTAGATAGGATTCAAGTAAGATCTCATAATAGCAAGAATAATGAGAATATTTATTGGAGCTCTAGGATTTTGTATGCTGAAATAGTGAATGATACTCCTTCCTGGGTTGATTCTGAAGTAAAGAAAAGGAAGAGAGTTGTCAAGCCAGTTGACATCAATTTTGATGCCCTTTTCAAACTTTCGAATGAATTCATTCTTAAGAAGCCTAAGGTGCTTTATCGAATAATGGTGTATAATGATGGAAAAAAAATTGCAGACCTTGCCATTCCACAAGTGGATAAAGAGTGCAATGCTATGACGCCTGCCGACTATGAAGTTTCCAGACTTGGACTTGGAAGAGCTATATTAGAAAGTGACATGGCGATGGCTCGAGATTCAATTGATATCGTGCTAAAGAGACTTGAGAAATACAAGTCTCAAAACTCTCAGCTCAAGGCCGAAAAGAATCAATTGGTGGAATATGTTCAACATTTGATAAATCCCATACCATCCACATTCCCAGTACTTGATGCAGTGGCTGCCCCAGATGAAGATACTCTCAATCTGTCAAAGGAAATAAACAAATTGGGCCATCTCACTAAAACTTGGCTTTTAGAGATTCTCATTTTAGGCCAGGGGACGATCAAGACCGCGGTTAAGCTTCATGAAGATGTCAGTGAGTATCTTGATCCAATTCTTTCTTTCAAAGAAACTTTTGTTTCTACTATATCAAATTTGGATGAGATATTGCCCAGTTTACAGGAGATGACAAGTATGGAATCTTCAGTTTTAGCTATGGAAGGAATTCTCGAATTTGAACATTGAGGGACACATTTTCTTTGGTGTCTGCATCTCAAATCAAGAAAAATGCTTCTCAAGGATTCTATGTTCCATTATGAAAGCATGTGCAATGAAGCCTTTACTTCACTCTCCTTGATTTAGGAATTCATGGCTAAGATTCCTTGTAACCTCGTAAATGAGCATTATCAAAGGTGTTCATCAGAGCAGGTGGAAGAACAATTTTCACAATTGTTTAAGGACATGTACACTCCCGCCAACAATTTCTCGTCAGTTTCCATGGAGCGGTGCGTCAAAATAAAGAAATTATTTGTGAATGCTCAATCCAAAATTGTTAATTTAAATGATATGTTAGGTAGAATTCTTGAATTGCAGGTATTTTGTGAGGCTATGCTTCAACCAAGTGAACCTCCAGAAGAAGAAAAGATGTTTGAAACTTTAGGAAGGTTTATATCCTTTCAACTGGAAAAAGTGGTAGATCCTAATTTCATCGGCGGTTCAGGGGGTTTATCTTCTTGGTATCTAATGAAGTGGGAGAGTCCATATGCTTGAGATAGGTGGATCCCATTTCAATGGATAAGGCACTGGTTATTATTGTATATTTTAAAAGGTGTTGTTATTTGTTTTCAGGAAATAATGGATATTTTAAGTAATTTCTATTTTTGAGTTGTCTTTAATAAAGTTGTTGAAAAAGTCAAAGGTCACTTAAGTGCCTTTAATTAATGATCATGTAAAACCCTAACTACTTTGTAACCAACTTTTGGGTTATAAAAGGAAGTGAGGGGCTCATTTGTAAAGGGTGAATTTGAGAGAAGAGAAGAAAATACTTTTGTGCAAGCTTTGTTTCAGGAAAAAACTTTATGTTCTTTTGTGAAAAACATTTTGGAGTTAATGAAATATGAACTTTGTGTCTCATTCATTGTCTCTTGTAACATTTGATGATATTATGTTCATTAGATGTTAGGTGTTTGAATCTTGGATGAAAATATTATCTTTGATCTTATTGTCAATGTTATTAATTAGTTGTTCTAGTTCACAATGGTCAAGCTTTGATTTTCTACTTGCTCATGTGTGTTCCCTTTTACACATTCTTGTTTGGCTAACTCAAACTCCTTTTTATTTGTGTTGGTTATTCATCTTTCCTCTTCATGCAATATTAGGCTCCATTTTACCTAACTCTTGCATGTTCTTTTAGTTCATTCCATTCCACTCCTTTCCTTCATTCCATTCCATCTCCCTCATTCATTTTTCTTTCCATTGATGTTCCAAACCCCCCCCAGATACAATTTTGAATATACAAATGTAAATACAGTTTTGGTTTTCAATAAAGGCATCCTCACCTTCATTGAGGAGGGACTTCGTTCCCACATTGTTGCATGTCATTTCCATGCGTGTAAATCCATATGCTAACACTTCCTTAGATTAATTTTTTGCACATCGAAATGACCATCCAAGGCCTCAAACAACCAAGACAAAGAGTGTGTGATCCAAGGGTGCCATAACCAAACACAACAACATAGTTGATAGACATTGATCAGGGCCTCAGAAAAATTATATTCCAAACCACCACAATTCTGCTAAATATTATCTCACAATTGATAGCCTTGAAAGACAATGCAGATAGAGCTAACGTGTTTTGGCATAATCAACCTAGTCGAGATTAGATCCCGTAATCCATATATTCCTCCTTCCTACACGTCTCCTCTCACACCTCTATGACCTTATCTGGATATTTTTATGCGGTAGAAGCAGGATGATTCCCACATATCCCACATCCCATTTGAGGTATATTTATTGATTCTATTGTTGATGCAGTTATCCTCCTTGATAGTTCCATTTTCCCCAAACAAGTTAGACAAGCGTCCATTACCTTAAATGAGAAAATTCCCATAGTTCCCGTAGAAGACATTTTTTTCCTTAATCTACCTTTTAGCCATTTTTGCCTATTTTTACATATTTTGCCTATTCATCCCATTTACCCATTCCATATTGATCTTTCCATATCATATCAGCTATCCCAACATGATCTCGAGAGGTCAAGTGCATCCTAGAGTCACGTGTTGATTCTTATATGTATAGGTTCTAATATGGATCTACCACCCTCTGTCTGCTTATAGAATTACATAGTAAAATCACATTAATAACAATAAATATATCAATAAATCAATACATGTTCAAAGAAATATTTTGTTAACTAGATCACACAACAATGGAGACTGATCACTAGAAATATATTACTATGCCTAGACCAATCCCACGGTCCTACACATCACAATGTCCCTTACAACACTCCACACTACACAAGCCTTTCTATGTAAGAATACTTCCAACACCAATACACCTTTCTTTGAGATTTAAGCTCACATCCACACTCCAATCTATAAGTTACTCCTCATTAAGCACTCCCTAGGATAATTTCCTTAGGAAATTAGGATTTTTTTAAACAGACATTCAATGCCACAACTTGATATATAATATGAAATTATGTTCCAAAGGATATAATATAGACTAAAAGACCCAATACATGACTCATTTGGCCTTTCCAAGCTTCATGGATTCACATGATCTTTATTTAATATTTTGTAGCTTCCAATCAACTTCATAATATCCCATATTTTCAAATGTATACTTGTAGTAGTGTGTGGCATCATTAGTGTTCTACAACATCCATCATTGCTTAGGAGACCTCATATTATATGGATTGTGCAATAGATGCCACAGACTATGACAATTGCACCATAAACTTGATATGGTGTTGTACAGATTCACACTATATTAAACGTTTGCAACAAGTTTTCACATTCTCCAAAATGTGACACAGTACTTTTTGGCCTACCAATAGCATATTTATTTATGGTCCCGAAACATCACAAAATACACACATAATGAAAACTCGAAGTAGCTCTATAATTTTTTGTTGATTTAGGATTTCTTATGAACCCAAATGCTCCAGCATAAGAATCTTTAGACATCTAACCACCATCTCCAAATGAAACTTGTATTGTGTAATGTGCCCATATGAAATCAGCAATGAGAAAAAAGTTTCTCAAACAATTTATTCCTAAGTTGGGTTCTTTTTCCTCTATAATAGTCATTCTCAAATTCATAAGTTACCCAAGTCAATCTAGTGTCACTTAAGCATGAAACCTTATCGCAATAGTCACCTATAAAAGTACATTTACATTACCCATTTGACGGGTCTTACTAATCTTATATCTTTTGGAAACCTATGAGATCACAATAAGGAACGCAATTATTGTATCATTCTTTAACGTACATTCAACCAAATTCAAACCTACATAAATCACACACTTCTTCCTTGGTCCAACTTGCAAAGCTACTTCTCATGCACCAAATATCATTTTCAACTGTCAGATGTCCTATAAGGATCTTTATTGTCAAATACAATGAAATATAGATCATGCACACATGTATCGGATGAGGAACTATAATATTTTGATGGCTCCTCATAGTATTACTACATAGGCATAACATCATCCATTCAACACAATATCACTAACCCCTATTTTAGGTCTTTAAGGAGAGATATAGGGTTTGAAGAAGAAAGAAACCCTAATCAAATGCATAATTGTGATCACAAAAATTCAGCAAAAGGAAAAGCTATAGACATAGAGGAATATAGTGCCATAAGTGAGATCTAGATTAGAACCATAAAGAAAAAAATTTTCCATACAAGATGAAGTTGTATGCAATGGAAAAGTTACAAAGCTATGGAATGAGGCTAAAGAACCTCAAAGCTTAACTAACTCAACTATGCACCATGAGATAAGAGATAAACAAGGGAAACTAACATGAAATCATTATAACTTTGAAAAAAACATCAAAAAATAACATGTATATTACCCTTTACTCTTTGAATGATAATTTAAATGAACCTAAAAGATCCTATCAATCATTTTTTTTGTTTACTCCATGGAGGTGAATGAATCTTACTAAGTGGATACAAGACCAACTTTAGCATATTCCATTACTAACCTATCATGGATGTAAGATGAAGCTATTTTAATGGTGGATGGATGTAAGATGGAGGAGCTCTTAACAATGGATGAAGGAAATCTTCAGATCAAATGTCTAATTAGCTTAAAGCTAATACAAATGAGATCCAAGATTTCTTAGGCTTGTTTTGGCTTTTTGTTATGTAAAGTTGTAATTTTGAACGGGTAGGCCTAGCCTTGTATTTATAGTTTTTGGTTTGGAAGAGTTTGTAATTTGGGTGCATGTGGGACTAAAGCTTAAAAGCACTTTTAGATTAGATTAGGAAAAAACGTGCTTTAGGATTAGTTAAGCTTGGTTTAGGCTAGTTAACTAGGGTTTAGGCTAGTTAAATGTGATTAACAAGTGATTAGAGACTCATTGAGAGTTGGGAGGGGTCTAGATAATCATTTGTGACTGATAGATAGCCTAGGAAGCTTGCCAAAGTGGTTCAGAGAGAACTAGGGAGATTCTGAATGGACGAAAGGAGGAATGTTTAGCTAATAAGAGAGATATTAGCCCAATTAGATGATTATAGGAGGAATACAACCGAGAAGGTGTCATAAATGGGTATCCGAGAATGGAGCAAAGAATGGGGAATTAAAAAAGTGTCATTAATAAGTTGAATTGGATGAAATACTAAGTGTAAGCATATTTTAGGTGTCTACAGAAGTCACTCAAGTGACTTCACCTAATACATGTGACTTTTCCTACACTCAAAATCACATCTCCATATTTTCAACTCAATGTTTCCTCCAAACTCGTCATTTTTTATCAGATTAAAAGTAAAAATTAGCATACCTTCCTCATTTGTCTCCATCATTTATTAAATATTAATCTCCTAATTCTATTTGTGGGTGTAATAATCACCCCCCAAAACAACCTAAAATATTATTAATTGACCACTTAGAAAAAGGTACTTTATTTGAATGTTTTAGTTATGGTGCATATTATGATATATTTTCCATTGTTAAAAAATCTTAATGAAATTTTATAACATATATACATTAAAATAATCTAGGTAGTTGGTACGACCCTCTAGGCATGAAACCCACCCAGTTACATATGTAGTACCTAGTATGGTCCCCCTGGGTACATCATAGATGCACGAGTACACCTAGGTGTATCTAGCCCCGAGGTAGGAACTCCACTTGGGTACATACCCAATACCTAATACAGGTACATGATCCATTGGGTACTCCTAATGTACATATTCGATTCACAGGTATTCTTGAGTGTGTTTATAGATGCACCAGGACATACCCATGCATCCAAGACATATTGTAGGGGTGCCCACACTCAAAAATGAGTTTTTTTATTTTCATTTAAAATTCAACATAAAAAAATAAATCAGAAACTATTTCCAATCCTAAAAAATGACTTTAAAAATATAATAAAAATATGATGTTGATATTGATGCTCTTGATGAAGAGAAAGATGACTGTGAACATGAATTTTGATGCAATTAATTATGATCATCACATGACATTTGACATATTTGATTATTATGACATTTGGCATTCAGATACTATTTTCATTTTTTGTGGTTAGTTTTTTTATATGCATACTATTTGGTTAATGTCTCTAATTTTTTACTTATTAGGATATAATTTCAATATTTTTTGTTTTTAATACATATTTTGTACGAAAGCACTCAAGGAAAATAAAAAATTTCCATACCTATGTATTGAGTTTTTTGTACTTGTACCCATGTAGTACTTGAACTAGTTACTTATAAAATAATGATATAATCACTTTATAATGTTTTTAAATATTTAAATATAGGTTTAGAATGATTCATTGTTTAACAATTTCACAACATTAAAAGTAAATTAAGAAAAATAAAATACAATCGATATAACTTGTGGGAAAACTAAACATGCAAAATACTTTGATCAAAATATCATATATTGTGTGGGATAGTCTAAATATGACACAAAAATATATATTTTCAATTTAAATAAGGTTACACCATGTATAACAAGAGATCCATATCAACATCTTTAGGCGCATCTCTTTCTTTAGGGAATTTAGGCAATGCATTAGCAATTTGTTTGGCTTTTGTTATGTAAATCTTGTATTTTTGTTGGACGTCCTCACTACCAAATGCTATGGGGTCAAATTTTGTGTTGAAGATCGACAATGCCCCATTGTTTAGAATTTTGGCTACATTTTTCTTATTGATGCTTCAATCTCCTATTTTCCAGTTAAAATCATACAACATGAGAAATCGTTGACCATATTCAGCTAGAAATTCAATTGCAGAGATTATAAACTCAAATTCATCATCAGATATGTAATAGAAAAAGATAAGTCTTTTCCATCCTAGCTTGAGACCGTCATATCCCTGCTAAGGACAATTCACATATATGAATTAGTTTTTGGTTTTTAAATCATAAACCCTTAGAAGTTGAACTAATTAATATAGGAACATCTTATCCCTCACATATGTTCGTCACTTCAGACAACTTGTTGATTGTAGGTCAACATGTTACCCAAAACACTTCATGTACGTGATGTTTAGATACATCATTCAACATATATAGATGTCAAGAGAAAGTGAAAATACCTTCTTTATTGCAAAATGAAAGGCAAGGGACTGTGACTGATCCACATGGAGAAGAAAATGGCCATAGGGAACTACACATGCACATCCTCCTCTAGATTGAATTCCAAACAAATCGTTCAATAATTTGGTCACGAACCGACCTTGTAAAGGCTTCCCTCTTTGGGTTGTTTCTTCTTTCCAGATATACAAACATCCCTTTTTCTCCTCTCTTTGGAAATCCATCTCTAAATTTCTAGTATACAAAAGAAAAGATAATACAGGTTGTCGTTTCATAGTGATATTTCCCAAAATATGAATATTTGGGTTCTGCAAAAGGTGGTTCATCGATGTTTGGATGAAGAAATCCTCTCAAGACTCTATGAGACTAGATCCCATTAATTCCTTAATCCAAAATGTAAGGGCTGTTTTGCATTTTTGAATTATAGCCGGGGTGCCCGCATCCTCTCGTTCCTCTATTTATTTGTAATACAATGTATCCTACACTCACAACAAGTGTTAATCATTGTATTTATGAGATCAAAACATTAGTCTACAATTATCATCATAAACATTTATTATAGAAAATACCATTGAAAGAATATTTTCTTTCCTTTCTTATTACTTTTTAGTATGGAAAAGGTGCATTTAATTGAATATTGAGAATTAATATCTAATTAATATAATAATAATAAAAAGATAAATATAACTCATGTATTTTAGGCTATAAAGAATAATAAAAACAACATATACATAATAACAAGTCAATTGTATTTTGATACTTTTAGTTTATATTAAATTCTTGTTAAAATTGATTTGTGATACTATTAAATTTTGAAATTAAGTAAGTAAATGTTTATATATGTATTTATTAAATAAATTACAATTGATATATATATATATATATATATATATATATATATATATATATATATATATATAGGGCCAACCTTAATTATGAGAAATATAATTGATGGCTCAATATGATATGTTTGTGTGTGGGTGGGTGTGGGTGTGGGTGTGGGTGTGCGTGTGTATGTGTGGGGGAAATATAAATGATATCTCAATATTTTATGGTCGTGCATGTGGGTGTGTGTGTGTGTGTATGCATGTGCACGCGCGCGCGCGCGCGCGTGTGTGTGTGTGTGTGTGTGTGTGTGTGTGTGTGTGTGTGTGTGTGTGTGTGTGTGTGTGTGTGTGTGTGTGTGTGTGTGTGTGTGTGTGTGTGTGTGTGTGTGTGTGTGTGTGTGTGTGTGTGTGTGTGTGTGTGTGTGTGTGTGTGTGTGTGTGTGTGCACGCGCGTACGTGCGTGTGCGTGTGTGTGTGATTTTTATAAATAATGTTATGGTATGGTACATGATTTTTAAAAAGTTTTAACAGTAGGCTTTTGTCTTGTAGTTTAATTCAAAAAGGTATCTTGGAAGCTGAATTGAAGAAAAATACTCGTGGTTATATAGCTCTACAACTTCCTCACTTTAAAATGATGAATTTAGAATATTTGATTTGTATCAATTTCATTTATTGTCCATTCCTACCCTGACATTAGTATCAAACCACAAGATCATTTATTTTTCCTTCCTCCATTCTTCTCCTCCACCCACTGCAAATATTTATCCCTAGCCATTACAGTTCAAGCTTCATTTTTTCAAAAGAAAAATAATATTATTTTGAAGACCGTACAATACTAAAATTCATAATTTAAATATTTTTTCACACCTCTCCACACATGTTGGTCTAGGTTTATACTTTGAAGCCTTGGAACTGTATGTTTTTTTGTTTTATTTTGAGTTTTTATTAATTTGTAGTTTGTATCACTCACTAGTCTATAATTTCTCCAACCATATGTGGTAGTTAGGCACCAAAATGTTTTCCTATAGATTGTACATGTGGCTATTCATCACTAAAGCATTGAAATCATGTGTTGTTCCATTAACTTCAACACTTTAAACTACAATTACTATGTTGGAATAGTTAATATTTATAACTATCTCTAATGAATCTGATATCTACAGCTATGACTAATAATCGTCCCCATTATTACACACCTATGCATACAAAACATTTCTTTAAAAAAAAATGCTGGATTATTAAATATGTTTTCTCATATCACTCTACATCATTATATTTATATATTTTTATCCTATAGCATATGATATCCTCAATGAGGGTTTTAGAATCCAGACTTGAAACATTGGATACTAAAATCTTGCACATATTGTAATCTAGATATATTCCATAAAACTAAGGGATTGTTAGATTCTAAAGTTTTGAATTAGATTCCATATAGTTACAATTGAAAATGTTCAATCCTAAGTTGAAAAATGGTGATGTAATGAGTCTTGATTATAAATATGTGCTATCAAACATGATGTTGAATTTTTTTGGTCCCAAAACTGATGGATACATGAATACTTTCATAAAATGTATTATTCTCACATATTCAACATATTTGGAGTTCTTGGAAGAAATTATTAAGTTGAATTCTCTCATGTTTGATAAGATTGTAAAAAAAAAAGAAAAGGCCTTTTAAATAAATATTGAAACCTTACGCAAAATTATGTGTTATGCTCATTAAAAGCATAATTATTCCAAAAAGGATAAGGTTATACTTCCAATATTTGTGAAAGGAAATGAATATAGGGCAAGGAGGAGGACTAACATCATGAGAATAAAAATCATAAACAAAAGATGTTTTGCAAATGTAGTTGTCAAAAAGGGAGTCATGAGGTTCAAGAATGTAAAACACCATGAGATAAACTGAGGCCTATATAAAATAAAAATAAGTAAAACAAGAAAATAAGAAATCCTCAGAAATAGAATTAACTCAATTCTTTTTGAACATATAATATTATTTCCATCACATATGAATTAAATAATGCCTTAGAAAATACATCATGGTTTTATGTTTGAATCCTTGACACAAGTGTTATGAAACATGTGAATTTTGAAAAGTACTTCTTTAAGGAATATCATAAAGAAATTTGTGATCTGTTATACTTTGTAGACATAAAAATTTTGCAACTAGAAAGAAAAGGGACAATTCACCTCAAGTCACCAAGTCTTCAAGTTTTCATTCTAAAAATATTCCTATAAGCTTTCAACAACTAAAGAAAAATTGTTGTCTTTGGTGCTAATTCGACAACAAGGTCACTCCATTATGCTAGATAATGGAGAAGTAAAAATCACAAGAAAAGTTGATGATGCATTTGTAATAACTAGATTTGAGCAAGGAAAATTTGTAAAACTCAAGGGTGAGCGTTCAATTTTGAGAATCATTTCTCATCTTGTAGAAGGAATTTCACTGAGTATTTTTAAGAATGCTATATTTGGGCATACCAATTATGACATATTTCACACAAATAAAAATTATGGTGTTATAGTTTACCAACCAAGTACCTAATATAATTGAAAAATGTGAATCTTGTACTCTTATTCACTAGATAAACATGAAACCTTGAATCATTTCAAAAATAAAAAAGAAAAGCTACCATAAAATTGCGTTAAGTTCACTACAACATATCTTTTGTATGAGTTATTTTTATTATTGGTCATGATTACTTCATGTTGTTCTTAAAACTATTCCATTATTCCACACAAGAAAATTACTATGAATTAAATAAGTACTTCATGTTGGTCTTCAATTTGTCTTTTCTTATGTGAAATAATACCAAATTTGGCTTTTCTTACATATAATAATTAAATATTTTGATTTACAACACCAATTACATGTGTTATAGGAGAGTTGAATGCTTTCATTTGGCAGGATCTCTCTAGTAGAACTCCCTTACCACGGCTGAAAATGGAAATCTGTTATTCATCCACACAATACAGATCATATTATTTCACACATACAATAATGTACACAAAATTTATTCATGTATGTGTTGTATATAGTATAATAGGGAGTTCCTACTATCCTCAACTAGAAAATATTTTGTAAAATCTAATATTATGGAATAATTCAAATTCCTAAAATCACTCTCAAACAAACCTATGTGAGAATCAAATATCAAGTTGTTAACATAACAACTTGACTCCTTATTTCAAGCTTAACTTCTACAGTGAGTGTGAACATGGCTAACACCAAGCTAGTTTAGAAATAGCCCAGACTACTAGCCACTATGAACATGAACACTCCAACACCCTCCCTTAAGGATAGAATGGGGAGTGAGAAAGAAGGAAGCTAAGAGACTAATGGGTCCCATAAATTAGGCTTTAATAGGTACCCAATTATAAATAAATAGTGAAATCTAAGTGTCCCTATAGTAGTCGATCCATCTTACTGGAATTTCAATGGATGTTGATTCATTATAGCTACCAAGTCAAATAGGAACTAATAATTGTTTTCACATGGATTGTGCACCTGTTAAATCGTTAAGTGATCCAGTGCAACATGGTAACATCCCCAAGGTGTGGGGCCTTGAATCCTTGGGATGAACCTCTGGAGAAGGTTAGATTCCTACTAAACTAGGTGCATCCGATGTAAGATCAAGGTGAAGAACTACAATACTTTGAAACAAAACTAATTTATTTGTTCTTGGGATAAAGGGATAGAGGGATAAATGAAATACACAGAAAATCGGTGATGCACCAAAAGTCTTAGGAACAAATATATGTACTTCACATGCACAAAGTATTGTCGTAGAACATTATATAGTATGGACAAATCCTTACAATCTTTTCAATCAATGCTTTTTAAGAATAAAAACTTAGAATAACATAAGGGACTTAATATTTTCCACAACTAGAACAGTAAAATCGTACACCATAAGTTGTAAGTTAACTGAGAAAGATTATCAATATGAAGGAAATATAAATCACTACATACAAGGAATTGAAACATCCACAAGTATTAAATGAATTATTTAAATGCACAAAACATCATATATTCAAAGAAAAAATATTGTTCTGGATATAACTGAGGCTAAAGGTTTTTTTGTAGACTCCTAACAATGATAGATCCTCATTACAAATAAGATCCAAAAGTTTTTTAAAACAAAATTCATTCTCCTATTTATAGCCTAATAGGATTGAGTGATTATAGCTATGCCTCTTAACTGCTACATACTAAAAATAAAATGCAATTATACTTGGAAATAGTATCCCATGAAAATAGGGAAATGGTTGTGTAGGTTTGACTGAGTCAAACCTATAACTCCCAATGGTGTTGCAGTTGGAGATTGTGTAAAAATGGCTTCCAATCCTAGATGGGACTAGCAGAACCCTTTTCTTGACATGATTTTTCCTTCCTTTCTTCAGAAGCTACCCTATGCTGGTATTCAAGAAAATGTTTGATGGTCCCTTGAACCTCTTCATCTTCAGGTCCACATGCATAACGATTCATGACATTTGTTGACTCTGTTTCCCTAGCCAATTTCCCAAGAAATATTTTAGTCTTGTTCATAAGCTCCTTGAGATGACTCAAGAAGTTTTGGTATGATACCAGTCTATGAATGGAATCAAGACCAAAATATTTAGTTGCATCATTATCTTGGTTCACTAGGATCTTAAACTAGGTAATAATCTAATTGACTAGAAGTGCATCAACGACTCTATTCAGAAACTTGCAATCAATCCTGTCAAACTTATGCGTAATATTATTTAGGCCATCAATTTCCTTGATTATTATTTCATCCAACTTTGTCAGGGATTCTTGGAATACTCAAACTATGAAATTCATAGCTTCGTTAAATTTAAATGGTTTCATGATATCATCAATAATTCTTTCCTTCAAAATCATATCTGATTTCAAATTACACATTTCTTCCCAAGTCTCAAGAGTGAGTTCCAAATTGTCACTTTCCTTGGTGAGGAGTTTACTTATCTTAGAGGCGACATCTTTCTCAGAATACAAATCATTATATAGATCAATAACATCCCTAATCATTTTCTCCCCTTCCTGAATAAGACTTTCCATCCATGCCCCTACTTTTCATCCTTTTTGTCCAATATTTTCCACCATGGAGAAATATGTATCGTCAAAACTCAGAGGAATAACGAGAGTGGTAGTATGGATGGGTTGTGTGATTTTAGTCAAGATAGTAGTTAGTTGTTCAACCTTACCTTTGAGCTCATCTTCAGTTACTTTATCTTTATCAAATTTATCCAACAAGTTACCCAAGGTAACTTGGACATCTTGCTTTGCCCTCTCATGAGTGGCTTCTCTAAGAGTAAACTTGGATTTTTGATAGTTTGTTGTTGTGATGGTTTCTTTGGTTTTCCCTATAGGTGGGGTGGCTATTTTAATAAATCTCTCCCCGGTTTGATCTACCGACAGATTAGAAATGACTCTCTGTCTCTTGGCTTGCCTTTAGGAGGGTGGATCTATGATACATCGATAATCAAAACCTTCTTTTGCTTTGGTGTCTTCCTGTCCAACCATGCAGGGATAGATTAAGAAGCTTTAGTAGACAACACAACCATTGTTACTATAGTAATCAAATGAGTTTGTGTAATTAGAGCACCTGTTATAGTCACTGAAAGCGGAAGTGATGTGGTATTAATAGATGGCAGAGTGGAAAGGATGGCTCCATGCATCGATGAAATGGGAAGAATATTTTGAGGAAGAGGAGTCCCAAAAGGAAATCCTAATGTCAAAATGTCTTCGGTTGAAAGAGCAGGAAGGGAGGAAAAAAATAGAGCCATAGAGGGAGATATTGTAAGGGATGTAAGAGAAATGGGAATGGAGGAAATTGAGGACATGGTCAGAGGAAGAGTGAGTGGTGGAGGGGAAGGATGAATCGAGAATGGTGAAGATGGAAGAGGTGGGGAAAGGGATGATTGTGCCACTTGAGAGATTTTGGGAGAAACACTCAGGTTAATGACCTTAGTAGATTGTGCCTTGGGAGATGTAGATCCTGAACCTCTGAAAACAAAATAAATCTTGCGGGGTCTTGAGATAGGTTTGGGAGTCACCCTTTTCCCTTTAGAGGGGGTGGTATGGCCCACTGATGACTGTTCCTAAAGGATTTCTGTAGCAAGCTATTCAGATTCTTTGGGTGTAATTCCCAATGCTATTAGCCATTGGTAGGTCTGATTTAGAATGGGACCCACCATTTCCTTCATATTGCTACATTCCTCGAGCAACCAATCGATCCACGATAGTGGTTGAATCTTGATATTGAGCTGATCATAGGAAAGATCTAAAACCTATTCATCATCTTGGAAACCCTCGAGGACGACTGTAATTCCATATTGAGTTACTTATTGTAGAGTTATTATTTTAATGTCCCTTTCTCTTATTATGTTTTTTGTCCTAGAAATGGATCCAAATATCCTCCAATTGAGGTATGTGAATGTTGGATGATCCCGTTTTACCAAATTTTTCCCAATAATTGAAATAGGTATGTGGATGAAATGTACTTAGAGTCATCTGTTGCATTTCTCCCTCAACATTCTTCCCTTTATATAAGGAGGCATGCGTATATATTCCCACAATTATAGGAAACTAGGCTCCCACCTTATGTCAGTCATGTTGAATCTTATGGTAATGCAGAAAATAACGAGAAAAATCCATCAAAATCCACTTGTTTGTTGGGCATATAGATAGCTTGATGAGAGAACCTATGTATCCAGGAACCCTAAGGTATGTGAACGTGGGGAACTATAAGTAGATACATCCCCATTCCCTCACTTCCTTCCAGGCCTCATCAAAAATCCTCTCGTTATACAAATCATTGTCAAAGAAGTAAAAAGTAACTGCAAAGAAGGCATCATTCACTCTTAAAAAAATTTAAGGCCCTTCTTTCATTGAGTTGAGGATAGTATTTATAAATTTGAGATACATTCCTTGATCCCACCAGGTTAAATCTTGGATAATGTCTCATACCTGTTGTTGCATATATAAGGTAAAGGTCATAAATTTTTTTTTTTGAGGTCAGGACATTCGACAATTGAAAAAAAATATAATTTTTGATGTTCTTATCCCATCAAACAAGATCATGGTTCTTCTTGATAGTGGTGATATACATGTACATACATTCCTGGAAATCCTTATAAGAAGGAAGTCTCGTGACTCTGTTTAACAGTGTAATGATACAATTCACCTCCTAAATGAAATCCAATCGAGGAATCATCTTAGGGAACCTAAATAGTGAACTCTTAGTTTATTCCAAATAAATTTTGTTAACAACTCTCGTACAAATATCATTATTTTTGACCCAGTTCTCAAGGGAAAACTATGAGGATATGGTAGCATATGCTTCAACATCAATAAGCCTTAATAAGTCTTTAAATAAATCATTGTTTAGTTTAATCACTACTAACATGCCATCATATTTAGTTGTGTATGAGTCCTTATCAAAATGTGAAGCAGAAGTGAGTACAAATTTTGGGCATTACATTGATGGGGTGAAGGCATAAGCTAGAACAAGCCCAATGTTGAATATTTCCTGCATCCATGGTTTCTTGTTTGGAGCCTTGACCCTCTCCTAGAATTCAGGGAGATCGATGTGTCCTAAATCCATGTCCATGATATTATCGACATCATATGAAATACCTTTAGGGCTGACACTCCTTAAAAATGTACTTCATATTATCTCTCCCTTTATAGGAAGATCCAGACATTTGTCCCTGATGATAACCTCATAAAATCCCATTGGAATGAGGATCAAAAGTTGGGGGTGGAAGTGTAACCTTGTAAAGTAGCTACAAAAACCCAACCTTCACCTTCGATGTTAAAATATGATCCGAAACTCTAAAATCGGAACTTAGACCCTACTTAGCAACTCTGAAACTCTGAAAATATCTTCTTCGAAATCTCGAAATCTAAAACTCCAAAATCCCAAAATCAGAACTTTGACCTTATTCTGCAAAACTGAAGTTCCAAATTACAAAATAAACCCTACAAATTTTCCTTTGTCCTCTGAAAATATATTTTCCCTCGGAAGAAAACTTTTTCCTTGTTCGTATAATGGTTTGAAGCCTAAGCTTCCAAAATAATAAAAATAATAAACATGAGAAAGTCATGGGTTTAAGATTTAAAAACAAAACCTCCAAGGAAGACACAACAAAATAAAATGGAGAAGTGCCCATGAGAGAGACAAAAAATGACAGAACAAAACCCTAAAAGAGACCAAAAGGAAAAACAAAAACAAACTTGCAAACTTACCCAAAGGTTTGATGAGAAAACATGAAATAATGCTTCAAAAATCACCTATGGGGTATGGTCAGAGCTCATAGACATGTCATCATGTCAAGGTTATGATTTATTTGGTAAAAATGATAAGTAAAACTTGCCTTTTTATAGAAAAGTGAAAAATTAATTACCCCGGGTCTGACACATGGGGGTGGTTGGCATTTATTGATGTTGGAAGTCAGAGTTTGGAGGTCGATGTATAGTTTGCATGTAAATTACACACCGGACTCTAAATTCCAAAATTTTGTTGAGATGGTTGTGGTTCAGATTTTAGAAGTCAAAGTGTTGTTTGCATGAAAAATGCACTTCAGACTCCAAAGTCTGAAATGGTAGTGGGAAATCGGACTTTTGAACATGGTTCATATTTTGTATGCAAAATGCATACGGGGTTTCGATTTTTGGTTCCGAATATTGCTTAGGGTGGGTTTTAGATTTTGAAACTCAATGTGCATTTTACACACACAATGCATGTTGAGTTCTAAAATCCTAAATCCTATGAACGAATTATACTAAGGAAATTTTGAGCTAATTTCTTGAAAATAATTTAAAAATGGGTAAGGTAGAAAATTGTAAGAAAATTTTCAAAGCCCTCTTAGCAAGGGAAACTTGTAAAGTTAACATTTTTGGTGACCTCTCGGGGATGCTTGCCTATTGAGCATTTTTCCAATAGCCTTAATAAATCCATTGGGCATATTCTTCCTTAACCTCAAAACATATAGAACAAAATAAAACCAGGAAAATTAAAACAGAACAAAGCAAAAAAGACCAAACAAAACAGGACAAACAATGTGCAAATCACTTTGAGGGAATATACCTAGACTAATAGTGTACAGGGTGAAACCGTCTCAAATTTTTTTTTTGAGGTGTATCCCATTCACTGGAATGGGCAATGCTTCTCCATTGAGTCTTGACAAGAAAAATTAGTTTTCGTCTTTACAATTTGTGATAATGTATGGCCCACTGCAGAGAGCATCAAATTTCACTTGCATTCCTAGTTTGGCCATGTCTGTGTCCCATTTGAGGACCAAATATCCTTCTTGAAAGGACCTATGAATTGCTTTCTTATCAAAAGTTTTCTTTGTTTGAGCCTGATGCAGCTCAAAAATCTTCATAGCCTTGTTCCTAGTTTCTTCCAACTCCATCAACTCAACAAACCTCACTATCATAGGATCACTTTCCATAACTTCCAGCTGATGTGCTAACTCCAAAGAGGGAAATTACAGAGACAAAGGAATTTTTTCCTCCCTACCATATACTAGCATGAAAGGATAATTTCCAATGGCCCTTTTCGATGTGATCCTATCCACCCATAAGGTAGTTTTTAGCTGTGTATGCCAAGTTCGCCGATTATTCTCCATCATCTATTTGATAATCCATATCAGGTTCTTATTACTGGACTCAGCTAAACCATTACCCTACGGTTAATAGTTAGATGAAGTTTTCAAATATACTCCATTCTTGACAGCCCACTCACTGAGATTTGTACCAAGGAAGGCCATGGCATTATTTGAGATCATCGTGAAGGGAACACTAAATCTCAGCATTATACCTTTAAAAAAATCCAGAACAGACTTATCACTCCATTCTTTCAATGCTATCACCTTTGTCCATCTAGTGAAATAGTCTGTTGCAGTCAACATCCACTTATGTCCATCACTTGATGGCAGATTTATCATCCAGATAAAGTATAACCCCCATTGAACAAATTTTGTATCTACCTAGATTAGATGAAGCGGTAATGCAACTAGCCTTTGCTTTCTTGTGAAGAAGGCACATTCTCTACATTTCCTTACCCACTGATGAGCATCCTTGACTAGATCGGGCTAGTAATAACTAACCTGCAATAATATTTATGGTGGTTGTTCTTTTTGAAAAATTTCCCCCTAACAATCCATTATGAAACTCTTCCAATATTCTATCAATGTTTTCAATACCAATACATCTGAGGAGAATGTCATTCAAATCTCTTTGAATGAGTATGTTATTGATGAGAACATAAGGAATAGATTGAAGTTGAAAAATTTGCCTCTGGGTTCTATCTAAGTCAAGAGGATATTCTCTTATCAATAGAAAAGTCCTCATTTTGAACATCCAATCAGTAGGAATATCTTCTTGGAGGTGATTTTGCAACACATTATCACATCTATATTTTGATTCCAAATCAGTGGAAAGTTGTTGACACAAACCTTTCGATCTTACTAATTTGGTTACCTTTATTTACATATCATATTCCCTGACCGTGGTAATCCATCGAGCATGTTTTTCATTCATATATTTATTCAATAAAAAATCCTTGACACCTGGACGAGATACCATCAGTTGAATTTTGTTATTGGACAACATATGTTTGAACTTATTTAATGCCCTAATGAAAACAAAAAATTATTTCTTGACAAATGAGTATTTGAGCTCATAATATTTGAGTGATTGGCTGAAAAAGGTGATCATTTGTTCCATCAAATCGTCATTCTGGTGAGTGAGGATTCTTGAAATAATTTCTTTTCCCCCAAAATCATAGAGGATAAAATCCTTCTTGTACTTGGGGTTCACTAATGTAGGAACCTTGGAAATATTTGTCTTGATAGCTTCAAAAATCTCTTTTCCCTCTTTATTCCAACTGAAGGGTATGTTCTTTTTCAACATGGATTTTATTGGTTTAGCCAAGGTAGCGAACTAAGGTATAAACCTTATTACAAATTTGATGGTCCCTACGAAACTTTAAAGGCCTTTCTTATGGCTTGGAAGGAAAAGATCCAAAATACATAAATCCTTTCCGGGTCAATCAAGAGTCCTTTTGCTGAAACAATATGCCCTAACAATTTCCCATCGTGAACTGAAAAAATGCATTTCTTGGGATTTAATGAGACCCCGTACTACCTGCACCTTTTAAAAACCTTTTCCAAATGGTCTATGTGATCCTCTGCATGTTTGGAATATACTGTTATGTCATTGAAGTAAATGAGGGTCATATCGTTAATCAACCCCTTGAAGTTCATATCCACAGCTCGCTGGAAAGTGGCCCCAGTGTTAGACAATCCAAATGGCATCTTATTGTAGGCATGTGTACCCCATTTAGTAGTAAAGGCCATTTTTAATTGATCTAACTCCTTAACCAAAATTTGATTGTAGCCTGAGTAGTTGTCAAGTAGCGAAAATATTTTTGCACCTACTATTGTCTGAAGAATTTATTCCATGGATGGAAGTGGGTAATGATATTTAAAGGAAGCTCAATTTAGGTCTTTGAATTCCATGCATAGTTTTATCTCTCCATTTTTCTTCATGACTAGGACTAAATCAGCTACCCAGGAGGAATGTTTAATTGGAAATATGATACTAGCCTGAATGAGCTTTAAAAGCTCTTTCTTGATAAGTGGTTCAATCTTAGGGTTGACCTGTCTTTGCTTCTACCTAACTGGCTTAACATTTGGGTTAAGTTCAATAGTGTGTTGTGTCAACCTAGGATCAAAACCATGGAGGTCTTCATAGATCCAAGAAAATATGTCATTATACTCTTGAAAAAGGCCAACAAAAGCATGCTTTTCCTCTTGTAAACATACTTTTCCAATCTTCAAAAATTTATTCTCTGCAACTTGAACTTTCTCGAAATCATATTCTTTAATAATCATATTGGTGCTTTGTATTTTAATTTTTTCATATGAATAGAAGATTGATTCAAGAGTGACTAGACCCTTTGGCAATTTATTTTTCTTCAAATGTATTATTTGATCATTGTATGCTTATTGCAGCTTAGATTGGTTCTTCGAAGAGAATGCAACTTCCTCCTACAGAAAATAATAATCTTCTTATCACTATCAAAGACCTGCCAACTACCTACATTATCTGGTACTGTCGGTCTGACAACCATTTTCACGAACTGCTATTCTTATTTCATCATATCAATAGGGACATCATACTGAGAACATATTATAACAAGCCTATCCACATCTTGGTTCTGATTCCTAGGAATCACATGAGTTCCACAGGATTCAAATTCTCTAATAAGATCCCACACCCTATTCTTGTATGACCTTAAAAGATCATTTTTTGATGCACTTTGGGCCCTAACCTGATGCACAAAAATTTCACTATCCTCAAAATGGTTAATGCTTTGATTCCTCTCTTTTTGGCCAGTTGGATTCCTTACACTAATGCTTCATATTCGTCCACATTAAAAAGTGTAGCTAAACTAAAGTTGAAAAGATGAGAAATATTTTTTACCTTGTGGAGAAATCAACATAACACCATCGCTTGCTCCATTTTTTCTCCTTGACCCATCGAAAAAGAGTTGTCATAATCCTTTAAGGTTATCATGAATTTTGAAAAGGTGGTGAATAATTATACATTCTTTGTGGATACAATAAGTTCCTGACCCAATTTATTCTAATATTGATAAAAAAGCTTCCTCTTCTACCAATGCTTCAACATATGGGTCAAATTGATGTTTCATGCTGTTGGTTTTCAAATAGGACTTCTTAGAAGAGCAACAGTCAGGGGACAAGAAGTCCCTCCTCTTTAATGGGAGAGGTTCCCTTATTCAGAAACAAACTTATTTACAAATGTACAGGACATGATTTGTTGGTTAAACTTGGATACCACGAAAGTGTTTTCTACGAAGGTTATCAATTACAAAAGGACTAAGGAAATGAGAGGGTGAGAATGAGCAGAAAGGCAACATGTAGAATTATAGATAACAGAGTAATTCTTTATGTATGCAAAGTCACAGTGAATTGAAAACAAGATCATTCGTATCATATAAATACGATGGAATTTAGAGACACAAAGTTCTGTAAATGACATCTGCTAGAACACAAAGTTTCTTAACGTAACACAGATTTATCAATCAAGGACACAAAGTTCCTTCTTGGTTATACAAGATCACCAAATGGCAAGACTAACAAACTGGAGACAAATGATCTTCACAAAGAAAATAAATGAAAGCTCAGAGATAACGGAGATCAGATAGACAAAGAATAGAAAGCCCTTCTGTATTGATTTCTTTATGATCTATTTACACTTTCAGAAAATAAGCCAAGTTCTTCCCCCTTTTTGGAATGGCATGGAAAATACCATTATATAGCTTACAATTCAGTTACTCTTCGTAACTGTTTCTTTTAACTAGAGAATAGTTATGGACCCCCAAATCATAGTACCTCAACCTATTACAAAGAAAACTGAAAAAGAATAGGAAGAAGAGAAACGTATGGGGAAGAAGACAGGTGGCCGGTCACTGAGAGGGACCCATCGTCTTCAGAAACCACTGCTTGAATTTCTTCCACGTCTCAGCTATGTCTTTGCCACGAGGGACACACAAGACATTTTCATTTTGAAGATGACAATGGATATCTTTGAAAACTGATGTAAATGGTGTCTTGAAAGCTTCGTCCTTTTACCAGCTGTCCTTGAAATTTGATCTTCGGATTGATAGCATTAGAGCCGCAACTTAAATTCATATTTTAGCATATTCAGGTCGAGCGGGAAAAACTAAGTATGAATTGCATTAGGTTTGCTTGGGACATGTGAGACGCAAATGCACGAAACACACGGTTCGGCCGATTCGGGTGAAACAGGGAGAAGACGCACAAATGCATTTTGGGACATTTGGGACGAAAATGCACGAAGGACGTGGTCCGGGTAAACTGGCCGAAAATGGAACAGTTTGCATTTTTTTGATTTGGGACAAAGAGCTCTGAAGTACACGACTCGGGAGTTTCAGCCGAAAATGGGATAGCGTGCACTTTTTAACTTTGGGACATTTGGGACAAAAAGTTCCAAAGGACGCGGTTTGGGTGAATCGGCCGAAAATGGAACACAAGGCCCGTTTGGACTTGGGACATTCGGGACAAAAAGTTCTAGAGTACACGGTTCAGGTGTTTCGACCGATCGGGGAACAGAATGCACTTCGGAACTCGGGACAGTTGGGACGAAATCAGGCGAATCAGCCGAAAATGGAGCAGAGTGCGCTTTAAGTTTTGAAGTTGAGAAATTTGAGACAAAAAGTTCCGGAGTACGCGACTCGGCCGGTACAGGTGAAATTGGAACAGAGCGTACTTTTGAAATTGGGACATTTGGGACAAGAAAGTGTGAAGTACGCGGTTCGGGTGGTTCAGCCAAAATTGGAACATCTCGCACAGTAACTTCGGGACACTTGGGACAAAAACTTCCGACAGGCCCGAAAATGGGACAAATTACAGAGGTTTTGACCGATCGGGGAACACAATGCATTTTCATACTTGGGACAGGAGGGACAAAAATGTCCGACAAGCCTGAAATACTTACAGAATGACCCAAAACTTAGATTTTTTCGACTTCAAGACTTTTTTCACACCACCAGCTCGACAGAAAAGACATTTAAACTCAGAATTTTGAAATTTTTACTTTTGATCAGAGCAGGGAATTTTGAGTGAACAATAGCTGGCTCCTTCTAGGGATGACTTGGCATAAATTCAAGGAATGAGGCAAGGCAAGAACCTAGACAAACTCGGGGAAAGTAGACCAGTGCCTTATCCATTGGGCCATGGAGTCAAAAGAACACCAACACAGAGGGAAACCCACAAAAACAACAAAAGGGAAACACACCAAAACAACAGAAGGAAAACACTGTACAGAATATACAAAGGGACTCCCTAGTCACCTAGGACTTGAACAACTTCAAATAATGCCCACTATAAGGAAGTGGGAGGGGTGAACCATCCATGTAATCAAGATAGAAAGAGTTCTTACCAGCAAAGTGTCTGATCTTGAAAGGTCCGAGCCACAGGGAATCAAACTTTCCATGGCTGCCACGAGGTTCATGTCTTTTATCACATAACATCACGGTGTCTCCAACTTGGAAATCTCTGAACCTAGATTTCTTGTCAAACAGGACCTTTATCTTTTGCTGGTGAACAGATATCTTATCAGCAACCTCCACTCTATCCTCATTCAGTTTATGCAGGTACATAATCCTCTTATCCAGAGCATCACTGAAACTAGTATCCTCAATGGCCTTCATTAGGTGCAAGGCTGGCAGTTCCACTGTCACTGGCAATTGAGCTTCTACTCCATATACCACTTGAAAAGGATACATTCCAATTGCTCTCTTTGGTGTAATCCTGTCTGCCCAAAGAGCATCATAGAGATTTTTGTGCCAGTTTCGTTGAGACTCATTGACCAACTTTCTTATGATAGTCACCAAGTTTTTTTTTGTGGATTCTGCTTGACCATTTCCCTGGGGGTAATAATCTGAAGAATGAGCTAAAGAAATGCCATACCCATAGCAAAAGTCCATTATCTCAGCTGAAGAGAAATTCAAGGCATTATCTGTTACAATCTTATTAGGTACACCATACCTCACCAGGATGTTCTCTTTGATGAAATTGCATACCACTTCAGAAGTAGTGCTCTTGACTGGAACAGCTTCCACCCATTTGGTGAAGTAGTCAATGGCAGTTAGCACATGAGTTTGACCAGCGCTGGAAGCAGGATTAAGTGTACCAATGAAGTCTAGACCCCACTGTTGAAATGGTTCCTCAATCACAATTGGCTTGAGAGGCAACGATGCCAGTTTAGGTCTTCGCACAAAAGTCTGACAGGCCTCGCATTTATCCACCCACTTGGATGCATCTCTGAACAAGGAAGGCCAGTAGTAACCTCCACGGAGTATCTTGTGAGCAGTGACCATTGATGAATAGTGCCCTCCACATGCCTGATCATGAAAAGCTGAGAGTAATTTTCTCTGCTATTCCTTGTCCACACACTTCAAAAATCTCCCATCTAAACCACGCTTGAACAAGGCATTTTCCCACAATACATATTGTGCTGACCTCAATTTAACAGTCCTCTTTTCTTTGGCAGTTAAATGAGAGGGGCATTCCCCATAGGTGAGAAAATGGGCGATGTCAGCATACCATTCATCAACCGAACTCAGGAACAGAACAGTAGGAAGGTCAGCTTTCTCCTCCAGCAACTCATGTTTGGCCCCTTCAGCAATGAGCTCACAAAGACCTTTTCCACGAACCAGCTTGGTTGGTTTGATATCAATGTCATACTCTTGGACCTTAGCCACCCAGTTCCCTCTCTTGGATCCAAATTCTTGCTGTGTAAGAATTGACTTAACAGTTGTATCTGGAACCAGCACCATAGAGTGAGAGTTGAGGATATAGAAACGGAACTGCTTAACAGCTTTGACTACTGCAAAAGCATGCTTCTCCATCATGGTGTATTTCAGCTCATGATTCTTCAGGATATAGCTCATGAAGGCAATTGGTAGCTCATGTTTATCAGAGTCTTCTTGGGTTAAGACAGCAGCCAGGGTATTATCTGTAGCATAGCAATAGATGATGAAATCTTTGCTGAAATCGGGACAGGCCAAAACTGGAGTTTTAGCGATAGCTTTCTTGATACCCTCAAAGGATTCCTTTCCTTCAGAAGACCAACCAAATGTTTGCTTCCCTTTCATCATCTGAGAAATATTCAAAGTTAATTCAGCAAAATCAGGGATGAATCTTCTTAAAAAATTGATCTTACCGAAGGAGTGCACGCCCTTTTTACTGGTTGGGAGAGGAATTTGCTGGATGGCTTGAACTCGTTCAGGATCAATCTTAATACCATCCTTGGAGACAATGTGCCCTAATAGTTTTCCCTCTGTAACACAGAAGACATATTTTTTAGGGTTCAGAGAGATTCCATGCTCTCTGCATCTCAGCAGAACTGTCTCCAGGTGATCAAAATGATCTGCTCTTGTCTTGGAAAACACTGTCAGGTCATCAAGGTATATGACAATACACTTCCCTTTCAAGCTTCCAAAAGCCAGATCCATAGCTCTCTGGAAAGTGGCACCAGCATTAATAAGCCCAAAAGGCATTCTCTTGTAGGCAAAGGTACCCCAAGGAGTGGTGAAGGCTGTCTTGTGTTGATCTGCAGTATCAACCTCTACTTGATTGTATCCAGAGAATCCATCAAGCATAGATAACATTTCAGATCCTGTTACTGCTTGCAATATTTGATCCATCATAGGCAAAGGGTAATTATCTTTCAGAGAAGCCCTGATTCAGGTTCCTGAAATCAACACAGATGCGGATCTCACCATTTTTCTTCCTGACAGGCACAATATTTGCAATCCATGTCGAATGGTGAATAGGAAAAATAATTTTAGCCTTCAACAACTTCTGAATCTCCTGAAAGATGGTGTCAGCTATTTTGGGGTTGTACTGCCTTTGTTTCTACTTGAAAGGCTTAATTCCTGGTTTGAGAGGAATCGAGTGCTGCATATCTTTTGGCTTGAAGGCTTTCAGATCTTCATAAGAATATGCAAGAACGTCATTATACCTTCTTAGAAGATCAATTGCTTTTCTCCTTTCATCTGCTGTACAACATTTTCCAATATTTACCAGCTTAGGGTCATTAGAACTCCCAATATCAATCTTATCATACTCAGTTGATTGTTGAGGTCTAGTAGAAGCTTTAGATTTCACATACCTATCATGCTGATCAAATAGTTCCTCCAAACTCACCAACCCTTTAGGAATCTTGTTTCCTTTGAGCTTAATGCACCCTTCCTGATCTGTTTCTTCTCCTTGGGTGACGGCTTGGCCAAAGGACACACTTTCACGAGGCAGGTTGTCACTTCCCTCAAAATACAGTTGTTCGAAATTACCCTTGAGTTCCAGGAAGGAAAGCAAATGCTGGTCATCGTTGAAAACTTGCCAGTTATTGGTATTGTCAGGTACACTAGGCCGGTGGACCATTTCAATAGTGAACTTATCCTGAGAGAATTCAGGATGGGGAATCAGTAGTGACCCTGAGACAGCCAGTGAATCAGCCCTGCTGTTCTTTTCTCTAGGTATTGCTTCAATAGAGAAAGCATCAAGGAATTCAATGGAATCCCAAACCTGATTCCGGTAATGCTTCAGCCTCCCATTTTTTACCTGAAAGAGGTTTCTGACCTGCTTCACAATCAACTCTGCATCACCACGAGCCAGAAGGTTCTTCACACCTCGTTCTTTGGCCACTTGCAGTCCAAGAATGAGAGCCTCATACTCTGCTGTATTATTAGTGTTTTCAAACTGCAACTTAAATGAAAAAGGATGTAGGCATCCTTCAGGTGACACTAGCAGGACACCAGCTCCAGAACCAGCTGAGGAACAACTTCCATCAAATTCTAAAATCCAAACACCATTGGGATCTTTAGGTGCTACTTTGGAGGGTTGGATTTCATCAGGGGACAGAATCATGTAATTACCATGCCCCATATCCTCATAGAGTATTTGTGCCTTAGGATCATCCGTTTTCTACACAATATACTCAGACTACTTCTCAGGTAGTAACTTCTTCATGTGTCCATTGATAGGTATGAGTGCATGTGACCAATCCATTTGAATCTCCCCGCCCACATCTTTACAGAAGTTTCTACTTAGCAACATTCCATAAGAAGGATGAATGTCTGCTACTAGGATGGTAGCCAAGACTTTCTTTTTAAGCAAAGTAGCAAAGGCCACTTGTGCATCTTTAATCCTTCCAACCAAAGGCACTTCCTTACTCTCCATGGAGTAGCAGGATCCATAAGTACGAGTGAGGGTCAAGCCTAAAGCACGAGCTACTTTAGCAGGCATCACATTATCTGAGGCTCTAAAATCTATGACACAATTACTGAGCCTATGGCCAGCTATGAGAAGTGTTACATAAAATGGTTTAATTTTGTCACCAAGGGAGGTGACAGCAGCTACCAGACTTGGCTGTGGTGCAAAAGGAGGAGTAGGTAAAAGGCCTTTAGAAGTGGTCTTAGAGTTGGAATTAACAAAGTGGATCATTTTGGCAAAGGCTTTGGGATGGGTTTGATAGTACTCAGCTTCTGAGATTTGTACCTTGGTCTTTTTCAGGTGATCAACAATATCAAAGGATCCAGAAGTGGACAGGCCATCATCATTTGGAATTCTAGGCTTATCAACTTTAGGAGAAAAAGAAGAAGCAAATTTGGTAACTGGATTGATAGGACTCACCTTTTGTGTAGACGAAGTAGGGATAGGAGATCCTCTTCTTGCAATTACAGGGATAGTTGCTGACTGCTCCTTGGATTTCTTAGGTGGCTGGGTCACCTTCTCCCTCTGCTTTGTCTGTTCTCGAGTCATGACAGCAAAAGATTCGCTGTTCATGTCTGCTACCACTTCATCATAATCATCAATGCCCTCAGTGGTAAAGAAATTAACCCGAGATCCCTCAAGTTCTTCTGCTTCATCATCAAATTCCTCCACAAACTCCTCGCAAGCTTCATCATCATCTGGCTCTTCAACTTCACAGGTTGTGTTCACAGGAACCTTAACAGGAGGTCCTTCAAGTGCTAGTCTTGTGTGAGGAGCAGGAAAACGATTCCTAGGCTGGAAATTTCTTCTTGGAACATATGCATACGGGGCATGCTGAGCCAACTGTTTCTTTATAGCGACAAGATCATTTGCGAGTTTCTGGACTAATGGATCAGTACTAGGTCCAGGGGTGGAAGAGGAAGAAGCAGCAGACTTAGATTTGGGAGGGTCTCTTCTTAACTTCCCTGACATGATCAAGTCATCTTTGATACTAACATCCAGTTCTTGATCCAAAGCTAGTGTTCCGAGATTAGCCCTTCTTAGTGCATAACTAACTTTGGGTGATTGAGCATTTAGGAAGAAACACTTTTGAATTTGGTTGACAGGTCGGGTAGGTGTTGGAATTTTATTTACCAACCTAATGAACTGGGTCAAAAATTGCCTCATGGGCTCTTGTGAATCTTTCTTTATATAAGAGACCTGGGAAAGCAAGGCATGCACATCTTCTGCCGGCTTGAAACGGTTCTCAAACTGAGTTCTCATTGTATTCCAATCGGTGATGGCACCGGCCGGAAGGTGATAGAACCAATCAGTAGCATTATCCTGTAACATCTCAACAAACAGCCTTACGGAGACGTCTTCATATTCGACTCCCAGAACTCCACATGCAACAACGAAGGCTGCGATGTGTTCGTCGGGGTGCACTTTTCCATCGCCTTTGAATTTGGGGAAGTTCTTCCAGTTTCCTCTGGGTAACTCATGTAAAGTCTGAGCAAGGGCTAGAGGCCCGACATGATGACCCCATGGTAATGGCGCTGCATCATTTTTGGAAAAATGGATTGGAGAGGAACTGTGACACCGGCAAGGATCAAAGCTCGTAGATTGGGACTAGCAGGCTCTGAAGGAATACCACCCGTAGGACTTCTATCTTGAACAGGTGGAGTGCTTATCGAACGGGTCCTTCTATTTCTTATTGAATTTGAAGGGAAAGGAAAACCCTGTTGTTCTAAAAGCTGAAACTAAGAATCTTCGATACCAACGGTCCTTCTTCCTCGAGTAAAACGTGGAGTCGCCAGATCAAAAGATGATCAAAAAAAAAATATAGAACTGAAATGCGATTTTCCCCAGCGGAGTCACCAAAAACTATTGGTTTTCAAATAGGACTTCTTTAGAAGAGAAACAGTCAGGGGACAAGAAGTCCCTCCTCTTTGATGGGAGAGGTTCCCTTATTAAGAAACAAACCTATTTACAAATGTATAGGACAGGATTTGTTGGTTAAAATTGGATACCATGAAAGTGTTTTCTACGAAGGTCATCAATTACAAAAGGACTGAGGAAATGAGAGCATGAGAAAAGAGTAGAAAGACAAACATGCAGAATTATAGATAACAGAGTAATTCTTTATGTATGCAAATTCACAGTGAATTGAAAACAAGATCATTCGTATCATATAAATAAGATGGAATTTAGAGACAGAAAGTTCTGTAAATAACATCTTCCAGAACACAAAGTTTCTTAACGTAACCCAGATTTATCAATCAAGGACACAAAGTTCCTTCTTGGTTATACAAGATCACCAAACGGCAAGACTAAAAAACTGGAGACAAATGATCTTCACAAAGAAAATAAATGAAAGCTCAGAGATAACGGAGATCAGATAGACAAAGAATAGAAATCCCTTCTGTATTGATTTCTTTATGATCTATTTACACTTTTAGAAAATAAGCCAAGTTCTTCCTCCTTTTTTTCAAAATGGCGTGGAAGAAGGCCATTATATAGCTTACAATTCGGTTACTCCTTCGTAAACGTTTCTTTTAACTAGAGAATAGTCAAGGACCGCCAAATCGCAGTACCTCAACCTAATTACAAAGAAAACTGAAAAAGAATAGGGAAGAAGAGAAACGTATGGGGAAGAAGACAGGTGGCCGGTCACTGAGAGGGACCCATCAACTTCAGAAACCGCTGCTTGAATTTCTTCCATGTCTCAGCTATGTCTTTGCCAGGAGGGACACACAAGAATTTTCATTTTGAAGATGACAATGGATATCTTTGAAAACTGATGTAAATGGCGTCTTGAAAGCTTCGTCCTTCTGCCAGCTGTCCTTGAAATTTGATCTTCGGATTGATAGCATCAAAGCCGCAACTTAAATTCAAATTTTAGCACATTCGGGTCGAGCAGGAAAAATTAAGTATGAATTGCATTAGGTTCACTTGGGACATGTGAGACACGAATGCGCGAAACACGAGGCTCGGCCGATTCGGACGAAACAGGGAGAAGACACACAAATGCATTTTGGGACATTTGGGACGAAAATGCGTGAAGGATGCGGTCCGGGCGAACCGGCCGAACATGGAACAGTTTGCATTTTTTGATTTGGGACAAAGAGCTCTGAAGTACGCGACTCGGGAGTTTCGGCCGAAAATGGGACAGCGTGCACTTTTTAACTTTGGGACATTCGGGACAAAAAGTTCCAAAGGACGCGGTTCGGGTGTTTCGGCCGATCGGGGAATAAAATGCACTTTCGTACTTGGGACAGGCGGGACGAAATCGGGTGAATCGGCCGAAAATGGAACAGAGTGCACTTTAAGTTCGAACTCGAGAAATTTGAGACAAAAAGTTCCGGAGTACGCGACTCGGCCGGTTCGGGCGAAATTGGAACAGAGCGCACTTTTGAAATTAGGACATTTGGGACAAGAAAGTGCGAAGTACGTGGTTCGGGCGGTTCGGCCGAAATTGGAACATCTCGCACAGTAACTTCGGGACACTTGGGACAAAAACTTCCGACGGGCCCGAAAATGGGACAAATTCGGAGGTTTCGGCCGATCGGGGAACAAAATGCACTTTCGTACTTGGGACAGGCGGGACAAAAATGTCCGGCAGGCCCGAAATACTTACAGAATGACCCAAAACTTAGATTTTTTTCGACTTCAAGACTTTTTTTCCACACCACCAGCTCGACAGAAAAGACATTTAAACTCAAAATTTTGAAATTTTTAATTTTGACAGAGCGGGGAATTTTGAGTGGACAACACATGCATACATCATTGAGTACAATATCAGGGACTTCTTCCATAGGAGTGATTGACTCATGATCTATAACTTCTTCTTCTTGGTCACATATGGTATAATTCCCATTGATAGTGTTATCTTTATAAGGATCAACATGATTTTGACAAATTAGTTATGCTCTTATAGCTACCTTAGTGTCATACCTGGTCCTAAGGAGCATATGTGAGCAATCAATTGATAAATAGCCACCCATTTTGGAAGTGAAGTCTCTGGATAGACATATGGAAAATAAATGTGGAAGATCAATGACCTATATGTCCCGTGTAAATGAAAATCTTGGACATGCATGAATAGTAAGATTGAGATCCTTGATAACCCTAATAGTTTGAATTGTTGCATCATCCAACTAAAAAAGTCCCCTTGATACTAGTGTATATTGAATACCTAGCATGTCTAATTTTTTTATAGAAATCACAGAGTTGGTGGCACCATATTTGATCATGCAAACTGCTTACCAAGTGATTCGATCAGAGGAGTTGTGTACCAAGTGCTTACCAAAGAGATTCGATCAGAGGAGTTGTGTACCAAGTGCTTACCAATGATCAAACAAATATAGAATTGTGGTGGCTTATTGGTCTTGGCAGTGTTTCTTCCTTCTGGTAGACACAAACTAGTAGCAGTATATGTTCCATGCTTAGCCGACTTGTTAGATGTGCTAAAACATTTTGGAGGCTCCTACAGCAGATTTATTTGAGAAGGAATCGAAAGTGCCTCCCACATGGTGATGTTCGAGTTAGTCTTCTTCATTTGTTCGACAATGCTGAAAGGGATAGTTCCTACCTTTCCAATTGTTCTTTGAGTTTTGATATATTCTTTTGGAAAATGGGTGTTTGGCACTATAACATTCAAATACTTTTCTTTCCTTTCAGCCTAACTAGCTTGTGTTTCTGGAGGATTCTTCCCTATGTATTTATTTGAAACTAATTGTAAATGATGTTGATAGGTGGATTTTTGATCAACCTTTGGAGACTGGACTTCTATTTCTCTCTTTTTTGATCGAGTATTAGCAGCCACTGATGTAGATTCTATATTGAAGACACAGAAATATTCATCTCCAATCAATCCATGGAAATGGTTGACTCTTGAAGTTGAGATGATCATAGGAGGGATTTAAAACTTGTTCGTCATCTTGGAAATCCTTGGGGATGACCGTGATCCCATATTGATTTACTTCCTGAAGAGTTAGTATTTCAAAGTCCCTTTCTCTTACTACATTTTCATCCTAGAAATGGATCTAAATATCCTCTAACTGAGGTATGTGAATATTGGATGATCCCGTTTTTTTGAATTTGTCCCAATAATTGAAATAGGTACGTGGATGAAATGTATTCAAATTCATATGTTGAAATTATCCATCAAAAATCTTCACTTTATATGTGGAAGCACATGTACATATTCCCATAGTTATAGGAAATTGGGCTCCCACCTTATGTCAGTCATGTTGAATCTTATGGTAATGCAACAAATAACAAACCAACTCCATCAAAATCCACTTGTCCGTTGGAGAACCTATGAATATGAGCACCTTGATGTATGTGAACATGGGGAACTATAAGTAGATACCTCCCCATTCACTCACTTCCTTCTAGGCCACATTGGAAATCCTTCGATTATACAAATCCTTGTCAAGGAAGTACAAAATAACCATAAAGAAGGCATCATTCACTCTTCAAAAATTCTTAGGCCCTTATTTCATTGTGAGCTGAGGATAGTATTCATAAATTTGAGACACATTCCTCAATCCCACTGGGTTCAATCCTGGATAATGGCTCATATCTATTGCTGCATATACAAGGTAAGAGGTCATAAAGAATTTTTCAGAGATCAGGACATCCAGCAATTGAAAATAGATAACATTACTGATGTGCTCATCACATGAAACAAGATCATGGTTCTTCTTGATAGTGTTGATATGCAGGTACATCCATTCCTAGAAATCCTAAGAAGAAGGAAGTTTCATGACTCTGCTTAACAGTGTAATGATATCATTCACCTCCTGAATCAAATCAAATCAAGGAATCGTCTTAGGGAACCTAGATAGTGAACTCTTAGTTTTCGCCAATTTTTTTTGTTAACTCTCATACAGTTATCATTCTATATGACTCAGTGCTCAAGGGAAGAATATGTGGAAATGGTAGCATATGGTTCAACATCAGGAATCCTTAATAAGTCTTGAAAGAAATCACTGTCTAGTTTGATCGCTACTAACCCGTCGTCATCTTTCATTATACGTGAGTCCTTATCAAAATGTGAAGTGGAAATGAGTATAAATTCTAGGAATTACATTGATGGGGGAAGGAAGCAATTAGACCAAGCCCACTATCAAAAATTTCCTACATCCATGGTCTCTTGTTTGGATCCTTAACTCTCTCCTAGAATTTAGGGAGATCGATGTGTCCTAAATCTATGTCCCTGATATTATCGACATTAGATGGAATGCTTATAGGGGTGATACTCCTTAAAAATTATACTTCATCTTATCTTTCCCTTTAGAGTAAGATCCATACATTTTCCCCTAATGAGAACGTTAGAAAATCCCACTGGAATGAGGATCAGAAGTTTGGGGTGAAAGTGTAACCGTATAAAGCAGCTCTGTAAACCCAACCTACACCTCTAATGTGAGAATCTGATTTAAAAATTTCAAATCATAACTTCATCCTATGCAGCTCTGAAGTTCCGAATTACAAAATAAACCATGCAAAACTTCCGTTGTGCTCCGAAAATCTCTTTTTCCTCATAAGCAATCTTTTTACTTGTTCGTATAATGGTTTGAATCATAAGCTTCTAAAACAATAAAAACAACAAGCATGAAAAAGCCATGGGTTTAAGATTCAAAAACAAAACCTTGAAGGAAGATGTAACAAAAGAAAAGGGAGAAGTGTCCATGAGAGAGGCAAAAAATGACAGAATAAAACCCTAAAAGAGACAAAAAGTAAAAACAAAAACAAACTTGCAAACATACCCAAAGACTAAAGAAAAAACGTGAAATAATGCTTAAAAAATCACCTAGGGGGTACGATCAAAACTCAAAGGCATGTCAACATGTTAGGGTACTAATATTTCTTGTAAAAAAGACAAGTAAAACTTTCCTTTTTATAGGAAAGTGAAAAATTAATTACCTCGGGTTCGACACATGCGAGTAGTTAGCATTTATCGTCATTGGAAGTTGGATTTCGGAGGTCGATGTGTAGTTTACATGTAAATTGCATGCCAAAATCCAAAGTCTGAAATGATGTTGAGATGCTCAGGGTTTGGAGTTTAAAATTCGAAGTGTAATTTTCATGCAAACAACACTTCAGATTCCAAGTTCCAAAATGGTAGTGGTAAATAACACTTCAAAACCCAGTTTGTAGTTTGCATGCAAATTGCATACGTAGTTCCGATTTCTGGTTCCGAAATGCACTTGGGGTGGGTTTCGGATTTTATAACTCAACATGAATTTTTCACGCAAAAGGCATGTTGAGTTCTGAAATCTAAAATTCGGTGAACAAATGATATTAAGGCAATTTTGAACAAATTTCTTGACAAAATTTAAAAAATGGGTAAGGTAGAAAATTGCAAGAAATTTTTCAAAGCCCTCTTAGCAAGGGAAACTTATAAAGTTAATCGTACCATCTTATTGTTAGTGCAAATTCACAACACCCCCAAATGAGTTATGGATATGCTTTTTTAAGGCAAAGTCATTTGGTGTGATTGCACAACATTGAGCTTTCCCAAAGTGTGGGACCTTTGCAAATGGGGAAAGCTCTCCAGAGAAGGCTGGTTCCTCTTCTTAAACTACCTGCCACAAGCTATTCCAGTGCAGGAAAGCTAATCTAATCCTAATCAAACTTCTAAGGAGACAGGGAGAGAAATAAAAATGGAAAAAATAGAGCCTACACTAAAACAAAGATACACAAGAGAAGGAAAATGTTGAAAATCTATCAAAATTGTACCATGGAAACAAGAGAGAGGTGAGCAATGGAAAGGATGGACAAGTGCATCATAGACCAAAGATAAATTTCACACACACAAAAAATGTTCCAAAACTCCATGAACACAGCTCCAAAACCTACAATGAACATCCAAATATGCGCAAATACCTGCAATGAAGAGAGGTAAGAAGAAAACAACAAAAAAATGAGCAAGGATGGACAAAGTGCATCACAAAACACGTTTTTTATTGCTCTAGAAGTTTGCAAAAAATCATCATTTCACAGGTAAGAGGCAAAAAATGCCATTACAGAGCATGGGAGGAGGTTCAAACTCCATTTTCAACCTTAGGGAAGAAAAGAAGGGAGAGGCAGAGAAGAAGGATGAACAAATTTTTACAAATGAGCCAAAACTGGCTTTTATTGCTCGAAGCAGAATGGAGCCCAGGTGAAAAAAGTATGGGAAAATTGATTTAAAAACTCCAACCAATGACAAGATTCATTAAAATAGCAAGGGAACCCTCAAAAATCCATAACCTTTCTATGCATTGGCCCATGCTGGAGAAGAAAAAGACCCATACTTCATTAATTTTGGTGGTTGGGGGTCATTTTCTGGCATTTTTTCCATGCCAGAGATATTTTCTCATTTTCTCCCATCAAACTCCACCAAAATTCAAAATTGAAGGCTCCATCATGTAGATAATTTCACCATCTTTCCAATGATACCAAGAATCGTGAAAATTTGAGCTCTGGATCAAAAGATATGGCCCTCTGAAGATTTAGGGCAAAAATGGAAAAATTAGGGCAAAATTCAGGTTCGCGGGGTCAAAATTTGAAAATTTTTTCCTCTTTTTTCAAATTGGGAAAATTTCCCAAAAATCTCCACACCTCCACTCCTCTGATGACATGTGGCACCCTCTGGTTGATCCATGGGGTTCAAAATAACATTCTTCTACCCATTTTTCAAAATTGGAAAATTTTCCCAAAAACCCCCCACGGCCCTGACCTCCTTGCCGACGTGGACACATGGCATCTTCTGATTACTGCGGAGATGCAGTTCAATTTTTTAACCTTTGCACTTTTGCAACTTTGGAAAAATTTCCAAAAACCTCCCGAAATGCCCCAACTCCCTCATAGTTGACCGATGACACGTGGCACCTTTTTATTGCTCGGTGGGGATGCGCGTCCCTATTTTTCCTTTGACCCATTTTTGACCAAAAAGCCAAAAAATTGAAAATTTTCCGAACCGGCCGGTTCGCCGTCCATTCTTAACACTTGACACGTGGCATTGTGATTGGTGTCGGGCCTCAAACCAATTTTTTCCCTCCTTTGCAGGCTTTCGGGCCGAGATTTTGACTTTGCAGGTTTTATGCCTAAAAAAGGCTAAGTGCCAAATTTTTTCCCTGGCGTCCCTCTTGGGGCTTACGGGTAAATTTTGTCTTTTGCACTTTTGACCTCCAAAAAACTTAAAATTTTCACTAATGCTTTCATTTCTCTTCGCGGGCCTGCCTAGGGAAAATTTCCCCTCCAAACTTCGCAGAGCCATAACTTGCAAAATACAAGGAGTTAGGAGGACTTCTTTACCTTTCTGGAAAGGGGAAGAAAAATCCTATCTGATGAAGCCATTTCTAGAATCTTTTGAGTGCTTGTAATGTGTGAAAATTGAAGTTGAAGCATAAGGAAGGAAAGAATGAAGGCAAGTTAGCCAAAATAAGCAGGGGGCTCATTTTGGATAACAATTTTGGCGACTCAGAGGGGTCATCTGCCTACTAGATGAATGATCAGTGGCCTTTGAAGCATCCATTGGGCATGGAGTCAAGCTTGATAACCAAATCTGATCTGAACTATGAAAATCTGACCTCTGAGCCACTTAGAAACCCACTAAAACTTGGAGTTGATCTTCACCAAAAGCCACTGAAATGGACTGTGCAAGAGCAACCAAAACAACACCAAACAACTATGTACAAAATTAGAAATCATACATACCCTAAGTGGGATATGTAGAGTGTGCACAAGCACTTCTTTTGCTGAAATCAAACCTACCTACACTACTCTAACCAAGAAGCAAAGGTGGCTCAAACAAACCCTAGTAACTGGTTGTGTAAAATAGCTTCCTTTCTCAAAATGGGCAACCATGCAATTGATTTGGAGCTGATCATGGCTGTTGGATGAGTGGAAAATCAATAAGAAGCTGGTCTTCTACCTAAATTAGCAAGGTGTCAACTAAAAAAAAATTAGATACCTCTTTTAGTTGCTCTGCATTTGGATTGAAGAGGTATTGCCAAGCTGATCCTTGGTACTTTGATAGCTCATCCTCATGCCCAGAAGTAAGCATGACTGGTTTGGCTTCTCCTTTGGCTCCAATGAAGCCAAGTACCTGATTGGGCAAGGTCTGATCCATTTGATATGCCCATAGCTCTGAAATTCAACTCCAAAAATGGAGTCTTCTTGTAGACCTTCTTGGGTGGATGGTGTGGAAGAAGTGGTGAAACTCTCCTATTTTTTCCTTCTTCCTCCAATGAAGAACATGGAAGATTAATATCTCCCAACCCTTGATTCCAAAGAGCTGCTATAAGATGCAGGTGCTGTAATTGAAATTTCTCCTCCATGACAGCAAGTTCTTGTGTTTGGAAGATGGATGATGAAGGAGAAAACAATGTGATTTCAACTGGTTCCTCTCCATCAAAATAGTCCTCCAAATCTGACAGATAAACTACCTCATTGTTGTCCTGCTGCAAATGCTCAACCTCCTCCATGGTGTTCTCTTGATCTACAACTTGATCACCATGGTTTCCTTCATTCTCAAAGATGAAGTTTGAAAGATCAAACTCTTCTCCAACATCAAATCTTGAAGGGGATGAAGTGGGAGGAAGAACTGAAGGTTCTTCTATAGCCTGTTTTGTGTTCAAAGCTCTTGGACCTCCATTTTTCTCCTCCACAGCTAGAATGTGCTCCTCTTCCCTTTGGATTTGGAGCAGCTTCTCCTTCCTCTGCTTCTTAAAGACAATATTTCTCTTGAATGACCTCTTCCTCTAGCATGAAGTTTGAAAAATCAAACTCTTTAATCTACTGCTCTAGAGGACAAGTTGGGAATGCAAGATCTTCTTCAGAGCTCCTCTTCCATGGCTAATTGTGCAACTTGAATTGGATCAGCATTTTCTTCAAGCAGAGTGCCAACATGGACACTACATTCTGAGCAAACTTGATTACTGATACTTCTTTTTTCTCTTCTTCTGCTGCAATAAAATCAGCCTTGGCCACCACTTGATTCTTCAATTCTTGGCCTCCTTTATAGGCTTAACTAGCAAGGGGATCTTTGTTATCCCAAATTTGGAGCCCAACTCTTCAAGTTGTTTGTTATTTCTTTTTGTTGGGCTCCACTTCTTGTTGTCCTTGACTGAGAATTCTGATTTTATTTTCCCAACATGGATTTGGGAACATGCAAGAGGAGTGATGGGTTGGAATTCAACCAGTTTTGTAATTATTTGTGGTGGTGGAGGATGAAACTTCTTGGGAGTGGAAGGTTCTTGTTTAGCTCTTGTGGAGGGGATGACTGTTTGGAAGGGAAAAGGACAGAAGAATTGAGATGAGGTGGAAGACTAGGGGATGGAGAAATAGAATCAAATCTTGGGGAAAAATTCAATGGGAAACTTGGAAATTGAATTCAAAATTGAGATGGTGCTACTTGAGGAGTGGAAAGAGAAAAACCAGATATGGTGTAGAACTTACCCATTGACAAGGTTGCTCAGCACCAAATTCATAGGCCTCTATCTCTACTGTCCATTGTGCAAGTTGGGGCAGCATCTCAATCATGAAGTCCAACTTCTCCTGAGGGATGAAGTGTCTTGGAAAAGGGCCAACCCATGGAAAAGGTGCCCTGCAACCAATTTTGAAAGCCTCCATTTGGGCTTGAGCTCTTGATTGCACCATGCCAATCTCCATTTTTTGGATCTTCTCCAACAGACCACCATCTTTCATTTGATTGTCTTCATTGTATGCATAACCCTACTCTTTGAAAGCTCCATAGCCAAACTGATTTTGGCACTCTTGATCATAAGGGTAGGCATGCTGGTTTTGAATTTGTTCAAAATGCTGAATTTGAAGGAGTTATAAAACATGTTGGAGGTGGAATGTACTGCTGCTGCTGTTGAATGTGAATTCCATGATGGAAATGAAGTCATCATTACACAACTTCATGGAATGAAAGAATAACGAAGATGGAAAGGAATAATGAATGAAAAATGAATGAAAATGAATGGAAAGAGGGTCTGCAACTTCAGAGATGGGTTGTTGACCATATGGAGTCACCAGATGTGTTTGCAATGCCTCCAAAGGCTGAAATCTTCATAGGAACACACCAACCTACAAAAATGAAGTGGAAGACCTCTAAGGTCCCACCAGGTGTGCCAAAACTATTAGTGTAAATTCACAGCACCCCCAAATGCGTGATGGATATGATTTTCTAAGGCAATGTCATTTGGTGTGAATGCACAACATTGAGATTTCCCAAAGTGTGGGACCTTTGCAAATGGGGAAAGCTCTCCAGAGAAGGCTGGTTCCTCTTCCTAAACTACCTGCCACAAGCTATTCTAGTGCAGGAAAGCTAATCTAATCCTAATCTAACTTCCAAGGAGACAGGGAGAGAAAGAAATTGGAAAAAATAGAGCCTACACTAAAACGGTGATACACCAGAGAAGGAAAATGTTGATCATCTATCAAAACTTCCATGGAACAAGAAGAGGTGAGCAATGGAAAGGATGGACAAGTGCATCACAGACCAAAGATGGATTTCACACAAAAAATGTTCCAAAACTCCATGAACACAGCTCCAAAACCTGCAATGAACATCCAAACATGCACAAATACCTACAATGAAGAGAGGAAAGAAGAAAACAACCAAAAAATGAGCAAGGATGGACAAATGCATCACAAAACATGTTTTTTATTGCTCTAGAAGTTTACACAGAATCATCATTTCATGGGTAAGAGGAAAAAATGCCATTACAGAGCAGGGGAGGAGGTTCAAACTCCATTTTCGACCCTGGGGAAGAAAAGAAGGGAGAGGCAGAGAAGAAGGATGAACAAATTTTTACAAATGAGCCAAAACTGGCTTTTATCGCTCGAACAGAATGAAGAAAGGTGAAAAAATGCGGGCAAATCGATTTAAAACTCCAACCACCAACAAGATCCATTAAATTAGCTTAAGGGTTCCCATGAAAAATCCCATACTTTTCATTGTACATTTCCATCATAGAGCAAGAAAGAGAGGCCCATACTTCATTACTTTTGATGGTTGGGGTCGTTTCTGCATTTTTTCCTGTGCCAGAGACATTTTCCCATTTTTCTCCCATAAAATTCTATCAAAATTTAAAATTGAAGTGTCCATGGTGTGGAGAATTTCACCAGTTTTCCATTGATACCAAAATCGAGAAAATCCGAGCTCTGGTGCGAAAGATATGGCCCTCTGAAGATTTAGGGAAAAAATGGTGAAATTAGGGCAAAATTCAGGTTCGCAGGCCGAAATTTGAACTTTTTCCTCTTTTTTCAAATTGGGAAAATTTTCCAAAAAATCTCCACACCCCACTCCTCTGATGACACGTGGTGCACCCTCTGGTTGATCTGGCTTCAAAATGACATTCTACCCCTTTTCACAAAATTGGGAATTTTCCCAAAATTCTCCGCGGCCCCGCCGCTCCAAGACATGTGGCATCATCTGATCTACTGTGGAGATGCGGTTCAACTTTTTACCTTTGCACACTTTGACCACTTTGGAAAAATTTCCAAAATCCTCCTGATAGTTCACCCTAACTCCCACCACATGACTGGACATGTGGCATCTTTTTCTTAGCTCGGTGGAGATGCGCTCCTATTTTTCCTTTGATGCATTTTGACCAAAAAGGCCAAAAAACTTGAAGTTCCTTCCGACCCCTGCGTTGCTTCCAACATAGACTCTTGACATGTGGCGCATCATGACACATTGGCTGTGGGGCTTAACCAATTATTCTTCATTCTCCTTGTGGGAATTTTACGGGGCCTGGATTTTCCTTTGAGTTTTTTCACCAAAAGGCTAAGTGCTGAAAAAATCTCTTCCGCAGGTCCCCGCCTTGGCAAATTTCCTCCCTCCAAACTCCACTGAGCCATAACTAACCTGCAAAAAATACAAGGAGTTAGGAGGACTTCCTTACCTTTCTAATAAAGGGGAAGAAAAATCTCTATCTGATGAAGCCATTTCTAGAATATTTTGAGTTTCTTGCAATGTGTGAAAATTGAAGTTGAAACAGAAGGAAGGATAGAATGAAGGCAAGTTAGCCAAAATAAGTAGGGGCTCATTTTGGATAACAATTTTGGTGACTCAGAGGGTCATCTTCCTGCTAGGTGAAAGATCAGTGGCCTTTGAAGCATCCATTGGGCATGGAGTCAAACTTGATAACCAATTCCAATCTGAACCATGAAAATCTGACCTCTGAGCCACTTGGAAACCCACTGAAACTTGGAGTTGATCTTCACCAAAATCCACTGAAATGCACTGTGCAAGAGCAACCAAAACAACACCAAACAACTATGTACAAAAATTAGAAATCATACATACCCCAAGTGGGATATGTGGAGTGTGCACAAGCACTTCTTCTGCTAAAAGAAAACCTACCTACACTACTCTAACTAGAAGCAAAGGTGGCTAAACAAACCCTACAACTGGTTGTGCAAAATAGCTTCCTTTCCTCAAAATGGGTAGCCATGCAAATGATTTGGAGCTGATCATGGCTGTTAGGATGAGTGGAAAATCAACAAGAAGTTGGTCTTCTACCCAAATTAGCAAGGTGTCAACTAAAAAAAAATTAGATACCTCTTTTAGTTGCTCTGCATTTGGATTGAAGAGGTATGCCAGCTGATCCTTGGTGCTTTGCATATCATCCTCATGCTTAGAAGCAAGCATGACTGGTTGTGGCTTCTCCTTTGGCTCCAATGAAGCCAAGTACCTGATTGGGCAAGGTATGATCCATTTGATATGCCCATAGCTCTGAAATTCAACTCCAAAAATGGAGTCTTCTTGTGGACCTTCTTGGGTGGATGGTGTGGAAGAAATGGTGAAACTCTTTTGTCCTCTTTCTCTTCTTCCTCCAATGAAGAACATGGAAGATTAATATCTCCAACCTTGATTCCAAAGAGCTGCTATAAAATGTAGGTGCTTGCAATTGAATGCTCTCCTTCATGGCAGCAGGTTCTTGTGTTTGGAAGATGGATGATGAAGGAGAAAACAATGTGATTTCAACTGGTTCCTCTTCATCAAAACAGTCCTCTAAATCTGACAGATAAACTGCCTCATTGCTGTCCTACTGCAAATGCTCAACCTCTTCCATGGTGTTCTCTTGATCTGCAACTTGCTCACCATGGTTTCCTTCATTCTCAAAGATGAAGTTTGAAAGATCAAACTCTTCTCCAACATCAAAGCTTGAAGAGATGAAGTGGAAGGAAGAACTGAAGGTTCTTCTATAGCCTGTTTTGTGTTCAAAGCTCTTGGACCTGCATTTTTCTCCTCCACAGCTGGAATGTGCTCCTCTTCTTTTGGATTTGGAGCAGCTTCTCCTTCCTCTACTGCTTGAAGACAATATTTCTCTTGAATGACCTCTTCCTCTAGCATGAAGTTTGAAAAATCAAACTCTTCAATCTACTGCTCTAGAGGACAAGTTGGGGCTGCAAGATCTTTTTTAGAGCTTTCCTCTTCCATGGCTGATTGTGCAACTTCTATTGGATTAGAATCTTCTTCCAGCAGAGTGCAAACATGGACACTACACTCTGAGAAACTCGATGATTTATCTTCTTGCTTCTCCGCTACTATAAAATATGCCTTGGCCACCACTTGTTCTTCAATTCTAACCTCCTTTGTAGGCTTAACTAGCAAGGGGATCTTTGTTATCCCAAATTTGGCAGGCCAAACCTTTAGATTGTCCATCATTTATTTTTTGTTGGGCTCCACTTCTTGTTTTCCTTGACTAATTTTCTGATTTCAATTTCCCAACATGGATTTGGGAACATCAGAGGAGTGATGGGTTGGAATTCAACAAGTTCTACAATTATTTGTGGTGGTGGACAAGATGAAACTTCTTGTTTCCTTGGAGTGGAAGGTGTTTATTTTAGCTCTTGTGGAGGGGATGACTGTTTGGAAGGGAAAAGGACAGAAGAATTGAGATGAGGTGGAAGACTAGGGGATGGAGAAATGAAATCAACACTTAGGGTAGCATGGTCTGGATTTGGAATTTGGCATTAAAAATGAGATGGTGCTGCTTAAGGAATGGAAAGAGAAAACCAGATGATGGTGTAGAACTTACCCATTGACAAGGTTTCTCAGCACCAAATTCATAGGCCTCTATCTCTACTAGTTCATTGTGCAAGTTGGGGCAGCATCTCAATCATGAAGTCTAGCTTCTCCTGAGGGCTGAAGTGTCTTGGAAAAGGGCCTCCCCATGGACAAGGTGCGCCTACAACCAATTCTGAAAGCCTCCATTTGAGTTGTTGCTCTTGATTGCACCATGCCAATCTCCATCTTTTGGATCTTCTCCAATAGAAACATCTTGCATTTGATTATCTTCATTGTATGCATACCCTAGGCTTGATATGCTTCATAGCCAAACTGATTTTGGCATTTGATCATATGGGTAGGCATGCTGATTTTGAATTTGATCAAAATGCTGATTTGAAGGATTTTTAAAACATGTTGGAGGTGGAATGTACTTGCTGCTGTTGTAAATGTGAATTCCATGATGGAAATGAAGTCATGATTGCACAACTTCATGGAATGGAAGAAGATGGAAGAGATGGAAGGAAGAATGGATGAAAAATGAATGAAAATGAATGGAAAGAGGGTCTGTAACTTCTGAGATGGGTTGTTGAAAGATGGAGTCACCAGATGTGTTTGAAATTCCTCCAAAGGCTGAAATTCCTTCATAGGAACACACCAACTTAAAAAATGAAGTGGAAGACCTCTTCAGGTCCCACCGGGCATGCCAAAACTATTAGTGAAAATTCATAGCACCCCCCAAATGAGTTATGGATCTACTTTTCTAAGGAAAATTGTTTGGTGTGATTGCACAACATTGAGCTTTCCCAAAGTGTGGGACCTTTGCAAATGGGGAAAGCTCTCTAAAGAAGGCTGGTTTCCTCTTCATAAACTACCTAAAACAAGCTATTCCAGTGCAGACAAGCTAATCTAATCCTAATCTAACTTCCAAGGAGATAGGGAGAGAAAGAAAACTAGAAAAAACATAAGCCTACACTAAAACGGTGATACACCAGAGAAGGAAAATGTTGATTGATCTATCAAAACTATAATGAACAAGAAGAGGTGAGCAATGGAAAGGATGGACAAGTGCACAACAGACCAAAGATGGATTTCACATACAAAAATGTTCCAAAACTCCATGAACACAGCTCCAAAACCTGCAATGAACATCCAAACATGCACAAATACCTGCAATGAAGAGAGGCAAGAAGAAAACAACCAAAAATGAGCAAGGATGGACAAATGCATCACAAAACACGTTTTTTTTGCTCTAGAAGTTTGCACAGAATCATCATTTCATGGGTAAGAGGAAAAAATTCCATTACAGAGCAAGGGGAGGAGGTTCAAACTCCATTTTCAACCCTGGGGAAGAAAAGAAGGGAGAGGCAGAGAAGAATGATGAACAACTTTTTACAAATGAGCCAAAACTGGCTTTTATCACTCGAACAGAATGAAGAAAGGTGAAAAAACATGGGAAAATTGATTTGACATCTCCAACCACCAACAAGATTCATTTAATTGGCCTACAAAATGATGGGTTCCCATGAAAAATTCCATACTTCATGTACATTGGCTTTGCTATAGAAAGAAAGAGGCCCATACTTCATTAATTTTGGTGGTTGGGGTCGTTTCTGGCAACGATTTTTCATGCCAGAGACATTTTCCCATTTTTCTCCCACTCAAAATCCATCAAAATTCAAAATTAAGGGATCCATCATGTGTGGAGAATTTTACCATCTTTCCAATGATACCAAAATCATGAAAATCTGAGCTCTGGTGCGAAAGATATGCCCCTCTGAAGATTTAGGGAAAAAATGGTGAAATTAGGCAAAAATCGGGTTCGCAGGCCGAAATTTGAACTTTTTCCCTCTTTTTTCAAATTGGGAAAATTTCCCAAAAAATCTCCTTATGCCCCCCCTTCTATGACATGTGGTAAGCTCTGGTTGATCTGCGACCTTCAAAAATTTTTGCCATTTTCCCAAAATTGGGAAATTTTCCCAAAAACTCTGATGGCCCCGCTGACACTCCAATGACACGTGGCATCTTTTGATTCTGCTTGTGGAGATGTGGTTCAACTTTTCCCTTTGCAGTTTCACCACTTTGGAAAAAATTCCAAATCCTCCTAACACCTTTACTCCCTGCTGATGAATGGACACGGTGGCATCTTTTATTAGCTCGGTGGGGATGCAATCTCTTATTTCTTTCCTTTGACGCATTTTGACCAAAAAAGACAAAAATACTTCAAGTTTCACCTGACCCCCACCGCTCGACGTAGAATTGACACATGGCACATCCTGACTAGGTGTGGGCCTCAAACAATTTTTCCTCTGTTCGCGGGCTTTTGGCCGAAATTTTCCTTTGAGTTTTTAGCTAAAAGGCTAAGTGCCAAATTTCTCTTTCCTCTATCACAGCCTTGGCAACATTTTCCATTGGCAATAATGCAGCCCTACTTCGCTTCCTGTCCAGGGAAAATTTCCCCTCCAAACAATGCAGAGCAATAGCTCAAAAAATACAAGGAGTTAGGAGGAGAAGAAAAATCCTATCTAATGAAGCCATTTCTAGAAGCTTTTGAGTGCTTGTAATGCGTGAAAATTGAAGTTGAAGCACAAGGAAGGAAAGAATGAAGGCAAGTTAGCCAAAATAAATAGGGGGCTCATTTTTTATAACAATTTTGGCAAATCAGAGGGGTCATATGCCTACTAGATGAATGATCAAAATGGCCTTTGAAGCATCCATTAACACCATGGAGTCAAGCCTGATAACTAACTCTGATCTGAACTATGAAAATCTGACCTCTGAGCCACTTAGAAACCCACTAAAACTTGGAGTTGATCTTCACCAAAAGCCACTGAAATGGACTGTGCAAGAGCAAAAAAACAACACCAAAAACTATGTACAAAATTAGAAATCATACATACCCCAATCAGATTGCATTTAGTGTGCAAAAGCACTTCTTCTGCTGAAAGCAAACCTACCTACACTACTCTAACCAAGAGCAAAGGAAGCTCAAACAAAGCCTAGAACTGGTTGTGCAAAATAGCTTCCTTTCCTCAAAATTGGCAGCCATGCAAATGATTTGGAGCTGATCATGGCTGTTAGGATGAGTGGAAAATCAACAAGAAGCTGGTCTTCTACCCAAATTAGCAAGGTGTCAACTAAAAAAAAATTAGATACCTCTTTTAGTTGCTCTGCATTTGGATTGAAGAGGTATGCCAGCTGATCCTTGGTGCTTTGCATATCATCCTCATGCCCTGAAATGGACATGACCAAATTTGGCTTCTCATTTGGCTCCAATGAAGCCAAGTACCTGATTGGGCAAGGTATGGTCCGTTTGATATGCCCATAGCTATGAAACTCAACTCCAAAAATGGAGTCTTCTTGTAGACCTTCTTGGGTGAATGGTGTGGAAGAAGTGGTGAAACCCTTCTCCTCTTTTCATTCCTCTTCTAGTGAAGAACATGGAAGATTAATATCTCCCAACCTTGATTCCAAAGAGCTGTTATAAGATGCAAGGTGCTGCAATTGAAAGTTATCCTCCATGACAACAGGTTCTTGTGTTTGGAAGATGGATGATGAAGGAGAAAACAATGTGATTTCAACTGGTTCCTCTTCATCAAAATAGTCCTCTAAATCTGACAGATAAACTGCCTCATTGCTGTCCTACTGTAAATGCTCAACCTCTTCCATGGTGTTCTATTGATCTGCAACTTAAATCACCATGGTTTCCTTCACTCTTAAACATGAAGTTTGAAAGATCAAACTCTTCTCCAACATCAAATCTTGAAGGGGATGAAGTGGGAGGAAGAACTGGAGGTTCTTCTATAGCCTGTCTTGTGTTCAAAGCTCTTGGACTTGCATTTTTCTCCTCCACAGATGGAATGTGCTCCTCTTATTTTGAATTTGGAGCAGCTTCTCCTTCCTCTGCTGCTTGAAGACAATCTTTCTCTTGAATGACCTCTTCCTCTAGCATGAATTTTGAAAAATCAAACTCTTCAATCTACTGCTCTAGAGGACAAGTTGGGACTGCACGATCTTCTTCAGAGATATCCTCTTCCATGGTTGATTGTACAATTGCTATTGGATCAACATCTTCTTCCAGCAGAGTGCCAACATGGACACTACACTCTGAGAAATTTGATAACTGATCTTCTTGCTTCTCTTCTGCTATAAAATAAGCCTTTTCCACCACTTGTTCTTCAACTATAACCACCTCTGTAGGCTTAACCAACAAGGGGATCTTTGAAATCCCAAATATGGCAGGCCAACCCTTCAGATTGTTTGTCATTTCTTTTCTGTTGGGCTCCACTTCTTGTTGTCCTTGACTGATTTTCTGATTTTCATTTTCCCAACATGGATTTGGGAACATCAGAGGAGTGATGGGTTGGAATTCAACCGGTTTTACAATTATTTGTGGTGGTGGAAGAGATGAAACTATTTTCCTTGGAGTGGAAGGTATTTCTTGTATCTCTTTGGAGGGAATGACTGTTTGGAAGGGAAAAGGACAGAAGAATTGAGATGAGGTGGAATACTAGGAGATGGAGAAATGAAATCAACACCTAGGGTAGTATGGTCTGGATTTGGAATTTGGCATTCAAAATGAGATGGTGCTTCTTGAGGAATGGAAAGAGGAAAACCAGATGATGGTGTAGAAATTACCCATTGACAAGGTTTCTCAACACCAAATTCATAGGCCTCTATCTCTACTATCCATTGTGCAAGTTGGGGCAGCGTCTCAATCATGAAGTTTAGCTTCTCCTGACGGATGAAGTGTCTTGGAAAAGGGCCAACCCATGGAAAAGATGCCTTGCAACCAATTTTGAAAGCCTCCATTTGGGATTGAACTCTTGATTGCACCATGCCAATCTCCATTTTTTGGATCTTCTCCAACATACCAACATCTTTCATTTGATTGTCTTCATTGTATGCATACCCCTTCTCTTGGAAAGCTCCATAGCCAAACTGATTTTGGCACTCTTGATCATAAGGGTAGGCATGCTGATTTTGAATTTGTTCAAAATGCTTATTTGGGGGATTTGTAAAACATATTGGAGGTGGAATGTACTGCTGCTGCTGTGAATGTGAATTACATGATGGAAATGAAGTCATGATTGCACAACTTCATGGAATGGAAGAAGATGGAAGAGATGGAAAGAAGAATGGATGAAAAATGAATGAAAATGAATGGAAAGAGGGTCTGCAACTTCTGTGATGGGTTGTTGACCAGATGGAGTCGCCGGATGTGCTTGAGAATGCCTCCAAAGGCTGAAATATTCATAGGAACACACCAACTTGTAAAATATGAAGTGGAAGACCTCTAAGGTCCCACCGGGCGTGCCAAAACTGTTAGTGCAAATTCACAGCACCCCCAAATGAGTTATGGATCTACTTTTCTAAGGAAAAGTCATTTGGTGTGATTACACAACATTGAGCTCTCCCAAAGTGTGGGACCTATGCAAATGGGGAAAGCTCTCCAGAGAAGGCTGGTTCCTCTTCCTAAACTACCTACCACAAGCTATTCTAGTGCAGACAAGCTAATCTAACCTATTCTAACTTCTAAGGAGATAGGGAGAGAAAGAAAACTAGAAAAAACAAAGCCTACACTAAAATGGTGATACACCAGAGAAGGAAAGTGTTGATTATCTATCAAAACTGTAATGGAACAAGAAGAGGTGAGCAATGGAAAGGATGGACAAGTGCACAACAAACCAAAGATGGATTTCACATAAAAAAATGTTCCAAAACTCCATGAACACAGCTCCAAAACCTGCAATGAACATCCAAACATGCACAAATACCAACAATGAAGAGAGGCAAGAAGAAAACAACCAAAAAACGAGCAAGGATGGACAAATGCATCACAAAACATGTTTTTTTATTGCTCCAAAAATTTGCACAGAATCATCATTTCATGGGTAAGAGGAAAAATTCCATTACAAAGTAGGGGAGGAGGTTCAAACTCCATTTTCAACCTTGGGGAAGAAAAGAAGGGAGAGGAAGAGAAGAAGGATGAACAACTTTTTACAAATGAGCCAAAACTGGCTTTTATCACTCGAACAAAATGAAGAAAGGTGAAAAACATGGGAAAATCGATTTTAAAACTCCAACCAATGACAAGATTCATTAAAACAGCAAGGGCACCCTCAAAAATTCATTTTTCGATGAATTCAGCCATGCTGAAGAAGAAATAGATGCCATACTTCATCAATTTTACTTGTTGGGGGTCAGTTCTACATTTTTTCCTGTGCCAGAGACAGTTTCCCATTTTTCTTTCATCAAACTCTGTCAAAATTTGAAATTGAAGGGTCCACTATGTGAAGAATTTTACCAGCTTTCCAATGATACCAAAATCGTGAAAATCAAGCTTTGATTTGAAAGATATGTCCCTTTGAAGATTTAGGGCAAAAATGGCAAAATTAGGGAAAAAATTGGGTTCGCGGGCCGAAATTTGAACTCTTTGCCTCTTTTTTCAAATTGGGAAATTTTTCGAAAAATTCTCCGTGCCTCGCTCCTCCAATGACACGTGGCACCCTCTGGTTGATCCATGGCCTTCAAAATCACATTCTGCCCCTTTGCGCAAAATTGGGAAATTTTCCCAAAATTCTCCACAGCCCCACTGCTCCGAGACACGTGGCATCTTCTGATCTGCTGCAGAGATGCAGTTCCATTTTTTACCTTTGCACCTTTCACCACTTTGGAAAAAATTCCAAAATCCTCTCGACCCCCTTACTCTCGCTAATGAATGGACACGTGGCGCCTTTTTATTGCTCGGTGGGGATGCGCTTCTATTCTTTTCCTTTGACACATTTTGACAAAACGCCAAAAAACTTGAAGTCCTTCTGCCCCTGTCGCTCCGCCCTAACACGTGGCGCATCCTGACTAGGCGCGGGCCTCAAACAATATATTTTCCTTTGCGGGATTTCGGGCCGAGATTTTACCTTTGAGGTTTTAGCAAAAAATGCTAAGTTCCAAAAATTTTCCCGTGGGTCTGCATTGGCAACTTTTTCTTGGAAAAAATGCTTCCTTTCCTCTGTGGGCCCACCCAGGCAAAATTTCCCCTCCAAACCTTGCCGAGCCATAACTCAAAAAATACAAGGAGTTAGGAGGACTAGTAGTTTGGCTAACATCCATGTATTATGTAAGTGTTATCCAAAATTACCCCCCTGCTTATTTTGGCTAACTTGCCATAAAAATATAAGTGGACTAGTAGTAGGGTTTTTTAGCTCCACTTGATTAGGAGGTTGCATGCTTACAAATTTTTATTGCAAAGAGTGAATGAGGGAATATTTTATTGAAATGAGGCAATGCAAAAGGGAATTTTGTTTTAACAATTTCATGTTTTTTTCCTGCAAGTTAAAAATGGAAGCCATAATTATGAAAAACTAGAATTTTTAGCAAGTTTTTATGTGAGGGGGTTCCTCCTACTAAACCAAACCTCACCCCCCAGTATTCAACTCTTGGAAGAAGGTATTCCATGAAAATAGAGTGCACCCTAAAAGTACTATACAATGGGCTGGGGAACAGGGGTCTTGGAATGAAAACCCCTATTGGGGTCAAGGGGCAACACTCCTGACAACATGCACAAATTTACCCCTTAATCGACCTTTGAAATGGCCCAAAAAATCATTTTTTGACCCAAATAACTTTAAAAATAACCCTCCTTAAATTGCTTAGAATCATGCAATTTTTTACAATTTTGGGTTCTTTTAAATTATAAATTGTCTCTTTTGTAAAATGGGATCCCGTGAACTCAATCAAGGAGCTTAGAGAGCTAAGCGACATGGGTAATGGGTGTCATACAAACCTTGTTCTAAACTTGTGAACACTCACTTACCATCTAAACTCCTACGCCACTATGCCACATAAAACCACTTTAAAAGTACTATTAGAGGAAATACAATTTATGTTTTTTGTCTTTGAGGAAGACAATTAAAAAATAAGGTTTTTCATAGAGCCTTAAATAGATCTTAGGGAATAAACCCAAAAATCCTTTTTGAATCAATTGATATATAGGGCACCACAAATAATAGTTGGAGCGTATGCCAAACATCGAGCACATGTGGATAAGGGTCGATTCGTACCAAGTGAAAAGGAAATCCAATCTAAGGTTTGCAAGTAGAGGAGTCCAAATCATGAGGTGAGCAAAGGAATGCATGAAGAGGATTTGAGTCGAGTCAATTAGAAAGAGTTTGAGATGACCAACAAATGTGTGGCATTCAACTCTCCTGTATGTGCAAAAAAACATCTACTAATCTGATTCCTTTATCACCTAATTCTCAAATTACTTAGTTAACATTTATAATTTTACTTATTTAACTTTACATGTGCCTTAATAAGTAGTATGCATACTTATTAGACCTAGTTTCTACTACAACTAGATTGGAAAATTTGATTCGTCCATTTCTTATTGAATGAAGAACAAGGATTTGTATTCTTCATTCTATTTTCCTTCAAAACATCCTTCTCACCTTGTGTCAAAGCATTATATATAGCCTGGTCTCTAAGCTCAAAGAATTCATTATTAACTAAATCCCAAACCTCATGAAAGAAAAATAAATTTTGCATCTCAATACTTTAAAGTTCATAATTTTCCCCATTAAACAGAGGAATTTGAGGTTGAATGAGATTGTTGCTCACACTAACCATGTTGAAATAATTCTTTACACTAGTTGTACTACCAATTTGATGTGAATTTAGTGTGTGCACTATGCGCTTAACTTTACAAACACTTGAACTTAAAAAAAAAGAATGAAGAAATACACAATAAAATTAAAATCAGGGAACAAACAGATAATACAAACAGTTTTATTGCATAAATAAGTTGTAACTCTACAATTTCTATTTTTCTCGATAACACTTGATCTATCACCAAATACAATATTTATCTATTTATCTACATTATTTTCTCGATATATATAGAATTATCATATCAAAATAAATGCATATATAGTGAATACAAAATATGTGCATCAGTCAACCCATGCAAAACATGTGCATTAGTCAATCCATAACTGGTTAGTCAGTGTACAATTACCATGTAAAATTTGTCAACTAGTCAACCCACAATTATTATATATGCATATATGTAAACATCAGAAAAAAAGTTGTTTGTTGTTCGGCCATAACTATAATAGTTAAACATATATTTTATCAAAAAAAGACATGAATTTGAACGGGTTTGAAAGAAAGAGTTCAATAGGTGGATTTTTACCACCCCATTAATATATATTGTTTGTATTTGTCTATATATTAATAGCTAGATAATATTGATGATGTTGTTATTGATATTTAATTTATATAATAATAGAGAGATAAATATAACCCGTACACTTTAGATCTTATCAATATTAAAAAATAGAATACATAGGTAATATTTTATATAAAATTTACGTTAAAGTCGATTTGTGTAATTATAAAATTATATGTTTAAACAAGTACACAATTATATAATTATTTATTAAATAAACCAAAACTAACATTGATATTACATATATGGCTTGAAGGGATGGCCTTAGCCACTCAATGTGCTATGGTGACGATATAATTTATGTAGAGATCTTTAAACGATAAATGATTGTCTCAGGCATGTTGGGTAACATTTGGGACACGGTAAATAAAACTTGAATTCATGAATATAAAAGACATTTTGAACACACACACACACACACACACACACAAAGATATTGATATATAAAATGATGAAAAGGATAAGGAGAAGTAATTAAAAATAAAAAATAAATCCATTGTTGAAAACCATGTCTGACTGTGTAAAAATATAACTGTATTCACTTAGAATTTGGAGTCAATTTGGTACCTCTTCGTTGAAACCGTTGACATAACGTACAATACCTCCACCACAAGTTGAAGGGGGTTGATTCTTGAGAATGTAAAGATTTTTACTCATTTGAAGAATTCCAGGTGTCTTAGGACCTCCAATAAATTTCTGAGGGCTCACATAAATTGCATCATACCCTTCCATCTCACCACTTTGCATGTCTGTTTTAGTGTATGGTCCACTGCATTGTACAGAGTAAAGGTTATTAGTCATGTCTCTTTCTTCATTATCTTAGCATATATAAAGGACCATTTTGTTAGGTTATGGAGCTTTTTTTCATGTGTGAAAGTGTTGAAGACTATACAATAAGAGAGACTGTACACTTTTCATGTATCCTCGCCAGACCCCGATCAGGGGTCTGGGGGTGCAGCCCCTGAATTTTTTTTTTAGGCATAAATTTTTTTGGCCTTGAAAAAATGCACCCGACATATCGGGAAACGTGCTCTTCTCATATGGGGGAGATTTTTGACCCATAGGTTTATGGGACGGGTTTTTCCCATGGTTTTGATACCCACGGTTTTGTAAAACTGCTTAAGCAGTTGTCTATTTATATGGTTTTATGCATATGATAGATACATGAAGAACATTGTAGATGTGTTTTGAATTAGGCTATGAATTCTATAGAGTTTGTTGAGCATAGCTCCAAACGGATCTGGGTATTGTATTAAGAGAGCGGTGGCTTGTAATAAAATCTGAGAAAGTGATTCTTGGTGGACATAGCCCAAATCAGGTGAACCACATTGAATACTATCTCCTTGTGTTGTGTTATTATTATTTTACACTTTTATTTCAGATCTGTAATAATTTTTGCATATTAGTTTCTATTGTTGTGATTCTATGAGGGATTATTCTGCATATTTTATCCCTTATTTCCTTACAATTGGTATCAGAGCTTGGTTTGGTTTGCTGAAGTGTTGAATCACAGGGAATTTTTTTAGCTTGAGTGGGAGCTATGGCAGATGATGGAATATCTAGGGTTGATAAATTCAACGGGCAGAATTTCAGTCTTTGGAAGATGCAAATGGAAGATTACCTTTATCAGAAGGATCTTTATACTCCATTGTCTGAGAAGGTGAACAAACCCTCGAGTATGACAGATGCGGAATGGGATTTGTTGGATCAGAAGGCACTTGGAATGATTTGGCTGTGTCTTGCATCTTCGGTATTATTTAATGTTTCAAAGGAAAAGACGACAAAAGATCTAATGGATGCATTAGGGAAGCTGTATGAAAAAACCTCTACCTATAACAAGATATTTTTAATGAAAAAGTTGTTTAATATAAAGATGTCTGAGAATAGTTCAATAGCAGACCATTTAAATTATTTCAATACGGTTTTGAATATGCTAGCTTCGGTTACAATAGAATTTGATGAAGAAGTTAGGGCTTTATTAATTCTGTGCTCTTTACCTAAAAGTTTGAATAGCTTGGTAATGGCGGTAAGCAACTCGGTTCCAGCTAACTCGAAGTTGAAGTTTGAGGATGTTGTAGGGGTGATTCTAAGCGAGGAAATGCGAAGAAAAAGCTCTGGGGAATATTCTATTTCAGGGAATGCTTTGACAGTGGAAACTAGAGGGAGACAGAAGAATAGAGGAAACTGTGGAAAATCAAAAGATCGGGCAAGGTCAAAATCCAAGAACAAGATTGTATGCTGGAATTGTGGAAAGCCTGTGCATGCAAAGAAGGACTGTTGGGAGCTTCAGGATAAGAAGAAACAACAAGAAGAAAACAAGGAGGCAAATGTGGCAACGGGTAATGTATGTCAGGATGCTTTGATTCTTTCTTTGCACAATATTACTAAATCTTGGGTTTTAGATTCAGGGGCTTCTTTCCATGCTTCTCCACATAGGCATTATTTTGTTGATTATGTTAAAGGAGATTTTGGGCATATTTTTCTTGGTGATGATGAGCCTTGTAGCATAGTTGTAAAAGGTCTTGTTCAAGATAAGATGTAGAATGGGAATACTTGGCTATTGAAGGATGTTAGACATGTGCCTACATTAAGACAAAATTTGATATCGGCAGGGCAGTTGGGAAGTGATGGTTGTACTATGATATTTACAGCGACACTCTTGGAAGGTTACCAAGGGTGCTCTTGTGGTGGAAAGAGGTAAGAAGGTTGGAACCTTGTATTTAACCACTTATAGCACTAATGTTTGTAATCTTGTGGCTTCAGAAGTAGATAAAACATTGTGACACTATAGGCTCGGTCATATGAGCCATAAGGGCATAGAGATCATAAAGAAGGATTTTCCCGGATATACAGAAACAAGTTTGGAGTTCTGTGAGGACTGCATATATGGGAAACAGAAGCGAGTAAGGTTTCTCAAGGTTGGTGTTAGGATAAAATATTATTATCCTAAATATTAATTATGCATAGTTCTGTTATTTAATTAATTTTATTAATTAAATAATGATAGTATTTTGTTATATGGTTAATCAACCATATTTGTCTTTTATACATACTGTTATATTGTTTTAAACAATATATATTTTTTTATCTAATTACTACTTCCCGGATGTTATTGGAAGCTTATTCATTTTGGCATTTGGTTGCACCTGTGTAAATTATTCTCCTATGTGTATTTGGCTGTGCAATATCTATAAATATTGCAGCCCATTCTCTGTAATGGTTGATTGATTGAGATTAATAAAGTGATCAGGCTTCCGTCCCTGTTTTTCAATCATCATTTGGTACCAGAGCGAGAATCTGGACCTGTAGAGGTGTGGAAGAGAGAGAAGCAGAGAGAGAGAGAGGAGATTGGAGAAGTGTTTGCAGCATTTGAGAGCCTGTGTAGCCTCGTGCAAACTCCCAGCCCCATCCCTGCCTCCCCCACAACCTCCTGTTCCTTCTAGGTGCTTGGAAGGCAAATTTTTTTTTGCACTAGTGCTGGTTGCACCAGGCAAAATTTGCTGTAGGTATTGAAAATAATAATAATAATTTTTTTTCCCAATAAGGGTTTTGTTTCTACATTTGGTCTCTACTGTATTTCGAAGCTTTTTTGCTTGTTTTGGAGGTCTGTGTGTATGTGCACTTGCAGTAAGCAAACAACCTCCTCGTAATCAAAGTTGGAGGAACAACTCCCCATCACGCTGTGAACTTTGTCAAGCCTGTACAGCAAAACGAGACCTCACGGAAAAGGGTGGAAGGAGTATTAAAAAAAAGAGGCGCCTTTCAAAGCTGAGCCTCCATAGAAAGTGGCAACATTAAGCAGAGGAAGGAGACGGCCTTGATGAAACAGATCGTCTACCAGGCAAATGTCATTCGCCGTCGAAGCTAGATCGACCAAATTCAAAGTCGAAGTCATACTCCTGGCGGTGTGAAGGTCCCGAGTTTGTTTCCCTTTCCACGGACAGCCCAACGCCTGTGTAAGACCCTCGTTTTCAAGCCATAGCTTCCGCGCATCTGCCATTACTACTGCTGCTTCAGTTTACAAGATAGATAGAAAGCGGCCAAAGCAGAATTCAGCCAGTCCTCCACGCCAAAGCCTGCAAAAGGAAACAAAAAACATGGACAACAAATAGGCATCTACACAAAAAACGCGGCCTTCTCCAAATCCACGCGCCAGGACTGCAACTCTCCATGCACGACCTGCACAACATAGAAAGAAAATAGCGCCCAAAACAAAAAAAAAGGAATCGGCCAGAGCAAGGAAGGAAGGATCAAAGAAAACAAGAAAAAGCGGCCAAAGCCTCTAAGTGCGACCTGCACAATCCACGCGGACAACAAACAAAAACAGTGCGAGGAAAGAAGGAGGCGATAAGGAAAAGTAAACAAAAAACAAGCTTCAGATCCGTTTTTCAAGCAAAACGAACCCTAAATCCACCTCCACGCATGTAGCCACGTGGCATTTCCTCTGCCAGGTCGCATTTTTTAAAGAGGTAAGTCAATTTTACCTGTAATTAAATACAAGTTCCTTCATTTCATAGCTCAAGCGCCTTAAGTGGCCAAGTTGGTTATTGCATGAGCCTTGGGAGTGAGAGGTCTGGGGGTCAAATCCCACCAACAACACTCAAAAACTCACCTTTTGAAATTTGGCAGATTTTTTGGCGGGATTGCTAAATTTAGCAGGTTTTTTGAATTTAGTTATAACTAACTAAATTTAGCGGAGAAACCCCTAAGTTAGGGTAATTTTTTTTTTCTCCCATCTGGTCTGTTTTTTCATTTCAGACATTTTTTGCAAAGGGAGACCTATCTAAAAATTGCATCTTCAACTTCTTTTTTGCAATTTTTAGCATTTTGGGTCGTATTGGGCTCAGGAGGCCACCAGGGCCCGCGAAACTGAAATTTTTTGCCTGTCATTCAAATTGTACAGTTTTTTGAATGTAAATTGTATACTACTGTATATTGTACTAATTTGCAGGTTGCCATAGTCAACTGCAAAACTTTTTAACTGCTCAAAAACTGGCAGAATTGTAATAAAAAACAATAAAATTGGTTTTGTAAGACTCACGAGATCCTAGATCTCATTCGCAGCGTTCGGTATATACAGTGCCTCTGGGAAGTGCTTACAGGTAAAGCCGTCATGACTACTACTGCACTTAACACCTAATATAGCTGCAACAACGTCGTCTGGGCATCGTCCCTATAAATCGACGGGTAGTAATAAGGTCACTGTACGTACCCAAAATTGTATGTACTGCACCACCGGAAAGATGTTACAAATGCCCCAATGATGATTAAGATCTCTTCGCAAGGTGTTCGGAATCCAGAAAGCTTGTTGAGTATACATTTGCATCCCAAAAATCCTTGTCTAGCCTCTACACGTTTTGTCCTAGCCTTTTCTCTCTTTTTCCTCCTTGTTTTGTTGTTATTTACATGACCGCCTCCTTGCCAGGGCGGCGGTCCTGTAACCGCCACCCAGCCAGGGTGGCGGTCCTGTAACCGCCACCCAGGCCAGGGCGGCGGTCATGTAACCGTCGCCCTGCGCAGGGCGGCGGTCCTGTATGCGCTTTCCAGAATGTTCCGACGATCGCGTCAAGTGTGAAAATTCAATTTTCACTCGCATTTCTCAACCACCAAAGCTTGTATTTATGTTTTTGCCGATTGAACACTGATTTATCTTTGTTTAATAGTGGGAGAGTTCAATTTGAACTTGCCTTCTAGTCATTGCAAATGCTATAAATATGCATCTTGTTTACAAGTAAATGGTCTTGGTTCTTTGGTCTGGAGTCTTCATTCTTGAATTTCAGTCTTCAATACTCAGTCCTAGATTTATTTTATGAATCATTTTATTTTAGCATGGATTAGAATTCTAAGTATTTAGTTATGCCTCACTGTACACCGACAACGATCCTGCTAGGAATCGTATAGGCCAAGCTCTGTTCTCTTGTGCCATCCCTCTCTTACTTGTACTTCGTTGTATTTCTCTGAAGCTGCTATTATTCATTGTTTGAGTACCTGCTGTTTATCATTGTGTTTTATCATTGCTGCAACAACCCTGCTAGGAATCGCATAGGCCAAGCCAGTTCACTTGCGCCATCCCTCTCCTACTTGTGCTTTGTGCCATTTTTACTTCAAAGTAATTGTCGTCCCAGTGTCTTCCCTTGCCGATGTTGCTATACTCCTACTCTTTCTGGATTCACGTGAACACGGAAGAATGAAGAGATCACTCTGAGGGGACAAGCTACAACACAACTGGATTTGCCTTTGCTCAGTAAACTCCAGGTTTAAATCGTCAAAGTTATTATCAAATAGAGTAGTGAATCATCTTATTTCAGTTAAGCTCGCTTTCAATATTGCCAGGGAAGCTGTGGGGAATAATAGTTTCTGAGAAACTATGATTTGTTCCTCACTTCTGAGGTAGGATTGAAGGTTTTCAATTAAGTTAATTAGCTATCTTTTATTTAGATTCGCACATCTGCACAGGTGAATAACCGCACCGGGTTATCTCACTTGTTTAGTTTTAGTATAAAAGTAGTTTAATTGTTTCTTTTAATTATAATGTTTCAATTGTCTATTTTGTTTAGATTAGTTTCCCTTTCAATAGTAGTATAAATTGTTATTTTCAGTTTAAGTTAATTTGGAGATTTCATAACTAGATTAAATGCTTAAATTCTAGTTAGGAGAATAAATCACTAGGGAATTTACGCTACCCGCTCATAGCCTCTAAATCTCCCCTTTGTCATTTCAGTTATCAAGAGATCACACTACCAGATCTTAGTCACTGATCCTCCCATGGTTAGCCATAAGAAATTTGCTTGCCGATTCTCATCCTCGCTTGTAGCTTTTCTATCATAGAAAACTGACCATAATCCCGGCTGTGACTTCATCTAAGTCACCTGCATTTCAAACCACCGGCTGTCTCGGCACGACCTCGAGAGGTCAGGTACGGGGAAGGTCACTTGCCGATTATCATCCTCGCATGTCACTTTTCCATCGTACAAAATTGGTGAACCCGACGTGAAACAAACAATTATTTCACCTTCTCTTTGAGAAGTTTCATCTTCTCTCTTTCACCTTCGCTCTTTCCCATTATTCTACGGGTATTCATATACCCCCCGAATATGGCAGGATTTGATGCTTATGGCAGACCCCTCCTGGGTCTTGAGGCATACTACGCCCAACAGAATAGGGAATCATCACCCTTGCTCTCAGTATGGGGTGACAACTATTCAACTAATCAGTTGTCAACACAAACCCCAAGAATCAGATATAGTTCATCTTTTCAAACTGAGGAGTTAGATCAACTCGCTCAAACACAAACAAAGCCTTCAGGCTCAAACAATATGACATTGACTGGAGAATCTGCTTCATCTCCTCAGGTGCTACTTAGACCACATATTAGCAGACAATCAGATCCATACTCAGTTCTAGATGATGAGTACTCAATACGTTATCCTAGGAATGAACAACGCTCTCAAGGCATGTACCCACCTGTAGGAATTTTGCAAATACAGCTCGAGTTCTCTCCTCAAGAAAATACCTCTATGCCATCACATATAGAAAATACTCTCAGAAATGCTTGGCAGGATAGTGATCAATTCATAGCAGGATATCACATACCTCCGCAAAGCCATGTTATACAACAAACGCCACCAAGGCACGATATCGTGACTTCACCAAACGAAGTCATTTCAACTCTAATAGAAAAGGTTAGAGGATTAGAACTTGCCCAAGCAAGTCAAAATTCAAAATTCATACAAACAGGGAGTTCCAATCCTCCGCACCATCCTAGCCAAGTAGATCTCCTCACAGGAGTAGGCACGTTAGGCATGCCTCCTCAATATCCACAACAAACGCCAACAAGGCCCATCATCTCTAACACTACTCCTCCCGGTCTAGTGTCGAACAGTCCGTTCCTTGACAATACCCCGTCCTATTTAAACATGTATTCCAAATCACCACAAGGGGATATGTACTCATCCCCCGGCATGTTTACTCAAATGCAGGGATTGCCTTATGCCCCTGCTAATGCGTACGTTACGCCATATCAACAACCCGTTCCGTCACCACCTCCTCAACAGGCACCATCAATGGTTGAGACGTATGCAATAGGGACTTATTCAGAATATTTAAAGGAGCCCTTAGATTTCACCATACGAAGCATCATGCTTCCAAGACCTCTCCCTGATTTTCCCAAGTTCAAGGGTGAAGGAGATCCAAACGCGCACATCAAAGCTTACGCTACAGCCATACGAGAATTACTCCCTTGGGACGGGGTTGTTGCTAAAATATTTCCCAAAACCTTGGAAGGCATCGCTCTCGATTGGTATTATAGAATACCTGAAGCTTCCATACATTCATTCAAACAACTCGTGTCTGAGTTCATCAAAGCCTTCGACATGAACAAACTATTAAGAACAGGAATCAGGGAATTCTTGCATATCAAACAAGAACACAACGAATCTGTCGCCCATTTCATCCAGAGGTGGCGTACAGTTCTTTATTCATCAGCAAGTGCTCCAAACATGGATCAGATGGAACTATGCGATTTATTCCTTCATTCTCTCAGTAGAGAAGTGAAGGAAGAAGTCCAGAAGTTCCCACTAAGGACTTATGATGAGGTACTTGAGAGCGCTCTGCGAATTGATCAAGTAGCAATAGATAGTGGTCGTAAGACTTACGAAGCAAATGGGAGGTTAATCACCTCCACTCAAAATACTACAACTACCACAAATGTCAATCAAGGACCCAAAATCCTTAACAAAAATTGTGGGGTAACAACAGATGGGGTAACTAACCAGCCCAAGAGGGTAAATGTCATTAATACTCCGTCACAAATAAACAACCAAAGAAACAACAACTTTACCCCGACGGTCAATACGGTGGATTTTAATAATCCACAACAACAACAGCGAAATCCCATGCAAGGGCGAAGCCAAAACTCATTTGGTTACCAAAACCAAAGTCAAAACCAAAAACAATAATTTCAAAACTTTGGTCCTAATAGGCAACAGTTTGATCGGAATTTTAGGCCACAATACACACCAAACCAACAAAACGGGAATTATAATCCCAATTCTTATTGTGGTTTCCATAAAATTCATGGTCATGATACTAAGACTTGCCATGACTAAAATAAATTCATGCAACGCTTGCCAGAAGAACAAAAACAACTTTTCATAGATATGTTCTTGGCAGATCCTGTGTCACCAGCACCAAATACTTTTGCAGGGGCAGTTTCCCCTCAAAATGCACCTCTCAAGATCTTCAATGATCCTCTCCCAAATCATTATAACAATAACAGGTTAGATCCAAACGGGAAAAACAAAGGTATCATAATAAGAAATAACAATCAAGACACCTCAACTCTTGACAACTCTCAGATTGCTCCTAACCTAGGTTCAAATGGTATTACACAAATCTTGGGATTAGTCGAGCTAGAGGTTGAGTGTGAAATTAATGCAACAACTCGGACAAAGGAGTATGTTTCACAACCCCTACCCGATATTTTCTCCACACGAGATGAAGTTCCTACAAATGCTAAATCGGTAGGATCCTATGATTTAATATACGAGGTGGCAAAGACAAATAAAGATAAGTCAATTTCTGTGGAAACAGTCTCCACTAAAACCAAAGCAGGAATTATGAAACTCTTGGAGAATGACGAGCCAATCTTTCTCCCATTCGAACCATAGGAAATGGGTAGTCTCCTCGGTATAGCACCTCTTCCCTCCGATGACCTAAATCTAGATATAAACATGATAGAATTAACAAATGAAGAAGGGCAATTTAAAATTGAAACGATGCCTATCAAAACCATCTCTAAGCACTACCCTATTCTAAAGTCTAGCTTCGACCCATGTGTGTCTAAAGCTAACTTTCCCCTATCCATGGGGCAAGACCTCATCATTAACACAATGCTCACTATGAGAGAGAAGGTCGATCAGCATAGTCATGCTCACCCACATGTCATCTCTCAAAAACATGACAAAGAGGTACGCGAATGCCTCTTTCAGAATTTTTTTTTTAATAATGGGACATATACACCTCTGGGCAAGGGTTGTAAGTTCAAACCCAGAATGGTAGGCCCTCGTCAAGAAAATGAAAAATTTGAGGATAATGGTTCTCCGCTGTGTACTTCTAGGGGTGAAGAATTCGATATTCGTCAACTTTATTCACCTTAGACATCATGAAATATAGTTCCACCTGCATTTTCATATGTACATGGTTGTAGTTGCATTACATTAGTAATTTAGTTGGTTCATTTTGTTCACTCATTTCATAAATATTGTAGTCCAGGAACTTACTCTTAAGTAATCTGTTACAAATTTCTGAAGATATTGGCAAAAATATTCAAATCACATCTCTTCAAACATCATCAAGTATTTTCAAATCTTATCATCAAGTTCGATAGGCAAACATTGATGAAAACCATACCAAAACCTGCATACTTGCCTTTGCTCTTTCTTTCTACTAGGTGAAGTTGTCCTTGCCTACGGTCTGTTCTAGAAGCTTCTTGGTGTCACATCTATCCCTCTTAAAATCTCTTGGAACAAAAGGATATCCCAAAGTCATAGATCAGAAATGTCAAAATCAAATGAAATCAAAAGCGCCAAGCAAACAAAATATTTTATTTTACACACTTCTTTGCCCCATCAACCTTCGGTGATAAGCCCACATCTCTTACTGGTGATGTGAGGTTGGGAAAGGAAAGAAGTGCCCTTACTCGCCTGTATCTTGCCTTTGGTGACAAACCCATGCTTCTTACTAGTGGAGTGAGGCAAGGTGTGGGGGGTCCAGTCACACAAACTAACAAATCTTGGTATGCTAAAAACACAAGTCAAATTCTGTTAAAAGAAGGCAAATATCCAAACATCTAAATTCCAAAGAGATCAAATCCTCAAAACCAGATTTTGTCAACCAGGTTGCCATTTATGAATCTAAGTCTAGATAAACTGAAAAGTAAGTGGCCTTCTAAGCTTGGTAGTAGTTCTGAGTAGGGTGGGTGTGTAGGTCCAAATTTGGTTCTTGTTCTTGTTTTGTATGTCTCTCATCATTCCACTCAAATCAAACTCATACAACTTGTGCCCTTCCCAATTCTTGGTGTTGAGCCCTTGCATCTTACTAGTTGCATGGATTTGGGATTGGGGCAAGTTCATCTCTTTATCGCTACACATTCATCACGTTTTGCCAACATAAGAAGAAATCACAAACATTGTCTAAAGAGGCCAAAAGTTCAAAACTACATGATCATCATCACATATCAGCATTACAAAAGCAAATAAAGTAAAAACATTATGTTTAACATTTGTTATCACTTGTCATCCATTGCATACATTCTGAAAAGCATGTGAAAGTTGGTGGCATTTCAACACACGGGCATGTCAGGTATAGCCTCTAACTCCCCATTTTGGGACCGCCATACTCGGACCCAACGTTTTATGCCTCTTCATGGCTAAAACGCTTCTTCGAGGGGGCAATATGTACGTACCCAAAATTGTATGTACTGCACCATCGGAAAGATGTTACAAATGCCCCAATGATGATTAGGATCTCTTCGCAAGGTGTTCAGAATCCAGAAAGCTTGTTGAGTATACATTTTCATCCCAAAAATCCTTGTCTAGCCTCTACACGTTTTGTCCTAGCCTTTTCTATCTTTTTCCTCCTTGTTTTTTTGTTATTTACATGACCGCCTCCTTGCCAGGGCGGCGGTCCTGTAACCGCCACCCGGCCAGGGCAGCGGTCCTGTAACCGCCACCCAGGCCAGGGCGGCGGTCCTGTAACCATCGCCCTGTGCAGGGCGGCGGTCCTGTAACCATCGCCCTGCGCAGGGCGTCGGTCCTGTACGTGCTTTCCAGAATGTTCCGACGATCGCGTCAAGTGTGAAAATTCAATTTTCACTCACATTTCTCAACCACTAAAGCTTGTATTTATGTTTTTGCTGACTGAACACTGATTTATCTTTGTTTAATAGTGGGAGAGTTCAATTTGAACTTGCCTTCTAGTCATTGCAAATGCTATAAATATGCATCTTGTTTACAAGTAAATGGTCTTGGTTCTTTGGTCTGGAGTCTTCATTCTTGAATTTCAGTCTTCAATACTCAGTCCTAGATTTATTTTATGAATCATTTTATTTTAGCATGGATTAGAATTCTAAGTATTTAGTTATGCCTCACTGTACACCGACAACGATCCTGCTAGGGATCGTATAGGCCAAGCTCTGTTCTCTTGTGCCATCCCTCTCCTACTTGTACTTCGTTGTATTTCTCTGAAGCTGCTATTATTCATTGTTTGAGTACCTGTTGTTTATCATTGTGTTTTATCATTGCTGCAACAACCCTGCTAGGAATCGCATAGGCCAAGCCAGTTCACTTGCGCCATCCCTCTCCTACTTGTGCTTTGTGCCATTTTTACTTCAAAGTAATTGTCGTCCCAGTGTCTTCCCTTGCCGATGTTGCTATACTCCTACTCTTTCTGGATTCACGTGAACACGGAAGAACGAAGAGATCACTCTGAGGGGACAAGCTAAAACACAACTGGATTTGCCTCCGCTCAGTAAACTCCAGGTTTAAATCGTCAAAGTTATTATCAAATAGAGTAGTGAATCATCTTATTTCAGTTAAGCTCACTTTCAATATTGCTAGGGAAGCTGTGGGGAATAATAGTTTCTAAGAAACTATGATTTGTTCCTCACTTCTGAGGTAGGATTGAAGGTTTTCAATTAAGTTAATTAGCTGTCTTTTATTTAGATTCACACATCTGCATGTTGTGACTGGTACTCTAACCTGATCACCAATTGATGCAACACAACAACGACAATTTGATAGAGTAGATCAGAAAGCAAAACTCATCATCTTGTTCGGAGTGTCCGATGATGTGTAAGCCCACATTCGAGATGCCACAACAACAAAAGAAGCGTGGGATAAGCTGAGCACAATATATGAGGCCAAGAACAAAAATGTCATACTAAATTTGCAGGGTCAGTTACATACATTGAAGTTCAAGCAAAATGAGAAAATTGAAGCTTTCCTAAGAAGAATTGCAGAGTTGAGGGCTTCACTTCTAGCCCTAGGAGAAGAGGTCAAAGATGAATCTCTTGTTCCCATTGTTCTGAGAGCTCTCCCTTCTTCTTATCACATTTTTGTCACAACTCTAAACTTGTCAGATACGACAATTAGTTTTGACAAGCTAGTAAACCTACTGCAATAAGAGGAAGCAATGCATAATAAGGATGATGAAGAGGAGCAGGAACTGTATTCACATCAAAAATGGAAAGGAAAATTTAAAGGAAAACCTAAATCCTATCAGAAATCCCCACATCAGAATCAGTATCATGGGGACAATCAACAGAAGAAGTGATGTCCAATTTGCAAAAGAGGACATGACTTACAAGATTGTTGGTATAACACTTATAAGAAAGGTTCATCAAGAAATTCTGGACCACAACAACAACAATCTTACAAGGGACATTCAAACAACTATCATGGGCAGAAAAAGGGGAACTGGAAAAGAAGACCCCACCAGCAACAAGAACAGTCAGACAATGAAGACTTCTTGTTCACTGCTCGATCAAGTGAACCATCCACGTCATCTAGTGATGTCTAGTATGTTGATTCGGGAGCCACTCGACAAATGACCGGCCACAGAGACTGGTTTATTTCAATGAGGGACACGCCATCGAAAAATCATGTTTCGTTGGGAGATGATTCTTCATATACATTTTAGGGGATTAGAAACATTTCTCTACCCCTTGGTTCACACAAATGTAGACTATCAGATGTTCTATATGTCCCTGGGTTGACAAAGAATCTTCTTTCGGTCAGTCAACTCCTAGATCACAACCTGAAAATTGACTTTGATAGTCAATCTGGCAAGAAAATGTGTTTGATTCGAGATAAATCTAGAGGCTCAAAAATAATTGCAAAAGCCTCAAATGTGGGACGTATGTTTCAACTTGATTTCATTCACAAAAATGATCAAGCACTTGTGGCTAAAAACTCCACCTCAGCCCAGTTGTGGCATCGGAGATTTGGTCATGTAAGTTTCAAATATCTCGAAACACTTCGCCGGTGTAATATGGTACATGGGCTACCATCTCTTTAGAAGGATATATACAAGTGTCCTCACTGCTTAGCAGGAAAACAACACAGAGTTTCATTCCAAAAGAGTACTTTTCGAGCTCATGGTAAACTTGACCTAGTTCATACCGATCTTTGCGGTCTGATGCAGCCAAGTCATTCTGGGTTCCAGTACTTCATGCTTTGTGTTGACGACTATTCACGAAAAATGTGGATTTTTTGTCTTCGTAAGAAAAGTGAAGCCTTTGAAACATTCAAGAAGTTCAAAGTTGTAGTTGAGAAAGAAACTGGTCGTCACATCAGAACTCTTCACTCAGATCGAGGGGGGGAATTCACCAGTGATGAGTTCAGAGACTACCTACAAACTCACGGGATTCGTCGACAAATGCCTCCTCCACACACACTGCAGAAAAATGGTGTTCTTGAGAGAAGAAATCATACTATCATGGAAATGGTTCGATGCATGATCGATGATTCCAGACTTACAAAGACATTTTGGGCAGAAGCAGCAAAAAAAATAGTGTATTTGTTAAACAGAGTGCCCACAACTACTGTTGATGGAATTACACCACAAGAAGCATGGTCAAAAAGGAAACCATCCATTGCACACCTTAGAGTATTCGGGTGCAAAGACAGCATGCACATACCCAAACAGAACAGAAAGAAATTGGACATGAAGTCACAAATCTCATCTTCATTGGATACAGTGAGGAGACTCTTGGGTATAGATTGATGGATCCTAAGACCAGAAAAGTCTACACAAGAAGAATGTTGAGTTTTTCGAGAAGAAGGGAAGCAGAGACTCTCCTCTAGACGCGCAAGATGTAGATTTTTCACCTACTTAAAAATTGAAGCTAATGTTCCCTCAGAATATGAAAGTGATGATGGGGATATGGTGTTGATCAGATAGAACCACAACCCATGGGAACAGTTCAACGTATGCCTAAATGGTGTATAATTACATTACGAGATGCAAGATTGGATGCTCCACTGGATACATCCACCCCTAGACCATGAACTCGTAGTAAAGCAAGAGAAGAAGTTAACTTTGCTTTGATGAGTAGAGTTATTTGAATCAGAGGAGCCCTCGACAGTCCAGGAAGCCCTACAGTCAAAAGCTTGGGAAAGATGCCATGGATTCTGAATATCAATCATGATGAAGAATAACACTTGGCAGCTTGTTGATCTTCCACCAGGGAAGAAACCCATTGGATGTAGATGGATATTCAAAACTAAGTACAAAGCAGATGGGACAGTGGACAAGTGCAAAGCAATACTTGTAGCAAAGGGGTACGCAAAAAAAGAAGGCATTGACTATGAGGAGACATTTGCTCCCACAGCTAAGATCAAAACGATCAGAATGATTTTGCTCTAGCTGCACAGTTTGGTTGGAAAGTCCATCAGATGGACGTAAAAAGTGCCTTCCTGAATGGAGATTTACAAGAAGAAGTCTACATGACTCAACCTGAGGGATATGTAGTACCTGGTCAAGAAGAAAAGGTATGCAGACCTTAGGAAATCTCTGTATGGGCCTCAAACAGGCACCCCGGGGCATGGTACATCAAGATTGATGAGCCATCTCGTACAACATTGGATTCGTCAGAAATCCATACGATTCCCAATCTCTACCTCAAAAAGCAAGGGGGGGCGCATGATCGGTGATTGTTTGCTTTTAGTTCTTTTAGTGTCCCCGATTTGTTGATCTCTAGTATCACTGGCAGCTTACCCGTTGGAAGATGATTTTTGCTGATGTTGAAAACGAAGAAAGAAAGAGAAGAAGAAAGAGACAGATCTCAGCACGACTTGATATTCATTCTGATATATGCACCAGCATTTTTCTCGGGCTCTTCTAGTAATTACTATCGTGGACTAGAAAAGTGATGGCAGAAAGTCAGGTAAAGAAGCAAACAGAGTAATCTCCTGTTACCCACCCCTTGTTATCAGATTGAAATATAGTATTAAGACAGTGCTCGAGAAGTTTAGGATGTATGGATTGCAAACCAATGATACACTATGGAGACACAGATTACAGCTTTTATCTTGTTCAGATCCATCTCTCTGCGGTAAGGGCTACAACTCTATATCGGCCTTTATGCCTTTTGATTGGGGCTCCATCAGGTCTCAGTTACCCTGACCTATCATTTTTTCTAGTTTTGCCACTTTTTCTTAGGCCATATTCATGCCTTGCCATTTGTTTTTTCTTGTGAGTATCATATCGAGGTTCTGCAGGACGGAACCATTATTAAGGTTTGTGGTTCATTGTTTGAACCAGCTTAGCCAAACCGTTGCATTTTGAGCGCTCATCTTTACATCTTCAGGACTCTATGTGCGCATCTTGGTCTCGTACATCCACTGTACATTTCACTGAATGTTAATTAACTTTCTTTCTTCTTGACTTTGGATATTCGGATTCTTATGACATGATATCCATGTAAATTGATGATAGAAAATCCACTTCGGATTGTATTTTAGGGATATAGCCCAAATATTGGGGGAAGTTAGTAAGAAACAACACTTTGTTTCTCGCTCTTCCATAGAAGCGGAGTATCGTTCTGTAGGAGAAGTTGTCTGTGAAGTGATTTGGCTATGTCGCATACTGGAAGGACTTGGAATACCACAGGACAAACCTACTTTCACCTACTGTAAAAATTGAAGCTAATTTTCCCTCAGAATATGAAAGTGATGATGGGGATGATGGTGTTGATCAGATAGAACCACAACCCATGGGAACAGTTCAACGTATGCCTAAATGGTGTACAATTACATTATGAGATGCAAGATTGGATGCTCCATCGGATACATCCACCCCTGGACCACGAACTCGCAGTAAAGCAAGAGAAGAAGTTAAATTTTCTTTGATGAGTAGAGTTATTGAATCAGACGAGCCCTCTACAGTCCAGGAAGCCCTACAGTCAAAAGCTTGGAAAGATGCCATGGATTCTGAATATCAATCAGTGATGAAGAATAACACTTGGCAGCTTATTGATCTTCCACCAGGGAAGAAACCCATTGGATGCAGATGGATATTCAAAACTAAGTACAAAGCAGATGAGACAGTGGAAAAGTGCAAAGCAAGACTTGTAGCAAAGGGGTACGCACAAAAAGAAGGCATTGACTATGAGGAGACATTTGCTCCCACAGCTAAGATCAAAACGATCAGAATGATTTTTGCTCTAGCTGCACAGTTTGGTTGGAAAGTCCATCAGATGGACATAAAAAGTGCCTTCCTGAATGGAGATTTGCAAGAAGAAGTCTACATGACTCAACCTGAGGGATAAGTAGTACCTGGTCAAGAAGAAAAGGTATGCAGACTCAGGAAATCTCTGTATGGCCTCAAACAGGCACCCCGGGCATGGTACATCAAGATTGATGAGCATCTCGTACAACATAGATTCGTCAGAAATCCATACGATCCCAATCTCTACCTCAAAAAGCAAGGGGGGGAGATGGTGATTTTTGTAGTTTATGTCGATGATCTAGTCATCACTGGCAGTTCAGTGAAGATGATTGATGAAACGAAGAAATATCTTAAGCGATCATTCGACATGACAGATCTCGGGCTTATGCACTACTGTCTTGGACTAGAAGTATGGTAGAAAGAGAATCACATCTTTGTTTCTCAGATGAAATATACCAAGACAACGCTTGAGAAGTTTAGGATGATGGATTGCACACCAATTGCTACACCTATGAAGAACAGATTACAGTTATCTCGTTCAGATCCATCTCCTGAGGTAAGTGCCACTCTCTATCGGCAGCTGATTGGGAGTCTCATTTACCTGACCTACACTAGACCAGATATCAGCTTTGCAGTGAGCTATCTATCCAGGTTCATACAGGAACCCAAAGTTTGTCATTGGAAAACAACAAAGCGCATTTTGAGATATCTCAAAGGATTAGTGGATCTTGGTCTAGAATACAAGAAGAATGAAAACTTCTTCTTGACTGGATATTTGGATTCAGATCATGCAGGTAATATTGATGATAGAAAATCCATTTCCGGATTTTTATTCTTTATGGGATCTGGACCAATATCATGGGGAAGTAAGAAACACTTTATTTCTCGCTCTTCCACAAAAGCTGAGTATCGTTCTGCAGGAGAAGCTGTCTGTGAAGCGATTTGGCTACATCGCATACTGGAAGGACTTGGAATACCACAAGACAAACCAACCACCATGTATGTTGACAATGAAGGTGTTCTCAAAATTGTTCGTAATCCAGTTTTTCACGAGAGAACAAAGCACATAGAGGTTCGGTTTCATTTCATACGCGAACATGTGTTGAAGCACAACGTCCAGCTTCAATTTTGTCCAATGGCTGAACAACGAGCAGATATTTTCCCAAAGTCACTTGCACGTGACAAGTTCGAGTTGTTCAGAGCATTTCTCTCCTCATCTCTTCAGACAATGCACAATTAAGGGGGGGAATGTTAGGATAAAATATTATTATCCTAAATATTAATTATGCATAGTTCTTTTATTTAATTAATTTTATTAATTAAATAATAATATTTATTTTGTTATATGGTTAATCAACCATATTTCTCTTTTATACATACTGTTATATTTTTTTAAACAATATATTTGTTTTTATCTAATTGCTGCTTCTCGGATGTTATTGGAAGCTTATTCATTTTGGCATTTGGTTGCACCTGCTTATTCTCTTTTGTGTATTTGGCTGTGCAATATCTATAAATATTGCAGCCCATTCTCTGTAATGGTTGATTGATTGAGATTAATAAAGTGATCAGGCTTCCGTCCCTGTTTTTCAATCATCAGTTGGACCTACGAAGAAAGAGAGTAAGTTAGAGCTAGTGCATTCTGATGTGTGGGGGCCAGCTCAAGTATCATCTCTTGGGGGTTCAAGTTATTATGTTACTTTTATTGATGATGCAACAAGAAAAGTTTGGGTTTATTGTATTACAAACAAATCTGATGTATTTGACACTTTTTTAAATGGAAACCCTTCGTAGAGAATAAAATAGGTCTTAAGCTAAAATGTCTCAGGTCAGATAATGGAGGGGAGTATTACAGTAATGAATTTGATGATTGCTGTTCTAAAAATGGAATCTGCATGTAAAAGACAGTTCCAGGAACTCCATAGCAGAATGGGGTATCAGAAAGGATGAACAGAACAATAATGGAACATGCTAAGAGAATGAGGTTACATGCAGGATTGCCTCTTTCTTTTTGGGCAGAAGCAGTGAGCAAAACTATGTACTTGATAAACAGAGGACCCTCAAGTGCCTTGGATGGAGGCATACCTGAGGAGGCTTGGTATGGTAAGAAAGTTGATCATTCATTTCTTAGAGTCTTTGGATGTGAGGTGTTTGTTTATATAGACAAGGATGATAGGACCAAGCTAGAGGCTAAATCAGAAAAATGCACTTTCATTGGTTATGGTGGTGATGACTTTGGATATAAATGTTGGAGTATTAAGGACAAGAAAATCATTCGATCTAGGGATGTGGTCTTTAATGAGAAAGTCATGTATAAGCAACAGTTACAGGAAAACAGGGAAGAATCCAAGAAAGAATATGCAACAGTAGAGGATATTCCGGATGGGAAAGTGACACATGAATCATTTCAGGAACCCCTTCAACAGGAACCCCAAAATCCTATATTGAGGAGGTCGTCTAGGGTAAGAAGAGAACCTGAACGTTTTTCTCCTTCTCTTTATTATTTATTACTCACTGATAGTGGAGAGCCAGAGAGATTTGATGAAGCAATGTAGGTAGATGCTAGGAAGAAGTGGGAGCAAGCCATGGATGAGGAGCATCAGGCTCTCATGGAGAACCAGGCATGGGATTTGGTAAAACTACCTGAAGGAAAAAGAGCATTACAGAACAAGTGTGTGTTCAGAGTCAAAGAGGAAGAAGGAGGAAAGAAAAGATACAAGGCTCGGGTGGTGGTCAAGGGGTTTGCATAGAAAAAAGGTATAGATTTTGATGAGATTTTTTCTCCTGTAGTAAAAATGACTTCTATTAGAACTGTTCTAGGAATAGTTGCAGCAGAAGACTTGCACTTAGAACAACTTGATGTAAAGACTGCATTTCTCCATGGTGATTTGGAGGAGGAACTATATATGCAATAACCAGAGGGCTATGAGGTCAAAGGTAAAGAGGAGATGGTGTGCAAACTGAAGAAGAGCTTATATGGCTTGAAATAAGCTCCACGTCAATGGTATAAGAAATTTGATAGCTTCATGATGGAGCAAGGTTATATTATATGTCATTCTAACCATTATGTGTATACAAAGAAATTTGAGGATAGCAGTTATATTATCCTTTGTCTGTATGTGGATGACATGTTGGTTGCAGGTTAAAACATGCAAGAAATAAAAGTACTCAAGAAGCAGCTAAGTGAATCCTTTGCTATGAAGGATTTGGGGGCAGCCAAACAAATCCTTGGTATGAGGATATCTCGGGATAGGAAGGAATGGAAGCTGACTTTATCTCAGGAAGAGTACATTAAGAAAGTCTTGGAGAGGTTTAATATGCAGGATGCTAAATCGGTTAGGACTCCTTTGGCAGGCCATTTCAATTTATCAAAGGAGCAGTGTCCTAAGACAGAGCAGGAGAGAAACCAAATGTCCAAGGTACCTTACTCATCAGCAGTTGGCAGTTTGATGTATGCCATGGTGTGCACTAGGCCTGATATTGCCCATGTAGTGGGAGCGGTGAGTAGATTTATGAGTGATCCAGGTAGAGATCACTGACAGGCATTAAAGTGGATCCTTCGGTATTTGTGAGAGACCATGGGGATATTTTTTTGCTACAGTGGATCAAACACCATTTTGTGTGGTTATGTAGATTCAGATATGGCTAGAGATGTAGACAACAGGAGGAGCACAACAGGTTATGTTTACACTGTAGGTGGAACAACAATAAGTTGGATTTCACGACTATAGAAGTTGGTGGTTTTGTCAACCATAGAAGCTGAGTATGCTACTGCCACAGAGGAAAGCAAGGAAATGATTTGGTTACAAAAATTACTTTAGGAGTTGGGGCATAAGCAAGAGGAAGGAAAGTTTCATAGTGATAGTCAGAGTGCTATACACCTAGCTAAGAACTCTGCTTTCCACTCTAGGACAAAGCATATACAGTTAAGGTACCATTTCATCAGGACAGCTTTGGAGGAAGAGTAGTTGAAGTTGGAGAAGATTCATACCAGTCAGAATCTGATAGACATGATGACCAAGGTGGTCACAAGGGAAAAATTGAAGTTGTGTTCAGCTTTGGTTGGTCTTCAGAGAAACTAGTGAAGGGTTGAGAAGCTTGCTTAGAGGAAAACTAGTCTCCAAGTGGGAGATTGTTAGGTTATGGAGCCTGTTTTCATGTGTGAAAGTGTTGAAGATTATAAAATAAGAGAGAATGTACACTTTTCATGTATCCTTGCCGGGGTTCGGGGCCAGGCTGGGCCTTGAGCGGGGGTCCGGGGGCATAGACCCTGAAAAAAAAAATTTAGGCGTAAATTTTTTTGGCCTAAAAAAAATGCACCCGACATATCGGGAAACGTGCTCTTCTCATATGGGTGAGATTTTTGACCCATATGTTTATGGGACGGGTTTTTCCCATGGTTTTGATACCCACTATTTTGTAAAACTGCTTAAGTAGTTGTCTATTTATATGGTTTTATGCATATGATAGACACATGAAGAACATTGCAGATGTGTTTTGAATTCGGCTATGAATTCTATAGAGTTTGTTGAGCATAGCTCCAAACGGATTTGGGTATTGTATTAAGAGAGAGGTGGCTTGTAATAAAATTTGAGCAAGTGATTCTTGGTGGACGTAGCCCAAATTGGGTGAACCACGTTAAATATTGTCTCTTTGTGTTGTGTTATTTTATTTGAGATCTTTAATAATTTTTGCATATTAGTTTCTATTGTTGTGATTCTATGAGGGATTATTCTGCATATTTTATCCCTTATTTCCTAACACATTTATTCTAGAATTTATTTATACCTAGTAGCAAAATCAAAACATGCAAATGCTCCATGCTCATGTAAGAGTCTTGCTAAAGTTTGAGTATCGGTTTTAATTCCTGTAACATTACTACAAGTAGAAAATGAACCAAGTTTTGGGCGTTGCTTATACATAGGATCCTCCATTGCACACTTCAACATTGTCATGTTAATCAAACCATCTTTGGTTGCTTGTATTTCCACCACCTACACATGCAATGATTTGTTAGTAATACATATTTTATTTCTTAAATAATAATATAAGGTTTTGAATTAAATTTTTAATAAATATTTTCATACATAAATAGATATCAGAAAATACAATCTATGTTCCAAAGAAATTATCCCTTTTAGATAATTCCTTTACAATTTACATTGAGTTAAATATTCAAATAATAAAGAATAGACAATAGAGGCAAGTAAATTAATATATCTTATAAATATATAATAAACACAACAAGTGTTGTTTACTCAAGCTTCCAAGATATAATATATTTCCTAGGTTAATTTGGGCATCATAAAAAAACTCATATCTTGGAGGATATAATATGGATTTAATTAGGATAAACCCTAATTAATTGATGTTTTAACCTTTCATGAATTTCAATTACTTATTTAATATAATTTAAAAATTTAAAAATGTATAACTATCTAAATAAAAATTCTATAAACTAATCATATAATGTGCTTAAACACACGTCAACTTGTAAATATTTTAAGTAAAAAATGAAATTATATTTCACTAAAATTGTGTAAAGGAAAGTTATAAATAAGAAAATTTGGCAACAATATCTAATTAATATTTTGTTGTGTGTGTGTGTAGAGAGAGAGAGAAGTTCCTGTGCAAGGCTTTGACGCCATGAGAGAAAATTGGAATGGTGTTCGTAAGGTCCCACAAGCACAACCCAATTTTCATTAGGTGTCAATACTTGTAGAAGTCGTGATCTCATAATGGATGGAACTGCAAGTCCTAAAATTTCTTGGAGTCGTTTGATGGCAGTAGTTGCACCGGTTCCACAAAATAGAAGAACATCCTCCTCACTACCTCCCATGCAACACTTGATATATTTGGTTTCTTCAAGGACCATTTTGCTTGTGTGTTGTCCAAAAAAGCTGTCATTTGTGTGAGTGTTTCCTACAAGAATCATATATAACAATTATTATTGTCATTACCTAAAAGGGATTAAGCCACAAAATATTAAAAAATGAATATTGTGACATATTTTGTGTTTGTATAACTTTTTTTCAATACTGTATACAAGATTTAAAGAAATGTTGGGTAGTACATATGTAAGATAAAAATATAAGAAATTGATAGCACTAATATATGTGAAGTTTTAATTTAGTATATAATATATTATACACATTACTAGACAATTTATAAATGTAAAATATAGGTTATAAATAATAATAGATGAAAATATGGGAGTGCCTTCTTTATAAAAGGTGAATTGCACCTACAAATTTTACTTTAACAAAAGAACAATCACAAAATGACAATTGCCTCTTACAATTAATTTTGATATCAAATAGATTTAAGATTAATAATATATTTTTTAGGGTTTTTCCCTTTTCTATCTAATTTTTAGAAACCCTAGCCAACCCCTAAAGAATTCTCTATGCTCCAAAATAACAATAAAAATAGAGCTACAAATATATATAGAAAAACCTTGATAACCAAAAAATGACGGGAACACTTGTTTCCCAAGGGTGGATTGCACCTACAAATATGACTATAACAAATAGCTATCACACAATGGTGGCTATAATTTTCATTAAAAACTATATATGGAAAAAGGCACAATCTTTAGGGGTTTCTCTTCATTTGTATTCAATCTCTAGAAACCGTAATTTACCCATGATTAACTGATGACATCACCCAACACAAACTCTAAGTTACCCAAAAATAAAAAATAATATTAACTACACACACATACCCACACATAATATACATAAGTTGTGTTTAGATACACAACATAATTCATGCTAACCAGTCACGTAAACATTGAAACAATCATATAATAACATCGAAGGCATCTAATAATGAAGAGTCATTTTTTGGTGAACATCCATGTTTTTTGGTGCCTTTTTCTCAGCAAGTGTTTTATCATGGAATATCATAACCGAAACTTATAGAGTACATGGGCATCCTCATGAAGCATGGACATTGTTTCATTAAATGCAATTAACAGTTGCCCAAGCTAATCCATTTTTGTTTGCTAACACACTTCTAACCTGTGCCAAATTCGGAGGTTTGAAACAATACCATGTGTTTAGTACATATTTGCCAAGTGTTTCACCAAGTGACTGAATGAGATATCTCCGCATGGAATATCATTATTACAACTTACAGAGGAAAAATCCCACCACGAATGCCATTTTAGAGTGATTTTTTTTCAAGGTTTACACATTTTTCACCCCTTGGAAAAATGAGTGTTTGAAGAGTACAAGACTCTGCCATTTCTATTTACAAAAGTGAAATCAATGAAAATGGAGAATAACAAGGAGAGGATGTTTGATCAATATTTAGGGTTTTTTAGGATGGAGTTTCCTTGTTATGGAGGGAGGGTCTATTAAGAGAAGAGTTTTTCAAAGAATTCAAAGAAGATGTTTGTATTAATGGTTTTCAAATGAACAAGTTTTATATATAATTAATTACCTATGAAATTTTAATAGGAAAAATGGATATAAACAAATACAAATGTTTAGTACATACTCACCAAGTGATTGAACAAGATGTTACCATGTGAAATATAATAATTGTAACTTATATAAGACATCAAAATCCTCAAGAATCATTAAAAGTGTTTCACCAAATACAACCACCAAGTGTATTGCGTGATCAACTCACCTTTGCTACCATACACCCAACCTATGCCAAAAAAGGAAATTTGAAACAACACCAAAACAAACTATGGAGAAGGGGATACTATCAAATGTTGTAGAATTGCAACTCATAGATGCAATGATTATGGGATATGCACAAAATGGGTTTGTTGAAAAGGCCTTGCAAGTTTTCCAAAAAATGCAATTGGCAGTGTAAAACCAAATCCCACATGGTTTTCCACAATCCTTCTAGCCTGTGTGATAATGGGAGATTTAGAACATGGCATGGAAATTCATCATAGTATAATGGGGAGCTGATTTTTATTTGTTGTAGTTACAAGTGACCTTGTACAAATGTATGTAAAATGTGGCAACATAAATAAAGCATGTGAACTATTTGACAGAATCCTTGGATTAGTTGTTCTAATGCTTAATTTTTTTTGTTTTTAATTTGAAACCTCTTCTCATGGAATATCATAATTGAAGCTAAGTGAATACATGAGCATCCTCGTGTAACATTGATACTATTTCTCTAAATACAACCAACAATTTTTCAATATGATCGCTTCACTTTTTTTACCATACCCCCAACCTATGCCAAAATAGGATATTTGAAACAAGGTAATGACATCCACCAAAGAATTATGGAGATTTGAATTTTGTAATATTTTTAGTTTCAAGTGTCATGGTAGATATGTATAAAATATGTGGAAACATGCAAAAGGCAAGTGAACTATTGAAAAAATGTCTCAAAGAGATTTTTTTATTAGCATGCATCCACGCAGATTTGGTGGATGAGGGTTATAAATACTTCAACAACATGTGTGTCTCTTATAACATTACACCTAGAATTGATCACTACATCTACATGGTTGACATTCTTGGCCATGTTTTATATCTTGAGGAAAATATATGCTTTATCGTCAACATGCCAATCACACCTATGGTGGTTCTATGGATTTGTTTGTTTGGTGCCTATGGAACACATATATTTTTAAAATTTTCTTGGGAGATGAAGGCAACGTGATATTTTTAAAATTTTGAACATGTATTGAGTGATGTGGATGAAGAGGAAAATAATTATTCCTCTACCACATTGTGAAATTAAATTTATCTCCAAGATTGTTGAAGAAAAATTGGTGTGAAATATGCAAATACACTCCATCATTTCAAAAAAATATAATGTTCTCATGGAGATTATTTGTAATGTTATGTAAAGAAATATGTAGACATACACTTGCACTATAATTAGTATATATATCTTAAATACTTCTATCTAAAATATGTCGAGAGATATAAATCTCGAGGCACCTATCTAGCTATGCTAGATATTAGTATTTTTATTGAATTCTCCAAGAAAAAAACAATCCAATGGAAGTTAAATTTATGAATGATTTTTCATGTGACAGTTAAATGGATGTCAAGTTTACTTTCAGTGATAAAAGTGAACAACACACTACATTATAGCCATGATTGCCATTGTAGGAATGCTTCTCGGCATAATAAGGTGCACCATGTCAAACCTATAGTGATATAGAAGGGACTATATTTTATTTACAATTTATTTAAAAAAATATGCATGTCTAGAATGCTAAATTGGGGAGGTGGAGAAATGGAAGAAGAAAAACAAGTAGTACCACTAAATGAGATGGAAAGATGCTTCGCAAAAAAGAATATTAGAGAAGGGATTACAATAAATATAATAGTTGGAGATGACGGAGAGAACATCTCTTGATGGTTGTATGAAATTGAATTACACATTGAATATTATGCATGGACATCTCTTCCAATGTAATTTGCAACTGCTACTTAACATACTAACAACTGAAAATGAGTTGAAAACTATGTCAGAGAGGATAACAATGTAAACTTCATAACCAAGTGCTGTTGATAAATTTAATTGGAAACAGTAATGGATGGACTATGGAAAATGGTTATGGAAATGTAAATGTTCACAACATTTCAAGTCATGAATGTCCCTTTTTTCACATTCATATCACATTTTAGTAATATGGATGTGTAGTTGGTTTTCTTGTAAATGAAAACCAATCATATTCAAGCGTAAAGTAATGTGCATGTTGGTTTTTGATTGTATGTGTTTTTTTTGTCGAAGGAAGTGATTGAATGAAATTGGTATTTACAAATTGGATGTGGAGATTGTATTTAACAAATTAAATAAGGAAATTGTTATTTTTTGGTGATGTCATTAGGAAATGTAATATTGAAAGTAGGAGTTAATGTAGGAGAGTTACATAATGAGATTAGAGTGTGGTGTAGAAAAAGGGAACGTAATTTGTAAGAGGTTGGTTTATGTGTTTAATGGAAATTAGTATGGTGCAATTGTGAAATAAATTTGCAAGCCAAACGTATAAGCAATCAATGCATCTATGGTGCAATTGTTGTGTGTCGAGGTCATCATATTTTTAGATGATGTAAAAGTCACTGAGTACGTCATTATAGACATATTTTTAGAGGCATCCGATTTGAAAACTATTTGATTGGTACACTCACCTTCTAATGTGATTTTGTCCATTCAAAACTCCCATGATTTTAGTGCAAATATTCTAAGGGCGTGACAATATTTTAATATCCCCTAAATATGTTTCTATAATAGCCACAATGTACTAGGAATGTGTGCTCTTCCTATACAACATCATAACCAAATATCACATGTCAAATTCCTTACAAATACTAGTGTTTACCTGACATTGGGGAGGAAAAGGAAAGAGAATGCATAATTATATAATATAATTCCTATTTGGCTATTCGTTGAAACTTGCAATTAACATACCAAGCATCTACCAAAGAATGTAGTGCAATAAAGGCATGTTTCCACAAGGAAGGTGGAAATGCTAGAGTTTCAATTGTCCGAATCTCTACATACTTTACCAAGTGATCTCCATGTTTGGTGCTCCACTATAAATCAATAAGGTATGCATGTAGTTTTTTAAAAAAAATCTAACACAGTTGGTATTTTACACTTAACTCATATTTAACATAGGATGATGAAAACCCCATAAAAATTACATCACAATACCACACAAGGAGTATACCATTGTAATGGTGTACAATTTCTCTATAGGTATGTATTCTCTCAACTTGTCAAAGAAGCACTGAACATCTAGGGATATTACAGTTTACCATAAGCCTCAAATCACATCATATAATGTTTCTCATATCTATATTGGAAACTTGGACAATGAGAGGGGGGTGAATCAGTGTCTTATAAAATTTAATTTCTCAAATTAGATATGATTAACACATAAAACCACACACAAGAAATTAATAAGTAATTACACACAGAGACACCAATTTTAATGTGGGAAACCCAAATTGGGGAAAAAACCATTGAAACAAAGAACTATGCTTAAGACTAAATTGTCCTATATCAGTTACATTGATTTCATGGTTGAGCTTCTACTCAACCTGAAGCTGCAACTCCAAAATTTGGTTCAGTAAAAATTGACCTTTAGTGAGCTTCAACTCACAAGGAGGCTTAAACCCCCTACAGTTTAACCAGCTACAACTGATCTTCTGTAAGCTACTAATTACAAGGAGGCTACAACCCCCTATATGATAAGTTGTAACTTAGACTTGTTCTATGTTTTGGTCACACTTTCTTTATTGTCTTACACAACTGATAATGACCTCTAAATTACCACACTTTGCTTCTTCTTCTCTCTTCTACTAGCTTGTGTCTACAGATCATCTAATCAGATGAAAAGATCATTTCACAATGCTCTACTTTAGTGAATCCATATTAACTTCTGTCACACATGGCTGCTTTTACACACAAATTCTTGTAATACCTCAGACCTTTAACCTGTTTTATACACCCCAATTTTGTCTCTAAATTTTCTTATCAACTTCATCCTTCTTCTCACTCTTCTAATTTCTATCATACCATGCCTATTAGCTATATCTTTAGTTCACTTGTCTGCTCTTGAACTTACATGTTTGATTACTAAGACTTTGTATCAAACATGCATGTCCATACAAATCAGATTCTTATGGTTATCTATACTATTTGCATCACCAATACTTCATTCTCATATACATTCAACTTACACATTTATAACTCCCCTATTTCCTTCAAGCCTCTAACACTATTGACTTGATCTACTAGATTTTACGACTGTGTATCTTAGTCAAAAGTTATCACACTTCATCTTTACTAAATCACTGTTTTGTAGTCAATTCAGAGAATGTTTTCTATCTATTACTGTCCCATATCACAGTTCTTATAGATATTTTCTACAAAACCATATATTGACCATTTATCAATTATCTATTTCAGACCTCTTCACACTTCTATCATTTTATAATCTTACTCCATTTTTCTTCCCAATAGCTTGAGAAATTCTCTACCCTTAGTGTGATATTTCAACTTATTCAGGGATTTTTGAGCTTTTCTACCATATTAGACTACTATTTTTTTCGAAAACAAAATAGTATTAGAGCCTTTCATCTTCTTGCATCAAGATGGAGGAAGTCATAATGAGATTGAAACTTGTCAAGGGCTCTTGACCTTCTCCAATGGAACTTTGAGTCAAGGTGCATTTATCTCTTCAACATTGTTAAGAAGATTAAATGAATACACTATGGAGACATCTCAAACCATTTAATACATATCCCTTGGAGAACTATATTTCTGATAATGTGCATTAATGTGAGCCAGATTCTTGACCTCAAATTCCAATACGACCACTGTCAATTGTGATGTCAAAAGTAACTTACTTCTACTGTTTCAAGTTCCTTCATTGTTAGAGGATTTTTCATGAGATAACCCAAGACACAGACTAAGAACATGAGTACTGTGTATGTTCTTCATTATTGTAATACAGTCTTGAGATATTCAAAGCAATACAAGATTGACTATCCTATGCATGATCTTTTGAAAAGGTTACTTATCAGGCTTATGACTTTTACATTTAGCTAGAGATTAATTTGCATGTAAAACTATCAAGTACGAACTTTGTATATAGTCACATGAAGACTTCAATACCCAGTCACTAAAATCTCTTTGTGACCATTATGAACTCATGAAATACTTCCATTCCTTTTGTAATACATGCTCATATGGCCTATCACTACAGAGATTACCTACAATATTCTTAGTAATTTTGGTCATGGGATAAAATTCGAGATTCAAATCAAATTTGTTCCTCAAACCCTAGAAATCAGGGTTTCCTAGACTAGTCGTACAGCCCAAAAAACATAAAAAGTTGATTTCTTTCTCAATTCAAGATGAAATCTAAAAAATTCCACTTGACATGTGTCATTGTAGGAACAGTGATCTCCATCTCTCTCCAATCAACTAGCTCAACTTTAAAAACATTCCAAAACATTCCCATGGACTTCAAAAACATACAGTGCATAGTCTATCTTAGTTTGGGGTGTTAGGATATGATAGAATTTTATGTAGAGTTTATATATGTTTACTTGAAGGTATAAGATGACACCCTATGGAAATGTCAAAAAAGAATCGATTAGAATATTTTTCCTCCTTAGAGCACTAAAAAAAACATTTATCCAAAAACCCATAGACATGTACAAGGAGTACAATGTGCATTACTTGACAACAGTGAAGTCCATGCATATGTGTCAACTGTAGACAATGGTCTGAATACACTTCCTTCTTATGTTTCTTGGTGGTAGGAGTGAAATATTTAGGACCACTTCATGTCCATTCCAGATATACTATGAAGACTAACGAATATGGATCTTTTTGAAAGCAGACTTGCGAGACCGAGGCTTCGAGCATGATAAAGGCTCCTATACAGGCTCTTGTTCACTAGGTTCTTTGCAAACCATACCTAGGGTATTTTGGCCACATAAAAACTATTATGTCATTTAACAAGTCACTCGAGGGAAAGAACCAATTAGGAATTCCATCAACTCATAATTTGATGCAATAGACAGACTTTTATAGACAATTTGCTATCTACACACAACAACCCTGTAGACATACCACTTTCATTGCCCCTTTAGAAGACCTTACACTGAATGTGAGCTAGCCTTGCAAGACTGAAATGGATTATGACTAGAAGAACCATGCTAGAAGTTCATGCTTGTCATCACTATGGCCATGAAGAATACCTTAATGATATTTCATCATAAGTGCACCACTTTGAGGAAGAAATATTTTTAACCCATTCCAAATGCTGACACATCAAGAAAGCAGACTTATGAAGAGATGAGAAGACATAGCTAGAAAAATGCTCATAACTTCTCTGAATACTTGTCCATTTTACCTCAATTTTTTTGCAATACCCTAGGATCAAAGTTATCTAAAAAAATTTATTCTATGATTTATCTGAAGAAGTATTCATATTTTTTCTTGGGTGCTAAGAAGACAGAGGGCTCAAAATTTATTTCTCAATGAACCAATTTTAAAAAAACTAGCATAACTTTCACATACCTCTTCAAAACTTGATGAAATTTTGCATGGAGCACAAAAAGAACCCCTCTACATGATCCATAGGTTATTTATTCATAAATTTTCCTATACCTTCAGATATATCTCATTTGCATCAACCTACACTGTCTAGTCCTCAAGGCCAACTTTGGTGAACTTTTTTTAAATTTGCCTCCAAGAGCTAAAATACACCTTACTGTTGCTCATACATTCCATAGAAAACATTATTAGGCTCCTCCCATGCTCACATGATCTTTTCATGACCTGTACCAACCTTTCACACCTCATCAGGCTCTAGAAATAGGCCTAAATGAGCCAGTTTCAATTGAGACTTCCACCAAATGACCTGAACCTCACTGTAAGAGCTCTTTCCCATGCTAACATCATCATATCTGACCTATAAAACCCTGATGCCAAGCATACCAACCATTTCCATACCTTGTAGTAGACTCTTACCTTACTGACCAAGCCTGCACAAACATTGAAACCATCTTGAAACTACACATGACCTTTAACCATCATTAGAAGGCACTACCAGTCAACCTTCATGTCCCTTGCAGAGCCTCACTTCACCATTCACTCCTTTTCCATCAATGCCACTTGAAACCAATGACAACACCATTGACTAGGGTTAAACAATGTCCCCCTTTGTCATTAATAGAAACATACTCAGAAACCTTTGATGGAAAATGCCCACCAACAACTCATATCTCTCTTCGTTGTTTCTAACAGAACTCTCTCCCCCTTTGACATCTATGAAAAAAGGTCATGTATTCAATAGGATAAAAAATAAGAATATGATTACTTACAACGCACTGCCTTAGCTCAAGAAACCCCCCCTTGGATTAGCATTACTATTTTGAGCCACCAGTGCCTTGAATAGATGCATGCATGTCTTCACCAATCAGCCTCATAGCTCCCCCTGAACCTATTATTTCTATATCAAGAATCTCATTTCACCCGTTCTCAAATCATCAACTTTACCTCCATAACTCCCCCTTGGTCATGAGACATCCTAATCTATTAGAATATACATAGTCTAGGCCACATCACCTTGTAAATGACTCATAGCTCTAAAAGACACCCTCAGTCATTTACCCCTTATTTACATACTATTCCCTGAAATCCTTTTGAATGTTCTTCTTGTTACTCAAGACATTTCACCTAAAAGTCCTATTATTTTAGCCTCAAAATTTCTCTCAATCCTTTATACACCTAATTTGAGAAGCTACAATGATATTCTCCTACCTTCTGAGACTCATCTTAGATCCATACACTGTATAGAAGCCCAATCTATTCTTTGATAAAATTGTTTGACTTTACCTTATCTCATTATTATGCCTTTCATAATATGCAACAAATAAGAGTATTAGACATACCTTAGAACATCCTCCTTGCTTTCTTTAAGACCTTCATCTCCATTATGACTTCAACTCATGTAAATAACCACTTCTTAAGGATATGGCAGATTAAAAGTTCCTTGACATCATTCTCCATAACTATAGGTGAGAAAAACTTATAGAAGATGGGTCACATCAATTAATTCACATCTTACTAAATCACTTTGAGTCACAGTTTCAATGAAGTAGACACAAGTATTAGATAATTTTAGGCTTTACACTCCTATACCACATTCATATTTTTTGTCAAACCATTGTTGTCATTTTTTCCATGCACTGTAGCTTACTGATTTTGTCTCATTATCCTTGATGCATTTTGATTTCAAGACTTACCTAGGGGATCTGAGCTAAAGACAACACACTATTATGAGAAACTCTACCTTTATCAATTTGCAGTGAGATTGTGAAATTTTCCATTTGTCTAAAGTATTTATCCAAAGTCTTTTAGCTGATGATTTTACAATCTTACAACATCATGACAAATTTTATCCTTCATGTAGACCCTGAATTCACTATGTCTGATCAAACTCCAGATGTAGAGATCTTGAAATTCCACCTGAATACTGATTTGAGTATTACTATGCTTACATAATACATCTTCTAAACATGTTCCATTTGCAATCATCCTTAGTTCCTTGTTCTTATTAATTATGACGTTTGTGGCTGATGCAACCTTCAGGCTTATCATAACAATAATATCAATAATGCCTTCTTGTAGATTTGTGATTCAATGTTGTAGATTTTTGACTGGTTTTGATGGAATATCTTTCTTGAAAATTTATTAGCATGGTGGGACCCAGCTCTAGCATAATTATTTACTCAAGCTTTTAGACATCAATGAAAAAATATAAGACACCACTTGGAAGATATGCCATTAACATTGTTTTTGTATTTTGAGACTTTTGGATCTGACTGAGGATAAGATAAACAACTAATACATTCTTCCCCTAATGACCTTTCATATAGATAAAGCTAGTTTTGCATATCATTATAGCCTTTAATACATATGATTGATTAGAGTCCTCAATTCAAAACTTGACTTGACTGTGGCACTTGAAAATCACTTGTTAAGATCACACCTTAACTTTATTTAGAAAATCTTGATAGACCTGGATTGTTTTATCTATAGGTATTTACATTTAAATCAAAGCAAAGACACTTTTCATACTATGTTAATGACTAGACATACATTCACAATCAAGCTCAAAACTGTCCTGATTCATATTTCTATAAGGTAGTCAAATTGTTTATCTACTCATGACATACTCTTGAGACACTTTTTTCTTGAAGACAACCAAGAAAAATTTTAAAAGACAAGTGCAAGCCTTGGAACTTATTGACAACAATATTCTCCTCTATGATTTCTCAGAAGACACTCAAAGAATTCAACTTATGCTATACTTCCAATATAGAGCAAGATACACATTTTGAAACTAACATACCTTCTCAACTTGATAGATGCAACAATCAGCCTCGACTCATGCTTCCTTTAACTAGTGTATACATTCTATAAGCTTAGAGAAGGCATACCATCTTTTCATGTCACTTCAGAATAGGATAAAGTCATCAAAACATCCTGATGACTCAATTCTTTCTTTCCTTGTTCTTGTTCTCTTGTTAGTCTCCTTGGATGCATTATTTGGTGTGACTTCCACATCACACGATTTATCAATTTTTGATTGATTACCTAATAAGAACACATGTTGTAGCTCATACACTTGTTCTAATACTACTTGAGGAATAATTTTTTTGTCCTTTGCATTGGAATTATCTTCCTTCTTGCCTTTTCCATCACCTGTTGATTTCTTGCTTGTACTTACTTCTCTTGTGACTGTCTTAAATTTTCATGTCTCTTCAACATCTTCCCTTTCCATCTTCTTATAATTATTTGCTTGCTTGACTCCTGATTTTTCTTCTTTGATCTTGTATATCCATTTCATCTCTTTCTTTCCCAAGGCTCCTTTAAGAATCCATAGTCAACTTTGTCTCATCTTTAGGATTGATCTTCATATTTGGAAGTCTTCTTACTTGTCTTTTGAGTTTATGTAACATGTTATTATACCTAAGAGACTTATGAAAATGTCTAGCAAAATGGCCTTTTCTATGACAATTGAAACATACAACATGGTTCATGTCCCTCGAGTCTTCTTCTTTCCAATATTGACTTATTGGTTACTCTAAGCAGTGTCTTGTAATATGTTCATTTTCTTAGAAATTAAAACACACTATATTCTTCTTATATTCAATTTTGCAGCTTCCATGGGGTTTCTCTGTAAAAATTCTTCATGCAGTCCCTAGCTTTATGTCCAAAACCATAACATGAATAACAATATCCATTAAAATTTCTTTCATACCTGAAAGCATTAGGTTGCCTAATAGGTTTAGGCCTTCTTGAATTTTTCCTCTTAGTTTTCTTCATGTTTGATTGTCCACTTGAACCAAATTTGTTATCTTCACTCTTCTTTACTAAATCTTTAATGAAGCCTAGTCCAGTTTTGTCATTTGTTGCCTTCTGCTTGTCCAACATTTCATTTAGAGCCTTAGAGATCTTTTCTAACTTGTTATACATCTTTAGTCTCTTTGTTGCTTCCTCTAATTCAGCTCTCAAAGATATCATCTCTTCTTCATATCTCATGCAAGTGTCTTATTTGGCATGTAGAGATTTTGTCACTGTTTCAACCTGAGATTTCAGCTTTGTACTAATTTTGAGATGCTCTTTCTCTTTGTCTCTGAGAGATGTTGAAACCAGCTCCAATTGTGCCTCAACATATTTGATTCCCTCTTCATATTTCTGATTTTTCCTCTCCTCAAGAAGATTGATCTTCTCTTCATACTCTTTCAAATTGGTCTTCAATTTCTTATTCTTTTTCCTTTGATATTTCAGTTCATCTAGAGCATTTATTAGTTCATTTCTGCTTCAAGATTTACCTTTGCTTCCTCTTCTTATGATATTTCATCCTCACTGACATATTTTGTCTCTTGAAATGCTACTAGGAATTACTTAAATAACCATGCTTTTTGATTTAGGAAGGACCTACTCCAATATGTTATACTTGATTCCAGAGTACCAAGCTCTAATACCAATTTTTAGAAACTAGGACACTGAGATGGGGTGAATAAGTGTCTTATAAAATTTACCTTTCTCAAATTAGATAATCTATTATGAAACATATAAAACCATACACAATAAATTTACAAGGAGAGAACACATAGAGACACCAATTTTAATGTGAGAAACCCAAACTGGGAAAAACCCCACTGAAACTAAGAACTGGGATTAGGACCAAATTGTCCTATATCAGTTACATTGATTATATGGTTGAGCTTATACTCAACCTGAATTTATAACTCCAAAATTTGGTTTAGCAACAACTGACCTTTATTGATCTTCAACTCACAAGGAAGTTTAAAACCCCTACACTTTAACCAACTACAATTGATCTTCTATAAGCTATTACTTACAAGGAGGCTACAACCCCCTATTTGCTAACCTGCAACTTAAACTTGTTCTATGTTTTGGTCACACTTTGTTTATTGTCTTAATTAGCTGATAATGACCTCAAAATTATCACACTTTTCTTCTTATTCTATCTACTACTAACTTATGTCTCTTGACCATCTAATCAGATGCAAGGCTACTTTAACAATGTCCTCATTTAGTGAATCCACATTAACCTTTGTCACACATGTCTACTTTTACACACTAATTCTTCTAATACCTCAGACATTCAACTTGTTGTATAAATACTGATTTTTTCTCTAAATTTTCTTAGCAAATTACTTATTGTACCTACAATTTCATCAACATTTCAACTTACCATTCACCTCTCACCTACTTTTTGAAGTAGAATCTATTTGTACTTGATTGGAAAATTAAAAATCCTGATCACACTCTATTTTTCATAACTCAACTTAGACAAAATATTTCATCAGCTCATAGTGTACCTAAAAGTTTTGCTAGCTCATCAAATATAGTATTTTACTAGTCCTTTAGACACAATTCAGAGATTGTTTTATTTCTATCACTGCCCACTATCATATGTTTTTACATATATTTTCTTGAAACCTTGTTTTGTTTACAATTCTCTACTTAGTTCTTCACAAACACATTTTTTTACTTTATTCCCTATCCACAATACTTTTTCTCTACCCTTTTCTATGTTTAAATACTCACACATTAGCTCATTCACCTTTCACCCTGCACTTTCTTATTTTCAACTTGATGTGTCATATGCATATCATTGTTTTATCTTGCAATCTATCCAATTCAACTCATCACACACTTATTCTTTGACACAAAGGTTTGCATTTCATATTTGACTAATACATAAACTATTTTTCCTACATTTTTCTTAGGTTCTCATTATTCTTTTATCTCTTACTTCACTGTGTTATATCACTGTTTTTCGTATCACTGTTATCACACACTTTGTATTTTCTTTTTTTTACTACTGCACACATTCAATTCAACTTCACCTCAATTCAACTTCACCTCATTCAAATTCACCTCAATTCAACTTGACATTCCTTTGAATGACCTTCCAAAAATACTAACTCTTCAAATTTAAGTCATTGTTTCCATATGTCTTTTTGATTTCATAGACTCCATTTGTAACTGTTAGCTTTTCTTGTTCTTTGAAAAATATTCAAAAACAAACTATTATCTTGATTTTCAAATTCTATGTTGCATACATAACCCATTATAGCTCGAGCAAGTCTATATTGAATCCCTTCACTTCAAATTCCACCTAAGCTACATACATGTATGCCTCTTAGACTTACTACATTGACTAGAGAAGGTTTTTCACCTTCTTTTCATGAGATTAGAAAAGGATTTAAGAACATGTAACTGTTTAGAGACTTAATATGAGTCTAAATACTTTGAATAAAAATAGTCTTAGAGCCCTACAACTTCACAAGAAGACAAAAACATCAAGACTCAAGTATTATAATGGAAGCTCACTCATCATTTAACTAAGACACTGTTGAATACTTGATGGAGCATGTTAAAACATTTTTCCAAACTCCCTTTGATATCAATTTGAGAGAATTAATTCATTTAACCAATTTCTTGAATGAGCTTTGACTCGAACTGTTAACCATGACACCAAACCAACACTCAGTTGAACACTTCCATCACTGTTAGGAAATTATGAGCTTTCAAGACACAAAAAACTCTCCTTGATGCTTCCTGATATAGAAATTAGCTATTAAGATCTTTGCAAGAGGTTTTTAGTTACTTATCACAATGAATTTTGCATTCAGAGAGCTTAATTTTCTTATACAGTCAAGAGGAACGGTTTGTGAAGAGGATTGTCATCAAATTATCTTTGAAAAAATGATGAACTTAGAAGAATCCTTTTGAAACACATTCATATTCCATATACAGAGATATCTATAATATTTTGTGATTTTTCATTGGATCAACTTTGAGATTCGAAAAAATTTCTCCCTCAGACCCTAGAATTGGGGTTTCTTGAACTATGTAAGCCTGAGGGGCATAAAAATTTGATTTCTTGAGAATTTGTTGATGAAATACAAAAATTACACTTGTTGTGGACATGTTAAAGTGATATCCATATCTTCTAATAAATTTGTAATTTTAAAAACCTCCCAATAGCTCCCAGGGATAAAAAACAACAGTGCAGAGCCTAAAATGTTAACAAAACAATACATGTTGAGTTCAAAAACAAAACTTTAGGGTATAAGATGAACCTTAGGTTTGCATGGAATACCACTTAGAATTGCATTTCCTCCTTAGAGAACTTAACACCACATTTACATAAAAACCAATCACCTTTAAGTAATAATTTCAACTTGCACAGTGAAGTCCATGCACATTGTCACTATCTACAATGGTTTACACTTCCTTCTTACAATTTTGCTTTAGTTTTCACATTTGAGACACTTAATATATTCCAGCTATACTTCAAGAGGAACAAGATGGATTCATTCAATGTATTGAGAGAGAGAGAGAGCATTCAATGATAAAATTATTCAAACATGCTCTTATGCAATATTTTCTCAGCAAAGCAACCTAGGGCAGTGTGGATACATGAGGATTGTGATTTACAACTCACTACAAGAACCAACTAGGAACTCCATCAACTTACCATTGACCTATAGAAGAGATATAGAGCCACTTTTCATTACAAACAACTATGAGTATTGTACTCTGATTGTACCTATAGTTCACATGAATGAATGAGAATGCCCCTGCAATACTGAGATGAATTGGATAGAAGAACCATGCTTAGAGTTAATGATTTCCATCACTATGGCATGGAGAATAGCTCAATGAGATATGAGCAGATGCACCACTTTGACAAGAAAGAAAAATAACCCATTTCAACTCAAACACTTCAATAGGTAGAACAGAGGAGAGAGAAAACCTGTTAGAAGAGTGCTCATAACTTCTCTAAATCTTAACCAATTTTCCTAAATTTTTTTGCACTCTAAAACAAATTCTTCCTTTGATTTATATTAAGAATTATTCATATGTTTTCTTGGGTGCAAAGAAGACAAAGAGCTCAAAATGTATTTCTCAATGAACCAGTTTTAGAAAAACTAGCATAACTTTCACATACCTCTTCAGAACTCGATGAAATTTGGAATGAAGCACCAAAACTCACCACTCTACATGATACATGTCTTTTTTTTTTCTCACACATTCCCTAGAAAAAATTCCTAGGATCCTCCCATGCTCACATTTTCTTGTTCTGATATGTGCCAACCTTTCACACCTTATCAGGCTCTAAAAATAGACCTAAATAAGCTAGTTTGAGTTGAGACTTCCACCAAATGAATTGGAACTCACTATAAGAGATATTTTCTATGCTTACATCATCATATCTGACCTATATAACCTCTGATCCAAACATACCAACCTGCACTCTACCTTCAATGATCAACCACCTCATTGTTTGAGCATGTAGATTACTGAAACCATCCTGAACTCTCTCTGTGAGATTCAATCATCATTACAAGGCACTACCAATCAACCTTCATGTCCTTTATAGAGCCTCACTTCACCATTCACTAATTTTCCCTTAGTGCTACTTGATATCAATGACAACACCAATGATTAGGGTTCGACAATCTAAGTAATAAAACTAACAGTGATCAATAGGTCATACTTTTGATTCTTGATTCATTTGCAACTTGTGGAGTGGGTATTTTTCATGTCATTGTAGAGGTTAATTGGTAGGGCTTACCTTGTGTTAAAGCTTCAAAACTCTTCTTGACTACAATAATTTTTTTATGTCTTAACATTTTCAAAATAAATATGTTATATATGTATGTATGTATATGTATATGTATATGTATATGTATATCTATCTATATCAATTTAAATAATTTGTAAGACTATTAAATTTAATATATATATTAGATATTATAAATTTGAAAATTAAAATATTTGAGACTAATTAAAAATATTTTTTTAAAAATGAAATAAGAGAACTAGGTTGCATAACACCCAATCCTCCTAGTTTACATACAAGTTCATTTTTCTTTATGTGGAAGTTAAATATTATTTACTATATTTCTTAAATTCAAATTTTATTGAGATCTAGTTTGTTTCAAGTTAATGATAACTCTTATTAAATTGAAAGAGGCATCAAAATAAAAGTGTCCTTATTCTTTCACTCTCTCACAGTTGGTGGTGTAAATGACCTATCATCCGTGGAGTATGTGATTGGTGATCCTTTAAGTATTGCTTCTTTTTCCACGGTCACATAACTATGCCCAATATCAAGATGGGAAATATTGATAATTATGTTTCTTTGAAATTATGGAGCCTATTTGCATATCTCACACCAATTTATATTGCTACAATCTAGGAGATAAACTTGGAGAAAGTGCAAATAAAGGTTCTAAGGCATTTTTAATAGATAACATCTCATTGAGGTATTATATTGAATAGTTCACGTGACTTATGTATGGCTCCTAATTTTTCATACATGTCGACTAGGGAACTCATAACTACACTTTGATGGATGTCCATGCTCTATTCTAAATCTCCCATTTTGGTAGAATTTAGGAGGATGCTGGAAAAGGTTGTGGATTCTAGATTTACGACTGGAAAATGCATTGTTAGGAAAGGTTACAAGGCCATTTCAATAAACCCAATTTGTGCATATCTTGTAATAACTACAATCCATGAACCAATTGTATGGACACATATTTGTTGTAATTGGTGAAACAAAGGCAATACTTTGTGAGGATGCCCATGTACTCTGTAAACTGCTTCTTTTTTTAGCAATGTCATCCTAGAGGGTTTCAATTGTTAACAAATTGATGTAGCTAATAAAGGGTTTGATATTGAAAAAATATACATAAACTACAAAGTTAGGAAAGCAAATAGAAAATTAATGTTTTTACCAGTGAATGTTAATTCTTGGTATTGCAATGCTTCATTAACCTCGGTAGAGCCCAAGAACATTGTGATCTTATTTTTCCCTCCTAATCCTAAGATGATAGCTATCATTATTCTTAGAAGGGGTTAAAGCATATGGAAACACTATATAAATAAACTTATTAAGTTTTTTGGAATCCATCAAATCAAGATTTGAATATTTAAAAAATAAGGAACATTGTCAAATATATGGACCGTAAAATCACCATAAATATTAAAAATAACGAAACACAAAAAATGAATAGAAGACACTCAAGAATATCAAATGAGTGTGGAATTTAATGCCTTGGCCATGTCATTTAAAAAATTATCATCCACCTCTTAGTTCCAGTTGGACCCAGTGGTGGGAGGATGCGATGACTAGGACGACTAGATTCCTTAGAATATACAGTTAACAGTTGGCCAAAATTCGACGCAGATCATACTCTGTTACTTCCTTCGCTCTTAGTTGGGCGTTGGTGGCACGCGAAGGAAACATGTTTTCTGAAATTTAATAACCCCATGTGGTAGAGTTCCACTAGAAGATTCAAATCATGGATAATTAAAATGCTTGGGGTGCTCAAATTCATGCCAATATGCACTGGCTTAAAGTGGGGGGTTGTGTTTCGAAGGAATTTTTTCTTTCCCTAAAATCAAAAAATTCCTTTCACCAAATTTGTGCCATATGTGATGGAAAAACTCAACTCACAGATTCCCAACTTATGTTGCAGGCCTTTGTCAACCATTACAAGCTGGTTTTTCAAGCTCAAGTTCCCTCAGATGAGCGACGTGTTACTTTAGATCAATACTTGGCCACGGTGGCATGAAAGATATCTCAAGAACATTACATACGATTACATGCTCACCCTTGATGACCTTCACAAAGCATTCGTGTAAATTTCTAATGACAAGACGCTCGACTGCAATGGGTTTCCCTAAAATTTCTATAAATCACTTGGGGATATTGTTTTTTTTTTATCGGCAAATAGTTTTTTGAAAGGGACTATACCCTTGTACACAAAGGCTCAGAAGCCAGAATTGAAAGTAAAAGCACAAGAGAAGGATCAAAATCCCAATAGAACAATTAAGCCCAACTGCAGAAAACAGACTGCAAAGCAACGACAAAACAGCAGCAAAAAAACAACTGATGCACAGCAAACAAACAGCAATGGCCTGTCAACACCATTGGAAGCAATCTGCTATCCGGCTAAGAAAAATGAGACCAATAAAACCCAGCCAGCCAATAGCAGAAATGAGAATCATCAAGGTGAAGTGTTACCCTTCAGAGTGGTAGATTTTTTCTTTTTGTTGACCGTAATCCACCCTGATGGAGCCTTCGTGGTTGGAGAAGCAGACAAGGGAGGAGTATTTTCCTTAGTCACATTTGTCCCATTTGGAACAGCCACGTTGTTATCCAGAGAGAGATATTTATCATTTTCCATGCTGCCCTCAACAGCTTGTGTATTTTTTATGTTGTTAACAACCTGAGTTTCGGATAAAGGGGTTTTCCTTGACTCTGGTTCATCTACTGTTTTAGATTCAAGATCCTTTCTATCCACAAAAATTAGGTGCTCCGGGAGTGCGTCTTTCCACCAGTTGTGCTTCTCATGTTGACGTTTTTCTATCCCACAAGCAGTAGAGGTGTGTCCTAAACCAGAGCACCTTCTACATCGGAAAGGTAGACCTTCATAATCAAGAGTTTGTGACCAGGTTCTATTTTGCACTCTAAGGTCTATGGTAGCAGGAAGATTTTTATCAGTGTCAAGCTCCACCAGGATCCGGGCATAAGTAGTATGGGTGTAATTAGTTGTTTGAGAATCTATGTGGAGTGTAGTACCCAAGGTATTGCCAATGGTTGTTAGACATTCATGACTCCAGAATTGGAGAGGTAAATGGGGCAGCCTGATCCAAATAGGTTTCCATGAGAATGTCTCTGTGTGCGGGTTAAAGGATGGGAACCAAGGTTTCATGATCAAATATTTTGACTCGCAGGTCCAGAGCTTGGAAGCAATGATGTCTTTATCAGCTATTGAAGAGAAAACCATAATGAAGATGCCTTTAGCACATGGATATAAGTCTATACCAGTTAAAGATGGAGTCCAATGCTTGGAGATCCACGCGTGAAGAACGGGAAGGCTGGGCCATAAACCCCCGAATCTACAAATCAGAGCATGCTCTTTATAGTAGATCTCAGATAAAATGACATCCTCCCCAAAAGTAATACATGGTGTGATGTCTGCAGGTTTCATGGAGGATTCCTTGTTTTTTAAGACATCCTTGAAGGAGGTTTCAAGAGGCCCGCGCCTAATCTCTTTATCCTGTAATGGAATAACAGGTAGATCTCCTTGCTTCAGCTCACCACGAACCTCGCCTTTCCTAAGAACACCCCCAAATGGTGATTGTATATGGCTAGGGTTTGCAGAACCATCTGAAACAGTCGTAGCATTGGTAAAGGCGAGGTCGATCCATGACCTAGGAGAAACCCCTAAAACAAGATTCGAGCCCCCACCATCTGACTGATGAGCTCCAGACAGATGTCACAGATCTACATGGTTCGCAGGCTTGCATGTAGCGAGAGCAAGGTCACGTGTAGCACCATTAGGGCAGGGTAGGGCACGAGGACACACGTGTGGAGGGGGCGCGAGATTTATCCTTCGGACTGAGCATGAGAGCAGTGCGCGAGCAAAGGCACACGCAGGGGCGTGGACAGAGGCGTGGATAGCGGCGCGGGCTGGGGCGTGCGCGGACAGGCATGAGCAGAGGAGCCGAGGATTTTGCGAGCCGAGGCGCGCACAGGGGCGCAGATAGGCACATGATGGGGATATTGTTGGTCCAGACATCTTTTAGGTTTATCTAGAAGGATTCCAGAGTCAGTCGTTTGGTGCTCACATTAACAAAGGGAATATCAAGTTCATACCTAATCTTGGGGACCCCAAGTTGATCACCAATTGGTGACCTATCACCTTGCTCAATGTTTCCTACAAGATTATTGCTAAATCTCTTGTCATTCTGCTGCTGCACATTCTTCCTGCCATTATTTAGTTGGAGAAAACAAGATTCACCCAGGCGTGGTACACTCTAGATAATGTCATAGCAATCTGGGAAGGTATTGAATGGGCTCGCAAGTCCACTCAACTAGCCCTTTTCATTAAAATTGATTTTGAAAAGGATTATGACAGGATAGAGTGACCTTTCATTCTAGTCATGCTTCATTTGTTGGGAGTTGGTCCAATTTTTATACAATCTGTCAAGATGCTCTTTGCAAATGCCTTGGCTCAAATAACCATTAATGGGAATAGTTCATATCTGTTTGGCCTCTTCCAATCCATACAATAATGTTTCCCATTAGTAGCCGCTCTTTATGTTCTTGCGGAAGAAGGTTTTGGCTATCTTCTTGCTAAATCCAAATCCTAAGGGCTTGTCAGAGGAATTACCTTACCTTCTTCCGTTAATGCCCAAATTCTCAATGGCCACTTTGCTGATGAATCCTTTCTTACGCTAATTGATGATGAAAGTAACATTTGTAATTCCATGCAGTGCCTTGATAATTTTTGTTTAGCCTTTGGTTTATCCATTCAATGGTGAAAAATGTAGTGTTAAAGGAAATCCTTCCTCCACGCGCCCCCCTAGATGACTTTATATGATTGGAAGATGATTGACCATGGGGAGATGTTTAAATTTCTTGGAATCCCTTTTTCCTTTCAAGTGTCACCTACAGATCTTTGGTAGTATGGTGTTCAACGGGTGGCTAAAAATCTTGAATATTAGATAACCAAACCATTATCTTTAGCGAGTAAGTTCCATATTTTCTCCAAAGTTCTTGAAGCTATGCATGTTTATTATTCCTCCTGTTGGGTGCCATCCAAAAACTTTGTGCAAAAGTTGGAAAATCTTCTCAAAGGTTTTCATTGGTACAAATGTTTCCTCTGGTAAATGGTTTCACGGAGTTTCATGGGAGACATGCTTTCTTCCCAAAGAATTGGGAGGAATGTGCCTTATTGACATCTTGCATCAAGTGCAAGTACTTTGTGCCAAATGGATAATTCATAGTATCAAAGGACAAGAAGCTCAAAATGTGCTTCTGTGTCATGGCATTGAGGAGGGTTCCCCCTATGGCAGCATGACTTGGAATGGTTTAGGCTTTTCCAATCTTCTCATTGTTCATGTTCCTATCAAAGTGGTCGGGACCTTTGTTCTCAAAAAGTATCTAAAATTAGGGGAACAAATCAAAACATGGCTTCAATGGAAGGGTGAGGGATTTCATAATGGCCTCTCTGTTAGTTATCATTCCTTGTGGTGTTCACCAGTCATCCAATTCTAGGATCGATGTCTTACAAAGGTCCATGGGATCCTTACGCTTAATTTTTTCAAGAAAGGAATTCAATCCATCTAGGACCTTTTTTGAAAGCGTATCCAAGCTCGGTGTCATTGGAATGAGATCAAATATAAATTCAACCTTTCCTTAAATGATCAGGCCATTATTACCGACATTATCTCTTTTTTTCCCGACCATATGAGTGACAAAAATTTTGTGCTTTCCTCCTTTCCATGGTGGACAAAATGGAAATGGTTCGTGGATATCCCCTTCAAGAATTACTCTACTAATAAAGGCTATTCTTGGCTATCTCCACATCTACCCATGGTTGACAAACTCAGCACTCGGTGGGGGTTGCATTCTTCTCCTTCCAATTGGAGAAGGATATTCGACATTGTTTGGTTTATTTGTGTGGAACTTGTTATTTTTGAAAAATAACGCCCTCTAAATTTTCATGAATTAATGATAAGAAATCAATGTTTTTCAGGTAACATGGGATTATCTCTCAAGTTGTAGGACTTGCTACTTGAGACAAACCTCCAAAGAAGGTTGGTTCTTTTTAGAGTAGGTATTTACCTTAGCTCATGTTCACCTAGGTACATTATTTACCTTTATTGTATTTTTCCTCACCCACTTATGTGTGTGGATATTTCTTTTTATTTATTTAGATATTAGGAGATATTATCTAGTTGTTAGGTATAGTTCTTTCCTTGATCTATGGTATTGACTAGTTCTTTCCTAGATCTATGGTATTGACTAGATCCTTGATGTCTAGTTCTCTCATAAATCTATGGACTTGACAAGTTCTTTGATGACTAGTTCTTTCGATTATTTATGGCTTGATCTACGACCTTAACTAGTTCTTAGATTGTTATTCCTTGCCTATATAAGCAAGGCCCATTCTCATTGTATTTCATTGAGTTCCATAATAATATATGATATTGCTGCTCATTTGTTTGCAAAGGTTTTGTGTAAAGTTATTCTGGTGAATTGCTTTAATCTTATTGATCGTGGTGTTTGATTAGCATCTGTGTTCTTGGCTTGGTACGATTTGGTTATCCTTCCTTTTAGTTCTTATACCTATTCCTAATGCTAAACTACTCCTAAGGAAGGAAATGAAACTATCTAATCCTATTATAACAATCCAAGGGACCAGGGAAAGAGAAAGATGCATTAAAATTTAATTCCTAAGCTAACAAAGGTGATATCACTAAGAAGAGGATGAAAAACACTCTCATATGAGTGGAAATGGGAGTAAAATGAAGGAGGATAGGGAAGAAATGAGTACCAAAGTCCAAAAATACATTTAAACTCTCATTTCTATGGAGCACAATAGAAATAAACCCCTACAAGATGAGAATAGATATACACAATACACAAAAAAACAATAGAGAGGAAAGATAATGTAATAAACACAAGCTAGGGTAAAGAATAACCATGAAACATGAACTTTATTGCTTCAAATAGATGCAAAATCCATTACAATGAAAGAGGAAGGAAATATTCATCCTATAAATGTCCAAATTTGAGGCATGCAAGTCAAAATACACATACAACACTTGTAGAAGGATGCACTAGCATTACAAGAGGGTCCAACCACTACAAATGAGCATCCTTGTACAATATATAGAAGATGGGAAAGAGAGAAGGGGGAAAAGAGAGGGAACTCATATTTCCCATTTAAAACACCAAAAACATGCATTAAATGTATTAAAATAGGCATGGGTACCATGCCTAGGCCATTCCCTTATGATACTTTGCTTGTGGGATAAGGAATGGGCACCATACCTCATCAAATTGGGTGGTTGAGCTACCTTGAAATGCATCTTTTTATGTTGGATTTCATTTCCTATTTTTCACCCACTTAGCCTCACCTAAATCAATAAATCTAGTTCATGTTGTGTAGTACATGATGAGATATTTCTAGCGGTACCAAGTTTGAAAATTTTTGAGTTACAGGGTAAAAGTTATGGCCATTTGAAGTTCGAGGCTCGGGGTAATCACGACAGGGTTCCACGTAGTCCTCCACAGTCCGCATTAATGTGTTTTTTCCCAATGCGGATAGTTCAGCCAATCAGGGAACTCGTGAAACATATGAATTTTACCACTTGTGCTCACGTGACCTGTCATATCTGCATCACCGCAGGTCTTTGTGTTTTGTGGAGAATCAGGCTTTGGGTGGAACTATGGAATAGTTCCACTCACTATGTTGGTTCCCAACTTGTCCGCTTTGCCCACATAATTCATTCCCCACTTCCATTATTTGACCAATTGGACCATGTGGAGAACCATCGACTCATCTGAACGTTCGTCTTGTTCCCTTTATGCCCACTTTAGCTGTAACATTGATTTCTTTGTCCTTTGACATTTAATATGGCTGGATCGATGATGTAGGGAACTCAAAGCCCCAAGGAACTATCGTCTTGTTCCCTTTACGCCCACTTTATCTGTAACACTGATTTCTTTGTCCTTTGACATTTAATATGGCTGGATCAATGATGTAGGGAACTTCTGTAAATAACATCTGCTTAGAACACAAAGTTTCTTAACATAACACAGATTCATTAATCAAGGACACAAAGTTCCTTCTTGGTTATACAAGATCACCGTGCTTGCAAAGTTGAAGAGTATGCAATCGGTAAGACTAACGAATTTATGACAAATGATCTTCACAAAGAAAATAAATGAAAGCTTAGGAATAACAAAGATCAGATAGACAAAGAATGGAAAAGTCCTTCTGTATTGATTTCTTTATAATCTATTTACACTTTCAGAAAATATGCCAAGTTCTTTCTCCTTTCAAAATGGCGTGGAAAGGCCATTATATAGCTTACAAGTCAGTTACTCTTTGTAACTACTTCTTTTAACTAAAGATTAGTTAAGGATTGCCAATCGTAATACCTCAACCTATTACAATGAATTCGGGAAAAAGAAATAGAAAAGAAGAGAAGAATAAGGAGAAGAAGACAGGTGGTCGGTCATTGAGAGGGACCTACTGACTTCAGAATTCGCTGCCTGAATCTCTTCAACACCTCAGCTATATCTCTGCCACGAGGGACTGATGTGTTAGTCGTAGACTGAGTCCAAAATCCCAGACACTTCTCCATCTCTTTATCAAACTCGACATGAGTATGATAATCTTTGTTTGCTTCTTCAATGGTAGATTGAAGAGAGAAAATCTCCTTCATTTTCTCCTTGGAGATGGAACTTTCCTTGAATAGGTTATCTTTGACAAAAGCTCTGAATTGAGCTTTGATTTCTTGCAAGGAAAGGGAAGTACCAGAAGTCTCATCCTGAAGATGACAGTGTATATCTTTGAAAGCAGAGACCACCAGTGTCTTGAAAGCTTCACCCTTCTGCCAACTGTTCTTCAGTTCTCCCAAAGCCTCCTCCAGGACTTTGATCTTCCACTCCACACTGTAGACCCAGGACTTCGATAGATTATCTTTTGCATCATCAAAAACTTTACTTGCCAACAAAATGTTCTCATCTGCCTGTCCCATGAGTCGGAGGTCTACTATGCAACTGCTCCAGAGTTTGAGCTCTTTATCGATGATTCCAATAGTAGAGGAGAGCTTCAGTTGCACATTGCTCACCTTTTCATGGAGTTTGAAAGCTTCATCAATGAAGTTTAATCCAGCAACAAGCATTTCATCCAATAGGGCTTCAATAGCTCTGCCATAGACAGAATACTTGTGCATATCTTTTATACTCTGCACTTCATCTTGGCTTAGAATTACAGGAGGTGGAAGAGTAGTCAATGGGGTAGGGTCCAAAACTTTGTCCTTAGACAAAAGAGACTTGATGAAACCTGTGAGAACTTGGGCTTGTTCTTCCAACTGTTCAATAGTTTGTTGCCCTTTCTCTACCCTCCCAATGACTCTTGTGACTGTTTCCTGGAGGTTGTGAATTTCACCTTCAGGGGTAGACTCTCCCATTGGGATTCTCGAGAGCTCTAAGTCAGATACCTACAAGTCCTGCTCTGATTTATCCGTTGAAGGCTTGGCAATCTCCAAGAATTGCTAGCCTTGAGCATCAGGCACTATTCTGGAGGTAGTTCTGGCTTTCTTGGCACGAGAAGGAGTGGTGCCCAACAAGGCTGCGACAGCATCAAAATTTGTCCCTGAACTCTGAGAGGAAAATTTCCTCTTCCTTTTGTCAACCAGAGGTTGCACCCACACAAAAGAGGAAGAGGAATCAGTAGGAGGAGCAAGGGGACCAAGAGACAGAGAGCTCATGACGCTCAAGGTCTGCGCAGCTGTTGACTCGAGTTGAGAGGTGAGTGGGGCACTTGGGGCAATTACGGCAGAAGAATCAACATTACCTGAAAGCTCAGTGCTCTGGATTTCTTTATCTTTATCAGCTGGATCTTCAGGAGCACTTGCAAGAGTTGGTACTTTGCTTTCTTCACTTTCACTGAGAACAATGATGTTCTCTGGTCCCATAGGCAACTCTACCTGCTTTCTTTGAGGGTCACTTTGCACAGGTTCCTTCTTAACCTCCTTGAGCTTCTTCTGGTACACTTGAGTGGATGAAGAAGGAGTAGAAACTGCAGGTCCTTGTATTGATGAGGCAGGAGGGGTCTTCACTAGTGTTTCTGACCTTGGAATAGATGCTTCTCTTCTTGGTGTTGAAGCATCCTTAGAAGAGGATTCTCCTGAATGCCTCCTGAATTCTCGAACCATCCTGTCAAACCAGACCTTAGTCCTGACTAAGACTGGAGCAAGGATCTCAGCCAGATCATCCCTCTCTTTCCTGTTCCAATCCAGGTCCTCCAAAGGAGTGTGCTTAATCACATTTTCATACTCATACGAGTATAGATCAGAATTGTCATCCTGGAGACCTTCAGGAACTTGGTACAGACTGAGTTCTTGGATCAATTGTAGGGAGAACCTACCACAATGCCTTCTCTTGGCTTCAAAATCATCTGCACAATCAGCCCAGTAGTCTTCTGTATCTGCCCTATGATGATAGATTATCTTGATGTTCTGTTCAATAAACTTCTTCAAGTCAAAGTAGGTTCTTGGCTTGAAGAAATGAACAGTGATAGGGACCAGGGCTCTTATTGTGTTCTTAGCATCCAGAGCTGTTTTGCAAGTGTAGTTTCCCAGAGAGATGGGAAAGTGCAAGCCAGAAATTTTCTTATCTTTGCAAGTTCTGTGCAACTTGTCTAACTACCTGCATACTTCTATCAAGGCCATTTTATCATTGCAGAACATGGGCAGTCTTAGAGGGGTGCCCTCATAGCCGGCGAGCCTGATATAAGAGAATTTCCTGAATTGGATGAAATAAGCACCATATTGTGATATTAGGTTCATGGCTTCATCTGAAAACCTTCTAGCAGTATCACCTTCGAGCAGTCTGATCACGTACATGGTAAAAGCATCATTGACCCTTCTGAAATTACGATTGCTGGTCTCCAAAGTGAACTGCGGGCAGTAGGCATATACTGGATCATCTTTGTATGCATCTATATAAGAAAAACCGAACCACTGCCTTAATGCTGCCAGAGTATACATCAGGTACGAAGTCATGTAGAACTTCTTCATTTGCTGCACATTGGATAGCTACTCCGTCAAATTCATGCTTATGATTTCCGCCCAATTGATATTTTGCGTTCCTTTGCACACCATGCTGATGAGCGGGCACATCCAGAAGTGAAATTTGTTGGTAGAGGGCAAACCCATAACTCGAGCTAGCAAGATTATGAAGTCTGACAATTCTTCATTGAAATCTACTCGGAAGAGGGTTTTGGTCAGACGAGAAGCTCCCTTCCTAGGGTTTTTAAGCCAGGAATTCGCCACTCGTGCCTTATATTTGTCACTGTCTTGGTCGAACAGGGCCTGTGCTTGATCCCGAGAAACGACTATGGCATTATCCATCTCTGGAATCCTCAGAGCAGTACTAATGGCGGTAGCATCCAATTTGGCGATAAGTTCCCCATGTATATTAGTCAATTCGCTCGAAGCGGGGTCAAAGTGAGCTCCGCATGAAAGCACGGTATCAGCACACTGTACCAAGATTGGGAAACCTCCGGCGAAAGCCAAACCACTATCGTGAATCATCTGCGCCATTGGTGTAGGTTTTGCGTCCGCCATCCTCGCCCAAAAATCACCGAAGTCAAGATGACGAGCTTCGTTGTCCCCAATATTGCAAACGGCAGACTCAAGTGGAGAAATTTGTTCCTGTCCCTGGAATTTGATCTTCATATTGATAGTCTCAGAGCCATAACCTAGACTCTGGAAGGAATTACAGAGGGACGGGAACATGCGCAGGTTTGCAAATTGCAAGGGTTCGAGAAAAAGATAACAATGGAAGTAGTGCGAAAAATGCAAAGGGGAAATGCTCGTTAAATAGCCGTTTAGGAGAGAGAAAGGCCATGAATGCGCATTTAATACATAACCACCAATTTGAATAAGCATGATATTCGGGTAGAGCGGGAAAAATAAGCACGAATGACACTTGGTACGCTTGGGACATGTGAGACGCGAATGCGTGAAACACGCGGCTCAGCCGATTCAGGCGAAACAGGGAGAAGACGCACAAATGCATTTTGGGACATTTGGGACGAAAACACGCAGTCAGCCACCACAGAGAAGCTTATCTCCTCCACATCTAAATCACCACTAGGATTAGGGCTCCCCTCATCCATCTCATCATCTCAGTTGGGGATCACCGGTTTCATCTATACAGAACACAAAGAACTCGGGAACTGTTCCTTTAGTGTTCAAAAGACCCGATTTGTCCACATCTAAGTCCCAAAACCCCTTTTTGCAGCCAGTATGGTAATGCAGGGAATAGAAGGAATGAAGTAATTGTTCCTCTTGTTCCCCCTAGGCCCAATTTAGCTGATTTGATTGTATTTTTCCCATTTCTTCTTATTTTTGGCTAAGTATGGAAATGGGGAGCTTGACAAGGAGGAAAGGAATGCTCCCAACATTGATTTCTTCCACTTTTGACTAGTTTATATTGTCCAAGTCCAAATGAAAATGTAAGTGATTAAAATAGTCCAAAAGGGGGGGTATTTTGGATAACAAAACCTAAAATTGCTCACTTTTGTGGTGTGTTCTCTACCAAGGCCTTCTGCTTGGTGATTGTCTGGTTTAGTTCGATGTCTCAGCCCCCAAATGTCCCTTCTATGGACACTTGGAAACCTTATCCCACCTTGTATGGTATTATAGTAAAGCCCAAAAGGCTTGGAACTGGATTCACTCATTCTTTCTCCTTTTTAGACTAGAATGTTTCATCTAACACCATAATTTGCTAGGTGATAACCCTAGAATGCTTCACATGTTTAGCCAAATTTGGCATGCTTTCAGAGGGGAAATTCCTTTTTGGCTGTGGAAATAAATGTTCATTCTTGTTTATTTTCTCATGTTGAAGTTAATCAACATTTCTATATTCATAATAAGTCGATGATTATCTCCAATGTGTTACTGCAGATATAAGTGCAAGTGAATAAGTTGGTCCTCGAGGTGGAGCACATCTAGACCCTCCTTTTTCATTGGGGTGATGCCCCTTGTAATTTTTCCTGGGAGCCACCTTCTCCCTCTCAGTTCTCTCCACCCCATGAATTTCATCCTTGAGGTGGTCATCAGAGCCGCTCCCAACGTCGCTCATTCAGTCATGCTCGTCTATTCCCACTCAGTCAGCCACCACAGAGAAGCTTATCTCCTCCACATCTAACTCACCACTAGGATTAGGGCTCCCCTCATCCATCTCATCATCTCAGTTGGGGATCACCGGTTTCATCTGAGCCACGTACCCATAATGGGTGGAGCCTCCTGCCTCCTCTAGATAAGTTTCCCAGATGACTTTAGCCATCTTGCCCACTCACAACACTGTGGAAGACAATGAAGAAGAGGGTCGCGCTAGCTCTAGTTGGGAGGTTACGGACAGTGGCAAGGACCTTCCTAGAATTTTCTAGCCTGATGATCATGATCCATCTTCTGCTAGTCAAATTTTTGCGGCAACAACTCAATTTTATTTTCTCAGTGTTTATATTGTTATAGTTGACTTTTCCTAGGCCTAGCCTAATTTTTTCATGGCTTTGGGGTGTGCTCTCATACCGCCCATTTTTTTGTTAAATTACCTTTTATCATTTTAGTTACTAATATTATATAAGAAATTATTCATAAAAAAATAGAATAAAACAAATTAGACACCTAATGTCACTTCAACATCTAATCCCAATAAATAAAAATAAAAAATCAATTATTTAGAATTTTGTAAATATTCAATATCTTCCTTGGAAAAATCACACTCTTTTTCAAACATTTATCGGTAAAATACATTGATAATTACGCCGAAGGCATTCTATAGTGAAGTGAGACTTGTTGCGTCTGACACACGACATCAAATGGAGGGAAGAGATTTAATTATTTGTTGATGTATTGCATCTTTTCAGCTATCCACATGGCGTGAACATTGTTTTTCAGTTCAGCACAATATCTGGGAATTCATTGTCTTCTTCCAAGCATTCATAGGTCTATAAATTCTGACAGTCGTTACTACTTTGTAGTATAGGAAAATAACAACTAACAAGTAGAAGAAAATCCATTAAAGGATGAATTTTTACTTTGATAGTGCTCAATTCTCTCGCAATACTCCCCAGGAAAACAAAGATAAAAAAATCATTGAACTTGATCCTCACCCCACACAAAATTATCTTCTTTGAAAGCATTATCATTTGTGAGTAGTTTAGAAAACAACCACTTGACATACAAACCCTTGAATCCCCCTAGAACACTCACCACATACATAAGGTTCCCAACCAATACGCAAGCCACTATCATGCATGGCTGCCTCATTCTACCGTCTACTCACACAAGAGGCCATAACCAAGGTTTTAGCATTTAAATGCTTGAAAATATCACATATTACATCCACATTTTATGCAAAATCCATATCAATTGTCTTCATGTATTTGGTACGAAAAGGTATGACTTGTCTCAAATTTAGTGTGACAAAGATATAGTCTACCTAATTATCTCTATCTAGGCTACGATTAGATCCAATGTGCTAGAGTTTAAAACTGTTCAAAATGATATACAAGTATTGTTGTTTTTCTTCACAAATTCCATACTAGAATTGTCACAAATATTGGATTTTCTTATTTTCAATTTTAGTCCCTTCAATCGTAAATTGCACTAATACGTTTAATGTTGAGTTTCAAACTTGGAACCTATTAGATTTTCCCATTTTTAATTTTGGCTCCTTTAACTAAGAATTGCACTCGTGTGAATAATGCGAGTGAGATCCAGATGATAAAATGGAGCAAAAATAAAAAAATACTATTTGGGTGGGAACAACTTGAGCCGTGGAATAGGGATGGGATATGCAATTTTTTGATACCCACCTTTTTAATTCAAACTTTCCATTTATGTCTTCATCTTATGAAACAAATTATAGGTATTCAATTCCCACCTTTTTATTTCAAGCTTTCCATTCACATCTTTATCTTATGTAAAAAATAAACACTTTAACAAATTAAATGTAGCATTGATGCTTTTAAAATTTGGAAAATGTAAACCATAACTAATGGCTACATTATATCATTATAAAATAGTTATAATTTATCCTTGGGGTGATCACTTGTTACTTATGGAATGAAAAATTATTGTATAATCGACTAAGATTTTATGTCATTCAAATAAATATAATCTTTATAATGTTTTACTTGTCAAATGTAAATAAAATTATAATTAATCATAGACATGATCATCATATTTTGCATCTTCCCTAGACTCGCAATATTTTTTGTTCGCATGCAATGTAGAATTCCCATATTTACCATATGCAAGTTTCCCTATCTACAGGAAGTGATAAAGGATGCTTTGTGATTTGATTAACCACAATGCCTCTAAAAATGGTACACCAATGGGTGTCACTTGAAGACTTGTTAGCATTTTCATTTATTTAAATTGGCAGTATTGATCTGACACACCTTACTTTAATGTGTGCTTCCCTCTCTCAAATCCCTTCCTCATCGCCCCTCTTCGTCCTACAAATTTTCCCTCCCTCAAATGTATCTTCTTCGATGCATCCCCTTTGTCTTATCCATTGCACCATATATTAAATTTTAAATGTTGATTATTACTTTAGCTAACAATGATAATAACATAAAAAAATAATACTATGTTAGTGATATAGACACTCGATATATGCCAGAGTTAACAAGGTTCAGGGTTCATTTTAAGAGACCTCTTGGAAATCGGAGGTGGAGAATACCTGGTGAATATCCCCGGAACCGGTTTCGCGGGAAGGCGAATTTTTTAAGGGTTGTATGAATTTTTTTTACCTGATTGTCAAGTGCTGCGACAGAAGGCTGCAGACGTGCGACGGGAGATTTTGCTGTCGCGTGCCAAAAAAAAATGTAGTGACACGCATCATTCAGGTCTAATGACGCGCGTCACTACATTTTTTTTTGACGCGCGACAGCAAAATCTCCTATCGCGCGTCTGCAGCCTCTGACCTCTGCTTTCTCATCAAAAAATCTCTGTGTCGCGCATCAACAAACTCTTGGTCGTGTGTCTACTATGCGTCAATATCTGTGTACCTCCTTGTCACGCGTCAACTATCTGTCAAGGTCGCGCGTCAACAGACCTCACTGATGCACGTCAACAGACCTCATTGAGGTCTGTTGACGCGTGTCAATAGACCTCAGTGACACGCGACATTACGGTTGTTGACGTGCATCACTGAGGTATGTGATGCGCGTCAACAGACCTCAGTGACGCACATCATTATGGTTGTTGACGCGTGTCACTGAGGTCTATTGACGCACGTCATTGAGGTCTGTGATGCACGTCAACAGACCTCAGTGACGCGCGTCATTACGGTTGTTGACGCACGTCACTAAGGTCTGTTGACGCTTGTCAATGCATTTTTTGACACGCGACAACAAATATCATGTCGCGCATCTGCAGCCTCTACCCTCTTCTTGCTCATCGAAAAAATCTCCATGTCGCTCGTCAACAAACTCTTTGTCATGCGTCTACTATGCGTCAATATCTGGAGTATCTCCTTGTCTGCAAACCCTCCTTGTCGCGCGTCAATAACTTGCCCCCTTGTCGCGCGTCTATAATACGGGATATATCATATTGTTGAAAAATGTGAAGTAGAAGTGTTCTACTTGGCGAATAATCTGGGTTTATATAGGGGATATTTTTCAAGGGTAGGCGAAGCCGACCCCTAAAAAAAATTAAAGTGTGAATTTTAGGCGAACAGGTCACTGACCCGTGCCAAAAAATTCACCTTTTCAAAATTTTCAAAAATGGAATATTCGCCATATTACGAATATTCGCCACTAAAATTATCCCTGACAAGGTTGGGTCCATTATAATTTGGAAAATTCCTTTGGCATAATAAATTATGCTTACTTTGTATGATATAAATAAAATAACACATGGAAGAATAAACCTATACAGACTATAATTTTTTGTGATGATTTTATGATTCAAACTCCTTATGGATTCATTTGATTTTTTTAGTTCTTTAAATATAATTCACATATAATTAGTTGATAGGATTTTATTGTGTAGAAAGGTGTTTCCCAGTTGGATTGGAGGTTCCCTCTCTGACAAGCGTCAGATAATGGATGACCAACAAGCTAAGAGGGAGGAAGTTGATACGCAGGCCATTGAGAGCCATTGATTTGCACTAAATTTTCTCCAGTTGATGGATAACATAGGTCTGACAATAAATAACAACAATTGAAAGGTAGTGAATCTAGAAGGAGTCTGTTTCTATATAAGAGACATTACAGAGGATTGTTCGTGCCGACATTTGGGGAATTCGCTATAGAGATTAAGGATTTCTCAAAGCAAGGAGCCCACATTTGACTAGGTACGTTTGATACCATCGAAGCTGCTGCTACTGCATATGACCGTGCCACTTTTAGAATGAGAGGAACATAAGATTTGCTCAACTTTTACCTGGATATATCGTCCTATAATGAATGTTTTGCCTCAAGTCGCGGTGACATGGAGTCCAAAAATAGAAATATAGAAGACAAAGAAGATGAAGGTTATGGATTTCATTGTATTTAGAAATCCTTTCAAACTACTGCTATCACATATTTCAGAGAACAAACATTCAACAAGCTCAAAGGAAGGACATTGATGAAAAATTAGTTTAGCGTTTTGATTTTTCTTCCTTTGGGATTGAAAAAACATTTAGGTATTTAATTTACACATTTTTATTCATGTCTTTCCATTCATGTATATGTTTTATCTGTCAAATTAAACATCATCTAATTGATGACCTTAATGTTGTAAAAAAATAAAATAAAAAAGTAGTGAAATGCGATTAGCGAGACTTTCAAGTATTTAATTTGCATCTTTTAATTTCTAGGTTTATATTCATGTATATGTCTTATCTGCGAAAGTAAACGTCACCTAATTGATGACCTTAACACTATAAAAGAAAAAATAACAAAATTTGATTGAGAGATAAAATCTACTTGTTGGTCATATGACCAACCTGTTGGTGCAAAATTACAACACCCCCCGAATGGCCTGATTTTGAATGGGGCATTTGGTGTAAACTACATAACATGGGACCATCTCTCAAGTTGTGGGACTTGCGAACTTGAGATGGTCCTCCAGAGAAGGCTGGATTCCTCTACCTAATCCTAATGCTAAACTACTCCTAATGCATAAAATATGCCTAACTAAACCTATCCTAACAATGCCAAGGAGACAAGGAGAGAGAAAGTGTGTGAAATGGGAAATCCTACACTAACAAGGTGATACCACTAATAAAAGGGGTGAGATAATTTGTTGAGGGAGGATGAAATAGGGAAAAGGGGGTGAGGGAGGTCAGATAGATGTGACACAGACCCAGATCTTTATCCACCATAAAACTCCATGAAACACAACATCATGAACATGCAAGTGAAAGAACATACACAGAAAACAAGCACGAAATGGAGAGGCAAGAAAATACAATAAAAATGAGTTGGGGTTGAAGAAACACCAATTTTTTTTTATTGCTTCAAAGTATGCATAGACCATTGCATGGATGCTTAGAGGCATAAATACACTTTCCAGGTGCAGGAAAAGGATTGCATCTTAAATGGAGTCGAGGAAAATTTTGTAAGAGTTTCCCTAGAAAATGATGGGTTCAAGTTATTTTATAGACAATTTTCACCCACCCTCATTAAAGAGGTATGTGCACCCATAAAAATTCACTTCCCAAGGGTACTTCTGTCAGACGAAGACATGGGCACCATACCACATTAAATCCAGTTGTTGAGTTATCATTCATTCACCTACCCTTGTCTAGCTTGGGACTTGTGAGCCACCCAACCATGTTACCCATCCAACCCTTATTTGACCAACTTTGAGCTAACACACCTGGCTGTATCGTCCAACCCTTAGCCGACCAACCTTGAGTTGACCAACCTTGGGCCGACACACATGGCCATACTATCTAACCCTTAGCTGACCAACCTTGGGCCGACACAACTGGTCGTACTGTCCAACCCTTAGATAAACAACCCTACGCTGAACAATCCCCAGTCGTCCAACCTGCAGTCATCCAACCACCAGTTGTCCAACCTGCAGCTATCCAACCATGAGCTAACCAACCATGAGCCGACCAAGCTGTAGCCATCCAACCCCTAGCCATCCAACCTGCAGCCATCTAACCTACAGCCGTCCAACCAGGTTGACCCGTCGAACCATGAGATTTTCCATGGATTTCTAGCTCGCCACGAGTAAAGTCCAAATCAGCTGAGCCAAAACACGATATTCCTTTCTCTTCCAATGGGGTTAAACTTTGATGGTCATGTGCATGTCCAAGAATTATGAATGGCTAAGTCCATTTATGATGATTTATCCAAATTAACCCAGGGCTAAATTTGGGATAACAATGACAACCTCTTGGGAACGTCTTCCTACTAGATGTGTGACTAGTTTCCTAGAAGTATCCATTGGGCATGGAGTCAAGCCTAACCTTGAAAAACTGATCCTTTTGAATTGTCCCCTAGTCTTTGCATGAACTTAGCACTTGGGCTGAAATTACCTTGGCATGCTCCTAAAGCTGATTTTGGGATTTTGGATAAATCATGTAAACTGCCCCAAAATTGAAAATTTGTCCAAGGCAATGAAATGAAGGATTCTAGACCCATAACTGATATATTGGGGCTGAAAATTGCACTCTAAAAACTTCCCCAAAATCTAACTTCTGCCACGAGCACCGTTGCTTCTGAAGAATGGATAGCGCAAGAGAAAACACACCACAATACATGCTATGTACAAAACTGAAAATCATACATACCCCAAGTGGAGCATGCATAGTGTACACAAGAACTTTTTTTGATGAAATAAAACCTACCTACTCTACGCTAATCGGAAGTAAAGGGAACTCAAACAAATCCTACAACTGACAGAGAGAAGTAGCTTCCCTTTCTCAAAATAAGTAGCCATGTATATGATTTGGTGCTGAACATGGCTATTATTATGAGTGAAAAAAAGACAAGAGGCCAATCCTCCACCCAAATCATCAAGGTATCAACCGGAAATAAGACAAAGACCTCTTTTAGTTGCTCTGCATTTGGATTAAAGAGGCATTGCAGCTGATCCTTGGTACTCTGAAGCTCATCCTCATGCTCAAGAGAAAGTGTGACTAGTGGAAACTCCTCTTTTGGCGTCAATGAAGCCAAGTATTTGATTGGGCATGGACTGATCCGATGGATGTGCCTTTTTCTCTTAAATTCACCTCCAAAAATGGAGTCATCCAACAATCCTTCCTGGGTGGATGGTGTGGAAGGGATGGGATCTTCATGTTATTTTCCTTCCTCTATGGCAATATGGAACTCCTCTTCAAGCTGCAGCTCATTGTTATTAATTGCAACATTCAATGAAGTTACTTTTGCATCATTATAATTTACTGCAACACATTGTTGTCTCTAGAGTTCCTTCGTTGTTTCTTGAAGACTGATGTGCTCTTGGATAGCCTCTTCCTCTAGCATGAAAATTTTCAAATCAAAATATTCAATTCACTACTCTAGAGGACTATTTGGGGAAGCAAGTATTCTTGATAGCTCTCCTCCGTCATGGATTCATCAATCAAATCAGACCCTTCAAATGAAATAAAAAAACTTCAATAATGCTTTCTTCATCAAGTGGCTTTAACTATGATTCAATCTCTTCCAGCTGCTCCTCTTAAATAGTACTTCGAGCTGATTATTCTTCCTCCCTCTTGACTGATTGTGTAACTTGGATTAGATCAAAATCCTCTTGAGACAAAGTTCCATTATGGACACTGTATTCAGAGAAAACAGATTGTTGATCTTCTTTTTCTTGTTCTTCTTCTGCTGCAAACTCAGCTTCCACCACAAGTGATATAACCCCGACCTCCTCTAAAGGTTTAAACATCAAGCGTATTTTTTCTATCCCAAATCTAAGATCCAAGCTTACCAAGCTTTTGATCATTTCTTATCTATTTGGCTCTCCTTCCTGTTGCTCTCCTTGACTTGTTTTTGGAGTTTCTTCCCGACATAGAATTGAGAAGGCAAGAGGAGGAGCGGATGGGGTTTCAACCAGTTTTTCAATTGTTTGTGGTGGTGAGGAAGGTATTGCTTTTGGATCTTGTCAAGGGAACTTGGATTTGTAAGGAAAAAGGGAAGTAAAACTGATGTGAGATAGAAGATTAGAAGATGGAGAAGGGAAATCAACACTTGGGGCAACATACAATGGGCTTGAATCTTGACACTACTAAAATGATAAAACTTGGGACAAAGAAAAAGGAGCATAAGGAGCTAGTGATTGACTTACCCAATGACAAGGTTGTCTTGCATTTTTCTCGTATGATTCAATATCTTTAGTCCACTGTGTAATTTGAGGCAGCATTTCAACCATGAATTCAAGCTTCTCCTGTGGGCTATAATGTCTTGGAAAAGGGCCTTTCCATAGACAAGGTGCCCTACAACCAATTATTAAAGCTTTCATCTGTGTTGTAGCCCTGGATTGAACCATACTAGCCTCCATCCTTTGAATCTTCTCTAACAGATCAATGTTCTCCATTTGACGGTTGTCATTGTATGCATACCCTTGTTCCTTATAGGCTCCATAGCCAAACTGATTTTGGCATTGGTCATATGGGTAGGCATAATGGTTTTGAATTTTTTCATAATGATGATCTGGAGGAGTTGAGAAATAAATTGGAGGTGGACTACACTGTTGCTACTGCAAGTGTGAATTCCAAGATGGGAATGAAGCCATGACTACATAGCTTCATGAATGGTAGAAAATGAAAGATGTAGAAATATGAAAGGGTGGAAATGGATGGAAGGAAAGTCTACAACTCAGAGAATGGGTTTTTGACCATATGGAGTCGCCAGATGTGCTTTGCATGTGCCTCCAAAGGATGAATCTCACCAAGAACACATCAACCTGATGAAATGAATTGGTAAAGTGCTTCAAACTGGTCCCACCAGGCATGCCAAAACTATTGGTGAAAAATTACAGCACCCCCTGAATGTCCTGATTTTGAATGGGGCATCTGGTGTAAAATGCATAACATGGGACCATATCTCAAGCTGTGGGACTTGCAAACTTAAGATGGTCTTTCGGAGAAGGCCAGATTCTTCTACCTAATCCAAATGCTAAACTACTCCTAATGCATAAAATATGCCTAACTAAACCTATCCTAACAATGCCAAGGAGATAAGGAGAGAGAAAGTTCGTGAAATGGGAAATCTTACACTAATGAGGTGATAGCACTAAGAAAAGGGGCGAGATAAATTGTTGAGGGAGAATGAAATAGGGAAAAGGGGGTGAGGGAGGTCAAATAGATGTGACGCAGACCCAAATCTTAATCCACCATCAAAATTCCATGAAACACAACATCATGCACATGTAAGTGAAAGAACATACACAGAAAACAAGCACGAAATGGAGAGGCAAGAAAATACAATAAAAATGAGTTGGGGCTAAAGAAACACCACAAAACAAAATTTTATTGCTTCAAAGTATGCACAAACCATTACATGGATGCTAAGAGGCATAAATACGCTTGCCAAGTGCACGAGAAGGATTACAACTCAAATGTTGTCGAGGAAAATTTTGCAAGAGTTTCCCCAGCTCCCAGAATATCTTCCTAAAAAATAAGGGGTTCGAGTTATTTTATAGACAATTTTCACCCACCCTAATTAAAGAGGTATGGACACCCATAAAAATTTGCTTCCTCAGGGTACTTCTATCAGATGAAGACATAGGTGCCATACCACATTAAATCCATTTGTTGAGCTGTCATTCATTCACCTACCCTCATCTTTCTTGGGACTCATGAGCCACCCAACCATGTGACCCATCCAACCCTAGGGGGTTGGACGTCATCCAACCCTTAGCCAACCAAAATTGAGCTGAATAACCCTAGGACGACACACTTTGTTGTACTGTCCAACCCTTAGCCAACGAACCTTGAGCTGAACAACCCTGGGCTGACACACCTGGCCGTACTGTCTAACCCTTGGGGGCTTAGACGCCGTCCAACCCTTAGCTAACCAACCTTGAGCTAAGCAACCCTAGGCCGACCAACCACCAGTAGTCTAACCTGCAGTCATCTAACCTGTAACAATCCAACTTGCATCCATCAAACCATGAGTTGTCCAACTTACAGTTGTCCAGCCTACAGCCTGCCAACCTGTAGTCATCCTACTTGCAGCCATCCAACCTATAACCATCTAACCTGGTTAACCCATCCAACCATGAGATTCATCGCGTCGAGCTGGCCAAATCAGCTGAACCAAAACATGGGCTTCATTTCTCTTCCAATGGGGTTGAACTTTGACGGTCATACACACGTCCAAGGATTATGAATGGCTAAGTCCATTTATGATGATTTATCTAAATTGACCTCGGGGGTAAATTTGGGATGACACAACCATTGAAGGGGCTTAATAATAGATGATTGTTCATCCAAGCCCTATTTCCCTACAATTACTCAAGCAAACTACAAAGAGGGCCTACCAAGTGCTAAAAGAAACACGTAATGGGATTATGTTTCAAATCTCGAACCTATTGGATTTTCCCCTTTTTTATTTTGGCCCCTTTAATCGCATATTGCATTAATATGAATATTGGAAGTGAGATTGAATAATAAAGTGAAGCACTGATAGCAAATATTTTTTAAGTAGGGACACTCCAAGCCATGGAATAGGTGTGGGATATACAGGTATTTTATTCACACCTTTCTATTTCCAATTTTCCATTCATGTTTGTGTCTTATCTAACAAATTAAACTCTATCCAATCGATAACCTTTATGCCAAAAAATGAAAATAAAATAAAAAATAGTAAAACCTATTTTATGGAGGTCATCATGTTTTCACCACCGGAAAACCCCTGGTACATGCCAAGAATGGTTCTCCTCCCTATCAATCATAGTATAGATAGTTCCCACAAGATGGAGACAATAATGTGGAGCACGATAAAAATAACAAAACCCATTTCATGTCGGTGGTCATTCATGGACCTTAATATCAATAATGATGATGAATAACACCATAATTGTTACCCTAATAGGTAGATACCCCCTGATCACAATTATGCATGAAATCACTACCTTAAATTTTAGGTCTACTAAACATATCCTTGTCTCTAAAGTGTCTTGCAAGACACACACAAAAATTCCCCTTACATTTATGTGAGTTCTAACTAACCAAAAAACACAAGGCCTGAAATTTTAAACAACTATTTAAATGTCAATATTGATTAACCACTCCTTGGCTTCTAAGATATCTCCAAAATATGTTGCCTTAATGTCTTTCACACCACAACCTCTTTCTCCTTCTAATGATTGACAAAAACTATTCGTGGTTATAGGAAAGAAGAGTTTCATCCTTCTTTCTCTCTACTTGTTTTGATCCCCAAGTTTTACTTCTTCAATATATCCCCTTTGGTGTTTCCATCACACATTTGATGTGCAACTACTAATTTTTTAATAACAAATAATTATGCCGAAAGCATTGTCCTAATTGATTTGAGGCGAAGATTTTTTGTATTGGGACATTGATAGTATGTGTCAATCTCAGTTGTACACGTGCTTCAAACCAGCGGTTTCCAATCTCATCGGCGGTTTTCAGGCGTAAAAATAGTACGTTTTCTGGCTAACCGCTCCCACTTCATGCATTTTTCCCGATCGAAGGGACAACTAAGAGACCACTACTTATTTAGTTTTCGGAGCGGGCGCTGTGAACTGTGTTACATTGCCCATTATGACGATACATCCGAACTCGAAGACATGTTCTCCTGGATAATGTAGAGGCATATCTCTCAGATGAAATATCCCATGTACCTCCATTAATATTCAACTCTAGAACTCGCTCCAGCGTTAACTTTCCCTTGAGCCTGAAATTCTCTGCACATAAAAATAGAGTCTAATGGGAGAAGCGAGATTGCTATTTTGGTTTAGCATTTTTGCTTACAGTTGCATGTTTACTTCCCAAATTGAAATTAAAAATGTCTCCCACTATAAATTCGGAGGTGAGCGGAGTTATAAAGTTAAGTGGCCAAAGGCGTTGCCCCATTTGGATTGAGTTTTAGCGTTGCCACGTAAGAATGACCGGCTCCTAGCGGTGTCAATAGCTTCCCTAGTCGGATGGCCTCAAAACAATTTTCTTATCATCTGCATAACATATTAATTTTCAATGAAAAAGGAAGGCGACTGTATTTAGTTCTATGGTCGACTGAAAAAATTTCAGACCATCGGAGTAGAGGGAGAACATTTTGCCATTAAAATTTGCGATAGGCTCGACACAAGTTCAATACAAGGTAATATCGAATGCATTGTTGGCAGTGAGGAGTTGTTCCGAGCCGTGGGATGAGCAATGAAAATTTGCAGCCAATGTGATTCCCTCACATTGTTGGATGCTCCAATGCCTAGAACTAGCAATCACACGTGAAATGTGCGATGGAAACGCCTAAGGGGATGTATTGAAGAAGTAAAAATGAAGCGAGTAAAATAGCAGGAGAGGAAGAGGTGAGATGAAGTAGGGATTTGAGGAAGAAGCATAAGGATGGGGAGAATTTTGCGATTAACCGATGGCAAAGTCTTCTTTCCTACAATCGCATGTCATTTTTTCAAATTGCCAAAAGGAATCTTAGAATACAAGGAATGGTCGATTGATACTAATAATGTCAATAGCTTTTTATGATTTCATCTCATACGTAAATGTAAGGGGAATTCAATTACACGTCTCATGAGACACCTAACACTCATTTGGGCCAAAATAGAAGATTGGGAAAATAAAATAGAATGCAATCTTTATAATTAAAAGTATACATTAAAATATATTTAGAAACTGAATGTTACCAAAGAGGAGTCGAGGAAATAGATAATTGCATGACATCATAAACACTGTAAACAAGTGGGGTACGAGTCATGAGAGTGTGACTTGATACCGTGGCCGCCTACAACTACACCGCTTGTAATTGTGAAACACAAATAAATATAACTGAAAATAGATACCTAACATCAATAATATACATTAAGTATACACGACAATCATAGCCCAAAATAGTAATAAACAATAGTCATCATTGTAAGTAACAAATTAAATAGAAAGACGTGATACAGCCGAGCCACATGACAATTTTAGGGTGTAGCATAAGGCCAAAATGATAATAAACAAAACTCTTTAAAGTATAGCATATGAGTTGTCATTTGAATTTAAAAAAGAACAAACAGAACATTGACATTTTGTAGGATCCATAAGCTACAAAACCATTCGTATCGAATTGTAGTTATTAGTAAATACTTTTTTCATTTTAGCCCTTCCTTTTTACCATTAGATGACCTTATCCAACGAAGCATGTCATTTCAATGATTCCAAAATTAGAGTGAATATATAGCTAAACACTTACTAATCTTTACATTTTTACTATAATTTTTAATTTAGGTACTTCTGATACATTTTTTCATGAGGTTCATCACCATTTTGGATAACTTGAAACTAAGTTTCGAAATTCAACAACATTGATGATTTTCTTTTCAAAAGAGTAAAGTTCCATATTGATGCCAACACCAATTTCCTCTTCAAGGCTCTTCATGACCACTTTCCATCAATCTGAATTAAACAACTCTATCAAATCTTGAGGAAAGGAAGCGATGAAAGTTTTTTGTTTTGCAATCACATGCAAAAGAAGTAATTGATGCACATACATGACTCCTGATTGATTGGAAACTTGTTCAACAATCCATGTTTTCCTTGTGGCCTCTACTAGAAACTTCCTGGTTGTATCATCCGCCTGTGTAGCAATATAGTCCTTATGTTATCCTTCGGTAAATATGAAGTAGTGTTGATCAGTCAGACCCTAGCACTTAGTAAAGAAAATACAGAAGGTTCGCGCAGGAGAATGGAGCGCATTCAAAGGCGCGGAATTATCAGAAAGGATCACATGCGAGGAACAGAAACAGGTTCGGGACTTAGCCGTTTTCATGACAAGGATCTATTTTTGGAGATAGTGTGCGGAGCACTCAAATTGATTGGAGACTTGCGTGTCACACATTGGCTATTTTTGGAGGATTAGCTATGAAGCACTTTGCATGGACACAAGTTGGAAATAGATCTACTACTTTCAGTCAACTAACAACAGTCTATTGTTAGCGCACTTGCATGTGTGGCTATTTTTGTAACACCGCGTGGCTAGTAATAGCATGCGACCTATTTTGGGATTAGAAAAGCGGTGAAGGGAAAGTCCCCACCCTTATAAGTATGTAGTAAATTGTGTAATAGAGATATATGCATACATGGAGATATAGTGAGATTATGCTGCTAAATCTGTTACGCGCATGAGCGTATACTACTGTTATTGTAATGAAGCTTCTGTGTACTTACTACATTTAATATAATGGAGGATATTGGCTGAATCTAAGTGTTAGTTCTATGTGTATCTGAATCTAGTATGTTCTTGATTTCATCATGGTTAATACTTAATTTTGTTCTCCCTTAGATATAGATCTGACATGCTCTGTAGAATGATGTGTTATTAATGGAACTGCATGTGTTAAGTCTTCATCATGCTAACATCCTGCAACAACAACCCTAAAGAGAGACCTGGTACCTTTGTGTGCTTCGGGTGAGCTCTCAGTCTAGGCTGAGTGATGTGCCAGCGTATCTAGGGTCTTATTGGGCTTATATTACTGAATTCTAGGCTACATCATTGGTTCCGTTGCCAAGATCTCTTTTTCAGTTTTTTTCAGGATGGTTCACGACGAAGACATACCGGTTCACCTTAGCAAGTGTTGAAGAATGGATGCACGATCTGGAAGAATAATACACATGGTGGTTGAGCACTGGATATGAGTTTAACGCACGCGTGTGGGTGGAACAAAATATGTATGACAGTTTATATGAGAGCTTTTTCATTATCTTTCCAGTAGAATTGTACGAGTGGCTGATTGCTTATGCATCTAAGCGGAATTGGAGGTATCGTGCACTTTTCTGGATGTAGGAAGAATTCACGGCCCTTTATGATGCTGATTTGATTTGGACTCGAGCTGTGGATACGTGGTTCTGTGGTGTTTTGAACAGTTATATCTTGGAGTACTCAATTTACACTTATTCCTACCTAGAGGTAGCTGAATTATAGTTCTTACGATATCCAAGGGGAGCTTACCTGTAAGGCATTCCACTGGCGATCAAGATCCTGATGGTAACTTTGAATCTATAGAGTAAACCAATGGCTAACTAAACCTCACCATGTGTGGGGGCAGAAGCAGGTTTGGTGAAAGATGACAGACCTAGCGGCAGAAAGGAAGAGAGAGGAAAGGCAACTTAAGTATTATGAGGCACGCGAGAGGGAGATAGAGAAGCAACATAACATTGCAGAAAGTATGGCATTAAGGAGAGAGATGTCTCGTGAAGGATTTGAAACTCACATAGAAGATGTGGAGCCAGAGCATCAAGAACTCCCCCATCTTGGAAATCATGATAGGGATCCTTCCTCAGCCTCACGCAGAAGCGTTCCAGTAGAGACTACCTGGGCCGCGGGCACGCATCTAAATCCACTTGGTAACCTTATCCTTGCGTTTGGTTTTCCATCATCTCGTACAACAAGCAATCAGCAAGCTAGTTCAAGCAGTGGGAGAGTAGGAGCAAGTCTTATAAGAGGCACAGCAATGGTAGCACAAATTGCTTTGTTGTTATATGGGAGTACCTTTTCAGGGTGTATCATCAATACAGAATACAAACGCGCTGATTTTAGGATTAACTTCTAGGAGTAGTAACACTTCACAAACTGTTGGGGTACAGTTCAGTTCTACTATTGGGGTACAAGGAAGTATATCTTCTAGTCCGATCCCAGCTATATGTTCAAGATCAGGAGGCATAGGTAGCTCTGGTTCAGGCAGATCTGGAGGTTCTTGAGGTAGGGGAAACACATGAGGTTCTGGATCAGGTGGGCAAGGTCCGCACCAACCCTAAAATATTTACATGGAGATGTCTCTTCATCTTCTAGAGTATAGGGGTGTAGAAGATACTGTTGAACATGTGCACATGTGTGAAATATTGTGGCGTGTAAAAGGAATCATGGCTTCTGAGTGTAGGGAAAGCTAATTTGCTACTATGTTACAAGGGTGCGCACATAGATGGTACATAAACTTTGACCCTGATTAGACTTGTGTAGATTATGCAGCTTTAAAGGATGCATTCCTTAAAGAGTTTCATATCCCTGAGTTTGAGCAGAAGAGTATAAGTGTGCTCAAGGATATTAAGTAAGGCACTACTGAAAGTGTTAGAGAGTATGATGCACGGTTTAAAATGTTGTTATCAAAGCTTTCTTATGACATACACGCAAGCCAACATGCATAATGGTTTGTTGGGGGCTTGATTACCCCTTTTAGGAGGGCATTATCACATAAGACATACACTGATCTGTGCAAAGCACTTGAAGCATACCTTGCACACTGAAGGAAGTTGGAAGCATAAATACTGGGGTGAGCTCTTTTGTAGAAGCAAAAATGGCAGCCATGGAAAAACAGTTGGAGAAACTATTAGCAAATTCAGCACATGAGATGTGCACAGGGATTTGGTGCACAAATTTTGAAGTAGAAGGTCACATAAAGGATAGTTTTCCTTGTAGATCAATATGCTCATTACTATTAGATTGTGATATATTCCATTTAAACCATGATGCTAGTTGTTGCCCATTATTACAACATGCAATAAGGAAGAATGTTTCAAGCTACTGTAAAATCTGCAGGTCCATGACTCATGACACGGAAGACTGTTGGCTGATTGGACAGATCCATGATGCTATAGATATTGGTGTACGACAGACATGAGTTTCAGATAAATCTAAGGGAAAGAATGAGCATCAGGACCGGGATCACAATTAGGTGCGCTATGATCGGAATGAAGGGTGTTTTGAAGGCGTTCGTGGCAAAGGTCAAGGATACCATGGTGGATTCATAGGATGAGGCCGAGGTAGTGGAAGAAGTGAGTTCCCTCGTGGGAACATGTTATACATGTGGATCTCCTTGACCACTACAGGTGTGAATGTCCTCAGAATATTACATGTTCTTTCTGCAGAAAGAACCATAGCTATGAGGAGTGCCCAGACTTGTATGAGCATTTGAGTAAGCAACATAAACAAGAAAACAAAGGCGCAAGGATGGTTAGGATACATTGTGTTGTTGAAAATCAATGGATGCCTAAGTTGGAGGTAGAATTAGAGGCACTACAAGTGAAGATCACGACCCGTGCTGAGGCGGCATGTGTCATGGAAGCATTGCAGTAGAAACCTACCATCACTAAAGAATCTGTTCTTCATGCACGTTACCCAGATCCTGCCTATTAGAAGGAGGTTTATTAGGAAACCATGGAAGTTATAAGGAATCTTCAGGGTGAGATACAGTACTTAAAAGAGAAATTGCAGAAGATGGAGCAAAAGAAAGCATTGGAGATGGTCCAAACTGATATAGATGACTTGAGGGAAATGTGTAAAATGTTGCGCCAGGAAAACATCATTCCACTGTTAGGGAGTTGGTTAAAAGGAAACACTTCACGTGCAAGTACTGAGACTGGAACACAGATCCTGCATGCGAATCTTCCCCCTCATAGCCTAGATTATGAAAAGGAAATCACTCTGAATGCTATTGTGGATGGGTGGCTACTGAGTAATATATTGATTGATACAGGTGTGGAAGTTAATGTTCTTACCTTGGATACATGGGTACAAATGGGAAAACCCCCATTGCATCCATCCTCTAATGTATTATTCATGACTAATCGGAGTAAGGCCACTCCCATTGGAGTTTTGAAAGATGCATCCATTTCCATAAAAGGAGCCAAGTTCACTATAGAATTTGAAGTTTTAGCGTTGACAGAGTCAGATAGCTTCCTAGTCTCTATTGGGGCATCCTTGGTTCTATGCAAATAATGATAATCTTCGGTTCAACAAGGGCTATATCAGTTTTGAAAAAAAGGAGGAAAGTGTCATTATCCCATTAACAGATGGAAAATCTACACCCTATGTTGAGACCTTGAGTGAAGAAGACTTGAATAAGCTTTATGTACCCACCATCCAAGATCCAGAGATAATTGAGCCAACCAAAGAAGGAATAATTCAGTGGGAGGACACACAGTCTATTAGCGATAATACAAGTGTTGCATGTGATAATTGGGCTCACTGCACTTATGATTTGTTAGGGCACGAAGTAAAGAGCATATTCCCTTCAAGCACAAAACCGTGTTATATCAAGAGGATACGTAACAACTTGCTACCTTGTTACACATGAGAAGGGGATCCCATGGTATTTTTGCGTGCCATGGAAGAACACTGGATAGACCCACTGGAAAGAAGAAATATGCTAGCATATACACTACGTGGGATAGCATCACATTGGTGGGTGGCCCACAGGGATAATCTTATTGGATGGAATGAAATTAGGATTGCTCTTACTACTAGGTTCTTCAAGAGCATTGCACCTACTCAAATCTTTACTTATCACAGTAATCAACCTGTTCAACACCACGTTCAGAAGTGTGAGAGACTCTGGACATAAGGGCAGGAAGCTTTACCACCTTCACTATGGGTGCATAGGTTTTATTCCACTTTACAAGGTTGTGCGCATTCTTGATATGTATATGCATAACTCCATAGAGAAACTAGAAATTAATAGAATTTAATTGCAGGAATGGCCCAGACATTTGACTTCTTCTCTACAAAGTCCTCCGGTGGAAGAAGCATTGAAATTTATCAAGCGCTTAACTATGGGGGATAGTGCCAAAGTAAAAGAACTCCTTCAGGAGTTATTAGATAAAGAAGACTCGGAGTGCATCTTGATGAAGAACCAGAGGCCGATGCAACATTACTTCAACTCCTTGCCTTAAGAAAGAGAAAGGAAAAATGGTCTACTTAGTGGATGATGAAGAAGTAGATAATCTAGATGTAAACCATTCAACAGGGAGGTGTGAGGTATTGGACAGTGCAGGATAAGACCACGTGCGCCTATCATGAACCTATGAAGACAAAGAAGGTGAATATTGGAATAGATATTGAGCCTAAGGAAGCCATAATTGGAGACTATTGGTCAGACTCTGAAGTGACAAAAATCATAGAGTTACTAAGGGATTACCAAGACTTATTCCCTAGGGGGTACCATGAACTTAAAGGCATGCATGAATCACTTAGGGAGATGAAGATAAAACTTAGAGAGGGTGTGTGCCCAGTAAGAAAGAGACCCTACATAAGATGAACCCCAATTTGTGTGAAAAGGTCAAGGAAGAGATTGATAAAATGTTGAAGTCTAGGATTATCAAGCCCTTTGATGAGTCAGAATGGGTTAGTCCAATGGTGATCAGTATCAAGAAGGATGGATGGATTAGAATATGCATGGACTACAGGGAGTTGAATGTTACATGTGTAACTGATCCATTTCCTACACCATTCACTGAGGAACTACTAAGGAGTTTGCAGGGCATGAAATATATTCATTTACAGATGGATTCTCTGGGTATCATCAGGTTTGGATTGCCCAGGAGGATCAGGAAAATACTACATTTACTACTGAATGGGGTAGCTTCACCTATACTGTAATGCCTTTTGGTCTGAAAAATGTGCCTGTTGTATTTTTCATGCATAGTTGTCCAAGAGTTCAAGGAATTTATTCACAACTTCTTATAGGTATATTTAGACGATTGGATGGTGTATGGATTAGTTAAGGATCACTGTGACAATCTGCGCTTAATGTTTGAATGGTGTAGATAGTTGAGTATCTCTTTGAACATCAAGAAGTGCATATTTGCTACACCATTTGGGATACTTTTAGGACACATAATCTGTAAGGAGGGTTTGTTGGTTGATCCAGCAAAGGTTGCAGTCATTATAGGCCTAAGGGAGCCTACCAGTCAAAGTGAGGTGCATATTTTTGGGTCATATAGGATATTACAGAAAGTTTATCAAGGGATATGCCAAATTTACCACACCGTTAGAAGAGTTACTGAAAGGGAAAGGTACATTCTACTGGGGAGAAATGTAGTAGTGCGCATTCGAGACATTGAAGGAGAAACTTACTACCACACCTATTCTGTGTTTTCCTTCATGGGACCAACCATTTCATGTACATGTTGATGCCTCTGGCATGGCCATTGGCATGGTGTTGGCTCAACCTGGAGAAGGTATTGTAGATCATCCTATCTGTTTTGCTAGTAGAAAGTTGACTCCTACAAAACAGAATTACTCAACTACAGAGTGCAAAGCTTTGTCAATGATCTATGCGCTACATAAATTCTGCTACTAATTACTAGCTACACCATTCATCTTTCATACATATCACATGGCATTGAATTATTTGGTAAATAAAGCTATTTTACAAGGGTGCATATGTCGATGGGTGCTCTTATTTCAAGAATTTGATTTCACAGTTGTGGTAAAACCAGGGAAAAGTAATTCTGGACCAGACCATCTATCAAGAATACAGTCAGGAGAAGAAGCACAAGAAATTGAGGATACCATGTAATATGCCCAGTTATACAGGTTACAATGAGAGCCATTAGAACTAGAGGAATTGTTGTCTTTCTACAAATAGGGATGGCACCAGAAGGAATGAAATCCTTGGAGAAGAAATAACTTGCTATACGTGTCGCACCTTATATGTTAATCAGTGGTGACTTGTACAAATTGGGCTGAGATGAAGTATTGCATGACGTTGTGTATTGGAACATGAGCACACAGGATATTATGGAAGAAGCTCATGGTGGTATTACAGGTGGCCACTATGTAGGTGATGCCACTGCGTGCAAGATTTTACTCGATTGGATTATGGTGGGAGGCCCTATATAAAGATTGTAAGGAATTTTGTAAGGCATGTGATCATTGTCAACGTCTTAGGAAAACCAGGTCAATGAGATGAAATGCCTCTGAGACCTATTACTAGCGCAGAGTTGTTTGAGAAATGGGCTATAGATTTTGTGGGTCCTATTTCACCAGTTATGCACAGAACTGGATCATGCTACATCATAACTTACACAGACTATTTGACAAGGTGGGCAGAGAGCAAACACCTACTAAGGACTGTACAACAGCTACAACAACCTTATTTCTATGGGAAAATATTATTACAAGGTATGGATGTCCTTTAAGTTTGACCAGTGATAGGGGCACACATTTTCTTAATGAGACAATTAAAATTTTATTGGATGAGTTCATGATTACACACCATAAGACTACACCCTATCATCCTCAGGGAAATGGAACTGCTGAGGCTTTCAACAAAATTTTGAGCCAGACATTGACAAAAAAATTTGTGATGTTGGAAGAAAGGATTGGGATGATAAAGTATCTGTAGTACTTTGGGCATATCAGACAACATATAAAAGGTTGAACAAAGCCACACCATTTCAGTTAGTGTTTGGCGTAGAATCAGTTCTTCCTATGGAATTTATGTTACCTTCTTTATGTATTGTGCTGGAGGTCTAGCTGATGAGAAAGCTTTAGAAGAATGGATTGAAAAGATAATTAAGATGGATGAGTGACGAGCCATAGCATGTTGGAGTCAGAAGTAAGAAAA